>JAEQBH010000509.1:0-1395000 GCA_016808115.1 Tetrastigma voinierianum
CATAATTCTTACAAAAATTGGGGTGCCCACACTTCGAACAGAAATCCATGAGAAGGCTAATACTGAAGCCTTTACCAAAGATTTGGATATGGCGGTTGAACTTCATGAAGTTGCGGCTGTACGTATGGCATCGTACTAACAAAAATGACAAACATATATAACAGGCATGTGAAACCGCGTGCATTTAGAGCTGGAGACCTGGTCTTGAGAAGGGTATTTGAGAACATGGTTAACCCAACAACCGGCTAGTTCCAACCAAATTGGGAAGGGCCATACACGTTAGTTAAAGTGGGGGCAGCCCGATCGTACGCATTAGATAAACTGACAGGACGCCAGCGTCCAGGATGTGGAATGCTATGCATTTTAAGAGGTATTATCAATAAAAACTTTCTTTAAAGGTACTATCAATAAAGTTTCCTTTAAAGCATTTTCTTCCAAATTCTAGGAATATTATCAATAAAATTTCCTTTAAAGGTATTATCAATTAAATTTCCTTTAGAGTGTTTCTTTTAATTCTTGGAATAGTCCCCATATCAAAGACCCGGATGCGGCTCATAGCTATTGACATGAAAATACCAAATGTGGCTCACAATCTGGCAGCGCTTCATAAGACTAGGCGTGGCTCATAGCCTGGCGGCACTCAAAGACCCGAGGCGTGGCTCATGTCGGCTGGCACTTTCAAAGACCGGATGTGGCTCGGCTGGCGGCACTCAAAGACGAATGTGTCTCATAGCTCTTGGCACTTTCAAAGGCCGGATCTTGGCTCATAGCTCCTACCCGACACTCAAAGACAAGATGTGGCTCATAGCCTACGCACTCAAAGACGGAGACACTGCAACAGCTGTTGGCATTTTCAAAAACCCCGGATGTGGCTCACTGCTTTCTGCAGCACTTTCAAAAGGCAGGGCGTGGCACTAACTTGTTGTACATGCTGCAGAACAGTAGCTCTTAGCACGTTGGCGAGGCCAAGGCCGAAAATGGTGCCTTAGCTGGCGACTGTGTCTGAGCCCACTGGCTTCCTAGCTACTAAAAAAACTTAACATTGATATCCACGAAGCAGCTATCTAGTCAAGATTCGTGGGAGGGATTTGTGAATCTGAGGAATCAATAAGCATAAATAAACCCAAAAATTGTATTTCATAAATACGCTAATGGCGTCAAAAAAAATAAATAATACATATAAGTTTTGGCGACCAAACGGGGTCGATAACAAAGAAAATGAGGAAGAGGGGAACTTAAGATGTTCCAGCAAAGTTCTCAGCAGGAGCGTTCCTCTCTGGATCGTTTTGCTCTGCTCCGCCTCGGTTGCTGTGGCCTCAGTGGCTATTGGGGCCAGCGGGCATCTAGGGTTCACGAAGAACTCTGGAAGAAGCGAGTCAGAGGAGTCGAGCATGCCATCTGGAACCTTTAATTGGTCTCTGCGGATGTTGTGTTTAGGAACGCCTGACACATAATATCAGGCAAGATCAACTCAGAGGCCTTTTATGTAGTCCTCCTCCATGGCTTCTTTACAATCTTTGACTACACAGGATTAAAGATAAGACACTTCATCCTTAAGCCACCCCAATATTTGGTAGAAGGAAGTCCACTCCAACCTCAAGCCGGGGCGGCCTCGGCCTCGGCCTCGGCCTTACCTTTGGCCTGTCTGGCCGCCCGGGGCTTCTCGGACCCTAGCTAGCTCCTCCTCCTCCGGTGCCTTCGTGTCACCCGTCGTGTTACCGGCCAATGGCGGCTGAGCTTTGCCTTGGCTTTATCCCTCCCACTGTTCACAGCCACGCAATCCTCTCTATGCCCTCCTTGGCCTTCCGTTCCCAGTGCTTGGATCTACTTTTAGCCTTGCCTAGGCCATCTTCCAAGGCCTGGTGCTTGGAGGCCTTGAGCCCCAGTATAGCGTCATGACTTCGACATCGTCGATAGGAGATGAAGCTCCCTATCTTCAGCGTGCCATATTTGAGATAACGTGATAATTTTGTGAAAGGAAAGGTATTTAGAAGAACATGTGTGAGACTCACGATCAAACAATTAGAAGTCTAACCATACCAGCTCAGCCGTCTCGTTGAAGTCATGGTTGCGAATATGCATCTCGTCCTCGGCCACACATTGGTAGAACTTTTTATCTAAGTAGTCGGGGAAGGGAATGAAATATTCTTCAAAGATAGCCACCATTGGTATTCGAAGATTGGTGGGGTAGAGCTCGCGTATATCGACGACAAAAGCGTCCCTTTGATTGAAGGGGTTTCCCAGCACAGTACATTGATTGAAACTAGAGTATGAATCGGACCGGGGGGCGGGCGCGTCGTGTCGGGGTTGAATCCCGCCGTCGGTTTGGTGACGAGTTCGACACTAGCTTTGGTGAGACCCCCAGGCCCTAGGGGTGCAGTGCGAGGTTGTGCTACTAAAGAGCGCGGGTGGTCTGTGGTGTCTCTCACAGAGGGAGCCTCGCCCACACAACATTCTCCCGACGTGAGATTCCTCGATTGAAATCCCATCCTCGATGGTGCATAAGCCTCCACCACTGGAGCAGCCTCTGGCCATGCAAGGCATCAAGGGCTCGTTCCGGAGAATCCACAGTGATCACTATTAGACTCTTCTAAGCCTTTTCATCTGGACCAGATCGTTTTGGCATTCTTATCTCTATAGTCCTTCAAAAGCCGAAGGCAATCTCTCTTTAGGCACTACATTTCGCTTGTACATCCTCTGGCGAATCAATGACAAATCTACCATCGCCTTGGTGCCTAATTCCCATAAGTTCTTCATAGATAAGAAGGGCTAAGTGGTTAATCTCCCCCTCGGGTGAATCTCTAGAAGTCGTTTGATCTTGCATCAAGCGCCTTCTACACTTGACTAACCGGTCGACCTCGCTGCGGCACCTCTGAAATTTCGAAGAAGAGCATGTCAAAACAAGCAAAAGTCCAAGGGTAGGGTATGTCAAAAACACAAGCGCCCTAGGGAGTGCAAGTCCTACCAAGCTGATACAAACTTGGAGCAGAGACCGGTTCGAGGATCAAAAGGGGAAGCCCTAGAGGCACGGCGTCTGTTATATGGACATTTCAACAAAACAACCCATTTCGCAGTCTTGTAGTGAGGCAGGTTAAAAATTGTAGATGGGGGTTGTGGGACTGACATGGATAGCGACCCCCCCGATCTGAGTGTAAAAATAAAAAAAAATCTCTACCAGAAATATCTAAGCGGTAGAGAAAGTTTAGCACACTGCAACCTATAAGAATCCGAAAGACATTCGGATGTACAAGTGCAACAGGTGTCCTAGTGAAGTGTAGGAACTACTTCACTAAAGAAAGGATGGGTAGACAAAGTCCAGCAGCAAACTGCTATCGGGTAAAATAAATGGCGTTATCTGCCACTCCTATTGTCGAGGTAGTCGTGCCATCTGACATCTCAATCTGATGGTGGCAAGGACTTGTCTGAAGGACCTCAAGTCCTCTACATACACCGATGCGACTAAATTTGCCTATAATGGGCATTTCGAGAGGTCCCTGCTACGCCCTAGCAGGGCTCTTTGTGACCTCTATTAGTCGATAAGAAAACAACGGATCAGGGGATCAGCCGAAGGTAAGAAATCCCCCTTTGGAGGTCTAACGTTCCGCTAGCGACAAAACCTAAGAACCCCAGAGCAAAACGATGTTTCACACCCTCGAAAGCTTGAGAACTTTATGACCCCGAAAATGCTTAACAAGAGGCCATAAAAACACAAAGAATGAGATGAACTGGGTTAAAAAAAAGAAACATTGAAAATTGAAAGTTTGAAGGGATGCTCCAAGCAATTCCCTCTTAAGAAGAGCAGGTTCGAAAGCATGGAAAGAGGAATTTGTAGTAGGTAAAGAACTTTGAGAAATAGTAAAGAAAGCCCTCCAGAGAGCCCAACCCTATATATAGGAAGCAAAACATCAATGGCACATTAAATGTGTCGTCAAGTCATCATGCGCACATAAAATGTTGGGAAACATCGCTACACGCCACTTTATATCAAGCGCTTCACTTTACGACGCATCGATATACGCATTAATTCTCAGTCCCTTTCAACTTTCCACAATCAAAGTTTAGAAACAGTACTTTCCCGGAGCTAAAAAAGCCTGAGCCTTCAGCCCAGAAGAAAATAGGGGTTTTGTAGTGAGGTCTTGAGGCCTAGACCCACAACTGATGGGCCCCGGGCTGCCAGCGCATCATGAACAGTCCGAGGCCCACACCATGGCCAAAACTAGGCGGGGACTATAAAACCCAAGAAAAATAAATTTTTTTTTAAAAAAGGGCAAAACGGTAATTTGCCATTTTAGTACATGTTGAAAACCTAGAAAATTTATTGATCTCGGGATGACCAAAGCGAACCTCATTGTTGGATTTGTCTTGTGAAATCTAGTTACCCGAGGGCGAATTTAGGTCGAATTAAAAATAGTCGATTTTATTTTCAAGGTAACGAGGTGTCCAATGACTCCCAATGACGAGAATTTTTTACCAAAATCTCAGAAGTTAGGAAATAACTTGAGTTAAGTTCATGAAATATGATTTGAACTTGAACTAAGATGAAATAAATCACTTCGGGCCAAAATAAGACCCAAGCAAATTTGGACACATGGCACGAAGTGGGCATAACAACAAGGTTAAGTTGGAGCAAAGGGAAATTAGGCAAAGAGGCCCATTTTCTGGTTTTGACCAAGAGTGAGAGAAGAGAAGAGAGAAAGAGGAGAGCCAAGAGCTTCCTTCCAAGATTTACGGAGTTCCGTCGATTGAAGTTCGTCGGGCCCGAACAAAGTTCATCGGCTTGATGAGGCTACGGTGGCGAGTACTTGGCTTGTGAGTTTCACTGGGGATCTAAATGAGGAGTTTGGGAAATCGAAGGTTTCAAGTTTAGGAAGTATCCGCTGCTTCCTAGGGATTCTTCTACGCTCCAAGAGGTAGGGAATTCTTCCTACTTGGTTTATTTTCCATTTTTTGGCCGAAAAATGGTGGGATGTTCGATTTCCAGTTGGGCGTCCTTCGCTGGCGATACGAGAGCTTTGCCTAGGCTGGGACACAAGGTCTCGAGTGAGGAGTGTACTCTGGGCGAGCCCGAGACGAGAAATGGGTGGCTACGGGGTCCACCTGGGCGAAGGAGCTTTTGCTCGACCCTCGCCCTAGGGAGGACAGCCGCCTGAGGGAAAAAGTAGGCTACGCCTAGGCAAGCCTGTGACTACGTGAGGCCTGTGTTTATGGCCTGTTTGGGTTGCTCTCTTGGCCCGGTATGTGATTGTTTGTGGCTTGCTTCGGGGCCATTATATGACTTGTTTGAAAGTGTCATTGCTTGACTAAGAGTGACATGTTTGGATGTCAAATATGTGTGTTCTAATGTATTGACATGTGATGAGTTTATATGTGCAAATGACCAAATCATGAAGCTGATTATAGTGTATGTCAGACTAGCAGACATAGAATGACATGTTGTATATGGATGTTGATATATGGTTGCATGATATATTGACATGAATGAAATGATGTATGGAAGTCATATGTAGGTGATGTGATTGTCCATGACACCCGGTAAGTGGTGTGGATTGTGTTGTCCATATAGCATTCATTATACATTTGGCATGATATAACATGCAATGGCGTATTACATTGCATATGCACAGGGACATCGCATTGAATGGGTGTGAGTGGATGGTTAAAAAATCAACACTGTGTTTGGTGTTTGATTGGGTGGGCTCGATCAGTGATCGCAGTCTAAAGTCGCCTGATTGAATAATGTAGTAAGGAAAACTTGTGTCGGGTAATATCAAGCAGGGATAGACACCCCCTCGGGTGAAAGACCTGTTAATTGTGGTTAGACATAATTCCAGCGGTGAAAGGCCGTAAAAGTGTCCCAGGTGTTAGAAACTGCGTGTGACCTGAAGATTGCTACCCGTAAAAAGGCGAATGAGTTTTGTATACAAATGATCATTGAGGTGCAACATCCAAAAAGCTTTTGGTTTGAAAACAAATGATTTTGTTTTGTAAAACGATCATTAGACGTAATCCAAAGATAATGGATTTTATCACGCATGGGTCTCGGCATTGTGTGATAGGAGTCGGTAAGGACTCGAGTATGATAGGCGTCGAGGTAAAGGACTCAAGGCGTAGTGCGTGATTGAGCCCATCTCGACTCATGGCATGACATGTAGGATTCCATAGTAGAAATTGCATGTTTTTACTTGGAATGTGAATGTGAATGTGAATGTGTGGAACATGACCATTGCATGTGTACTTAGGTAGGGAGTAGCCCTTATAGGAAATATTATCTACTATGTGTGGCTCACCCTTTATGGAAAACATTTTAGGTGCAAGCACCGGTGGACGGAACTCATTCGAGGCCACAATTGTGAAGAAGGCCAACATGTGGCTTTGATAAATCTTTTTGTAAAATTGTGGAACAATCTAGTTCCAGTATGTAATAATGGTTAGAGTCGTGATCAAACTCTTACGGACTGTTTTAAGGGTAATATTCGCATATTTTTAGCTTAAATATGATGAATGGATCCCAATAAATGGGACGTATCGAGGTAGTATCAAATCACTTGGTACCCACAGGTATTTGACACCAGTTTGGTATCAAAGCTTAGGTATATGATTACCTTAGGTAGTATTTCCGTAGGTTAGCCGAGTTTATCAGCCAGGACCCCAGTTAGGGTGTCACAACTTGAGTATCGAGCTTAGGTATACGGCCTAGCTAAGGGCTTGATGGATGGAGTCTGATCATTCGTTCATTGAGTTCTGATGTCACAGCTTATACGTCATAACATAGGTATGTGATTACCTAGGGTTTGATGGGCATGGTTTTAGACCATTGCATACATTGTGTGTTTCAAGTTTGTGTTACATGACTGATTTCTTATTGTTGTGTGAATTATATACATGAGAAATTGTATATAGAAAAAGAGGAACACTAGGGTTAGAAAACATAACCTTAGGGGGTTGGAAAAAGTGAGCAGATGGAATAGTTCGGGTTGTTAATGTCTATTAGTAGTTGGAACATGCACTACTAGTTAGATAATAAAGGAATCTCGATTTGCTATTTAACATGTGTAGATGCTTGGAAGTCGAGGAAAAGGGCTGAGCGATACAACAAGCCTTCATGGAGCTATTAGTCTTCTGGCTTTGCTATCATTGCTCGAGGGCGAGTGTTGTGGCTACCACCGTGCACGAGGCTAATGCAAATGTGGGCCGAGGAGGACCGGTAACCTCGAGGTTCAAGGCATCATCCTGCAACCTTGAGGAGGAGAGGCAGGTAAGGCGATCATTGAAATGCAGACAAGTTGGCAAGATCTTGGGGCTATGGAACAAGATTGCATAAGGATAAGGCTATTTGCATTCCGGTAGAGGGTGAATCGAGTGTGGTGGGATTGGGTCAAAGCCTTAAGGAACTTAGAGGCAATGACATGGGAAGACTTTCATGAACTCTTCATGGGCAAGTATTTCCTGGCATCTGCATGACATGCAAAAGTTTAGGAGTTCCTAGAGTTGAAGCAGGCGATGGCCGGTACTCGAATCATTGGCTAAGTTCAGCGAATTAGCATGCTTCAGCGATGATTATATGACAGCGAACATTGCTTCATGAAAAGAAATTTGAAGATGGTCTGAAATTGTCCATCCGGAGTAAAATTGTGGGACTCCTCCTACAAGATATAGACTCGATGGTCAAGACAGCAATGGCCATAAAGAGAGAAGTGGATAACGCACGAAGCATCAGGGATACGAGTGCTAAAGATAAGAGGAAGGAGAGCTGACCTTCTTGCCTGCTCGAAAGAAGCAGAAGACTTCTACTTGCGAGGGTTTTTTCGAAGGGGAACGGGCGCGACTACCCGGGGGACAATGCCGGGATCAATCATCCTAAGATGGGAGACACCCGAGTTACTAGCCGATCATAGCGAGAGGACATGTTTCCATTGCCACTAGCTGAACCGTGAGACGGGATTGTCATCGAGGCGAGATCGGGGTTATGGGACACCCTAGTTTCAGTCATCAATAGGACATACGCAGATGTAATTTGTTCCTCCCTACCTCGCCATGGGCCAAGGTAGATAGTATCAGTCCTAGGGTGCTGCACAAGCACCTACTATTTCACAGACAGGCCACATGGGTCGAGGCATGGGTCGAGGTCAAGGGTAGGGCTCACGGACGAACCCGGACTGGGAGCGTGTCTAGGCATTCCACCTCGGCAGGCTTTGCGAGATCAATCGGTTATTCAAGGTACTTTTCTACTCTTTCGCTTATGGACAAGAGTATTGTTTGATTCTAGTGCATCTCATTCTTTCATTGTTGCATCATGTATGAGAGATTTAAGCTTAGAGGTTGAAACCTTGGAAAATCCATTGCATGTGAGTTCTCTCCTAGGAACTAGGGTGAGCGTTGATCATATATGTCGGGATTGTGAGTTAGAGATCTCAAGGATTCTACTCACTATGGACCTCAGGGTCATGGACATGTCGAGGGTTTGATGTCATCAGCAGGACGGGCTAGTTGACACATTGAGTCATCATTGATTGTGATCGTAGGAGGGTTACTACTTACACACGGGATGATGTTTGTGTTATGTTTCAGGGGGATAAGCACGATGCTTTACCCCGAGTGGTGTATGACTCTAGGTGGCACAGGCAGTTGATGGGTTGGCTAGCAAGCCTTACCCTGGAAGACGAGGTAAGACAGGAGTTGAGTGTACCTCGGGTGGTTTGTGAGTACAAGGATGTTTTTCAAGATGAACTACCGGGTTTGCCACCTCATAGGGATGTAGACTTTACTATTGAGTTGCACCTTGGTACATCGCCCATTTCTATGACTCTACATAGAATGGCGCCTGCTGAGTTGGAGGAGCTTAAGGTCCAATTGCAAGAATTGTTCGACAAATGTTTTATTAGATCAAGCACCTCACCTTGGGGCGCTCTGGTACTATTTTCCAAGAAGAGAGACAAGACTCTTTGGTTGTGTATAGATTATCGGCAATTGAATAGGGCTACCATCAAGAATAGGTACTGTTTGCCGATGATTGATGATTTGTTTGATCAGAGAATGGAGGTGCAGGTCTACTCCAATATAGATCTCCGCACCGATTAACATCATTTGAGAGTTAGGGAGGTAGATATCCCTAAGACAGTGTTTAGAATGCGATATGGGCATTTTGAGTTCCCAATGATGCCTTTCGGATTGACGAATGCTGACTGACATTCATGGATCTTATCACGTAGGGTATTCGACCCTACTAGATCGGTCGTTGTGGTTTTCGTGGATGACATCTTGATCTACTCTAAGTCTAAGGAGGATCATTAGGGTCACTTGAGGGTCATTCTCTAGACCTTGAGAGAACATCAGTTATATACCAAATTCAGCAAATGTGAATTTTGGCTTATTAAAGTGAGATTCTTAGGGCACTTGGTATCGGCTTCGGGCGTATCCGTGGACTTGGAGAAGGTTGAGGCAGTTATGAGTTGGGAGAGACCGAAGTCAGTCTTCGAGATACGTAGTTTCTTGGGATTGGTAGGGTACTACAGGAGGTTAATTGAGGACTTCTCTCGGTTAGCTATGCCTATGACGAGGTTGACTCGAAATGATATCAAGTTTGAGTGGAATGACTTGTGTGAGAGGGCATTCTAGGAATTATAGAGGAGGCTTACTTCAGCTCCTATTCTGATTGTCCTAAAGGTGGGATAGAGGTACACAGTGTATTATGATGCCTCTAAGGACGGATTGGGATGTGTTTTGATGCAGTCCAGGAGGGTAGTGGCTTATGGTTCTCGGCAGTTAACGAACCACGAACAAAGTTACCTTACACATGACATAGAGTTGGCGGCCATTATCTTTGCCTTAAAGGCTTGGCGCCACTATTTTTACAGCGAGCAGTTCAAGGTGTTTTCAAACCACAAGAGTTTGAAGTACATTTTCACACAACGGGACCCTAACATGAGGCAACATAGGTGGATGGAGTATCTGGAGGATTATGATTTCACTTTGCATTACCACCTCGGTAAGGCAAATGTGGTGGTTGATGCACTCAACCAGAAGTCACAAGGAGTGTTGGCTAGTATAGCTTCCTAGTCACAGGGTGTGTTGGCTAGTATAGCTTCCCAGGAATGGCAGATGCTCGAGACTATGGGACAGTTCAGACTATAGTATAGTGATCAGACTCAGGATACCTTGGGGAGTTTAATTATTTCGCCTTCCACCTAACGGCGGTGATCGAGTTTGGGGACGGGACATAGAGATGTTATCCGCGGGGGATTGGGTGGTCGGGTATAGGTGATGAAGGTTGGGCCGTGCACATAGATGGTAATCTTCGGTACAGGGGACGGGTTGTGGTTCCCAATTGGCGGTACGAGAGGAGATCCTTAGGTTCCATTACTCTCGTTTATAGTGCATCTAAGGTGGCACATAGATGTATCACTATCTCGTCGCCCGGTATTCTTTGGGTGGGATGAGAAGAAACCGTTGGAAATTTCGTTTAGACGATGTCTCGCGTGTGATAGATAAAAATTTGAACACTAGAGGCTAACGAGACCTCGGCCATTGGAGGTAGTTGAGGTGAAGTGGGAGCACATCCACTGATGGACTTTCAGCTGACTCACTTGTCCGCGGTACATCGCGGGCATGACATGGTGTAGATTGATAGTGGGTGGCTTGCGAGTTGACACACTTTCTAGTTATGCGAATGACCTTCACTCTAGAGGAATTCTACAGGTTATACGTACGAGAGATTATCCGGTTACATGAAGTACTAGTTTCTATCATATCAGATCGGGATCCCAGGTTTATGAATCATTTTTTGGAGAGTTTCCAGCTAGCCATGGGGACACAGTTGATGATGAGCACAGCTTTTCATCCCCAAATGAATGGTCAGTTAGAGAGGACCATCCAGACGTTAGAGGACATGCTACGGGCATGCATGCTTGATTTCAAGGGTAGTTGGGAAGAGCATTTACCCTTAATGGAATTCGCCTACATCAATAGTTAGCAGGCGAGCATACAGATGGCACCCTATGAGGCATTATATGAGAGGTCATGTCGATCTCTGGTTTGTTGGGCAAAGGTGGGTAAGAGAGAACCACCACGGGTCTGGAATTGATTAGAGACACATCTAAGAAGATGGATTTAATACGGAAGTGTCTTCTCACGGCTCAGAGTTGGCAGAAGAGCTACGCTGACAAACAACGGCGACCTTTGGAGTTTGAGGTGGGTGATCATGTCTTCTTGAAGGTGATGCTTAAGAGAGGAATGGTCGGGTTTTGCAAGCGGAGAAAGCTATCAGCCCGAGGTATGGTGGGTAGCCCAGGGTACTCAAGAGGGTAGAGGGTAGGTATGATTGCATACCGATTGGCTTTACCGCCAAGTTTATCGAGTGTTCATGCGGTATTCCATGTCTTCATGCTCCGAAAGTATACCCCAAATTCGACTCATGTGGTGGATTGGGAAGAGCTTGTGGTTAATGCAGATGGAACCTTCGAGCAGTAGATCGCACGACATGTAAAATCGTAATCAGGTTTATTACAAGACTCCGTGAGGCTAGTGAAGGTGTGTTTCAGGGCAAAGACCGGGAGTGGAGGAGGCACATGGGAACGTGAAAATACTATAAGTAAGTACAACTATCCCTTCTTATTCGAAAGAAGGTATGTTTTTAGTCATTGATATTAAAATGATCACATATGCATGTGATTGTAATGTGGCCGCGGTGTGGAATTTTAGGACAAAATTCTTTAAGGAGAGGAGAATAAAACCCGAAAATTGAATTTTTCTAAAAATGACAAAACGTAATTTGTCGATATAAGACATGTTGAAAACCTCGAAATTTTCTAGATCCTGATAATAGAAACAACCTTCTCGCTGGATTCGCCCTCGCAAAAATCTAGTTACCTGCACGCACTCGGGCCGACCCGATATAGTAGGATTTTCACATTTTTTTTTTGGGTGACGGGTGTCCAATGACTCCCATGACGTTTTTTATGAAACTTGGTTAGAAATAACTCGAAGTTAAGTTCATGGAATATGATTTGAACTTGAACTGAAACAAAATAAATCGCTTCAATCGAAAATCAGACCCAAGCAAACGTGGACACGTGGCGCGACGTGGACCACTTACTTAACTTAAGGTTAAGTTGGAACAAAAAAGGGAAATTAGGGCAAAAAGAGCCCATTTTTCCTAGTTTGACGGAGAGAGTAAGAGAAGAGAGAAAGAGGAGAGCCAAGAGCTTCCTTCTAAGATCTATGGATTTCCATCGGTCGAAGTTTTTTGGGCCAAAAACGAAAGTTCATTACGTCGACGAGTGCTTCGTGTGTATCGAAAAAGCAGGATTTTGCCGAGGGTCTAAATGAGGAGTTTGGGAAATCGAAGGTTTCAGGTTTAGGAAGTGTCCACGAGGCTTCTTAGGGATTTTTCTACGCTCTAAGAGGTAGATAATTCTTCCTACTTGGTTTATTTTCCATTCGGGTCGGAAATGGTTGATGTTCGAAGTCAATGAAAGGCCCGCCTAAGCGCAGGACAATGGGTCTCCAGAGAAGGTTTTCGCTAAGCAAAGGTGGTGTTCGCCTAAGTAAAGGGGTCTGCCTAGGCAAGGGAGTGTACACCTAGGCGAGCCCGAGGACGGGAAATGGGAACTTTCTCAACCACTTAAAGAGGCCTGGGGGCGAGCCTACGACGTGCATGAGGCCCGTGCTTAAGGCCTATCTGGGGGTCGTCCTCACTCTAATTTATGATTGCTCAGGGCTTGTTTCAAGTGCCAATAGGCGACTTGTTTAAGAGTACATTGATCACTAAGAGTGACATATTCGATGTTAATATGTGTGTTTTAATGTATTGACATGTGATGAGTTTATAATGTGCAAATGGCCATTACATGGCTTGATTGTGGTGTGTGTCATTACTAACATATAATGACACGTCAGATGTGATGTCGATATACGCTGCACGATATATCGATACGAATAAAATGACGATGGAAGTCAGTATGCGCGATGTGGATTGGGTCTATGACACCCAGTGGTATGGATTGTGTTGTCCATGTAGCATTCATTATACATGTGGCATGATATAACATGCAATGGCGCATTGCATTGCATATGCATAAGGACATCGCATTGAATGGGTGTGAGTCAATGGTTGAAAAATCAACACTGCGTTTGGTGTTTGATTGGGTGGGCCTTGGCCAAGTGGTTTAAGTCCATAGGAGTCGCACGATTGAATAATGTGGTAAAGAAAACTTTGTCAGTAATAACAACAGCGTGGATAGACACCCTCTGGGTGAAAGACCGCGCACTGCGGGTTAGGACATAATTCCAAATGATGAAAGCCCATAAAAGTGTCCTCGTGTCCAAACTCGTGATAGACACCAAAAAAATCTACTACCCACAAAAGACACATGAGTTTGTATACAAATTATCATCGAGGTGTAACATCCAGCCTTTTATTTCAAAACAAATAAATTTGTTTTGTAAAATGATCATTAGATGTAACTAAAGATAATGAATTTATCACACACAGGCCCCTGATTGTGTGATAGAGTCGGTAAGGACTCTGCATGATGGAAGCTCTGTGAAGACTCGTGGCATGGTACATGATCGAAGTCCTCATCTCATTTCATGGCATGACACGTAGGGATTCCACAGAAAATTGTATGTTTTACTTGGAATGTGAATGTGAATGTGTAACATGATATCAGATGCGCACTTAGGTGGAATAGCCCTCAGAAGAAATATTTTCTACTAGGCGCCTACACCTTTATGGGAAAACATTTCAGTGTGGTGTACACCTGATTCAAGTCACTGTGAAAGGGCCAACATGTGGTTTTGATAAATGATTTTGTAAAACTGCACCTAGTCCCGTATTTGGGTCAGAAGCAAAGAAGAGTGATCGAACTCTTACGACTGCTTTTAAGTGTAATATTCGCATATTTTTAACTTCTTAAATATGATGAACGGATCCCAAGAATAGACGCATCGAGGTAGTATCGAATGACTGATACCCACGTATTTGACACTAGTTTGTATCAAAGCTTAGTTGTCGATTACCCAAGTGCAAGATTTCGCAGGCCATCATTGTCAACGGACCCCCGAAGCCTCGAGTGTCACGTGACTAACTGGGAACAAAAGAATCTAAAGCCCATCCGAGAAAGCCAAAGTGTCCTATTGTAGATCACTACTACGGTAACTGCCCAGACTTCAAGTCCCCAAACGGCACCCATCGCAGATGGGAAGTGCTTTTATTGATAAGCATAATGAAAAGTTTAAAATACGCAAAGAGATATTTATCAACTGGGATTCCCACTTCCAAATCCTCATTTTTCGAGTATTAATCTTGATATGAAGAACATATTTTATCCCTAAAATTAAGCAGTATTTTATTCCTAAAATTGTACAAGACGTATTAACCACGTTTCATAACCGTGGAGATCTCCTAATGGTGAAGCAGATTCAAACTGTTAAAAACTCTACTTCTTCTTCGCTTTCATTGAATTTAATCATCGAGAGTACGGTTGGCACAATCAAATAATGCGCGATCACCTTTTGGTAGGTTCGCCACACCGTCGACGCCTGGCGCCCGACTTCCATCGCCGAATAACAACGCCAAGAAAGTTTGTAAAATGATTCAAGCCGTTGAATATAACTATAAAAAAGAATTAACAATACTATAATATTACCAGAACAACTATATAAATTCAAACTACTTCTAAGTTCAATTTGATATTAATAAAGTTTTGGTATATGACTAAAAGAGACAGATAACCTTATATATTAAGCCAAAATCCTATATCATCACATATATATCTACAAGACTACAAGTATATAAAAATATGTAAGCAATACCATGATCTTTTTTATACAATATTTCTTCACACTTTGCACATTGCTTGTTCCCTTTTTTTAACTCCATTTTTTCGTGGTTGTAAATAATTTAAAAAAGTTTTGATAATTCTAAATTTTTTTAAATATTTCTCACATCTCATATATATATGCCGTCACAAATTTGAAGAAATGTATTGAAGAAGCGCCAATAGGAAATGAGTCAATAAGTAATAACCATACAAATGAAGAGAGAGAGAGAGAAGTTTATTAACAAAGGTGTAAAGAGCCTAAAGACTAAAGAGAAGGAAGTAATAGACTGAAAGGATATTTAAGGAGCATTGACCATTTTGAAGTATTAAAAGTTGGAAGTAAGTCGATGATTCCAAGGGAATTTGTCCCTTTTTATCGGTTATAAAAAAAGGTGTAAAGAGCCTAAAGACTAAAGAGAAGGAAGCAATAGACTGAAAGGATATTTAAGAAGCATTGACCATTTTGAAGTATTAAAAGTTGGAAGTAAGTCGATGATTCCAAGGGAATTTGTCCCTTTTGATCGGTTATCCCAAGAAATTTCTTCAAATTCAGACAATTGCTCCACAAATATATATCTCATTCTCATACCCAAACAAGTCTTCCTCGTTTCAACCTTTCTCCTTCAATTCTAAGAGAAACATTGCGCCACTATCATTAATGGCTGTCACGTAAAACAGAAAATTTTCTCCTGAATAATTATTTTGTTAATATTGTGATTGTTTTTCTGATCTCTAATGGGTTTTTCCTTTCTGGGTTCTTTGTTTGACCTACATTTTCCTATCTGGGTCTTCATTTCTTTTGTGCAGAAGTGCTAAAGAGGTTCTTCCCCTGTTCTTCTTCTGGTTCTGATTTTTTGGTGCACAGAAGTTCTCTTCCCCCTGCTCTTGATTCTACTTCTGACCCACCGCCTCTTTTTGATGGAACCACCAGGTGTTTGTTCTATTTCAGAATCCCTCAAATTTGTTTTCACAACTTCAGTAGTAGTTTCCTGAATTTGTCAAAATTGGATTGAGTTTCCCTTTTTCTTTCTTTTCTGTCACTTGTTCTTTATTTCTTCCTTAAGATCATTGGGTCAAGATATTTGTAAATCCGGATTGGTTCTGTCTAGCATATTGTGAATTTGGACATGAGTTCAGTGTAATTCAGCTGAGCTTTTTTATAACCATTCTTTTCTTCTCTTTCTTTTTTCTTTTTTTTTGAGACAGAATTATAACAATTATTTTTTGTCTCTTGCAGGTTGTATACCTTACATATGCCCATACGCACAGCGCGTCTGGATTGCTCGAAACTACAAGGTTGTCGTTCAGTTCTACTTCTAGCATATTTTTCTATGTAACACTAATTTTCTCGTGGTTGTGGATGGAATTAAGTGTGTTGTTTTATGAATTTCTTGATGATTTTAGTTCCTCATGATTATGCAGGGATTGCAGGAGGAAGATCAACCATAGTTCCTATTGATTCATGGATAGACCTGTTGGTATAAGGAAAAAAGTCTATCCAGAAAATAAGGTGACCTCTGCTCTTGCTATCACTTTAGGAAAAAGAACAGGAAAATGACATGGGTGGTAGAGTGCAAATGTCTACCAATTTGGAAAATAATATGGAATGACTAGAAATTTTAAAACTGATGAGAAACAATGTTGAAAGACTGTGATGACAAGAAAATGTTTGAACGACTACAAGGTTTAAGAGGTTTATCTGCAAGTTGCAAATACGATGAAGCTCAGTCCTGAAAATTGTTCGGAAGCATTCCTGAAAGGAAATGGATTTCCTTAGAATTGTAAGAAAATATTCCTGTTGGTTGTTGGTGCCAGTTTCTAGGGAAATTAGATTCTTTCCCAAGAAGATTGTTTCTGTCGGTACCTGATTCGTTTGTCATCCGAGGTATCAGGGGCGTGATGTAAACTTGCAAAAATGGGGCTCGGCAGTGGTGTGCCAACCGCCTCTCCGAAGCTTAAGTCAGTAACAAGATGGAGAAGAAGAAGAAGAAGGAAGTTTGACAATTGCACAGATACATTTCCTCCTGTGGAGCCCCGATTTATATTCGAATTTATCCTGATTTGAAAGATAACCTCGTGGATTTTAGCACAAATCACTATTCTATCATCAAATACCAATTCTCCTTTATTTTTGAAAGATAATCTCATGTTGTGATAAAGTTTCTCCTTCCTTATCAAAGATGATCAACTCTCTTTATTAAGAATTAACTTTTTTGAGGCGTACACGATTCGAACGTCGAGATCCGTAGATAAACATTCATGCGTAATTTTCATTTATTTTTGCCTAACCACCCGTATGATAGATCGATCGACTGGGACTCCAAGACCAGACGGTTACAGGGATCAGGCTTCGTCTAGCTCTGCCCCGCATGGCTTGATATAATGGGATACCAAGCCGCTGCGTGGTCGGTCGCGCTGATCACGAGGCGCCGCTCATTGATTACTGTCTAGCCCAAAGTACCGCAGACTACAATGCCCCCTTTTTTTTCAACTGGAAGATCATGCTATTCTAGTCGAGGAAAAATACTATGTTTCGAGACCCCAAGTCGAGAGAATTGTAGATTATTAATGCGGATATGTTCCAATGCGCCAATGACATGTGATGTCCCGATGGTGTATTTAACGCGTCTTTTGAGGTTTCACCTCTATATACCGGGTTGAACCCCCGTAAGCTGAAGTCGCCAATGGATTCTCTATTACACAAGTTCTCTTCAATTATCGCGATTTTTCCTCACCCGCGTCCATAGCCTAAGTGATTAAAGGAGAGATTACTGAGAGGAGGCTTTCAGAGGTCTCACAAATTATTCGTCGCTAACAATGGATATTGTGTTCGTCAATTCACCGCGTCCATGGAGGCCTAATTATGCCAACATCACCTTTCGCTCCTTGTCAGCTCATAAACAGATCGTCTAAGGTCATTGGGATGTTTGACCGATTATGTAGTCAGCCTTCTTTCAGTGGCTCCATGTTGCATACGGGTGCCCCTCCTATACCGGCCGCTCGAGAGCCTTTCATGCCACCGAGAGCTCTTCATGCAAAGCTGCCTCTCGGAGAGCCTCTTCAAGCAAAGCCCTGAGAGCCTTAAAGCAAAGCTGCCTCTGAGAGCTCTTCAAGCAAAGCTACCGAGAGCCTTCTTTTCTTCTACTTTACCTCTTCCTTCGCTTTTTTGGCAATTAGCCCGTTCGCCATTGTGCCCTTGTACTGTATCTATCTAGGCTCCTTGGATACGTTTGTTTTTGTTTTATGTAACTACTGGCACAATTTGGCATATTTTAATAAGATTTGGCTTTTGACAAACCTATACGTCGAGCTTTCTATTTTTCACTCTTTCTTCGTGTGCCAACTAGGGGAGCTTATGATCTGAAATTGGCTTCTGAGAAGCCTCTATTGGCTTTTGGGGATGGGTTTTAGTTTTTCTTGTTTAGGATTTCCTCCGGGCTCATGACGACACGCACCCTAGGCCGTTTTTAAGAGGAAAACCCAGTCTAACAACCGATGCACTCCAAGCCCATGTGGTCGAGGGCTTCAGGGTCAATTTAGATCCAAAAGAGCCCAAGTGTTTACCACGTTGAGCTCGGGTGCCCTAGCGTATGAAACGCCATGCGACATCAAGCATTGTGGGAGAGCACGCCTCCGACATACGGTGACCCGACATATACACGAGCCCTGTCACGCCGTCCCTATATAAGGACAGGGTGCAGGCGCTTTCTTTCTTTTCATGTTAGAAACTTTTTTCCAAAGAATCCTTTGAGTGTTTGCTATCCTCTTAAAGATTTTCAGAATGAGTCATTAAGATTTAACATTTTCAATCTCCTAAGGCTTTTTTTTTCCGTTTAGTGATTGTTTTGAATGCAAGGCAACAGTTTGTGAAGGTCTCGACGACAAAATCGCACATTAGAGTTTAGACACACCCATTTGGTAAGGTCCCAACAGCCGAGAAGCCCTCACCCGAGGTGTTATTCCGGGCCATCGCTTGCCAAGATCCTCGAGTTGATCCTCGTCTGTTTGGCCTATAGAATGATGAGAGGTCAAGAGAGACTACTACTGGTCGTCGGGCGCAGAAGCGTGTTCACCGAGTCGCCTACCATGAGCGTTCTTATGTCTTCTATGTACCTAAGGAACCGAGGTCCTTCTATCGTGATCCCCGACAACGCAGCTAGAATTCGCTTCGATGGGCCTGGGCCGCTTCACTGCAGGATGGGGGCGGATAACGCAGTTTTCTTTACCCGAGAGCGCCAGCTGGATCACTTCCCGCTTCATCACCGGTGAAGCAGCCTGATCGCCACCCAGTTCCTCCCGCGCTTATTCATCCGAATGTTTTTCGATTTTAATAGGTTATTAGCATACTAAACTTCTACTCACCGATACTTACTGGGCAGAGATATGTTTTTGGCTTTACACGCTGAAGTTGTGGACCTGGGGCCGGCCGTCTATGTCAACCCTACACCTCAACTGCTGGCACTAGAATCGTGCCCCGACTCCCCCCAAGATAGAGGCGAAGGAGATTGGTTCCTAGTTAGATTCGGTGGGTATGAGACGCCAAATTTTCTGTGGCTTCTCGTCGATATGAATCAACTGCTACATTTCCAAGTTAGTCCGAGTTCTGGGCTATGCATCATGTCCTATGAGACGATTCATGTAATCGCAGCGAGGTCGACCGTCAACTGATAGAGAAGGCCTACCGAGAACATCAACCTGCTCAGATAATGTAGGCAGCGCAATCACGAATCCACGACAAGAAGGAACTTCATGAGAGTTAGCCACTCGCGCCTTCCTTACATCATCCCGTCAGTTTCCATGCAGCTGGTTGGGCGGAGAGCACTTCGCTTATGCCAACCTTGTAAAGGCCCAGCCCTGGGTAGCTCTCTAGGTTGGAGCCATCACTGTGAAGACCCAATCCGAGGCTACCACAGGCCTTAGTGGAGGTCCCGTCCTGATCACCCACCCAATGTCCAGGTTCTACCCCAAACCCACCTCCTTCCTCGCCCCCACCCCGCAAACCAAAGCACCGACGCCCAGTCGAAGCCAGGGATTGGTCAGGGCAAACTTGCCAATGAGTCTCACGCAAAGAGGTGTGGAAGGTTAAAAAACAAGGCGTCTGCGATGTCAATGTGTTTATCAGACGGATGCAAAGCCGATCACAGACCGTAGGATGAGCCCGCTCCCACATCTGATGGGAAGCATCCAAGGTGGTCTTCGCTAGATGAAAAGGCTGAGAAGGACTGGGCAATAATCCCGATGGACTCCCCCGATCGAGCCACCAATGGTCACGATGGAAAGCGCCCAAAGAAGGACAATGCACTGTGAGGAGGATCCTCGCCGGCGCCCCGTTGACGAAATTGGCGAGGGTCTCCTCGCGGGTAGCCGCTCCGCTACCCCGCCCAAGCCCGCAAATACCATACCTAAGAAGAGAAGGCCGCCTCGAATTGGGTGTTGCCGAGCACGCACGTCTTCCTACTCATGAGAGGATCCCTTCCGACTTCCGGCATCAAGCATTCCCACGATTTAGAGGGTGCTCGAGATCATCGATCGCTGAGCTCCTTAACTAAAGTGAGCTGGCCCGGGGTTTATGCATATGCGAGACCTCTATCCTAATTACTTTCGCGTATCGGTAGCGGCTCACGCAGAGCAATATTCCATTCCGTTCCTTGTCTATTTGAGGCGAGGCTTTCCGCCGATGGTCGTAGTACAGGATGTTCATCCGCTAATCATGACTTCACCATCAATCAACCGCATGTGCCGCTTACTGTTGCCATCTCTCTACGCTGTAATTTCATTGAACTTCTTTACAGCTACGATCACCATCCGCAACATGGTTCATCTAAGAGATGTGAGTTTCGCCCCGCATGCGATGTCGAGCAGATTGCAGCCTTTACGCCTAACTGCACCAGTTTCGCGATCAAGCTGACGCCTTCGCCAAGGCAGTAGTCCGCGTGAGAAACATCAGAAGCAAAGAAGCCAAAGCTTGTGCGAAGAAGATTGAGCGAGTGGAGAAAGAAAGGGACGAGGCCAAACAGGAGGCTAAGGTAGCTCGTCTTGCAGCCATAGCAGCGGGCGAGGCCAAGGCAAGGGCGGAGGATGACGTGGTTAGGATACGAGATGCCTTCGTGGTCAGCGAAGAAGACTCGCAAGGGCTGAGTCTAAGGTCGTTGGCCGTGCCGGGAAGCGGACGCCGTCATACTGTGTAGCTCGAGACATCCAGGATGAAGTGCTCACTTCATTCCCATGCAAGGCACAAGGAAGTCATGGTGGAAGACTACCAGAAAGCCTTGGAGCAAATTTTCACCTATGGCTACGGATGTTATGTTCAAGCACGGCATCCCTAAGGACCTACCAAGGATTTGATAGCATGCCCGAATCTACCCCAATTCACCTCCTCCAAAGTTTTTTCAGAATCTGGTACCACCACACCTTCCGACTAAGCCAAGGCCTCAGAGGTACATCCCGTTGAAACAATGTAGCACCCAATGTAGGCGCCTGCAGGAGCGTGGCTAACTCTTTCCTTCATATTAGTCTTGGGCTATTTTTAAGAGATTTTTATAAGAAGAGGTCGTTGTGCCGCCAAAATGCACATTAGTCCTTTAACCTCGCGCCTCTTAGCGCATTTTGATAAAACCCCTTCATGAAGACAACCATGTCCTGGTCCCTTTTCTTTTATTTTGAAAATGCCAGCAACGCAACAACCATAGTTGGACTTTCTATAGGCGCTAGCAGGATATCAACCATGTCTTGACGTTTTAAGCGCCAGTAGGGCATCAACCATGACTAGACATTTTATGTGCCAGCAGGACATCAACCATGACCGCTTTTAAGGCATAGCCAGGACAACAAACTAAGTATATGGACTTTTATAATGCTAACAGACAATAACCATATCTTATTTTTAACGCTAGCATGACAACAAACTATATCCTGACTTTTAGAACGCCAACAAGAGTACTAAACTATATTCTGGATCTTTAGAATTCCAAAGAAGACAACAACCATATCTAGACTTTTTATGTGACAACAGTACATCAACCATGACTGGACTTATTAGAAAGAAGAAATTGTAGGTTTTAAAAGGAAATGTGTAAAGAACAATATTTTATTGATGGTAAACCCCTCAAAGAATACACATCGATAGTACTTAAGATGCACAGTATTCCACACCTGGAATAATAACTAGATCGGGTTTGCTCAACGCATAAGACCCGGCTATCCCTACTTGACCATTGTGTATGGTCCTTCTAATCGGGTCTCGAATTTCCGTTTGTCGGTCATTTTGTTTTCAAAGACCCTTCTTAAGACTAACTCCTCGACTTTGAATTTACATGGCTTTAAACGCTGGTTGTGCAAGTTTCCCAGCCTCTGCTGGTATGATGTTATGCGCACAGCCACCGCTTCTCGGAGTTCATCTGTTGTGTCTAGATCTTTAGTTATGGCTTCGACATTCACTTTCTCAGGAAGCTCTACCTAATGGTAAGCATCCCGATTTCTGTGGGTATGATAGGCTCTATCCCGCATGTGAGGGCTAAAGGTGATTCCCGACGCCTAAATTTTGTCAGACTATAGCCCATAATACTCCTGGTAGTTCATCTACCCACTTTCCTTTAGCTAAATGTAAAGCCAGAAATGAGGAGTGTTTTATTGGGACGCCGCTAGTCGTTGCTTTGCAAAAATCGTAGAAGGTCGAGCATAGGTTTTCGCTTTCACTCAAGGAAAGTTCCTGTATAACCGGCTATCAAATTATGGCCCATTGTCTGTTACAATCGATTGGGGTATTCCGAACCTGCACACAATGCTTTTCCATATAAACTAAATGACATTTTTGTCTTTAATGGATTCAAAGGCTTGTGAAGCCCCAAAACCCGGGGGTCCTTTGACCAACTCACAACTCATGGAAAATCGTGTGGCTGCCCAACCTAATACCACACCAAGCAGTTCTTTACCGGACCCATAATTTAACAAAAATCGGACAGAGTCTCCTTTGTACGAGGAGTTCTACCCAAAATGCAACCTATAGTACATACAATAATAAGACCCATCCGGGGCCTAATATAACACAATGATCGTGACGGTCCATTTATTTATGAGTAAAGCGCCCAATCGAGAATGTATTTATCCATACTCATTTAAAACATACAAATATATTTTAAAATTAAAGCCCCATAAGAATTTAATTACAATTTTTTTACACAAAATACGTTAGAACCAATATGTTCCAAGCATCTTAACAAAATGAATACAAAGCCACAAATTGGCTTTCTTCACAACTATGGCCTCAAGTGAGCGCGTGCATCGTGTATCTCTGCACCGAAATGGGGTCCTATAAGGGTGAGCTACGCCCAAAGAGAAAGAACTTCCCACAAGGGCTACTCCCTCACCTGTCAGCATTACGCAATCGCTTATGTTCACACCACATCCACATCCACATTCCAAGTAAAAACATGCAATTTCTACTATGAAATCCTACATGGCATGAAATGAGATGAGACTCAATCATGTACCATGCACACAAGTCCTTACCAACTTCCTCTTACCCGAGCCCTTATCGACTCCTACCACACCATGCGATGTCAAAGTGTGATAAAATTCATCATTTGTGGATTACATCCAATGATCATTTTACAACAAAATTCATTTGTTTTTCAAACCAAAAGCATTTTAGATGTTACACCTCAATGATCATTTATATTCAAAATCATTTTTCTTTTTGTGGGTAGCAAATTTTCAAGGTCTCACCGCAGGCTTTGCAAGCCTTCCTACACTTTCACGGGCTTTCACCGTTGGACACACATATGTATACCAAACTAATCTGGCTTTCTACCCAAGGTGTCTATCCCTACTTGATAATACCCGACACATATTTTCTATTTTCACGTATACAACCGTGTAACCCTCTGGCTGACGCTGTCTCACCGGCACGAAAGCCCACCCAATCAAACACCAAACGCAAGATGGATTAGAACCATGCACTCACACCCATTTCATGCGATATCCCTTACGCATGTAATGCGATGTACATTCATGGCTATACTATATCACATATGATGAATGTTATATGGATTAATTTACTCATATCACTCATGCATCATGGACAATTATATCAATCAACATAAAATTTCCAAACGATCATCCATGTCAACATATTTGGTAACACATTATATGATTAACATTAACAAGTCATCACTCAATCAAGAATGATTATTAGCTTTTTATCCTTCAAAGCCAAATTGTGGACATGGGCTATGTATAAGGACTTACAACAAAGGCATGCAATGGTCTATCCGAGTACACAACTCATCACATGTTATCACACAGACAAACATATTAACCTCAACTCACTACCGCCTCGCATTGTCACTAAACTCAAGCAATGACAACTCGATCTCAAGACCGCCTGCGGGTATTAGAGATGCCCACAAACATCTCCACAATAAACCATAATATAGACCACTGTAATAGTTTCGAACTCAGTTCATAAACCAGTCCCCTAATAGTACCAAAATTTGGACACAAACCATTAAACAACCTAAGTTGTAGCAATCCCGGGAAATAGACCATAACTTGAGTTGTACATGTCCAATTTGGATGATTCAAAATTCTACATCAAGTTTACAAATGCAACTATAATTTCCATGGAGAACACTAGTCCAAATTCCATCTTTTTCCCAACCAGAAATCAATCCTAAAATCCGGTTAGTGTATGGGTCAAACATGAAAACCTATGGTAGCCCTAGAAAATGGACCATAACCTAAGATATAGAGGTCCAATTTGGGTAATTCAAAACCCTAACCTTAATTTCACAAATTCAACTACAATTTTCATGAAGGACACTAGTCCAAATTACTATTTTTCCCAACCGAAAATCAGTCTCAAAACCTGGACACAAACAATTAACAGCCTAAGCTGTGACAATTCCATAAATTAAATGGACCATAACTTAAATTATAGAGGTCCAATTTTGGTAATTCAGTGCCTAATCTCGGTCTACAACTTCAGCTACAATTTTCACGAGGACACTACAATTCAAATTCCCCTCTTTTTCTAATCTAAAATCAGTCCCAAAAAGTCGGATACATCATATGTGGTCAAAATAGTGGCACTATTCCTCATCCCAAATTTTGTCAAACGTTCCTTGGGCATAAACACAACCAAACAGCCTCAGAGGAAAATAAACCAAAAGAAGAATTTCTACCTCTCTAGAAGATAGTAAACCTGGCTGAGGTCTCAAGAACAACACTGTAATCCCAAAATTTGATTTCCCAAATCTCCTCCCTGGACACTCCTTCTGGGTGAAACCCCTCCTTTTGGTACCCACAATGAGTATATATAACCTTTCACTCGCCTGTTTAATTCATCACCCGATCTCCGTAGATCGTGTGCAGGAAGTCGGAGCTCTCTCCCTTCATTCTCTCTTTCTCCTCTCACAGAAACCGTAAAAATCTAGATATTCCTATTTTTTCCCCTCTCTATTTTCTTTTTAACTCCTTTAATGTTCAAATGTTTCGCCCACGCCGCGCCCATGTATGATCATTCGAACCGCTTATGCTCAAACAATTTATTTCACCTCAAGCTTCAAGTTCAAATTATTTTGAAATGAACTTTAATTAATTTATTTTCCACTTTTGAGATTTTTTTTTTTTCTTCTCAAATATCCCGCTGGGTCCACTGTGCACTCGACTAAAAATCAAAATCCCGACTGCCTCATAATCATCTGAATTGCTCATGATCAAATTTATAGAGATTTAATCAACGCCGTATAATCAAGTTTCATCATCCGAGATTTATAAAATTTCAAAGTTTGCAACTTCATACTGTAGTCGAGAATTTCACTGCTTTACTTTATTTTCGAAAAATTCAAATTTACCTCTGGGTTTTACATTCTTCTTCTTAACGTAATTTCATTCCCGAAATTCACACACACACACATTCAAATCACATAGCATATGTAACAAATATTTTAATATCAAATGACTAAGAGAACGCACTCAGCCCTCAAACAAGAAGGATAATCGCAGACATCGTGGTCCTCGCACCCTACGTTGCTCCTCCACCTCTCGCGGTCGCCAACACCTTCACTAGCCTCACACAAGACCTGATCCCGGGCCATCCATGATATTAATACTCGCTCATCCTCAAAAAGATCCCATCGAATCAACAAAGAACTCGCCTTAATCCACTACATGAGTTAGATCCTGGCGGTACTTCCAGAGTACGGAGACACGAACACTACATGAACTCGATAAATGTAGCGAAGCCAACCGATACGCAACCCAGACCCACCCTCTCAGTGACATCTCTCAAGGGTCCAACATACCACGCCTTTCCCGCTGTCGAACTCCTACCACCTTCCTAAATTGAATTGAAATCGTGTAAGAAAGGCGAATCGAAGTCCAGTGCTACAGGTTTCCTTTCCCTCAAGCAAAGAACAAAGATTTGATTCGAAAAGCGCAATTCCTTGATCCCGGAAAGCGTGTTAGACTAGGTCTCATAATAAGGAATCGTGGAAATTAGAGTTTCAGAAGCGCCTGGACACCGTTGAAGTGCTCTGACCGTAACAGACAAATCAACTAGGCTTCAAGGGCTGAGTTCCTCCAAATGTCGAGGTCTCGATTTATTTCGTTGGTAATGAACTCGATTCAAGCACTTTAGGATGAGTGCGGAATGGTAATGCTTTTTAGCATACTCCCATTCACCCTGGCCGGAGTTTAGACCTTAGAAATGTCTTCTTCGACCATAGGTACCGGGTCCTGTGAGAAGAAGAACGGTTTCGAAGTAAAAAGACCACCAGTCCTATATTTCAAGAGTCACCCACATCAAACTCTAAAGGTCACACCGGTCATTTATGATAGCTCTTCGTCACTTAAGCCTCGAGAAGGACGCTATCAAGTCCACCTTCAAGGTGTCTCTTAACTAACCGACCATGAGGGTCTCTCCCACCGTCCAACAACCTGAGATTGACATACCCATAGAGCCCATGTGCACGCCATCCGTATGCTCATTGATAATTGTTGTTGTAGACGAATCCACTAAGGGAAAATGCTTTTTCCAACCACCCTGCAAATCCAAGACGATGCCCATATGACGCCCTCTCTAAAGCCCTGATGGTCCTCTCTCGACCACTCCGTCCGTCTCGAGGACGAAAAGCAAAGGCTCATCATCAACTCCGTGTTCATGGCTCGTTGGAAATCCTCCAAAATGAGCCAGAAACTCTAGGATCCAGGTCTCGATACCATGTAGATCGACACTCCATGTGCGCACAATCTCTCGTATATAAAACCTACAAAAATTCCTCCAGCGTGAAGGTCATCCGCAATGCCAAAAAGTGTGTCGACTTGGTAAGTCGGTCCACTATCACCCACACTACCTCATGTCCTCGCGATGTCCGTGGCAAGTGAGTCACAAAATCCATCGTGACATGCTTCCACCCATCTCACTACCCGCTACCGGAATAATCCCGGCGAACCTCCGTGTCACTTTAATTGCTGACATCGCGCCGACATCACGAATAAAAATCTCCACCGCGGTTTCTTCATCCGGCCCAAAGAATACCGGGCGGTACGAAGATCATGATACATCTTCGTGCCACCAAAGACGCTTGAAAACGAAAGAATGAAACTCCCTGAGAATCTCCTCTCTCAAATTTTCCGACTAGGGAACCACAACCCGTCCCCTATAAGCGATGGACCAAGGTGTAACTCAATAATGAAGTCTACATCTCTTTGCATAGGTAATCCCGGTAGTTCGTCTGAGAAAACATCCTCATACTCACAAACCACCCGAGATAGACCCAACTATTGTCTAGTCTCGTCCTCCGTAAGGCTTCCAGCCTAACTCCATCAACCCACCCGCGTACACCTAGATGACACGTTTAGGTAAAGCATCATGCTATCCCTCGAAACATAACACAAACATTATCCGATGGTGTAGGCAAAGAACTCCTATAATCACAATCAATGATGACTAAGAAAACACAACCGGCCATCCTAAGGATGACGCCAAACTGACATGCCCAACTTTAATTCCTAGTCCATACACAGAAGACCCCGAGATTCTTAACTAACAATTCCAACATATCTAATCAACAATCACCCTTGTTCCTAGGGGAGAACTCACATGCAACGACTTTTCCAAGGTTTCAACCTCTAAGCCCAAATATTTCACACAAGATGCAACAACGAATGAATTGGGACACACCGGGACTAAACAATACTTCATAAGCAAAGAGTAGAAAGGTAATTCGACAACCAACTGACTGAAGCTCGGGCCGAGGTGTAATGGCGTGAGACATGCCCCTAGATCCCCGGTCCCATTGCGGAGCCTTTATCCTCAACCTCTCGACCCATGCCTTAGCCTCGCTCGTTTAGGAAGTAGTAGTGCTTATGCAGTGAAGACTCTAGGATCGATATCGGGTTCCCTCATTTCATGCGATAAGGAGAAACAACCGTGTATGTGCATGTCCCACTAATGATTTGACCGGAGGTGTCCCATAACCTCGTAACCCGCTCGCGGCAATCCTGCCTCTGCGTCCAGCCGGTAGCAATGATAACATGTCTCCTATCCCGTCGATTAGGAGTCATGAAGTACCTCCCACTTGCGACGATACATCCTAGTCTGCCCGATAGTCATGGCCCTATCCTTGAACCCCAAGGCGGCGTAGAAGTCCTTCGTTTCTTCCAGCGCAAAGAAAAGGTCCTGTCCCCCTTTCTCTTCCCACTAGCACCCGAGTCCCATATGCTCCGTGTGTCATCCACTTCTCTCTTAATGGCCAAAACTGTCTTGACCATCGAGTCCATGTCTTATAGGAGATGTCCCACAATTTTACCTTGGATGGACAGTTTCATACCATCCTCAAATTTCCTCACTTTGGCTATGTCGATGGCCACATAATCATCAGCAAAACTAGCTAACTCAATGAACTTAGCCACATACTTCAAGATTGTCCCTGCTCCTTGTTTCCAACTCTGTGAACTCCCGAACTTTGCGTGTCGGCACGGAAAGATTTTGTCCATGAAGAGCTCACGAAACTCTTCCCATGTCATTGCCTTCAAGCCCCTCGAGGTTTCACCTAACTCACCACACTCGGGATCTTCACCCCTCTAGCTAGAATGTCAAGTAGTCTTATCCAGGGACGTGAGGTGATCTCCATAGCCTCCAAAATCTTTCCGACTTGTCGAAACCAATGACCAACTACCATCGAGTCCCCTCCTCCCATGAATGTTGAAGGATGGTGTGCCTCAAACCTTTGGAGGTTATTTAACCCTCGTCTACCATCGTGACTAGCCCGTGCAATGGTAGTACCAGGAAGCACTCGCTTGTGCAATTTGTCATAATACGCCTACTAGCTTCATGAAGGTCATTATCAAGGCCAATGGCATTCAGTTATTGCCCATCCTCTTCCTCGACTTGCCATCTACACAAGTCAAATAGAAAATTGAGATTCCTTTTCTAGTCTAACTAGTAGTGCATAAGCCAAAATAGACATCACATCCTAAACTAATCTGTTCATTCATTTTCTGAACTCCTAAGGTTATGTTTTCTAACCTGTTCTCAAGCCTATATACATTTTACCATGCATATAATTCACATAACACATAGCACACAATTATGTAGCATATTATAGCACAAAACATGAAATGCACAATGAATGCAATGGTCTAAACCCATGCCCACTAAGCCCTGGGTGTTCATATACCTAAGCTCTGATACCAAACTGTGATGTTGGTATCAGATGCACCATAAATGTCATGGCCTAGGCCCATGCCCCTCAAGCCCTAGGTATTCGCATACCTAAGCTCTAATACCAAGCTATGACGCTGGTATCAGATGTGACGCATGCCCATCAGGCCCTAGGTAATCACATACCTATGCTCTGATACCAAGTTGTGACGCCCTAAAACCCGAGGGTCCGTTGACCAACCGTCAACCCGCGGAAAATTGTGGATGCTCTGCAACCCGACATTGTTGTGTCCCCACTGTGACCCATAATTAACAAAACCCACGTAATCTCCTTTCAGACGGAGCTCCACCCAAAATACAACTTGTATACATAGATACAACAACATGACTTATCCGGGTCTAATGTAACACATTGGATCAGCACGAGTCCATTTATGAGGCAAAAGTGGCCCAACCAAATCCATTATCCGCTATCATTTAAAAACATACAAAATTATATTTAAAACAATCCCATAAGAATTTTAATTATAAATTTTTTACACAAAATAAAAGCTATAACTAGTTTGTTCCAAGCATCTTTACAAAATGAATACAAAGCCACAACTTAATTTTCTTCACAACTGGCGCTCGATGACATCGCGGCATCAGGTATTCCCGCACCTAAAAATAAAAATCCCACAAGCAAGTAGCCACAACTAATAGAGTGAACCTTCCTACAAGGTTACTTCCCACCTGCGGCGCACATGCAATGGTCATGTTCATAGTCCACATTCACATTCCAAGTAAAAACATGCAGTTTCTACTATGGAATCCTACATGTCATGAAATGAGATGAGACTAATCATGCAATTATGCAACTGCAGTCCTTACCCACTTCCTTTTACCCAAGCCCCATCACTCCTACCACACCCGCCATGTCAAAGTGTGATAAACCCATCATTTAGACTACATCCAATGATCATTTTACAACAAAATTCATTTGTTTTTCGATCAAAAGCTTGATGTTACACCCAATGATCATTTATATTCAAAATCATGGTCTTTTAAGGGGTGAGCACTTTCTGGTCTCAATTAGCCACAAGCCTCCCGCCACTTTTACGAGCCACCTGACATATGAACTAAAAACTTAATTCGGTTTTCACCCCAGGGGCGCCTATCCCTACTACAATACACCCAATATGGTTTCTCGGCTCTCATGTATATAATCATATGATCCCGTTTGACGCTGTCCCACTCATACTAAGTCCACCAATCAAAATTAAACTAAAGTTCATTATAATCACGCATTCTATACCCATTTCATGATGCCATTTATGTCGATATCTGATACCATATATGATGAATTTATATGGACAATTCTACTCGCATATCACCCATGCATCATGGACAATTATATCAATCGGCATAAAATTTTCAAACGATCACACATCTCATGTCAACATATTTGCACACATATACATCAACATCAACAAGTCATCACCAATCAAGCAATGACATACTTTATCCTCTAGCCAAATCGTATTACAATCCATCCACAATACTTACAAACAATCAGCTGCAATGGCTTTATCCATACACAAACTCATCACGTATCACATTAGACAAACATATTGACCTCCAATCAATTACCACAAGATGCTCAACAAACTCAAGCAATGACAACTTGATCCTCAAGACCACCTGCGGTGTATAGAGATGCCCACAAAACATTCCACACAATGTCACATAATAGGATCAGACATAATATTTTCGAACTTAGTTCATAAACTAGTCCCCCATCGTACCCCAAAATCGATACAAACCATTAAAAACCTGTTAGCAAATTTCTAGAAATGGACTATAACTGAGATGGTACAAGTCCACCGGTGATTCAAAATCCACACTGAAAGCTACATATTCAACTATAATTTCTATGGAGACATGGTCCAAATTCCCTTTTTCCCTAACATTAGAAATCGGGTCCCTGCACTTGGACAATATGAGTCAAACAGGCAGCCCTGCAAGCCTTGTGAAAATGTGACCATGATCCGAGAGTTATAGAGGTCTAATTTAACAAAAGCCGCACCCTCAAGTTCACAAATTAGCTACAATTTTCATGAAGTACACTAGTCCAAATTACCTCTTTTTCCTAACCGAAAATCAGTCCCAAAACCTTGACACAAACACTTAACAGCCTAAGCTATGATAATTCCGGAAATTAAATAGACCATAACTTGAGATACAGAGGTCCAATTTAGGTAATTCAAAAGCCTAACCTCAAGTTCACAACTTCAGCTACAATTGTCATGAAGGACACTAATCCAAATTCCCTCTTTTTCTAATGAAAATCAGCCTCAAAAGTTGGACATCACATAGGATCAAACAAGCACTATTCCTCATTCCAAAATTTTGCTTGACCAACTTTTTTAGAAAACAAACCGAAAGATGAAGGAATCTCTACCTCTTAGAATGTAGTAGATCAAATAAGGTCCTGTTTTAACACCTCCTAATCCCGAAATTTTTGATTTCCTAAAATCTTCCCTAGGTCTTCTGATGAAACCCCTCCTTTCATACACCCACCAGTAGCCTCGGCCGAAGCTGATGAACTTTCACTCTTGGCTCGACAAATTTTGACCAATTGATTCTCAGAGATCGGGGAGGAGAAGTCAGAGCCTCTCCCTCTCTCTCTCTTCCTCTCAATGCAGAAACCAGAAAAATAGATATTTGTTTTTTTTCCTCCTCTCATTTTCTAACTCCTTTAATGTTCAACAGCGAGCCCACGTCGCTACACGTGCTCGCGACTGCCTGCGCCCTGTTTCGCCCCAAAACAATTTATTTCATCCCTGCCTGCCCAAATTATTTAAAACGAACTACTTAATTTATTTTCCACTCAGATTTTTTTCTCAAAAATCTCATTTTTAGGGTCCACAAAGCACTAGACGCCCCGAAAATCGTGAAAATCCGACTGTCTTAGAATTCAACGAATTGCTTTGCAGAACTAGATTTCACAGAAAAATCCAATGGCAGGTCCGCTTTCACATCCGAGCTCTAAAAATTCCAAATTGCAATCATACTATAGCAACAATTTATCGTTTTGTCATTTTTGAAAAATTCAAATTTACCCTGTTTTACGTATTCGCCTCTATCCATTTTCCGGGCATTTGGTGGCAAATCCCAGAGTATCCTTCGGTCGGCAAGAGTAAACGGCCCGACTACGTCAATACCCCATTGGGCGAAGGGCTAGGAGATTGTTATGGTTGTTAGATTTCGGTCGAAGCTTCGAGACGCAGGCTTATTGTCGGGCAACAATACACTTCAACATGCGGCGAGATCCGCACACATGGTCAACCAATAGTAGCCTTGGGTATGAGCTCTATGTGCCAGCGTCCTGCTGCTTGGGTGGTTTCCGCATATCCCATCGTGGAATTTCGCCAATACGTACTATCCCTACTGGTGAGTAAGGCATTTAAGATAGGGCCCGCCCAGGGACCATTTATATAGCTGACTATTAACGAGGGAGAACCTAGCCGCTCGGATTCTCGATCTTGTGGGCTTCTATCATTGCCTAAAGGCTCCCACCTCCAAATAGCGGACTACCGAGTAATCCCAAGAAGCGTCCCGCTTCATCTATTTCATTCACCCGCTAGTAAAGGATCGACATTCGGCAGTAGTACGTGGAGGGATACTGGTTTTTATTGGCAAGGACGCCGCCACGATCGCCAAAGTCATCACCTTTTCGCAATTTCTCGACATGCTCTACCATCAAGCTGTGAAGCTTCCTGCAAACGTAGGTCGACTAGACTCATACCGCCGCGCGCCGTCCCTTGCTCTCATTCGCTTACTCCGCCCCACCACCACCGAGAATCGTTTATTATGATCTTTTTTGAGGATACGGAGATTGCGAGGTCGAACCCGGCTATTATTGCTTCATACTGGACCTCATTATTGGAAATGGGGAAATCCAAACATATGGCATGTTCTATTACTTCCCCAGTTAGGGCTTCAAGTTGCAGTCCCAGTCCGGCTCCCGTTTATCGCGAAGCGCTATCCACATTCAGGATCCACCATCCAAAGTTATCTGACTTCATGTCCTGTTGAGGAACCTCCGCTAAAAAGTCAGCCAATACTTGGCCCTTCATCGCCAGACGAGGCTTTTATTGAATACCGAACTCACTCAACTCAACCGCCCACCGAGCCATGCGCCCGATATATCGAGCTTATGTATGGTGCTCCTTAGGGGGAGGTTTGTGAGTACAACGATAAGGTGCGCCTGGTGTGACACCCCAACCTGGCACCTCTGTGTTAGGAAAGGGTGTCACGAAACTATAGACTTTAAACCTGATTAACTGAGAAGTTCTAAAACACTCCTTAAAATATAATCATATAACTTAACATATATTACAAACCATACTATCATACTCCCACTATTTGAAGCTGCTGAACTTACATATTATTTCATAAATCCTTTCATCAGACTAAAAAGTTATACAAATATATTACTCAAAGTAACACGCGTTAAATAGAAACACTGCAAGAGCACCTATCGCCGAGATGGCCCTGTTGATGGAATTAATCCCTATTCCTCAAACCGCCTTTCTGCATCTACACTGATATATATATATATATATATATATATATATATATATAGTATATATATATATATATATATATATATAATCATATAGGCTTCTCAGAAGTTACAATAATTCATGAACTTACCACAATTAAATAATTTAATTCATTATGTTACTCTCATATGCTATGCTAATCATGCTTTATCTATCAAATTCCATATCATTTTAACCATAGTATTAATGACTATTCAGGTATTTTATATTTCCATTATATTTTACAAATTACTTCCTATGTTTATGATTCATGTTTTATTTATCAATATCGTTGTTATCTCTTTTTACATGTTTCATGCCTCCATATTCCAAAGAAGTGGATACGAAAAAGAACTGTATGTACCCTAAGGTACTATCACCGCATCGGCATAGCCGATCTCTATCTCTATGCTATTGTATGACCAAAACCTCGAGTCCATGTCATCAACCCAAATGTGTGGGCCTAACTATATTCGTATGCTGCAAAGAACTATCCCCACAGGCATGCCCATCTATCCGTCTATCTGGTCATAAGCAGGCAATCAATTTTATTACGTTTTCAGTACATATCCCATATACATGAATAACTATTGTTATCATGTATGCATATGAGATATTCACTATCCATTATTCTCATCTTCATAAAGAGTACTTTCACATGTCTCTTATCATCATATGAATGTATTCTATGCTTTTTTATATAACAATTATACATGTATTATCTTTTCTTCACATGGCTAGAAATCATGTCATTTATTATTTCATATTATTTAGCAATAAATCATATAACTTTTTAGGTCTTTACCTTATCTCCATTTAGGTCAAATTATACCAATCTGCTCTTCCACAAAGTCCTCCCACCCACTCTTACTCTATATGTGTATACTCTACTTTTTCCCAAAAACCCTACACTACTGTGTCTACTCAAAACAAATGTCCTAATCTACCCAATTCTTCTGTCATAAACGAGTCAACCGCTCTTCCGCACGGTTGTTCATTTCGCAATCATTTTGATCAGAGTCGAATTCGTTCAATTCATCCGTCCGCACCCCAGTTATGAGTCAATGTCAACTGTCAAACAAACGAAACAACACAATCCACAGAGTCCCATTTGGGGATGACCATGGCTGATGTACACTGTTCTTCTGTCATTGAATACAAACATGAACCCACTCCATCCAATCCAACGCGATACTTAAAACTGAAGAGAGGTCTTTAACGGACTTAACGCTTCGTTAGTAACCAGAACTGGTTTCAACAAACGAGGCGAACTGAAGCGTCATAACAATTAGGCTTCCGAAACGCGGTCGCCAGGTCAGTTTCCTCCCAATCGGAATTTCAAATCAAAATTGTAACAAACATACAAACAACTACCAGTGCCTTTAGAAATTGACAGCATCTCCTAAAACCCCAACATTTCCTTTATACAAAAACTTCTCAATCGAGGACCACAAACCAAATAACAATTACCAACAACAACCACAATAAATTCTATCTCTGGCAGAGTCCCATACCTATTTCGGGTCACCTCAAGCTCTACTCTCCTTTCCTTCTTCTTCAAATCTCCTCTACTACTACAAACCTTGGAATCTTAGAAGCAAAACGATGGAGAACCAACCCTAGCAAGGACCGTTTTTTTTTTTTTTCTCCTTTTTCTTCCTTCTTTTCCCTTTTCTCCTTTTCCTCCTCCTCACCAATCCGCCTCATACACAAAAGAATAAGGCTTGCCTTCTCTCCAATTCTTTGATGTTTCTAAAGTGTTCTAGAATGAGGCATGTCCCATTCCATCTGGGCCAATTCCTCTTGATTATTCGGTCCTCCTATAATATATATAATTCATTTCTTATCTCAAACATTAAATCGCATTTTATCATTTATTCCCACTATGTCCTCACATGACAAAATTACCATTCTACCCTTGGTCTTTAAAATTAATTATATTTGTCTCTCTTTTTTTCTTTTTTTTAATAATCCTTTAATCATGCATTACTACTAGGGTTAACTTCGGGGTGTTACACCTAAAAGTAGGAATGAAGTTTTTAACGACTGCACGAAGAACTTGATACACTTTGCTTTCGAGCAGTATCTTCGATTCACGCACCATATAGGGACTTGCTTACAAGAATATGGTCTATGGTTTTCATCTTCTCTTTCAACAATGTTGCACTCACTTGAGATTTCGAGGCGCGAATAAATATAGAGTGTCACTTGAAACTGAGAATAACGAGAGCAGTGGATTGATGAGATATTGTTGATTGCTTTAGAGCACAGTGGCATTCTTGATTCAAGCTGATATTGGGCTCCCTTAAGAGTGGCAAAACGACAAGCGATACATGGCGGTATGAATTGCCACTAGGAAGCGCCCGATGACAGGTCGGGTTGTTGTACCTTTTCTTATAATGGGAGTCGAGAATCATTATGTTTTCGAACGGACATGAGTTAACCTCATCCCCCTGTATTTACCATAAAACCGGGGTACCCAATGACCGAAAAGCACATTTTAAAGTTAAGATTTCATGCGTGTCTTAATAGCTCGAAGGTTTTCTTGTAAATGCATTGTGTGGTAAGGCGTTCTTTGGATTTTCTGAGCATATGTCGTCAAACCTCCATGGATTTACCTATCAAGGTCCGGAATATCCTGATCACCATCCTTTGATAAGTTGCCCTTGGGTTTTTCAGACCAAATGGCATTACGTTGTAGCAGTACAATCTGTGGGGCGTGATGAAGGTTGTTTTCTCCGCGTCGGCGGGTGCGCGAAATCTGATGGTATCGGAGAAAGGCGTCGAAGCAGCGGAATGTCATGCGGTTGGCTGCATCCACAATTTGATATATCGTGGAAAGGGAAGCTATCCTTGGGACGTAAACATTGAGATCGATGTAGTTTACACATGCGGCGCCACTTGCCGCGCCTGGTACCACCACCGCCCGGTGGCGACCCGTTGGGGATACTTCCTCCGCCCATAAACCTTGCCCGACTGGAATATTGTTGCTTTGCGTCTGCGAATGATGCGATGTCGGTCGAAGTGGAACCGCCTCATAACATACAGGCGAAGCGGTGAAGGGGACATTCCAGCGGGAAGCCGCTCGTTGTTGGGCTTATCTCGACCATATCGAAGTGTCTCCAAGCGAATACATCCATTCTTCTTGCATGGCGATCTGATCCTCGCCCCGTGCTCTTTCTTCATTGGGCCGGAGAGGAAGTGACATAAGTAAATTTCTTTGGCCGTCAGCTCCACTTCTTCCGGTGGGTCCGGCCAGTGAGGTCCTTTCTTTGCCTTGATTTGGGCGACCATCGTATGATTGCTATCTTGCGGTGTAAGATCGTCGGGTACATTGGCGGTGTGTTTCCCTCTCTATTCGTGCAGGTCAAATGATAGCATTGTCGTGCAGCCAACTAGCTGCTCAAAAGGTCGACCTGCCCTTCGGTTATCAAATAGCTTCCCATTTGGTGGTATGTTAATTGCACTGCCTTCATGGAGTCGCGATCGAAGGTCCGACCACTATGAATTACTCGAATACAAGTCCCCCGTATTTGAAAAGCTCAAAACCCATTAAGTGACCGACCGGCTTTCACAAAGTGTGACATCTCCTGGTAGTCGTTATGGTGCCAGTTGAAGCCGAGAGGATTACTTTGTTTGAATTGCTATGCGGAAAGCCGTCTTCTTGAAATTGAAGCTATAAGTAAATCTCTCATGGCTGCCGGGATCCACCAATACCACATGCATCAAAACCATTAATACAAAGAGGTGAGTGCTAGGGCATCATTAGTGAGGCCGCGATGACCACAACGGGTTAAGCGGAGAGGGAAAGGATATACGGTCATCTATTAAACAACTTCTCTTGGATTAACTTTGTGTAGCGGATGACATTCACCTAATATGATAATTGCTTTGTGAGTCTCTTTTCTTTGTCGTTTAGTTAATCTGATCATCGGTCGGGTAGCCGGTATATAATTTATAGGTATTTAATCTAGGCTCGTAAAGCGCATGCGGTTGTTTATGATTATCACAATGGGATGCCGTCTCGCCTTGATCGACTTCACTGAGGTACCTTCTAAGGTGTCCGCCTTGTTCCCATTTTCTACGGGAACTTTAGACTCTCACCAGCGATCGAGTTTTGTGTATGTGGTCCTTTAGCTGATAATCACATTTGCAAGTTTTGTTTCTCTGGCGGGATCCGTCACGGATGGAGTGCGAGCCATGAAATCTGGCGTGTTCATGAATGAGTGACCTTTTCGTATGAGATATTTAGGGAGTGAAGCGCGGGGGCTCTCTTACCCAGGCGGTCCCGGGATCACTTTGATCTCGGTCTGACCTTTTTGTTGAATCTGACGGCTTTTTCCACATTGGCTTATCTTTTTAGCGATTTGATTGTAATCATGGCTGCACTGGTTTGCCTCTCGAATGTGTCCTCGGTGTTGGAGTACGGTCTGCTACTTCATAACTCTTCCATTGTATCGTTGGCCAGTCGAATAGCGAATGGAAAAGTAAACGGCCGAAGCTTCTCCTAAAGTTTGGTGTGTTTATCTTTGTAAAATTCTATTTATTAGACCGGCTGCCAAAACCCCCTCGTAAAATCTCGTATAGACTAGTCCTCATGCTTCAAAATAGTCTATAAGGAGGAACCCAATGTTTCTTTTTACGCTGCTAGGCAGGTGTTGGGATGAACACTCTCCAAAGTTCATTATACGCGTTTATTGAGCTTCAAGGGAGCTTGTGAAACCAAGCTAAAGCAGGGCCACGCAAGCTAGCCGGAAAAACTTTGCATAGTAGAAGGTCATTGTCGACGTTCAAAGTCATCGCCTAGTTATGGCTGGGCATGTGATCTAATATGGAGTGGTGACCAATCGAACATAGTGAAGTTGGAATGACAAACGGGGCGGCGGCTCGCGAGTCGAGATGTGTCACCACAGGGGAGGGATGTGTTGTCGGGACCCGGGTCGTTACTACGGTAGCCAGTAAAGCTGTGGTCTTTATCCGGCGGGATATCTTGGCGGCATAATGAAACTGCCGCCGTGGTAATGCATCACGTGCCATTGCGTTTGGTATCTACTCTCGGCCCTATTTCTTTCTTACGACGGGTGAAGCCATTCTGTATTCTTGAATGCGAGGCGGTGCGAGTGTCTCCTGGCGCTATCTGATCTAGCCTATTTCTTTCAAAGGGAGGTTTGGTGGTGCTAGAGAATGACTCGTTATGCGCGGGATATATCTGTATCATCGAGGCGATGGGCTTCTTTCCCTTGTCGCGGACGGTCGGGTGCTTTGCTTGCCTTCTGCGTCTCATCACCCAGTGTGTACTTTCTCTACAACGACGGAGAAGCGTCGTTTTCATGTTCTGAGGGTACTATTATGATCCACCAATTCCCTCACTTCGCCTTGCTTGTTCTCTTACTTCCTCTCCATGTCGCCAGCGCCAATGTTCGAGGAATTGGTATTGAGCGTGAATCGGATTGCTCGACATTGAAACTATATCCAAGCGATGAATGTGGGGGGAAAGGCAAGTGAAATCTTGGTGGTGAAGACCGTGTTGAAGCCGTTAGACGAGCTCTTACACATCGTCGATGAGACTTTGTTAAATTCCCACAACGAAGTAATTGATTACTGGTTTAATACATCCTGAGGCCGGCGGGTGAGTAAACACACCGCAAAAAGAAGTCCAACGGTGTGCCTTCCGCTCTCACGATGCTTAAGTCGACAAAATGATGGAGAAGAAGAATAGGAAGTTTGGCGATTAAGGGTTAATACCTTTCCCTCCTCGAGAGCCTCTGATTTATATTGAATTTATTCTTGATTTTTGGAAAGATAATCGTGATTTTAGCGATAAAATCACTCGCTTCATATCAGAACCAAACTCCACTGATTTTGGAAAAATAGCTCTCATGTGTTGGTGATAAAGTTTCCTCACTCATGAACCCGACTCTCGCAATGGGATTAGCTTTTTGAGGCGTATCGGACTCGGATGCTAGGAGATCCGCAGACAAACATCCTATGCATAATTTTCTCTTTAACATATTTATTTTGCTATTTTTCTTGTCACGATAGGACCAGTGGCCAGGGACTCAAGACCTGAGGCCCGGGTTCTAGGAGTGGCATTGCCTTAAGTGATTCATGTATGGGATATAATGGGCTACCTTAGGCCACTTTGTGTGGTGGGCAGGCCCGAGTCATTGTCTACGGGTGATAGGCCTGTGATTCGCGGGTCTGGCCCAAAAGCCATGGTACTCAAAGTTTCCTAATAGTTTATTGTGAAAAAAAGAATCTCTGAAAAAATCATTGGTTTAGGGTTCTAAAATGGCCTTGCCCAGCCTTGCCCACCCATTAATGTGTTGTTGTTGTTGTTGTTGTTGGGTGTTGATGTCTGGGCACATCATCATATATAGGGTTACCATATATAATTGGAATTAAACCAAGCATCCATCAAAATGCTTTGCATTGAAACTTTAACCTTATAGAACACCCCTGCAGCGTTCAATACCACGTACTTAACTAAATTCTGTTTCTTTCCTCAGCCTCACAATTGCTGACCTGTTTCCCATTCTCTTAGATTTAAATTCAGTTAAAATGTATGGTTGAACTTGAATGGTGAAGGTCTTGAAACAATCATCTGTGCTAGCTTTTCCTTAAACTTGTATAAGTTACAACACTTTGATAACTATTAAACACTTGTTATATCTTTATTTACTTTTGCTAATTTGAATTCTTTTGAACTCTAAATCCAACAAAGATTCTATGGTTGTAAGAAGACAAGTTAACATGGTTTAGGGAAAAGAGAATCGAAATCCATCCCTCTGAAAAATGGCAATGCTGGATTGAACTAATCCTACTTCTCATTAGTTCAACATTATTTCTCTCCCTCATCTAGGTGCCTTCCTGGAGCATAATAATGAAGTGAAGAGGAGAGAGTCTTGATTTGATTAAATATAGTGATAGCCACTTTGAAGGACCCGCCTTTACCTGATGTAGAAAACTTTTTGCCCTTGAGTGGGGAGTAAACCTTCTTTGGCTTAAAATTTAAGATTTCTATAACTCTCCGATGATTCTTCCAGGATCCCAACAAAGACAGTTTACGCAGAAGAGCTGCTATCCTACACTGAGACCTTCAATAAAGCTGTATGATATTTTCCCTCAAGGAGATTCACTAGAAAAATTAGTAAGATTCAAAACTTCTAGAATTAATATAATACCGGAAATAACTTGCTTTTCAGTGACACTTTCCAGGTGCTGCTTTGATTACCTAGAAACAGCTCTTTCAAAATTCAACGATGAGCCTTTCTTCCTTAGCCAGGTCAGTCTGAGTAAAATGATACTTTTGCTATATTCTTGTGGATGTGCTTTTTATTCCAGTTTTCTTAATTACGGAAAATAATAAATTACACAGTACATAAATTCAATTATGGATATTCATCATTTGTTTCATAGTAAGACATTTATGTAGTACCAGATTGATCTTGTTGTAGATAATTTCTTATGTATCAGTTCTCATGTGCCTTCAAAATTTAATCACCAGAGGCAATCATTACTTTTTACCTTGTGATTACAATTGTGTATTCCTATTTCAAATTTATTGTGTATTCTATGGCCTTAGGTCCAACCTCAGCTCAAGTAGGAGCATTTAGAATTTCAATTGGATATAGCATATGCTCATTCGTTGAACAATTTCATCCTCTACTGCTAGATGTAAGAAGTGCGATTTCTCAGGAAGGCCCTAGGCTGGCATCATGGATTAATTAGAATGCATCACTGTTGTAGTGTTGTATTTGAATATTGTAGATTAAAATTATCCAGCACATAAATGGATTTTAGGTTTCAAATTTTCTTTATTTTACATTCTTATGTATTGCATGTGTTGGGAGGAATGGAAGTTAGTTTGGGTATAAACTACTACAAAGACTCTCTGGTTCTGAAGTTCTCCAGTTTTGTCAAACTCTTGACAAGTGGGGGAATTTGCAGTTTCTAGTAGAAAAACCTGTAGTAGCCTGTTAAACTAATTTCATTGAAAATCACTGGTAACTATTGAAAACAGCCACTGAGGATATGATTTTAAATTTTCTGAGGTAAGGATTTGACCTTCAGTACAGGAGGATCTAGGTATTGAGGCATGGAACCTGGTTTTCTGGATGAGCTTTGTAAAGAACTTTTTGGAGCAAAGAATGAAGTAATAAGACCGATGATGATGATCGGGATGAAGTTAGATTTTTTTTTTATGCCCAGACCCAAATAAGAAAGAAAGGTTGGGGGAGTCAAGCTTAGATATCAATTTGGCCATCTTCTAGAAGAATAAACTTTTACTTCTTGAAATCCAGAAATGGTCAATTAATTATGCTTGCCATGCCCCTGCAACAACGTAATGCATTATTATACAAACTTTGTAGAGATGGACAAAATAAAGGCTACAAACAAACTAAGTGTCCTGAGAAGCATTTGCTCCTGAAATGGCGCTAGTGCCAAGCCTTGACACTTCATTAAATCATGTTTATAAAACCAATAAAACTATATTCTATTTCTGCCCATCGCATTAGACATGGGCCCACTTTTCTCTGTAATCTCTTCTGCAGGCAAACTGAAGACAGGAGACCTATCTGGATTCAAGACATTATTATATTTTCCCTATCATAATGTCAACTGTCGTTTGTGCAACTCCCTTTTTTCTTTGGAATAAGAGACTGAAACTTTTAGAGTTGTGAGATTCATAAGACTGTATTTTAGCCCTTTAATTTTATTTTCCATTTACAGTAAAATTAAAAAAAAACAAAACAAAAGGATCTATTTCTTATTTCTCTGTTTTAGATTTTAATCAGCTCCCCGTATTCTTGCTTTCCCATTTTCTTCTTAATGTTTACTTCAATCTTGAAAAATAAAATAAAAATAAATCAACACGATTCTCTGATCCAACAATGGAAGATTAATGTGCTTTCCAGCCAAAGGGATGTATGTTATGAAGTCAAGACACTGGCGTCCATCAAAAACTTATGGACTTTGTTGGGCCACTGGTTAGACATCCTCCTCTGGCATAGACCCATATGTGAGAGGGCCTTTAATCCTGATATTTAATTCGTAAAATTTGCAACTTTTGTATCAATTATAAAGTCCCCCAACTCCCTTTGTCACACTGCATGGTACGAAATACAGCCTCCAACTACGTCATGCCTCATATATAACAAATTTCAACTCCACGCACCAACCCCCAGCGATCTCTGAGTCGAACAATTCTCAGTCAATCTCCCATTACTATCAACCTTACCACCCTTCTTTTTGCATCACCCTCCAACGAACAAAATCACCAGATACTCTTATTAAAGAAATGGGTCAATCCAACAACGCCCTCCTTACGCTTGCTATGGCTGCCGTAGCTACTTCCTTTAGGTTTTTCGCAGCAATCATGATCTACATCATCTCTCTTCCAACCACCTCCTCACGGATGACCACAAGATTGTCCATTCCTGGATGTTATCTTCACTTCAAATAATCTTCAAAAACTTCTTTGCCTCCTCACAACCTCTCTTCCCCTTCTCTTCAACTCAAACTACAAGAAGAACAACAACAGACAAAAGAACCAGAAGAAGAAAATTTGGAACTTGCAGTTGTTCAAGTTCCCAGCTTTTGACACTGAGCTCAAACATATCGTTTTGCCAGGATCGCAGCATCATCAAAATCATTAGGAGCGAAAGCGTATATAAAACAATGGTGGAGGCCAAGCGTGACGGAGGTTGTTTGGTTGGATAAGCCAGTGAGGACGAGAAGGACGAAGGGCCTTTCGTTGAATCTCAAGGACACTTCAAGATTCAAATACACAAATCGACAGGAGACAGATCTGCATTGAGGATTTCCAGGGTGGTCTCAGAGACCGCTAAGAAAGCTTGGTATGGAGGGATCTTGAGGTGGTTTGTGATGGGAGACAGTAATCACGGTCTTTGTGGTGGACAATGAAGTGAGGGTTCTATCTAAAGTATGATGTCGTCAGTTCTATTACATTGGAAGCTCCTCTGAGTCATACCCAGAATATGTTTTCTCATATGCGATGGCATATGGTGGGGGTGGAGTTTGCTATCAGCTGCCCGCCATAAATGAGTTGGCAAAGATGCCCGGGACCGCTACCATTCAACGAAGTCTCAAAAAGGTTATACGGAGTGATGATAGGATGCAGGCAGCCTTGGCTGAGTTAGGGTGCCACTGACCAGAGAAGCAGTTTCATCAGGTTAGGGCATACTACTACCTTCCAATCCATGGGATGAAGAATTAGAAGAAGGATGTCAGGAATTTCGCACCTTCTCAAAATCATATCGATGATTCCTCTGTTTTTAGTAAATAATTATGGCTAGTAGAAAGGTTGTTCCATGGATGATGATGTATCTTGTTCTGCTGTGCAGTATGATGTGTATGGAGACCTATTAGGCCTTCTGGCAGCTCATCCTGCGACTCCAATGGTAACAATTCACCATCTTGATGTTGTGCAACCGATATTTCCAGGGATGAATCAAGTGAAATCCCTAGAACGGCTGTTTGAATCAATCAAGCTCGACTCATCCAGTATAATGCAGCAATCCATCTGTTATCACCAGAACCGTAGCTGGTCCATCTCCATCTCATGGGGCTATGTAGTTCAAATTGTAAGGGAATGTCTCCCCTAAGAAACTTGAGATGCCTACTAGAACTTTTCTTAACTGGTACAGAAGCTTAAGTCTTCTTGCCATTCAACACCCAGGCCAGTGACCAGGCATCCATGCAGAAGCCCTTCATTTTTCTACATGAGCTCGACTAGGTTGGACATGAGTGAAGGCAGACAGTAGGAATCTCCCGTCACAGAGGTAACCACCTGCTTACCCAGTGGAAGATGGATTCACCTGAAACTATTGACTCCATTGATCCTCAAAGGCCTGATGATCTTCATTCAGCTGGGGTATGTATGTGTTAGAGATTGGGCTGGAGAATCTAATCTCTATGTGTTTTTTGTTTTTTCAGGCATAACTATAGAGATATTCAGTGAGCTCAAACATTAAATGCCATCAACTGCTTCTCTTTCCTTGTGTAGTGTGGTTGGTGTTTTAGCTATCTATTTTCTTACTAACAGAAATTTAACTTTCTGTTGCAGTCCTGGGAGAGGATTATTTGTAGAGTTATGCCATCAAGGGAGGCTCATCTATGTACCTATGGGTGAAACTATGAGAAAATGAAATTAGTATGCGCTCTAGTTGTATCATCCTCTCCCTTTCTTTTCCTCTTTTCAACTAATTTTTCTAAATTCAATTTAGGAATAAAATCAATGAACAAACTAATTCAGAAGATTTCTATTTGTATACAGCTACTTGAGTTCTCAGTCTTTTGGCTAAACTTTTTCTATGACAAAATTCATTACAAGTATTAATCATGTGTATTCCCACTGATTGTTCTTTGAAACAAAACCTAGAGTAAAGCCTATTCACATTATTTCCCTTGTTTGTTCTTGAGATTATCAAGATCGAGGGCAAAGCAATCTCCATCTCAGTGCAGCAATATTAAATGAGACACAACTAAATTGTATGGATCTCTTTCCCATTTTGAAAAGGTCAATCAGCATTACTCTGGGGCTCACGGGGTATGCTACAGTTTCATTGTTCTGTGTAAGATTCTGAGGACTGAAGACAGTGGTGTAGTTGCAGACCGCCAAGATGAAAGTGATATCAACTTGAGTGCATTGAAACTCTGGACTTTTACGATCCTATGTATAGAGAACTCTGTGGTCCTTCATCACACTTGCTGTTTTTTCAAACAAGTTACAGAGTCCTAAGAAAATTAATGATTAAGAAACATATAATTCTTTGTACTAATTCAGATTGAAAATAATTCAAAATAGCCAATAAAGATTACTGAAATTCCATAACCTGAGAATAGAGGTAATTTCAAGAGGAAGAGAGTAGAGAATCAGATTTAGAGGACAAGCATCTCTTGTTGCTATCAGCTTCTATTGTGCCCAACGGCAAATTCAAGGGAGAGAAGAAAGGGAAAATTCAACAGCAAATGAGAATCGAACAAATAGGTACGATCTCATTAATCTCTTCTTGATTTCAAACCAAATAATTCCACATTCGAATTTTCTTTTTCTATTTATTTTCTTGAAACGAGACAGCAATAGAAAAATAAACAGAAAAAAATACTGATTTTCTTAGCAACCAAACAAAAGAACAATGGAAAGACGGAAAAAACGGGAAAGCTTTAGAGAGCTTATACCTGGGTAGAGGACCGCAGAGAACGAAAACGAGCAGAATAATGACAGGAATAACATGAATCCACTTTTCTGGCCACGGTCTCGATCTCCGACCTGCGGTGGTGCGGGGATCGTATATAGGGAGTTCGCCGATATCATCCATTCTCTTCGTCGGAGATTGTCTCCCCTAAAAGCTGCTGCTCTTTGCACTGCTAACGTGATACATATGAATCTGGGGTCGATATGATGTTGACGATCTCTGCATTTTCGAGAGCAAGAAGGAGAGCAGAGAAAGGGAGAGGGAAAAAAACTAGGGTTTTGGGTGTTGAGAATTGAGAGGGATGAAGTATTGGTCTGAGTGTCCGGCAGTTACGAGACTTTGGAATGAAATTCTAGTTCGTTAGCTTCTTGAAAAGCTCATGGCGGGAAAGCTTCTCACGTGCGAGACGCACGTGATTGACTTGCTATTGATATTCAAAATAGTTTGGGTCGTCAAAAAAAATACTTTTCAGATAGAAAATCACATTCAATTTTGTTCTTTTTATAATAGAAATAACATATTTTAAATTATTTATATAATGTAAAGAGTTAAAGAACTTTCTCACTATCCTATCTAATGTGAAATATGATAAAGAAACATCATTGAATACAACATCCTCCATTGTCTCACTGAAGAGTTGAAGACAAAAGGGCTAAATACCGCTTTAGAATCAAATGATATGGCTCCCAAGACCCGGAAATCGAAGATCGATTACTGATAACGTTTATAACGGTTGAACCCATTTACGCCAGATATTGTTATATTTTAGGGTCAAGTGTCAATGTTTGGGAGACCACAGTTTGGTAAGTTGTTCCTTCTTTTTTTAACTATTTTGAAATTACGGTTGAAAAAATAATAATAAATTTAAAAAAATTAAATTTTCTAAATAATATAAATTTTAAATATTTATTTTTCCAAAAATACTTCTTCCAGATGACATAAAGAAATTTTTATTTTACAATTTCAGACAATATACAATTCAATCCAATTTATCAAATAAGTATATTATTATTATTATCATTATTTTATTTAAATTAAATTAAAAATAAAAATTGAGTTTTACTATTTATATTATTATTATGTTTAAGATGAAAAAAAATTAAAATTTCTTTTTAAAACTAATTTGAAATTTTTGATACAATGAGCATTGATCACTATTTATAACAAAGTTTAAACCTATAAATATTTTAAATTACTCTTCATGAAGACAATCTAAAAAGGTTAATGAAATGAAACTAAAATTTGATTCAATAGCATTAAGCATGTGGCTTAAAATGCTTTACATTTGTTGAAAAATAAAGAAATCAATTTAATGAATTCAAAATTAGTTTTAGCCTAGAAAATGTTTTTCCAAGAATATCAAATATTTGACAATATAAAAAATACTTTTAATATCTGATAAATCATTAGTAATGTAAAAATACTTGGAAACTATAAGCAAGGGGATCTAGATGGAAGAAGAAAGAATGACTTGGAAGAAATGAAACATAACCGAAAATAGAGAAGACTATTAGAAAGGAAGTCTGTTCATACAGAGCCATTTACATACAGAAACCAGCTCAATTATACAATGCAGGGAAGAAAAAGAAAAGAAAAGAAAAAGAAAATTCCCTGTAGGTTAAAGGGGTCAATTGTAGGGTAGGAGGAAAGCACCTGTATCTTCCTACAAAGACTAAAAACTGATAACCAGGTTGCTTCAACCATGTAATACTAAGCAGTCGAAATGAGTTACCACCACCTGATTCGATTTGATTCCTCCTAGTTTTACTTCTCCCGTTTTGGATGATGCAGCATTTCATGTGTGTGTGACGGCTTTTTATCACAACAGCCCTTTTTTGTTGTTTGGACTGGATGGATTAGGGTTATATTTGAGAAACAGTGGTTTAAAGCAGTAACCACATCAGCTATGAGGGGCCGCATGTTAGGTTGCTCCTGCACACACATTGCAGCAATGGCAAGAGCTTGGTACAAACCTCTCACTGGATACTGACCATTCAGTAATGGGTCAGCCATTTGTGAGAATTTCCTCCTGTCTTTGAACAACGGTCGTGCCTGTATACAGAAAGGGAAGTCAAGTCTCACACAAAAACCCATCCATCAGATCAGTAGATAAATGTTTTTTACTCCTTATCTTCTTCTTATATTATTCTTTAAAACACAACTGAAAGTGATTCTCACTATAAAGGCTACTTCAAATGTGTTCAGGAAAAACTAAGAGCAAGGGTTCTTTCTTTCCAGTTGAGATTTGAGAGACATAGTAATGCAGGTGTTCTATCTGAGACAGTAATGTAAGTGTTCTACAATTGCTGTCAATACAAAACACATGTTAGAGTTTGGTGACAGCTTATTATGGATTTTTGAGGGGTTCAGGGTAGGGCCCATGTAAAGTTTGCGCCCAGTGCTTCATCCATGTGCACTCAAACTTAACTGATTTGGTATACCTAAAATACTATGTATTGTAAGGTTTGGGACTATAAAATTAAGAGCAAGGTAAAAAAATTCTACTTACTAAATAAATATGCTCTATGTGTTTTATTGTTTCCCATCTCTTTTTATTTTCTGATCACCTATCCTCATTTTTCTTTAACAACATGTGAGGACAAACGCGACAAAAAAAAAAAAAAACAAAATGAGAAAAAGCTTTTTGCTAACAAATTAATAAATATCATTGATAAGAAAATTTCAGAACTGCAGGCAATTATTTTCAAACATGCCATTCAACACATGCTGGATGAAAAAAGCATGGAATCTGTGCAGAAACAAAATGATGAAAAGCATGATGTTTCATCTGAACCCTGAACTCTATCAAAGAGGGCTCTCCATTAGAAAGCCCTCTCAAAATCACTATTCTATTTATGATTACTCTTAGACAGACCCCACAGCACAAAAGTCCTTCCAAACAAAGTATAAAATAAAAATCCTCTAACCAACTAAGACAACATAAATCAAGTCTTGGACTCTTAATGCTGAGAAGAAATACTAAAGCAGGCAGTCTATATTAGTGGAAATATTACATGTATAATTATATATTTCACTGCCATGTTCAACATTAAACTGAGTCAAGCTACAAAGTTATTAATGGGAAATGAGGAAAGAAAAACAAACAAACAAAATAATCTTACCCATACAGCAGATTTTGCTCCTAACACCTTTTGAATTATCAATTGCTTTCCTGCCTGTATTGAAGCTCCAAAGAATGACGAAGCTGTAAGTATCGGCAAATGTCAGTTGGCCTGTCATTGCATAATCCGGTGCACAGTACCCATATGTACCCATTACCCTTGTTGAAACATGAGTCTTATCCCCTGTGGGACCCACTTTTGCCAAGCCAAAATCTGATAGTTTAGGATGGTAGCCCTCACGGAGCAAAATATTTGAGCACTTCAGATCTCGGTATATAACAGGGGGATACATTTTGTCGTGTAAATACTCTAAGCCCTTGGCTGCACCAGCAGCTATTTTCATTCTTGCATTCCAATCAAGTGGTTTGCCACCAGGAGGAAGGTCTGTACAGAAACAATAAAAATAAAAATAAAGGTTCAAAAAACTGACATAATTTGCAATAAGATGGCACAAATGCAGATAAGGATAATAGGAGAGGAGAGGATAGGTTATGGAGATAATTTACCATGCAAATGGTTCTCCAAAGATCCTAATGGCATGTACTCATAAACAAGTAGTCTTTGATCTCCCTCCGCACAATACCCAATTAATTTGACAAGATTAGAATGGTCAACAGAGCTCAATGTCAATACTTCAACAATAAATTCCCTAATCCCTTGCAAACCATTGCGATCGAGTTGCTTGATTGCCACAACCTACATCAAAAAAAAAAAAAAAAAAACAGCTAGGGAATCAACACCGCCTTGTTACATGGACTAGAAGTTAAGTATTATAATGATAAGCTAAAATATTTTTATCGAAAATCAACAAAATGGCACATAAAAACCATAGTATTCCAAATGATTACTAATAACCACATTACACATATTCATCACTAATTCTACTTACTGATAAATCTCATGCCCAGAAAATTCAAAGGAGAAGCACTTGCTAGATCCTGCATGATGTTTCTTTCCAGTAATACCAATCTAATCTATGTCAAGTGATTCCATCAGAAGTAAGTCTTCAAGAAAATATTCAAAACTCAGACATCAATGAAGTCAACTAACCTGGCTTGGGTTCTCCAAGTATCCCTTAAAAACTTTGCCGAAACCTCCCTCACCCAAGAAGCAGTCAGACCTGAAATTATCAGTTGCGACCTCAAGTTGATGAAATGTAAATGTCCGGGCCTGATTTTTATCAGGTGATCCATTTTTATCAGGTGATCCATTTTTATCCAGTATTCCATTCCCAGAGACCTCCTTCTTCCTCAAAAAGATGGATTAACTTCATAGAGTCCTGTTTCTCCACAGTCGTCTCCTTCTTCATCCACATGGACTTTAATTTTCCAATGCATCTAACAAGCATACACATAGGAAAATAATGAGAGAGATGGGAACAAAGTCAGAGGAAAACCATAATTAAAAATATTTATAAAACTACCCAGAAATGATTCACACAGAGAGGAAAAGGGAAAAGGAAAAATAATAATAAAGGAACAAACTACAAACAAAGACAAAATTTAGACCCCAGAAGATCTTTTGGATTTGGATTGATTATTCATGCAAACAAACAAAAAAACAAATAGAAAAAGAAAAGCCATAGCAGTAACTGTAGCCACTTATTACCAAATCAGAATCAAACCCCTGTTACCCTGACCTCTACTGTCAAACCACGCTCTACGGTTGTTTCTTACTTAACTCGTTCAGATGTGAACAGAAAGAGGAAGAGAATCAAAATCAACATATTCCCCAAATAGAAACAATAAAGAAAAGAAATTGACAAAAAAACAAAAAAAATCAAAGAGAGAGAGAAAGAGGACTGAGAGGCTTTAAATTCAGAAAGGAACCGATTCAAAAAGTGGTGGGTCAGACAAAATCATCAAAAACCCATCGATTTTGAACGATTCACAGAAAACTAATACTCAAACAGAGAATTTTTTTGTAAAAAAACATGACCTAAATTTAACGTAAGAAAAACGGATAACGCCATGCGCTTTCCCACTTCTCCCAATATGAATCAGATTGAAACTCACTGCGGCCATACCTGGACTGGACTGTGTTTGGACATTGGGTTTGCTGTTGCTGTTGCTATTATGGCTGCTGTGGCCGCTACTGCTATTGTTCTTCTTCAGCTTTTTCTCCGATTGGCCACGGCAACGAAAACAACCCATAGCTCTTGTTTGGCCCTCTCTCCCTCTTCTTGTTCAGATTTTCTCTACTCTCTCAGCTATCCAGAGAAACAGGCCAAATACACAATAGAGAGAGAGAGAGAGTTACTAACGCAGATTTTAGAGTGTGTGTGTGAGGAGGGAGAGAGAGAGAGAGAGAGAGAGAGAGAATGGTGTGGAGAAGCAATAATATATATTTTAGGGGGCGGGGTTGTGTTCTGGTGAATATATATATATAAATATATTACAGCTTTTTGGTTATGAAATTAGCTGCAAATGTGAGTTGTACCTGTGATAAACTATGACGGACACGTTACATGTGTGAGAGACTGTTTTGAATTAATTTTCAATAAATTAGGACCCTGTTTGGATGCCCCACTGAATTGAATTGTATCATTCACCCATTCAAGTTCTTCCTATAATTCCTATAAAGTAGTTTCTACTTTAAATCGAGTTATCATGAAAGGACAATCCTTAGAATTGTCCATTTGCACCCAAAACCGCCTTTTCCAACGGCCCTATTTAACGTAAATAAAATGGCCAAATTTTCAGAGAGAAGAGTCAAACAACCGTCACCGTGTGTGAAAAAGTGAAAACCATTTAATTTTTCAACCAACGGCCAAACGCGTCCTTTGTAATTAGTAATTACTATTCATGGCTCTCTCTCTCTCTCTCTCTCTCTCTTGTTGAGCTGGCTCGCACCAGACTAGACACTCATAATGTTTTGGTTTGGGTGAGGCATCTCTCTCTCCTGTGAGTCACCGACGCCTTCCCCACCGTCCGATTTGATGAATTAATTTTTAAGGGAGGAGGACACGCATGAATCATGATGTTGTGTTGACTGTTGAGTGTCTGACCTGACACAAAAGTCACACGGCTGAATCCAACGTGAGAACAGCTATCCACGTTTTGGATCTCTCATCACCGCACGCTCACGCAAAGGGCCTTTGGCTGAAGAAAATTGTTGCTGAGCGTCTTCGACGCATGCGATCGCCGCTCCTGAACGCGTTGTTCAGAACCTGAATTAATAAGGCTCAGTTGGCGGCTGGGACCCCAATCCCAATTCTTCTTCCTCTCCAGTCTCCACTATGATTCTCCCTTTTTCTTCTTCAACTAATTTATTTAAATCCTCTTTTAACTTTTAAGCATATTTATGTTCCAATATATTTACAAAAATAAAGCTAAAATTTAAACTGATTATATTATTTATAGCCAAAATTGATATGTCCAAAGTCTTTCTTTATTTTGTTAAATTAAATTTTTACTTGTATTTTGACTAATTCTATGAAACTTAAATTGACTATAATACGAGAATAATAGTTGGGAGCAAACCTAAAGCATGATTAATTAAGCTACCTTAGGATTTAGATTTTTCAATTTAAATTTACTCTATTTTTAATTTATTATTTATTACATTAACCATCCATATCCATAGCATCTTCACTATAAATATTTTTTAAAAGAATCATTAATTAAATATTTGTCGTGCCTTATTTATTATTTTAGTCAACATACAAAGCTTGATCCATAGATTAAAGTAAGCTATTTTAAAATTTATCCAAATAAATAAATTATTCTCCAACCAGAAAGTCAAAAGAGGTTATTTTTCTCATTCAAGAAACCACTCACTGTGTACCACCACCAATCCAACTAAACTTTCCAATGATTTCTTTCCATCCAAACACATAACAGTTGTTTTTATTTCTTATAAAATCGGTGGTTTCATCGAAGGAAAAGTCGAACGGTGTACGCAAAAAGCTAAATCTGAGTCCCTCGATGGGTAGACAACTTTTCTCTCATTTTCTCACGGATTCCGAGAAACAGAAAATTAAATTATCATTATAGTATTAAATTAAATATTAATATAACAAAAGCCCAACCCAATCATCCAATCCAAACAACGTTGCTTCGAATGTCGGTGCACTGAAGTCGTGTCAAGTAAAATAATTTTTTTCCAACCAGATGGACGGCTAGGATCCACAGAAGCCCCCGGATGTCCACGTGGCAACCGATTAACAAACTCACAACTATGGAGTAATAATCGATCGCCGAAAGAATGAGAAACTGAAGTAAGCCGCCAATAAAATAGTGGGTAGTTGCTGTTTGGTGACAGACATAAGCTTTTCCATGGTTTTCAAATATTAAAATAATATGTTTAGATTATTATTGCTAAGGCCTAAGATTTGGGTGGCGTAATTAGAAGCCATATCAATGCGTACGTGTGGCTTTTGTTGAATACTCACAATCCAAAATCATCACTGCTCCCAATAATTTATTAATTCATTTTTATGTTTGAAAGTTGAAACTTGGAAAAAAGACAAAAGGGTGTTTGGTCATGGGGTTAAGAGTTGGACCATAAAATAAAGTTAGTACGTATATTAAAAATGTAGAGGATGAAAATAATGTGGTGTTCAATCATGTTAGATGATTGAGAATTTGGTGGTGCTATCAAATTTAATAATTGCGTATTCAAATCGATTTTGAAATGCATATGATTGAAATGCATGTTATGTACAAATTTAAGAAAGACACCAAAAATTAAGAACTTATTTAGGGTAACTTTTATTTCTGATCAAGTTTTTAATTATAATTTATAATGTAGTAAATTATTTCTAATCGAACTTAAATTTAGACCCTCCCCTCCTTATTATGCTAAATGAAATAGATTTTTGACATGAAACAATATTTTGCAAACTTTTATATTAAGCTCTTTTTTTAAGTTACAAGATTTTTTTTTTTAATAAAATTAGTTAAATATAAATATGATAATATGTTAAGTTTTCTCTCTCTATAAGAATATAGAGAGAGAGAGAGAGAAGAGAAAGAAAGATATTTTGTCAAAGTCACCAGGTGGCATCTAATCTCTTTAAGAACCACAATTGCCTCAAAAGGAATTCTTATTATTGTGGGAATGCGTACCTTCGAACAACATGGTGGAAAAAGAAGGATAATAATAGACATGACTTTTAACTCCGAAACCCAATCGCTTTTAATTCCATTGTCTCTATCAAGATCAATGACTCGTATCCACGTAAAAAGCTATGCAATCAATTGCCCATGCAACCTTTGCAATATTATCTTACTCCACGTTATCGTTATCGTTATCATTTTATGATTCATTTACTATATAAAAATCTTAAATAAGAAAATTTTAACTTTATTTTTATTTGAAATTTATAAGTACAAATTAAAAACTTTAAAAAAAAAAAAAAATTTCTTTATAATTCTATTCACTTTGAAGATTGTGTTATTCTTATATAGATTCAAACCTTTGAAGATTGTGTTATTTTAATATAGGTTGGAGCCTAAGATCTCCCTTAACACATCCCACCTTTTATCACTTGAAGCCAGTCTATAAAGGCATGTTATATTATTTTAAGAATTAAAATTTTTCTTTTTGGCACTCTAAGAGATAAATAAATGAAAATATTACCACAATTATTTTGGTGTCACATGCAAAAATATAGAACACTAATAGGAAGATTATTTGAAATTCTTTTAAATAATTATTCGACAATGTCACCACTAGAACTGGAAGGTAGTCCCTTCTCTGCACCCACCCCAACCTTTAACCATTGACCGAGGCCTCAGTGGCAAGTGGCAACCCCACAACTACAACTATTTTCCTGGGGTTTTAGATAATAAAATTTTCACAAGAATGATATGGTGGAAGATCAAAAGAGAAGGCTGGTTAGGATGTGAAGAAAAATTATAGACCACAATTCAAAGAAAATAATGAATATTTGAATAGCGTGAACAGTGAAAGAAACCGGACCTTCGGAGAGTTGACTTCTACAGTAGTAAGTGTTACCCACCATTTAGTTGGTGCAAGAGCATTGTCCATCGTATCATAAATGAAGTTAGAGTGCGGGTGGAGTTACCACTTACCACTTACCACTCAACTCAGGCCCCTTTAATTTTTTATTTTGGCCCTTCTCTTTTGAAAAGTAATCGCTTTTCAAAAGATATTATTTATAAAAGAAAAAAAAATAGAGAGGAGAGTTCTTCTTATCCTGCACGGTTCCTGATCCTTTTGGCAGCACAAGTAAAGTAACCCTCCCTTGAAGGAAAGTTGACAAATTAAAGAAGGACGTGTAACTTTTTCTCTTCACCAGTAAGGGGAAAAGAGGGAAAGACATTTCAACTTTCAAGCATGAACTAAATTAGGAAAGAAAGCACCACACAGACATGAGTTTTATCACTGGAGGAGGCTATCCCTTTTCATTCAAGGGTAGGATCCATCCATCCATGGGTGGTATTATAATAAGAGTTAACAGTGTCATGAAAGTAAGGAGTCCTAAAGAAAGTATCAGATGAAAGTTTATAGACACCCGGGTGGTCTTGGTTTTCGGTTTTCGGTTTTCGGTTTTCTCATAAAGATATGAGTCCTACACACCATATATCCCCAGAGACATACACCTTCCCTAAGTAGTAGGTGACTTACTAGTGCTGGTCCAATGTACACAAATCCGAGTATTCCCCCAGCCTATGTTATCGAAGACCGCCATCACAAGAATTGTTCGCAGACATAGTGTCATCGCTCGGCTCATCTTTTCCTGCTTTGCTATCGGACCTGGAAAACAAGGCACCACCAGTAAGCTATGAATTAAGAAAGAAACAGAAAGCACAAGAAATGATTTAGTATGGTAGTCTGGGTTGGTTATAGAGAATTGTGTTAGCTTACGCATTTTGCCGGACAAATTGTCCACGAATACGTGGCCGTTGTTCTGCCAGCTTCTTTCTGCTTTGGTAACGAACCTGTCAAATAAGACAAGCAAAACTTAATGCTGTTGGCTCCATAAAGATCCAAATAATGACATTAAGTATGCAAACCACTTTACAGATGTATTTCTTATTGAGCCAAAAACCTCCACCTTGTAGGATTTGGGGCTTCTTGACACCCTCCCTCACATACATGAGGTGGCCGCCTCATACCCACACATTTGAAGAGTCAAACAAAGTCCACTATGGACTTTCAAATACACAAATGAGGATCAGATATTCAAATTGCAGAAAATTGGCTCCAATACCATGTTGAACGACTAACCCTCTTAAAAGCTTAAACTTATAGAATTTAGATTTAATATAAATATCATGCTTCTTAACATACATACACACTACTAGAAAAATCATGCATGCTTTTAAAGCATGTTACCTTTTTTTCAAAGCATCGCTCTTTCCTTTTTTGACGGAATTTAGTCAAGGCAGCTTCTCTCTGTGCAAACCGGTCTTCTTCAACTCTATTTCCACTGCCCTTTCCGCTGATGGCACCAGCTCCACTGTTTCCAGCAGCCCCATTGTCACCTTCCATGTTTGTTGCACCCACGTTCAAGGCAGTGCTACTCCCATTCTGTCCATTGCTCCCATGGTTACTTCCTGAAGCACTCCCATTTATGCTGTAGTTTGCAGCATTGCCTTCAGCCGGTCCACCAAACGCATTTGATGATCCACATTGTGGAGCTGCGGCTGCCATGTTATTCAAAAAGCGATCATCATTATCAGACTGCTGCTGCTGCTGTGGCTGTGGCTGTGGCTGTGACTGTGGCTGCATGCTGTGCGCGTGAGTGTTGTATTAGTGGTAGCGTGTTGGTGGTGCTGAACGGACGCCAGCTGGGTGTGAACCTATCTTGGCGTCAACTGCATCGACTCGATATCATCACTTTGGATGAGATTTTCTGAAGGTGAAATATTCTTCCCACTATTTACAGGTTGGAAGGCAGATGTGAAACATTTAAATGCTGATGTTATTCTGATTTCTCGTTATAGCTTCCGGCGAACAGCATAGTTAGGTGGTCGGAGCCATATCAATGTTGTTATACTAATTAGACTACTGATTAAAGATTGCCATCCATGAGAGAAAAATTGTTGGTGTTTCTGTCTTCCGGCAACTGAGCTATTATCAAAGGGGAGGGAAGCAGCTTCCTCGTTCCCTGTGTCAGACCTGTAACAATGGAGGTAGTTATTCTATTAAGGCAATAAGTTTCGTCTCCTCTACACTACTAATCTTTTATTCAACATGGCTATCACCAGCTGGTTTGCAATCAGCTTCCCACAACAATGCATAGGATACTGCTGCCATTTTACTCCCACAAGAAGAGACATTTTATTGTAAGTTGATGTGCTTTGCTGCTGATGACAGCATCCATTAACATCATAATACGGTATGCATTAATTTGGAACAGGCTATAAATAATACCAATCATAGAGGAGCAAAGTCCAACAATAAAAGGTATCTACTGTCTGAGAAGCCATAGAACCTTACCTGGTTAGCAGAAGAAGCAGTATTGTATCTGCAATAGTAGAGGAAAAGTAAATAAAAAACTGTCTGAAAGGTATTTATAGTTGTAAAATAGACACGGTAGGTCGGCAAATTTGTCCCTTACTTTGAGAATGCTGAAAGATCTGAATGTCTTAAACTATTGCGATCATCATGGTTACAGGCCCCAACATCTCCTGCCCCCCCTCTCAGCCTTTTAAACTTAAGTCAAAAGGGTTGGCTGTTCTCTACAGTTCACAGCTTCCTTTGTCTTTACGATTTGTGACATCAGAAAGGCCAATTGGATTCCCCAGTCCCTGCTTTCTGCCGAGTGGATCAGTACTATTGGCACTTGCCATTATTTTCCAAGTGTCCTTTGTCAAGTATGGGTTACTATCTGATTCAGGCAAGAATTTATTCACCTTTTGCATGTTGGGTAGGTTGAACACTTCTCATGTTGATATTCAAGTTGTACATCTGGATTTCTAGCTACTCCTAATTCCAAGTCTCTGCCCATTGCAACATTGTCTGAAAAATGGAAGTCATTTAGATTGTGATATATCCAACCAATAACATTGCAACGAGCCCATATGTAGTGTTGTCAAGGCGTGCCCAGTTGTTCTTCCGTGCCTGGCATTACACATTTCAATAACATGCACCCACTGATTGCTTAAAGTTTCAGGCTTTGTATGGATTACCTGGGCGCAAGTACTATCAGGAGCATCAGCCAATTGATCCATTGGTGATAATGGTTGGGGACTGTCAACTTCAGCTGCTCTCCTTGTCCATGAGTTCTGCAGGATTAAGAGCATTGTGAGCCTGGCTTTCTCAAATTTAGCAACTTAGGTTCTCCACAGGCTTATTTAACGGTTTCAAGAATTACCCTCCCATACCGTATCGTATCAACATGTATGTTTTGGTTAATTTTTAGCATCTATGTATCACAATTTAAATTAAGCATGCTTACATTTAAGTCCCTTCCACGTGACAGTCTTTTGTTCAACTTCACTTCATAATTTAATCTTTTATATCCTCCTCATTTTGCCCATTACCATGAAAAAAGCAAGGTTGTCAAAACCGGACCGGCCCGGCCGGTCCAACCGGAAAAACCGGGAACCGGTCCGGTCGAACCGGAAAAACCGGGGAGTGCAAAAAACCGGGATAAAACCCGACCACCGCTGTCGAACCCGGTAACCCGGCCCGACCAGTGCAGTTACCGGTTCTTGCTTTGTCCCTCCTTTGATCATCACGGCGCCGTTTAAAACTACGAGTTTTTTAACTTTTTATTTTATTGATTTTTTTTAATATTATTAATCAGAATAATCCAGTTCCTATGCTTACTGAGACTTTCAATATTGTTGGCGCCTAAGGTAATTTTTTAAAATTTGTGTGTTATTTTATTTTGGTATATATATTTATTTATTTAAAGATCCCAAATGAGTTATTTTTAGAAATTTTATGACAACGATTTAGGAATTGGATATATTCGAGCTAGTATTCGCGATGGATATTAGTAATTCGCGCTTTAATCTTGAGATAGAGATGGCTAAGTCATCCCAATGTAAACTTTACTAAGCTGTCTAATTTTATTATTATATGATATGATTTTGATTATATATTGGATTTATCTCTCTTTAATGTGTATTGGATGTATCTCTTCAATTTTATTATTCAATGAAAATTAAGTTTTATATATAAGAAAAATATATTTTTATTTTATATATAGGCCCAGGGTCTATCCTCAGGTTGAACCTCGGTCGACAGGTGAACCTCGACCCTTTGACCCTCTCCTCACCGAATTGATACCGAGTAAGTGAAAACCTTGGAAAAAAGCAACTCTTTTTATGCTAAACTCAGCCACAAATTGAAAAGGCTATAATTACTCCAAAATAGCTGAAGTTAGAAGTACTCAAAGTAGCTATCTCAATTGTTTCTCATGTTTGGAGAGTTTACTCCAAGTATACACACTAGCTTAATAGTCTAAAAGCAAGGACAATTTAAGGATCATATGTTAGAGCATATATGAGAGAAGCACTAGTAGATTGAATAAACCTCCTTGCCTGTGAAATTTATAGGAGTAGGAGGGTGTGTTAGGTTTTAGTCTCCTAATCCATTTAAGATTCTTTTCTTTCTCTCTTTAGTCTCCCTAATTAAACTCACAGCTCTGTTTCCTTTTTGCCCCAGCTGCTGAGAGAAGCACTAGTAGATTGAATAAACCTCCTTACCTGTGAGGAATTTATAGGAGTGGGAGGAATTTGTGTTAAGGTTTAGTCTCACAATCCATTTTAAGATTCTTTTCTTTCTCTCTTTAGTCTCCTAATTAAACTACAGCTTCTGTTTCCTTTTTGCTGCTTATTTGAAATATAAATATATGTATGTTCTTATTTGTAAATTAATGAGAATCAAAGTATTCATTTTCTCTTAACATTGTATTAGAGTCATAAAAGAGTTTGAGAATACTAGGGTTAGGGTTTCTTCGTATGGTCAATTCCAGCAACCCATCCAATGACCGTGTCACACTTTGGTCGCATCACAGTCGTCACGTAGCCTCATAGAAGCCACAGCCGCCGTCGGAACACCCTGCAGCCGACAACTTTTTATGGCGATATTTTCCGACGACCTCCATTCCGGCCGACGAGCATACCAACGAGAGCGTCTCTCTTTGATCTACACTCCGGCGGAAGCCTCACCGAAAAACACCTCTCCAAGCGCCAACATGCGCCGATCTTTAGTCCAACGCTGAAAAATCTCTACGACACCTTCGGGGACCTTGGGAGTTGTTTCTGTTGATTTTGTCGACCTTCTGTTGATTTCTCATCTCTATGGCTGAAAAAGACATCTCTATGGCTGAAAAAGATGTCTCTACGACTGAAAAAGATGTCTTTATGGCTGGAAAATGTCAGACTTTTAATTCTTTTGTATCTATAACACCTATGATTACCTTAGATAAACTCACAAGGAGCGAAAATTATCAGTCATGGGCGAATTCAATGGACCTTTAGTTTATTGGTAATGGTTGTGAGGATCATGTTACTACTGCGGACACAAGTATCCCCGAAGATCAAACTGCTCAATGGCGAACTGATGCTCTACTATGCAATATTCTCCGACAATCTATTTATGCAGAGACTCTATATAATATTGGGGCCCATAAAACTTGCTACACTCTCTGAAATTAGGTGAAGAAACTGTACACTAATGATATTCAGCGTCTCTACCGAGTAATATCCTCCATTGCTAATTTGAAACAGCTCGGTATGGATATATCTGTTTATAGGGGACGGATGTCTGCCCTTAAGGATGAACTTGCATCGATCTTGCCGAAATCTACTAATGTTAATACTTCATAGTCAAAGATAGATCGAGTTTTTATGATCATTCTTTTGCTTAACCTTAGGCGGATTACGAGAATATCAGGAAACGGATACTCTTTGGAGCGATTATTCCAAACTGATGCCAAGGGCTCTTGCTCGGATTTACTTCGCCATACTTCCCTGACCACGCCAGTCCATACACTAGATTAGGACACTTTTGTGATTGTTTCTCGGTCTTATTCTCGAGTGATTCAGAGGTGGACGTGGTAGCAATCCCGAGTCGAGACAAGCGTCCTCACGCACCCTCTCTGTAGCAGACTTGGACACACTCGTGATTGATGCTATCAATTACATGGCTAACCTCCCCGTATTGCCCATTTGGCTCAATCTTCTGATCATTCAACGAGTTCGAGTTCTGTCTCAGGGAGCTCATCCACACCTCCTCCCCGTATTGCTCATTTGGCTCAATCTTCTGATCATTCAATGAGTTTGAGTTTTGTCTTAGGGAACTCATCCACACCTCAAGGTGTCGTTCTTACGCTCGGTGAATATGAGGAGTACCTTCGTCTCACTCAAGCATCCAAATCTTCCTCCATTGCTTTTGTTGTCCAGACTAGTAATGTTTCTGATTGCCTTACGCATTCATCTGCCCCTTGGATCCTTGATACTAGAGCCTTTGATCATATCTCTGGTAATAAAGACCTCTTTTCTTCCCTTACCTTTCCATCTCCTTTACCCACTATTACCTTAGCTATTAGTTCTCAAACCATAGCTAAAGGCATTGGCTCGGCTTGTCCCCTCCCTTCCTTGCCCGTTACCTCTGTACTTTATGTTCCTAATTTTCCTTTCAATCTTATTTTCATTAGTAAGTTGTTTCGTGACCTCTATTATTATTGCTTATTTTTCTGCAACTGCGTAACCTTACTTGGGACAGTACGAGGAGAACGATAGGCATAGAACTTGAGTTAGAAGGCCTATTTAACCTCAGCTCGCCTCTTTGTTCCACTGCTTACACTTCCACAGAAACTCCTCTCCTCCTCCACAGTCGTCTCGATCATCCAAGCCTCTCCAAGTTTCGGAAGCTGGTTCCTCATTTTACTAGTTTATCTTCACTTGAGTGCGAGTCATGTCAACATGGGAAACATACTTGTGTCTCGTTCCCAAAGTGCTTAGATCTTCGGACAAAGTCTCATTTGGAGCTTGTCCACAATGATGTTTGGGGTCCTTCTAGGTTTGCATCTACTTTAGGATTTCGTTACTTTGTTACTTCTTTTATAGACGATTATACTCGATGTACTTGGTTATTTTTAATGAAAACTCGAGCTGAGTTATTTTCTATCTTACAAAATTTTCATGCTGAAATTTGCATTCAATTCAATACTTTTATTCATATTTTAAGAAGTGATAATGCAAAGGAATTTTTCTCTATATCATTCTCTTCATATATATGCACTTCATAGGATTCTTCACAATCATCTTACGCTAAGCTCCTGACAAAATGGAGTGGCTGAGCATAAGAACAGTCATTTAGTTGAGACAGCTTGCACTCTCCTCCTTCATCATAAAGTTCCTCAACGTTTTTGGGGGGATGCTATCTTATTTGCATGTTATTTGAATAATCGTATGTCATCCTCTGTTTTTGTGATCGGATCCCTCGATACAATAGTGCTACCTAATCAACCTATCTTTCCCTCCCATACCATGTCGCCGATTGTATGCATTTTGTTCGTAATGCGGCTCTTAGGCAAGACCAGGCGGTGAGCGGCGTCTTCTTAGGTTATTCTCGCCTTCAAAGGGGTTATCATTGTTATTCTCCCGACATTAATCACTACTTCATTTCTATTAATGTTACCTTCTTTGAGAATTCATCTTTCTTTTCCTCTACAGCGCATGCTCCTATGTCGGATGTCTTATCAATTCCTCTTGTCTTACCATCTGCAAATTTCCGCCTCCACCTAGATGTGAGACTCATACAGCCAGTTTATACTGTAGTTCTCGTCCTCCTACGGGAGCCTCTTTGTTAAATCATCACAGTATGCCAGTCATCTCTACTCAGGTTCCTGACCATCGATGATCTACCTATTGTCATTCAGAAAGGTACTCGTTCTACTTCTAACCTACCTATTTATAATTTTCTCGGCTTTCATCACTTATCGTTTACCTACTTTACTTTGTCTCCCACCTTGTCTTCTGTCTCTACCCCTAACAACACTAGTGAGGCTTTCTCTCATCTGAGCTGGAGACAAGTAATGGCTAAGGAAATGGATGCTCTTTACTCCAAGACACATGGGAGCTTGTCGCTCTTCCTCTTGGCAAGTCTCCTGTTGGTTGTCGTTGGGTCTATATAGTGAAGGTGGGACCTGATACCCAGGTTGGTCGACTTAAGGCCCGTTTGGTTGCCAAGGGGTACACTCAGCAATATAGCTCGGACTATTATGATACTTTTTCTCCGGTAGCCAAGATTCCTTCTGTTTGGTTGCTTTTGTCTATGTTTGCTATCTGCTCATGGCCCATTTTTCAACTGGATATCAAGAATGTCTTCCTTCATGGTGATCTCGCTAAGGAGGTTTATATGGAATGTAGCACAGTTTTGTTTATAGAGAGTTTGGTTTGATATCTGACCTCTGGCGGTCCTTATCTGATGAAAGCAGTCTCTCGAGCTTGGTTTAAGTAGGTTTAAACAGTGGTTCGGGAGTTTGGCATGTGAGACCATTAGTCTTTGCTCATCATATCTCTCTTGGACGGTGTATTTGCTGTTTAAGTGGATGACATTGTCACTTCTGACGATAAACCAAGATGGTATTCGAAACTCAAAACACCACCTCTTTATTAACTGGACAAAACACAGAGCTTAGTATTTTACAGCCTTCTTCCAGTCTAATTCAGTGGTTACTTCTGGAAGTATAACTTGGATATGATGGCGAACAGTATAATTAGTTGTAAGCCTATAGACACTCTTATGGATCCGAATGTCAAACTTGTACTAGGTCAGGGGGAGCCTCCACGAGATCAAAGGAGATATCGACGACTTATTGGTAAACTGAACTATCTCACTATCACTCGACCTAACATTTCTTTTCACCAGAGCAGTTAGTCGGTTCACCTTGCTGACAACCATTGGGATCACTACGGTTCATATTCAGTTATGTCGAAGGAACACCGGTCGAGGATGTTGTATGAGCATAGATCATAACCCGGATTGTTGGCTACGATTCTTAAAAGTGAGCAAGCTCACCTGGATAGGCGTTGCTACGATCGGGTGTTAATGAGTTCGCCGGAGGTAACAATATCTTGAAGAGTAAATGAAGATATAGTGGATTCGATCTAGTCTTGAAGGCCGATGTCGAGCTATGGCCTTAGCAACATGTGCCTCATATGGTTGAAGCATCTCATCGAGAGCTAAGATTTGGGAATGATGAGCAGGATAGGCTTATATCATAATAATAAGGCCCTTGCGTATTTCATTTAACGATTTTTATTGAAGATGAAAGCGCGTCGAGTGGATTAGCCTATCGAGAAAAGAAGGTGCATTGGGATAATTGACTTCTAGTTTTGTCAACTCTAATGATCAACTAGCAAATATCTTCACTAAGTCTCTTAAAGGTCCTAGGATAAAATATATATGTGACAAGCTTTGTGCTTTTGACCTGTATGATCCACCTTGAGGGGGAGTGTTAAGGTTTAGTCTTCTAATCCATTTAGGATTATTTTCTTCTACTCTTTGATCTCCCCAATTAGACTCCCAACTCTGTTTCTTTTTGCCCAGATCACTAGAGTATAAATATGTATGTTACCTCCTTTATAAATTAATGAGAATCAGAGTATTCCTTTTCTCTTAAAGGACCGGATGAAATTGTTCTTTATAAGTTTATCTTTCTTTGGTTTCCTTAGAAGTGCCACTCTAGGCACTGCACCTGAAAAATTGGATAACATAACTACAAGAATAAATAAGAGATGCACTTAGTTTTTGTGGGAGGATAGACCATGTAGCTTGTTTAGATTGGTTGATTGAAATTGAGGACTACTTTTAGTACAACATGTGAAACATCCAAAGAGCAGATTTTTCAAAATAAAGCTCACTGGAGGTCCCACACTACATTGATATAGTCTAAAGATCACAATGAATGGAAATGTACTAACTTTGACACTAATGTCAAGCGTAATAATAAAGTATATAAGATATTTATCCATGATGGTAGCTCAGTTGGTGTAAGGCATTGAGGTGGGGTTATTGATGAGTGTCCAAAAACACTCATTACATACCCGGGTTTTGGTATGTTTTAGATCTCTTCTATGATTAATTTAGTAGCATTTTTGCTTCATATACTAATATGTAGTTCCATTCTGCATTCTAGGTTAAATTGAGACATTTTGGAGGCTAAAAGAGGGAAGAATGAAGATCCTGCTCCAACGTCGCGACGTCGTTGGGCTTGTTCACGAGTCTAGCCTAGTTTGGCATGCGGGAGAGCTCTCTTTCGGGGGTTTTTAAGGAAAGATGACCTAAGGAGACAAGGGTTCGCACGTTGAGAGGTGGTGGCTAACGATAGAGGAGGGAGACGGACATGGAGATCGATCATCGACCATTGGGAGATCCGTGAATCAGAGGAAGAAGGCGAGGCATCCTGATCAACGGCGTACCGGTTCTTCTACCTTTACTTTCATGTTTTCTCAGTTACTGATGTACATGATTTTCATTATGTTGTTTCACAATCGTAGAGGTTTTTGGATGTATTTTAGACATGAAGCTTATATCTAATTGCTGGAATTCTCTCTTTTATTGTTTCATAGGAGTAAACCTCTATTGATTTATGTTTGATTTTGTTTGCATATTAATAATATCTATCCAATATTAATGTGGCAAGTGATTCTCTACGAGATCTAAGAAAGGAGTAGTGAGTTAGACTTAGATAAATCAACCTAATTAGCTAGGTGGTGTATTAAAGAAATCTCAGGTAATAGGGATGTGGGTTCTTGGGAGACTTAAGAGCCTTGCTAGTGCTTAGGAGTTGGCGAGAAGCGAAAACCTAGTATTAGTTGGAAGGTTACTCGACCTCGGGAGAGGCTTGTAATTAAAATAGTCAAGAATTTCCTTTGAGAACTCTCTCAGGAAACAATAGAATAGAATTCTGGTTGAATATAGTGGATTACCTAATTGCACAAAAGCCCTAGAACCTCTTTATACAAAGAGAGCCCTTAACTAACGTAATCAACATGCTAAGTTTTACAATTTAGTATTTTTAATTTAGATTTTTGTTCAAAATCATCTGGCTTGTTCATTTGGATACTAGAGGTAGTCGATTTGGTACTCGACATCCGTTCCTCCCTATAGATTAATCTTTGTACGTTTAGTACACTGTATTACTTGACTTGCATATACTTGCACGAATAGGCATTAATTGCACATCTGTTCACGTAATTTTAATACAAAACATAGAAAATGCCTATCAGTTACCCAATAATCACTAGTTTGAGTCCCCTCAAGGCCATTGGAGGTTTTACCGAGCTGTTAAATTAAGGGTCACGTGGGATTAGTCGAGGTGCGCTCAAGCTAGCCCGAACATCCACAGTTATCAAAAAAAAAAAATTATCCAAGGCATGTTATTTTTTAGCAAGTTACATATAAGATGAATTACAAACAAAGATAAGAAAAATGATGTTTATTTTTAAAAAATATGATTCCTAGATGTATTTCTTTTATAATTTAAATTTTTTTATTACAAACAATACATTCACTTTTTATTATTTTCAACTCTAGTAATACATATTGAATATAAAGTTACTAGATTATTCTTTAAATTTTTTAATATCTTTATAAATCATTATTAGCATGCTTTTATCATTTTTATTGAAGCGTAATAATCGTAATAAACTCAAATCACAAGCTTGGGCTTTTTAGAAGTTGGTTGTTGACGTAGTGCTGAGGCAGTGCGGCTCCTGGTCATGAGTTTGAGACCTCTCTCTACAATTTGAATTTTGGATCCCCATTGGTTTATTTGAAAGTTCATGGAGGACTCTATTTTGTTTGTTTGATTTTCCAGGTGCGGGTATGGGGCCACATGTGAAGGAGGGTGTTAAGAAATAGGAAATTCATATTGATCCTAGACATGAGAATAAGGTGCCTTGAGACTTTCCCAAATCAGTGACTGATATTGTGACCTTGAACCAAGATGATGAGCCCTACTCACCTTTTTTAATAGTTCTGAACATCCTTAAACTCTTTAGATGAAGCTATAGCAAATAAGAACGGGAAAGAGGTGTACAATAAATTGTCATGATAACCTATGATATTCCATTCTTTTCTAATGGCTTTCAATCAACCTACCTCGTATCATTTCCTCTTAATAAGAGTGCCATTCCTTTTCGTCTTTCCCATACTTACCACAAATGACTCCCCTCCATTGCAAAACATGATCTTCATTTGTACACAAGGGCCTTGTTGAGTAATGAAACATTCCTTACCCCCAAACCACCCTTGCTTCTATTTGAGCAAACATTAAACCATCTTACTAAATGTGGCTTCAACCTTACTCGAGGCCCCTCCTCTCGAAAGAACATATCACACCCCCAATTGGCTTGTCGGAAGATCCAATGCGAAGATAGGAGCTTGCTAAACTTGTGCCCAATTTTTCAAGCAAGCTCTTCACTTAAAACATTCACCACCCCCAAAACCACCTTGCCTTATTTTGAGCAAACATTAAACCATCTTACTAAATGTGGCAACCTTCCCTCGAGGCCCCTCCTTTCGAAAGAAAATCCCTTTAGAGTTGCTCCAGTCTCTATTCGACTCACCTTAAAAGACAAAACAGAGACATAAAATAAATAAGCATACTAGGAAGAATATGAAAAATTAAGGTAATCCTACTCCATTTGAAAATATATGCTCTTTTCCAAATTGATATCTTTTGCAGAGCCCTCTCCTCTACGTTATTCAAAACTGCCATATACTTTAATTGAGCGCCTATCAGAAGATCCAAGTACGAAGATAGGAGCTTGCTAAACTTGGTCTCTACTCCCTTGTTTCAAAGAAAAGAGTGTGGAACATGTCTACGATGCATACTTTGATATCACTATCTTCTATTATCAAAACCACATAGATCTTGATCTTCATCCGACTTCTTCTTTTTATGGGGTGGTAGTCATTTTGTTGAAAAAAAAAACATGTATTTCTATCAGCTTCCTTCAACCATAACCCTCTTAATTTTTGCCTCCTAGAGGTTTCTATCCATCAACATCCATTTCTCCAACTCCTCCTTAGACTACTACTTAAAGTTTTACTCTACAAACAAAGCCCTAGTCCCTTTCTAGGGCATCTCAAAACACCACCTCATACAAGGCTATATCCTTTCTACCAATGACATTCCCAAACACTTCTTCTAGACCTTCAACTAAGCCTTTAGCACTTTTAATTATTCAATACAATGAAATTAAAGAAGCCTTTGAAATGGAAAAGCAACTACTAAATTCTAAACAAATACTTAAAACCATTCTCCTTTAGCCACATATTCCCAAATCTAAATGGGGATAAACCTTTCCTCAAGCCTCACCATCTAACACAACAGGGAAGTGATCAGACGCAGGTTCAAGAAAAAAGACATAAAAATGCTTACAAACTAACACTCATAACCCTTGAAGACCAAGAAACTATACATTGTAATTGAGATTGATTGTTCAAGCAGCCCTTCCATGTGAAGGAACCCTCCTACCGAGGGAGGTCCCACAATTTTTATTTTTTTGATGAGTAAGCACAGAATATATTAACAGAAACCACAAGTTTCACATGCAGTATACAAAAGAGCAGGGTGAACAAAAAGACCCTGTGGCCTTAGCTAGAAGCTAGCCAAACCAAAAATCAACAACAAAACAAACCTCCACCCTATAACTGTCTGCCACCAGCCTCATAAATTATAAACAAAATAACACTTAAAACCCTAAACATAGGGAGTCCCATCGCTGAAAGCTATACGATTCTTTCTTTCCAAATAGTCCAAAGAATACATAAGGGGACATCTTTCCAGATCTTCTTACCCTTCTTGCCCACAAAAGTTACCCTCCAGCTAGTTATAGTCTCCCTAACCGTCTTAGGGAAAACCCAGTAAATCCCCTCTAGAGAAAAAACAATTTCCCAAAGGGCACTAGCGATGGCCCTAACTCCTCCCCACTAAACTTTCTAAGCCTCTTGGTATAGCATCACATCATACACCTTTATAAAAACCCAACAAAAACCATATTTAGCCTTTTAAGAATTGACATAGAGGTAAACTCTCAAATCTCAATGCCTTCATAATCCTAACACCTATTGTCGAAAACTAAACCCTCCCTATGATACCTCGAGAATTCAAAGCACCTCATTCAAAGAAACTGCCCACACATAATGACCGAATCAAACTACATGACAGACTTTGGAACTTGGTTTCGCATAAACAAACCAAATATGATCTCTGAGACTTGATCACCAATTAGATGATTTTTCTTTTGTTGTAATCATTAGCCCCTTCCTATTCCAATAAAAAAATTTAGCCTCATACCAACATAAACCAAAAGCCCAACTCTCTCTTCAAAGTGAGCTCTTCTGCATCCTAGACTTTGAATTTAATTGGGCAGTCCAATCTTCAAGCTCTTATCAAACCTTGAGGACAAAGCTTACTTCTTCTAATTCCAACCAATTGTGCCTCCCAATCCTTCCTTATTTTCATTTTTTAGCCAAGGTGAAGATTTCCTCCTTATGGCCCTTAGTCAACATGCCCAAATAATTATTAAACTAAGCAAGGCAACTTAAGTGCCAATCCTCATAAGTCTCTATCCCATTCTCTAGTCAACTCACCTCAATGTCCCATCCTATACATGAATTAAATTTAAAAACGTATCTCACAGTATTTGTATTGTTCCTTTTCTTTTTCTAAAATTCTAAGTGTTTGAATAAATTCACATCTGTCTCAGCATCGTGCTTCAATAGAGAATGCAAATCTAATGCACCAGAGTAACTAAGTTCGAAGAAAAAGAGACAGATGGCCCCGGTACTTATCGAAATTGGAACTCAAGCACCACTAATAGCATCCATAAATCAAAATAAAAGAGAGGGAGAAATTAAGACTGAATGAGACATAATAGACAGAAAAACAACATACAAAGTTGAATTAAAAAAAAAAAAGAGTATCCAATCACTTCCCCAATTTAATTTTAAACATCCTAGTGAAGTCACATCTTTATTTAGATAATTAAATATTACTATTTGGAATATATATATATATATATATATATATATATATATATATAATTAAATATTACTTTGGAATATATATATATATATATATATATATATATATATATATATATCACACCCCCCTGTCAAACTTAAACTTCCATTTTGATCATTGAGGGCTTTCTCTAAGTGTCTTATGACCTTAAAGTAACACTATAATAAAATTATATTTACTATTAATATGGGGGGCTTTGCCTTTTGCCTGAAATTGCATTAATATAGGGGTTTTTCATTAGTTTACTCACAGGTTAAAACTGCTCAAGTAGTGGAACATCTATTCAATTATCATTCTATGAGCATCAAGACCAGGAAGCTTAAGTAGCAACAGGTATTTTTATAATACCAACTGATCTTATTTCGATGATATCCAACAACAACATATATGGTTGCAGCTAAGAAGTTCTGGAAAAAATGAGCAAAATAAGCAAGCATAATTGAACAAGATGTTATCCAATTTTGGCTGTCCATGACAGGTCCTACTAAGCAACTCTTCCAAATTTTAATTAATCATATCTACCTCTCTGGTTAAAATACAACTAGCTCGCTAGCAGATAATATTAACTAAGAGACATACACATTAACAAGTTCACAAGCTCTTTTATTCAAATGGATTTGTATATCATCACCTGGGTGCCTGCGCTACGTTGTCACTTCCATCACGAATGCTTGTGCCAGTACTTCCATTATCATGCTCGTCACTGCTGCCTGTATTGTTTTCAGACTCAACATTACTTTTTGACTTCACAGATTTTTTAGTCTGCGTGCCACTTTCGCTCCCGCTACCACTAGACTGAGAAAGGATGAAAAAGTAATTCAAAATTACTGAGGGTATTTTAACCTTCATGGTCCCTTAGTTGGAAGAACACTGATAAATTGATAAAACATATTATAACATATCTTCGGCAGAACCAGATTATTGTAATTACTTAAATATGCAACTAGAATAGGAAATGGACCTTGAAATTCCAGACTAGAGCATCGCTATTATTATCAACATGTAGCGAGTGTCCATGATTGGACATGTAATTTCATGCCTGAAGCAAAAGGGTGTAGCAACTCACACTGTGGCATCTTCTCCAAACATGCTGCCAAAGGTTTTTAAGTTCATTCTTCCGAATAGGTTTCACCAAAAAATCAACTGCACCCTTGGACAGACACTTAAAGACTATACCCATAGAATCATGGGATGACATCACTGCATACAAAAAGCTCATCAGAGTGGTAATTCAATGCCTCAAATCAGCAAAGAGAGGTGGAAAATTAGTCTTAATTTCCATGAAAATGAAAACACTGAAATGTTGCCTAATCACAGGAATATTCTTGAAAGTTTTGTGGCTCATGATCTTGCATAAAAGACTAATTCCCGATATAAAGGGCATGACTACCTCTGTTAGGATGAGATCAATATGATTGGTCAGATCTTCCAAGATTTTCCATGCCTGAAGACTATTTGCAACAGCAGTAACTGCCAAAATCAGATTGAAGGTTAAATTATATGAAAGGAAAAAAATAGTGACAAAAGTAGGAAGAGTTAAGCTTGATAAACAACCTTATTAGGTTCCATTCAGCAAAGCATTAATCAAATGAATTGGCAAGAGAACTCTAGCCATCTAATCGACTAATATATCACCCTAAGAAAGCACTTTTAGAAATTGTACAATTCTATTTGTAGCATAATTAAAAAAGCCCTTGAGGGATGCCTCAAGCAGTTAAGGAGTTAGGGAAGTGTTGGCAGGAGGTTCTAGGTTCAATGCAAAAATTTACCTATAGAAGGAAACATAAATGAAAAAAATAAATAAATACTAAAAATATATTTCCAACCTACATAAAAGCAAATTAATTGCCACTGTGGCAAGACATTATTTGCACACAAATTTGAAATCATTTCCTACCCATACATTATGATGATTCGGTTCACATTAAAAATGCATTGGTTTACATAGAAAGTCTGTACATGAAATCATAAAACACAAGGGATCAAAGTCATCTCATGCTAATATGAATATGCATTTTTTTATAAGCAAATAATAAGATTTGTAAACAAGTGCCAAACAAACAGTGCACAAAATACACAGGCTGAATATAATGTGTCAAAAGGCCAACTGGAAAAGGAAGGAATACAGAAAACAACTCTCTCCCATGGCAAGAACCCAACCAACCAATACAATCAATTAAAGGCAATAACGTATATCAGCTTACATATCCTAAAAGAATCCATCTGATTATGGCTGATTGCACCCAATGACATTAAGAATTTTGCTCCCTTTTATGATAAAGGCTTGTTGGCATCACACATGTCAAACACATGATCAAACACCAGTGTCAATACTTACAAATAGATGTTACTTTATTTACTCAAAAGACATCTTGAAAAAAAATTGGTACTGTAGCCAACTGAGTATCTAGTTCCTTCCCCACAAAGGCTATGCATGGAACAAAGTCCTGAAGCCTCTGTTTGAGACCATTTAACTAATCAAGTTCTTAAGTCTCACATGAACATTTAAGGTGACGACTAGGTTCAAATCTTTAGAGAAGTGTATTCTCCAAAAACTTTTTACTTTTACTAATTTGTCAAATATTTGCTTCAACATTTAAATTTTCTTTAGAGAATTTCAGGAAAACCACATTTCAATGTCCTGTTATCCACAATGTTACTGTACATTTTAGTTGATAGAATGAACTTTTTTTTTTATAGGTAGAAAAAAAACAAAAAACAACTCCACAATGTAATCTCCACAATGCTGATAAAATGAACATTTCAAATCCTAACAAAAAACAACTCCTTGATTTACCCATAAAATCCTCGTCCTTTCACAGTGAATAAGGAGGTGATCTATGGTTTCTTTATGCAATTGGTAAAGATACCATTTATTTGCTAAAGATGATCCTCTTCTCTGAACTTGATTCAAGGTTAAAGCTTTTCCCCTTGTTGCCTCCCACACGAAAAAGCTAACTTTAGGCTGCTGCTCCAACAAAATCCAAATGTCTCTCATTGGAAAAATTGTCGGGCTTCAAGGTGTAATAAAGAAACTTAATTTTAAACTTTCAATCTTTTAGGTTATTCAAAGCCTTCTATCTTCAGGATCCTACATTTTCTTCCCATGCAGGAAACAGAAAATCTCTCATGAAATCCGCCTCTAATATGTCTTTATTCCACTTTATACAATGTTGGCAGCGCAGTCATAGATCCAATAAGCAGTCAGCAATAATGCATACTGACAAGGGCAGTCAAGAAGAAAGCAAATGTAATAAGTACAACAAATGGTATGGGGCCATCACAGAGCTACAGATCACCATACCAAATGCATGCAGATTCTACATAGACTACATTTACTAACTTAATTACCTCAACTAACCCTTCAAGGCCCATATCATTTTGGCTCAGGACCTTCATATGGCTAGCATAGTAGTTTTCTCTTACATATTTGCTTGAGTATGGAAAAGGTTAATATAGTTCAAGCGTTACTATAACACAGCTGAAACTTCTTTTTTACTTTTTTCACTAATGCTGAAGTGTGATTTTTTTTTTTTTTTTCTGATAGATAAGCAGCAAAAACAAAGCTACAAAGTATACAGGAAGTATACATGCAACCAGAGGCAAAAGAAAGGAGGAAGAAAAAAGACACCAACCCCTCAATTGGAGGCTGCCCACTCCAAAAAACCTATAAGTGAAGAGAGTTCTTCGCCTATGTACAAGCTATTCCAACTCCACAAACTAGATACAAAAGAATGCTTTAACCTTTGTACAACTAAAGTCCCATCCCTAAATGCTGAAGTGTGATGCTTTCTCTCTCCCACACCAATTTTCACACATAACATAGTAGCTTAGAGAACAATTGGCATGACAAATCTTTGATCTTTTGGATACTCATCCAAACTAAGACAATCTAAATAATCTTTTTTTATCAGAAATAAAAAAAAAAGTATGATATATGAATAGTGTTAAAGCGACATTTCTCCTAAAAGCTCGAAGCACAGTAGGATTTGGAGTTAATACGAATATCATGCCTTTAACACCCTCCCTCACGTGGCCCCATACACTTTGGTGGAAAGTCAAAACAAATTAAAAAGAGTCCCCATAGACTTTTTCAATCAACAAATGTGGATTCAGTGAGAGAGGTCTCAGGCTTGGGGACCTCGCCGGACGAACTCGATACCATGTTAAACGACCAACTCTCTTAAAAGCTCAAGCTTGTAGGATATGGGTTTAATACTAATAGCATGCCTTTAACAAATACGAAAACAAAAGTACAAAGGAAGGAAGAGATTTCTTTCCTTCAAAGGCAAAAATACTAAACAAAGAGACATAACTCTCTCAAGTGCTAACTAGATCAATGCTACCCAAATTTGTGGAGAATCACAAATCGCTAACCGATTAAGTTGTATATCAAAAAGAGGAACTCCTCTAAAAAAACCCAGGTACAAGAAGCCCACAAAGATGAGTAAAAGTAAAATAAGTCTATTACCTCCCCCTTCCGATCTCTCTTTATTCTCAAAAATTCTTACATATCTCTCTTTTCAAATAAAACATACCAAAGAGAGGCATATCGTATCCCAAAATCAAATTCTCTCCCCATTCCAACACAAGACAAGTAAATTGAGAGAACAAATGAAAAAATCTTGAGTTATAGCTTTCCATGGACATTTGTGAAACCATCTAAACACCATATTGGCTTCCTATCCATTTGGATGTATCCCATAAATACTAGTTATAACCTGATGCCAAAGACCATTCCTTTCCCTAGAAAACCTTCATGACCATTTTCTAGAGGGAGCTTTTCCTTAAGTTTATTTTCAGACTTTAGAGCACGCCCCAAAGAAACGAAAAAGGGATGATCTCCCGGGTTCTTCGTGTTTCAAAGAGGCTTTAGAAATAGTATCATCTGACAAATTTGCAAAATAGATTTTAAACCTATTTCTTCCCACTAAAAAGCCTTCAGTTAATCCATTCTCCTCAACCCTAAACATAAATCTACTTGGGATGTCAACCACTAGTGTGAAAAGAAAGGGAGAGGGAGGGTCTTTGTTGTCTCAAACCTTTAGATCCTTTAACAAAACTTTTGGCACTTCCATTAACAAGAATCACAAAACATGTAACCTCTCATCCAAGATCTTTATTATGGGCTAAAACCCTTCCTCTCTAAGACATGCTCCGAAACCCCCGATCCACATGATCACGCACCTTTTCAAAATCAATGTTAAACACCACCCCTTCCTAGATCTCCCTCTCCTCCTCCGGTCCCTTCAATCAACACTTTCTTCTTTCATTTATTAAGTTGTTTTATACCTTCTTCTTCTTCCTTTGCCTTCTTTTGTTTCAGGTTATTAAGGATTAGTCTCATTTAAATTCTTTTCCTTCTCTATTTAGTTTTCCTAGTTAGATTCTAACTTTGTTTTCTTTTTGCTTCTAACACTAGAATATATATGCATTTTTCCTCCTTTGTAAATTAATGAGAAAGCAAAGTCGTTTTACTCGACATGGTATCAGTATAATAGAAAGAGTTTAGAATATTAGGATTAGGGTTTTATTGTGTAGTCCAGTCGAAATGACCCGTCCAACGTTGTGCCTCCTCCGATCATATTACAAGTCATTGAAGCCTCTCGAGCCCACGACCATAGTTGGAGCAATGACGAATCCCGAAAAAAATTTCGGCGGAGATTTTGATGACCTGCTTTCAGAAGCCAGTGGACTCCACTAGGATCAGCCAGAAGCCTCGACTCCCCCGTGGTGCAAAATCTCAGGTATCAAGTTCCTAAAAGCGCCTCCACGCTCCTGCATTGTCCCTCGCTCATGACCACGTGTGAGTTCTCGATCCGCCGGACTTCACCACCTTAGTCTTTGCCAGTCTGCCTATCTCCTGGTTCTGCTCAACACACGAATCTGCACTTTTTCCTCTGTTTTGTGTCCGACGGTTGTACTTTTCTGGGTTTTATTTAATTTTTCCGACACCTAACGACATCTAAAGGATTTCGGGAGTTGTTTTGCCCCCTCTAACCCCCTGTTTTGTCCTTCAGATCTCTTATAGTTGTGATCTCTTACTTTTTGGTTTCTATGGCCACCAAAGGTTCAAACTTTTCTCCCATTTTGGCTGCATCTATTGTTATTACATCGGAGAATTAATTTGCCTTGCACACTCGGCATCCGTCTGCATCCATTGCGTTTGTTCGAGGCCGTCAATGCCTGCGCGCCTTCACATTCCTCTGGACCTTGGATTCTTGATTCTAGAGCCTCTAATCATCTTTCCGGTAATAAGGATATTTTTTCTTCTCTTACCTTTACTTCTCCTTTACCCATGGTTACTTTAGCTAATGGATCTCAAACCATAGCTAAAGAAATCGGTTCGGCATGCTCTCTTCCTTCCCTTACTTCTATCCTTTATGTTCCTGATTCTCCTTTTAATTTGATTTCCACCAATAATAAGTTAACTCGTGATCTTAATTGTTTGATTACCTTTTCTGATCACTTTGTCACATTGCAAGACCGGAGTACAAGGCAGACGATTGGCATAGGACGTGAATCTCAGGGCCTCTTTTATCTTAGCTCGTTTTCACCTTCCACTACTTGCGCTTCCATGGATACTCCTCTCATGACCGATACGTCTTGGTCATCAGGAACATACTCGTGTTTCATTCCCTGACGTACAGATCAACGAATGAGTCTCGCGCAGGCTTGTCCACTAATATTTGGGGTCCTTCTTGAGTTGAGTCTACCTTAGGGTTTCGATACTTTGTTTCTTTTATAAATGACTATTCTTGATGTACTTGGTTATTTTTAATGAAAACTTGTGCTAAGTTATTCTCTATTTTCCAGAAGTTCCATCTTTGAAGTCGAACTTCGATTTAGCACTTCCATTTGTATCCTCTGAAGTGATAATGCGAAATATCTTTCTGCATCAGTCTCTTCCTTTATGTCCTCACATGGGATTCTTTACAGTCCTCTTGGCAACACCTTGCTTCGACAAAATGGAGTGGTGGCCTTGAAGCAGATCATTAGTTGAAACCCTCGCGCTCCTCTTACTCCATCATAAGGTTCATCAGCGTTTTTGAGGGATCTTTATCTTATTGCTTGTTATTTGATTGTCGTATGTCATCCTCTGTTTTGCATGATCGGATCCCTACGTTCTATCCTTTTTTCCTAATCAACCTCTCTTACACTTCCTTCGTGTCTTTGGTTATTATCTGTTTTGTCGACTAAGTGTGTCTTCTTGGGATTTATTCTCAAAATGGAGAGGGTTATAGATGTTATTCTGCAGAGGCCTAAATGATACTTCATCATGCTCATTTCACTTTCTTTGAGGGTTCCTCTTTCTTATCCTCTGAAGAGCATTCTCATCTCTTTGATTATCGCCATATCCCTGCTGTCTTACCGCCTCGGATTTCCTTCTCCACTACGGATGTTGTGACTTTCGACCGCTTCAGAAGTTTATATATGCGTCTCGTCCTCAGCAGGCCTCTTGTTGATTCATCTTCTATGCCAGTCATCTCTGCTCGATTCCCTTAGCCGCTTTGATGATCTCATATTGCCATTCGAAAATGTACTCACTCTACTTGTAACCACATCATGTTTATAATTTTCTAAGCTATCATCGTTTATCTACCATACTTTGTCTTTGCTTCCACCTTGCCTTCTGTCTTTATCCTCCTGAAGCACTAGTAGAAACTCTCGTCAAGGTGAAGCGGCAATGGTTGAAAATGGATCTTCTTTCCTCGATGGCACATAGAAGCATACTCTTCCTTTAGCAAGTCTCTGTTGGTTGTCATTGGGTTTATCTGATAAGAAGGTGGGACTGGTGATTGGTGATCGGCTTAAAAGCTCGTTTAGTTCTTAAGAGGGTATACTTTCGGTAATATGGCTTTTGACTATTATGATACCTTTTTTCCTAGTGGCAAGATTGCCTCTGATGCGACTGCTTCTCTCATATTTGCACTATGCGCTCATGGCTACTTTAGTTGGATGCTCAGATCTGTCTTCGTGATGGTGATCTGTAGAAATTGTATATATGGAGCGCTGGTTTGTTAGCTCGAGGGAGTCTGGTTTGGTCTCTATGGCTGCTATGCGCTCATGGCCCCTTTTTCAGTTGGATATCAAGAATGTCTTCCTTGGTGGTGATCTCGCCGAGGAGGTATATATGGAGGCGCTTGGTCTTGTTGCTTAGGGGGAGTGTAGTTTGGTGTCTGACTTCCACATACGTTCATATATGGTCAAAAGCAGTCCTCACCGAAGCTTGGTTTAATGGAGTTGCTTCCGATTAGTTTAAGAGTTTGGCGTGATTCGAAGCGACCAGACCATTAGGTTTTTATCGTCGTAACCTCTTGACCGACCTATTTACTTGATTGTTTTATGTGAATGACATTGTCATTCTGACGTGCTTTCTTTCACCTCTTAATTACTTCGGATAAAGACTTGGGGAAACTCAAGTATTTTCTGGGCATTAAGGTAGCTCAGTCTAATTCCGGAGTGGTTATTTCTCAGAGAAAGTATACCTTGGACATATTGGCAAATACTGGAATGTTGGACTGTAAGCCTATAAACACTCTTATGGATCGAATGTCAAGCGGAGTACGGAAACGAGTCTCTGAATCCCGGGAGATATCGGCGAAATTAAAATTGAATATCACTCGCTCGACCAGGCATTTCTTTTCACGCGGCGTAGTTAGTCGATTCCTACAATCACCCATGATAGCCATTGGAGATCTTGCGATTAAGTATTCTCAGATTCACGTTAAGGAACACCAAGTCAAGGGGTGTTGTATGAGAACAGAGGTCATACCCAGATTGTTGACTACAGTGATGCAGACTGGGCAGGCTCACCCACTGATAAACGTTCTACATCAGGATATTATGTGTTTATTGAAGGTAATTTAATATCTTGGAATAGTAAGCAACAAAATGTAGTAGCCAAATCTAGTGTTGGCAGAATTATCATTTATGGCCTTAGCAGCATGTGAACTCCTTATGGTTGAAGCATCACCACTCCGAGAGCTAAGATTTAGGAAGGATGAACGAATGAAGCTTATATGTGATAATCCAAAATTAAGTCTTGTATGTTTCATCCTAACCCGAGTTTTCCATGGAGGACCCGAAGCACGTAGTAGTGCCACTTTATCGAGAAAAGGTGCATGCGGGATGCGCAACTGGATTTGTCAGCTCTGACTGACCAAGTATGAGATATCTTTCACCAAGTCTCTTAGAGATCCTAAAGGTAAAAAGAGTATATATGTGACAATTTGGGTGGTTTGATCATGCTACGAACGAGGCGAAGTGTTAAGGATTAGTCTCTTAATCCGCATTTTAAGATTATTTCATTCTCTCATTAGTCTCTAGTTAAAATAAGGGGTTGTTTGTTTGGCTTAATGTTGTTTTAAAATTTTATTGTGCTGAAATTTTAAAATTTTGAATAGAAAAATGAAAATATTTTGTTTTTCTAATTAGAGAAAAATCATTCAGCAAGCAGAAAAGCTACATCGTTCGTGAAGAAAGGTTAACGCTCGGCTGCAGGGATGATAGGGGAGGGTTTGGGATGGGCGGCCCCGTCCCGACCCAGCTTCGTTTATTTTTCAATTCGACTGTCTCGTTAAAAATTCGCCGAGGCGGGCGAGGATGGAAAAAGATTCACGAACTACCAGTTTACATTTATTTTGTTTTTACTTTTTTTTTTTTTTTTTATATTTGCTTTATTTTTTATTATATTAAAATTAATATATTTCCTGAAAAATAAAAATATTATGAATTATTATAAATTATTTATTAAAAACATTATAATTATTATTATTATTTATGTTAAAATATAAAATAAAATAATAAAAAATATTTTAAATATAATCGAGTGGGATGGATGTAATATTTGACATGCCTTCTCGAATTTGATAAAATAAACTGAAACTTAGCTAAAACCCGATTCTGAGTTAAATAAGCCGAGTCCATTAAAAAGCGAGGGGCGGGGCGGGGTGGCGAAACGAGAATAATCAGCGAGTTCTGCATCCTCTATTTCTTACGTGTTAAAAACAATTTAATCTTAATCTTTATTAAAATGCCTAAATGCCTAACTTTGTTTTCTTTTGCCTATTCCTAGAGTATATATATATATTTTCCTCCTTTGTAAATTAATGATATCTGAGAATTTCTTCTGCCGACACAGGTGAAAGATCAAACTTAGACATAAAGTATCTAATCTCTGTTCAATCAAGGACAATCTAAATGACCTGTTATAACCCATTCTGAGTCCCACATTGCTAAGTTACGACTTGGCCTTGTAGGTTTATAACCTCTTGGGCTCCCCCTCCCCTTGACAGCTAGCTTTTAAGGGTGAGTTTCTACCCAAATGGTTGTAACAATAGTATCAGAGCAGTTCATTCCTTAGGATGACCCTCGTCTCGAAGTTGTAGAAGGATTGCTACCCATGGGATCCACGAAGCCACCAAGGAGTTATAGGAGGGCTACTACCCATGGGATCCGCGAAGTCACCACGAAGTTGTAGGAGCTGCAGTGAGGTGCAGTCACTAAGCGCCATGGACGTCGGTTCTAAAAGAGAGATGATTGTTATGACCCATTCTGAGTCCCACATTGCTAAGTTACGCCTTGACCTTGTGGGTTTATAACTTTTTGGGCTCCCTCTCGCCAATGGCTAGCTTCTATACCCTTTGTTACAATAATTTGGGTAGAACTTCGCCTTACTTGACTAGTTGTGAAGAGGAGAGGGGGCCCCGAGAATAAACCCACAAAATCAAATAACTTAGCAACTCAAGTTTCAGATAAAATCTCACATGACCTACATAATTTAACTCATGAAAACAAATGCCATAATGTATCCATAGCCACTCTCTATTGAGCTTCGGACATCACTCATTTTCATCCACAGAGTTTTTTATCTGCTGAACAGACGGTTGTCAATCTCAAAATGCCTGCCAAACATTGTAAAAACTCCAAAGCTTCCTGGAAAAAACAGAAGCACTACACTTTCATGATAGTTCATGTTCCCTCTAGTATTGTGCTATTGTTTGCCTTGTAAATGACTTTTATTTTTGTGGATGGTACCCTTAGGATTACATGTGTGTATTTTTAAAGGAAAAAATAATGAAAAACTTTCAACGGAACAACTACCAAATGGTGCTGACATTGTTGAGTATGTTTTGTACTTTTGCTTCATACTTTTTTTTTTATAGGCATACTTTTGCTTCATACTTTCCTGATAATGGTATGTCTTAATTGTCCCACAGTAGAATAAAGCAATTGAAATGGAAAGTCAAGTCAGAACTTGAGTTTTCCCATCATGATGTTTGCCATGAATGTGCCGTGATTTTTCATATAGTTTATAATTACCTTGTTAGTTTAAATTGGTAGACACGTTGCTACTATGGTCCATTCAAAAAGGACCAACTCCTTACAATCGTATTTCATAACTGTTTTTCCAGTCAAGGTCCAGCAGTATTTATTTATATATATATATCATATAGTGTACCTAATTTTTAACAGGGCATGCGGGTGTCTAATTGGATATTAGGAGCAGCAAGAAATTGTGGGATTGGGTTTGTTTCATCTCTATCCTGCTACAAGTGCAGGTTGTTAAACAGCTAACATGATACAAGCAAGCCAATCCATTCCGGTAATAAGATGGTTGGGTTGAAAGTCATGTATTGTAAAGCAGCGTTACCATCATTTAAGCCTCTAAAATGTAAACTAATTGAACTAACTTTTTCTAAAATGAACTATTTTTACTAATAAAAACCTAATCTTGTAATTTTTCTGAAAGTGCAGAAAGTGTCAGATAAGGATCATTTTTTTAATTTTGATCGGTAAATATGTAAGTTAAGGGAATCCATGCGAAGGATCATTTCTGGGTTGAGTGGTAAACATGCAATGTAATATGATAACTAAATGTCAACAAGAGAATTTAACAGGAAGAGAGTTTCTAACCATAGTAATGAATCAAAAAATTTGAAATGATCATGACACAAATACACATACATTCAACTTTGGAACATTTTCACATTCCCATATTCAATACTGAAACAAGCTTCTGTGTGTAATTACTTGCAACCGTATTAGGATATGAACTACTAACCTTCATAACTGCAATTCCGAAGCAGAGCAGTGACTACATGGCGTGTTGAATCATCATTTTCCACCAGAAGAACCTTCAGCGATCTAATAGGGAGAAACCTGTCCCAATGTATGGTTGACCCTTGAGATTGTTGCTTTCACCAAATTCACCACAACCCATCGCAAGGACTTGGATGGCCTCTTCTGACCCCTTATTTGCATCTTCAATTATCTCATTGCTCCCAGGCTCATCTTCCTCAGATGAGCCCAAGCCTTGCCCCTCACCCACCATTCCATTTCTAACCTCTTTTCCCTCATCCCATGTACTGATCTCTCTATTCACCAACCCTCCCTCCCCACCACCATCATTATTTGCTTGAACAACCCCCATCAACTGGATTCAAAAAGGCCAATGATGAGGGATGAGAATGATTTAGTAGATGAGAAACCAGCATAAGCATTCAATCTAATATGAAGCAAACACAAGCTGACGATTCCACAAAATAAAGCCTGCAAGGACAAATCCGTAAATACCCACATTTCCAACAGAATAAATTAAACAGCCAGAGCATAAAAGGGGATCCATGTAAAATAAAACGCAGTTTAAACGACACTCTGATGATCATAATCATCGGGGAAAAAAAAATTAAAAAAATAAATAAATCGAGAAGAAAATAACCCTCAACCTCTAAAGCCCATCTACCCTTTCTCTAACCGGACCAGCTTTCAGACAAACGAACTACTAAACCAAATTCTATAACTACTCAAAACAGATAATAGGTGTGGAAGACACAAGTCAAGGAATCCAATAACATGGATCTAGGTTATTCTATTTAACAACTAGAAGCCATTTATATAGAATCAAGAAAAAGAGAACAAAATATTCAAAGTTCGTGGATTATCTATAGAGGAAAAATGAACACAAGGATCCAGATTTAATCATGATTAAATTTTAGTAAACAACATTGAACAGAAGCAGATTTTGTTAAATATAACTCGCACTCTGTTTGGCAGCAGAGAAAACAGAGGGAAAAAAAAAAAGAATCAAAATTTCAAACCATCATTTGTGTCGTTCCTCTTTGAAATTGAGAAAAACAATTAAGAGCATCAATCTTCTGATGCGACTCCAAATAAAAAAAAAGGTCAAAGATCCAAAAGTTTTCTAATTTTTTCCATCTTTTCCTTTCTTTTCTCAGCCCCTAACAGAGCGTCAAAATTGATGGATCCAAAAAATGATGCTACATAAAATCAGAAATCCCGATTACCTTCAGAGCATCTTTAAAGAATACAAAGCCGCCATTGTATGAGCGTAGGAGTCCCAGATCAGAACCCTAATCTGCTTCCCAAAAAAATAAACAACTTCAAATCATGATTTTTCAAGGTTAAATAGAAAACCATAAACAAGAGCTCACAACAAAAATTCAAAAAACAAAAAACGAAATCCAAAAAACAAAAAACAAAAAAAACGTTTTCTCTGATTACTGAAAATGTTGTGGAAAAAGCTCTGCTCCTGGTTCAGAAAATGAGAAAAAGGGTTAGAGAGAGAAAGAGAGAAGATATTATTCGAGTAGCGATGACGTGTAACAAATGGAGGTCCGGAGCAGCTCCATGGTCCACGTCTGATGTCGTGTCGTCCGACGTGTAAACATCAAGGGCATATGGAGTCCGACGTGGCAAATATCTAAACCTGAGAGTAGGGAACTATATGTGCCGAATCTTTCATGCGTATCCTCTAGATCTCGGGGCACCCACGTGGCGCCTCCCACGCTCAGTTAAAGGTCTGTCCCGACTAAACGTCCGTCTTTTTAGACCGTTATACTCTGGCTCGCTGTCGTACGTTTTATTTATTAACGATTACGCTTTTGTAGAATGACTGTTCTACCCCTTATCTCGTGTTCCTCGCCTAACTTTTGGTTTTGGAGTATCCTTTATCCACTTTATTTCCGCCATGAACCTCCTCCGTCTCTACGGAACTGATATTTTCGTGAAATTGAGAGCAACGTTTTGAGGGGAGAAATTTTGAGCGTTCCTATTTTTTACAACTGTTTTTTTTGTTCCGAAAAATTATTTTATTAATCAATTTTTTGTGTTTTAAAAAACATGAAAATTACTAAATTTTTAGAATATATTATAAATTCAGGCTTAAAAAAAATTAAACTTAAGAGAGAACGTAGAGCCAAAAGTATAATATAGCAGCTTATGTCTCCTATTCCTTTCTCTTCTAAAGATGGCCGACTCCTGTTTTTTATAGGCAAAAATGTTCCACTTTTTTTTTTTACTTTTCAATGGAGGACTCTAAATATTTCACAAATAAAAAAAAATTTAAAAAAAAAAACTATTCCCATTAACAAAACTTGGAGGTCTATAGCTACGTAAACCCTAAAAAGATTTTAAAAAAAAGTAAAAATAAATTCCCTCTAACAAACAAATTTATTAATCACTAGAGGTCCATATCCAAGTATGTGAATAGTTGGAAACCAGGATTAAGTTGCAAAGCAACTAGAGATTCTAAAAAATTCAACCTTTTGGCCATGTTCTCAAGTCATAAATCCACTTTTCTAACCGAAAATTCAAAATGGTAATGTTAGTAGTTGTTAATGATACCCTTATATTTAGAAATGTTGAATTGAATAAACAAAATGAGATAGTGGATGTTTGTTGAGAACATTAAAGTATGGGATACTCATTTTTAAAATATGGTGGAAAACATTATCATTAGATGTAAAAAAATTTATCTTCTATTAATGTTTACTGCACAATCTCTCGTAAGTAAAATTAAAAATATCGGTTTCGATGGATATATCGGTACTTAGATTTTATGGATATATCAAATATATCAAATATATCGGTGGATATTTTTATATGAATATCGATATATCGAAAATTAACAAAAATATTTTAAAATTCATGTAAATACTTTATAAAAGTGTAAAAATTACATTAATAATAAAATATACACATTGATATTACATTCTTTATGGTATTTAATAAAAATAAAGATCGATGTGTCGAAAATTTATAAATTCACGATTATAATATGGCGATAATTGTTCTTTTTAACATTTTACTTGGCATTATAATGTTGTAGGATTTTATTTTTATCGGGGGTTTTGAGCTTAGTTTTCTTTTTGCCTTGTCCAAGCGCTTTGTTGTGAGTTAAGCGCCGAATATGACCGTAGATAAAATGAAAAGCATATCGATTGATTTTTAAGTAAGAGGTACTCAAGATTGAATAAAAACTCTAAAAAAGAGTTGTGTAATGTCATTAATGACAAAGATGAAAAGAGATAATCTAATTTTTAATTGATAAAAAAATGAAATAGTTAAAGTTTGACCAAAAATAAAATAAAATATCAATATATAACTAACTATAAGCACATTAAGTTAAGGAAGGCACATTGACCAGTTTAGACACACTTTCCAGGCAAATAAAAATAAAAATGAAGGCACACTTAGCTGAAAGGGAAGTTAAAGCCCTCTTGGTTTTGGCCGATATATTGGTTGTTTTATCCCAAAATTGGGTTTTATTTCACATACTGTATTTTGTCGATTTTTATGGAAATGTCGAATATTGGTCATTTACCGATATATCTCGTCGATATTTGGCGATTTTCCTTGAAAACGGCTTTTGTTTGCAAAAATCATGTCGGGAAGGACCTTGAAATATTCTGATATATCGCGACATTCGTCGTGCTCGTGAGAAAGTAAGAAATCACGAATAGTGAACTAACAATTCGTATATAGTGTCACAAAAAAAATTTAATGGTCCGGTGAAATTCGAGAATAGATGAAACAATCTACACAAGTGTCACTACTAGAAGCTTAGGGATGGAGCCAGGATTTTGTTTTAGTTTGGGCATATTTAAGTTTGTTGGATTTGTGGGCACGGGTTGCTCAAGTAGGATTGATCCGACCCAAAACCAATAAGACCACATCCAAGGGATGTGCGTACATGAGAGGGTGGGTATCATAACCTATAAATATAGGAATCCAATCCTCTCTACTATTTTGTTTTTAGTTTGAAGCATTGAAGACATAAGATCCATGCTCGACGAGTAAGTACCCACTTCCATTTTTAAAATTGTCATTTTTGACAAAGTTGCATGAGTTTGACAAAGATTAATGAACAAGGGTTTTAACCCATTGATAAATTGTTGTTGGATTTTCAAAAATATGATAAATTTTGAAAGGTATACAAATTAACCAAGGAAAAATGTATAGTTAAAAAGTCCTAGATACATTACATAAATGACAAAACTTTATAAAAGCACGTCAAACAAGAAACAAAAGAAAAATGCATGTAAAACCTTTTAGGGTGTGGAAGGAATGTGTAATGATGAAGTTCAATCATATAGATATTATTTGCTTTGACTCTACAATTCCATAAGACATAACTATGATGTTGTGTTTGTTGGAATTATGAGTGACCTGTGGAATATTACAATAAGTAATATTTTGGTGGCTTTGTCAATTATTGTAAAAGTTAGCAATTTGGTGGCAAGGCCATTCCATAAGATAAAATAGCAGTTTGGTGGCAATGCCAAAAGCGGCTGAAGTGTCGACAGTTGAGTGCATTAGTAAACCTCCAAAAATGAAGTGTAATTGAATAGAATTGAAGTCAATTTTCAGGAAATGCAAGTGTAGTTGGATGGCTTAACCAATCTTTAGGAAATATGATGAAAAGATAATAATGACACTCAATAAAACATGATAAAACCCTCAAAATGAGGAAACCTTACATAGCATGTCAGATGCATGTCGAATTTATGAGATATAAAAGCGTAACGAGATGTCATTTCGCGTAATATTACCACTTAATCTGAGTTATATCTGTTAGTCTTTCTTTTCTTGTATAAAAATCTTATGTTTCTCATAAACTCTTAAGTGTAGACAAACTGTTTGCATTACTTCCTTTCAACTATTTATGGTGTAAAGAATGATTTGTTGGCACTCATAAATATTATTGTTCTATGAAGGCCTATTTATAGGCAATCAAACGAACTCGAGAATGAACCCGATTGGTGAATACAGTGACAATTTTGTTTGACTAAAGAAATGGCCAATTCCATTATCCTAAAAAAGGGGCTTGAGTAGCAACAAGAGGCGGTGAGAGACTTTGATTTATTCTACTCCTTATCTGTAAGGCATGGCTGCATGTAGCAGCCTCATTAAATGGGGACTGGACCCCATAGTGTCTACATGGGGGTTGTTTGTCATATTTCATATCAAATAGGGAATAAAGTTTATAAACGTTATATAAGTATGTCTTTGTCTATTTTAGTAGGCATTTAAAGCGTAATAGAACAAATTGGGCCTAAAATATATAATATCCCATGTAGTCAGGCTGGATCGTTCATGAAGTGTATTAAGTCGATACGCGATCCTTTATGTGAGATCCGTTTCGTTTAGTACATATGGGGTGTTTGTTCGTTTTGTTCGCAAATCTATGGGGCCAACGATGATGACGTTGTGTACGTTGAGGGGATGTTGTCGTATCGTATTGAATAAGGAAAAAAGTTTATGTGAGCATTACTCTTAAGCTTGTAGAATGCGTTTTAAAGCGGTAAGATTTCTGCTTGGCCTAAAAATGACAACGTCACATGATTAGATTGTGCATTCTAAAAATGAATAAGAGAGGAGTGTATTAAAAAATACAAAATTAAATGAGAAAAAACTCAAAATAGCATTGGAATGTCTTTAATATTAGGACATTCCGAATACTCATAAGGGACATTTGAACGTCTTTAATATACAAGAAGAACGTTATGGTAAGAATAAATAAGAGATAAGGCCCTGTTTGATAAGCGTGAAAATGTTCGTAAATTGAAAATAGAAAATTTTGGTGTTTAATTTTAAACTATGTTTGATATGAAATTTTAGGAAAGATTTCTTAGTGAAAATTTTAAATGAAAAAGCGTGACAATTATAAGTAGGTAAAGACCTACTTAACGTAGAATGTAGAATACGGTCAACAAAAAAAATTTTAAATGAAAATAAATTTGACCAAAAAACCCTTATAAATTGGAATTTTAAATTATGATAAGTCAAAACAAATTATTTTCAGTTAGTTTTATCCCATGCTTTGGATATTATGATTTATTTATGGATATGTTTGTAGTGATATTGTACACAATAATTAATAATTGTAGTGAAAAATAAAAAATATTATTAGAAACTCTATTTATTTTTGATAATATGTAATTTAATGATAATAAGGATAAATACGTAAAGAGCGTAATTTTCGATTATTCGGCGTTTATAGTTATCAAACGTATATTTATCTTGATGTGATTGTCGATAGCTTATCGGCATTTTATTCTGATTGATATTTATAAATTATTGTGGCAATTTTTAATGGCAATTTTCGTTTTATCGAAACGGGGGCTGAAATGCCGTTTGAAAATAAAATAAATAAAATAACGGATAAGCCCTTTAAGAAAGAAGTGAGTGTGGATAGCATTAAATCGCTCATATTAGGACATTTGAATGCTCAATAAGGTGTTTGGATGTCCTTATCCTTAATAAACAAAAAGAACGTAAAAATGGTTAAACAGCATTTGAACACGTGTTGTCCAATTTGACAAAAATTACTAAAAACACAATTTAACATATTAAAAAAATACCAATCCAACCTTGAAAATGTACTATGAAATGAAATTTGACTTATAAGTACTTTGAAAATGAGAAATTCAATCGACAACACCTTAAGATATGAAATGTTTCAACGTTTACAATTTCAAAACAATAAACATCCCTTTTTCTTACTTTGAAATGCAAGTACATTAAAACAATTGGATCAATTGTTTAATCTCTAAAAATCAATCATTATTCAAAGTTTAAAAGAGAATATTACACTACTAACAAGTAACAAGTAACAAATGATAAAAAATTATTTCACTTCAATCATATTTTTAACTCATAAATGAGGTAAGAGTGAAGCCTGCTTTGTTATCGTTTTAAACTATTTTTGTTTTAAAAAATAAGAAAAATGAGAGAAGAGAACAAGTTTAATTCCCAACTTTTTTGATTTTAAAAAACACAAAAAATATATATAAATACTAATTTCAAATAAGGAGGAGTACATTTAGAAAATACAAAAATGGTATTCAATATTTTTTCAGACACTATATCACTAACAATTTTAAAAACACGAATCAAAGGGAAGAAATATGTTTGACAATTCCTTTTCTTACCCACTGTTGGTTTATGTATTATCTTATGTCACCATGTATAATTCCTTTTAGATAGTAATTTGTAAAACATTTTTTTTTTCAAATTTTATCTTTTTTCAAAATCATAAAATAAAAACTGCCTATTAAAACAAATAATAAAATTGTAGTGTTATTTATCTATAAATTATACTAATTTTTAAGATTATTATTTTAATTGAAAAAAACACTAAATAGACATAAAGATATAAAAATTTGCCACACTAATCCATATATATTATGCTTTGTGCATTACTTTGTTATTTATTTATAACATTTGGCACCTCATTTTGATTTTCATTATTTTTTTAAGTTAAATTTATTCATTTAGGTCGATAATATAATCGATATAAACAAATAAAAATCTTGTCTTTAAAGAATCATGTAATATTCGAGTTAATATAAAAATGATAAATTAACTACGTATTCGATAATAAAAATACGTATAATCATGGAATTGAATTCTAATCTTTTGATGAATATGATTTGATTTAATGAATTTGTCGGATCGAACTTTGTTATATAAACTGTCAATATGAAAACTCTTAAATAAGCTAACCATGATAATCTATTTATTGATGTGATAGAGTAGCGACAAAACCATTAAGTAATAGGTTAGCGATAAAAATATTAAAAAACAAATACAAATGTCTCTCATCTTGAGAATAAACCATTTTATTGGAAAATAAAATCTATATACGAGAAAGTTAAAAATGATAAAAAAAATCACCCATTCTCTCAAGATCAAAGGGAGTGGGGGGAGTAGGGTTTCAGTGATAAGTTAAAATATAAATATTTTTATTAAGAAAGTAATTTGATTTCCATTGTTATACATTAAAAGGATGACAAATGGCTCGAGGTATCGTGAAGTGGTAAAGGTCATAAAATTGTAAGAGCTAGAGCAACTTCAACGAAGTACACTGGTCACATCTCCATAACCGCTAAACGACACTTCAAAAGATAAAAATCGGGGTTCCAATGGAAAGATATTAGATATGTAAAATGTCATCCATGTTTTTGTATATATATTTGGCAACTTTTAGCAGAATTTAGATGCTTACAAAATTTAGCGGCCTTAAGGCTGGCCACTGCTCATCTAAACATCTATATTTCATCATATATTTGATAAGTTTAATTATATTTTTTTAATAAAAAATATTTAATTATTAAAATGACACCCCATTTTAACACCTATAATTGAAGCAAAAACACTGTTTATAAATGTTAAAATACTTTTCAGATTATTTATAACATATTATTAATCTATTTTTTTGGCAAAGAGTTGCTCTATATCTCCAACCCGTCATAACAATCGCAAATAAAATAACTGAAATGGAATCTCAACCCGTCGCATAGTCTCTTCCAACGCATTCCATTTCGCCATCAAATTCGAACCCCAAAATTTGAGTGGTTCCACCATGTTCTGGGCTTCAAAAGCTCGCAAATCCGCAGGGAAAAACTGAAAGAGCCGTTGAACCTGGGAGCCATACCGTAACCTACCACCTCAACGGATACAAAATATTTTATAAATAACCAAACAAAACCAAATATTTCATACACCTAAATCACAGACGAGGGAAGAAGAAGAAGGGAAGAACTCAACCGACTCCTTCGCAAAACGACGCCTCCGTCCCTGGGCCGCCGCTCATCTCCGACTCGTGCAACCTCTTCATTCTCCGATCGAGCAAATCCGCCGCCCCTACCGCCGTCTGCCTCCCTCCTCCCCTCTCCCCATCCCCCCCGTCTACGCCCATCCCAACCCCCTTCTCTTTCCTCCTCCCTCCGCCTTTCTTCCCTCCCCACTCTACCCTACGCCGATCCCCTCCCCTCCCTCTCCCATCTCCTCCACCCATCCTCCCCGAGCGGTCGCCGACCCTTTCTCCTCCGTCTAAGCCTCCCCACCCTACACGATTTTTTTGGAATGAAAGAGTATTTGAATTGAAAACTTTAAATCATAAATTTTTTGTAAATGATTTAATAATGAATTAAAAAACAATATTCGATAATGTAATTAATTTATTTTATTAGCCTATAACTATTTTTATTAACTTATAATTATTTTTTAAAATAATATTAAAATAAAATATTATTAATAATGAAAATCATAACCATATTTTTTGTGAATAAATTAAAATAAAATGTTTTACTTGATATAAATTATTTTATTTTATTAGCCTACAAATATTTTAATTTGAACTTCTCATTTTTGGTTTTTTTTCCTCAGAGGATTATCGCATCGATGTTCTGTCACCAATTTATTAATGAGCGATGACAACGTATCTGATGAAGTTGGAAACGATAATCCCGACGCATCGACGCAAACACTAAAATGAAAATGTTGTTGCACCTACTGAGAAAAGCACAAAGGATGCAATTCTACCTAAGCGAAAGATAATCCCTCAGGTCGTAGCGTGCCTAACACACAAGACGTAACCTAATGAACAACAATCAGTATTATTTTGGAAAAGAATTTGAATTACTTTGTGAGTAATGGAGGAAATCACAGAGCGCTTTTCAAAGTTTCTTGAAAATCGCTCGGGCGCGACATTGATGAAGGCAAGAAAATTCGGCTTGGATTTACAGCCAAGAATGTGAGAAGACAACAAAGTGACAAACAGAATGAAGGGTAAGGTTCATTTTTATATATAATTACTACTTTGTGTTGTTAATTTTTTTATAATACGTTAATTCATTTATAAATTTTTAGCTTGTTGAAGCATCGAATTGTACATCATCGTTTGGGAACCATTTCAAGATGAGCATTGTCAAATATCAAGTCGAGCGAAATGGATCGATACTATATCCAACAAAGCAAAAAAGTCATACAAGTATGAGTCCTACTTCGCTTCTCCATCAACCTCACAACCGCTTTTTAAGTGGATTTAAAACCATTCTCCCCAATTTCGATAGACCATCAGCGTAAAGGCTTCCAAGAAACAAGCAAAGATAAAAACAAAATTAATGACTCGCTGTCGATAAAACAACCGAGCGATGGCAACAGAGGATAGAAACTCGCACATGCAAAAAGTCGAGCTATTGCGGAAAGAGCACAGCCAACATGCGTAACAATTAGCCGCTAACAAGTTTCTAAACAATTAATTAATGATCAAAGAACGAACTTGAGGAAAAGCGCTTAGCATTGCAAATAATGCAAACTCCACAATCCAATACGATCCTGTTCACCGCAGAATGAGAATCTCAAGTTGGAGACCATGAGAAAGAGAACTTTTAATTTGTAGTGATTGATTTCTACTATTATTTCTACTATTATTGTACTAACTTTTCTACTCATATAATAAAATTACTAGTTTATTGAATTTTGCAAATCTGTACTACACATCATATCAAGAATTTATATTTCATTCATATCATAAATGTCTTAACAAGATCGTGATCGTAATTGGAGAATGACTTGCATTGTTCCTAATCCGATGATGAGTTTGAATGAAGTCTACGAATAACTCTGGGTGTATGCACACGCAGATACTTGAACTATCGGATTTTCTCACCATTTCCATCAAAATCATTATCATTGGTAGCTCCAATAATCATATTATGCATTATTATGCATGCTTTCATAATATAAGCAAGTGTTTCTTCATCCCAAAAACGTGCTGGTCCACGTACAATTGCAAAATCGGCTTGAAGCACCCCAAATGCCCGTTCTACATCTTTTCTTATAGACTTCACGCAAAGATAATGTTTTCTCTTCAACTCAGGGATACTAATCGTTTTCACAAATCTTCGACCGATAAATACCATCACTAGATATCCCATTGTATAGTCGTGACCATTAATTCTATAATTAATAGGAGGAGTACCCACCTTCTCGCCAATGTTGCAAAACAGGGATCGTTCTAAAACATTGATGTCATTAAGAGATCCGAGAAGCCCAAAGAAGGCAAGCCATATCCAAAGATCTTGAGAAGCCACGACTTCTAAAATTATTGTAGGTTCATGGCAACGACTGCACATACTCGCCACGCTGGGGCCTGAAGACAATTCTTCCACTTCCACGCATACAAATGATACCGCCAACATGCCGCGAAGCCCGTTGTTCACCAATCGCTAGCACCGAGCACGTCGCGTATTGTTCTGAGGCCTCAAGTACTATCGCCAAACACAAGAATAACTCGCTGCGTGACAAACCTTCTAAGACTCTCTATTGCGCTGTTTTCTCCAACTGCAGACGTATTCATCTGGCTGCACCGCTTCGCTCCATAAGTAAAGTGACTCGAAAGTTAATTGCTACTTTTTGAGGGAAGATAAACCGAGATTTCCGATAGCATCTGTTGTTTGAACGAAATACGCGACATATCGTTCCACCCCGTTCACAATCTCAAGAAAGAAGACCCACCATCCGAAACCTCCTTCGAAAAAGCATCATATACACAATTCGAGCAAAATAATCGTGATAGTCTTTCGCGACCTTCAACCTCCGACCACCGACGACGATCTCAGGGTCTCGAACGAACTAACGATGCTTATTCCTTCTTTCTGTTCGACTCTTTCTTCTTTCGCTTAATAAAAGCGACACCGCATTCATCATCGTGAGTTGCATCATAACGGAGAATATTTTCAAAATATCGATAACGATCCATAAGACTCGCAGCTTTATGGCATACAATCGAGTTTGATGAATGAAATTGCCACAGAGCCATCATTACATTTATAAGATTTTAAGCTATTAAATTTCAGTTTTTAAAATTTTGAAAAATTGTAATTCCTAAAATTTGAAAATTTGAATTTTGAAAATTTAAAATTTGAAAATTTGAAATTTGAAAATTTGAAATTTGGAATTTTGAAATTTAGTACTCAGCAATTTTTAAATTTCAATTTGTAATTTCACTTAAAATTTAAAATTTCCACTTGGGGATATTTTAAAATTCTCCAAATTTAGATATTTTAAAATTTTCATGGCTGATTTCTAAAATTTTAAAATTTTATATTTGATTTATAATTTAACACTACATTTGAGGACTAAAATAAACATATTTATCAAATAAATGATAATATATTTGATATTTAAATATAATAAAAATATTAAATAGATACTTAATGGTTGGGCTACGGGAGCTGATAAGACAATCGATTTCATTAAGGCTTCCAAAATACTGCTTGGCGTTACATGACAACTTAACCTAAATTACATCATTGAGACGCTTCTCTTAATATGTAAAAGATATAAAGAAGACAAATAATGAAGAAACACGCATGAAGATCGAAGGAGGGGAACAAAATCCCCATCCCCATCCCCAGTCTAGACAGAACAGGGTTTATAAACTCGTGGCAAGATTGAAGGGGTTTAAAGTTTAAAACTCTCCTCCTGCAACTTGGTAGGCAACAGAAGGGAGGAATGGCGTTGGTGAGGTCAGCAACCGCCAGAAATCTCTATGGTTCGCCGTTTCGTTGTCTCAACTTAGGGTCTCAGCTACGGCGTTGGCCCCAAATTCGAGCCTTCTCCGCTACTATGTCGCCGCCGTCGACGGCGGTGGTGTACGAGCACCACGGGCCGCCGGACAGTGCAGACCAGGCTTGAATCTTGCTGCTAGTGATTGACGGTTGTGATGGTGATGAAACAGTATTGAGTTTTCATATTTTGTTTGGCAGACTGATTGAGCTACCCCTCCTGGTTGAGGTTAAAGAGAACGATGTCTGCGTTAAATGTCAAGCACCCGATTATCCGTCTGATATCAATAGGATCGAAGGTTGGATAATTTTCTTCGTAATGCGTCGGTTGCTTTAGAAAACCGAGGAGAGGAAAAGAAAAGGAAATTGACTGTCGTCTAACATGAGAATCTGAGATAAATAGCCCCGTATTTGTTTTAGCTTCAGTTGAGTGACTTAGATTCAGAATTTTGGTATATTTTCTTTTTCTTATGGCTTCTCATCTTCCAAATGGAGGATGAATAGCGCTTCAATTGATCGTCCTTCTATTTCTATATTAAAGTTTAAAATTAGGATCCAGGAACCTTTTTATGACAAGAATGTCTGATCAACCGAGGCAAACAACCAAGTAGATGTGCTAGTCTCAGCGAATGGATGATGGTGGCTTTGTTTATATTAATAATCATAGATTCTGAGTTTGGTTAATTTTTTTTAAATTGTTGTTTATTATCAACACAAACAGATATTAGCATCATTCAATGCATCGTCCCTTTGTTGTTCACCACATTTGGAAGTTATTATCAAGGAGTTCTTTAATGGAATTGTTTGATTAAAGTTTAGAACTGATTTACCTCAATCTTTCAAGAGCTTAGACTCTGGAAATTTTTGCCTTCAGAAGCAGGTTTTTTTTTATTTTCTTTTCGAACCTCTAACAGAACTTTTCCTAATAATTTATAATTCTTTTTACTGTATAGTTGATTTTAATTTGTTTATGTACACTATCTTGAGTTTCAGTTTGGAAATGATTTGTTTTTTTGCCTTTGAGCTTGGCCAATGCTTGATCTGTAGGTGTTTACCCTGTCAGGACCAAGTTCCAGTAGTTGGAGTGGACATGAGGAGCGGAGAAGTACACTCTTTGGGCTCTGCAGTTAAGGGGCTTTCTCCTGGTGATTGGGTGATCCCATCTCCTCCCTCTTCTGGTAACACTCTCTTTTCCTAATTTGGATATCACAAGGTTTTTATAAGTGTTATATCACCCCATTGCTGTTATTTCAATATTTCAAAATGCATATTTCAATGCTATTCGATTGAAAGCACAAAATTAAGTATGAGCATCTGAAATTCTTACCCACTACCAGGGAAACAAAACTAGAAAAGGCCACATCTCAAATATCCTACAAGTTGACAGTAAAACACCAAGAGAATTCACACGAAAACATTCATCCTTTCCCCATGATCTTATTGAATAATGACAGAATTTCTCCTCACAGGAACATGGCAGACATATTTTGTGAAAGAGCAGAGTGGCTGGCACAAAATTAATAAAGATGTGCCTATGGAATATGCTTCCACTATTACTGTTAATCCTTTGACTGCACTAAGAATGCTTGAAGACTTTGTCAATCTAAATCCAGGTATGTCTTTAGCTCTAAAATTTTGTAATTTCTTTCATAGGCTGTTTCCTAATTAGTATGGGTATGATAGGTGATGCTATTGTCCAAAATGGAGCTACAAGCATTGTGGGCCAGTGCATCATTCAACTTGCACGAATTCGTGGCATCCACAGCATTAACATAATAAGAGACAGGTGCTTATTCGAAAGTTTTAAAGAGAAACTTGTTTTCATACAAGTTTTTCTGTGCATGGACTTGGCATTGACTTGCATTCCCATGTGTTTTCAGTTGTTGTTGTGCATGCATGAACTTCGCTGATATGCATTTACGTGTGACTTACATCTTGGTCTTTTTCAAATAATTAAAGTACTAAAGATTCCTTTACTTAAAGATACCTTATCAAAAAAAAAAAAAATCTATAAAAAAAAACAAAAAAACAAAAAAACAAAATACAACGAAGCACTTAAGATTTCCTGCTAATGCTTTGTATTTTATTTTCACAGTTTCAAATTTTTTTGCAAAATATTTACATTTATGGACAACAGATCAGAACTAAAGTTTGTTGCGTAATTAGATCCTTGTCCATGCATCATCAAAGATTGTTGAGCCTCCCCAAGCGAACCCAAACATTACTTCACCCTTATGACCCTGATTTTCATCTTGTCCATGCTTTTGTCCTTATTTTTGTAATGGCATAAAAGTCTGGTGCTAGGAAACAACCGTATTTTCTGTGCTGAATGTCCACCACATCAGTCAATCACAATGTTGAGTTTCTATCAGTATTCCCCCTTAGATTCCACATCTACTGGCTTTAGGTGCATATAAACAAGCATCCCTAGAGGCATTGCCAATTTCACTTTTCTAGGTTGCCTGGAAATGTATGAATGCTCTTGTTATTGCAATGACACCCACATAGTTGACTGCAACATAGTGGGGGAATGCAATGGCCTAAGTTGCAGCATAGGAAGCTTAGTATCATTTGTTGGATTTTGTCCAAGTGGTGTACTCATCATGAGCGAGTCTTCCATGGTCACAATAATTTTTCTTGCTTTACCTGGTTTGCCCTGCTTCCAGTTCATTTTGATTTGATACCTTCATAAAATCATTAACACATTTGATGAAGATGAGGGAAGCATTGTGAATCAATTGGTCAACCAATTGGATGTTGTCTAGTGCAATAAAAATGAATTGAATAAAGGTTTAAAGACTCAATATCATACTTTAAACAAAGTAATGAGAAGTGATACATGCCTTAACAGGAAGTGTGTGCTGATAATTATGATTGCGGCTTTCCGCAGTAGTCTAATAAATAAGTGTGAGTAATGGAGTTTATTTTAATACATGTCTAAGCAGATTGAGGAATGGTTTGGAAATTGCTTCCAGCAAAAGAAATTTTATATGGGGAATCTTATAATTGTTATTAACCTTTTCTTGCTACAGGATTGGGTCAGATGAAGTAAAAGAAAAACTTAAGGGACTTGGTGCTGATGATGTGTTCACGGAGAGTCAATTGGAAGTTAAGAATGTCAAAGGCCTCCTGGTAGTATCTCATCTATTGGCCCATTATAGTTGATACTTTCTGAAGTAGAGAGGTGTTTATTCTTTATGATATGTCTTTGGTGTCACTAAAGATTGTGTTTTAAGGTTGTTAATTTATTTCTTGGATTCTAAGGTCATAGCACTCAAACTTTCCATTTTACATATTACTAATATGCTAGGCTAATTTACCTGAACCTGCTCTGGGATTCAACTGCGTTGGTGGCAATTCTGCTACTTTGGTTCTCAAATTCTTGAGGTGAGACATGTTTGAAAATTGAGCTATTTTTATTCGTTCTAAAATCTTCTTCTAGGGAGTTGATAAGATCTTGTCTTCAGGCAGGGAGGAACTATGGTAACATATGGTGGAATGTCTAAGAAACCTGTCACTGCTTCAACTTCATCTTTCATTTTTAAGGTAATTCATGACATTAGATCCTGTTTCTCTTCGTTTTAGTCCATCGTTATGGTTGTTGATTATGGTGCAAGCTTTAGAGACTAATTAAGAAATTACATATTCCTGAGAGAAGTCCTTGTTGATTATTATATGCTTGGCTAGCTCTCTCTCTCTCTTTTCCTCCCAACCCAATCCCTATGTTGCTGTCCAACTCTCAAGATTATTTGGATGGGATTATGGGTTCAGTACAAGTTCCATGGCTGCTTGGTTTGTCCAGAATGATAAAAAGAGGCCTCTTGCCTTCTCAGGCTTTGCCCAATCAAGACCTTTGGGTCATCTTTGGTTCCAGCAGTATCCCAACTCTTCCAGTTCTGGCTATAACAGTGTAACAAACTAGATAATGGATAATCTGTCTGTTTTAGTGTCAAAATTTTCTTGAAGCTGTAACTGTATAATGTGTTCCATTCATCCATTTGAAATGCTCAATTTCCATGAAGCATAGGGAAGTAAGCTGAGATTAAGAAAGCTGAGACTGGTGAGGTGCTGATTATTGGCATGATATGAAGGAAAATTTCCATAGACTTGTATGACTTTGTTTATGAGAAAGGTTAAAATTAACTATATAGCTATGTGTTTTCTTAACAGCCTTTGCCTTTGTCATACATGACAGCCTAAATTTCTATATATTTGCAGGATCTTTCCTTGAGGGGATTCTGGCTGCAGAAATGGATGAATTCAGATAAAGCAAAGGAGTGCAGAAATATGATAGATTACCTTCTGGGTCTCACACAAGAGGGAAAATTAAAATACGAGTATGTTCACCTTCTAAAGAAAAAATAAATTGATTCCATGAGTGTTATAACTTATAACCTGGCATGATGCTGGATGGTTTGATACCATGGGATTGACTGTTTAGCATGAAGTTCATTTCGGGTTCCACCTGGCAAGAGGCTTATGGGCTATATATGATGATAAAATAAGATTTTATCAGATGGACTACACTTAGCAAGATAGCACATTTTCTTTTATAGCATATCGTAGAGCTCCCTTTAGGTTTGTTACAGAATCACCAACTAAGCTTCATGCTGGTCAGAATTAATTGATGCTTGAAAGATACATATCATCAACTCATATTATTATAGGTGGAAAAATGAAATTTTGATTAGAACTGTTCATAAAAAATAGTAAAAGTAATAGGGCAAGAACATTGTTAACGTCAGTGACATAATGCTGATTTAACAAACTCTTGGAAGTTTTTTGATATGTCCCCCTTTTCTGGTCGTCCAACTCACGCCTCTGGGAATGAGATTGCTATCCGGGAATGTGGAGACACCAGAATGTATTCTGGTAACAATGAATTTTTTTTAACATTATTGGCTGGCAACACCTTCCTACTTTACTGCATGTATCACTCACTAGTTTCAAGAGTTCTTGATTATTGCTAAATTACATGCTGTCTGGTGCTGACTTTGCCCACTGTGATATCTTTGTACTCAGGATGGAGATGGTTCCTTTCAGCAATTTTCATGCTGCTTTGGACAAGGCCCTTGGAAAATTTGGAAGCCAGCCCAAACAAGTCATAAAATTCTAATCTCAAAATGGGAGCTGATATAGGTTTTTGTGAAGTTTCAAAGGGCACTAGGATAAGTTTTTCTGTTTTACATATCTTTTGATTGGAGTTGTTCCCTAGTATCTAAAATGAAGAATGGATACATAGGTATCATTTGTTCTGAATTTATTTTTCGAAAACAGAAATAGTAATAACTCACGATATAAATGTTTACTATGCCCAATTTCAATGATAAAATATTTACGTGAACGGAGGTTCTAGGTTCGAATCTCAATACCAGTGCTACACGTTATTGAATAGTAAAAAAAAAATTGCATTTCATGCCAAACACGGTTTTATTATCATTTTTAAGAAACGGAATATGTACGTAAATGGAATTGACCTTTAATTTTTATTTTTGCCCCTCTGGTGTAAACTGTCTGCGTGATGGATTTAATTTACTAGTTGATCAGGTCAAATTGTTTAGCTATACATAAATGAAAGGACTGCATCAGCTGTGTTTATGCACACTTATGTTTTCAAATGTTAATTTCAGGTGCAAGAAGTTGCCATACAGTTGCATGGCAGACAGCAACAAAAATTTCTTCATCTCACAGACGGACCAGGCCTAACAAGAGGAATTTCTGAAAAAATACGTGAAGTAATAATGATGCAAAATAGTGGATGTCCGTTGTAGCGTTAGAGACATGGGGAGACAGGCGCTGAATAATGAGAAAATCATAACTATACATATCCATTATGAAAAACTTGTTTTGAATCATAACCCCCCACAAGTTCCAAGGATTCTCCAGGCTCCATACAGCCCACATCTCTAAGAGAGCCAAGTAACTGGAACATTTATTTCCTTATTTTGAATAAACATTTCCCCAATTACTTGGTTGAGCCATTCTCTCTCTGATTTCTTCATCTTTTGGTCCGACACTTGTCAAAATAATTGTTAGTTCAGGAAAATAAATGTATGGGTGGTGTAGAAGCTAAGAGCTGCACTTTGTCAACAGGCAAGTCAACTGCCTCTCTCCACAGTGTCGACAACCTGCACAGGCAAAAATATCACAGATCTTCAAGTTTGAAAATTCATGCGTTTCCCTGAAAAAAAGAGCAAAAATGATGATATTTTCAAAATTCAGAAAGAACGGTATAAAAGAAGAGTCAAATTGAGACATTTTTAGGTTAAAGGAAAGTGAATAAACTATAAAAGAAATTAAAAGTCAATTAATTTTATATATTACTAAATCATTTTATTTATTTTAACATTTTCTACTCCAAAGATTGAAGTTTAAGGATCGGAAAAGAAAATAAGCTTTATGTTTGATTTTATTATAAAAATGCATATAAAAGTGTTATTATATCTTGAATTATCAACAAAATTGTATACATTTTAAATTATTTATCTAATATGGAAGAATTAAATTCATGAAATTTTTATGGTATATACAAATAATTTGGTTTTGTTCTTTTCTTCAACTTTTATCTTTTATTTTTTCTCCAATATTTTCCTTTTGAAATCCAACGTAAGTTTAAAAAAACTTGAAAATACAAAAAAATTTGACAGATTTTAATCACACTTTATTTTCTTTCTTAGTGAAATCAAATAAAAATTTATTTTCTCAATACAATTTCTAAAAATTAGACTCGATGTGTAAACAAACAACAACCTTCAAGGAATTCAACCATCACATACCAGATCTGCAGGAAATTTCACATGATTTTCCTTTCCCTTGAAGACTCCGGTCCTTGTCAAAATAGAAAACCATGGAAGTCCAGCCTGAAATGGAAAATATACAACCCCATCACTTCATTACCAAACACACAAAAAAGTCAACCGGGAAAGTTATAGGGAAAGAAGAAAAATCCTAAGAAAAATGATTTTCTTATGGTTGATTTAACTGTGAAAAATATAAAAACAAAATCAAATATAATTAAAATTCCTTAAAATTGTATATATTTTTAAATTTAGTCAGTCCTTATATAATATAATAGAGAAAACAAATAAAATAAGTTTGAACAATATATAGCAATAATTTATTAAGTTTAAATATATTTTTTATTTTCCTTAATATTTTGTTCCAAACGGAGCCTAAAGACACCAAATTCAATCAAAGAAAGCAAACCTGACGAGCACCATTTATGTCAACAGGTTGGATTATTCCAATCATGTATAGCGTTTTGAAAGGATGACTTCCAGCATTTCCGTGATTCTCAACCTGAAGACTATGATGGAGAGATGACACAAAGCCAGACAATATGTTTTCAGCATTCTTGAACACAGACGGATTCGGTTTCCCAAATGATGTGTATACTCCAGAGCTTGAGGTGAATTCTGTATATTAAAATTAATAGAAAGTAGAATAATCATGAATTCATGTGAGATGAGAAATCAGGAAACGTGATATTTTTCTTTAGCCTAGTTAGATTATGTACTCTATATGGATAACAACATTACAGACTATCATCAAAATTTTTTCACTGGTCTTACTTGATTGCTTTGCCTTAATAGATGGACCATGGTTTATCCTCTGGAATGGAGTAAGGCCCTTCATCTCATTTAGCTTTTGGCTATGTTTGTTTCCTAAAAGATTGAGGAATTTTTTTTTAAAGGAAAAAATGAAGGAGAATGAAAAACAAATCTAAAATCAGTAAATTCATTTCTAATTTTTTAATCCTTGATATGAAAGACTTATAATTTTAAAATGTATAAGTCTCTAACCAGTTAATTATATTTGATTTGATTACTATTTTTCATAAAATAATCAAACATGAAAAAAATATATTTTCCTCCACATTTTTTTCTTAATATTTTCTGGGAGTCAAATATGACCTTTAAGTTTGCGACTCATCTAAGAGGCTTTGAGCCAGTATGGTTTCTTTATAGGAGACTATCCCATTATTCAGATCAAATCTCAACCTTATATTTTCCAGCCTCACCTATTGAAGATGGCTTCCAATGCAATTCTGAAAGCTCCCATCCCAAGACGTTCGGAAGGAAACGCGGCCTACCTTTAACGCATCTGGTTAGCATTACAAGAAATAGTTCCACAAAAACTGAAAGAAATCAAGATTCCAACTAACTTCTAAGTAACATCAAATCTAACCTGGTAATTCAAGATCATCATTAGCAAAGCAAAGAGATGGTTGATGTCCCATTTCCCTTCCAGGAAGACCTCCAGTTCTTAAAACATCGCAGAGAGAACCTAAACCGCCATCATTCTGTTCAGATTTTTATTGCTTGAGAGCCTTGAATACATGCATTTAAGAAATTTAACTACACAAGAAAGAAAGGAGAAAGAACCACCGAGAAAAATAAATAAATAATAGTGATATTTGTGCCTTCCAAAAAATATCTAGTGTTAATAATTGGAGTAATGTTATATGAAGGAAATTCTAACCACAAAGTGTCTATCATTGTGTCAAAAAATTTGATTAAAGATTAGACTATCCTCTCAAATCTGAAAGAGGACTGAAATGCAAAGCATAGACTAAACTATTAGTGTTTTTGAAGGAAATCTAATTTTACTTTTTTTCCCCTCTTAAGATTAATAAGATCTATACCCCACTTGAAAACATTACTACTGATTACTGTAGTCCTCGACACTCAGAGTAGCATCTGCTGTGAAACCTTGTCCCATTTTCTATTCGGGTATTTTTTGAACAGAGAAATAACTGGTTCTTTTTTAGAATATGGAACCCAACAATGCTTATAAGCAAAGTTAAAGTTCAGTCTTTTCCATAGTTGAATATCCTCAAGGGTTAAAGAGGAATGAGCCCATCACCTCTTTTCTACGACCTACAATACTGCCAGATTTACCAAGGATCTTCTTTATTTTTCACGTTTAAAAGGAAAATGAGTCACCTTTACTCGAGTTTCTGTCAATGTGGTTCTGCATATGTTTTGCCTTTGTCTTGATTATTCATGTCTTGAAAGAAAGGTCCAAGTCTTTAAAAGCAATAGTAGAAGTGCCAAAGTCAAGAATTTCATCTTCTCTCCCATTTCTTTTCCCATGAACGATTTACAATTGGACTTGAGTCTTTATCTTTTTTTTTATTAGTATAAACTCAGAGTTAATATCAAAGAAATATATTTAAACGGTCAAATAAATTAAAGGTTAAGGACAACCTGAATGTCCCTGCTCCAGTCAACAGAATCACTAACAACAAATGCTGCCTGAACTCTCTGCGAGTAAACAGTGTTTTTCATCCTCAAACTGCTATTTTGATCAACATCTTGCTTAGTTGACCATTTCTTATATTGTGCCAGGGGATCAATGTTGTCAAAACAGGATGAATACTCATCTATTGAAAGAACATTTCTGCATATAAAATCAATAAGCCCAGAAGCAAGTGTAAAATACAATCGTAGACCATGCTGGACATTTAAATTTAACAGCCATTATGAAAATTTTACATTCACAAATCAGATATCTCAAGACAAGAAGCATAAACCTACTTAAACTATTCAGACATCACGGCAGCAGGTTCTCCCTTGCCAACAGCAATAACAAGTTCATTCTCAAATCTGTAGAAGTAACACTGGCTAATTAAGATGAAGATAAAGAGACAAGTCATTTTTTTAAAGTTAAAAACTAAAAATATATTAAAACAAAGAGACATCAAAATTACACCAATAAAAGTAAGAGGGTCTTTTTTGTCTAAATCAATTTTCCTTGGGATCTAACTCAATTTTCCTGACCTAATAGAAATGTTAAAATTTTATCAACTTGCATATATTGGGAAAATACAATGTATTGTGAAGCCTAGTGGCATATGAAGCATTTAAGCATCTTGTTATTCTCCTTGGGATCTCACTTATTTTCCTGAACTAATAAGACATTATAATTTTACATTCGGTCATTTGAAAATTAGGGTGCATCATCCATTATATATTTTGATTATCTTGCATACATTAGGATCATGTAACATGTTGTAGCGCATAGTGATACATGAAGCATTTAAGCATCAGTGTCGGCTGGTTCCATGCATAGATCATATTTGACAAAAAACATGGCATTTATGAAACCCAGAGCCATCCTGCTTAATGATTCTTATCTACCATCTTATTTATACTCATCATTTGCATCGAAGCTAAAACTCAAGTAAGCATTAAGGTTGTTGGAACAGTTATAGGAATTTAAACCTTTCATTTGGATGAAAAAGGGCTTGTACTCCTACTGGGTAGCCCCTAGAATAAAAAAACTGTACTATTTATGGTCTCATGAGTATAAATTGAGGTTACATATCAGAGGTACAAAAGTACCAGAACAGATTCACAGACCAACCAACTGATGAGGCAAGTGGTTTCACTGAGGAGCTAGTCTACACCAAACATAATGAACACTAATAAACTTTCAAACATAAATTGCTGGTTACATTGTGTTACTGACTTTTCCCAATACCAAGAATAATTTATTGTTTAGGTATGTTAGGCTTGTTGGTTATTTGTTAGATAGTTTTAACACCTTTAACTTCTGGATTGATGATACTATTAACAGTTCAGTCCATAACTTGATTGATGACACTATTAGTTGTATTTCTTTCTACTTTTCATATCAGCATTTTGTAATATGAAATTAGTTTACATCCAACCAGTCAAATACCTTTTTTACCAGTTGTTTGAAAGGCTTAATGTCCCTGCACAACCTGGAAATCACAGTTTTAGAGGTCAAATTCTAAGAGTTTGAAATAAGTGGATTTTTTAGACAGAATACTCTGTGATGGTAAAATATTTACACCCAATAGTTCACTTAATTCAGAGGCTCTTTTTAGATTCACGAAATCCACCTCTCGCTGAAATAAAGAATTGATGTAGTATTCACTACTTTAATCAAGATGTACAGGATCCAGAACCTTCCTACACAATGACACTCAATATACAGTTCAATAGATGACAAAAGGGGATGACTTCTTCAATTTTCTGATTATAATTTTTTGTGGTTCAGGGAGACAGTGAATAAGATACAAGTACAATTTGAAGCACACCACAGAATCTAACTTAGTAAGTAATTCAATAGATTATTAGCATTACTCATTTGAAAGTGTCCCATGGTGATATAATATCTTTTCAAGAAAATGACACGAGAATCCGGGTATGCTCAGCGTAAGCATAGTCAAATCATCCAACCAATGAAAGGCAATCCAAATACGATTCATACCACAAATTGCAAACTGGAGTCCACTATTGAATGCTACCAATATAGGTTGACAAGATAAGTAAGTTGTAAACAGAACGCACTCCATTTGTCAAGAAAATGAAGGAGTCTTCACACTTTCCTGCCAAGAAAGGGAGTATTATGGAGCTCATGATGGATTTTTTTATAGGCAATAGATACAACTGTGAAATTCTAAGTAAGTATTGTTGGGTGTAAGTCCCAATATTTAAAAACTTCTAATCAAATAAATAAAACTCGTATACTTTTCTGTACATGTAAACAGTTTCTGGCTTAGTCCAACATACAAATTTCATGAATAATTAATTCCCTGGCTATTTCTGACATCATTTGTTCTTAATAATATGATGCAAAAGATCATAGGCATCTTATGCTGTTTCTTTAAACAGCTATTGCTTTTCCAAAGAACTCCAGAATTCTGAATGATTTTGATGCCAAGCCAATCCCAAATTCAGGAGTATGACTTTGACTGCATGGTAGTCATGTTAACTTGAATAATGTACAAAAGAACCAGCATAATCATTTTATAAATAATTGGTTTCTAAGGTCACTTCCTGCACTAGACCTTTTGCTATTTAGTCTCGTGCATTGATCACATCACAGCTGTAAAAGTTTTCCATTCAATTCCATTTGAATATTGAAAAGAACCAAGATAAATGAAAGGAAAACGCAGAAACTTTGGATTCTTTTTTTTTTTTTTTTTTTTTGATGAGTAAATGCAATTTATTAAAAACCAAAGAAGACCCAAGGGAGGCCCACAAGTAAGGGACCCTCAACAAAGAAAACAAGAAAACCCACCAAGCACCCTCACTTAGCACCCTAACCAAGCTCAAAAATCAACTAAGGATCTAGACCTATTAGTCAAATACATATTTGTACTGCACTCAATAATTGCAAAATAACAAGGTCTTCATCCTTGAGCCGAAAGCTCCCTATTTTCAAAAGAATGCGATTCTTTCACGCCTAAATACCCAAAACAACGCAGTGGGCAAATACATCCAAGCCTTCTTCCGTCTCTTTCCCACGCAGGAGCCACGCCATGAGATGAGGGTTTCTGAAACCGACTTAGGGAACACCCAATTCACCCCAAAAATCGCCAACATTTGGACTATTTCAACATTTGGACTATTTCAAAAATCACCCAATTCAGAAACTTTGGATTCTTTCTTTAAGCTATTTCAACATTTTCCCTTTCTCTTTCCCCGGTTCATCCAAGGACCAACTAGAATATAAGAAACCAAAAACTCAAACTATCTTGATTAGTTAAAGTCGCTTCCAGAATATTTTTTTTCATTTATTACAACGTATTCAACTGATTTAAATTAATAAAACATCACAGATACTCCAACTTCAATACTCCAAATTTACCTACTTTCACATTTGTCTTAGCAACCAAACAGATACGTCATAAACAAGAAAATGCGGAATTCTTACAACCTAATGGAACAAAAGCAGAATTCTACCGCAATCATCAAAATAATCTTTGAGTGACTGAGGAGATCCTCCGATCGGAGTGTCACCGAGTAAAACGACGCCATCGATATCAAACGCAATGCCAAATGGAAGTGCCTGGAAGATTTAGAAGAGCGGCTTCTAAGAATTAAACATCACCAAAAAAAAAAAAAAAAAAAGATGAAGGAAAGATATGAACCGCTGATCTATGAGTGGAGCTGTGAATACGAGCGCGAGATTATGGAGAAGAATGAATATGATTGCTGTTTGCTTGGGCTCTGAGAAGTATTTTTTAAGATGATTCGAAGCATCGTCTTCCCACGGTGGTTCCCTCTCAAATGTGATTCTACAAGTTTCTAGGGTGTGGATTAAAAACATTTTTCATTGTCCAAACTGAAGACCAATAAAAAAAAGAGTTAAAATACTTTTTTGTTTGAAAATAAAATTTTAATTGATTCATAGGATAAGATATTACATCTTAACATAGGAACAAAAATACTAAAAACATTATAAAATCGCCTCTTTATCGAGTTTAATAGAAAGAATGAACATAAAGAAAATAATCGCTCAAAGTCTCACATAATTGCAGAGAGAAAAAGAATCCTGGTCACGTCTAAAATACTTAACATTCTAGATTTAATAAAGCGTATTATCAATATGAATTTAAGATGACTTATCTATTTGATTAAAACAGTTATACCAATTCGTTTGAATTGCCTACACGAATATAAACTAATAAATCTGTGACAATAACATAAAAAAACAAATAAAAATCGAATGAAAACTTCAATTGGATGTAAAAATCAATTTTATCGATATTAAAACCAATATTCACTTGGATGAAAATCAGACAGTGGGATTTTGTTAATAAAGAGCAAAACCACCTCCTTTAAAATTTTTAAACCCTACCAATTCAATTAAACAATAAACAACCAGTAATCTTCCAAATCAAATTTAATGATAATTTAAAAAAAAAAACTCAATCATCGAATACTTAAATCCAAGTAGAGTACCTTTCTTGACATCCACTTTGATTTTCATTTTCTCTTCCATCTTGAAGAACTTAATCAAATAAAAATAAATAATATTATAGAAAATAGTCACCTTCTAGCTTTTCAAGCATTGAGCTCAGAAAACTTGAAATTATTAGATCCTATTTGGTTCCGAAAATCATTAAAAAGGAGAAATTTTAAATAAAATAAGATTAAAATGGATAAATGATTGTTTGCCTTCAAATTTATTTTAATTAATGAGTATATAATTTTTTGTTTTGAAAATTTTTCATATATCACAATCAATCAAAAGTGAAAAATAATTTTTTAAGTTGTGATTGATTTCAAAAAATGTTAAAGAAAATTATTTTTTTATATTTTGTTCAGCATTAAAAAATCAAAAAGTAAATTAAATATAATTGAAACGAGTTAAAATTATATATTTTAAAATTATACATTCTTTATACAAACAAATTAAAATAATTAAATAATTTTGAAGTAGTAAATAAAAGTAATTTATCATTCTTAACTTTTTTTTTTTCCTCAAGTCTAACTATATTATTAACTATATTCTATATTCTTAAAATGGTGGGACATGAGAAGGGAATGGAAACGAGTCTTAGTGAAGGTAATTTACTATATTATATTAAAAAGTGTTTAGCTTTAAAAAAAACTATATTATTTTGTATTTCTTCACTTTTTTATTTCTTTGTGGTTGTGAGTTTCTTGATATTTTATTTTCCTTACATTTTCCTTGAAAATTTTAAAATAAATTACAAGTGAAGATTTCATCAACTGAATTATGATACTTTCAGACAAGTGAGGGCCACAATAATTTGATATGTGAGTCAACAGATACACACTTAAGGGCATTTTAAGTATGAGGTCGGTTCTTAAACTATAGTGTGGACCTGTGGCTGCGAATTTGTACTTATAAACTATTAAATAATAGCCCACACGAAAAAGTACTTAATATAATTAAAATTCTATTTAATTTCTAATCATTTTATTATTATCTACAATAAGGGAAAAACAAAGAAGAGAAAAATTCATCTCTGCTTCAAACACCCATCTTAAGAAATAGAATCAATAGCCCATTATACCTAATTCATACGATAAAACGTCCAATATCTTAGAAAGACAGGACATAAAAAGGAGAGAGATCAAAGAATTCGAGTCTCAATAAGGATAATTTTTGCTATAATATAACTAAAGTATTTAACAATAAGAAAATAGAATCAATATGTTCCACCCTGATAATTTTTTTTCCATTCTGTGTTGATAAAATTGGATTCGGAATATACAGTACAAACTCAAGAAAGGTGGTCAGAAGAGCATAACCTTCTTTTTATGCAGGCCAACCCTCCATGGGTTGCCGGATTTCTTGAAAAGAATGAACCCCAGTTACTCTTCAATATTACTCTAAAACAACTACCACTTCACCCTCTCAATACAAGGAAGAACCTATCTTCCCAAATCACTCTTATACAAAATCCAACCACATAGTATACATTTACTTGCCTTCCAACCAAAAACCAAACTACTGATCAGGACTGTTGTGAATAAAGCAGCGCAAGAACACGGGTATTTATGATCATCACTCCAGCATCTCATCTGGGTTGAAATTCAGAGACTCCAACCATATGAGCTCCTTTATATCTTCTTCGCTCAAGGACGATTGTTCAAAATCGAAGATGAAAGGAGAGCGGCAGGTGGGTTCTTCATTGATCTCATGGAGAGGCAACAAAAATGGGTGATTCAAGGCTTCCTCAACTAAACAAGTATCATGTGAAAACGAACATAATAATCAGGATAAGAAAAAGGAAATCGGGGAGACAAAACTGTTCTATGTTGGAAAACATAAGAGGCGTACCAGTTATACGCTTGCTTGGATCAAAAACTAGCATTTTCTCTGCAAGATCCATGGCTATTGGAGATATATTAGGGAACTTCTCTGCAAAGGGTTGCTTTGGAAAACGAGGGAGCTGCTTGACATACTTCCTTGCATTATCACTTCGAAGAAATCCAAGATCTGAATCTTCTGGGGAACCTAATAACTATTTTGGGATAACCATGAAAATTTTCATAAGTCACCAACACAAATATTTCACAGGGTAAGTACATAGATGATATATGCAACTTGTCCTGAAAATTTTCCTTGCATAGTATATCCAAACCATGAGAATGCATTGTCTGTCCAGTAAATAGGAAAACTGGAGGCAAAATGAAGGAAAGATAAGTACCTCAGTTATAAGCATCAGCTGCTGAACATAGTCTTTACCAGGAAAAAGTGGCTCTCTTCTAAGGATCTCCATCAAAATGCAACCAACTGACCAGGCACACCCCAGTATATTCTGAACAGTTGAGTAGCAATTCAGGGGCTCGATACCATCGGGTTACAACATATTCTGTCATGAAGTCTGTCTCTGAGGTGGTTCTTGCAAGTCCAAAGTCACAAATCTTGAGGTCACAGTCAGCATTCAATAGTAGGTTGCTTGGTTTCAAATCTCGATGTAAAACATTTGCAGAGTGTACATACTTCAGCCCTCGCAATAATTGATACAGGAAATACTGCCAACTCCAAAAAATATGATACTTCAGGTTGCCACTGATTTATTAGTTAATTTCAACCAATTTTGCAAGACAGATTAATTTCATGCTGCAAATTTGAACATATATTGCCAGTGCAACAAAATTAGTCCTAAGCATTCAAATGAGTTTCCGAACATATCACACTGTTTTTATATTACCCGCAACTTGTTTTTATTCCTCAAATAACACAGCATCAGTATTCGCTACTAACCACCCAGGTGACACCTTCAGCTTGTAAGAAACAAGGGGCTAGATTCATCCAAGTTTCTACAAAAATACATATATTTGCTAAGGCAACAGTGTTAATAATCACAACTCAGTGTTTCTTGTAGATTCTGATGTAAACCATGAAATGAAACTGGTAAAAATAATTTATTAACAAACAGTCCCTTGGATCATTTCAGCCTCCAAAATCATGTAAACCTTATGCACCTTATTGATATGTTCATTCACTGATGGGAGAAAAGGAAGCTCAAGCAATAAGCCAAATAATGGATTCCAAAATTAAAAGTGCATGGCCATGCTAGGTATTGGCATCAGCTTTGTGAATTAACAGCTTATTCATTACATTAAGTACTATTTCAATATTCATGTCAAATTGCGACATTAGTTTTTTCATGGTATATGATGGCTGGACAAATTCACTTATAAAAGGGATTTCAAAACTTGGTTACTAGCTATTTTAACATTAAAAATAAAATGCCACAGAGAATCTTTATTAGCAGATTTACAGGTGAAGTTCAGAAGTTTTCACTATCTATAAAGATACTAGACCAAAAGGAAGCAAGGCAAACAACCAACTTACCTGACAATGATCATCTGTTAGTGCCTGGGGAGAGCGTATTATCTGGTGTAGATCAGTATCCATTAATTCATAAACAATATACACATCATTGAACTTTTCCTTGTCAGGCGGCCTTATGATGTCCTTAATTTTTACAATCTGCAAAATAAAAGTGTTCATCATCTTCTTCGGGTGACTACATCACAAGACAAAGAACCGGGGTGCATATTCTCTACAATACACCCTTTTTCCAACCTTGCAATTGTCACAGCACCTTATTAAAATCAATACTTGCCTTTTTCATTACTAGAAAGATAAAGATAAATGAACAAACAAACGATTAAATAAAGCAGCAAACGAACAGTGAGAAATTGAAAAAGAAAGTAACCGCCCATGTGAATACATTTTCATGATCCATATGGCAAAGGAGTTTAATCTCCCGGAGTGTTCTTTTAGCATCAATCCTATTGTCAAATGCATTCCCGATCTTTTTGATTGCGGCTTCCTTATTTGTCTCAGAATTCGTCGCACAGCTGTAAAGAGTGAACAATAATCACTTCCCAATCACAAAGAGATAAAACATAATGAAAAAAGTTTAGAAGCTCTAAGCCAAAAGGCTTGTCATAATTCTCACAAAACAAATTGCAACACAGATATAGTAAACAATCAATCAATTCCTGCCTAGTTGTTCAAGCTGGAACTTTGCAGTACATCCAAGGAAAGTCCGTTTCATCACAAACTTCGATTCAATACAATTCTTGATTTCACTCAGCTCTTTTATCTAAGAAAAAGGCCATCCATAATAGTGGATCAAACAATATGTATTGAGTTTTCTACGGTACTGAATCACATAAATGATAAAACCAGAAATCTTATAATCACATATGGATCTAAATTGAGAAACATATATAATTTCAAAATATAAACTCAATAAATTTTCTGTTTGGTTCTTGAGAAACTTTCTGGAGGAAGGTAACAAAAACAAGTCGTCAACCTTATGTTTTGATGTTGTTTCAGTTCCCCACCAAAAGAAAAAGAGAGAGAGGGACAGAGAATTCTCCTTAACCAAGCCAATACGTTTGACTTAAACTTTAATTAAATAATTTTCCTTCTGACAAAAACTTGAAAAATCCAATATTTTATCTTTTTCTTTTCTTTGCAAGCCTTTAGCAACCAACCGGAGATTAGATAAAATAAACTAAGAAAATTCCGCTGAAAAAAGCCAAAGAAACACTACTTTCCTTAATTGCTTTATTGATTCAATTCATTTTTCATCAGCAACAAAGAAATAAAAACAATTTCAAAATTTACCATGCTCTACTCACCACTCTCTCAGAAACCAGAAGGGGCCCTACCCAGACAACTAATTCAAGTGAACCGTCAAAACACTATTTAGTTTACCTTGACTTCATTTTCACTAATTAGGAACCAAAACCAAACAAATACAAAGAGATTTAAACCCAATTCTAGAAAGAAAAATAATAACCTATTTCATTTCCTTTGTCCCGGTTTCTCAGAAACCAAACACAACTCCAAAGAACGCCTACATCTTCGAATTCGGGAAAAGAGGACAAATTTTTATATACTTTCATATCATAAAACACCAAACAAAAGAACAAGAACAATAATACTGTAACAGTCTTCAAAAAAGCAAGAAAACTCAAAATGCCAGCCAAATGAACTTTAGAATCCAATAATCCAAAACGGTCGTAAGCCGATAAATCTCAACAAACGATTCCAGTAGGCGCCACTGACCGACCGGCTGAATCGGCGGAACGCAATTAGCAGACCTCGAAGATATTACTCAGCACGTTGTACTGAACGTATCTCCTGCCGTGGATGGAACCCCTGCACTTCCGCAGCCGTCGATCTGCTCTCCATTCCTTCACAGCCCAAATCGAAATCGAAATGAAATAAAATGAAATTAAGATGAAATGCGAGGTTGGAGCTCTCACACGTTTTCTCCCTCCTCCCTCTCTATATATAAGGGAAGAGATGGGAAAAGTGAGGAAAGTTTGAGAGCAGAGAGAGAGGAGAGGGACTGTCTGTTTGTGCGTGGAATTTGAACTTTCAACTTTGAATTTTGAATACATCAAAAGAAAACTCGGGGGATATCCAAATGGACCCTACTTTTAATTCTTCCTCATTCTCATTTCGTATAGAAATTATTCCACTTAGGTGGGGGAGTAGTTTGTTTGTAATTAAGAAGTATGGAGTTGTTGCAATCACACTCTCTCACCACTTTTTTTTTTTTTCTTTTTTCTTTTATCATAACATCACCATTTCCTTCCCAAAATTCCTTTTTTTATATAATATTAAATAAATAATATTATCATAAAATTCAAATTAACTTCTCTCTTTGTAATTTTATTTTACAAACGACCATATCCATAAATTATTATTTTTTAAATATGAATAAGATTTTAATAGAAAACTGCATTAGATTTTACTTATGTTTTTCAGAGAGAATATAAAATTTAAAAATAGTAATATGTAATAAGAAAGTGGTAAAAGGGTGAGATGAAGAATGGAGGGTTAGTATATATAAATAAATAAATGACTGTCCATAAAATAGTTTGGAAAGTTTTGAATTTATATTGAGTTTTAAAATATATAATTATTTTTAGAATAATTATAAAAAAATAGGGCAACTATAACAATAAAAAATGTGAGCCCTTTGTTGATTTAGTTTTTTTGAAACTCCTTGAACAGCATATAGAAAAACGTTTTTAAGCTCATACCAGTCAGGAGGATACAAAAAATGAAACTCTATCATATATCATAACTATTGACACTTATTAATTACGAATTAAATATAATAATATTATAATTTTAATTATGTAATATGCATGTTAATTATAAATCATTTATAATATGATTTAATATTAATTAGCTATATGTTCATCGTTTCTATCTTTTATTTGCTTTGCAAAGTTCATTCTCGTGATCAAAACCTAATTGCTTCAAGCAGACTATATATATATATATATATATATATATATATATATATATATATATATATATATATATATATATAAAAGTAAATTGAGTCATAGACTTTTTATAAGAAATATAAAACACGCTATGATAAAGAAATAAATATCTTTAATCCTAACTTTTATTTGATTTCATCTTTTGTAGATTTTAGAGATAAATGACGGTCAATAATTTAGGATTCATGTTATATATGTTTTTTTACACACTACGAATTGATATACTTATTTATTCAATAAAGTTATTATTTTATAATATATTTGTTTAGTTTTTTTATTATTGATAAATTATTTTTGGACTTAATAAATATCTTTAATTATATAAAATAATATAGCAATTGGGATTAAAACCACTTTAATTGGCATTGAAGCTATCAAATTGGGTTTTCTATATTTCCGAGGTTTTATTTTTTTTATCATCGGTTTCAAAATTATGAAAATTGATTTGTATTTAATTTTTTGAAACCATAAAAATCATGTCACGAAAAAAAGAAGAAGGTTTTTTTATTAGTTTATTCCATTAACGTGAATAATATTCACGATTCACATGAATCATGTCACGAGAAAAAAAAAGAAGGTTTTTTTATTAGTTTATTCCATTAACATGAATGATATTCACGATTCACATAAACCAAAAAGTGGTGTGCCTTTTATTTGTAAATAACGTGAATTGTAATTTAAAAAAATAAATAAAAAGTTCGTTAGTTTTAATCATGAAAATTTGTTTTTAATTGACGGGAATAATAATCAAGGCAACAAAGTATGGTTACCGATTTCAATCAGCGTACTTTTTTATTTGTTTATTTGATTGAACTAACAACAATTACGAAAATTGGATTGATGGGTTTCTAAAATCCAAATTTTATTATCTGTTTATTATATTGTCATGAAAAAAAAATGTGTTTTCTTTCTTAGGTTTTCTCGGAAAAAACAAACGAGGACAGATTTATTTTTTAATAATTTATGGGATATGAAACAATGGTTTTATTTGTTTTTTTTATAGTTTCCCGATAATCAAACAGAATGTGGAATAAATTTTGTTTTTTTTTACTTTCATGTTTTTTTTTTTCATGGGGTATTTTTGAAGCCAGTTTTTATGTTTTTGCCAATATTTTTAGTTTTCTATCCCATTAAGCATTTAATTTGGCTATAAAAAAAAAGAATCAAATATTTTTCCCCAATTTTATAATCTTTTCATAAGTTTGCTATTGCTTAGCAATTTATGTTAGCTTATCGCCATTATTTATGCATCGTATCGCGACAAGCATTGAACTCCCTTCCCGAACTTGCAAAAATTAGAAATATTGAATCAAGCCTAAGTGAACTTAACTCTCATGAGTATAAACATGTATGATATTTTTTTTATTGATGTTGTAATTGTAATTTTTCCTGTTTTGCGCATCAATTTTGCTAAGATCCATATCGATAGTGAAGTTATCCTATCAATTATTTGGTTATTTAGTTAGATGTTTAGTTTGATGAAGATATTTTATTATGACGCGAATCGCAGAATTTTACTACCATATCAATGGGAAAATTAATGATTTGTCATAAACTGACGTGCTTAATCAGCTTTTACCGCTGCATTTGAGTCTTTTGTATTTTGCAGATTATAACATTTGGGCTGACCACTGCGGGTCATTTTGTGTTTCAAAATCGGGCACCTGTACGCCTGCTTTTACATGTATTTTTTATATTCCTCTCTTGTTTATTCTTCATCTTTGAGCTTTCCTCAGTTCTCTGTCATCAAGAAACTTAATGAGACTAATTACAAGCAATGGGTTAAATCTCTTATGATGAATTTGACAATTATGAAACTAAGTCAGACTAAAAGCTGGTGCCTCATCCAAACCCACACGATAGCTTCCGCAGCGATAAAAGCTCCAAGAGGACTCCAAGTATTCTACTCATTGCATTTACGATCACGGGAGAACTATATGAGGACTTTATTTATGTGGAGTATTCCTAAGACAAGAGAATTAAAGAGTTCTTGATGTCATGGTAAGAACTACATAAAGTTCTCAAGAATGAGCTCACTCTTCACTCTACTTTCTATGTGGGACAAGTGGGGTACGAGGACAAATTGATAAAATATCAGCTTGTTACAAATGTGCGACAACACCATCAGATAAAGTTCGACTTGACATGCTTGTTTGATGATCATGAGAACTGCCTCCTGGATAAAGATTAGATCTGGGGCCATAACGCCGTAATGAAGAGATGACTACCATCCTCCCTAAGGAGGAAGAGGATATACAGAAGGGAAGATCTATGAGTATTTCTATGGTGACTACACAAGGCAGTGGGGGTCATAAGAGAAAGTATTCTTATAATACAGCTTCCAATGAGAAAAAGCATGTTAATAAGCAGAATACTAGTGTCAAGGGTAATGGCAAGAATGTGCCTTCCACTTCCAATGCCCCCAAGAACGAGAGCTTTAAGGGAAAATGTAACTATTGCCACAAGTTTGAGCATAAGAAGACAAATCGGTGTTAAGTTGAAACTGCTCAAGAAAAAGAAAGGTGATGATATGCACGAGTCAAACTAGTTAGAGCGTGACGTGGTTCATGGAGTAACACAAGAGTTCAAGTTACATTTTTAAAGAGTTGTTAGATTGCATCTTAGTATAGAAAAAATGTTTTTTTTTAATCGCAAAATGCATGCTCATAAATTTATTAAGAGAAATTTAATATTTGTACTTATTTCGATAGATTTTGATATAGTTTTCTTTTGAACCTAAAAGTTAATTTATATCTATATTCTTATATGATTGGGAATGGAACACTTTCTGGGAATCTTGTATAGTTTGCTTTCTTTTTCTCCCATTGTTAATATTGTTAGTAGCACCAAATGTTTGAGATTGAATGAAAAGTCTTCTATTATTTGGCACAAACATTGGGTCATATTTCCAGATAGAGAATTGAGAGATTAATTACGGATGAGATTTTTCTGGATCTTGATTTCTAAGTTTTTGACACTTATGCCTAGTAAGTCTGTTCCTAAGACTCCACATGAGATATGGTCATAGAAGAAGCCTAGTCTTCGTCACTTCCATGTTTGGGGTTACAAGGTGGAAGTGAGACCGTACAACTCGCAATCCAAGAAATCCTGATCAAAACCATCAAGTAGTACTTTATCGTTATTATGTGACATCAAGAGGTTCCAAGTTTTATTGCTCGTCACACACCACTAGAGTGATTGAGTCGGATCAAGTTATCTATTTTGAGGATGATACCGCTACAAGCCAAGGGCTAAGAGAAATTGTGTTCAAAGAACACCCAGTTTTTATTCATGTGCCTATTGCTTCCGCTCTCGACCTCAGCCTCATTATCAAAGATCCAAAGAGCTAATTCCCACCAATGAACCAATCGAGAATGTAGATCCAAAAAAAAAAAAAAAAAAAGAGTCTCATATGTAGACCTAGTAGCCCCCGATGTAGTCATGGATATACCCTTGAGGAGGTCAAAAAGGGCATGTAGGCCCGCAATTTCAGATGACTATATTGTCTACTTGCAGGAGCATGAGTAAGATGTGGGTGATGTATTATATCCGATTAACTACAAAAAAGCCATTGTTAGTCCTCAATCCAATTTTGGATTTATGGAATGAAAGATGAGATGACTTCCATGTCACATAATAAAGTGTGGAGCTTGGTAGATTTTCCAGATGGCTGCAGACCTATTGGGTGCAAATGGGTGTTCAAGATCAATTTCGATGCCAAGGGACATGTAGAGAGATATAAAGTAAGATTAGTGGTTAAGGGTTACAATCAACGAGAAGGTATTGATTTTAAGGAAACCTTCTCTCCCATGTCCACTAAAGACTCTCTACACATTATTATGGCCAGAAGCGGGCTCATTTTGATTCGAGTCGCATCGATGGAATGTGAGGACAACTTTCTCGAATGAAGACTTAGTTGAAGATGTTTACATGTCTCAACCTATTGGCTTTGAGGAAGTTGGTAAGGAATACATGGTTTGTAAACTTTAGAAATTCATTTATGGTTTAAAGCAGGTTTATAGGCAGGTATCTCAAGTTTGATGAAGTTGTCACCGCTAATGGTTTTAAGGAGAACATCGTCTATCAATGCATATATATATGAAAGTCAGTGAGAGCAAATACATTTTCTTGGTTTTATATGTTGATGATATTTTGATCGCAACCAATGATACTGACCTATTGGTTAAGACAAAACTATTTTGATATGAAGGATCTTGAGGAAGCATCTTGAGGAAGCATCTTATGTCTTAGGTATACAAATACCTCATGATAGACCTAGTGACATTTTGAGATTGTCTAAAGATACGTATATTGAATGCATTCTGAAAATGTTCAATATGTAATCATGTTCTTCTAGTAAGACACCAATTGTAAAGGGTAACAGATTTTCCAAAGGCCAATGTCCTTAAAATGATATTGAGAGATATAAGATGAAAGCAATCCCTTATTCTTCAATTGTGCGCCATGTAATGCCGCATGCACACGCCCCGATATCATGGCGGTCAAAGCCATCGAAAGTGGCTATGAAAAGTTTTAAGGCATATCTAGAGTACTAAGGATCTCATGTTACGATATTCCAAGGCATCGATACGCTCGAGGTGGTTGGTTTAATGATTCCGATTTCGTTATGCTACGCACGATAAGTTCACTGCTATATATCGGCGATGGTCAAGGAGTCGCTTCGTGGGAAAAGTAAAGCAGACACTTACAACTTCTTCTACTATATAAAAGATGCTTACGCTACATGATACTATTTGTCACGCACGGCTTAATCCCATTTCACCAAGGTCAAGCTCACTTTATTTACGCATCAAATAAATTGTTACAGAATAATCTCCATACCAGATATTTCAGAGCACTTCTCGCTTCAAACACATCGATGTCGAGCCTTTTCGTTACAGAAAGTTGTAGAGTCCCCTCATTTCGCCGAGCATACGCCTACAACCAAGATGTTGGCGCACCCTAACTAAAGATTTACTCATTTACGTGTTTTAAGAATATGTCACCCGCATTTAGATCAAGTTAGAGCCTAAACTTTGTTTTATAACTTCGCTTTTCATGATTTCAAAAGAAAAACTCTTATGTTTTTTCATCATTACATGGCTATTTTGGACATTTGTCATTTTTATGGGGATTTTGTATCATTTTGACTGTATTTAATTTATAGAACGATGTTTTTTTCTTTTTTATATTGAATCAATACTTACATTGTTCTACTTAGATTAGTTGTGCTTGATTATGTACGATTTATGCATCATCTCGGTGTATTAATTGATGGCTATGTAAGTCTTCTTTGTGGGAAGCATTTCGAGTTATGATTAGTAGTGCCTCGACATGCATAATTTATATATCCTCTGTGATGATAATTATGTATGATTTGCATGACTACGTGAATCTATCGAGTAAAAACATCGCTTTGCATGATTATGTCATTGAAGTGAGAATAAAGAATTAATTTATTAATTATGGACTAAGCATAATCATATTACAATTTTAATTATGTAATTGGTCATGTTAATTATGGGCAATTTATGAGATGATTTAATATTAATTCACGGCGAACCTGGGCCATTTCTATCTTTCTTCTCTCATGGCAGTTCATTGATCAAAACATAATTAGTTTTTTGCGCTTCTATATATATAATAAATAGAGTCTTACTATGCCTAGTACACGCTTTGGGGAGAAAGAATAACTATTCTCAATCATAAATTTTTATTCGGTTTCATCCTCAAATTTAGTGACAAATGACAACAATAATTTGTGATCTTAATAAGTAGTTTTTCTACACACTACGAATTGATATACTTATTTGTTCAATAAAGTTATTATTTTATAATATATTTGTTGGGTTTTTTAATCATTGATAAATTGTTTTTGTGCTCAATAAATACCGTTGATTATATAAAATAATCTAGTAATATAATTGTATTCCTAAAGCTCGAACTCGAGACTAATGATTAATCTAGTAGAAAACTCAAACATCTTATTTAAATGTTGGATGACATAAATTATTGTCTCATCTCTTCATAATAAAATAAATATAAAATTAATTTGGGATTGAAAACTTAGCCACTCTCTCATTCAATGTATCTAACTAAATATGGTTACAATTAAACACAAAACAAAATTTTGTCCCTTGACGTGGTATTATAATTATACCATCGCTGTCCTATAGTACGTATATTCCTCAAGAAAAATAAATATATAAATATATAAAAAATATACAAAAGTAAAAGACATGTCTACGTCAACGACCATATTATGTCTAATATTGAAATATTTTTAATATTTTTAAATATACTTTAAAAATAATTTTCATATCTAAAATTTTATTTTTACTTATTGCATAATTATTTTTTAAAATATTTTTATAGAACAACAACTAAATGAATAAATAACTAAATAGTTAAAAAACAGTTTTTGATGACAAAATGTATTTATTGGTTCTTTGTTTTGTAGACTAAAATATTATTTTTGAAGATGGTTATTAAACATACCCAAACAAATTTATTAAATGGTACTAATTGTAAACCAATTATGCATATTAAAACACAATATCCTCAAACATAAGTTTTAGTTCCAGTTTTACCCTCTATTTTACATTTTTTACTCTTTTTTTTATAGTACTTTATTTTTATAGGACTTTAACTTAGGACTTCCCATAAACTCATCCCACCCATTTTATCTATTATATTTTGTTATTCTATATTTATTAATAGTAAAACTTATAGAAGAAATAATCAGGGAAAAGAACTTGGTGCTATGCTTTAAAGGCATTTTCTACATATTATACCTTTCCCTACAAATAATAACTTACAAGTTACAACGGACAACATTTTTTCTATTTTTAATTAATTAATTGGAGAACTTGTTGACTCTAAAAAATGATCTAAAAGCTTATAAGTCATCTTCGTTAGAGTGCAAAGCAAGGTAAGGAAAACATGGTAAGAGTCTTATATGTTGAAAATTCACAAGCAATCTATATCATACCTCATCTCAAAATTGAAAGTCCTTGGTGGGTAACTTTCTACTTTTTTTAACATCTATTTCAATTTATAATATAATATTATCATATTTCGTTTTCATGAAAATTAATTCTTTCATATGCCTAGTCCAATATCTTAACCATTGAGGAAGAAGCTTTCAACTTGATTATAAGTAAGATGATAATATATTATCTTAACCATTGAGGAAGAAGCTTTCAACTTGATTATAAGTAAGATGGATATTATATCAACTATGTCCTATCAAATCCTCGCCAATTATATAATGCGTACAATAATTATGTTTAACAACATTAAGACGCCAAAAGATTTGGTACAAATAGGGATTATAGTTACAAAAATAACAAGTCTAATTAAGTGAAAAGCCTTGTTATAGTTTGACAAGAATTGAATATGCTTCATTCACCTTTGTTTCAAGAAGAGGTTTCGTATGTTATAATAATGAGACTATGGAAAGCGATATACGTATTAGACTGATCATTATGTCTCACCTACTCTACTTCCCTATTTATTGCTTTTTCACCTATGAAAATTTTGGGTCCTAATCCTATAATGCCAATAATATGAACGAATAGATTATTATGTATTTCAAATACCTCAATCATAATATTTAGTGTTTTTATATAAATGCTTTCAATGATTCTCTATAATTAAAAGTGATTTTAATACTTCCCTTTAAAAAAAAGCAATGCATTAGAGAGGAGGAATCCCGAAGTTCAAGTTTAATAGGAAAAGTTTATTATATCAGAATTAAAGATTTACCGTTAAAAGCTTATTTTTGTGATTTTAAAACGCTTCATAAATTATCTTTGCGCATTTAATTGCTGACAAATAAAAGATCAACAAACTCTGCTATTATTCGATTGTTCAAAATCGTTTTAACACTAAAACACAAAAAACACAATTTTAGCCGATGGACCATTGTTGTTTCATTTTTGAGTGAATTGCTCAATCTTATCATCGCTTCCTTCGATTGGTTAACCAAAAAAATTATTATAAGATCTCAAAAGAAACAAGAGTATTTGAATCCAAGTCCCTTAATTGCCATTATCCGAATTTAGTATTTTGCGATTTTGGCATTTTCGAATCAAAATGGTAATTAAATTAACTTATTTTCTCTCGTTTTCTTATTCTCTTTATTTTTTTTTTAAATAAAATATTTTTCAAAAACGGGTAACTAAACAGACCTTAATATCCCTACTGTTTTTGTATCATTACAAGTTTGGAGGATATTAATGAAATGATTCGTTTTCACCCAAATTGATAAGAATGTAATCATTTATTATTGTCAATATTATAGTATTTTTTTTTCATAAATACTCAAACCCGATTGTTTTTTAAGTTCTATTTAATTTTTAATCACTGAATCGGACCTTAATGATATTTAATAAAAGTACTTAATTTTATGAAAAATTACAAAGTACGAAATTTAGAATTCTAATATGAATTCAAGGAAATTTCCTTATGTTTACCTTCTAGAAAGATAAGGATGGAGTTGGAAAGAGGATCAGCAAGAGTCTTAGAGGACATGAACCTGAATCTCTTAGACAGCCTGTTTGAAAATCAAGGTCCACAGGTTGAAATCACGACAAAGTTGGAAATGCTCATGCGTTAGGAGTCAAGTCTACCTACCCATATTCAGAAACTTTTATCCTAAAAAGGGTACAGTTTTATATTCTTCATTTTATTTAAAAAAATCCTAGTAAAGTCATTTTCTCTTTAACTTTCATTTTATTTCTTCTTTGACTCCTCGACTTTCTTAAAAATATGACAGATTTTCTGACTGATTTCTAGCCTGAAATCAAATATTTACATTTTTTTCAGTTTATCTTTAATGTTGGCTTATTTCATAAATATTGCGCTTTTTCTTATTACGACAATGCTATTATTTTATCAGATTGCTTTTATTTGCGCGACGATTCAAACAAAAATAAAATTCCGACTGATCAATCGAATATATCATATTACGACAAGGTATATCAAGAACTAGAAATGATATTACATCATATTAAATTTGTAGATTTTATGTCGATTCATTATATTATTACTATGAATATTATTTTATCCTGGGTTTTAGTCATTTATATCTTTGATATATAGATTTATTGCAAGTTTAAATCAATAAAAAAAAATTTCCTTTAAAATAAAGGGTATAATTTTAAATCATAGAACTACCTTTGGGTGTTTATGTAAGGCTAATTAAGAAACTAATCCAGTTATGTATGGGCCAAAATTTGAAAACCCAATAATCACATTGTGGCCCCGAGCCAAATGGAAGCCTGGGTTTTAGAACGATTCTCATGAATAATTTTTATTTTTGAGGGGAAAAAAACACACACACACATAATTGTTCATAGAAAATATTTTAAGAAGTTACTTTTACTGGGAATGATGTAGTTGCAACTCCAATAATTTAATATTGTTGAGTTTGACTTGTGATATGTTAGTCTAGGCGTTCGAGTCGTCCAATCGTATGTGATCTATGTGTTAAGAAACGTGTCAATCGTATAAAAAGTTTTTGGTCTTTTAAAAGAAATATTAGCTGTAACCTCAAATCCTAATAGTATCAATGTCGGAGCCCATTTCCAGACTTCTAAAATTTCAGCTTCCAAGAAGTGACAATTGGACAAGTTCAAAGAATAAAAATATTTTCAACTTCTAAATTTTTGAATTTTCATGACATATCAAATGACAAATTATGAATCATGCAAATTGTTTTCTTATATATTAGTCGACACCCTGGGAAATATAAAATCATGGATTTGCCTCACATCTAGTGGTTAGTAATATTAAATTTGCTTAGGTACACCATGTCTTAGTTGTCTGAGTCACCCAATGGTTTAGCATTGTTGAGTTTCAATTAGGTAAATACTAGGTTTTAAGAGGTTCGAGTTATCCAATGACTTTAGTATTGTTGAGTTTCAGTTAGGTATATACTTAGATCTTTGGAGGTTTGAGTTACCCAATGGTTTAATATTATTGAGTTTCAATTTGGTGTATGATGTCAAAGTTCAAATTTATGCACCAAGGAAAGAAAAGACAACATGAGGGTAGAGTTTACATGGTTATGAAGAAGAAATTGCATAGGGCTTTGAGAAAAAATAATACGTACTAAAGAGAATTCCACAAAATAAACGTTTTCCATAAATAACTCAAATGATATTGCATCTCAATCATTTAAACATTCTGATGACTTTAAATTTTCTTTCTTGATTCTGTAACTGTAAAACCATAGTTAATAATTGCAAATTTGATTTTCTAAAATATATTTAATTTAAAATTGTAGTGACAATTATGGTTTTTAGCTATTTTTTTAAAGCAATTAAAAGGTTAGCTACCTATTAAGGTTTTATAATGTGGCTACTGGCTACCCACGTTAGTAAGATGTATTAATTTAAAATATATTATGATAGAAGTTCTTTATTTGTGGATTTATTTGTTGTAAGAAAGATTATTTTTGTTCAAAACGCTAATGCATATTCCTAAAATCCAAAAATATTGCCTGACTGTTAAGGCTCATGATTGGAATCTAATAGCTTCTCCACTTTCAAAGTGAAAGTGGGGTCATAAGCTTGGATTCCATTTGGATTTCCAAGTTCAATGACTTTGGCTCCTCCTATCCTACAATAAGCTATTTAGCTATAAACTTTAACAATTCCTAGGGACCTCTCTGTCAATAACAATGATTTAGGCTTAAGTTAACATGGCATGTAGAGATACTAATTGATCGATGACCCATATTGTTTTAAGAAAAAATTGATTAAAAAGGATAAATCCAAAAAATATGTGTAAAAATGAACTCTTACAAAAGTAATTTTAAAAATGCCATCATTTCCAGTAAAAAATGACCTTATAATTGTAAAGATAAAATTTTCACATGATAACTACATATTCTATGGGTATTTTATTCCATTCCTACATTATAACTATCGAGCATTTATATTTGAAATGGTGTGTTTTGTGCCTTTTTTGAATTTTAAAAAGATAGGTTATTCTTATAAATAAGTTTTGATTTTGTCATTTTTAATCTATAATCCCTTAAGGATTAAAGAGGATTCTACTATCTCCCTAGACATGACACTTCATATGGGATGGAAATACAATAATATGGTTATTTTTCTAAAAGTCAATTTATCATTGGGATGTGTTTATGTGTGCTGCATCAATGGCTTCCATTGGTTGTCTCATCTTCAAAATAGCCGTTTTATGCCTTACCTCTTCTTATACTTCTTTCATGGAAGATACACACAATCTAATGCCTCAACCCTAGCTCCACTTGTTGAATTCAAAACCTTCTACCAAAAGGTTGATTTAAATTTAATTTCATAATGATGAATAATGTTGATAATTACACAAATTATTAAACAGAAAAGTTGGTTCATTTTTAGTTATATTATCAATTTTTATTGTAAATGAATTATTAAAAAATCATTATAAATAAAGGATCAAGTAAGTAAAGGTATGAGAAAGCATGAAAGACATCCCTTAAAATAAGATATGATATTATATCGAGGATGATATTTATTGTTCTTTGTAATATTGTTTATAGTATAATTAAATTATTCTTTATTATCTATGAATGTAAATGTAATTGTCAATTCATTGGCAAAACCAACAAAGACCTATCACCCTTGAAAATGTTAAGAAAAATCAATAAAATTGCATCATAGCTTAACAATGACAAGTGTTAGAATTGGTGCTGGAATTCTTAATTAAGGGTCCATAACACATTATTTATTTTATTAGTGTTTTGGCCTATTTACTTTTAGAATACAAATATGTTATGGGGCTCTATAAATTATTAGCCATCAAATCCTAATCTTGTACCCTATTTTCTAGAATAGTGGATTTTTCTTCTCCTATGTCTGTGATTTTTCCCTACTTAGGGTTTTCCATGTGAATTTTGTGTTCATCTTTTTCATCTTTTTCTTTGTTGCCTATTAGTGTGTTTATTTTTAACAAACTGGTATCAAAGCATCAGGCTTGATCTTTGCAATGGCAACAATTAAATACAATATTTCACTGTTAGATTGAAACACCATGTTTTCGTTATGCTAGATAAAGATGTGTGCCATCCTCGCTCAAATGGATTTGGATGATGTACTATTAGGGTTTGATAAGATGTCCTCGTCATGGACAAAGGATGAGAAACAACGTAAGGATCGAAAAGCCCTATCTCATATTCATCTTCACCTATCAAATCAAATTCTACAAGACGTTCTGAAGGAAAAAATCACTGCTACGTTATGGTTGCGTTAGAGCAATTATGCATGACGAAAAGCTTACCAAGTATGTTGCAGTTGAAGTAGTGATTATGTTCTCATCATATGGCAAAAATACATCTTTAAAAGATCATTTAACTACCTTTAAGGAGACCATCTCTGATTTAGAGACCATGAAGGTTAAGTATGATGACAAAGATTTAGGGTTGATTTTATTGTGTTCGTTACCCCCTTCTTATTCAAATTTTAGGGATACTATTTTGTATGGTCATGAAACCCTTACTTTGGATGAAGTATATGATGCCTCATTTTCAAAGGATAAGATAAAACATCTCATAGTAAGATCAAAGGCTTAAGCAGAGGGCCTTGTTGTTCAAGGCAGGACACTTAAGAAAGAATTTTGGTAAAGTTGTGGGAGACAAGACCTCCAACTATTACAAGAAAAAGGGGCACATCATATTTGAATGTTATAAGTTACAGAATAAGAATAAGAGAGTTTTTGAATAGAAAGGGAAGTAATCAAAAAATTTCGATGAAGCTAGTGTTGAAGAAGATAATTATAGTGATGGAGACCTCCTACTTGCTTTTGATGGCGTCTCCAAACCTTATGAGGATTGGATTCTTGATTCAGGTTTTATGTTTCATATGTGTCATAATCGAGACTGGTTTTCAACATATGAAACAAAGCCGTCTACTATGCCACAGAGAATGGGAAATAATGCATTCTCAGAAGATCATAGAATTTGAAATAATCTTAATCAAAATGTTTGACTTAAGTTGTTAGATTAATTTGTAATGTGAGATATGTCCTAATATCGAATATAGACATGATTTCTTTGAGTATTTCTTGATTCAAAAAGATACAAGTACATCTATGAAGGTGGAGTTTTGAAGATTGGCAAAGGTACTCGTATATTATGAAAGGAAAGAGAGGTTCTATCAAATTATATGTGTTGCAGGGTTCTATTATCACAAGTGATGTTATCTTCGTTGCCCCTTCCATGTAAAATGGTAATATTATTATGGGTAAGGTTAGTACTCATGATAATTTGACGTATATGTTGACTAAGTCACTTTCTATGGCTAAGTTTGGACATTGCTTGAACTTGATTGGTGTTTGTTGATGAGTTTAGCCCTTTTGTGGAAGAGTTCGAGATTTTTTAAAGATTGGAGTTTGTTCATTCCATTGGAATTTGTGTCAATGTGGAGATTGTTAGAATTGGTGCCCCGAATTTTTAATTGAGGGTCTATAGCCCATTATTGATCTTATTAGGTTTTTGAATACAAATATGTTATGTATTTTTTAGGGTTTTGGGGCTCTATAAATTAATAGCCACCATACCCCAATCTTGTACCCTATTTTCCAGAATAGTGAATTTTTCTCCTTCATTTATAGTTTTTCCTCACTTAGAGTATTTCATATAAATCATGGTGTTCATCTTTTTTTTCTTTATTGCCTATTAGTCGTTTATTTTTAACAAACTAATAAGAGAGCAAACTAGAATATGTTTCAAATTCTAATTTGTATTAATTCGTTTTGTAAAGAAATATTTTATAGATAATTCATACCTTGTTATATTGTTTAATATTAGGTTTCTTATGTAATAAAGAAAAGTTTCTGTAAATAATATCTCTATAAATATTTTAGGTCATGAGGCAAAGGTTATGATAGAGTTGAGCTTACAAAACTATTTTGAGGTACAAGGCAGAGTCAGATCGGGTTTGAGTAGATCGGTAGCTTTGGCGAGTATTGTCTTCCTGTATCATGCATCTGGCACTCGCGATTTTCGATCGTCACAATACTTCGATACTTTAACTGAACTTCCGTGCTTTCAAGCACATTAAAAAAGATTCTCTCACATCCTCGGATGTACTTTATAATTGATCAAACCGCGTTAAAACCTTTATACATCTTTACATCGATTTCTTTATCTTTGTATTCTTGAATTCATATTTTTATGCATCAAAGCTTTCATGATTCATAACAACAAGTTTAGAGCATCAAGTTATGGTAGTCAACACTGTCTCCGTTTTAAAACTAAACCTTTGGTTTTGATATCAATTAAATTATATTAAAACCTTAAATGCTTTTAGGGGGCGTTTGGTATGGGGGAATAAAGAGTGAGAAATGAAATCTCATTCCATTTCTCTCTCATCCCTATGTTTGGATAAGTTTTACAAGAATAGGAATGAAATCAAAAGTGATTTTGATGGAAACAAACTCCTACTTCTAAATAGGAACTTGATTCATCATACTTAGATGATATTTTGATTCTGTCATCTAAAGAGACAATGTAAAATAACTTCAACTTACTAATTTACTTTCAATTTTTACTTGAAATCATATGATAGTGGATTATTGTCGATTTGTTTTTTTTTTTTTCATTCAAATTCCTAGTATTACCAAACAATAGAATGAAAATAAACCATTATTCCCATATAAAATTCTTAAACTAATCCAAGTACCATTTATGAAATCAAATTATCGATTCCATTCCATGAGAAATAAGAATGAAAAGAGATTCTTTGTTCCCATTTCTCATTCCAACGTACCAAACACCCCTTTATATGAATGATTTTAATTTTGTGTTTTTAAACACTAATATCTGAAATTGATGATTTTACTGTTTCTTTCTTTCTTCTTTTCCTTTTTATTTATTTTATTTTTTTACAGCCAAGCATGGTTGAGCTAAGAGATGATATTTTTCACTTGTGTGGACCGAATAGGGGTTACATACGTGTAACCATGGATGTAATTTGCTTGAAGTCTCATATATCAGTCGGACCGGCCCAGTCCAATAAATATTGGGCTGGCCACAAACTGGCTGACAGGCCTTGTCGTCTCATTTGTATTTTCAGAATAGCGGCCCATTGTTGATTATTCAGAATACGGGATCTTATATCCAAAATTTTATCTGCCATGACATTCTTTCGTTTTTTTTCTCCCTTAACAAACTAGTAAAAATTATTATTATGATTCTTTATTTTCTTTTCAGTGGGAGAAATAAACTAGTAATAGTTATTATTAATGTTGTTGTATGAATATAGAAAATCATGCTGGAGAATGAATGAAGGGACCTTTGTATACAAAAAAATAAAAATAAAATAAAGAATAAAAAATAAAAAAGAGCCCATTTCATTTTTTTAAAAGAATATTTTCTTTAAGGCTCGGATATGGTAGTAGTTTAGGGCTTGTTTGATCATATTTTTTCAAAACTTGTATTTTTTAAGTTGAAGAACAAAAATTGGTATTATATTGTTTTAAGAAAATAAGGATGTTTTGGCAAATTGTTTTTCTAATCATTTTTAAAAAAGATTTTTTTATATCTATCTACTCTCAGACAGCAACAATCTTATAGTGATTAGTCTCGTACACTTATGCCTACCATTTCAACCAAGGACAAAGTGAAACTTAAAAATCTTATTAGAGGAGTTGATTTTTGTAATGAACCAAAATTTATCCATTCTAAGTTTGTTATTTGAGTTTTAAATTATAATTAAAAAATTTTGAGCTCTTTCATAATTCCAGCACATAATTAATATTAATTAAATTAGTTTTTAAGTTTCATATTATTTATATAATAAAATTTTAAAAGTACACGTAACCTAAATAAAAATTATATTTTAGATTTTTTGTTTATTGACATGTGATTTTTCAATATATTTTACATTATATTTATTTTATGTCTTCATTTATTAAAATTGTTTGCTATTTATATTTTACTTTAAAAAAAAACTGTTTTCTAATTATAACGACTAAATAATTTTAAGAATTTTTTGGTAAATTATTTTGTAAAATCCAAGAGTATTTATTGATCCCAAAAACAATTGATCAATAATCAAAGAACCTAATAAATACATTACAAAATAACAACTTTATTGAACCAACAAAGATATCAATTTCAGACAGAGATAACATACTCTGCATTTAATCCAAAACGTTTACTGCTACCTCCAACTGTAGTTATCGAAATCAAAGAAAGCACTGGTGATCAAGCACAATATTTCCTTCTCCTCAAATTGTGTTATACCAAATCCTTGTTAAATTATAGGGCTCTATTTATTCATATATATATAAATGTAGATTTAACCAATGGGCTTAAGGAATATTAAAATCCATGTGACCTATAACTAAGCATATTAAATCATTTCATAAATGACCCATAATTACCATGCACAATTATATAATTAAAATTGTAATATGATTATGCTTAGTCCACAATTCATAAATTAATCTAATATTCTCCCATAATTGGACGATACAACCACATAATTCAAATTCATTTTCAATCGATTTACATAGCCATAACCAATCATATACAATTAACATACTGAGAGGATATATAAATTGTACATAATCAGGCGCTACTAATAAAAGATCATAACTCAAATGCTTTCACAAAAAACTTACATAGTCATAACCAATCATGTACAATTAATACATCGAGAGGATGCATAAATTGTACATAATTAGACGCTACTAATCTAGAAACATTACAATGACAAGAGCATTGATTCAATAGAAAGAAAAACATAATTCTATTATTCATCTTGTCAAAATGATACAAAATCATAAGATAAATTAAATGTCAAATGTAATGTAATAAACGAAAAATACGAGCTCTTACAAAAATACATAAAGTTACGTAACTCCCACTAAAACAAAGAGTCGAGGCTCCTAACAATCCCATGCGCCGACGCGCCTTGAAACACACAACAGTAAGCCTGTTAGCTTGTCTCGCTAACACAAGCACTACACGCAGGCTCAATCGAAAAGAAAGACTCTGCAACTTTCTCTTTAAAAAAAAATGAACTTCACATCAATGTGCTTGGAGCTAGAAGCGCTCCTAGTGTTCCTAGAGAAAACATACTACGAATTACGTCACAAACAATTTCACGGGCGAAATGGAGTGAATAACCCCAAAGTCGGAAATGAAGTTCCCCAACCATATCAGCATGACAAGTAGCCCCATAACACTTCACTTCACTTTGTAGAAAAGTCGTGGAGCGATGCTTGACACTTTTCCACGAAACAACTCCTTCAACCATTATAAAGATATAACCATAAGTGGACTTTTTACAATCCATGCATCAGATAATCGAATCACTAAACCAACCACCCCAAGAGTGCTCCAGCGCCGGGAGCACGCCAACACGAGATCCGAGACTCAAGATACCCCAAAACTTCTTAATCGTCTGGCTTTGACTAAGATTACTCAAGAATCTACCCAACACGCTGACAACAAAAGCAATATCAAGGCGTGCGCATACTTGAGCATACCTATGACTACCCACAATTGAAGAATAAGAGACTATTTTCATCTGATCTCTCTCGATATCATTATGAGAACATTGACCTTTGGAAAATTTGTTACCTCTTTACAATTTAAGGCCTTACTAAGAACACGACGTATCGCCAACCTTTAACGAGTTCAATATACGTATGTCGAGACAATCTCGCACGCCATCAGTCTATCGCTAAGCATCCGTGATGCCCAAGACATAAGACGCCTCAGATCATTCATATCAAATGGCTAAGCAATAATCGCTTATTCTCAATCAACAGTCAAGATTACTGGTCGTAAAGCAAATATCATCAACATATAAAACCAAAGCACATGTATTTACCCTACTAATCTTCATATATATGCATTGATCGACGTATGTTCTCCTTAAAGCTATCATATGACAACTTCATCAACTTGAGATACCACAAAATTCCTAAAAAGCCTCGCTTTTAAACCATAAATAGATTGAGCTAAGGCAAACCATGTTTTCTTACCAACTTCCTCAAACCTGTAGGTTGAGACATTGGCAAACATCCTCAACTAAGTCTCCATTCAAGAAAAGTTGTCCTCACATCCATATGATAAACTCCAAATCAAATGAACCACTATATCCATAATAATGCATAGGGAGTCCTTAGTGGACACAGGAGAAAAGGTTTCCTTAAAATCAATACCTTCTCGTTGATTGTAACCCTTAGCCACTAATCTTGCTTTATATCTCTCTACCTGTCCCTTGGCATCGTGCTTGGTCTTGAACACCCATTTACACCTAATAGGTCTACAACCATCTGTCAAATCTACCAAGTTTCACACTTTATTATGTGACATGGAAGTCATCTCATCTTTCATTGCATTGATCCAAAAGTTGGATTGAGGACTAACAATGACTTATTTATAGGTAGTCGGATTTGATACATCACCCACACTTCACCCATGCCCATAGGTGCCTCTTCGACTCCCCAAGGGTATATCCATGACTCAACATATGTGACGCCTAAACTCCGGGTCCTGACCAACCCGTCAACTTGCAAAACTCATGGATATCTGGGCGCGACCCGACATCGCACGTTATGTCCCATTTACCGGGATCCATAATTTAGTAAAAAAAAATAAAATCGGACAAAGTCTCCTTCGTACGAGGAGCTTTATCAAAAACCCAACCTGTACAATATATAATCACATGACACATCTGGGGCCTAATATACAATGACCGTGTCGAGTCAATTTATGAGTAAAAGTGGCCCTATCGAGCTCATTTATCCATACTAAAAAATATACAAGGTTATATCACAATAGTCCTTAAGAGTTTAAATACAACACTCTTATACAAAATATATATATCAAACCGATTTGTTCCAATATATTTTACAAAATAACTACAAAAGCCACAATCCCGCTTTCTTACAATCAAGGTCTCGACCGCAATCGTCCCTCCTGAGTCCCGTCCCAGACTTGAAATGTTTCCCATATAGGGTGAGCCATGCCCAATAGAGAAAACTCCCACAAGGGCTACTCCCCACCTAAGTGCACATACAATAGTCATGTTCACAATTTACACTCACATTCCAAGCAAAAATGTAATTTCTACCATGAAATCCTACATGCCATGATATGAGATGAGACTCAAACATGTACCATGCCCCGAACCCTTACTGACTCCCATCACACCCGAGTCCTTACCAACTTCTATCACACAATGCTAAAGCCCATGTGTGATAAAATCCATAATTTATGGATTACATCCAATGACCATTTGTTTTAAAACCAAAAGCTTTTTGGATGTTACACCTCAATGATAATTTGTATACAAAACTCATGTGTCTTTTTATGGGTAGCAAATTTTTGGTGTCACATCGCAAGTTTCGCACACCTAGACACTTTTACAGGCTTTCACAACTAAAATTATGTCTAATCACAACTAACGGGTCTTTCACCCGAGGGGGTGCCTATCACTGTCTGCTATTACCCGACACAAGTTTTTTTTACCACATTATTCAACCGTGCGACTTTGTTGTTTTTCGTCCTTAATTTGACGGCCTACCTAATCAAATTACCAAACGCACGTTGATTTTTCTGTCACGCACTCTCACCCATTCAAAGTGATGTCCCCGTGCATATGCAATGCAATGCTCTATTGCATGTTATATCATGCCACATGTATAATGAATACTACACGGACAACTCAAACCACATTAATTCATCACGCGGTCATGGATAACATCTGACTAGCGCAATTTCCATACAATCACACATTCCATGTCAATATATTTATACACACATATATCAACATCTTATCACACAACTAGCACCAAGTATGTTATTCAAAATCAAGCAACAACACCCTTGATCCTCGAGGCCAAGCGTGACATATACTATGGCCACAAAATAGTCCACAAAATAAACCCGAGACAAGCCATAAATAGGCTACCAAACCAGCCATCCACAGGCCTCAATCATGCCTTAAACAGGACGTTAAAATAGTCCCAAATTTAGTCCCATAGTAGCACTGAATTAAGTCCTAATCAGTCCTAAAATCTGAACACAAACAAATAAACGTACCTGCCGCGGGGCCTCGTGGTCGAGATGGGCCATAACCTGACATGAGAACTAATTTTGGTGATTCAAAAGATAAGGCGCAGTTTGATAAATGCTACAACCCATGAGTAGTTATGATCGTATTTATGTTCATCGAACAGCTATCGACATACAATAATCAGAATGAGGATTTAACGGAAATTAACGACCCGGCGTAGAGGTCAACGGCATCGCAGCCCAATATCACTTACAATTGCGAATTGACGCAGTGGCACGATTAATTCGGTCACCAACAACAACGTCGAACACGACGAATAACACACGAATGCGACGCATCAGAATGAGTCGCGCATTCTGAGTCGTGGAACATTCAAACACACGTCCATAATAACGATAACATCGGAGGTAAGACGTCCAAACTCACCCAATCCACAACCATCCCACTCGTGATGCAAGAACATGATGATTTCTACCAACCCATACTCAGAATACTAGATAGACACTGTCAACCACGAGGTAAAACACAACAAAACAACCCTGTGGTGGAAAATAAACCAAAGTAGGAAGCACTACCTCTCAAGTATATGAAGCACTATAGAAGCCCCTAGCATGAAATCCTTGATTTCCGAGATCTCCTCCTTAGATCTTCATGAAATCCCCATTTTGGTATGCACAAGATAGCCCTCAGAGAGGGATGAACTTCACTTTTACCGGAACGTTAATCTCGACGGCACCGAGGATCAAAGAGAGAAGCTTGGTCTCATCTTTTTCTCTCCCTTTCTCTCATGTAAAACACAGTAGAAAAATGTCATTTTTCTGCAATAAGTCCCCTTTTGTTCTAACTTATGTTTAAGTTAAGGGAGTGGCCCACGTCGTGCCACGTGTCCACACTTGCTCCGCTTTGTTTTTTCCTTAAAACAATATATTTCCTCTCAATTCAAGTTCAAATCATATTCCATGAACTTAACTCAAGTTATTTCTTAACTTTCGAGATTTTCGTGGAAAATCTGGCTCGGGAGTCACTCTGACACATTGCCACCCCAAAACGCGAAACCCGATTGTCTCTAATTCAACGAAATTCGCTCGGGGTAACTAGATTTAAGATGAATCCAACGATGAGATCTGCTTTCACATCCGAGATCTAGAAAATGCAATTTTCTAACTGCTCTATTTCGACAATTCCCATCAAGCTTACATTTTTCCAAAAAATTCAATTTTTTTTCTTATGGGTTTTACATTCTTCCTCCTTAAAATAATTCCGTCTTGAAATTCACACACGCATATACATCCAATCACATGCATATGCAATAGTCATTCAATGCCAAATGACTAAAAACGTAGCCTTATCCTCAAATAAGAAAGGATAATTGGCACGCATGCTGCCTTCATCGCTCCTATCGTCTCTTCATCCACCTCGTCGCCATAACACCTTCACTAACCTCATAGTCTTGCCTCGCAAACCCGATCTCACTATCCATGGCAATGTTAATACCATCCTTGAAGATGTTCGATCCGTGATCAACAACAATTCATTCCCCAATCCACCACATGAGCCTGGACCGAGCGTAGTTCCTGGTTACAGAGACATGAATAGCACAGCGAACACTGATAATCTCGTGGTGACGCCAACCGCATAGCAACCTTACCTATCATCCTCGAGTACGTCGAAGGGTCCAATAACCAACGATACTTCCCGTCACGAACTCGACCACTCCATCTCAGCATCACCTTGGGGCAAGATACGATCCCCCACCCCAAACTCCGTGAGGTCGGTCAGTCTGGTCTGGCAGATTCTTCCGCCGACTCCGGAGTCGGATGCTTCTATATCAAGTCCACCTTATTAGAGGTGTCCCTAACCAAATCCGGACCTGTGGAGGGTCTCTCTCCCACCCCCGTCCAACAAATCGGAGATCGACATGGCCTCCCATATAGTGCCACATAGAGTACCTCATCCGTATGCTCATTGGAGAATCATATAGCGAATTACACTAAGGGTAAATGCTCTTCTTAATATACCCCGAGATCTGTGACGCATGCCCCGTAGCATGTCCCCAAAATTGACGGTCCTCCTAACTCGGTTATCTGCTTCAAGGATGAAAAGCAATGCTCATCATCAACTGTGTCCCCATGACTCGTTGGAAACTCTTCCAAAAATGAGCCGTAAATCTAGGATCCTGGTCCGATACAATAGATATTGACACTCCATGTAACCAGACAATCTCTCATATATACAACCTGCTAAATTCCTCCAGTGTGAAGGTCATCCGCATAGCCAAGAAATGTGTCGACTTAGTAAGTCGGTCCATGATCACCCACACAGCATCATGCCCCCGCGATGTCCATGGTAAGTGAGTCACAAAGTCCATCGTGACATGTTCCCACTTCCACTTAGCTACCTCCAAGGGCTGGAGTAATCCTGTTGGCCTCTAGTGCTCAGCCTTTACCTGCTGACACATGAGACATCGTTGAACAAAGTCCCCAACATGTTTCTTCATCCCGCTACAGTAATACTAGCGACGAAGATCATAATACATCTTCGTGCCACCTGCGTGCATAGCAAAACAGGAGCAATGAAACTCCTTGAGAATCTCCTCTCTCAAATTTTCCGACTGGGGAACCACAACCCGTCCCTTATACCAAAGACTACCATCCTTTGAACGGCCCAAATTCCTTCGTCATTACATGTACTCCAATAATCAGACTGGGTCCTCGATGGATAACACCAGTGGTCCCGTCCCGGGGACCTAATCACCGTTTCGCATGAAGGCCAGCCACTAACTCCCCAAGATACCCCGAGCCCGATCACTATATCAATCGAACTCACCCACCTGGCCCCGCATCCGTAACTCCCGGGATACCCACACTAGCCAACACCCAGATCTCCAACTATGCATCAGCCACCATTACTGTGGTAATGCAAAGTGAAATCATAATCCTCCAAATACTCTATCCACTTGCGTTGTCTCATGTTGAGGTCTCGCTATGTGAAAATGACTTCGCACTCAGGGTCTAAAAACACTCCCGAACTACTCAATCGTATGATAAAGGGCTCCAACCGGGCCTAACTCCAGCTATCATGTGTGGGGTAACTTTGCTCACTGTTCTTCAACTACCGAGAACCATAAGCCATAATCCTCCCCGATCGCATCAAACATATCCTGGCCAAGGTTTCTGGGAGGCATCACAATACACCGTGGTATCACCGTCCCTTCGGGACTATCGTATCAGAGTCGAAGTGTTCTATTTCACTCCCGGACTCCGTCCTCTCACAACTCATTCAACTCAAACCTGACCTCATTTCGGGTCAATCTTGTCATAGGTGCAGCCAGTCGGGAGAAGTCCTTAATGAATCTCTTGTAATACTCTGCCAATCCTAAGAAACTGCATATCTCGAAGACTGACTTCGGTCTCTCCCAACTCATAATTACCTCAACCTTCTCCGGGTCCACGGATACACCCAAAGTTGACACGACGTGTCCCAAGAATTTCACCTCAATAAGCCAAAATTCACACTTGCTGAATTTGGCATACAACTAATAGAGAACAATTCTCAAGTGCCCCTCAAGCTTCTCCTTAGACTTGGAGTATATCAAGATGTCGTCAACGAAGACCACAACAAACTAATCTAGATGGGGCTGGAATACCCTATGCATGAGATCCATGAATGTCAAAGTGGGCGCATTCACAACCCGACGGTGTCACTGCGGAACTCGAATGCCCATACCGCGTCCCGACCGGCTCTTGTGTGGATATTTGTCTCCTAACCTCAACCGATGGTAACCTATGGCGAGATCACCTTCGAGTAGAACCCGCGTTCCTCCCTACCGATCAAATAAATCATCAATCCTCGGCAAAGGTACCTATTCTTGATAGTAACCCTATTCAACTACTGATAGTCTATACAAAACCAAAGGGTCTTGTCATTCTTCTTAGCAAATAGTACTGGAGTGTCCTAATGTGAAGTGCTCGGTCTAATAAAGCCCCTGTACAACAATTCTTGTAATTGAACCTTGAGTTCTTGCAACTCAGCAGTTGCCATTCTATGTAGAATCATAGAAATAGGTGATGTACCAGGAGCACCCCAAACAGGGTCACAACCTTATGCGAAGGTAATCCCTGTGAGGTTCATCAGAAAACGGTCTCATACTCACAAACCACCCGAGGTAGACTTGCCCTATCTCACCTCGACCTTATGTGAGGCTTACAGTAATCAATCGCTGTATACCAGAGTCGTGACACCTACCTGGGTAAAGCACGTTTATCCCCCAAAGCATAAAACAAGTATCGTTGGATGTGTAGGAGGTAATCCTCTTGCGATCACAATCTATATGACTTGGGCAGGTTGTCAACCAGTCCATCCTAAGGATGACATCAAACTTCGACATGTCCATGACCTTAAGGTCCAAAGTGAGTAGAATCTCTGAGATCCCTAACTCACAATCCTGACATATTTGATCAACCCTCACCCTAGTTCCTAGGGGAGAACTCACATGCAACGACTCTTCCAAGGTTTCAACCTCTAAGCCCAAATATTTCACACATGAAGCAACAACAAAAGAATGAGATGCACCGGAATCAAACAATACTATTGCCCATAAGCGAAAAGTAGAAAACTACCCTAAATAACTGATTGATCCGCAATCTTAGTTTGAGGTGTGATGGTGTAGACACGCCCCTGTGTCCTTGAAGTCCCGGCCTATGAACCCTATCCTCGACCTCGACCTCGACCTCGACCCATGCCCTGGCTCCTCTAGCTTGTCTATGAAGTAGTAGGTGCTTGTGTAGCACCTTGGGACTAATACTAGTTCCCCTGGCCCAGGTAAGTGATGAACAAACCGTGGCCTCAGGCATCGTCCCATCGTTGACCGGGACCGGTGGTGTCCCATAACTTTCGGGATCCGCCTCCGAGGACAATCCCGCCTCATGTGTCCGTGCTGGGTGGCAATGGAACATGTCCTTCGGGCTTCTACTACTAGGAGCCCCGACCGCCTCGCCTTGATACCGTGACCAAGCCCTGTGAAACCCTCGTGGAGTAGAAGTCCTATGTTTCTTTCCTGAGCTAGAAGAAGAAGATTGGTTCTCCTTCATCTTATCACTAACACCCGCATCCTAGATGCTCCGTGCGTCGTCCACCTCTCTCTCAATGGCCATAGTTGTCTTGACTATCAAGTCCATCTCTTGTAGGAGGAGTCCCACAATTTTACCCCGGATGGACAATTTATTCTCACTTTATAATCATTCACGAAACGTGCGAATCTCTGAACTTAGTCACGATCTCTGTTACTGTCATCGCTCCTTGCTCATCCTAGAACCTTAACTTTGCATGTCGAGCGTATGTTCCGAAATACTTCGCCCCATGAAGAGCTCATACGGAACTCTTCCCATGTCATTGCCTCCAAGTCCCTTGAGGCCTTGACCCAATCCCACAACACTTGGGATTCACCCTCTAGTTGAAATGCTGCTAGTCTTATCTGTGTGGCATCGGAGGTGATCTCCATAGCCTCCAAAATATTTCCGACTTGTAGGAAACAATGATTAGCTACCATTGGGTCCCCTTCTCCCATGAATGTTGGAGGATGGTGTGCTTTAAACTCGAGGTTATCACCCCCTCGCCCACCGTAGGAACTATTAGCTTGCAGAATACAGCAGCCGTAACACTGCCTCAGGCAATTTCCAGAAAGGGGGGCCGCACCACCAATAGCCTATGAGCTCGACAGCGCCTGGCATTCGATTGTTGCCCCGTCCACCGCCTCTACGTCCTGTTCCTCGACTTGCCATCTACACATGTCAAATAGCAAATTGAGATTCCTTTTATAGTCTAACTAGTAGTGCATGTTTTTAACCAATTAATAGACATAACATCCTAAACTCAACTGCTGCTCATTCTTCCTAACTCCTAAGGTTATGTTCTAACTCTAGTGTTCATCTTTTCCTATATACATTCTAAGATTCCATATATTGCTATTAATTAAATATGTAACATAATCATGTAGTACAAACATGAAATGCACAATGAATGCAATGGTTCAAACCCATGCCCATAAAGTCCTAGGTAATCACATACCGACGCCCGGATGCTGCCGTGAAGTTGGTACTGTGATCTTATCGTGCACCAGTAATCATAAACCTAGGCACTGTACTATAACTCCGTATGTTCCGCACTCCATGCCCACCAAGCCTCAGTGTTCATATACCTGCACTTTGATACTCAAGTCAGACACCCAAAACCCCCCGGGTTTGTTGGACCAACCGGCCAATCGCAAAACTTGTGAATATCGAGTGACCAAATACCGCATTGTTATGTTCCATTTACCGGGATCCATAATTTAGTAAAAAAAAAAAAAAACTAGATAGAGTCTCTTTTGTACGGGGAGTTGTATCCAAAACCCAACCAGTACAATATATAATCACATAACCCATCCGTGACTCCACATACAACCGTTGGCCGAGTCCATTTATGAGTAAAATTTGGTCCTACTGGGCTCATTTATCCATACTAAAAAATATACAAGACTATATCACAAGAGTTCTTAAGAGTTTAAATACAACACTCTTATACAAAAATATATATATATATATATATATATATATATATATATATATATATATATATATATATATATATATATATATATATATATATATTAAAACTGATGAGTTCTAATATATTTCCATAAAATAACTACAAAGCCAATATGATTCTTTCTTCACAATTGCGACTTCGAATGAGCACCGCCCTTCGGTGTTTGTCTTGCAATTTGAAATGTTTCCATATACGGTGAGCTGGGTGCCCAAGAGAGAAAACTCTTATTATGGGCTATTCCACACTTAAGTGCACATACAATGGTCATGTTCATAATTTAAACTCACTTTCCAAGCAAATGCAATTTATAAAGATGAAATCTACATGCCATAAAATGAGACGGTGACTCAAACATGTACCATGCCCCGAGCCCTTACTAACTCCCATCACACTGAAACCTTATCACACAAATGCCAAAGCCCATGTGATAAAATCCATCATTTATGGATTACATCAAATGATCATTTTACAAAACAAATTCATTTGTTTTCAAACCAAAAGCTTTTTGGATGTTACACCTCAATGATCATTTATATACAAAACTCATTTGTCTTTTTATAGGTAGCAAAATTTTGGTGTTACACCGTAGGCTTCGCACACCTAGACACTTTTATGGGCCTCTCACCATCGAATTACAAGCTTAACCACAACTAACTAGTCTTTCAATTCGAGGGCGTCTATCCTTGCCCATATTACCCGAATAAGTTGTCTTTACTACATTATTCAACTGCGCGATTTCCGCTGACTTCATCCCACTCGACTCAAGCCCACACAATCAAACACCAAACACAATGTCGACAACTACGCACTCACCCATTCAATATGACAACCTCTGTTTATGCAATGTAATGCCGCATTGCATGTTATATCACACACACGCGCGAATGCGCAGCGGCAATCAAACCACATACTTCACGCCGCGACAATTATCTTAATTGCATATAATTTCCATATTAATCACATTCCATGTCAATATATTTATACACATATATTAACATCTTATCATTAATAACTACACAAGATGTTTTTCAACAACACCCGATCCTCGGTTGGCACGGCGTATAATTATGCCCATAAAAATGGGCCCCAAGACAAGCCATAAATAGGCTACCAAACCAGCCATCCACATCCATAAATAGGCTACCAAACCAGCCATCCATAGGCCTCAATCATACCCTTAAACAGATGTGAACAAATTCCATAGTAGCACCGACCAGCCTTAATCAATCCTAAAACTGACACAAACAACAAAAACACCTAAGCCGCGGGTAGTTCTAGGAATGAGATGGACCATAACTTGAGTAGTAGAGGTCCAATTTGGGTGATTTAAAAGCCTAACACCAAGTTCACAAATGCAGCTACAACTTCTATGAAGAACATGAATCCAAATTCTCTGCTTTCCTAATCTAAAACCGCTCCAAATCGAAGCATAAACACCAAACAACCTAAGTCATGGATAGTCCTCGAGAATGAAATGCGCACCATAACCTGAGCCTGCAGGTCCACTGGGTGATTCAAAAGCCTAACATCAATTTCACAATTGCAGCTACAACTTTTATGAAGAACATGAGTCCAAATTCCCTTAATTTCCTAACCAAAAACTGGTCCCAAATTCTGGACAGTGTGTAGGGTCAAAATAGGGCAACATTCTCAATACCCTAAAATCCCGACCCAAACAAATCTTTGTGTGGCAAAAACACAACTAAACAACCACTTAGAGTAGTTCACAACCAAATAGCCCTGTATGAAAATAAACCAAAGTAGGAAGAATCCTTACCCTCGTCAGAAGAGCACGTGCAAAGCCTCCCTAGCCCAAAATCCTTGATTTCCCGAAATATCATTTTTTGGATCTTCGATGAAATCCGTCCTTTTTGGTATGTACGAGTAGCCCTCGTCGAGTAGATGAGCTTTCACTTTGGCCTGACACTCGATCGCGTAACTTCGAGGATCGAAAAGGGAAGCTGTCTCACCCTTTCTCCCTCTCTCTCACGTAAAACAAAGTAGAAAAATGTCAATTCTCTGCCCTAAGTCCCATTTTGTTCTAACTTATGTTTAAGTTAAGGTAGTGACCCACGTCATGCCATGTGCCCATACTTGCTCGGGTTCGTTTCTGCTCAAAAACAATTTATTTCATCTCAGTTCAAGTTCAAATTCAAATCATATTCCATGAACTTAACTCAAGTTATTTCCCAACTTTCAAGATTTTCTAAAATCTCTGGCCCTGTACACCCTTCACCCTAAAAATGTGAAAATCGAATGTCTCTAATTTAACAAAATTGCTTAGAACCAGATTTTTTGCATCGAATCCAAGCAATGGCGTTTCGCCATTATCCAAGATCTATAAAATTTGTAGGTTTTCAACCTGTACTATTTCAACAATTTACTGTTTTGCCATTTTTCACTAAAATTCAATTTTTTTTTTCCGGGTTTTACAACGTATGGGGCTACAAGTCTACATTTGAGGCTATTGGATCTACATCCTCAATTGGTTCATCATTTGTAGTGGCTACTGGATGCTGGTCAAGAACAAGGCTAGATATCGGAGCGGAAGCAATAGGCATAGGAATTAAATTGAGTGTTCTTGAATACACCCTGGCCCTTAGTCAGATCGGGTATCATCCTCAAAATAGATAGCTTCGACCAAACCCAATCACTTTGGTGGTCCCGCGACGGCAATAAAACTTGAACCTCCTCTTAATCCCACACACAATAACCAATAAAGTACCCACCGATGGTTTTGGATCAAGTTTATTCGATTGGGTTTGGCCGATTTGGCCTCACTGTATTCTCAGTAGCCCACAACATTAAGTGACGAAGACTAGGCTTCTTTTGTGACCATAGCTTATATGGAGTCTTAGGAACAAACTTACTAGGTGTCAAAAATTGAGAAATCAAGATCCGGAAGAATTACATCCTTAATTAATCTCTCCATTATCTGTCTAGAAATACGACCAAAACGCTTGTGCCAAAGAGTAGAAGACTTTTCATTCAATCTCAAACATTTCTTGCTACTAACAGTATTAACAGAAACAGAAAGCAAAGTAGACAATTTTAATCTATAAAGATTCTCACAAAGTACTCCAGTGCCAATCAATAGTGAATCTCGATACAATTTAACTTTTTTAGTTCAAAAAAGAAAACTATATCCAAGTCTATCCAAAATAGATACTAATATCAAATTTCTCCTGATTGAGGAAATGTACGCCACATCCTGCAATTCCAAAAAATTTCATGTATTGAGTTGTAATCTAACATTTCCCAGAAAATCAACTTGGACTTTTATACCGTCTTCTATGTACACATACTGCACCAAACTAGTTGGACTTCTTCTTATCACAGCTTGCATAGAATTGCAAGCGTGAATGGTAAAGACCACTATCTAATCACTAAGTATCGGGATGTCACATCAATAATATTGGATTCAAAACAAACATTCACCCAATGATTATCATATAACTCAAATTTCCCATTCTTGTAATTAGTCCCATTAAGTTTCGTGATGGTAGAGAATTGAGGAAAACTCAAAACTGAAGAATAAACAAAAGAGCAATGTAAAAAATACATGTAAAACAAAGACATGCAAATTGCTCAATTCTCCTGCTTACCAAATGACCCATAAAAGTGGTCACTAAATACTAGAGTCTATAAAATACAAAAACATTCATACACATGTAAGAGCAATTCACCAGCCGTCACAACCAAATGTGTTAATTTCCCATTGATAGGGTAGTAAAATTGTGCGGTTCATGACACTTAGTAAAATCTTTTCATCAAACTAAGTATCCTACCAAATAATGAAGTCATCGATATGACAACTTTTCTATTCGTATGGATTTTAGTAAAATTGATGCGCAAAACGAGAGAAATAACAGTTGCAAATGCTCATACTCACGAGAGGCAAGTTCATAAACATTCAATATTTCTCAATTTTTGCCTAAGTTCATAGCATTCAATCTTATTCACAATATGATGCTATCAATAATTATAAATAAAACAAATATAATTTACTAAAGCAATATGTGAAAAAACAGTAAAAAGATTGTAAATTTTGGATAAAATTTTGATTGTTGTTACATAACTAAATTTAATGTTTAATGGGGTAAAAAAAACAAAAATGGGGGGCAAAAACATAAATTTTGGCTTAAAAAAAAAATTACCTCCATAAAAAAAAATCCCAAAACATGAAAATAATAAACAAAATGGAAAAATATTTCATTATATTTCATTTTTGGAAATCCCTCAACCATTAATGGAACAAAAGAATTTAAAAAAAAAAAAAAAATCCAATTTGTCATAAAAGACGGTTCCCATGAGAATCAAATGAATGAATCATAAAAAGATTTTTCCTATTAAGAAATCTCAAGATGTCATTATCCATCCAATAAAATAATAATAATAAAAAATTATTATTGACAATGGGTGATTATCAAATCAATCAAATAAAGTCGGTATTGATTGCCAACAAACAAAAAAAATAAAAAATAAAACAAATAATTTATTATTATTATTATTATTATTATTGACAATGAATGATTGTTAAATCAATCATCTCTAACCGTGAATGGATGATTGACAATGGATGTTTGCGTTTTTTTTGTCGCCAAATTAGTAGAAGAATGTTATATTAGAATATACGGAGACTTTCATACCAGATTCTTGTAGATGTGCTCGAGATTCAATAGAATTAAATAGTGATTTTGTCTTTTATATCACCAAACACTAGAAACTTTTCATCAAGAAAATAAAAAACTCAACCGTTCATAAAACAAAAACAAGATTACGTTGATGAATGCAGAAAATAAAACCCAAAAAACGCAAAAACGAATTTAACAGCTTCAATATCAATTAAAGCGACTCTAATACCAATTACTTTAGGGGCGGCCCAACAAATTCAGAGGCCCTAGGCGAGAATATGAAAGTGGGCCCTATTAATAGACAATATTTATTAAAATATATTCGTTTAAGCGATATTTTTCTAGCTTTTTGAGATCTGAAAATATTGATTGATTTTATATTGATTTTGTTAATATATATTTTGATAGATAATATATTGTCAATTTAATTTTTCTTGTGACATAGTTGATCGGAGATAAGATTTTATTAATTTAAGTTTGAAAAACCTGTATTTGAAACAGCCCATTCTTTGGTATTGTTAACGATATTAAAAGTATCGTCGTTAGAAGCAATCAATCGTTTATATAAGTTAGGTTCAGCGGGATTATTAATTCAGTTAGTAGAAGCTTTTCTTATCTGATCGATTAAAATAAATCTAATAGTGATATCGAAAATAAGTAAATCTTCGAAAAAGTTTGAGGATTAAGACAATAACTTTTCAAACCATCATCATCTAAGGATTTTAATTTTTAAAACAAAATAAAGAAACCAAAAATATTTTCATATATTTTGAATTGTTCAAATCTCTTTATGAAAATAACTAGATCAACTATAAATAAAAAATACTCCAGTTAAAGATTATTAAGTGATAGTGTTGCGCGTGATATATTGTATCGCTAAAATTGTTTTCCTAAAAATTTCGTTTTTCTCGAAATACTGGTTCTATTTCCATTTCAAGTCTGATCTCCTTTGATGAAATCAAAGCGGTAAATCCATTTTCTCTATATGATTCCAAAAAGAAATAAGTCACCCAATTGATCAATATAGTAATGTGCATGTCTTTGGATTGTAAATTTTACTAAACGTGTTGACATCAAATAATATATCATACTAAATATTCATACCCAATACAAATTCAAAGTTTTCAATCTCATATGTAGCTAAGCATGTGAGCACATTTCCTTGTTTAGGATCTTGACAATTTTCTTTAATTGAATTAAACGTCTGTATTTTGGTCGATACTTGATTGCTTTAACACTTTGATCTGACTTTCCCATCGTTTGAGATAATAGTTGGGATTACTTGTAGATATATTATCTTTATACAAAATTTTCATCAGTTTTGTTGAAGAAGAGAAAATAATGGTATATACGTTATGTCTCCCAAAAGATATGGCTTTAGAACAAGGAGTTAGGCATATCCTGAAGTCTGAGATTAAGATTATGACATCCACATGGTGTGTAAAATGCTCTTGGATTTATATCTAGTAGTCTTTTTTGTACACCTTGGTGTTTTCCTTTCATATTAGATCCATTATCATATCCTTGTCCTCTTACATCGTTTATATATCAAGTCAGTTTTTAATTACATTTATAAGTTCATCAAAGGCCTTTCCAGTATCATCTACTTCAAATTCTAAAAATATTCTTCTATTTTTATTAGACTTGTTGGCTTCATCCTTGATATAAGAGTCATTTATTCTTGATGACTTGCATGAATTACAATCAAGTGATACTTGAAAATATTTTGCTTCTTTTAATCTTATTAATGATTACATTTTAATTTGAAGCTAACATTTTGTATTAATTCATTTTTGTATCTTATGCACGAGATAATGATTATGAATTTCACCATCTTTAGTGTCGAACATGTTCTTGCATTATTGGATCAAATTCATAATCATTTCAAATTAAACTTAAAAGTTTCCATTGTTGTCTTGATATATTTTCTCATTCTTTCCCACGAAATGCAAATTATTTTTAGCGAGAGTTTTACTACATTCAAATTCTTACAAGTACTTTTTTCCAATAATCTTTCTCTTTGTTAATTTATTCTCTTGAATGTTTCGTCCAATAGTTTTATTTTTGACAATCTTATTTCTACAAATCAACCCATGAATTCATATTAGTGATATGCTCATTAGTTGTTTCATGAGTTTTGAGCTTATAACTAAGATTTTTCAATATTTAGTTCCTTCATTAACTAATTGACTTGTCTAGGTTTTGATTGAATAACTTACAACAAAAACAATATGCTATCTAAATCTTTTGAATATCTTCAACATTTTCTATCATGCTTTTCTCCATTTGAAGTAATTTTAGAGTGTAATATGTAATAGAAAATGTCTATTATTTTCATCATTAGGAAAGTCTAAATCATTTCCTAATAGGACCTCTTTCAACTAATAAAGTCTCTCTTAATTTTGTGTCAATATTTTTTCCATTGTCACGGATCATAGATATTTTATTGGAACATAATCTAATAGTTCCTAATATGTTCATTCTTCTTTATCTTTCGCACCTTCACTAACAAGTTCACATTCTTTACTAATTTCATTTTCTTTAAAATCTTTTGGCAATCCATTGATTTTGACATATTATCTAATAGTTCAACAGTTGAATCATCATTTTGAATTTTTGTTACTGATTGTAGTTTATCACTAATAACAAATTTATCGAGTGTACTCCTTTTTGAGATTCAATAAGTGTCTTGTTTTCTCTTCTTTTCACGTTTTCACATCGAATCATATTTTGAATGAACATACTAATTATATAACTTGCAATTACCACAATGAAAAATTATACTTTAAAATTTATAAAATTAGAATTAAACTAAAATAATAGTTAAAAATTAGCTCACAACACAGTCTTTGTGCGAGTAAGATTGATGTTTGTTTTGTATGAGCTTCAACAAATTTTGTATTATAATTTGTAGCAACAAATTCCCTGTATGTGACCTTCTACTTTGGGCACAGTGTTCTTTGTTCATTCAGATTCCAACTTTGGTGTTCTACTGTGTTTAGATTCTGAAGGGCGCAGAGAGAGAGAGAGAGAGAGAGAGAGAGAGAGAGAGAGAGAGAGAGAGAGAGAGAGAGAGAGAGAGAGAGAGAGAGAGAGAGAGAAGAACTTTTACAAATCACGAACAAAAAAAAAAAATTATAAAATTTTGGCATTCAAAATCTCATGAGTCCATTCGATAAAAAAAAATATTAACGATCCATTCTGAGTGTAGCCTGTGATCCAATAGTCTAACGAGAAGAGTGTGTGATACATTAACCTTCCTTGTAGAAGTCTAACGACTAGAGCTACTCTGTTGTCTAGTGGAGCAATTTTCAAGGTAAATTATCTATTGATATTGGGCCACCTAGTGGGTCCTTCGAGTCTCAAACCAATTTATCCAAAATTATACATAAGCTAAAATTCTTGCTTAGCAGTGCACAGAATTATGCAAAAATTGGGGGGCCACCCCAGGCGACTTGACTAAGTGGCCTAGGCCTAGAGTAGGCCCTGAGATGTAATTATTTTATAAAATCAAAAATATTTATTGTTTTCAAAACAATTGATCAATAATCAAAGGAACCAATAAATACGTTATAAAATGTCATTTATTGAAAGCAATCATATGCTCGATTAAATGCTTGGATAGATAACATATCTGACATGAATCTAGATTTATTAGCTACCATTAGTCTCCCAAATTTGCAAGGGACAAAATTAAAGAAGGTTAGGGTTAGCAATCTTTCAGCCACGAAAGTATGTTACTTAGCGTTTGTTAAATTCACGGGATCCAGATTTACTCGTATATATAGAGTCTGAGAATAGTGAAGACTTTTTTATTCACGATAGAACTGCAAAGCGAGGAAGAAGATAGAATAGCAGGCACATAAGCTTGGATTAATATTAAATCACATAAATGATTCATAATTAATATACATAATTATATAATTAAAATTTTAATATGATTATACTTCAGGATTAATAAATTAATCTAGATAAATTTTTAAAGAAAAACAAAAAGCTGTTTTTAAATCACGTGTCAAAAGATTCAAAACAGGCTTTTAGTTGTTTTGACCCAATAGACGTCTTTTAAAAAAAAAAAATATACATTTATTAATTGATATTAATTATTACGAATGGAGGAAAGTCATAACCATCCTTGAACCTCCACAATTAGGATAATTTAAGCTTCAATGGGTGTAAACCTTAGAATGGATTGGACCTCAGTGGTTTGGGCCTCAGCGATTTGGGCCTTGATGTGGTGCAGCTTTATTAACTTGGGCCATAGTGGGCTAAAGTTTTGACATGATTTAGGCCTTTACCCGGTAACCAAGCAAGTGTCAACTTGACTTAAGTGACTTAGGACTTAAGCTTTTTGTGACTTGACTTATTAGGGCTTGAGCAAGTTTGGACTTAAGAATGTTGGTTGTGAGCATAGTGTTTATTCTCAAATTGAAGATTTTTTGGAACTTGTTCTTTAAATTTCAAAGCTTGAATAGCTTTGAATACTCAAACTAGCACAGACCTTTGAACTTGTTATTTAAGCTTTTTGAAATCTCCTAATTATGTTCTAACGTATTATATAAATGTTCAAACTTGTTCTTTAATCTTCAAAAAAGTTGAAGAGTTTCTCGAATCTATTTTATCTTATTTTTCTAGGGGTTTAATTATACTTTCTCTTTAATCTTTGAAAGTTAGAAGAGTTTATGAATCTTTGAAATTTAGGTGAATAGCATCTTGAACCTTTTAGGCATCTCTCCAACTCGTCTCAATAATAATTTTGAATTTTAAATAAAATAAATAAACTTGAACTTTTGTGGATAAAATGTCAGTTACAGTAAAAAAAGCGTCTAAAGCATTTTTCTTTCCCGATGCTTTTGAGATTTAAAACTGAGTTTTCTTAGGCATCTCAATGATGGCATCCCAAGTTTAAATCATCACAAATACATTCAATTTACCCTTTCTCTTCCTTAATAATTTACATCATGTGCCCATCCGTTCGTTTTATGTGGAATTAAAAATTTTCTTTATAATATTTAATTAAATCAATAAATATAAATATAAATATTTAATTAATAATTTTGTAGTTGAAATTTTTTTTGGTTACAAATATTAATTAATTTTAAAATTTTTGTACTTTTATAAAAATAATAAAAATAAATAATTTGTTAAATATAGAGTTAAAAATAAATGTGTTGGAATTAATAGAAAAATCGGGATCGGAGTAAATAGTTGATAAAGATTTTGCTGATTTAAGTTAGTTGCATCTTTTAATCATTTTTACTAAATGACATAGATGATTTGAATTTTCATTTTATGTAAGTAGACAAAAATTGAAATTACATTGAAAATAACACATTGTGTCATTTGTTAAAGGATTGGAGAAATTTCTGCGTTTTGTTCTTTTCTTGTAGCCATGTGCACGTAGTTGGTAATAGTGTTCTTCAATTGATGGACGTATGTGAGATGTCTTTTTATATGTATCATCGGCGATAAATCTGCAGCTATCTTGCACTCATACGCATCTATCTTCGGCCGTCCCAGCGGTATCTAGTTCCACATCCTATACCGTAGCACTCCTTGATGAGTGAAGCTTTTGCTCCTCATAAAAAGTGCTTCTCTTGTTTCTATGAGATAATTCCGCGAAGATAGTATATGAAATAGAATTACTAGTATCACATTGGACTCGCCGCACACATACGCTTTCTTTGTTGCTTTTCTTCTTGAGGTTTAACTATTGGAAATTGCTTGTTGCATTGCTATATGGATCTTGATCAGAGTCAAGAAGACTCTGGGTGTATCGTGAGTTCCTCGTAAAGCAGGGGAGCAAAGGGACTTTAGGGTTCAACTGCGGTATAATGTCAAACATCGCGTGTTAAGCACCTCGACAATGATCATAAATCCACGGACTCTGGCTGTTTGCTTGAAAACGTATTAAGCAGCTTGCACCGCTATGAGAAAAATCAAGTAGAAATAAATAAAAATTCATTCTAAAATATTTGTTGCTTAAGTATAACGATAGATCAACGACCTGGGTCGGTGATGTTACTCAGCTTTACGACTATTTACGATGCTCTGCAGTATCGCCGTTTGTCTGTGTGGATTCTATAAATTTGTATAGAACATAAAATTAAAGTGGTGGGTCGCTCAAACGTTAGTGCAAAAAACTTATTGTCCTTTCGATCCCAAGAAAACTTTGACATCGGTGCTTGTCTAGATCACCGGATCTTGAGTTATGGTCAGTAAGATATCTGTAAATCTTACGTCTTAACCGTTTAAAAAAGATTTACTACACTTCATGTATTGGAGAATATGTTTTGTTGTTCACAATCGAACTTAAATTAAGTATGAATAACCTAATGTGGAGAGAATTAATAAAACAAATTATTTAAATAGTTAATGGAATATTGATAAAAATTATATATGTTAATGGCAATAAAATAAATAAATTCATATGAAGTAAAATCTTTATAAGATATTAACTATGACATAAAATCTGAGTGAATGGATGAAAAAAAAAATGATTGTGACACAAGATTATTTAATAATAAATATCATACGTATGAGACTTAGTGTCTTATCATATGTGGTGTAATATAAATAAAAAAAAATATAATTAAAATTAGTTATAATTTTTAACATTAAGAGTAATATTTATAAAAAATTATATAAATAATTTATTAATTTTAAATCTTTTTTTTTAAATGAGAGTGAGATGTTTCATTGATCTGATAAAGTTAATATGTACTACTTTATCAAGGAAATTGAACCAAAAGGATGGCCTTTTCAAAGTATCCATCCTTTTCTTATTTTTAAATTCTAGGACAAGAAAAGATGGTCAGGTGGAAAATTGAAAAAGAAAAGCCAAAAGGAATTCACCTGTGGGGGGATGAGGAAGGCAGGGACCGCTGGCGCGGTACTCTCGGTGGGATGAACATCTCGCGGAGCCGGAGATGGCGGCGTGGTGGCCAGTGGTTTTGGACCCGGAAATCAGAGTAGGGAACGGCGAGGAGTTGACGGCCCGAACGATGTGAGACGGCGACAGAGACGGCCCGGTGATGGTGATTTCTTCCCTTCTTTCTTTTCGTTTCTTGCGGTTTCCCTAGATCTGAAAATTTGGTGTATGGAAATTGTTTCCGAGGGTTTGCTATTTATAGAATTTTTTTTTTACTGGGTGTTGGGAGATTGTGAAAACATTCACGGGTGTGCATATTTGTCTAGAATATCTGTTTTGGAGATGCTAGTTCTACGATAAATGATTCATTAGTTCACGAGGTGATTTCTTGATTCCAACGGTTATATATTGAGGAGTAGGAATGAGTTTATTTGGATTTTGCTCATAAACGTTGATCAACCATATATACTTAATTTAGTGATCACTTGTTTGATATTAGCAAAAATTTAGCTCACAGGGTATTCTTTGCTAACTGGTGATATTTTTAAAAGCTTGTATTTTGAACTTCTTTATCTTACAGCTTTGCTATTCTTTGTGGAGTCTAACTAAACCCAAAATAATGACTTGAATAAAAAATAAAATATTTGTAATAAATTGAACTTTTGTGGATAACTAGACTAAAATTAGAACATATATTGATTTAGTGAATATTTTACATCATAGTGATTTATTTTTCATCTTGTCTTGTTTTTGTACATATTTTTCATCTTGTCTTGTGCATATTGATAGATTTGAAAAAGTAGCCTAATAATATAAGATTTTATTGATTCAGAGGGCATAATTAAGGGTGAAAGTTCAAAATCTGACCGATTTGCAATAAATTTAGAGACATATGCCTACTATACTAATGCTAGGTTCGTCACTGTTGATACCCATGACTAATTATTCATTTATCATCGTTTTTTCCACTTATTTAATAAAAGCCTTTTTAAAGCTTAGAGAAGAATTACTATAGTAATCTAATCCCTAAACATGTTTTTCCTTTAAAATGAGATAGCATATGATTTGATTTCTCATTTTACTTTTCTCCTTAAAAACAATCCGTTATTCAAAATTTTGATAATAAAAACTAGTCTCATCAATTAGAATGTTGCAAAACAATGGGTAAACATTATATATATGATTTTTATAATATTAGCATTTATATTACCTAACTTATTTTAAATTTATCCATAATTTGAATTTTTAATTTTTAATTAGAGTCACCAATGGTTGTCAAAAAAAAAAATAGAGTTGCCCATGAGGCTCAACTTGATGCTTAAGGTTAGACAGAATACAAGAAAGACTCAAGTTCAAATCTCTATGATAATAGAATACAAAAACATTGTAAGTCCAACTAAATAAATGTCAAAACAAAAATACTAATAATCTATTCTTTGAAACATTCTTCAAATCTCTAATTTGAATGATTAATGTCATTGTCGTGATTTTGATCGTCTCTCCTTTTACTATACTTTTCTCTTAATTGAATAACATTGTTTATCATTAATAATTTAGTGAATAGATTATAAGTAAAATATGAGAAAAATTATTTTTATATTTTGATTATTTTATCATATAATGTGATTCATAGAGACTTAATATATATTAGCAATTTAAGAAAAGCTAAGGTATTGAATCAATATTTATTATATCTGAAATTTTGAGTTATTAAAAATGTATAGTAAAATACGAATAAATGAAATAAAAATAAAAATAAAAATAAAAATAACATCAAGATGAATGAAATCAAGGTACAAAGAAATAGAATTTTGGTATAAAACATTGAAAACACCCAGATTATCCACTATGTAGTCCTTTTAATTTCTATCAGAAAAGCATCCTTCCATGCTTACCATACACTTTTAGGTCTAGAAATATGAAATACCAAAGGGTTAAGGATTATTGGATCCTTAATGCTGGTTGGAACTGGGAAATGTTGTCTGATTCCCTCCCGCCTCCGGTCAAGACTAAATTAGCTTCCATCTTCTTCGAGAGGATGGCACAAATGACTCTCTTTGTTTGGGTCTCTCTTCCTCTGGGGAGTTAACGGTACGAACAACTTATGATATAGTCACGGGTTCTGTTGCACCACACCCTATGCCAACCTTCCCATGACATAAGATTTGAAAGCTACACCTTTCGCAGAGAGTGTAGATACTGGCTTGGTTGGTACTTCACGGGAAGATGTCGACAAACTATGAACGAGGTCGTTGAGGGATGATCCTAGACTGTTGTTATTTGGATTGTCTGACCTTTGAGGTATTAGCGGTGTGATGTAAACCTGTAAAAAAGGGGCCAGCGGTGGTGTCTTGGAGCCCGACATGGAAATGATTAAGTCGTGAAAAGGATGGAGAAGAGAAGAAGAACATTAATCATTTTCATAAGGGATCTTTCCTTTATACTAGAATTTCTCCTTGATTTATGGAAAAGATAATCTCGTAATTTTGGTGATGAGATCTTTATTTCCTTATCAAGAATTAATTTTCTCTTATTAAGGATTCATGCTTTTGAGACATATCGGATTTTGATATTGGGAGATCCGTGGATAAATATCTTTCTTATATTATCACAATAGACTTCAGAGTATACGATAGGATGGTGGTACAGGGACTCGAAACCTTAGACGGGGTTCAAAGCTCCGTGGCTTTGTAACATACGAAAATCTGCTAAATTTTTTATAATAAAAGGAATTAGTATATATTCGGGTATAATTAGACCCGGCTTGGGTATTTTAATTTTTTTTTTTAGATGAATATTGATTAAATGATTATTGATTACAGAAATAAACCCACAGTGAAAAAGAAAATATGGAAGTGTAATAAAATGGAGGTAGAAAGATTGAGTGTAAATAGTTTAGATCATCTAAGTGAATTTTGAGAAATACGTGAGTAAAGGAAAATAATAGGAAATTTTAAATGAAGAATAATAGAGAAATGGAGGGCTAATACAAAAATAAAAATAAAAAAATCGAAGAGGAAAGGACGTGCTTGGCATATAGGAAAGGAGGAAACTCTCTATTTTTAAAAATGAATTAAGAGTGATCAATAGAAAAGAAAAGCAGGAAAGGGAGGTTAGAGAGAGGCTCCATCGCCTGCAGATTCAAACCAGTCGGATAATGGAGTCTTACAGCGACGAAGGAAAGTCGCCCATAGTGACGAGAGAATTTCACAGTAGAGCCCAGAGTAAACGGAGGTTTGACAACATCAGTGGGTCTTCTCTACTTGGCCATTTCTACCACAGGAATGTTAAGGTGGATTATCTTGCCTTAGGGGAATGTTTGGTTGCATTTAAACCATGGGAAATTTTGCCACATTGTGGTAGTGCGCAGTTATCAGAACCTTAGGGCGATTTTGGAGTGCAGTGAAGGAATTTGGTAGTCGTCCTTCTAGTAAGTGTAGCCACATCGGTCGCTTGATGTTAGGCTTTTCTCGATTTGGACCCGGAGCTAAGTTATGGTCCTTTCTTGGTCGGCTAAATGCATCTGGTGGTCGATTACGCGGTCGGGTCAACTATTGGACCTTAGAACGGGTTTTGGGTCATAAATAAAGAAAGAATTTGGCAATAAGTCATACGTGAGTGTAGCCACATCAATGAACTTGATTTTAGGCTGTGAGTTTCTCAGCGGACCCATGTAGACAAGGTATGGTCTTTTTACTACGAAGCAGTCAAATGGGTGAAGGAGTCAGCCCATAAGTCGTCAAATAGAGGTAAGCGGACCTGCGTCACGAAGAGCTCAGCTGCGTCATGCGGAGCTCAGCTCGTCATGCCCAGAGCTCGGCTTCGCCGTCATCATAAGAGCTCATTTCGTCTGTAGAGCTTCATTTCGTCGGTTCGAATCGGCTCGTCAAAGTTAGTGCCCAGCATGGCCTCCCGACTTTGAAGGTCATTTCCCTTTCGTTTGAACTCCGATTTGGGTGTTGGCCCGGGCTATGGAAGCGTAGGTCAGAATACATTCATATGACTGAGAGGAGGGATGTTGATGTTAAGGTGTTTGACTGAGCTTGTCGGCCCGGTCACGGCTGTAGATTAGTCGGCTACGTCGAAGTTATTCTGGCATGGCCTCGACTTGGAAGGTCATATCTCAGCCGTTTGAACTCCGATTTGAGTGTTGGACTATCTGGAGCCCATTGAGTCAAGAATACATTAATATAACTGAGGAGGATGAAGATGTTTAAGCAGGGTGATGGGTCAGGCTCGTCAGTCGGTCGACTCGTCCCGATTAGGGACCATTGTGTATGACTTGAACTTGGAAAGTCATAACTCCTTCGTGGGAACTAAGATTCGGGTGTTCTTTGACTCTATGGAAAGCACAAATTGAGTCAAGAATCCATCTATATATATATATTGTTGTTAAAGTGGAACTCATATTAAATTCCGAAAATCAATCCTAACCAAAACTACTAGTACACCACAGAATAATGTTGTTCTTTAATGGTTTTGGAATAGGGGCGACGAGGAGGAAAGCCAAATTGTGATTGAGATTCAAGTTGGAATCAAAGTGCAAGATTTTTGGGTTTGTTCTTACAAATCTATTCTCATTTCAGTTTGAAATGTTTGTTCTCACAGACTCTATTCCTCGTTTCAAGTTTTTGCTTGTTTGTTCTAAAAGCATATTGAATTGATTTAATTGATTTGAGAAAAGTGATTGTGAAATATTTGCATATAAAAGGAAGAAATTGCATGATTATTGAAATTGTTTATACAAGCGTACATATTGTGCACTATATTTTGCTATAAAGTTGAGCATCCCTTAATAGAATGTTAAGTTTATTTCGCGTAAGGATAGATTGGTATACAATAAGAATTGAATAAGCGTCTTGCGGCTTGTATGATGATGTGTCACTCCGATCGGCGACGGTAGGGCCGTATCGGTAGTGTTATTATTTGATTATTTATAACCGATCGGCCAGCCGAGCGGGGCCGTCTTGTGTTATAAAACCATGTAATCTAGACACATGTGGTAGGCCGTCTGCCAGGTGACTGCGATATCACAGTATATCGAGGCATAGGTTAAATTCGTTAAGGGGCGTAAGCTGAATTGATTGTTATAAGCGATTTGATTAAATCATGAATTGATTTGAGTGGGTGAATCTCGAAGCCCAGATTGAATTTGTGAGCATATTTGAATTGATTTGAGATTGTGAAATCATAGATTATGAAAATGTATTTATGGGATGATCGATGAACTATAATTGTGTATATATATATGAAAGTATATACATTGTATTTATATTGATCATCGATAGGATTGAAAGTTCTGAATTATTAAATTGCATGAATTGATTTAAGGCTGACGAGATGATTATATAGAACCATAGCATGAAAATGCTTGGCGTATTGTTCTGCGTCTGCGTAGGTCTTGAGTGATAGATGAGTGATCGAAGCGGATACGAATCGAGGAGCGTGCAGTCGTAAAGAAGGAAATTTCGAATTATGCTCAGACATGTGCATTCCATTTCATATTTCTTTTGGATATTGATGTTATGTAAAAAACGATTTGAACTCTGAACATCTATTTTTTGTAAATGCTTATTTTATTAAATATAAATGTTTATGGGCTTGCCCCATTTTATCGCTTATGAATGAGTGATTTAGTGATTTTAAGTGGCATCGTTCGGTTCGGATCATGGCGAGGTCGGTCGGGGAAAAGCGCCACATGGACTCATATATGGTATTGCATTTGAACCACTATATGACAGGAGACTGATGGCCCAGGCTTTACCTGATCTTGATCCTGATGGCCCAATGAGCTTGAGCAGGTAAATGGCTCCTTTCTGTGCCCCATTTTCTTTGATTGGAAGATTATGCCCTTCTAGTAAGGGAAAAATATTGTGTTTCGGGACTTGAAGTATGAAGAATCATTGGTTATTAATGCACATATTTTCCAATGCGCGCGATATTTTGATGATTCATTCAATGCTCCTCTTGAGGCTCCTCCTGTGTCTGTGGGTTGGATCTCTGCAGAGATCGTAGAGTTATATGATTCCTCTTTTGTTGCACAAAGCTTTGCCCCCATTGTGATTTACTCCCTCACTCGCGTCCATAGGTCGGTGGAGTTTGAGAAGTTATGGAGGTAGGCTTTTAGAAATTTCTGCAGCTGTTTGTCGCCAATGGATATTGTGTGTTTGAGAACGATATACGTGACTTACCGGATCATCACAGGTGTGGAGCAGATGGTGCCAATTCCTATTCTAGGGTTCTTCTTTGAGACTAGGTGCCCCCTTGTCTCGGCGCCCTCAGGAAGTCTATGATCGGAGTTTTATTCTTTGAGGCAGAGGAGTCCTCAAACAGAAAATTCCAGACTCTTCTTTTTCTTCCACTTTTTCCTTTCTCTTTGCCTTTGTTTCCTTTTGATAATTAATCGGGTATAGCTACTTGGATGAATTTATAATGGGTCTACCATGGTTGTTTGGACTCATTTGCTTTTGTTTATATAGCGATGAGTGCCTAAAACACTCATGTCATACCCGCGTCCGTTCTATGTTTTTAGTTCGATTTTTATATTTAAATAAGCGCATTATAGCCCGATATCTGATTTCTGGATCTTATGTGCATTATAGATGAAGCAGGTGGTTTTCGAGATCATTATGGAGCAGAAAAGAAGAAGGAGAAGAAAACTAGCGGCGCGTCGAGCTTGTTTAAGCGTCGGGATAATACCAGCGTTGCGAGCAGTTGCGAAGAAAAAGTCAGCGAACGTCTCAATGTCTCGGCGTCGCCGATTTACTCGATCATAAAAGCAAAGAGACTAATTTGGAGGCATCGAACGTGCGAATTTGGGCGCGGAAAATGGCGCCGGCGACTCGAATAGTGGAAAGACAATGTTTTGTATTTTTTTCTCATAAATAATCGATGATTTATAAATAAATGCTTATATTCGGTTCGATATGGTATAAGATTTCTCTCTAGGGTTTTGTTGAACCATGTGTCACAATTGAATGAATTAAAGAGTTTAGAATTTATATTGTCAGTTTATTTGATGATTTACGCTTGATATGCTCTATATACCTTGATCTATATGCATGGTAATACTCTGTAACATTGGCATGATCTTGTTGGAGTACAGAGATCGAGATAGAACTCCCGAGGATGCGAATAAAACAACCCTCGGTTAATCGATAAATAGAGATATCCTGATTCCGAGTATAGTGATTAAGGTTCGAACATTTAGGACTTTCGGAGTATTGGGTCGGGGCAGAGATGCACCCAACCTTACTGGCGAGATAGGCGGATACACCTCGAGAGAGGGTATCTCGTAGGCATGATCACCAGCCATCGAAGTCGTTGATGGGCGGGTAGTAATTCCTCTGGGTGAAATCCATCAAAAGTGGCGGGAGACAAATCCACTGAGTCTCCACCCAATGAGTAATTCCTGAGTTAATTTTAGCTTTAGTTTTAATGCCATTAATTGGTTGATCGCCATTAAGGTTTAATCCAGATAATATTATAAGGCCCGATTTGTTAGTCAGCGTAACTACTCCCGAGTGGATCGATATCTGTACCTAGGTACACTATATTGCCCGATCACGGCGATGCACTTAGCACATAAGGCGTACATTTTACACATCAATAACATCTTATCAGTTGTTGTTGTTCTTGGAGAGGTTTTCGATGATGGATATTAATAGGTTGAATGGATCATTGCTGGATTATCATATATAATATATTCGCATATGATTGCATAGTTGTTTTGTGTTTTGTGTGTTAAGATAGGAGATGATGGTTGTAGAGTAGATCAGGATGAACTGTCTGTTTTGATCTGAACCGAAGAACCTTGACTGCGCGAGAGAACAAGAGAGCCTGACATAGAAATCTAGCAATCATGCAGAACAATGTAGAAGATTATGGCGAGCTTGAGTCGCAAGGGATCATGATAGGAATAATGGTAGAGATAGGGTGCCCGGTACATTTATCTGGCGAGATGATCCATTTATGTTGCTAAGAAGAGTTAAGCCTTCCTACCTACAGTTGTTCAGACAGCTATCAGACGACCACCCATTCAGGTAAACAGCCGAGCTGAAGTGGTGACCTTGCGGTCTTGAGACATCACATTCCTACGGATTGCCAAGTGAGAATCAGAGAATATGCACTTGACGGCTTCATCAGTAGTGACCTGGTAAAAGTATAATGGGAGTAAGCGAAAGGCACTCAAGGCGAGATTATTTCCGCTCTCACTAGGTGATAGAGGCTGAAGCAGTGGTTGATGAGCCAGCCGCGATTCCATTGTTCATGAATGACCTAGTGTAAGTTCTTGACAAGTTCTTCCCACTGCTTGAAAATTGCCTGGCTAGCCGCGAGAGATCGATACTTTTAGAGAATTCGGGGAAGAACTTGGTAGAAGCATGGGATAGATTTCATGGAAGGCGTTGGGAGGTACCCACCCGCAGGGCATTCGATGGATGCAAGTCCATACTTTCTATAATGGTATGAAGGATGACCGAATAGTGATTGTTCTCATTAGGAGGTGAGCTAATGAAGACTCGGACCCGAGCATATGAAATCTGGAGGACAACTGCTTTACTAACGCGATCTTGGCACATGGATGGAGTTACCCGGTAAAGAGGCGTAGGCGGAATGGGTTCTTGGTAATGCGATTACTCATGTTGCCTGACTTACTAAACAACTTGGTAGGCGGTAAAATGCGCGAATCTGTTGGTAGCCCGTGGGGTTATGCGAATTCTATGGAGGGTGATAGGTAGTCTGGGGGAATGTCGGTCAGACGACGGCGATGGTGGTGGTATGTGTCGAGTTTTGTCGGTCCTTAACATGAGGTCGTGTCATGACAACAACCTAACGGAACCAGAATCAGGCGAGGTGGCATAATCATAATAATCGGAAAAACGATCGAGATATGGATGGAGAAACAATCGAACTGACATGCCACCACCGGTGACGAACCACCCCTTCGAAAAAATGGACTTGGGGACAAGCCTAGCTAAAATGATTACCTCTCATCACAGCCTTCATGAATGAGATAAAGGCAGATATACCTGGCTTATCCAGTCCTCGGCCCGAACAATCGGGCGGCTGACTAAGAAACTTAGAGGGTGCAAATGAGCGAATGGCTAATATCTTTTGTTGAGGAGGCTGATAAGGTTCAGAGCAGCTCAGGAGTGAACCCAGGGACGAGGAAGGTAATGAATAACATGTAAATTTGTCACCTTGAAGTGGTAGAGGAGATTAGCGATCTTGAGGCGACCACCGGTGTTGATAGGAGGTGGAAGTGGGGAGGTAATCCAGACCAAATTCGAATGATAAGACGAAGGGCATTGAAAGTTTGTGGAAGCGGGGCCAAGGGTCGACAGAGCCACGGCGAACCCACTACCACAATTAGGTACCCTTAACGCTTAAGAAGGTATTTGGACAAGCGGGTTCGCAAAGTTTATGGAGTGTTCGAAATTGCCACATCGACATTAGGTTCTTGATGCGTTAGAATAGATGCTTGATTATGTCAAATTCATGAAGGATATACTGTCGAAGAAAGAAGACTATGTGGACCGACGATAGATCTCAGAATGTAGTGCCATCCTTTAGATGAAATTGCCACAAAAGCTAAAAGACCCAGGCAGTTTTACTATCTCGTGTACTATCAAGAATTCCATCTTTAAGAGTGCCTTGTGTGACCTGGGAGCTAGTATTAATCTCATGCCCTTATCCATATTCAGACGATTGGGATTGAAGTGAAGCTTCGCTAACTCTGATCACACTTGATTCTTGAGACAAGTCCTTTAAAGCATCGAGGGTGGTGATGAAGGCGTTCTAGTAAAAAGAATTAGACAAGTTCATCTTCCTAGAGGATTTCATCGTGTTGGATATGGAAGAAGATAAAGAAATACCCATAATATTTGGTAGACCATTTCTCCATAGCTGGTGAGGCGCGATGATTGATGTGCGAGAGGAGAGTTGAAGTTGACGATGCAGGATAGCGAGTCGAGTTCCAATGTGTTTATTTGTGGACACGAAGCGGTGACCGTGATTCATGACGAAGCGATTGGAAATTTATAGTGTTTAGCCAAAGTGGTCTCATTAACCCTTTGGAGGCTATCCTGGTATAGAGTGATTCAGAAAAATTGGGAGAAGAGGCTGAAGAGTATGTGAGATGGATGGACTCCTTCGAACCTAATAGAAGAAATACCAGATTACATAGGTGAAAATATACTCGGCGATTAGTGTCGTCCTTTGTTGACCACGAAGATGGAGCAAAAGCCACTAGCTCGCCATTTGAGGTATGGCGAATGCTTCCACCTTACCAGTAATCATTTTAGCGTCCTTGACAGCAACAGAAGAAGATAAGCTATTGAGGGTACTCAGGGATCACAAGAATATGCTTGGTTGGTCTTTATTTGATTTAAAGAAGTTAAGCCCTCATATCGGGTCTGTGAAGATGGTCATAAGCCTTTAGTGGAAGCACGAGAGGAGACTGAATGAGACCATGAAGTAGTCAGTGGGAAGTACTAAAGTGCGGATCTGGGGAATTTATATATCTGTTCGGCGGTGCATGGGTGAGTCGTGCAGTGTGCCTAAAGGAGGAACGAATGAGTGATAAAGACGAAGAGCAATACATTCTTGCCTTCTAGAACAGTCACAAGTTGGAGGATTTGCATCGACTACGAAATTTAATAAAGAGTACATGAGACCATTTTACCACGTTCATAGTTTCTAGATCAGATGTTGGATAGGCTGGTAGGGCATGAATACTACTGTTTCTTGGATGGGTATTTCGGGTATAATCAAATCGCTATAACCTTAGAGGGTCAGGAGAAGACGACATTCACATGCCCTAATAAGTACATTAAGCATTCAGGCGAATGCCCTTGGTGTGCAGCGCATTAAGAGCACATTCGGTATTTATTATGATGGCCATATTCCGAGATATGGTTGAAAAAGAGAACATTTAAGTGTTCATGGATGACTTACTTTCAGTATTAGGGAATCCTTTGACAATTGTTGGAAAGCTTGAGATCGTCGCTGATTAAGATGTGAGGAAACCAATCTTGTGCTTAATTGGGAGAAGGTGTCTTTATGGTGAGAGGGCATAGTACTTGGGCGCCAGTTTCCTACGAGAGAGGAATGAGGGTAGACAAAGCAAAAATCGAGCAATGAAACTTCGTCTCATCTGTCGAGTAAAGGGCATAAGAAGCTTTCTAGGACACGCAGGGTTCTATAGGCGGTTCATAAAAGATTTTTCTCGGATTGCAATGGCCCTTGTCTAGTTTGCTTTGTTCAAGGGACACCATTGATTTTGATGAAAGCGTGTGTCGCGAGCATTCTCGATTACGAAGATAGATTAGTATCGACCTATCGTAGTAACACCAGTTGAGACCTTCCATTGAGCTAATGTCTGCGCCCGATGACTATCTGTCAGGCGATCTTTGGGACGAGAGAAAAGCGGGGTATATTTCAAGTTATCTACATTGCTAAGCGGACTGAATGATGTGACTGAACTATGCCACCACTTGAAAAGGAACTTTTGGCTTATTGTTTTTGCCTTTGACAAACTTAGGCCTTATTTGATTGGTAATAAGGTAATAGTGCACACGACCACTCACATAAAACCCTTGTGACTAAAAGGACGAAACAGGTGTATGGTGGGTACTCTATTACAAGAATTTGACCTAGAGATAAAAAGACAGAGAAGGGAATAGAACTGATGCGCTGCTTTCAGGTTAGAAGGGCCTAGAGATGAGGTGCAAGTTAATGATGATTTCCCAGATGAGCAGCTCTTAGCAATTGAAGACATAGCCAGACTCCCTTGCAGTTCGCCAGACTATATGAACTACTGTAGCCAAAGGTGATCCCTCCAGTTTTTGAAATTGCAATGAAGAAGGAGTTCTTTGCACATTTGAAGCACTACTATTGGGAAGAACCTATTCTATATAAGCATTATGCGGATCAAGTAATAAGGCGATGTATACTAGAAGATGAAATGGGCGATGTCCCCGAATCATTACACTTTGCCATGTGGGGGCATTTTGGAGGCGAAGGGCAGTATGAGCATTTCAATCGGGTTTCTACTGGCCCTGACTTGTTGAGGATGCTCACATTTGTATCACACAATGATAAATGCGAAGAATGAGGCATTTAAGAAGGATGAACTACTCATGAGCACAATCCTAGAGGTTGAGCTATTTGATTTATGGGGGATGGATTTTATGGGTCCATTTCCCCCCTCATTCAATCACTTCTATATCCTGCTTGTAGTGGATTGCGATACATAAATGGGTAGAGAAGCAATGCGGAAACACGCCCGCAGACAGCGTGAAGTGTGAGATTAAGTTCGCCGTAGCCACATATTTGCAGTTCGTCACCACGAGCGCGATCACGAGATGGAGGTACTGTTTTTAGCAATAGGATTGGTTGATAAGGTCTTGCGAAAATCGGTGTGCGACCTTTCGCACGTCACTCATACCACCCCGCGAGAGCGAATGGACAAGCGGAGGTGTCAAACGAGAGATAAAGTGCGTGGAGAAAACAATCACTTGATTGAGGAAGGACTAGTCGAAGAAGATCGAGGATGCACTCTGGGCATACAGGACAACATTTAAAACCTCGTGGGTATGTCGCCATTCCATTGGATTTATGAAAGCATGTCACTTGTCGGTGGAATTGGAACATAGAGCCTCTTGAAATGACTCGGATCTTGAACATGGGCCAGTAAAGTAAACAGAGAGAGCGGATGTTGCGACTTAGTGAGTTGGATGAATTAGGTAATGAGGCGTCACGAGAATGCTCGGAATATATAAGGAAAAGACAAAAGCGGCACGTAGGCTTGTATTATAAAGAGTTCGAGGCGGTCGGCAGAATTACGACTAAAACTTTTCCAGGGAAATTAAAGTCACGGTGGTCAGGACCATTTACTGTGACCCAGGTTTTTCCACATGGAGGAGCGGAAATTATGCACCACGAGAAGGGACATTCAAGTTAACACCTAGCGGTTGAAGCCATGCTTAGCGAGATCCATGCGAATCGTAAACCATTCAGTTAAAGCGTGCAGTAGTCTTAGTAGGAGTCCGGTAGTCCCGAAACCTCAGGATTATTGAGATGTAGGGCAGTCGAGCTAACGACATTAAACAAAGCGCTACTTGGGAGGTAACCCAAGCTTTTGATATCCTTTTTTTCATAGTATAGTTTTGAGTGTTTTTAGTTTTTGGCATATTTTGGTCTCTTTCGTGTCGTTTTCTCTTGCTTGCACATTTTCGGGACCAAGAGATAACCAATGGAGCGGAGGATAGCTTTAGGCGCTTCCGGTCAGCGAAGTGCAAAGGGGTCAGATTTTCATCCAGGGGGCTTTCTCACACTTAGAAACTGTTTTTTTTTTTTTTTAATTTGTAAATTTGGCCCTCTCTGTCACGTCATGACGATGGCTCTCAACGTCGCGACGTTGAAGGAACCTAGAAAAATCAAGCCTCTAACCGCATTATAGCGTTGAGTCTCAGCGTCTCGGCGTTGGCTAGCCTATTTGGTACCTACGTAGCGTTGCGGCTTTTTGCCCAGCGTGCGACGTGGGTGCCAACACTCTACGGAGCGTCGCGGCGTTGGCTTTTGAACTCTACGTCCGCGTCACGGCGTTGGATCTCTCAACGTTGCGATGTTGCGTCAGCTCTTGGGTGTGAGCGTTGTATCTCAATGTCGCGACGTTGGGACATAAACCCTCTGGAACGTCGCGACGTTAAGCCCGAATGTCGCGACGTTGCCCCTATTTTTTATGAGCCACAACCTCATTCTTCTTCCCCACATGAAGCCTAAGTTTGAGCCCTTAAGCCCTCCGTTTTTATAGAGCCTAGAGAACTCAACAAAACTTGTCCCCACAGGTCCTAGGACACCTGGCCAGCCCTGCGATGCATCCACTAGGCCTCGAGTCCCCATTTGCTTGATTTGGTTTGGCACCTTAGTCTAGGTTTGTATGCGGGGTTCGTGGAAACCCCAGAGCCATTACCCAGAGTGGCCCAGGTTTTGCTCTTAGGGTCTCGTTGGGTTTAGGAAGGCCCCTTGGGATTGTTTAGGGGTATTGGCAGTCTTAAGGTCACGTCACATAGCCTTGTCCTTGATGCTGCGATTAGGTGTTAAATAAATTACTTAGTGAGCTTTGGGGGCTTCAGTGTTCTGGTGTTCCTATTGCATCCTTGGGTGTTAAGTCTAGGCCGTAAAGGAGTCTGACACACTTGGATCTGGCCGACGGGACTCGGTCGTGCCTATGTCGGAGTAAGCGGCAAAGATGACCGCCCGAGAGAGTCGAGTGCAGTGAAGAGCCCGCTTGCAGTTCATATGACCATGACAAGTTTGTCAATGAGTCTTGTACAGAAGTTCGTCCTCATTTCAAATTAGTCATTTTATTGAGAGAGGGTTCACCTTTGATGACTTCTTTATGAGCGATTGCAACGAGGGGTGGCCCGGGCACTATACTGACCTCACACCGGTTACCCTGAGTGTGGTCTGCGAGAATTCCTACGTAACCTCGCCTCCACATGTTTTGAAGAAGGTTGGTGCGGCGGGGTGTTGGTATTGAACTAACAAGTCTCAATCGATCTTATAACCTTGACAGGTTCTCCACTGAGCCCTTTGATAGGCTCCGTGCATCAGACTATAAGTCATTGGGATATTGACCAACGAGGCGAGGTAGTGGAAGATTAACGTTGAGGGCTACGGTTCACTTTAAGGTGGCTTATTTGACCTCAATGTAAAGGTATGACTTGCCTTCATCCATTGCGTCTCATTGAAGCGGCGAATGTGTGCGAAGTGGCAGCAACCTTAACTATGCCATCATCCAGGATATACCTTTCGATGTTGGGCAGGTTATAGAGGATGCCATCCTCCATAACGAGGAGAAATACCCAGATGAATCTAGGAAGCACGCTTCACTCATTTACGGTCTATGTCTGAAACAAGTACAGGGTACTTACTTAGAAAATAATGAGGCTTGGAAGTACACTGTTAAGGCAATGTAATCAGGCGGATGGCCCGATCATACTGAGGCTATAAGAGGTTTATGAATGAGCGTGAGCCTCGGACCAGTGGAGGCTTTGTGATATCAGTCTGAGTTTGTCTCGGTTGACCCCCAGGTGGCGTTGAACGGAACCTCCACCCATTCCCCACCATCACAGCCATCCCTGGAGGACGATCCGACCAGTCCTTCCCATATCCTGGTGGACCCAGTGCTCGACCTCACTACTCATTTCGAGGCCTACTCGGATGAGACCCATGAGCATCGAGTCCTCATCAGCCAGGATGTGGAGGCCCTCCGCACCGACATGCGCATCGTCTTGGCCAACCAGGCGACCATCCTCCGCAATCAGCAGTCCATCCAGGACCAGCTAGCGTAGCTCCTCGCCTTCCACCAGCCACCTTCGCCGCCATCGCAGTGATCTGGTCGATCACTAGGGAAGTTTCCTATACCTTCTCTCGTTCTTTCATCGACATTGAGGACACTGTCCACACTTGTTTGGGGAGGGTGATCGGGTTGTATTTGTGTTAGTTCGCTTTATGTTTGGGTTAGTTTGTGCTTTATGTTTTAGTGTGTTCTAGGTTATTCTTATGTTTTCTATTCTATTATGTGGCTTCTTATGCTTAGTTATATGTGTCCTGTTTAGGGTTTGTTTCGTGTTTATCTCAGTGTCATTTGTTATTTGTCCCTCAGTAGATGATTTTTCATTTTACGTTTTGCTGGGGGTTCCACATTCCCCCCAGTTATTTTGGTTTTAGGATTGTTTTAGGTAGTTTTGTGTGTGATGCCATGACTGCTAATCGAGGATCACTTTTGACCCGCCAGAATCTTGTTGGAAAAACACGGTATAATCGAAAAGGATCTGCGGGGTTGTTAGATGGCAGAATTTCATGTTGGATAGGTAGGAAGGCCAGTGAATCACCTCGGGGTATTCAAGAAACCAATTATCCAAGCTGATCTATATTACCCACACACAGTGATCCTAGGATATGTATAGGCTGGGAGCCACCTTATATGGAGGTTCAGAAGTAAACCACCAGGGTTTTCAGCTCACCAAATGATGGGTTTTTAGGAAAGAGGATTGCCATTGAGCACCAATTGAAAAAAAAAAAAAAAAGGCAAAGAGAGAAGAAAAAAATTATGAATATAATAAGTGGGAGCTTCTAATCGGAATCCCGGGCATAGTCTGAGGGGCTTTTCAAAGCCTAATGCCCTGAGCCAACTGGTCGGGAGCCATTGACTTCACTGCCCGTTACATGGGACAGAGGATGGAAGTTTCCCATAACTTAGGGCCCTTAGGTTTAGTTGAGTGTTCGGGGTGAAGTTCGAGGGGCGAGATGCCGGTGCCATAACCCTGACTAGTGGGAGTCCTGCTTGAATCCCCCTTCACGGGAGCCCTCCAGCTTGACTTACAGGCACTGGTTTTTCTTTCATGGGTAGGTAGGATTGTTGAATAAAAAGGGGGTGCGCTCTTATCCTTTCGTAGTTAGATTCTTCCAAATAGGTGAGTTCAACTCAAGTTTGGGGGTGTCGGAACCGAGCTATATGCTAGAGATCACGTATCAAATGCACACCTTAGTTTTTAGGAAGGTATTAAAACTACGAGGTTAGTCATATCGTCGAACCGTATTCAATTGATTTTTTTTTTTTTAGTCGAGCGACCTTATGATTTTGAAATTTGAATAAAAAGACAAGATTTGTGAGTCGGTCCATTTTGATCCTTCCTTTGGCAACATGTGCATCACAATCATGGCGTTTAGTGTTAGTATGTTAGATGTTGTGTGTCGGGTTTAGAGTCGGTTTCTTGCTTGGGGACAAGCAAGAAGCTAAGTTTGGGGGTGTGATGAGTGCCTAAAACACTCATGTCATACTCGCGTCCATTCTACGTTTTTAGTCTGATTTTTATATTTAAATAAGCGCATTATAGCCCGATATTTGATTTTTAGATCTTATGTGCATTACAGGTGAAAGCGGTGGTTTCAGGATCATTTTGGAGGCGAGAAAGAAGAAGGAGAAAGAAAAGCGCGGCGGCGACGCGACATGCGGCCGTCGCGATGTACGGTGACGGAAGAAAAAGTCGAACATCCTCGACATCAGCGACATCATAGCGTCGTGGCGTCATCGCGATTTCTGCACCAGTCATAAAAGCGAGGAGGTATAATTTGGGAGGCGTAGAAGAGCGTGCGGGCGCGACGCGGAAAGCGAAGGCGACAACTTCCGCCGAATAATTGGAAGAAACCAGTGTTTTTGTATTTTCTTTTCTCATAGTGATAATTATAGATGATAGTATATTCGATTTCAATATGTTATAGATTTCTCTTTAGGGTTTTGTTGAAGCCTATCATAATTGAATGGATTAAGGTTAAAATTTATATTATTCAGTTTATTGATGATTTGCATCAATCTGCTCTATATATGTAGTCTATATACACAAGTAATGTCTACCTTGACATTGGCATGGTCTGCTGCGTGCAGGGTCGAGAGATAAGGACTCCCGAGGTATTTGAATAGAAACCACTAGGTTAAATGTCGGTAAATAGAGATATCAGATTAGAGTGTGACAATTAGGGTTGAGCTGTTTAGGCATATAGGAGTATTGGAGTGGGTAGAGATGCCCAATCCTCGGCAAGATAGGCGGATACACCTCGAGAGAGAATATCTGTAGGAGCAGATCTTAATATGAATAAATTTGCTAATGAACTGATAAATCAATTACTCTAGGTAATAATCAGCATCAAAGTGGTAGGGACTGATCCTAGTCTCATGATAGAGTAATTCCACGAGTTAATTTATCATTTTTAAGTTTTAATCCCGTACATTAGTTAGATGTATTAAGGTTTAAGTGGGATAATATTATAAGACCCGATTTCGATGAGTGACGCTTGCTTCTCCCAGTGGATCGATATCCATACTTAGGTACACTGTATTACTTGATGTGACGCGTGCACTTGCGCACATAGGCGTGCATTTTACACATCCATCTTCCGACTGTCAGTAGCTTGATGCCTATTGCCATATTTTAATAAGATTTGGTTTTTGGGCATAGTTGTGCTTAAAATTTTTATCTTGCATTCTTTACGCCATGCGGCTAGAGGAACATGACCGAGAAGACCTTTACAGAAGCCTTTAATGGTACATTGGGTGTTTCGAATTTTTGACATGGACTTCTCTGGGTTCAGCATGGCTAATGGAGCTGTCTGTCTCCCGAATGCCCATCGAGAGGCGGGCGGCTGCTTGAACCTAGGCCCATTGGGTTACGGGCTCGGTGATTGATAGCCCCTAATGGTTGGGTTTTTACAATTAGAGAGCTTATGTGTGGTTTAAAGGCCCTGTAAGATGAAACACCTTGTGAATACCAAGCGTGGGGTGTGAGGGGCGCATTTCTCGATACTTGGTTTGGTCTGTCGGCGCATTTAATGCGCCTGTTCGCACCTTACCCTATATAGGGGTAGGGATCCATAAGCTAATTTCTTGATCGTCACTTAGAAGCCTCTTGCCCAAAAAACCCTTTGAGCATCTACAATACTCTTGAAGATTTTGAATGACGACTGTGGCGTTCTACCATAACATGGGAAGTAAGAGGAGCATACACAAAGTGAAACCTAAACTGCCTTTGGCAAATAATTGAACAACTCAAGCAAAAAAAGTAAAAAATGACATAATCATACTTGAAAGTCACGAATTATAAAAATTCAAGACTAAAATATAACTGAAAGTAAAACTAACACCGTGTAGTGTTTAAAAGTTAATACGTATGTTTGGTCTTAAAAAAAACAAGTGTATCAATACAAGTTTCTTATGTGTAAAAAAAAAATAAATTACCTGACCACTTCTATTCTGAGAATAGGGTCCTACAAGAGGACTCTTAAAGGAACATGTTAGCCTTGACGAGCCCTTGAGGGTGTCTGACGACTATCGGCTACCTACATGGATTCAGCACTCATGCGAGCTTATAACTAGTAGAGGAAAATACATAAAAACAAAACCATTTATATTTATTCTGAATCTGAGTAACAAACAGTAATATGTTGAGTGGTACATTTATTAATTTTTCATGCTTATCAGGTTCATATAAATATAAATATATACATGTATGTATCCTTTGCGGGTCATCATATTCATCTCTCCCGTAGGAGTATATATCATACAATTCGGAACAGAAGGCACCTGAGGGTACACTAAGTACGGTACATAAGTATGCTGATACATCATAAATTCTTATTTTCTTAAGCATACTGGTCCTTATTCATGTACTTTTCATATAAATGTTTACTGCATAGGCAGTAAGAATGAATAACGGGTACCATGAAGTGCGGTGCTTCTGCATGGGTATCAGTACGAGTACAATATGGGGTGTAGAAGCCTTAGAGCGGGAGTGCCATAGCACTAATAAAGAGTGTCGAAGCACTAAACACGAGTGCCGTAGCACTAATCAGGAGTGCTAAAGCATGCATGGGGCTTGTGTAGCACTCAAATCCTATTTATTCTGTCAGGAGTCTTAAACAAACATCGATTATATGTGATTTAGAACATTTTACTGTGGTCTAACCTCATTCATATTATTTTCCAAGTCAATTCTACGCATTGTGTTTCTTCATTGTGTCAACATCTATTTCAAGTCATGTACTATCATGCATTAACAATGTATTTTTCCAAAGAATTGAGGTATTTCTTCATACATATCAACATGTTCAAGTCCTGTATCATGCATTAACATTACATTTTTTTTTTTCAAAGGTCAAATTATGGGAAATGTTCTTCCCACAAAGCGGAGTGCTCCACCTTCGCACAATATTTTAAGGCACAAATGAGACATATTTTCTCAAAATTCTTTCATAGAAGTTGTATTATATGAGTCTATTTTCAGTAGAAATTGGAATAATCAAATTTGGAAGTCGGAGGCGAGTTATGGCGATCATAAGCAGTTATGAAGTACAAGCCAAACATTTCCTATGTTCTATGTAATATTTGCAAAATGGTCATGTAAGGACTGCTCCAACACAGTTCACAGTACTTTCTTGTAGCTGTTCTCAAAATTAAAGTGCAGAAATTTGAATCTTCAATTTGGATCAAATATATCTAAAGATGTGACAAACCTCAAATTTAGTGGGTTGAATAATATTAACTCTAAAATAAGAAACTACTTGGATCGTTTGGTACAATGTTAGATTCTAAATCTGAATACCTTCAAATCATGGAAGGTAGTACAAAGAAATCGTTTGCCTCTAGAAATTAGAATCATGATTGGTGGTCAAACTAAACTTATATTGACACTCGAAATACCTATTGTAGACCTCTTATTTACTGACTTGTATATTTCAGAGGTCCTGCAGTGCATTTTGGTTAAAGTTCTTCTGCTTCAAATTCAGGATCGGGTCTGGGTCTATAAATACAATTCGAGTCCACTCAAGATTTGATTAATAATAAGTTATGTGGAGCAAAGACAAAGTTCAGTGAGAAAAAAATGAGACAGCTTATCCCAGCCCATACAGAGCCTTAGCTCAATTTTCCACCAGGCTCTCAGTGAGTTCAGGCAAATCTTAAACACCAAACCATTTGAAATGAAGATGATCCCAAGCCTTAAACCTTTAGGCCCTAGTAAGTATGCCCATAGATGGGTGGGGTTTTCTAACCTCAGTTATTATTCCATGCCTTGTAATGAAAATCCCACTGAGGAACAAATAAGGCCAGAGATTTTGGTTGTTCTCCTCCAAATGGTGTGACCTCTCCAGTAAAGTGTGAAGTGCTGAGTTCCTCAAGACCAGATGTGGTCTTGAGTGAGTTAGGCTCAAATTTTTGGCCTTTTTGCTCAGTGATCAACGTGCATGTCCAGTTACCATTCTGAGATGTGAACACAAAGTCATAGCAGTCAACTAAAGTTGGGACCTGGGCTCTGTGAGTTGGGCGTGTTTAAATGTGACAATGACTCTTGGCACCGTCTTAACCTCTTGCCACGCCGGGAGCGACCTGTGATCAAGGCTGTAGTGATCTCGGCGGGGGACCATGGATGACTCTTTGTTGGAGAAGAAGTACTCAGGGTTGAGCAAAAGTCAGTGAGAGACAAAATCGTTCCTGGTACCTCATGACCAGTGGACAGGTGTGTGATTTATCTTAAGAAGAGCGTTCGCTCTGCAGAGTTTCTTGCTAGACAAGAGGAACTCTCCTCCTCTCGATCATGAGCCCATGATTAGTGTTTAGAAATATGCGGTTCACGCATTAATCTTTTATATCAAAACAGCAAATTTGATGGTAGTTAAATTTAACCATAGTTATTCTTTCTCACTTTAAGGTTTAAAAAGCAGCGTGTTTTAAAATTGAAAGTATTCAATCTTGAAATTTTGGGAAAAAGGGGCGTCAATAATAAATTATAATAGCTTTTGGGCTGGGCCGAACAACCGATGGGCAAGCCTTGTATGACAAGTTTTGACTTGTCTCAAGTGAGCGTAGGGTGTTTTATCAATCATGGCTGGGGGCCGCTGGCAGTGCAGTCCTGTAGTAGTGCAGGATCAAAGTCCACCTATTGACCATCTCACCATAATAATTTGTTATGGAAAATGTGCAAAGCAGGATGTTTATCAGCAGTTTATAATTTTATAAGTTTTTGTTTGGAAGAATAAATCTTAACATGTCTTATCCTTAAAGGATGTCTTTGTGAAAATCAGGTCTTTAAAATAAGTGGAGATTTGGAATAGTCCTGTAAATTGGAAGAATTACGATAAAGGTATGCAGTAGCAGTATATAATATTATGGCCATTATACACATTGTTGATAATGAAACAGAGATGACAGACAAAAAACATTTTCAGCAGGATCGTTTTTTAAAGGTTAAAATTAGTATTTCTTATGTAAAGTAGTGAAAAAATTTAGTATGTGATATATCAAAACAAAAATAATATATTAAATAAACTAAGAATTCTTTAGTGTAAATTTATCCCAAAACATTCTTTATCTGTTTGAAGAGAATTTAAAAGAAAAAAGAAAAAAAATTCAAACTATCTTTAAAAAGATGATTTTGTGTTGTGAAAATCAAATTTTTAAAGTGATTGATTCATAAATAATATTATTAAAAGTCATTAATAACCAAAATGATGAAATAAAATTTTAAAATTGAAAAATGATCTTTTACCACTTCTTTTAAAAGCATAAATGTCCTCTAAAGTAAAGATTTCAAGAAAGGTTTCTTTTTCAAAAGGCATTTTGTCAAAATAATTTTCTTAATGAGATGGTAGAATCTAATCAATCAGTTGCCCTTCCCCAAAGCAGGATTACGTTGTTGAACCCTCCCATACAGATAAATCAAACATACAGAGAAGACCTTCAGTGTTTGTGGGTTCTAAAAATGATATAGCCTGCAAATTTTTTTATGTCCTTCATTCAGCAATTTCATCAATTTATACTGATCTGTCTCAAATTTACACAAAACCTTGCTAATTTCAAACTCCTCATTAACTCTAAGGAAGCTAGTATCCACTAATATTAGTATCCGTAAACAGAAAATTTTCTCCTAGTTATTCTTTAATAATAAATTATCCCATTGTTTTTCTTTTCTGATCTTCGTTCGGTTTTCCTTTTCTGGTTTCTTTGAATTTGTTTCCTATCTGGGTTTCTTTATTTTGAATTTTCCAAAGCACTGAAGAAGTTCTTCCTGTTCTTGATTCTGCTTCATTACATATATTTGATGGATTCCATCAAAATTTATCACAAATTCCAAAGTCTAAAGTTTGTTTATATCTTAGTTTAGGTTTCCTGAAATTTTCAAATTGGGGTATTTTCCTTTTATTTCGTTTTTGTCAGTTGTTCTTTATTTCTTTTTTTAAGATCAGTGGGCCAAGATACTTGTATTTCTGGGGTGGCTCTGTTCGATGTGTTGTAAATTTGGATATAGATCAGACCATCAGCATGATAGGGACAATGGGAATTGAATCTATCTATCATGTTTTGAATTGTTTCTGAATCCTATTTTTTATTTATTCCTATTGCATATCTCATTTGTTTTGAATTTTTCTTCTTAAAAAAAAAGTCAATTGTTCCATTTCATTGGGACTTCCAAATTGTGTTAAATTGATGATGCTGTTGACATCACTAAGATATTTTAAAGGCGAAAAAAATTTCAGCTGGGATTTATATGATGTAATCACCAGATCATTCTTCTTGTCTCTTGCAGTTGTATACCTTTACATGCCCATATGCACAGCGTGTCTGGATTGCTCGAAACTATAAGGTTGTTGTTCAGTGCGCTCTGGCAGATTTGCTATGTAATCTGGATTTTCTTGTTCTTGTGGATGGAATTGGGTTATTGTGACTTAAATTTTAAGAAATCTTATTTATGTGGATTGATTATTGTTTTACTGCTTCACTAAGGTTTTAAAAAATTCTCAATGATTTCAGTTCCTTCTCATGTACAGGGATTGCAGGAAAAGATCAAATTAGTTCCTATTGATCTTGGAAATAGACCTGCTTGGTATAAGGAGAAAGTCTATCCAGAAAATAAGGTGACATCCTCTGCTTTTTTTTCATTATTGAAAAGGAAAAGGAAAAGGAAAATGGCATGGGTGAGAGAGAGTGAAAATTTCTACCAACACAATAATATGGGAAACTTGATGCTGAAAACAATATGAAGATGACTCAGAAATTTTAAAACCTGATGAGGAATAATGTCAAAAAACTGCAATGATGAAAATGCCTGAAATACGACAAGGTTTAAGAAGTTCTGTCTGCAAGTTGCAAATACATTGAAGCTTGTTTCTGAAAGTTTCAACAAACAATTTTCTGGGAATTTCTTTTTTGGAACTGACCATCTTTTTGGAAGCATTCCTGGAATAAAATGGATTTCCCAAAAATTTGAAGAGAATATCCCCGTGGTTTTTGGAACAAGTTTCAAGGGAAATGAGATTCATTCCTAAGAAGACAGCTACAAGTATATTGTGAAAACTTTTTATTATCTTTTATAATTTAACCGAGCATAATTGGCATGCCATATTTGAGTTATACTTCTTATAATTTGAATAAGGCAAGCATCGTCGTCATAAGCTTTTGAATGGTAACTTGAACCAGGCACAACATGCCACTTGTTCTCCTCAGCTAGTCACTAGCTTTCTGCTTCCCATTCTCTCAGAATGTAAGACCTAAGCAGGCTGGATGATTGAATTTGAAAGGTGAAGGCCTGAAACCATTATCTATGCTAGCTTTTCTCAATGAATGATGCACAAGTTACAAACACTTTGAGAACTATTGGGCTAAATTGTTTCCCTAATTATTTTACTATGAAAGAAAAAGCTCTGAATTTGATGGAGAAAGCGGCAATGCAGGATATACTGACAATTCCTTTCTCTCAGTTGGTTCTGACATTACTTTGTTCCTCATGTAGGTGCCCTCACTGGAGCATAATAATAAAGTCACAGGAGAGAGTCTTGATTTGATCAAGTATATTGATAGCCACTTTAAAGGACCTGCCCTTTACCCCCGATGTAAGGTAAATTTTTGTAACCCTGATGGGGATCCAACTTTCCTGGTATACATTCAAGATATTATTAGGAACCCTTCCAGATTAAAATGATGAATTCCTGGCAACACTTTGATACCTCAGGATCCCCAACAAGAGACAGTTTGCAGCAATATCTATCCTACACCGACACTTTAACAGAGCTTGTGATTTTTTCCTATGAGATTCAGAAATGAAATTAGTAAAATTCAAAACTTTAGAAATAATTAGCAAAATAATAATAAAAAACTTAACTAGCTTTTTTTTGACTCTTGCCGTGTGCTGCTTTTTGACTACTCAGAATTGCTCTTCTTCAAAATTCAATGATGGCCTTTCTTCCGGCTTAATTCAGTCTGGTAAATTGATACTTTTGCTGTGATATATTTTAAAATGTACTTGTTGATCAGTTTTCTTAATCGTATGGAATTTACATACAATACTTTTTTTATGGACAGGGGTTTTGTTAATGATCAGATAATTTGTAATCCATAAGTAAAAACCCAAAACTTCAAAGTGGGGTAGTCGTTAATGCTTCCCGTGCTTTTGACAAGGATAATATGATAATATTCCTAATTTCAAATTCTATGTATTGTATGGTCTAAGTTTGAACCTCATTTATGTGCAATTATTTATATTTCAGGTGGATATAGCATATGCTCCGTTCATTGAACGATTTCATCCTCTACTACTAGATGTAAAGAAGTATGACATCACCTCAGGAAGGCCTAAGCTGGTATCATGGATCGAGGTATCTGCACATGTCACTACTTTTGATATCCTAGAAAGGTCTCATTTTAGTACAGAAGAAAACATATGGGCTTAACCTAAAGCACTGAAACATTTCTATATGTTTTCAAGTCACAAAGAGCCTGTTTGGTTACTGTTTTTTGTTTTCAAAACAAGGAGAAGTGGAACACGCTTTGATTTCTTTGTTATGAAAACATGAAGAATACAGAAAACCCTGAACAAGGATTAAATTCAACAGGCTCTAAATTTGTGTGGCATGTCAGTGTCAATGCAACTTCTACTGTGTATTGGCTATTGAATATGGGGGATATGTAAACCTTGTAGAGATGATGCACTCTGAGGCCTACAAACAAACAAAACTTGATACTCAGGAGCTTGTTGATGCTTTGAAGAATCGATTTATGGTAAGTCTTGACATTTGAAATCATGTTTGTAAAGCCAAGAAACTATATTCTGCCATCTAATTCAAGAAGGCCTGACTTTTTCTCTTGATTTCTTCTGCAGGCAAACTGAAGACAGAAGATCTATCTGGATATTCCTCTTAATTAATAGCCTAAACTTTTCCTCCTCATAGGATCTGCTATCTTATGTACTACTCTTTTTTTTCTCCCTTTGGAATGAGAACTGAAAATCGTTGTTAGAGTTGAGAGATAAGACAATAAAGCAGAGTTTAGAAACGTATGAATTGTTGTTTAATTTTTGAACATTTTGTTTTAGCCCTTTGTTTACTTTCCTCTACGTTAATATGAAAAAAAAAATTGATTTAATTTTTTTTCCCTTTTTTATTAATTTCTGATATGTAGCTTTCCCATTTTCCTTTAAATCTTCACTTTAATCTAGTTAAAGAAAAGTTTTTGGAAACAATGAAATCATGGATTCTCTATTTAGTCCATAGTTTAGGAATAAACTTGCGCATTAATGTTTTTCTAATACATCAATTTTGCATGGACTACAACGAGATACAAGGAGCCACCAGACCAACGGGAACATACGCTCTCAATTAAATTTTTTTAATAAAATTTATTTATATTTAGGTAAGGATTCGAATCTAGGTCTCGTGTTTTGCCCCTTCCGAAATATGTAAGTATTTTACTATTGAACTATTGTTGTTTATGTTACTTAAGTTTGTCCACTAAACTTAAATATTGACGAAATATGAGCTTATTCTTCCCACTATAAGAAATTTGTACTTTTGTCTTTGTTAGCTGCATGGAAACTTGTGGTATATTGATATAAAATATATTTCATTGAAAGTGCACAATTTAGATCTAGCTTCAAAATATGATAGAACAATTTCTAATAACTCTCTTCCTATGATATAATCTTCAAGATCTCAACGTTTTTTACCTTTACTTCATCCGAAATAGTAGGTGTTTTCAATCACAGAGACAACAAAATGATCCCAATTATAGAATAATATTATAATGCTTTTGAGTTACATCATTCCATCAATAAGTAGATTTTTTTTTTTTCAAAAAAAAAAGAAAGATATTCATTACGGAATACATGCTATTTCATTATGCGACACCAGAATTATTTTTACAGAAAAAATATAATTATTTAAAATTAAAGTAAGGGTATAAGGCTAATTTTTTTGGGTTAAAACCCTAAGTATAAATGTAAAAATAATATTAACAACCTCTTTAAGTGCTCATCAGATAACCTCCATCTCGATCACTAAACCATGGAAAACTAAGTCACAACGAGGTAAGTGATTTCAAGAGATTCAAAAACCTAAAGACTTCAATCTATGTTACAGCAGAATTTGAAAGATAAGATCTTTCCTTACTATTTTTTGAATTTTATGTAGATTATTTTTCTTAAGCTTAAATCAATCCGGGCACTAAACTCGCAAAATAAAATAATGACAGGAAGTCAATAAAATTGTTTTGAGTCTGAGAATTAAAAAGCAAAAGAAAAAAAAAAAAGGAAACCACTGTAAGGTATGAGTTTGTGAATTAGTTAAAAAAATGTAAGAACTGTGTGACTTTGAGTTTATGAATAAAAAGTTGACAATTTAACTAAAAAGACCATTAGGAACCATAGTACCAAAAAAAAAGGGAAGTAGGGGACTACAAAAAAAAAAAAAAAAATTATATAAGTGAGAATTTTAGAGATGAACTGCAAGGGTGTGGAAGTAGGTTTAAAACTGCCAAATCAGATTTTTACAGTGATAAAGTAGTACAAAAGGAACGTAGTAAAAGCCAAAGCGTGAATAATATATATATATATATATATATATATATATATATATATATATATATATATATATATATATATATATATATATATATAATCTATTAGACCTAAAAAACTTTCATAAAATAAGTCTAAACTCTAGGAATACAAACATAGGAAATTCGATTTATATGTGGATACTGAAAAAAAATTGAATGTTAGATATTCAAGACTTATTTTAAAAAAAAAATTTTATTTGGAGGATAATTTTGAAAAGAAAATAAATAATAAACAAATAAGATAAATTGAAAAGTTAAATTTTTATAAATATATGTATTTGATAAGTAGTTGTAAGATATATGTATTTTGACAAGTAAATATTTTATTAAGAATTGAGAATTTATTTAGATAAGGAATGTGATTAGAGTAATTATTGAGCAATTATAGGAAATAAGATATGCTAATACTTGCTGTCATATGATAATTGTTAGGTAAAAATACTAGATGAGTATTGTGTAATAATATATTTATAAAATATTATTAATATTATTTATTTCTAGCAAAAAGATTAAATAAGATTAAGAGTATAAAATAAATAAATAAATAAAATAAATTATTAAATAAGACCCGAAAGGAATATGAGTTTTATAAAATTTGAAAAAGTGCCTAATTCAAATAGTTATTATTTAAAAAGTTGTCAATATGTTTGAGGTGAATAATAAAATCATGTTGCTAGAATAAACTTTATAAATCGTAAATTTTATAAAATATTTAGAAACCCATTAACTTTTATTATTATAAATTAAAAAGTTAAAAAATAATATCATTGTTAAGAATATCAAATTAAGAAAGTTTTAGAAATAAATAAAGTGAAGGATGAGGCTTTATTCTTATCATTTTGTGAGAAATATTTACTGAAAAGGAATTCTTTTGATACTTTTAAGGCTGAAGATTTCTTCGAGGTAAGGATATTAATGCCAGCCTTTGGCAAAGAAAATATTTTACATGTTTTTGCGTAAAGATTATCTATATAGTCTTTTTTGAAAAATATATTTATTTGTCTTTTATGTAATTTGAATGAGGAAAAGTGTGATTTGTTTTATTCATTTGATTGTTCATTGATCAAATGGAGATTTTGCATGAAAGTATTTTAAGATTTGTTATGTTTATGAAAGAAAATGTGGAGATATGATGTTTTGTGGTTTGAATATTTGTATGAAATATTTGATTTCGTTACCGATCATGTCAACTTAAAAATAATACTGACACTATTCGCCCTTGTCAACGAATAATAGTTGACCTTCCATTCATCGCTGGGCTAACGCAATCGATTAAAACCCCAACTCTAGTATTGTCGTGGCGTTACTAAGACTAAGAATATTTTGGCCCATCCACCTTAAACGAATAATTAAGAAGAATACCCATTTGAAAGTCTTATATGGTTGGGCACCATTTGATATTTGATGATTAGAGAAAAATATATTTAATTTTAGACTTTGATATGAAACTGCCAATTGTTCGGACATATTCGATACGAAACCAATTAACGTTTTGGAAGGAAAATTTTGAATGTTCCAGCTTATTTTTGAATCAAAAGTTTTGATGAAAAACATCTCCTATTTGTTATATGATTGAAAATCTTTTAATCCATGAAATTGCATTAGTATTTCTTATTGAGCTTTAAGCTCACTCTCATTTGTTGACATATTTTCAAGTACTTTTAGTTTCTGCGATAAGTGATAGCTAGGTCGAGATACTACTGTCAGTAGATTTGATTGTAATTTACGTTGAATCATGCTTAATTATTAATAAGTTCATGCTTTATGTAGTAATGTTGGTTTTAAGCTTAATCGGTAAAGTCACTGGATAATAACATTTGTTTTTATATTAGTTCAAAGTAGGATTTGAGAAATTCTAAATATTGTCATATTCTGAAAATCTTTATTTAAGATTCATAATTGAGATTTGGAGATTTAAAAATAATTGTTTTGGTCGGCATGAAATTTTGAATTCGAGAATCACGACTGTAAAGTCGTGCGTTTATTCCTCGAACATGTGTTTGCACTGACAAAACTAGCTTACATGAAGGGCATTGCCAAGCTTCACACTTCAAACATTCAGGATAAAGGCTTGAGGGTGTGAATTGACAGTCATGTCTTTAAGGTGGGTTTCGAGGCTTGACACATTATGCGTAATCATCTCTATAATATTAAATAATATCAATCATGTTATAGAAATGCAATCTTTATTGTTATTAAACAAATTCAGATATTATAATTCTTATTTCATTTCATTTACTAAAATTGGTTAGAATCCATTTTATGTTTGTGAGTACCATGGTCTTTAGACCTAGTGTAACACCCCTTTCCGGTCCAACCCGATTGATGGATCCGAACCGGTTCCGGGATGCTCGTTTAATTATTTTTATTTACTTTTTATTTATTTGTTTTTTAATTTTTATTTTTCAAAGTGTTGCGACTAACCCAATTCGAATCTCGAATGGCGAAGATCCGAACAAGAGCCCGACATCCGACCGCTTTTCATTTATCTTATCAAAACATTTTATTTATGTCATTTATTTTTAGAGTTTCAAATACGCGGAAGCTGTTTCAAATGGTAGGTCCATAAACATTTACTTTTATACAATACGTTTACAAGATGATGTACTATGCCTTTACAAAATGATATACAAAACAACAATTCAAATCGCAGATTCCGTAATCCGAATCACTTCTTTCGATCGGCTCATCCCGCTCCGGTGGAACGTCAGGTCAAGTTCAGTCGAAAGTGCCTAAAGTCTCTGCAATTTTCCCAAAATCTCAAAAGTAAACCTTAGATCTCTACCTGGAATAATGGATATTTGAACCCATGCAACCGAACTATTTCTTAATATGCTACCGCTTAGCTTGTCATGAATAGTCGGTTTCACCGGGTAGAAGCGAAATGACTTGGTCAATCTGGTCCACTACGACCCAAACTGAGTCAGCTTTCTCCCTGTCAATGGTAACCTAACTACAAAATCCATGGTCATTCGGTCCCATTTCCACTCTAAGATTCCTCGATAGGTTGCAATAATCCCTTAAGGAATCCCTGATGCTCGCCATTTTCGCAAACCAAATACTGTTACAAACTCCGATACATCTCTTTCATTCCCACTACTAGAATGACATTTTCAAATCTTGATACATCTTTGTGCTACCGGGATGGATAGCAAAAGATTCACTATGTGCCTCTTCAAGTATGGCTTTCCTCAAATCATTATAATCGGGTACACAAACCCGATCTTTATAATACAAAACCCCATCTTCATTTACTATAAACTCGATTTCTTTACCATTTCCAATTTGACTTACTATAGCAGCAATTTTCTCATCTTTCTTTTGTGCCTCTAGCACTCGATTCAACAAACTCGGTCTCGCTATCAATTATGTCACTACTGTTCGCCTATCCACGACAAATGAGCATTCAATGCTCGAAGCAATTGTATTGTCTTTTTACTCAAAGTGTCGGCCACTACATTGGCCTTTCCCAAGTGATAATCAATCACATAATCATAATCTTTTATCAATTCCATCTATCTTCATTGTCTCAAGTTATTTCTCTAAGTAGGGCAAACACTACAAGACTCTACACTTTAAATGAAGCACTTTTCTCCCATATAAGTAGTGTCTCCAAATTAATGCAAAAACAATCATAAAGCAATTCCAGATTATGCGTGGGTAGTTTTTCATGCGGCTTCAACTGCCTGAAGCATGTGCCACACTTTACCCTCTTGCATTAGACACATCCAAGTCCATTTAGTGCATTACTAAAGATCACATATTCCTTACCAGGTCAGTCGGTGCAAAGAACTAGAGTCGCAAGGAACGATTTCAGCTTATCAAAACTTCTTTGACATTCTTCATCCCATTCAAATTTCACATTTCTGGAGCAGTCTCGTCATTGGGGTTGCGATCATTGAAAATCCCTTAACAAATCTTCTCAGAGTAACTCACGAAACTACACACTGCACACTTGTGGCTTCCATTCCGACAAACTACTTTATTTTCAGATCCACTTCATCTCTTCATTCGATACAATGTGCCTGGCTGAAAGGATATTCATTCAACTAAACTCACACTTACCCGGGCCAGATATTAATCAGCTTTTCAAAAGTCTAACACTTCCCGAAGGTGTGTGTCGTGATTTTCCCGATCTTTTGAATACACAAGAATGTCGTCTATGAACACTATGACAAACTGATCCACATACGGTCGAAAAACACGATTCATTAGGTCCATGAAAGCCGTTAGAGCATTTTTCAAACCAAACGGCATTGCAACGAACTCATAATGTCCATATCGCGTTCTAAACGCCTTTTGGCGCAATAATCCGCTGATTCTTAATTTCAATCGATGATACCTTATCGCAAGTCAATCTTCTAAAGATACTTCTTAAATCTTTAGTTATCAAACAAATCATCAATTTCGGGTAATGGATACTTATTCAGCTACTAACTTGTTAAGTTGTTTATAATCAATACATACCGAAGTGTACCATCTTTCTTCTTACTAAAGCACGGAGTTCTACCTATTACACTGGTTTAATAAACCCCTTTTTCTAGTAGTTCTTGCAACTGAAGCTTCAAATCTTTTAACTCCTCTAGATCCATTCGATACGGTGTAATGGATGTCGGTGTGGCACCTGATACAACGTCGATAGCAAACTCATCTCCCTCTATGGAGGCCAAAACTTCTGGAAACACGTCCGGAAAGTCACTAACTATAGGAATATCGGATACAATAGGCCTTACCTTTTCCGTTTCAATCACATAAGCCAAGTAGGCTTCACATCCTTTCCATACCATTGTTCTTAGCAAAGGGTCATGGATATCACATTAGAAAGAGGTGATTCGACTGGTCGATGGAAACAACTCATCATTCAGTGTCCTTAAGATCAATCTTTTCACTTTACAATCAACTACGCTTGGTCGGGACAACCAATCCATCCAAAATCACATCAAACTCCTAAAGGATAACTCAATCAAATCTCCCAAAAATTCATACTCTTGTATTTGGATGGGGCATTCTATACACTCTATTCATAATAACACTATGCCCGAGCGGGTTCGTCACCAAGATGTCATACTTGGTTCCACTCCTTGGTAAATTTTTCACACTAGGTATGTCAATACAAATATATGTGTGGGTTGACTCGGGGTCAATCAATGCATGTACAGTAGTATCAAAGATTTGGAAATTATAAACTATCACATCTGGAGCGTCGATGTCTTCCACTGCTTTCATTGCATATGCTCTAGCTGGAGCACAACCATCTTGCCTACCCAAGGTTTGTGTCCCTGTCTCGAATGATCGGGTGATGCAACACTCTCGTTGCCTTTCTGCGGCTACCAGTCAGAATTCAAATCACCGTAAATGAACGAGCTCTTAAATAATCTCTCGCTCTATGCTCTTTAGATCCACAAATCAAACAAGCACCTGTAAGTCTCCAACATTCTCCTTTATGATTTTTCCCACAATGGGAGCAATGAGGAGCAGTCTATCCTCTAGAAGCACCTCCTGCACCTCCGCACCGACTAAGGTTTCCGAGAGAGTAGTATTCCTACCTAGCTTGAGTCAGCTGACTGAACCCCATGGTCCCCTCGAATCTCCTTCCTTTGATGTGGCTGTGAACTGTAATTTATCAGATTTTCTTTCCTCGTGATGACCTTTCTCTCTTTTTCTCTTTCTTTACTCTTTCCATTCAATGCACATGTCACAATTCCGGAAAATCATCATGGCAAAAATCCGCGGACATGGGCCCAAATATGGCCTGGCTAAGGCCGCCTTCAACCCATCGCACTTTTCTTCCTCACTCACAGTATCTCGGAGCATACTTGCTCAACCGTGTGAATTCTCTTTGATATTCTCAGGATTAATTCCATCTGTTTTTGTCTCAAATTATGAAACTCTCTTTCTCATGTTAGCCAAATAGATATGACCTGACATAATGCTTCTTGAATTCATCCAAGAAGAACTTCCATTTATTACTCTAGTGAAAAGGCCTTGGGTCACAGAAACCCACCACTGATAAGCTTCCTGTAGTAGGGCGGTCGCACATTCCAAACTCTCATCTAGTTTACAATGCATTTGCACTAGCATTTGCTCGGTCCTTTCGAGCCAATTCTCTGCCATAGAGGGCTCATCCTCTTTCCGTCCCAAAAAATCTACCGGTCGGTACCTTGCCATTCTCTCAATGGCTAATCTTTGAGGGGTAACAAAGAATGTGTTGTAGCCGGCTTTAGCTTCAGGCTTTATTTAACTCCTGGAGGATATCAATAGCACCCCCTGCAGCAGGTTTCGGTTCATTCATTGGTAGAGCATGGGACGCTTTCCCACTTTCCACACTAGCAGGACTGCCTTGACGATTCCCTTGGTCTTCCTCAACCCTAAAGGGATTTGTATCCATGTTTCACCTATTAAGACCAACAAGATCCACATTAGAGTCACGTCATCCTTTATATGAAAATGCAATGCATGTTATAAACAATTTCAAAATCATTCACAAAAATTTCTAAAATATTAGGGAACCAAACGAGGCTCTAATACTGTGGTCAGGTCAGAAGACCTCCTGCCCGAATCTGCTTGCTTTAAACCGAACTGAACCGGGCGTCTTGAATGTCACTCCCAATCACCTTATCAAAATCATTTATCAAACACACCAGAAGCGTTACACTTCGCTGGCATGCAAAATCCTTTTCAAATATGCGAAGCTTTTTAAAGGGTAAGCCCATTTCATTTCATTCAGCAAAGTACAATTACTATAAAGGCATATCAGCATTTTTAAATGATTTACAAAATAGATATTCGTGAGTTGAAATTGTTTTTACAAAATATCAATGTTAAAAAAGAGATATGGGTGAATGCATATGTCGGAATTACTCCAATTCTTTTTTTATGACTCGACTCTCCTCAATCTTGCTTTTCGCTTCCCGTTTCAATCGGTACTCGCGGATGCATCACCACATCGCCTAAGCATTTTCATGCTTTAGTGGTTCTATACAATTCATTCTCTAGCCAGTTTAAATCAAATCATGTAGTTTTACTAACCAAACTTTCATATCTTTGAATGATCAATGCTTCAATATAAACATATATACTTATTTCATATACAATCATTTATGGTTCATATTGATCAAATCCGAATATACACTTCCATAATATAAATAAGTCATTGATAATCAAATCATGCATTTCACAATACTCTTTTCATTTCACTCGCAATCATGCTTTTCAATTCAAATTTAGCCATGCAACTTCAACCATCAAATTCTAAAGTTGATAAACTTAATACATTTAACCTATGTTTTCGATATACAAGATATCTAAATTCATTCTAAGACGGGTCCCGTGGGCTGCAGTCGGGTATAAAACTACTTTATGGCTCGAAGACGGTCCCGTTGGGCTGCTGTTGAATGGTTATTAAAAAAAATCAATTAGTGAACACTACCGATACTACCCAACCGGGCCGGCTGATCTGAAAGTGACACATCAATATAATCGCAAAGATCGCTTATTTCGACCCCTATTGGTATCAATCTATCCTTCATACGAACTAAACTAAGCACATTCAATTAAGGGTGTTCAAATCTTTATAGCAACATACAGTGCCAATATGTACATTTGTATGTGCTCATTTCATTTGCAAACATTTCACAATCAATTTTTTCAAATCAATTAAAACAATTCAATATGCTTTTCTTATGCATTTAGAACAAATAGTTCAAATATTGAAACGAGAATAGGAGAAGATAGAACAAGCCAAAATCTTCGCTTTGATTCCGATCTTCGGAATCTCGACTTCAATGCGGGCTTTCCTCCTCATCAACCCCTATTCAAATACAATGACAATCACATATTAGTAGGTTATTCTAGGAGTTTTTGGTCAGGGTTTATGTCTACTCGATACCACTTTCATTTCTGTGGTGTCTCTTTCTGGGACACATGAGCCATAATTTGCTCATGATTCCTTTAAGAAAATTTATCTCTATGAGTCTATTTTTAGTAGGAATTGGAATCATCTCATTTGGATCACCCAAACTCAAGTTACGGCATTTTAATGCCAAATCGGTCGGTGATGCTCACCATTTTGGTTACTGGCCCTTATTCCCAATTTCAGGGGTCTTAACTCCATAAATTGGTAATGGTTCCTTCTACACATTTGAATCTATGGTTCTAAGGTTTCTTCTACAACTAGAATCATCCAATTTGGATCACCAAAACTCAAGTTATTGCATTTTACATCAAGACTACTCCAATTTGCAAAAAAGAATTAGACTGTTCTTACACATAACTCCACTTTGACAAATTTCTGGGCACTTTGGGGTTACAATTTTCATACACTTCCTTCAAGTAAATTATTCCCCTAGAATTTTATTTTACCCAGAATTTTGAATCACTCAATTTGATGAGAAACTAACCCACACAAACACTATAACACAATACTCAAAACAGCATAACTGTGAGCTACTGTGAGTCACCTTAAGCCTCGTATTTGGGAGCCTTAAAGCTATAATTTTCTCCTGGTCCCTTCTATACATTTGTAGACCTATCTCTTATGGTTCTTTACCAATTAGAATCACTTTATTTGGATGATTGTAACTTAATCTATAGTCAAAACAAGAACAGGGGTCTTGACAAAATTTTGACAGCATTTCCTTTGAAAACCCAACATTTTCCCTTTTTACAAACACTCCTCCAAACCAATCAAAACAATGCAAAACAATCTCAAACTGAACTAAAACCATCCAAGAACACTTTTATACTCACATTTGGGGTTTTATTAAAACTCCAAACACAAGAAAGGGGGTTAGGGGTTTGGTTTTTCTTACCTTTAAATCCTCAATCTTCAATACAAGCTTTCTTCTAACTCGATCTCTTAAACTCGCTTTTGACTTGAGCAAAGAATCACAACCTCCTCACTTTGCAAGCCCTAGCTCTCCCTTCCTCTATCTCTCAAACCGTTTTGCTCAAAATGAGGTTCCAAGACCACTTTTGGTCTTAAATATCCCATGTCACATAAAGCATTGTTTGGCCTTCTTTAAAAATCCATTTTTGGGTTTAAGTTCTCTTAATTGCTAGCTTGCCCACTATTTGTCCTTATTTGCATTTAAATTCTGATTAATCACACTTAGACATTTTTTCTTTCTAACTTATGACCTTTCGGTCCAGATTGCCACCACTTTTGTCCTTTCACCTTATTTTTTTCTTCCAGTTCAATCACTTCTCATTTTACATTTAATATTTGAAAATGATCTGAATACATTAATGATTTTAATCAACATCATCAGAACAACTCCAAAAACATGTTATCCAACATTCCGAACATACAAAATGATAAGAAAAAACCGATGATAAAGGGTTTTTAAGCACAACTTCCTGTTTTTGATTGATCGTAAGGGTATTATAGATTAACATCGTCCAAAGTCATGAACTAATCACGAATCATTATCATGAATCAAAGTTAATGCCGGTCTTTTAGAAGATTCTTACATAATATATCGTTGCCAATAATTATTAACTAAAATAATTTATATTTTGGCTGATATATATATTTTATTGATGTGTTTAGGGTATATACTAAAGCAATGGAAATTTTGGAATTAAATCCAAGAAACGTAAAAAATGATACAAATCTGAATTTATTCATAAAGCGAAAAATTACTTCAAAATTAGAGACCTTTGGCAACAAAAAATGAATGTTTCAAACAATGCAAGAGCCAAAACGAGCTGAAGAGAAGACTGAACGTCAAAGCAACCAGAATGATCCTGTCCGAAAGCTCACATAAAGCTCAAAACACAAATTTTTTCAATCATTAAATGATTATTAATCAACGTGTCCAGCATATAAAGCTTCTTTCATCAAAGTAGCCTTTCGTTTTCGGCATGAAGTATAGAAAGAGCCAGGTCGAGCAATATCCAAGGCTCTCGATGCAGATCAACTCGATATTCGCGATCACACGTTGAAGAAGACTCGGTGTTGAAGAATCCACCGATTCAACGCAAGAACTTCAATCCTTAACCTCTTTTTCTTCCGTGGTTAATAACCCCAACGGATACAGTTGTGTTGTATTGGTTGTAAATGGGTTTTAGTATTGGTTTGAATTGATTTGGAGGAGGTTTGTAAAAGGTAAATGTTTGGTTTTCAAAGGAAATGCTGTCAAAATTTTTCAAAACTCCTTGTCTTTGTTTTGCTATAGATTAAGCACCAAATCAAATGAAGTGATTCTAATTGGTAAAGAACCATAAGAGATAGAGATACAAATTTATAGAAGGTACCAGGAGCAAATTGCAGCATTAAGGCTCCCAAAAATGGGCTTAAAATGAGTTTCGGGTAGCTCACGAGTATGCCCTGTTTTGGGAGTAGTTGTGGTGTTTTGGCCATAAAATGAGTTTCACTCATCCAATTTGAGTGATTCAAAATTCTGGGTAAACTAGGACTCTCTAGGGGAATACCTCATTTGAAGGAAGTGTATGCAATTTGTAACCCCAAAGTTCCCAGAAATCTATCAAAGTGGAGCTATGTGCAGATTATGTTTTGCAAATTAGAGTAGTCTAGATGTTAAAGTTAAAAACTGTACCAATTGGTTTATAATCTAATTTTGGGTGCTTGGGGGTTGGTTAGGCCTTGGTCTAAGCTAATAAAATCATTTTTGAAGTTAATTTTGGATAACATTAGGATTGGTTTTGGTGACACGTTTTAAAGGTACTATTGTCTGAAAAAATAGCATTGTTTTGGCCCTCGTTTGTGTTACGTGGGTCGAGGGGCCTGTGGTATGAATTTTAAACGGAAAATTTTCAAAGATGTTATTGATATAGTATAAAGGATTAAACTGAGAGTTTCATAATTTTTGAAGATCGCTTGAATAATTTTGCACAAAGTTCCAGAAATTACAAATCGAAAATAACCCGCTCTTGCATGTGGGTGTTAGTGGTCAAGCTGAGGTTTCTGACTTAATTCCTCTCCTCGCGACGTTTAGTTGATCAAGAGTATTGTTGGAAAAGGATTTTAAGGCAGGGCAAAAATTTTTTAGTATTTTGGTTATGTAATGGATTAAAGTTTGGGAAACTAACAACCATACCGGACTTGTATCTTGCCCTTATTTGCTAATGAGATTAAGAATACGATATTAAGCTCAAATCAACCCAATCCAAAATTACTAGCACGCACTTATCAAGGCCGTTATTTAATCGTATTGAATGGCCTAATCTTATGAAAGAAAAACTGAACTAAGATTGAGATTCCGAGCAATGGAATCAAAGTGCAAAGCTTTTTGGTTTGTTTTACACCTTTCTCTCATTATTTTGAATCTCTATCTCCAAAATGTTTGAATTGTATGTTGAATTGTTTTAAATTGATTTGATGCAAATAAATTGTGAAATGAATTGCAAGTTGATTTAAGTTAAGAAATTTGAGAAATTGATTGATTGTGAAATAAATGACATGAAAATTGCATGAGTATTGAAATGATTTGTTTGTATAAAAATACATACTATATTGTATTTTCCTAAAAATGATTTGAATGTCCTTAATAGAATGTTAACTGTTAAATTGCTAATGATAAATTGGTATACCAATAAGAGTTGAACAAACTGATCGCTGTGGCATACCGATCCGTAGCCCGATGTAAGATTTTAGTGTACACCAACCGAGCATATTTTATATATATATATATATATATATATATATATATATATATATATATATATATATATATATATATATATATATATATATATATATATATATATATATATATATATAATTTGATAAGGTCTAAATGCAAAATGATAATGAGATTGAAAAGAACACTTCATTTGTGATTTGAATGATTCACAGCATATGAAAAATGCATATCTTAAGTCGATCAATGAATTGTAATTATTATTGGGAAATATATGGTATATATATATATATATATATATATATCTGGAGCAAGGTCTAAATGCAAAATGATAATGAGATTGAAAAGAACACGATTTGTGATTTGAATGATTTAGTGCATATGAAAATGCATATCTTAAGTCAGGAATAATGAATTGTAATTGATTATCAAATATATATATATATATATATATATATATATATATATGGATACGATTATCGCATTGGTCATTGACAATTATACAAAAGCATTGTTTTATAAATATTGCATGTTTCGATTTAAAATGAAATGAAGAGAGAATTTCCATAGAACCACTAAGCATGAAAATGCTTAGCGTATTGTTTTTATCAATGCCAGTATCGAGTGATTAACGGTGGGACCTAAGATCAAGGAGCGCAGAGTCATCAAGAAAGCTGCAGAGTAAAAGTATATACTCCATCATATGCATCCATCATATTTTTGAACAATTGATGTTTTGTGATCAAAAGAGTTAAACTCTAAAACGATTTTGTATATTATTTTGAATGGGCATGGAATGCCTTCATTGTAAATATATTTTGGTTAAATGTAAATTGTATGGGCCTACCGAAACGATTGAAAACACTTCCGTAATTTTTGAAAAAAAAATAAACAAATAAAAAAATAAAAAAGGTGCTTTTAAATGTCTAAATGAAATATGTTTGATAAATGAATTCGGCTAGCATCCAATCCCGCTCACTCCACCAACTGTCCGACAGAAAGGGGTGCTTACATTTTGTGGCACGTAGCCTAGGCTTGTGTTGCTCTACAAATGATTTAAATTTTTTTTTTTTTTATGAAATGATTTTTGAAATTGTTTATTGCATGCATTGCATTTGCATATGAAGGATGACGTGACTCTGACACGGATCTTGTCGATCTTAATAGGTTCAACATGGATAGTTTAGACCGCATAAGGTCGGAGGTGACTCAGGAAGTCGCCCAAATAGTCCTGTTAGTGTGGAAGGTGGGTAAGCATCCCATGCTCCATCAATGAATGAACAAGGACAAGTAACAGAAGGTGTTGTAGACATCCTCCAGCAAATAGCTCAGGCATTACAAAGTGCAATGCAACCAGCTGTAGTTACTCCTCAGCGGTCAGCCATTGAAAGAATGTAAGGTACCGATTGATAGATTTTTTGAGAAGGAAAGATGATGAGCCTTTTATGGCAGAGAATTGGCTTGAGAGGACCAAGCGAATGCTTGTGTAAATGCATTGCAGGACAGAAGAGAAATTGGAATGTGCGATCTCACTGCTTCAAGATGAAGCTTATCAGTGGTGGGTTTAAAGTGGCTTGGGATAGCACCACGAGAAATATTACATGGAAATTTTCTTGGATGAGTTTAAGAAACAATATGTGGTCGCATTTACTTGAACAACATGAGAGAGAATTCCACAATTTGGGGGGCAAAGGCAGTTGAAGGTGTCGCGAATACGGAGAGAATTCACTCGATTGAGCAAGTATTCTCCCGAGATACTAGTAACCAAAGAAGAAAAATGCCGCAAGTTTGAAGATGGTCTCAGTGACCATATTAGAGCCCATGTCATAGGATTCTGCCATGATGACTCCTCAAAAATTGTGACATGTGCTCAAAATGTTGAAAGATTGAAGAAAGAGGAAAATGAAATAAAAGAAAGAAAACAGGGTAAGAAAAAGCACGGTCAGTCAAATTCGCATCAACAGCAGCATAAGAGATTCAGAGGACCACAGGGTTCTATTCAGCCTACAGCACAGGGATCAGCTCAGGCTACCGGTAGTAAGACTATTCTATTGGCACCATCAGTTGGTAGTGCACCAGGAGGTTCTTCAAGGGGACCGATTTCTCCTTTTTGTACTCATTGTGGGAGGAGACATAGAGGAAAGTGTTGGAGATTGATAGGTGCTTGTTTGAGTTATGGATCCAATGAGCACAAGATAAAAGATTGTCCTAGAGCTCGTTCCTTCACATCACCCCGGACCGGGGGTATAGGTTCAGCAGTACAGAGAGGTAACAAGAGTGTTGCATCACCTAGTGTTTCGAGGCAAGTGAATCGATTTGTGTGAGTGACAGGGATGCCCATGCTCCGACTTCGACATATCACGATGAAAGCAATAGAAGATACCGATGCCTCGGATGTGATAGTCGGTAATTTTACTATCTTTGATCTTTGTTGTGCGGGCATTGATAGACCAGGGGTCAACCGTTCTGTGTGTCTTGACATGCCCGAGCTTGGGGTAATTTCTGGAATTGGGAAGCAGTATGACATCTTGGTGACGAACCCGCTCGGACATAGTGTTATGGTGAATAAGGTGTATAGAGATTGCCCCATCAAAATACGAGAGTATGAGTTTCCTGGAGACTTGATCGAGTTATCATTCAAAGAGTTTGATGTGATATTGGAGATGGATTGGTTGTCTCGACACGGTGGTGATTGATTGTAGAGATAGAGGAGAGTGACCTTAAGGACTGAGTAGCGAAGTGAGCTTTTATCGACGAGAGGTCGAGACCCTCTCTAATGTGATATCACAATCGCTCTTTGTTAGAACGATGGTTCAAAAAGAGTGTGAAGCCTACTTAGTGTATGTGATAGATACGAAAAAGGCGGAGCCTAGTTTATCAGACATCCCTACAGTTAGTGACTATCTGGATGTGATTCCGGAGGAGTTTCCAAGATTGCCTCCACAAAGAGAGATTGAGTTTGCAATCGACGTTGTTCAGGGTGCAACTTCGGCATCGATTACACCGCATTGAATGGCTCCAATGGAGTTAAAAGAATTGAAGCTTTAGTTGCAAGAATTGTTAGAGAAAGATTTATTCGTCCGAGTGTATCACCATGGGGAGCTCTAGTGCTCTTTGTCAAGAAGAAAGATGGTACACTTCGGTTGTGTGTTGATTATAGGCAACTGAATAAGATGACAGTGAAGAAAAAGTATCCGTTACCTAGGATTGATGACTTATTCGACCCGATTGAAGGTCTGAGTGTCTTTTCGAAGATTGACTTGCGATCTGGGTATCATCAATTGAGGATTAAGGATACGGATGTGCATAAGACGGCGTTCAGAACGCGGTATGGACATTATGAGTTCCTTGTAATGCCATTTAGGTTGACAAATGCTCCAACCGCTTTCATGGACCTAATGAATCATGTTTTCTGACCATATGTGGATCAGTTTGTCGTAGTGTTCATAGACGATATTCTTGTGCATTCAAAAGATCGGGAAAATCACGGCCCACACACCTTGAGTAGTGTTGAGACTTTGAGAAAAGAGCAGTTGTATGCAAAACTAAGCAAGTGTGAGTTTTGGTTGAATGAAGTGTCACTCTTGGACACCTTATGCTAGATAAGAGGAATTCGAGTGGATCGGGAAGATAGAGGTGATCATTGAATGGAAACCCTTTGAAATGTCAGGAAGTCGTAGTTTCCTAAGTTGGTAGGTTATTACAGAAGGTTCAATAAGGGGTTTTTGATGACTGCCGGCCCAGAGGACGGGTGCTCAGGAAAATGTAAAAAGTTTAGTGGGTGAAAAATTTAGTAAGTTTTGATAAGTTAAAAGCGTTCTTTAGAACATAGGTTCTTACTGTCGACCTATGGTAAAGAATATGTGATATTTAAGCGTGCGTCGTTAAGCGGACTTGGATGTGTCCTTATGCAAGAGGAGTAAGGTGGTAGCTTACACTTGAGACCAGGTTGAGCCGCGTGAAAGAACTACCTACGCATGATTTAGAATTGGCTGTAATTGTGTTTGTGTTGAAAATATGGAGACATTAACTTTACGGGGAAAAATGTTTCATCTACACCAATCATAAGAGTCTTAAGTATTTGCCCTCTAGCAGGAAGCAACTTGAACAAGCATTAGATGGATGAAATTGATAAAAGAATATGATTGCGTGATTGGCACATCACGAGAAGGCGATGTAGTGGGCAGTCTTTAGTGAAAGGCGGTGCAAACGCTTTGAGCGTTGAATGCTCGGTGTTGTTGACCAGACGATGGCCGCAGGTAGTTGCGGGGTGTCGCGAGGCCAGAGATTTGTTCAATCGAGTGCTAGGGGCACAAAAGAAATATGAGAAAATTGCTACCATAATAAGTCAGATTGGAAATGGTAAAGAAACCGAGTTTATAGAGAATGAAGATGGGGTTTTATATTATAAAGATCGGGTTTGTGTACCTAATGATAGTGAATTGAAGAAAGCCATTCTAGAAAAGGCACACAGTGGATCTTTAGCTATGCATCCAGGTAGTACAAAGATGTATCAAGATTTAAAAGTTTTGTACTGGTGGTTAGGAATGAAAAGAGATGTTTCAAAATTCGTGACCAAGTGTTTAGTGTGTCAAAAAGTGAAGAAAGCCCAGTATCCGCGTTCGCCGAGTTATTGCGACCTATCGAGGTCGGAGTGGAAATGGGACCGAATCACCATGGATTTTGTGGTTGGGTTACCATTAACAGGGAGGAAGCATGACTCAGTTTGGGTCGTAGTAGACCGATTGACTAAGTCAGCTCACTTTCTACCAGTGAGAACCGACTATTCACTTGACAAGTTGGTAGAGCTGTGCATAAGTGAAATAGTTCGGTTACATGGGATTCCAAAATCCATCATTTCATATAGAGTATCAGAGCCTAGGTTTAGGCATTTCTGGAAAAAGGCCCTAAACGATTTTGAAAATGATATTTGACATACATTGCATTTGCATATGAAGGATGATATGACTCTGACGTGGATCTTGTTGGTTGTAATAGGTAAGCATGGATGGCTCAGGTACCCATAGGGTCGAAGGTGACCAGGAAATCGTCCTGATAGTCCTGCTAGTGTGGTAGGTGGACAAGCATCTCATGCTCCACTAGTAAATGACCTGGAACAAGTGGTAGGAGGTACTATGGGTATCCTCAATGATTAGCTCGAGCGTATTTACAAAAAGCGGTGCAACCAGTGCAATTTCTTTGCGTGATGTCGATACCATTGAGAGAATGGAAAAGTACCGACCGAAAGACTTTCTTGGAAAGAAAGAGGATGAGCCTTCAATGGCAGAAAATTGGCTCGAGAGAACCGAGCGAATGCTTGTGCAAATGCATTGCACAACTAAAGAGAAGTTAGATTGCGTATAATTCACTTTTAGGATGCCCAAGGGGCTTATCGGTCAGTGGATTTAAGTGTGGAACTGACATCGCAGGAGAAAGTTACATGGAGATTCTTCTTGGATGAGTTCAAGAAGCACTATGTGGCTCGCATTTATTTAAACAATATGCGGCGAGAGTTTCATAATTTGAAACAAAGGCAATCAAGTGTAACCGAATATTTGAGAGAATTTACACAGTTGAGCAAATATGCTCTCGAGATGCTAGTAAGCGAAGAAGAGAAGTGTCGTAAGTTTGAGGATGGCCTAAGTGACCACATTCGAGCCCATGTCACAGGATTTTGCCATGATGATTTCTCCAAAATCACGACATGTGCTCTAAATGTGGAACGAGTAAAGAAAGAGGAAAATGAAAGAAAAGATAGAAGACAAGAAAGAAAAATCGGTCGAGTCAAGTGCTCATTAGCGGTAGAGTAAGGGTCGGGGGACCACGGGGTTCAGTTAGCCTACAATTCCTTTTCACCGGTAAGAAAACGCTATTATCACAGGCACCGACGGGTTGCAAGTGCACAAGGAGGAGGTGCTTCCTAGGGACGAGATGTTTCTCGTTGTTCCCATTGTGGGGAAAGAAAACACAAGGAGATTGTTAGAGATTGACAGTGCTTGCCCGGGTTGTGGATCCATGGAGCCGCAATACGAGTGTACTCGAGCACGTCCTTCATCCTTGGCTAGAGCGATGTTTCATCGATCTGAGAAGGCGGCCAAAGGTAGTTGCATCACAGTGTTAGGGCAAGGGACACAGACTATGGGAAGACAAGATGCTCGTGCTCCAGCTAGAGCATATGCGATGAAAGAAGTGGAAGATACAGATGCCCCGGATGTGATCATTGGTAATTTTACTATCTTTAATACTGTTATACATGCATTGATAGATCCAGGATTAACACACTCGTACATTTATGCCCAGAGCATACCCGACTTGGGTAATTTGCAGAAATTGAGCGAGTATGATATCTTGGTGATGAACTCGCTCGGACATGGTGTTGTTGTGAATAAAGTATATAGAGATTGTCCTATCAGAATAAGAGAATATGAATTTCTAGGAGACTTGATAGAGTTATCCTTTAAAGAATTTGATGTGATATTGGGGATGGACTGGTTATCCCAACATCAAGCGATAGTCGATTGTGGAATGAAAAGAGTGACCTTAAGAACACCGAATGAGGGTAAAATAACTTTCATCGGCGAAAGGTCAAACCACCTTTTTAATGTGATATCCGCGGCCACTGCAAGGATAATGGTGCGGAAAGGATGTGAAGCCTATTTGGCTTATGTGATTGATACGGTAAAGGCAAGGCCTAGTGTATCCGATATCCCTACCATTAGTTACTTTCCGGACGTGTTTCCAGGTTTGCCTCCACAGAGGGAGATTGAGTTTGCTATCAACGTTGTACCAGGTTCCACACCTGCATCCATTACACACGTCTGGGAATGGCTCAGGTGGAGTTAAAGGGAATTGAAATTGCGAGTTCTGGCTTGCTAGAAAAAAGGGTTTATACGATACAGTGTATCACCATGGGAATCACATTGCTTTGTAAAAGTAGAAAGATGGAGTACACTTGACTATGTATTGATTTTAGACAACTAAACAAGTTGGCCAGTAAGAATAAGTATCCGTTGCGGGATTGATGTGATTTGTCGACCCATTTGAAGGTACAAGTATCTTTTCGAAGATAGATTTGCGATCTAGGTATCATCAGTTGAGAATTAAAGAAGTGGATGTGCATAAAACGGCGTTTAGAACACGATATGGACATTATGAGTTCCTTGTAATGCCGTTTGGTTTGACAAATGCTCCAGCGGCTTTCATGGACCTAATGAATCGTGTTTTCCGACCATATGTGGATTAGTTTTTGTGCGTAGTGTTCAGGCGACATAGCGTATTAGTCGAAGATCCGACACACACCTTCGGGTAGTGTTAGAGACTTTGAGAAAAGAGCTGGGTTAATATGCGAGCGGAGTAAGTCTGAGTTTTGGTTTAATGGAAATTAATCCTTTCTTGGGCACATTGTATCAAAGAAGGAACAGAGTGGATCAAAGAAAATAGAAGTGGTGGTTGAATGGGAAACCACCAAAGTATTCTGAGAAGTCGCGTAATTTCACGGGATTTGGTAGGTTACTCTGAGAAGATTTGTTAAGGGTTTTTCTATGGCTATGACCTCGATAATGAGATTGCTCGGGAAAAAATGTAAAGTATGAATGGAGTGAAAAATGTCGAAGAAGTTTTGATAAGTTGAAAGCGTTCTTGGCGAAGGCCATAGGTTCTTACTTAGCCGACTCTTGTAAAGAATATGTGATCTTTAGTGATGCTTCACTAAATGGACTTGGATGTGTCTAATGCAAGAGGAGTAAAGTGGTAGCACATGCTTGAGAGCGATTGAAGCCACATGAAAATAACTACCCCATGCATGATTTGGAATTAGCTGCAATTGTATTTGCTCTGAAAATTTGGAGACACTACTTGTATGGAGAAAAGTGTTTCATTTACATCGATCATAAGAGTCTTAAGTATTTGCCCTCATAGCGAGAGCTTAACTTGAGACGATGGAGATGGATGAAATTGATAAAGACAGGCTGGCATTGATTGATTATCACCCGGGAAAATGACGTGGTAGCGAGGATACTTTGAGTAGAAAGACAGTGCAAACGCTTCGAGCGTTGAATGCTCATTTGTCGTTGACAAACGACGGTACAATATGGCAGAATCGATTGCAAGACCGAGTTTGTTGAATCAAGTGCTAGAGGCACAAAAGAAAGATGAGAAAATTGCCGCCATAGTAAGTCAGATTGGAAATGGTAAAGAAACCGAGTTTGAGGTAAAAGAAGATGGAATCTTGTATTATAAAGATCGGGTTTGTGTACCCGATGATAATGATTTGAGGAAAGCCATACTTGAAGAGGCCACATGGCGGATCTTTTTTCATATCCATCCTGGCGCACAAAAGATGTATCAAAGATTTGAAAATGTCATAGTAGGTAGTCCGGAATGAAAAGGCGTTTGAGTCGTGACCAAGTGTTTAATGTGTCAAGAGTAAGGAAGGCAGAGCATCAAGTTCAGCCCGGGATTATTGCGACCTATCGAATATCGGAATTGGAAATGGAGATAGAATTGCATAGTTTTGTGGTTGGGTTACCATTGACAGGGAGAAAGCATGACTCGATTTGGGTCATAGTTGACCCGATTGACCAAGTGTTTCACTTCCTACCGGTGAGAACAGGGCAGCTATCAAACGATAAGTAGCGGAAGCATGCATCGAGAAATAGTTTAGTTGCGTGGGATTTATGCTCAAAATTTATTTCGAATAGAGATCAGAGGTTTCTTGAATTTTGGGAAAATTGTAAGAGCCATGGGACTCGTGAATTTGATCCTAGCGTTCCACTGCAGACCTTATGGACAATCGGAGAGAGTGATTGGTCCCCGGAAGACATGTTAAGGAGTTGTGTGATCGACTATGGGGGTAGTGGGATAAACACATTCCTTTAGTTGAATTAGGTGTCGACCACTTGAGTTTCGATCAGGAAGTATTGGAATGGCGCCTTATGAGGCTTTATATGGAAGAAAATGCATAACACCGTTGTATTGGACGAAATTGAGTGAAAAGAAAGTGATTGGCCTTGACTTGATAGAAGAGATTGAAGAAAAAGTGAAAATGATTAGAGAAAGATTAAAGGTGGCCACCGATAGACAGAAATCATATGTCGATATGAAAAGAAAAGACATTCGTTATGAGATTAGCGAGAAAGTGTTTTTGAAAGTATCGCCTTGGAAGAAGGTGATGAGATTCGAGAAAAAGGGCAAGTTGAGCCCTAGGTTTATTGGACCTTATGAAGTAATCAACAAAGTGGGTCCAGTGGCATACAGATTAGCATTACCTCCGGACTTAGAAAAGATCCATAATGTATTTCATGTGTCCATGCTACGGAGGTACCGTTCAGACCCGTCACATATAGTCTCTTCTGAGACAATTGAGCTTAGATTGGACTTGACACATGAAGAAAAGCCAGTAGAGATCTTGGCTCAGGAAGTGAAAGAACTGTGGAACAAGAAGATTCTGTTAGTCAAAGTGTTATGGAGAAACCACAAAGCAAGAGAAGCCACAGGAAAGTGGGAAGAAGCGATCGGCCCGGCTGATGCTATAAGCTGACCCTTCAAATTAAAATTTCGGGCGAAATTTTATTAAGTGGGGGAGAGTTGTAACGCCCCAAAAATACCCTAGAATGTTATAATAATTTTTTTTTATATATTCCGGGTATGAATTGAGACAACTTTGGTATTTTCCGGGAATTGTTAAATGAATATTGAATAAATGATTATATGGCTAAGAGCTAAATGCAAATATTATGTGCTAAATGAGAATTGGTTAGACTAGGACATTTAACCAAGTGTAAAGGGCAAAATTTGGAATTTGTAAAATGAGGACCTAAGGGTCAATTGTAGATAAGTTTAAGTGTCTAGAATTGTGATTATGAGGTTGGAAGTGCAAATAAAATGAAATATCAGAACTCATAAAAAGCAATTTGAGAGAAACTTAAGTCAAAAGAATGCATTTTTGTTTGGTGGCCAAACAAGGCCTTATGAAGATTAAGTGACTTAAGACAATAAAAAAAAAAAAAAGAGAGAAAATGAGAATAAGGTGGAATGCCAAACAAGGCCTTACACTTAAATGAGTTTAAAAGACTAAAAGTGGTCTTTGGATGCTCATTAGAGCACATCACGTTTTGGGAGGGAAAGGAAGGAGAAAAGGGGAAAATAGCTAGGGATTGGGAGAAGATCAAGCTTTGGTGTGGTTCCTTCCCATTTCTTGCTCCTAAGAGATCAAACAACTTGGAAGAGAAGATTTGAAGAGGCTAAGGTAAGGAAATCAAACCCTAACCTCATCTTTTATGATTTTGATTTTGGGGGAAAAGCCCTAACTTAAGAAAAGAGGTTTTCATTGATTCTAAACCCCTTTTGGAGTTGTTTTGGGTGGATTCCATGGTGATTTTTTATATGGGATGAATTAGAGGAGGTTTGTGGAAGAAAAATGGCTGAAAATGCCAAAATCCGACATTTTCTAGGCAAAAATCGCAAAGTGGTACCGGTACCGGTGCGATTAATGGGGCTTGGTATTGGTACTAGTCAAAGTAGTACCGGTACTGCTTGCTTCGACAACCTTAATTGTATATTTTTGGGTTAAATCCACGTATTACCGTACCACGATTGTTTAGGGACCCCTAAAGGAAATGATTAATGGGGTTCAAATAAAAAAGATAGAACTAAGTGAAAAGCGTGTGCATTACCCTGTGGCAGAAATTTGACGACGTCTTTAGGCGGACAGTGTCTTAACCTAAGCAGTTAACAAAGATAAATTGTCATTCACTAAAAAATACTGATGATTGTTTATCCACTAAAGTGGCGTGATTGTTATTGACTAGGGACGGTGTGTCCTTTAACCTAGGACCGAGATCGAAGAGAAGGAAACTAGAGTCGACAACTTTGGTTTGTTCTCTGACTCTATTCTTATTTCAAGTGTTTTGGTAGTTTACCATATAAATTTGAAATGATTATACGAAATGAGCATATCTTTGAAATGATATTACAAAAGTGCATATGAAATTGAAATGTGATATTCAAAATGTTTGAAAACCAAATGAATATGAATGATAAATCGAATTGTAAACGAATCGGTCAATTTTTGACATCTTTACTTGAATCGATATATCGAATGAACCGCTGGCGGGGATCGCCCAATCGGCTTATCCGTCGTAGGCGCCTGAAATTGTCAATGTCCCACTTGGCGGGATGCACCAATCGGCATCCGTCATGATGGTGTATGGCATTGAAGAAATGTCAGCTTAGCGGGATCATGTCGACATCGTCGTGATGGCGATATGGCATTTAAGTGATACCACATGGGGTGCATAAGCGACTATCATCATGATGGGAAATTAGATTGTTAAATGTGTAAGTGCATTGTTGTGAATGACCAAAGGGGACGGGGTTCATCAGCGAATCCGTCACGAATGTGAATTGAATAGCCAAGGTGGCTCTTAACATTGACGAGTGTAAATGAGATTTTATGTATATCACCAAATCTCATAAATTGAATGTAATTGAATTTTATTTGCATTGAAAATGCATGTTAATCACGATCGTGATTTGTAAAAATGAAACATACAAAATGAATAGCATGAATAGATTTGGATATATAAGAGCATGGTTTAATAGCCAAGTAAAGCTAATCAAAATTAAATTGAATATTGGAATGGGAGCGCATAGAACCACTAAGCATGAAATGTAGCGTGCGATTTTTAACTATGCGGGTATCGAGTGAACGGGAAGAAGGCCCGAAAGAACAAGAAGGCGCAAAGTCATAGACAAGTTCACGGCATATAAGTGTATACCCACGCCATATCTGATTCATTTCTTTTGAACATGTGACATTTTGTAAACAAAAGCGTTGAGCGTAGAACTAATGTTTTGTTTATCATTTTGTAAAGGCATGATATGCCTTAATGTAAATGTGTTTGTGTAAATGTAAATGTTTATGAGCCTACCATTTGAAAATGCTTCCGCGTAAATGAGAACCCTATAATGAAAAAGACATAATTAAAATGTTTTGATAAGATAAATAAAAACAGTCGGAGTAAACCGGGCTCTGGTTCTGATCCGCCATTTGGGTCGGGTCGGGGATTCGGGTCTCGACATTTTTGAAAAAGAAAATTTAAATAAAACAGTAAATAAAAAGAATCAAACGAGCATCCCCAGGTTTCGGTTCGGACTCGCCATTCGGGTCGGACCGGGAACGGGGGTCGCTACATAGAGATTTGAGGTTCACCTCGAGATTTTGGGGAAAATTTCAAGAGGCTTTAGGCACTCAACTGAATTTCAGCATAGTGTTCCACCCCCTGACAGTGAATGATCGAAGGAGTAATTCATATTCACAGAAGACGTGCTAAGGAGTTGTGTGATCGACAATGAGGGTAGTTGGGATAGACACATCCCTTTAGTTGAATTTATGTACAACGATAGTTTCCAATCGAGTATTGGAATGGCGCCTTATGAGGCTTTATATGGAAGAAAATGTAGAACACCGTTGTGTTGGAAGGGGTGAGCGAAAGAAGTGATTGGCCGACTTGATACAGGAGACTGAAGAAAAAGTGAAAATGATTACAGAAATATTGAAAGTGGCCTTTGATAGATAGAAATCATATCTTGTGTGAAAAGAAAAGATGTCGATATGTGGTTGGCGAAAAGTGTTTTAAGAAAGTGATATCACACCTTGGAAGAAGGTGATGAGATTTAGGAAAAGGGCAAGTTGAACCATCGATTTAAGTAGTCCATATGAGTAATAGAAAGTGGATCCACTAACCTCACGGGTTAGCCTTACCTGCGGACTTGGAAAGAATCTGATGTTTTGTGTTTCCCCGATGTTGAAGGTACCCAATCAAACCCATCACACGTAGTCTCTTCGAAGACAATTGAGCTTAGACCAGATTTGACCTGTGAGGAAGAGCCAGTGGAGATTTTGGCTCGAGAAGTGAAAGAGGCTGCGGAACAAGTGAATCCCATTGGTGAAGTCTTTGTGGAGGAAACCCTGAGACCGAGGCCACATGGGAGAGGGAGTGAAGATACGATGTGGCAACAATATGCGCAGCACATTCACTAAAGGTAATTTCGATGAATGAAATTTTCTTAAAGTGGGGAGGTTATGCATTAAAATACCCTAGTATTTTTATGATAATATATTATTATTATTATTATTATTATTATTATTATTATTATTATTATTATTATGTGCTTAGGGTATAAAATAAAGTAAATGAGAATTTTTTGGAATTTAAATCCTAAGGCAAAAATATATAATCCTGGAATTTACACCCAAGTGTAAAGGGCAAATTTAGATTTAAATAAAGGACCTAAAGGCCAAAAATAGAATAAGCTTAAATGCTAATGTGAGTTAAATGAAGTGAAATAGAAGACTTAAATGTCAAAAAAATGAGAAATGGGACTTATTTTGAAAGCCAAAGAATAGGAAGCCAAACAAGGCCTTAACAGATTAAGACTAAATGTGGTCTAAGATAAGACACATTTATGCATTTTCCTTCTTGGAAAGCAAAGGGAGAGAAAAGAGAGCTAGGGTTGAGAGAAGACCAAAGTTTTGGTGGGAGATCATCCCATTTATTGTTTCCAAGTGATCAAGAAGAAGAAGGAAGGCTTGGTGTTGAAGAATCAACAGATTCAAAGGTAAGAAACTAAACCTTAACACATTTTCTCTTGTGTTTGGGTTGGGGAAAACCCTAAATGTGGATAAAGTTGTTTTGTATTGGTTGTAAATGAGTTTTGGTATTGGTTTTGATTGGTTTGGAGGAGTGTTTGTAAAAAGGGAAATGCTTGGTTTTCAAAGGAAATCTTTATTAAATTTGTTAAAGCCATTTGTTCTTGTTTTGACTATAGATTAAGTTATAATCAACCAAATGAAGTGAATCCAATTGGTAAAGAACCATAAGAGATAGAGCTACAAATGTATAAGGGACCAGGAGCAAATTATAGCACTAAGGCTCCCGAAAATGGGTTTAAAGGTGAGTTTCGGGTAGCTCATGGGTATACCTTGTTTTGGGAGTAGTTGTGGTGTTTTGGCCATAAAATGAGTTTCACTCATCCAATTTGAGTGATTCAAAATTATGGGTAAATTAGATTTCTAGGGGAATAATTTACTTGAAGGAAGTGTATGCAATTTATAACCCCAAAGTGCCCAGAAATCTATCAAAGTGGAGCTATGTGCAGATTCTATTTTGCAAATTAGAGTAATCTAGATGTTAAAATTAAAAATTGTACCAATTGGTTTATAATCTGATTTTGGGTGCTTGGGGGTTAGTTAGGCCTTGGTCTAAGCTAATAAAATCAAATTTTAAGTTAATTTTGGACAACATTAGGATTGGTTTTGGTGACACGTTTTAAATGTACTGCTGTTTGAAAAAAAACATGTTTTGCCCTGTTTGTGTTATGTGGTTGAGGGCCTTAGAGAAGGAATTTTAAATTGAAATTTTTCAGAGATGTCATTGGATATATAAAGGACTAAACTAGAAAGTTTCATAATTTTTGAAGACCGTTTGAATAATTTTTGGGTAATAAAGTCTAGAGAGTACAAAACTAGAAAATAACAGATCTTGCATGTGGTGTTAGTGGCTGTTTGTGGTTTTTGACTTAATCTTCTTTTTGGGATGGTTTAGTTGATCAAGAGTACTGTTGGAAAATGATTATAAGACAAGGCAAATTTTTTTAGTATTTTGGTTATGTGATGGATTACAGTTTGGGAAACTAACAACCATACCGAGCTTGTTTCTTACCCGTATTTGCTAATGAGATTAAAAATATGATATTAAGCTCCGAAAATCAACCCTAACCAAAAATACTAGCGCACACGAATAATATTGTTCTCTAATTGTATTGGAATAGGGGCTGACAAGGAGGAAAACCCGAACTAAGATCGAGATTCCGAGGATTGGAATCAAAGTGCAAAGCTTTTTGGTTTGTTCTACACCTTTCTCTCATTATTTCGAATCTCTATCTCCAAAATGTTTGAATTGCATGTTGAATTATTTTAGAATTGATTTGATGCAAATAAATTGTGAAATGAATTGCAAGTGATTTAAGTTAAAAATTTTGAGAAATTGATTGATTGCGAAATGAATGACATAGAAATTGCATGAGTATTGAAATGATTTGTTTTGTATAAAATACATACTATCTTGTATTTTTAACTAAAATTATTTGAATAAGCACATTAGAATGTTAAGCTATTAGAATTCAAGTTAATGATAAATTAGTATACCAATATGAGTTGAACAAACGTACTATTGTGGCATACCGATTCGTAGCCCAGCGGGAAAGTATCGGTAGTGTACACCAACCGAGTACATATTATATATATATACATACCGGCCTGCAGCCAAATGGGACCTTGCCGGTGATTCGTTATCCTGTGCACCGAAATCATAGGTTAAATTCGATAAGGGTTAAAATGCAAAATGATAATGAAATTGAAAAGTGCACGATTTGTGATTTGAATGATTTAGTGCATATGAAAATGCATAGCTTGAGCTAACCAATGAATTGTAATTGATTCTTGAAAAAATTATAGATACGTGTTATCTTTGCGTTGGTCAGGTGACAATTGTACAAAAATTTTGTTTTATAAATATTGCATGTTTCTATTTAAAATGAAACGAAGAGAGAATTTCCATAGAACCACTAAGCATGAAAATGCTTAGCGTATTTTTTTTACTAATGCGTAGGTATCGAGTGATTAACGGTGGGACCCAAGATCAAGGAGCATAAAGTCATTAAGAAAGTTTCGGAGTAAAAGTATATACTCCGTCATATGCATCTATCCTAGTTTTGAACAATTGATGTTTTGTGATAAAAAGAGTTAAGCTCTGAAACGATTTTGTATATTATTTTGAATGGGTATGAAATGTCTTCATTGTAAATATATTTTGATTAAATGTAAATTGTATGGGCCTACCGAAACAATTGAAAACGCTTCAAGCAATTTTTGAAAAAAACAAAGTAAAATAAAATAAAATAAAATAAAAAATAAAAAGGGGCTTTTAAATGTCTAATGAAATATGTTTGATAAATTAATTTGGCTAGAGCCTTCGAATCCGGTTCGGACCCACCAATCGGGTCAGACCGGAAAGGGGTGCTTACATTCAAAGTCATTGCCTAGTTGTAGTGGAGCATGTGATCATAAGGGTCGCTATAACCATCGAACATAGAAAAGGTTGGTATGACAAACCCTTAGGGTGGATTGTAACTGAGGATGTGTTGCCCTAGGGAAGAATAGAGCATATCGTTATGTAACACCCAGGAATTTATATAGGTATAAGTTAGGGAAAATAATAATGACATGAATTTGTATAGGTATAAGTTAGAGAAAATAATAATGAGAGAAATTTGTATAGGTATAAATTAGGGAAAATAATAATGATGGGAATTTTTATAGGTATAAGTTAGGAAAATAATAATGATAATTCAATTAGCTAATTAATTAATTAATTTAATGGAAGATGGGTAAAAAGGTAATTTTCCTAATAGATACCCTAGGTATAAATTGGAATAATAAAATAAAATCATTTATATTCATCTTTGAATTTCTTTCTGGCTGGTAGAATTCCAGAGGACGTACGGCTTTCAGATCTAGGGTTTGAAAAACAAATTTCTCTAGGTAAGATCTTCCTTATTTTATTTTTCTAGATTTTTTTGATGTAGATTCTTTAATTTTCTTTCAGTTTAGATCAACCTTGAAGAAGTTAGATTTAGATTACACTTTCGTTCTTTAGAAATAAAATAAAATAAGGATTGATGGTGTCTCTTGAATTACTTTTTAGTATGAGAATGAAAAGTATTTAAAGAGGATAATTTTTGAAAGAAATAATAATAAACAAATAAGATAAATTTTGAAAAGGTTGAATTTGTATAAATATATGTATTTGATAAGTATTTAAAGATATATGTATTTTGGAAAATAAATATTTTATTAAGGATTGAGAATTTATAAGGAATATGATTAGAATAATTATCTAGCAATTATAGGAAATAAGATCCGTTAATAATACTTGTTTGTCAAGTATGATAATTGTTAGGTAAAAAGGTTAGATGAGTATTGTATAATAATATAATTTTTAAAATATTATTAATATTATTTCTTTTTAAGAAAAGATTTAATGTGATTAAGAGCATAAAAATAAATAAATTATTAAAATAAGATCCGAAAGGAATATGAGTTTTATAAAATTTGAAAAACTACCTAATTCAAATAGTTATCATTTGAACAGTTGTCAATATGTTTGAGGTGAACAAAAAAATCATATTGATAGAATAAACTTTATAAATCACAAATTTTATAAAATATTTAGAAACCCATTAACTTTTATTATAATGCGGATTAAAAATTAAAATAATATCATTGTTAAGAATATCAAATTAGGAAAGTTTTAAGAATAAATAAGTAATGATGATAGTTTCTTCCTTATTATTTTAGGAGAAATATTTTGGCTGGTTAAATTATTCGGAGCATTTCTTTTAAAGCTTTTGAGGTAAGGGGATATTAATGCGTATCTTTAAAAAGAAATTGTTAGTTTTTAATTATGATTTAAAATTGCTTAACTCGACTATATATAATTCGTTTATGAAAAGTTTTACTTTTTATTTATTTGATTATCCATGGATCAAAAGTAGTTTTGTATGATTGTACTAGATTTGTTTTGTTTAATAAAAATGTGGAAATATAATGTTTTGTAATTAACTTTGAATTAAATATTTGACTTTTGGGTTGGTCAAATTTCACAATGGAAATAATAGTCGACTTTACATTCCTCACACAATGTAATTGATTCGAACCCGCCTGTGGGTTTTCGTTGTATGCTATTAGTACTAGTAGTGTCTGGTTCCGTCCACCTTAAATGAATAATTTGCGGTTAGCCACCCATTTGAAGGTCCCACATGCTCCGGGCACCATTTGACATTCGATAACGTAAAAAAATATATTCAAAATTATTTGATTTTCGACTTGATACGAAAAGTGTTCAATCGAAATTTGATACGAAATTGTTCGATCACATTTGATATGAAACTGATTTGAAATGGATGAGAATGTTTTGAAGTAAATTTTGTTAATGTTCAAACTTATTTTTGAATCTAAAGTTTGATGAAAACATCTCCTATTTGTTATACGATCAAAACTTTTTTTATCCATGAAAAACGTATTACTATTTATCGAGCCAAGCACACCTCCCATTTTGACATTTTCAGTACTTTAGCTTCCGCCGATGAGTGATGCTAGGTCGTGGGATCTGGCCATCATTGTGATTCGACAACTTTACGCGATCATGTCGAACTAATAAGTTCACGTTTATGTAAAATGTCGGGTTTTGAAAGCACTGAGAAAGTCTCTCGATGATAACATCTGCTTTTATATTAGTGCAAAGTTGGATTGGGAGATCCCAAATATTGTTATATTCTCTAACAACTTTATATGAGATGATAATTGAGATTTTGATATTTAGAAGTAATTTTGTCTGCATGAAATTTTGAATTTGAAGAATTTATGAATTTAGAAAAGTTACGATTTACTTTGAACATGTGTCAGTAATTGGAAAATCTAAGCATAAAGAAGGGCATTGCCGTTACACTTCAAACCTTCAAGTTGAAGGCTTGAGGGTGTGAATTGATAGTCATGCCCTTAGGGTGGGTTTCGGGGCATGACACGTTAGGACTTTGAATTGTTGTTGCAGGCGGTATGTAGAGCACAAATCCCGCACTCAAGGGGAATATTAATCGTGGCATGGATTCGTGGCTATCTCACGGGTACTGTACGCGTTCCCGGCACTATATTTATTGGGTTCGTCGGGGCTTATTTTATCTTTTCGCCGACTGAATATGTCACTATCTCTGGCTGCAGCTGTCGAATGCCGGGGCGATGTTGGCGCAACCTAGCCCTACTACTTTTCCTGGGGTGAGGTCTGGCGAACTGCCTGAGGACAACTCATCGTCCGTTGGGGTATCTATGTTGTCAGGGACGATAGACTCCTTTCCTTTATTGCAGGCAATTGGGTGCCTTGCTTAGCTGCTATCTTGCACGTCTTTTTCGCCATGATCATGCCTTTTTTCCACCTATGCCCGTAAACGATCGTTTTCACGTTGCAATGTTCAACACGATCATGCAATTCCTTCATCTGTTTGTTCCTCTTGTTTCTTCTCCATGTCTTGAAGCCAATGAAGAAATTGATCTTCGGCGACCGGATCATCAAGCTGTCGGGTCACGCGCCTAGTGTCGATTTAATCGACAGCGGGAACCGAGGAGCCATCGCGGCTAAGGCCGTTAGATAGTTGTCAGCCCAAGCCCTTGCCCTTCGTCGATGAGACTTTTTGGTCGATTCCCACAGACGGTGTCAATTGTCGTTACTTGGATCGTCTGACCTTCGGGGCATCAGCGGCGTGATGTAAACCTACAAAAAAGGGGGTTCGACGGTGGTGTGCTAACTGCCTCTCCAATGATTAAGTCAGCAAAAGGATGAAGAAGAGAAAGAAGGGTGTTAGTGTTGTTGGGGTTGCGTAATTTTCCCTCGTGGGGAGTCTTTCCTTTATACTCGAATTTCTCCTTAGATTTATGGGAAAGATAATCTCGTAATTTTGGTAATAAGGTATTTCTTTCCTTATCAATGACTAATTCTCCCTTATTAAAGATTTATGCGTTTGAGACGTATCAAATTTGGATACTGGCAGATCCATGGATAGATATCTTTTTTATATTATCCACAACGAACTTCCCATATGCAGTAGGATGGCCAGCTAGGGGACTCGGAACCCCAGATGGGGTTTAAAACTCTCCCGTCTAGTTTGTTCCCGCATGGTTTTAATATGACAAGCCGGCTTGGGCCTCTACATAATGCGGGCCAGGCAACCAACCTGCGCAGGTGCTAAACCTATTGAGTAGTGGGCCTAGGCCCAAAGGCCGCGGTACTCACATAGACTCCTCTTGCTTTTGTTGCCCGGGAACAACCGAGGACCTGAACCATGTGTTTTGATTCTGCCATAAGGTGAAGCATTTTTGGTCTAACATCATGCCTACCAGTGAGTGGGAGAAGTCTAACTTGATGCATTTTTCTGACTGGTTCACTTAGCACCCCAATAGAAATCATCCCTCGCCAATGCATGTCCCTTGGAGGGAATTTTTTACCACTTGCATCTGGTGGATCTGGTACTGGCGGAATGAAGCAATTTTTCAAAACCAAGAGACTCCTTTGGCTGCTAAGCTATTGAAGATCAAACAATACCCTTAGGAAATGAATACAACTTTTTCTAAGATCCACCCTATTTCAGGTCGACTTGTGAATGACGGAGTCAACTGGCTTCGGATAGGTTGGTCACTTCCCTTAAGAGGATGGACAAAGCTCAATATAGACGGGAACTGGCGTGGAGACTGGAGAGTCATCCATAGCCACTAATGGTGGGGTTCTGCGCTACCATCTGGGTAACTGGGTAGGAGGGTTTACGGTTCAGTTCGAAGTGAGATTAACGATATAAGCTGAACTCTTATCTTTGTTGATTGGGCTGAAGTTTGCATGACGCCATGGAGTGCAGTTTCCTACGGTGGAAGTTGATGCTGCCCAATTGGTTGACTGGATAAAAAGGAGAGGGATGACTACTTGCCGCTTTCATAATCTGATAATTGAATGTAAGGACTTCTTTCACTGACAATGGGAGTTGGCTGATAGAATATTTTTTAAAATCTAAGGGTATTTATTGATCCAAAAAACAATTAATCAATAATTAAAGGACCTAATAAATACATTACAAAATAATAATTTTATTCAACAAAAAAACATATAAATTCGTAGTGTGTAGACAACATACCTAACATGGATCCTGAATTGTTGGATGCCATTAGTCTCCCAAATGAACAAAAGATGAGATCAAAGAAAAATTAGGGTTGAAGATGAATATTTTCTTCTCCACAAAGTGTTTTATCAAACCCTTGTAAAATTCTAGGGCTCTATTTACTCATATAGATAGAGCATAAGGGAACAATTAGATTTTGGTCCAATGAGCTTACCAAAACAAGAGAGAAGATAGAACCATGTGCCCTTAGCTAGTTAATATTAAACAATCTCATAAATGACCCATAATTAACATCCACAAAATTACAATTAAAATTGTAATATGATTATGCTTAGTCCATAGATTAATAAATTAATCTAACATTCTCCTACTTTGACGACATAATCATAACTCAAATGCTTTTACAATAAAGTTACATAGCTATAACCAATCATATACAATTAACACACCGAGAGGATGCATAAATCATATATAATAAGGTGCTACTAATCAAAATCATAACTAAAATGCTTAAACAAAAGATTTACATAGCCATAACCAATTATATACAATTAATACACCGACAGGATGCATAAATTGTACATAATCAGGTGCTACCGATCTAGAAGCATTTCAATGACAAGAGCATTGATTCAATAGAAAAAGAAAACATCATTCTGTCATTCATCTGGTCAAAATGACACAAAATAATAAGATAATGACAAACGTTAAAATGTGTATGTAATAATGAAAAACATGAGCTTTCCTTACAAAATACATGAAAAGGCAAAACTCCCACTAAAACAAAGATTCTAGGCTCCTAACAATCCCATGCGGGTGACTTGTTTTTGAAACACACAACCGATGCCTTCGTTAGCTGGTCCGCCAACATGCTAGTCGAGGTGTAATTAATCGAAACGAGGGACTCGCAACTTTCTTTAACAAAAGGAAATTACATCAATGTGCTTGAGCAGAAGTGCTTCACAAAGGTTCAGAGAAAGATACAAATGATAGAATTATCACAAAACAATTTCAATGATCTAAAAATGGAGTGAACAACCTCCAAAGCTGAAATGAAGTTCCACAACCATATTGCATGACAAGTAGACTCATAACAAGCCACATACTCTACCAATGTAGTAGAAGAAGCTATAAGTGTCTACTGACACTTTTCCACGAAACTTATCATCCACGCAACTTGCATAATTGAAATGACTAAAACCAACCACCCCAAGAGTGTCGGTACGCCGATATGTCAACATGAGTTCCTTGGTACCTTGAAGATACCTCAAAAATTTCTTAGCCGCTTTCCAGTAGCTTTGACCAGGATCACTCAAGTACCTACCTAACAAGCCGACAACAAAAGCAATATCAAGGCTTGTGCATACTTGAGCATACATCAGACTACCCATAACTAAAGAATAAGGGACTACTTTTATCCGATCTCTCTCAATATCATTATGAGGACATTGACTTTTGGAAAATCTGTCACCCTTTACAATTGGTGTCTTACTAGAAAAACATGGTTGCATGTTGAACATTTTTAGAATGCTTTCAATATACGTCTATTGAGACAATCTCAGAATGTCACTAGGTCTATCGTGAAATATCTGTATGCCCAAAACATAAGATGCTTCCCTAAGATCCTTCATATCAAAATGGATAAACAATAGTTGCTTTATCTCAATCAACAGGTCAGTATTATTGGCTGCGAGCAAAATATCATCAACATATAAAACCAAGAATAACTTGCTCCCATTGACCTTCATATATATGCATTGATCGACGATATTTTCCTTAAAACCATAGGTGGTGACAACTTCATCAAACTTGAGATACCACTTGCCTAGAAACTTGCTTTAAACCATAAATGGATTTTTGGAGTTTACAAACCGTGTGGTCTTTACCAACTTCCTAAAAACCAATAGGTTGAGACATGTAAACATCCTCAACTAAGTCTTCATTCAAGAAAGTTGTCCTCACATTTATTTGATGCAACTCTAAATCAAAATGAGTAATTATAGCCATAATAATGCGTAAAGAGTCTTTAGTGGACACAAGAGAGAAGGTTTCCTTAAAATCAATACCTTCTCGTTGACTGTAACCTTTAGCCACTAATCTTGCTTTATATCTCTCTACCCTGTCCTTTGGTATCGCACTTGGTCTTGAATACCCATTTGCGCCTAATAGGTCTGCAGCCATCTGGTAAATCTACCAAGCTCCACACTTTATTCTATGACATGGAAGTCATCTCATATTTCATTGCATTGATCCAGAAGTTGGATTGAGGACTAACAATGACTTCTTTGTAGGTAGTCGGATATGATACATCACCCACATCATACTCATGCTTCTACAAGTAGATAAAATAGTCATTTGAAATCGCGGGCCTACTTATCCTCTCTGACCTCCTCAAGGGTATATCCATGACCACGTCTAGGGTTATTAAGTCTACATTTGGGGCTACTGGATCTACATCCTCAATTGCTTCGTTATCAGTAGTGGCCACTGGATGCTGGTCAACAACAGGGTTAGAGATTGGAGTTGAAGCAATAGACACAAGAATAAAAACTAGTGTTCTTTGAACATATTTTCTCTTGGCCCTTGGCTTGTACTAGTATCATCCTTAAAATAGATATTTTTTGCATGGAAATATGACTTAGTGCTTGTGCCAAAGAATAAAAGACTTTTCATTCAATTTCAAACACTGGTGCTACTAACAGTATTAACATTAGAAGAAAAAGAAAGCAAACTATACAACCCTAATCTGTAAAGATCCCCACAAAGTGTTTCATTGCCAATCAATAAAGAGTCTTGATATAAATTAACTTTTCTAGTTAAAAAAAAAAAGTATATCCAAGTCTACGCCACATCCCGTAATTCCAAAAATTTTTATGTACTAAGGTGCAATCTAACAACTCACAGAAAATCAACTTTGACTCTCAGACCGCCTCCCACGCACACGCATCGCTCCAAACTAGTCAGACTACTATAACCGCTTGCATAGATTTGCAAGCGTGAATGGTAGCATCACTATCTAACCACCAAGTATCAAACAACACATCAATGATATTGGATTCAAAACAAACATTCACTCAATGATTATGAGATAGCTCATTTTTCCCATTCTTTTAATTAAATCATCAGCCAAGTACGCCGTAATCGGCGAAGTTCTCAAAGTCAAGAATAAACAAGAGAGCATTGTCAAAATACATTTAAAAACAAGTGATTACGTAAATCGCTCGCTTCTCGACTTACCAAATGACCCACAAAAGTGGTCACCAAATGCTAGAGTCTATAAAATACAAAAAGACTCATACACAGGTAAGAACAATTCACCGGTCGTCACAACCAAATGCGTTAATTTCCCACTCATATGGTAGTAAAATTATGCGGTTCATGACACTTAATGAAACATCTTCCCCAAACCAAATATTATACTAAATAATAAAGTCATCAATAAGACAACTTTACCATCCGTATGGATCTTAGCAAAATTGATGCGCAAGATAGAAGAAATAATAGTTGCAACATTAATTTCAAGAATATCCGACATTCTTAGGCTCACGAGAGGCAAGTTTATAAGCATTCAATATTTATCAAATTTTACCCAAATGCAATAGTAATAATAATAATCTTATGTACAATATGATGCTATAAGTAATCATAAATAACACAAACATAAATTGCTAAAGCAATATGTGAAAAAGGAAATAATAAAAATATTTCAAAATTGGGTTAAAAATTAAAATTTTGTTTCATAAACAAATTTAATGTTTAATAGGATATAAAACTAATAATGGGGGCAAAAACACAAAATTTGGCTTTGAAAAATACCCCATGAAAAATCCAAAAATAAAATAAAATAATAAAAAATAAAATTATATTTCATTCTCGAAAACTCCACAAGAGTCAATGGAACAAAGGAATAATTATTAAAAAATAAATTTATCCTCATTTAATTTGCCGAGAAAACCCATAATTAAATACAGTTTTTCTATACATAACAATCTAAGTAAACAAATAATAATAATAATAATAATAATAAGAGGATTTCAATGACCCAAAAATTCTATTTTCGTGGCCACCATTATTGGCTTCCACTAAAGGCAATCAAATTGAAAAAAAAAAAAAAAAAAACCTATGCAAATCAAAAGTGTTGTCATGGATATTTACCGTCATTAATATCTTTATTATATATTATTATTATTATTATTAATTAATTAATTAAAGAAAAGATCATAAAGACTAATCTCATACAACTAAACTTTTGACAAACTTGGGTAACGAGTAATATTTATTATAACCTGTCATTAAGGTCAATAAAAAAATTAGAAATTACGGTACCCATTATCAATTCCTGGCATGTCAATCATGAGAATAATAATAAAAAAAAAACATGATTGAAGTCATTGACTTCATGATTGATATTACACAAATAAGAAATAATGATAATTTATTTCTTTAATACATGTTACCAAAACACATGATTGATGTTACACAAACGAGTAATAATAATAATTTTTTTTTAATGGATGTTACCAAAACAGGCGCCACTTTTGATGTCAATAAAACAAAGTTTTTATGGATCTTTGGAAACCAAAGAAAAATAACGAAGATAAAAAAGGGACGGAACCAAAAGATAAAAAAACGAAGTTCCACAGCTTCAAAATTAATTAAAATTGTTCTTATACCAATTGATATAATATTTTATTAAATCAAGGATATTTATTAATCCCAAAAATAATTGATCAATAATTAAATGATTCAATAAATATATTATAAAATAATAACTTTATTGAAAAAAAAAGTATATCAATTCATAGTGATATCAAAACAAGCACCACTTTTGATGTCAATAAAAAAAAGTTTTTATGGATCTTTGGAAACCAAAGAAAAATAACGAAGATAAAAAAGGGACGGAACCAAAAGATAAAAAAACGAAGTTCACAGCTTCAATATTAATTAAAATTGTTCTTATACCAATTGATATAATCTTTTATAAAATCAAGGTATTTATTAATCTCCAAAAATAATTGATCAATAATTAAATGATTCAATAAATATATTATAAAATAATAACTTTATCAAATAAAGATATCAATTCATAAACAGATACATACACATCCGATATTGGGATCTAAAATTATCGACCATTATCTTTGGCCTCTAAAATTTGAAGAGATTATCAAAGAAAAGTCTCTATTAAAATGAATATTTCATTCTTCCTAAAATATGTTTTATCAAATTTTTCTAAAATTCTAAGACTCTATTTACTTATATATATATAAAACACCTTTACTGATCAAAAAATGAGTCTTATCAAACGAAAAGGAAAATAACTACGGTACTACAATCGCTAATAGCTGGTAAATAACCCATAATTAACATACATAAAATTACAATTAAAATTATAATATAATTATACTTAATCCATTAATTAATAAGGCTAAAAACCATATTTCCAGAGAAGCAAATCGAGTGTTTGACGCCTTGACATCTTGCAGTGTTGGCCAGCATCCAGGCTCTGTGGCCCCCTCTTCAGTTGTTCATCTTCTACATTTGGATAAGGTAGGGTGTAAATGACCTCGCCATAACCTTATTTTGTTGTGAGCCTTCTTAGGGTTTCCACCCTCCGTTTGGATAAAAAAAAAACTCAAAATTTGTAGAATTTAACCTTCTTGTGTTTTTCTTTGAAGAAAGATTCGTTATGGACAAACATGTCAGTTTGTCATCTCATGTATTTACACGTATGTTTAAAAAGAAGTGATTAATTTTTATAAAAAAATAATAAAGGTGTTTTTATCAAAATGAGATTAAAAATTGAAGAAGGGTTAGATTTTTCAAATTTAGTTTTCAAAAGTTGTTTTAACTAAATCACCCTTTTAAGTCTACCTTTCAATGTCTTTGATCCTGATATTATTATATATCAATCAAGGAAAAGGGTAAAGTGGTGTTTTTTTTTAATAATGCTTAGCAACCATTAATTGCGACATAATTGTAAAATATTTTCCAAAATTGATTCTTTTAATGGAGTTGAAGGTGAGTCAATAAAGCAGGTTTAGAGCTTTATTCGGCATTAAAGGGTGTCTTTTGTTGCCACTGTGCCACATAACATTTCGATTCAAGAATCAAAATATATGCTCAGTCAGTCAAAAGAACGTATATATATATATAGAAAGAGTATAGCATATATATATATATATATATATATATATATATATATATATTAAAGGGTGTTTTTTATTGCCACCTAACATTTGATTCAAGAATTGTCAGTCAAAAGAAATTGAAGGGCACATTTAGTATATATATATTAAAGGGTGTCATTTAGATTCAAGAATCAAGATCTATGGTCAGTGAGTCAAGAAATTGAAGGGCACATTTAGTTTATTTATACACATAAGTGATAAAATACGGCAGAGCCAGAGAGTTCATTTTCGATTTCTTACCAAAAAAAAGGGATGGGTCCCGTTCTTGTAGGTTGAATTGAATGGTAATAAAAAATAGAAAATAAAATGTAAAGGGTCGTATGTATGTAGGTTAATTTTAAATATATTTGATATATTATGGATGTTTTTTCACAATAAATTATTAAGGAAAAAATGCCAATTCAAATTATATGGATTCTCATTTCCTAAATTTATCAATTCTTATAATTAAAATACATTTTCTTTTTTCTTTGTAATCCTAACTTACAGGCTCAAATAATCAGACTAGATAAGTTAATAATAATCAAATTATTTTAATCATTAGAAATTTAGAACCTATTGTGTAAGAAAATGAAGAAAAGGGGCTTCCAAAATGCCTATTCAAATCAAATACCGTGAAGAGCAGGCAGATCCGCATTTAGAAGTTCCAAAAAGAAATCGACAATCATTCGATCCAAACAGATCCCATGATCTGCTTTCAAGATCTATCCAAGTTGATGAATAAATTCATGGAGAAACAAGAGGGGGAAAGAAACTAACAACCAATTTGTGAATAAATAAATTTCAATACAATCTATCAAAATTTAATAAACACACTACAAACATATGCACATAGATGAGCCTATTTCTAGGTTCGTAATTTCCTTTTTATATTACAACAACCAACGAAAAATTCCGATCTTCAACGCCTCCTCTCTTTCGATCAAAAGAAAAAGGGAAAAAAAATGAAACATTTTCTAGGAACCCAAACGACCGTCGCCGGTCAGTGTTCATCAACTGTACGGGGAAGTGGAGAAAGATGAATTCAGAGGATCAAATCATCAAAGGATTCGAAACTACCCATCCGAACTGTATCCACTGGGGGTTTCGGCGGGAGTCGCGGAGGTCGAGCTGAGCTGACCACCATTTTCTTCTCGCCTCTTCCTCATCCCACTCGCCATACCTGCAACCGTGCCGACCGATTTGAACAGGCTTCTGAAAATCCCCTTTTTGATTTGTCCTCTTAGTGGAGGGAAGCGTTGCTCTGATATTTTTTTGGAATTAGACGCTAGATGATCCATTTGTAGGAGATGGTTCTTAACAATTTGGAAGCAAAAGATAATTCAAGAAAAAAAAAACAGGGGATGAAACCCAGGAAACCGAGAAAAACCACCGAATGGAGTGAGGAAGAGAACACACCAAGAACAGGGGTTGGCAAATTAAACCCCAGGAAGACAGAGAATCGGAGGATTAGAGTGGTAAAAAGAGGGAAAAACAGAGCAAAATCAGAAGATTGAGTTGTGATTTGATGAAGAGAGAGGGTGAAGAGAAGCAAGCCATTTATAGGCGAAGTAGTGATAGAACTCAGAAACTTGACTCGCAAGCTTGAGTTGCATCTCGGATCACGGACAGAATATCCTGTGTGGCCTCTACTCTTTACACTTTTACTGGACTTTGGAAAAAGTTTAATCACTTTTACCAACCCCTCCCCATGCTTTAATCCATTGACCTATAAGCTTAGGAACATATAAATGGATTTTTTTTTTTTTTTTTGTTATATCATGGTGATTTAATTAAATGACCTTTTTGTTATATTGAGATTAAATGACTTTTTTAAAAACTAAATTTTAAAATATGATCATTCATTAATTTTTGACGTGATTTTGATCAAATTATATTTATTGTTTTCTTGCAAAAATAAGATAATGTAAAACAAATTCCCAAAAATTATGTAAAAATAGGGAAAAAAATCTGAAAAATAATGAAAAAATAGAAAACAAATTTCAAAAAATTATGTAAAAATATATAAATTTTTTGAAAAAATTTATATAAAAAATAGGAAAAAAAAATCTAACATAGAATTAAAAAACATAAAAAAAAAATTTTGATGATGGAAAAAATGATATTGATAATGATTTTCTTGATTTAGAATTTGATGTAGATCCATGAGTATTTATTTTGTTTTGGAACTTAAAATTTTTATGAAAATGTGAAACACTAATGATGTTTGTTATTTTGCTTTAGTTCTTTAGTTTTAGTTTTTTTAATTTTTTAAAAATTATGACAAGTACTTATTTATTCAAACACTTCAATTTTTTAAGTGTTTATGATGATCTTTTCAATAATTTTAGCTTTTATAAGTGATTGTGTAGTAATGCATCCAAACACCTTAAAATTATGTATCGACACTTTTTAAAATATGAATTCAAATACAAATAACTTATTAAATAAAATACTTAAAATATAAGCTCTAATCTAATAATTTCTTATAAAATAAGTGTTTAATTAAGCTATTTACCAAAACTGATCAAAATCGGAATGACAATGAGAATAATAATAGAATTATTATAAAAGTTTAAAAAAATCTCCAAATTATGATCATATACTTTAAAAAATGAAATCTTAAAATAGAAATAGATTTACCCTTGAGGCCAAGTGGTAAAGGGTAAAAAAGGTTATGAGAGATCAAGATTCCAATCATTGTAAAAACATATTACTAGATGTAAAAAGAATAGATTTTAAATGTATAATAGGAAGTGACTCATCTATTATTGTAAATGTTGTCATGAGACTTATAAATCATGAACATCATGACATAAATGAAGTTCAATTGAATAGATTCATACTTCACAATCCATTATAAAGTGATGTTTATTTAAAAGGGTTTACTTTTAGTTTTTCCTTATAAAATTTAATTTTTCTTTATTTAGCCAATAAAAAATATAACTTGGCAAAAGCCTAGTTGCTATGAAATAGTTGTTATTTTAGATAATTTAAAAATCAAGAACCAAAGGGTATTTTTATAATTTATTTTTAGAAATTGTTTTGAAAATAGAAAATAAAATTCAATTTTTAAATGCGAATGTTTGGTGAATTGTTTTAAAAATTACTTCTGACAAACAGAGCATAAAAGCTTATTTGATTAAATATAAAATTTATACTGATTTTGGAAATAACTATTAAACATAATTAAGGTCGCTTAGCAAGAAAATTTTACGTTTATTCAAACTTTTCAAAATGTGAAACACGTTAGCTAATAGACCAGACAAAAACAAAATTTAAAACAAATAAAATGACCAATTATTTTCAACATTTATATACGAATAAAACTGCTCAGATTTGCCTCGTCGAATTAAATCGAAACACGATTCGGCTGACGTGATAAAAACAAAAACACGGACCTGGGCTATTTTCTTCTTTTCTTCCTTTTTCGTCTTATACTTTGATTTTCTTTCCTCATAAAGCCTACTTAAAACACCTGATTGTGAATAAGAATCGCATTTTAAACACATTTTCATTGTTTTCATTAATTTTATTTTCAAGAAAATTATTTTATAAAACGGATTTTCTTATTCTTTATTTTCAACCAAATTCAAGATTTAACATTTTGAAAACGAAAATAAAGATTAAAATACATCGAAAAATTTTCATATTCAATTTTGATGTAGCTTAAAATTCGAACTAAACAAAATTCTTAAATTATTCGAATTTTAATCAATTATGTTATTAGAATTACTATTCTATTTTCAAGCTATTGCTTAAAATTACCAAATTTGTCAATGAGTTCCACACATTAAATTTTTTAATTTAGAATTTACTTTTTAGTGAAAAAAATAAAAATAAGGATTCTAGAAATAATAAAAACTGATATTCATTATACTTCATTTTTTATTTTTTATTCTTTAATTTTTAAAATCCATTTTTCTATCTTTTTTACAACTATTCATTATGGGTTAACATTATAATATTATTTTTCTTACAGATTTGTTTTTATTGAGACTTAAACTTGATCCTATCCCTCTTTATGTTTATCTAAGCTCTTAACAATTTAAACGATCTTATTAACAAAGCTAATTTTTATTTTTAAAAACAAAAACATGTTGACTAGAAAGGACAGAAGCAAGGTCTTATTATGATAGACAAAAAACAAAAAAAAAAAGAGAGTAAGGCTTATAAAAACGTCTACTTGTTTCTTAAAAATTATTATTTGTTTTACTTTATATTTTTGTTCTCTAATTTAAAAAATCTAGTTTTCATTTAATGAAACAAAAACATACTTAACCGGAAAGGACAGAAGGGTTTTTCTACGATGACGTACATGTTTCCAAAGTCAAAGAAAAAAAATAAAAAAATAAAGCCTATAAAAATAAAATAGAATAAACAGACAGTTAGCAGTTACAAGTCACAACCCATTTTATACTTTACTTAGCGAGCAAGATTATAATTATATATTCATTGGGATGGCATTCTCATTTCTAGAAGATCTATTATGGCATTCTCATTTCTAGAAGATCTATTATGGCATTCTCATAATCTCATCTTTCTGGAAGATTTATTAATTTCGCACGTACTAAAAGGTCACTGAAAACACGTGCAGGTTTCAACCACTCCAGCCACAGGATTTATCCGAACCTTTTTAGAATTATTGAAATATTTATCCAGCTGTTAACTTTTTTAAGGCTTGTGGATTGGTCAAAGTGTGCTTAGAGTAATTCAATTGGATGGATTTCACAGATAATTTAAATGTAACAAAGTTTATAGAATTGAATGAAGAATGTGATTAAATAATGCCCTTATTCATAAATTTATTGACCTCTTTCCAAATCGAGATTGAACAAATTATGTGACAAAGTAACATAGTATGTGATAAAGTAACACCATCATTTATAGAGTTTATTGATATTTGTGTGGAACTTTTGAAGAAGCTATTTTAACCGTAACAGATCTGTGTATGTGAGCATTTAATTACTGAAGATGAGAAAGTATGTGACAAACAACTTTCATGTTCTCATGTGTTCTTTCATCTATTCAAGAACAAAATACATTAATAAAGGAAATAATCAATGAATCATTGTAGAATCTAGTTGGTTATGTAAACAACAAAATTGATCGTAGAATAACTGATGAAGCTCGGTTATAAAGAATAATAAAATTAAAAAAAAGCAAATAAAATAAACAGAATAAAGTTCTCAAATTTTCAATCTCCTATCAAGTCTTCAAAAATAATAACATAAAGTGTTTTTTATAGACACTAACAGAAAACTCTAACAGACAAATCCAAAAAGTACGATTAAATGAATAATAAATAATAATAAAAATCATCATTAGATTTAAGCTTCCTATCTCGTCTAGGCCTAGATATGAGCCTACTCTATGCCCCATCATTCTCCCCGGTTGAAAAGAACTCGACTCCAAAGAGTGAGAGGAAAGGTAGTAATCCAACAACGAAAAATCCAAATGACAAAGATCATCTTCTCATATCCAAGTAGCATCAGAATCAGGACGACCAAGCCATTTGACAAGAAAACGAAGAAAACCACCATCTCTAGAAGTCACAACCTCATCATCAAGGATAATATTCACCATCTCCTTATAATATTGCAACGAAGGCACAATGGGTGCACCTTTGCTAGCTTCACCTATAGACACACTAGAAGGCTCAAAAGTGCCTCGGTAAGATAACAAATCTTCTACATTGAAAACATGGCTAATATCCATGTCATTAGGTAAATCAAGAAGATATGCATTAGATCCCAGTTTACGAATGATAGAATAAGAGCCCATGGCTCTTACATAAAGTTTTTTTGAAAACATTTTTGGAATTCTTTCAGACTAATGCTAACCACTTATATTCACCAACATTAAATTCCTTAGGATCTACGATAACATCACCACATTTATAATTCTTCAATATACTTAGATAAATCTTTGCCTAATCTCAAGATGTAAGTCACTGATGCTTTCTGCAAAGTTTTGTATATTCGTACACACGTACGCGAAAGCAGAAAGGAATAAGATCAATGGGTGTGCAGGGTGAGTTGCCATTAACAATTTGAAAATGACTTTTACTAGTTGAATGGTTAACATTATTGTTATAAGCAAACTCAGCTGTTGACAAAATTAAATTTCAAACACCTTGTTTTATCCTAACCAAACACATAAGTATATCACCTAAACTACGATTAACAACCTCAATTTGAGGATGAAAAGTAAATGAAAATTTCAAAGTAGTGTTAAACAATTTCCAAAGAGTTTTCCAAAAATAGTTGACAAATTTCTATAAGATACAATGATGGAAGGCAAACCATGCAATTTAATAACTTCTCTAAAAAATAATTTAGTAATATGTGAAGCATCATTGATTTTGTTACACTTTAATAGAATGTTACTATAGAAACCGCCAACAACAACCAAAATAAAATCATGTCCTCTAGCAGTCATAGGCAATCCAAGAACAAAGTCCATACTAACATTCTTCAAAGGTTCATGAGGAATAGGTAAAAGAGTATATAAACTAGTGTTTTGTTTCTTAACCTTCGATAACTAACATGTTCTGCATTGTGCAACTATCCTAACAACATCCTTTTTTAGAGAAAGCCAATAAAATCTATCTTCAACTAATGCAATAGTTTTATCCCTCCCAAAAAGTCCAACTAAACCACCTGCATGCATCTCCCAATAATAAATTCCTAAATAACGTTTGAGGTATGCACAATTTAGTCACTTTAAACAAATAATCATTTTCAACAAGAAAGTCAACATACTCATGACGGTTACTATTACTAACCTCGTCATAAACAATGCCAAAGTCAAGACGTGCAAAATACTCATATTTTAATCTATCAAACCCAATGACATGAACACTCATACGATGAAGTGCAATAGTTAATCGACTAAGTGCATCAACAGCTTTGCTTTCAATACCATCACAAAAGAATATTCATTAAAAAATTCAACCCACTTAGTATGTCGAGCATTCAATTTCTTTTGTGAGTTTAAATATCTTAAAGCTTGGTGAAAAACAACACAACCAAAAGAGCAAACAATAAAACCTCAAAAACGAAGACTCGCACTATAGCATAAAACTCTTTATCATATGTAGAATATCGCCTTAGCATCATTGAATTTTCAATAAAGAAAGCTATGGCGACCTTCTCGACTCCAAGACACCACCAATACTTACACCTGATGCATCACAAGCAACCTTTAAAACTTTCGTAAAATTAGGATATCTCAAAATAGGCGCCATCATTTTGACCTTACTCAATGTCTAGTCAAGATTAGACCATTAAAACTCCTCATTTTAAATGATTATGATAGAGCCATGGCACTACAATCTCTTATAAATCTCATATATAGAAAGAAGCTAAACCATGAAAACTACAAGTCTTAGTGATAGATTTTGTCTGCATCACTTCCTAATAACTCTAACCTTTTCGATCGCCTTGAAATTCCATGCTTAGACACACAACATGCTTCTTAAGAAAGTATAATGTGGTCAGATAAAAGAACACTTCTTAAGGTTAACATAAAGCTTGACCTCTCGAAGAGTGAGAAAAACCTGTCAAAGGTGTTCTAAATGCTCTTCTTTGGATTGACTATAGATCAATATGTCATCAAAGTAGACCACTAGAAATTACCAATGAAAGGCTACAAGACATGGGTCATAACTCTCATGAAAGTACTAGGAGCATTAGACAAACCAAAAGGCATGACGAACCACCTTCCAAACAACCATTCAGGTTTTAAATGCAAGTCACCATCTCCTAGCCTAACAAAAATTTGATGATAACCACTATACAAATCTATTTTAGAGAACAGACTAGAACCAGCTAATAGATCCGACATATCCTCAAGGCGAGGGATAGGAAATCTATATTTGATTGTGATCTTATTGATGACTCTACTATCCACACACATTCTCCAAGATCCATCTTTCTTAGGTGTCAATAAAGCTGGCACCGCACAAGGACTAGGGCTATGCCTAACGAATCCTCTCTCTAAAAGTCCTTCTACTTGCTTATTGAACTCCTCTCTCTTTTTAGGATTCATCCTATAATGTGGAAGGTTAGGCAATTGAGAACTCAAACAAAAATCTATAGTGGATGTCGGGATGTCTCAAAGGCAGCTCACTAGGTAACCCATTGGGCAACCATATCAACAAAATCATTCCAGCAAATTCTTCACTTCAAAGAAACAACGACACCTAGAGAATCGAGAAACTTCTTTTTACACTAATGCTAAGCACATACCGCTCCTCAAATTCCTCTCTCAAACTTACATTTTAAAATACAAATTCCATTAAGGGAAGTTTAGAGACGTCATCGCTACTATATCGCAACCTAGGGCTTAGCAAGTCTCTTAAAATAACGCTCTACCCTTTGTAGTACTTAAATGAATAAATGTTATCTTTACCAAAACTGGTAACATTAAGATCATAAAGCCAAGGGCGACCTAAAAGAACATGGGCAACATCCATGGGTAACACATCACAATAGATTTCATCCTTATAATCCTCCATTTGAATAGAGATTAGATACCTTTGAGTGACAGGCAAAGTGTGGTCATTCACCCATGCTACTCTAAAAAGATTTGGATGTGGTTTCACTGTGTTTAACAATTTAACAAAGATCCTTGTAGAAACCACATTCATTGAATTACCCCCATCAATCACTAACTTATATTTCTTATCTCCATTTTGTATGACCATGTGAAAAATACTAGTACACTTCCAATTTTCATTATCTACAGTTGTGGATAGCACACATCTAACCACACTAACACACACATCATCATCACAATCTTCATGAAGATCATCTTCATCACCAGAATAATCTAAAGGATCAACAATTTAGTCTTCCTCATCCTCTAAACTACTCTGTTCAACATCTAATGTCAATGCATGTTGGGGACAATGAGATGCAATATGACCCTTGTGATGACACTTATAACGGACAATCAATGAATTACTAGACTTAGACTCAATAGGAGAAGCAACAGGACGAGAGTTACGCAAACTAGACTCTTTGCTTGTAGTGTTATTTCCAGCCTAGACATTATCATTTGATGACATGGATTGTGACTTGGACTGACCTGTGTGTGCAAAAGAGGAGGGTCTATTGAACTTCTCAACTTTTAAGGCTTTTTGATATGCATTCTCTACAGTGTGTCGAACTGCATTTTAATCATTTTTTAAATGTTGAATATGAGATTATTAACAAAACGAGTGCAGACAGAAAATTGATCCTCAACATGGAACTCACTAAACCTAATCCTAGCTTCCTCAAATTTAGCAAAATATTCAGCTACACTAAGAGTCATTTGTTTTAGATTAATCATGTTGGAGAACAATTGACTCTTATATGATGGAAGAATGTACTTTTCTCTACAACCCTATTTACATGCTTCTATCAGGCGGTGGTCTCGCCCAAACGAATCATGTCTTGCAACACATTATGCCAGTACATCTTAGCTGAATTGCTTAATTTCATTTTAGCAAACCGAATCTATTCACTATCAATCATTTCATATCGATCAAAATATTCCTCAATAGCAACTAACCAATCAGAGAAAGCATTATGATCCATTCTACCATCAAATTCAGGAGCACTAACCTTGACTTTTTTGGTGAGTGTCTTTCGAGGTCAGTTTCAACTCCGCTTCATTATAATCTCTACCCCAATTACCATTAACCCTAGGCTGATATCATTGAGGAGCGACATCTTCTCTAATGTGATTTGGTACCTTGCCTTATGGTTGGTAATTCAATGGGAAGTCGACATTAGCAGGTTGAAACCAATCACCTAAGTTGAACTGAAGGTCTCCTGTTACAGGTAACCTCGTGTAAGGTTGAGCAATTGAATTACTACACAAGTTCATTTTACCCAGATTGTCATGCAAACCATTTGCGAATTCATCAAATTGATGTGAACCTCCAATGTGTGTTGACCCAACGTGTTTTCTAAAAATTTCATCAACATATTCACCTATCTCATGTTTACAATTTCATCAACATATTCACCTATCTCATGTTTATCCAAATGTTTTAAAGCAAATCCATTTTTCGATTCATTGCATGAGTTTGTTGTTCGAGGGCAGATTGACGTTGAGTCAATTGACCACACATTGAATTTAAATTACTTACCGATGTAGTGATTGAATCAAATTGTGCTTTATTTGCATCATGATGACGGGTAATATAGACTAGACTATTATTTAGATCTTGAGATAAAACTTGTAGTCTTAAGTCAAAATTATGAATTCTCTCAGTTGGATCTTTAGTGGTAGGTGAAGAAGAAGATTCAACAATATCACTTTTGGTGGTTAACATGCTGAGATAGAATCTAAAATTTCACTAAGTAAGGAAATTTATAAATTATATGTTAATGCAACAAACATAAATCTAAAAAATGTAATGCGATTATATATTACAGATTGCACGAGTCACGAAAGAATAACTAAAAAAACAAAAGTATTTTTTTTTATACTCTTTATGCTCTATCAAATAAACTGGAACCTAAAACAATCAAATAAAATATACTTAAATATCTCGAATATTAACTAAGTTTTCAAAGTAAAGGGAAATGTACCCTGTTGAAGAACCTTTAGGACGCCTACAATTCCTTAGCTTGGTTGCAAGGGAATCAAATAAAGTGTGCAATTCTTTGATAAGGGCAAATTGATTATATTCCCGAAACAATGATTAAATGAGGAGTCCTCACAACTTTGAAGGACCAAAACAACAATTTGACAAAACTGAATGCAATTTTGAAAACCAATAGATTGGGTTCCACAACAAAGACTGGCCCAACAACAAAGATAACCCCAATATCAACCTAAATGAAGGTCCAACAGTAAATGTGGCCCAATAATCCAAGAAATCAAAGGTTCCTGCGGCAAGTGAATCATGAAGGCGTGTGTAATGGCAGATCGGATGAGCAAAGGTGAGACAAGCTGTAATGTGTAAGGTAGCAACCCGCAGTGAGAACAACAACCTAAAACAAATAAGGACTCTAGTTCGGGAACGACAAGGTGTTAAAGGAAAAACGTAGATTGGGACTCCGGCCTATATAGCGCCAATCGCACGCACAAGCATGACAATGGTCATAGAGGCGAGAGGAGAGAGAGAACATCACACAACAACGACGAGGGAATCTGGCATGAACAACGTCAGCACTGGTCATGATTTGGGATTACCTTTTTTGACTGCGTGATATTGTCTTGATCATATTCTTTATTTATTTATTTATTTTTTATTCAACAACTTGATCAAAAATTTGGAAGGCAGCAGATTATTTTAAAGAAATTGAACGAGAACTTGAAACAAACATAAATATCTTGATCTCGGATCGAAGTTATGCTTTGATACCAAATTGACTAAGCTTGGTTACAAAGAATAATAAAATTAAAAGAAAGCAAACAAAATAAACTGAATGAAGTTCTCAAGTTTTCAATGAGAATCCATGATGGGTACTATGTATGGAGTTGGAGGCGCGTCAAAGGTGCACGTGATAGAGGTTTCCGGCAGAGATGCTTCGGAGTTGAGGCATGGCTATCAGGGTGAGCGCGAGGCAAGCGCGGGAAGCTTGTCGCTCGTCGAGGACTTGACTATGAAGAAGGGTGTTGGCCTACCCTGCGCAAACTGGTTGGAAGCTGGAGCTACTTTCTTGATGAGCCCGAGGCAGGGGGAAACCAATCAACATGGAGTTTGAAGATGGAGGTGTGAAAGGCTAGGTGTAACGCCCCAAAAATACCCTAGAATTTTTATAATAAAAATTATTATATATTCCGGGTATAATTGGGCCAACTTGGGTATTTTTCTAGGAATTGTTAGATAAATATTGATTAAATGATTATCGAATCCGGAAATAAACCCAAGTGAAAAAGGAGAAAATATGGAAATTGTAAAATGGGGACCTAAGGGTCAATTGTAAGTAAGTTTGTATGTCTATGAATTAGAGAAATAAATGAGTAAAGGGAAAATAATAGGAGACCTAAATGAAGAATAATAATAGAGAAACGGAGGGACCTAAATATAAAAAAGAAATAAAGAAAAATGTTAAGAAGAAAATCAAGGGAAGAACATGTGCATGTAGGAAAGAGGAGGAAGCCTTCTTTTTAAAGTACGATTAAAGGTGATCCATAAGAAAAGGAAAACAGAGAAAAGAGAGATATTTTAGAGTGAGAAGCTCAATTTCTCTCTAGATTCCCAACGATCGGACCATGGTCTCCTGCACAAGCAAGGTGTGAAAATCCTTCCTCGTGACAAGACCGCAAGTAGAGACCTAACTGTGAGAGTTTCGACAAACTCTAGAGGTAGGTCTTCCTACTTTGCTATTTTCTACCCTAAGGATTGTGTGGTGGTTATCTGCCTAAAGGGAATGTTTAAGTTGTATTTTAAACCATGAAGCTGCCACATTGTGGTAGTGCGCGCTAACCTGACCTTAGAGCTGATTGGGTACTAAGCGAAGGGAATTCGTATGAGTCCTTCTAGTAATTGTAGCACATCAATGAACTTGATGTTAGGTTTTGAATTTCTCGATTTGGACCTCAGACCAAGTTATGGTCCTTTACTGAGGTCACCAGCTAGATCTGTCGGGTCACCATCTGGGCCGTCAACTAATTTAATCTAGAACGGGTTTTTGGGTCATAAATAAAGAGAATTTGGCAGTAAGTCCTTCTGGTAAATTGTATCCACATCAATGAAATTGATTTTAGGCTTTTGAATTTCTTAATTCGGACCCCTGTAGACCAAGTTATGGTCTTTTTACTATGAATAGTCAAATGGGTGAGAGGTCACCATGTAGTCATCCAACGTAGAGGTCAAGAGATGATGCAGTGCAGGTCGCACCTCATGCAGCAAGAGGTTAGCACACTCATGTGCAGCAGGAGGGGTCAGCGTAATTATAAACAGGTCGCAGACCTCGTCTCAGAGGAGGTCGCACCAGTCTCCCGTAGAGGTTAGCTCGCTTCAGCTCAGCCACCGTCTGGCTGGATTCACGATGACTTCCTGCACTTCAAGGTCACACCTTCCGCTTGAACTCCGATTCGGGTTTTCTCGACTCTATGGAAAGCCCATTGAGTCAAGAATACATTCATATGCCTGAGGAGGATATTAGATGTCAGACCGAGGTTTTAGATCGAGCTCGTCCAGTCAGGTCAACAAGCCTGTCACCAGGTCACCATTTCGGTTGACTAATGAGATGACCCCTCCAACTTCTAAGGTCATATCTCCTTCGTTTGAACTCCGATTTGGGTGTTCTTGGACTATATGGAAAGCCCATTGAGTCAAGAATACATTCATATGCCTGAGGAGGATATTAGATGTCTGGTCAACTTGTCAGTTTAGGTCAGCTCGTCTGGGTTGACTAAGCATGACCTCCAACTTCGGAAGGTCATATCTTTTTCGTTTGAACTCCGATTTGGGTGTTCTTGGACTCTATGGAAAGCCCATTGAGTCAAGAATACATTCATATTCCTGAGGAGGATATTAGATGTCAGACCAAGGTGTTAGATTGAGCTCGTCCAGGTCAGGTCACTGTCATCGTCGTACCGTCTGGTTGATTCACATGACCCTCCAACTTCTAAGCGTCATCTTTTTTGTTTGAACGCCGATTTGGGTGTTCTTAGACTCTATGGAAAGCCCATTGAGTCAAGAATACATTCATATGCCTAAGGAGGATATTATATGTCAGATCAAGGTGTTAGATTGAGCCTGTCCAGTCAGTCAGCCTGTCGGCCTGTGCCGCCTCGCCCGGGTTGACTACGCATGACCTCCAACTTCTGGCCGTCATATCTCTTTCGCTTGAACTCCGATTATGTTCTCGACTCCCCATGGGAAAGCCCATTGAGTCAAGAATACATTCATATGCCTGAGGAGGATATTATATATTAGACCGAGGTAAAGCTGTAGATCGAGCCTGTCCAGGTCAGGTCAGCCTGTCGGCCTCGGGTCACTGTCGTTTGACAACGTGATGACTTCCAACTCTCGGAACAGAACTCTGGTCCGAACTCCGATTCGGGTGTTCTTGGACTCTATGGAAAGATCATTGAGTCAAGAATTCATCCATATGCTTGAGGAGGATAGAATATGTCAGACCAAGGTGTCAGACCGAGTTTACCGAGGTCAGGTCAGCTTAGTCACGCCTACTGAAAGGTGACTACGTATGACCTCCAACTTCTAAGCGTCATAACTCCTTAGTCCGAACTCGCTTCGGTGTTCTTGGACTCTAAGTGGAAAGCCCATTGAGTCAAGAATCCATCTATAGCTTGTTGGAATTGGAACTCATATTAAACTCCTAAAATCAATCCAACCAAAACTACTAAGCACAATACTTAATAACATTATTCTTTTTAAATGGTTTTGGAATAGGGACCGACCAAGAGGAAAAGCCTAACTGAGATTGAGATTCCAAGGATTGGAATCAAAGTGCAAAGATTTTTGGGTTTGTTCTACCGACTTCTATTCCTCGTTTCATGTTTTTGCATGTTTGTTCTCTTACTCTATTCTCATTTCAAGTATTTTGGTAGTTACTAAGTAAATATGAAATAAGTACATGAATGAGTATATGAATGAGTATGTGAATGAGTATATGAAATGAGTACATAGATTGAGTATATCTTTGAAAGAGAGCGATACGAAAGTGAATATGAATTGATATGTTTGGCAGAATGAATTGAATGATATCTGAGAATGAAGCGCTTTGTGGGGATGCACTTGATTGGCGTCGTCGAGAAGGCTCGAGGAGGTAATCGATGTCAGCAGCGGGATGCACTAATCGGCATCGTCGTGATGGCGTGGCATTGAAGAAATGTCTGCTGGCGAGATCATGATCGGCATCCATCATGATGGCGTATGTTAATTGATACCACGTAACCAGATTTTCAAACGACTGTCGATCGCGATGGGAGGCCAAGTGTTAAATGTGTAAGCACATTGCAGAATGATAATAAGTGGGTTAATCAGCGGAATCCGTCGAAATGTGAATTAAATTAGGAATGATAATAAAGTGGGATTCATTAAGCGAGGTCAGTCGAAACATGAATTAAATAGTCGAAGTGAAATAACCAGCATTGACGAGTCTCATGGGATTTCATAACTATATGCTTAAATCTCATAAATTGAATTGTGAAATGAATTGTTGCATTGAAATTGTATGATGTGATTTAGTAAATGATTTAGAAATTGAAAACATGTGAAAATAAATAGCATGAGTATATGTTGAATTAATAGGCATGGTTTAATGTTAAATGCATGCTGAACTACATTGAATATTGAAATAGGCTTTGTATAGAACAGCTGGCAGTAAATCTTGGCGTATAGTTTATCATGCGCGAGGTTTCGAGTAAACGAAGGGAGACAAAGATCGTGCGTATTGTGAGTCATAGAGAGTACGGCGTATAAGTATATACTCAGTCATTTTGCCTCATCTCTTGAACCAAGTGGTATTTGTAAGCAAAATTAAATCCACGAACCTTGATTTTTGTATATCACATTTTGAAAGGGCATAGAATGTCTTTCTTTGTAAATGTATTTGTTAATGTTTATGAACTCACCCAGAGTTGCTTTGGGAGATTTATAAATGATTGTGGGCTTGCCCAGCCCAACAGCTTTGTGACTAAACAAATTAATTAAACGTTTAATAAGATAAATAAGCGTCCGAGATCAGTGAGACTCGGTTCGGATCATAAATTCGGTCGGTAGGATTCGGGTCGCGACAACTTTTGAAAAGAAAGCTTAATAAAATGTAAAATAAAAGAATTAATCGGCGTCCCCGCGGGGTTTCGGTTCGGGATCATGATCGGGTCGGCCGGGCTCGAGATCTTCTGTGGAGTCCTCGTGATGTGTCGAGAGGCGCCGCCGCGAAACCATGCCTGTGAAAAGTTAGGCTTATGACAAATGGTATTAGAGAGAGGCAGGAGGGGAGAATAAGGAGGTGTTATACTTCTGCGATCTTGAGGTCAGTCTCTCCTATGGCAGTACAAGTAATCAAGTGAAGTCAAAGATGATGTTGCACCAAAGGGGACCCATGGAGAATATGGGCGTGCCTCCGGAATTGAGGTGTCGTAGGCGCTGGTAGTAGGCGAGGCAACAGTCAAACACTAGGGGTGGGAGTGAGTGCGAGGGCGTACCTTTACTCTCGAGGTGCTATAGAGGAGCATGGTTGTGTGAGCTTAGCGTCTTATCCTGAAAGGTGCCCTTATGTCGATGAGCATCGGTAGCGAAGGAGGAGAAATAGCTTCGAAGAGGAGCTGAAGTAGTCTTGAGACGGCGCATGGTGAAATGTGTCTTTGCGGGTGTCGCGAGATTTTAAAGCGGGGTGGGGATTTATTATGAACTTTTACTGCGGAGTGCAGAGGCGGCGGTGGATGAGTGCCTGAGGTGTTATGTTGGTTGGCGCACATGCGACAATACGGCGTGCGTGTCGAGTTGGGCGCCTTGAAGGTGTGCGCCAAGTCGGTGGATGGCAGATCGAGGCATGCCTGCAGGGTGAGTCTGGCGAGGCGAGCATGGGGAGCTTGTTGCCAGTCGAGGACTTGACTATGAATAAGAGTTTGGCCTACCCTGCGCAAATTGGTCAGAAGCTAGAGCCATTTTCCTAATGAGCTCGAGGCAGGGTGAAACCAGTCAGCATTGAGTTTGAAAATAGAGGTGTGGAAGGTTGGGTCCCTCAACAAGGTGTTGAGAAGGGCCACCGCACGGGCCATGCCGCTGTGAAAAGTTAGGCCATATCAATAAGTTTGGTCCATAAAATATGGTAATGGATCAAAAAATGAATTCATACTTCTCAAAGAAGATTCTAAAATATAATAATAAATGAAAGAAACGAATCAATTGCAAACGATGGCGAGTTAATTGGTCTGGCCGAGTCTGAGAATTGATGTAACATAAGGCCAGTGCCCTTATCTAATATCGAACTAGTCATGCACATTACTTGAAATTTTTTAAGTTAATGGCGGAGTCGGTATTTATGACATTAACTTAAAATTTTCTAAACTATTTACAATCTTGTGATTACTACGTAGTATTATTGAAGCATTAGTTTGGACATTATTTTGATTTCCAACTTATATTAGTAATTTTTTTTAAAATAATTTATTTATGTCCAAAACCTTAAGTATTATGAATATATAGTTCCACCACCACAAACCATAATTGAGAACACCACATATTTCAAGAAAGAAAAAACAAAAAACAAAATACTGTATTCAATGATTTAACATGAAGAGTGGCTCTAATACCACTAGTAGGAAACCAAAACAAAGGAATATTGGAACTTATATCAAAAACATATTTTACTCTTTATATCAAATCATTGAATTAATGAAAGCGGAAACATACTTTGATCCATGGAAAGAGAAGAATTGAGGGTTTCGAGATGTTATGATCAAATATGTATTCCCGTAATGTTTTTCTTGATGATGGGATATCAGAGAAAGAAAGAGATAATTTCTAAAATTTTATGAAAAGAATCGACATGTATGAATCGTGGACCATCACCCTTAAATCTGTAGAAAATATTTCTATAGTCAGCGATGATGCACTTTTCAGCGAGAATTTGGTGGAGGCGTGTGAGCTTCGTTGGGGCGGGACAGAAATTCTTGGTGGAATTTGGCTTGATGGGATCTTTGGATCGCGGTGAAGTAGGATCGCTACGATCTTGGTTGCGACGGGTTTGAAGGTATCACTCTTACTGCAAAACAAGAATGAAGGGGGTCGGCGGGGGCCTTGGATTCTTGCCGATGCTGAGTCGGTTTCTTTCGGGAAAGAGATTGCTTAGGCTGCAGGTATTGGCATATGGCACTGCGTACCTTTCAGATGGGGTGGCCTTGTATTTATAGTAGATGTTCAACCGGGTTGGATGGTGATTAGGATTTGTTCCGTTGGATGGGGTATTTCTTGTTATTATCGATATCGAATTTAGTAATGGATAGAAAGAAGCGGTTGTTGGGATAATCTTCCTTCCTTGTGGGATACGATTTGATCTTGATCATTATTATGCTCTTTCCTTATTGGTGAAGTTGGTACGGACTTGGAATAATATGTGTGGGGACTATTCTATTTTATTGCACAGTGGGAGACTTCCCGTAATTGGTCTTTAGACGATCGGGTTAGACCACTGATACGAAATTTGTGCCAGAGGCAGATATTAACCTGGGCTAGAAATGCTCGATGGGCCATCTCCCTTGGGAGGTTCGACGGATAGGACCTCGATGTTTCGTTGGGGTGGCGCAACAACTGGGCTTTGGCGGTGGGCTGTGAGCCTTATTTTGATACTGATTTTGACCCTTATTATGCGTACGTGAAGCGAAGGGCTATAACGTGTCTCGCTTGGGGTCGCGGCTTCCGCACGTGTACGCTCGGTACGGATTAGTTAGGGCTTGGTCGCCGTCATTTGTCTTGTGATAATGATGACTCTTTGGTTTCCGCGCTCATTTCTCCTATTCCTTTCAGTTTCCTTTTGTTTCTTTCGCGGACATCCTCTGTCTTGTGTGCCACTGCTCTGGGACCTTTTCTTTGCCTTTAGCGAGTTCGGACTTCATATATCTTAGTCTTAATGCAGGTCTTTTGTGCGAGTCTTTCTCTTATTTGCCTTTCTTGGGATAATCTTTTTTAAATCGTATTTAAGGTCCGTTCGCCTTTGTTGTTTCTTGATTCTTTTCGCAGCGATAAGGCGAGTTCATTTGGGTTGGTGAATTTTGTTTTCATTATCCACTTTCATCATGGTGGTCGTTCTTCTTCTGGTAACTCCAGTAAGTGAATTCGCCGGTATTCTTGGATTACGGGACCCGGTGGTGTCTCAGCCTTTGGTGGATTGAACCGAGTGCCCAGGGTGCCTCTCTTCCCTTAGACGACGAGAAAGTGAATTTGATTAAACACCACGAAATTGAATATCGAGATCTGCGGGTTATGCTTTAGCGTGGGACTGCTTGAGTCGATCGCCGTATGGGGCCATCTTTGCGACGTTATCGACCTCCTTTGGCGTTCGGGTGTGGTCCTCGGCGTTTTGACCCTACATGTGGTCTCACGTACAAGATGGTGTGTTTAACGAAGTGGCCTTGATAACGGTCTTCGCTTCCCTTTGCATCCCTTCGCCAAGGGTTTTGCAACATTTCAATGTGTGTCTGCTCGACTGAGCCCATGGTTGGGAGTATTTTTGGATTGGTCTATTTGGTTTTAACCAGGGACGAGAGGCTCGGTGTCCCGACGCCCAGCCTTGCTTCTTTACCTTTTTATGAAGGAGACATCGAGGGCTTTCTTTATTTTCTGGCGTTAAGCTCCTGCAGTGATTTCGATCTTCCCTCCTCCGTAGAAATTTGTGAAGGGACGCTACTTCTTAGTTCGCGGTATGGTGGGGTATGATCACTCAGCGGGACGACACTAAAGAAATTTGGACCCGGTGAACTGGGTACCCCGAGAACCTTCGTGAGTGTTCGTTGCGTTTTGGATATAACGTGGTCGCGAGGGCATCTGGTCTGTCTTGTCACATGCTTCTCAGGTGCTCGAATTGATCTCAGCGTTGAAGATAACGCCATAGCGTTGGTGTTGGCTGAGTGTCCTTCTTGTCCTTCTGTGAGGTTGATGAAATGGGATGTTCCCCGACCCTCCAGGTTAAATCCGCTCATTTCTTTGCTGAGCCTTAAGCACTCCTTACCCATGCAAAGTTTCCTCGTTGGGCCCTCTGTTGCTAAACCCAGGGGGGTGTTGTGAGTTGGAGATGTGGTGTCTGGAGGCCCCAATTAGGAAGCGAAAGAAACCTCGCACTCTGTTGAGAAAGATGGCGGCTTTGGTCGAGGATTCGAAGTTGGGGGCATCGTCATCTTCTCAGTCCTCTCGTATCCATAAATCGGGGCCCCAGTTATGGCTCCTATGGTTTTGAGCTCGCGGTCCGTTACGAATTAGCTGCGGAAGCGAAGGAGTCTTCGGGTGGTAGTTGACGGCCGTTGGCGATCCAGCCATTCACGAGTCTTGAACGTGATGAAGAAGGTTAGTCGCTCGAGAGGAGGAAGGCGAGGAGGGAAGATACGGAACCCCGAGTTGGTGGAGGCGGGGATTCTTTGCTTCATGATGTCGGAGGCTCGCGGCTATGTTCTCGTCTATTCTTGGGTTATGATCTTAAGAGGTCGGTTCTTGTTGCCAGTTGATGAGGCTTTGGCCACACATCTCTCAGGGGGTCGCCTCCGTAAGTTCCCGTACCTTGTCATATTTGACTCCATTTTGGGATGAGTTTCGAGCTTGCGTTGGATGTTGATTCTATGCTGGATGTGCATGTGGCTACCCATTTGAAGGGTTTGGCGAAAGGCGAAATAAGCGAAGGTCATGCTAAAGCGGTAGAGCATAAGAGAAGCGAGGTGGAGCCGCCAGCACGTCACGGCGTTGAGTTGCGGGTCGGTCTGGCGATATGTTGAGGGAAGCTAGTGAGCTGAGTCGATTTGAAACATACCACTTTGGCTGATGCGTGAGGGGTAGGAAGGCGGAGGCTGGAATAGCTTGAGGCGGCCGAAGGTGAGCGAGGAGGTTCGGGATGATTTGAAATTTTCTGTGAGCATGACTTGATGGAGGTACCAGGGACGAACGCGGTCAGCCGGTATGAACCCGAGATGGTTGGGGACGAACTTCTCCACGTCGAGCGAGCAGAGTCTAAGGAAGAGCTGCGTGTGATCAAAGAAGATCTTCGTGATAAGACGACGTTGTTGGGTGAGGCTCGTCGCGAGGTTAACGAGGGCGGTCGGCTGGTGGAGCAGCAGATGAGAGGAAGTGTCGCGGGTTACGTGGGGATCTTCATCGACCAAATAGCCTTTAGTGGCTCAGTGAGGCGAAGTTATTGGAAGGCGGGGAAGCTAAGGCTTCCTAATCGATGGGTTTACGGGTGGCTCGCCTTTGGAAGAAATTTCATTGCGCTTTGTCCGGCTGGACTTTAACTTTGGCCTTCTGTGTGAGGAGGATGAGGGTCCTTCTGGCGATTATCTGGAGGCGGGCACCCCGTGAGGCCCTCCTTCAGGTCTGCTTCTCCTTACCGATGCCTATTCTCCTGTACGTCTTCGCTGCCCAGATGTCGCTTTTATGCTTTTTTTTTTTTTGTTGGGCACAGGCCTGAAAACATAACAACCTTGTCCTTGATGATTACTCATTTTTGCACCTCATTTATGTCGCCTCTACTTGTGCTCTTTTTGCCGTTCTTCTTAATTTGAATCGACTTCTTGTCTGCATATTGATACAAATTGGCGCTGAGTTGAGATGTTATTCTTCCAGAATTTGCATCGGTGATTTGCTGAGTGGAAATGACTCCCCCAGCATGGCACATTAATGAGAATCGTAGAAACTCGTCCAATCTTGAAATTTCTTTGTAACTCACGTCGGCCTATTTGCTGAGTTGAGAATAGTTCACTGGGCGACATGAGCAGAAGTAGATAGTTAAACCTGAATCGATGGGTGACAGACTGCTCGGAGTAGAGTTGGCGATTGAAGCCGATTCTCAGTTGTGAGTGACAACATTAACGATCAGTTGGGCGTAAATGGACTGTTGGACTCAAGTCATTATTTGCACGAGTTAAAGGCGGTTCTGGCGACATGGCTTTAGGTAGAATAGTTGAGCTTCGTCGATGTGAATTTGTTAGACTCTGTCGGTGTCTGCTTGAGTCCAGTAGTTCCTAGAGGAATTTGCATGGCACCTGTAGAAATTTGGCAATTTGAGGCTCGACCGGATTGAAATTTGCTTGGGTGACCCAGGGAGTGGGGCGGGTGGACTCTATTTTTATTGGCCGGGCAGATTGGCCGGAGTTGGCCTTAGACGAACATGGTCAGATCGGGCGGGCCGGTTTTTAGGCGGCGGTTTGAAAAAATTAAATAAAAAACCCCTTGCTACTTATCCATGTAACTGACCACTGTTTCCTTTGGTTTTTGGATTTTACGAAACCCCGTCTCTTCTCCTTCTCGATTCGTACTTGATGGAAGACACTTTCTCTCTACATTCCTCTTTCTTTCGCTCCACTCTTTTGGCAGATACGCATCTTCGAATCAGATCTCTCGAAATCATTTCTTATTTGATACGAAATATAATATCTTGGATCATTGATTCGTATTGAAGATTTGAATTTTGGCTCTGAATAATAAGCGGTCGAAATCTCAGACATTTCAGATCGATCCCATATTCTTTTCTTCGGAGAATTTAATCGAAGTACCTTTCTCAAGCGAATCCCATTTCAACTTTCATATGGTGGTATCTTTAGGTATAATTTCTTTCTAGTTTATTTTCTGACTAGTGTAGTGGTTTTAAATCACGGTTTCTTGACATCGAGCAAGCTGTGAGGAAAAGTAGTAAAGTGCACTATACGAAAATGAACATTGTCGAATTATTTTCTTCGGATGTAGCTCTTGCTCGACATTCTTCACAGACCGCACACAACATCTTGCAAATGTACTTCCTTCTTTCTGTTATTTTAAGATTTTTGCAGTAAAATAGATAGGGTGTTTTTTTTTTAAGTGTTGTTGTGTTAGCTGTTGCGTGTTGGTTGTTGCCTGTTGCCTGTTGGTAAAATGGTAGGTTCATGAGATAATATATTTTCAGTTTTAGAAGAAATGATGAAACCGAGATCTTTGTGGTAAATCATTGAAATTTTGCTTGGATTGGCGGGTGCCGTTGGCGATATAGAGTAATTTGAGCCCGATAAAATGCAACCGGTTTAAGTCGGTAGCCGTCCAGGCAGGTGTACCCTTAGCCCGGCCAGACGGGCTGGCCAGCAGCCGCCCAGGGTGCTAGCTACAATGGCTGTCTTGAGTGGGGAACTCGTCCGAGTGGTGGCGGGCTCTGGCCCAATAGTAGAGTGGCGATATAACTGGTGATCGGCTCCTCGGGTAGGCGTGACTGTGCGAGAGTAGGCGAACTCGTCGAAGTGAGTTCTTCGGAGCTCCGGCGGCGTAGTGAAGTGCGATGTAACTGGTGATCACGGCTCCTCGGGTAGTGTGAACTGTCTGAGGTAGACGAACTCGTCAGTGAGTTCTTGAAATTCTGAGTAGTGGCCTGCAGTCGTGTAACTGGTGATGACTCCTCGGAGTAGCGTGACTGTCTGCGAGTAGGCAGACTCGTCAAAGTGAAATTTTGTTAGACTCCGGTATTTGTGGCTGAGTGGCGATGTAGCCCTAAGTTGATCGACTCCTCGGTGGCGTGACACAGTGCGGAGTAGGCGAACTCGTGAAATTAATTTCTTTGGGCTCCGGCGTGGTAGAGTGGCGATGTAGCGGCGGGTTGACTCCTCGGTAGCGTATTTTGTGCGAGTAAACGAACTGTAGTAGAAATTGGGCTCGGGCGCGCTATGGCCAGAGTGGCGATGTAACTGGTGATCGACTCCTCGGTGCGTGACTTGTGTAGAGTAGACGGTCGTCGAAGTGTTTCTTGGGCTCGGTATGTGAAGTGGCGATGCTTTGGCGATCGACTCCTCGGGTAGCGTGACACGTGCGAGTGGTCGAACTTCGTCGAAGTGAAGGCACTGCTAACGTCTGACCGTGAAACTTCACGATTTTCTTGGAAGGTGCGAACGCCTTTAATCTTGATTGACGGAGGAATTTAAAATGTTTGCGCAATTTAAGTGCTTTGGCTTATGCCCCATAAATGGCGGCTTCATTCTTTATGGAGTTTATGCTGAATAATGCACTTAATACAGTGCGTGCTTAGGGAAACATTGAGACAAATAAATCACAGTTGTCTTTGTGAGGATCCACTGAAGGACAGTTCAGTTCTAATGGACTTATGCTTGTAGAATTTAACGTTTTCCCACTAGTTTCCGGCTATGGAGTCATGTTATTCCTGGCTCAGGTGCTAGGGAATCTTCAGAGAGGGCGGTGCATTTCTTGCGTCGCCTTCTCCATTTTCTGTTCTTCCTTCTCTTCTTTTCTCCTTTCTCTTTCTCTTTTTTTTTCATATTTTCTTCCACATCTCATTCTCCCCTTTTTTGTTTCTTTTGCATAAACTCCTTCGATCCCTTTTTCTTGTTTTTCCTCTTCTTCCACATCTCTCTCCCTTCTTTAAACTCCTTTGGCCTTTCTTCTTCTTCTCCTCTTTTCCACCTTTCTGGCCTTTTTTTTTTTTTTCCTTTTTCTTCCCGAAGTTTTTTTTTTGAGGAGCGGCTTGTATGCGAGTGCTTCAGATGTCGATATCTTGATTGGCAATTAAATGTGTTTGATTGGAATAAAGAATTTCCGCTACTATGTCTATGAGCTTTCTCATTCTATTGCATGTAATTTTTAGGCATTATATATGAGTTGTTTGTGGCGTCTTATGAATAACCCATTAAATGGTCGAATCTTTAGCGAAAATTGATAAATCTCCATTTAAGATTACAAACCAAGACCTCTTGATAAAAGCGTTTAAGATGCTGCGTTCGGGCATGTTGTAAAATTACCGCCATACGTTTGGAGCTCGTAATTGCACAGTGCGGCGACTTCGAGATATGATGTAGGGGCCTTCGATTGGGGGCCAATTTTCGTAGTGATTCTTGTGTAACAGCGATGCTTTTTGGTTAAATCTTCGTCGTACCGATTGAAACTGACATCTTTGTTGTTGCCGGTTAGCAAATAACTAACCTTCTTGCGTTGTTGTGCGTGCGTTTTAGACGTGTGCGTATCTAAAGATCGATTCGGACGGGACCGTAAACTGTTGTGCTCAATACAGCGATGATCCTTGGGGATTTTAGTCAGATCTCGGCCATTTCTGACACCAGATGCGAAGGCTGAGCGAAACGAGGTTTCTCGGGTGGGTGACACGTGTTGTCTGTAAGCCCATAGCACCTTGGGGATGTAATGCCAGCTTTCCTTTGAGATCTTCAATTTGGTCTTAAGCGGCCTTCAGGGTTACGATGGTGACCTCGGCTTTTGGCCAGGTTAGGCTAACGGATGTCTTTGAGGACGAGTAGTAATTAGTAGTGAGCTCGGCACGAAATCTCTGAGTGGCATTGTCGGTGTTTAGTTGTCAGAAACAAACTCTTGGGATACGAACCTGCGCGTATGATAGCTCGCCTTTGAAATTGCGTATCTTGTTAATGATTGTATTAATTTAGAGGCTCGACCTCACTTGGCTGATAGTAATCTGCGGCGATGATGAACTTACATTGGCCGCTTCCCGAGGCGGAAGTCCCGATATGTCGAGCCGCGTGGAAGGCGAGGCTTGTGGTGCGTCGAGGTTACGATGGGAGGCGTGGATCTTGGCGTGCTCTGGCGGATCTTGCATTTCTTGACTAAGTCGGTTGCATATTTGAGTATTGTAGGCCAGTAGTATCTTTGTCTGAACCTTTCCTACGAGCTCGAGCTCAGATCTTGATTCAGCGTATACCCTCGTGAACTTCCCATACTTACGTATTGATGTTTTTCCGCGATACGCGAGGATTAGTGTGAAGAAACACCGCTTTGGCACAGGCTTCCCGCACTGATTAGTAGACTGCGGGGACTTCGTCCCTTATTTTAGCTGCTCGCCGAGATTGATCGGTGAAACGTCCATCGATATATAGTCCCCGAATGGGGTCCGTCGGTCGGTCGGACGGAGCCACAGGCGACCCTCACATCGTAGAGATCGATGAGAGGCTCTACCCGGTGTCGTGGTGTCGGCCGTTGAGGAGTCTTTACGTAAAAATTTGTCGGCTAGTTTTGCGATCATTGGCTCGGGGTTCATTTGGGGACATGTCGACGGGCTGTCTGAATTTTTTTAATAAATCTCGTACCTTTTGGAGATATAGGATCGTCCTTACTTTTGAGGTGTCTTGTTGTCTTACCCGGTGCTGGGGTCGGCTGCGAACCTACAGTGAGTGACTTCCGATGAATGACGAGGTTGAGGCTATTTATGGCGACCTCATATTCGCCTGGATTGTTAGAGGCTGGAATCGAATCTAAGTGCGTACTCTATGTACATTCCTTAGGAGGTCGAATTAGACACACTCAGCTTCCCTTCGTAGTTCGACTCATCTGAGTTTCCAAATGGGGAGGTCATTCGTTGCTTGAGCATTCTGATCATGTTCCGCCAGGGTGAACTCCATGATGAAGTCGGCTAAGACCTGCCCTTTTATCGCGGTTTTTGGTTTGTATCTGATGTCAAACTCACTCAGCTCTATGGCCCACTTCATGTGTAGGAGACTTACGGTTTTATGTAACACTTGCTTGTGGTGTTAGTTGGGACCACATGGGTGTGAGCACAGGTAAGGGGCGGAGGTTCGGTACAGCGATTACGAGGCGGAATTAGTTTCTCCATCCTTAATTATCTCTCATAAAGCTCCTCTCCCAGCTCATTTCTTGATAATGCGCTAAGTCTTTAATACTCGTTCTTTGTCTTTGACGAGACTGACAACAGTCGAGAAATCCCCGATCTGACCGGGTATAGGGTGAGGCTCCCACTGATAGGACTTACTAGAATGGGGGAGGGCTTTAAATATGTTTGAGAAGTGAAAATGCTTCCTCGCGCTTTGCATCCCATTTAAAGGCCATGCCGTGACTTGGAAGAAAATTTGCGGCATTATCAACTGCTTGGATACGAATCGAGCAAGGCGGCAATCGGCTTCCCAGTCAGACTGAACTTCCTTTATGCTTGATGGCGAGGCATGTCGTCTGACCTTTATCTTGTGCGGTTGCTTGATTCCTCGGTGGTTGGCTATGAAACCCGGGATTTCCGTGATAATCAGAAGGCACGCCATTTGGATTCGAGTTTCATGTTGTAGTTTCGAGAATCTGGGCGGCCGGACGGATGGAACATGTGGAGCCGATTGGTGGATTTGACGCCATCATCTGTATGCGCTTCCCATGGTTGTGCTGGTGGTTCTGAAACATCGGAATTCCTGACCTACGATATGTAGCTCCTCGTTTTGAGCGAACATCATCACACACGATATGATAGGTTCCTGCGCTTTATGACAGCGTCTTTTCTTAGTCGCACAGGTCCATGCGATGCAGTTGCTTGGCGGGAGAAGGCATCCATAAAGCGAGGAGTTCATGGCAGCGGTGGCATCTGATGAGGTCGGTCGCGGTAGAGGAAGCGTCCTTTGGGCACGCTTTATTGATGTCGATTGAAGTCGATCTCAGTCGTAAATTGTTGTTTTGCCTTTTGGCCGTCTGACATTGGCTAACCGTTCAGGTATTCTACTTCACGATCGCTCTGCTGTAGGAGTTTGTTGACTTCTCGTTGATGGCTTTTTGCACTGCAGTGACTCCTTTTGTTTGATTGACGGGACGGTGGCGTTGACATGGGTGATTCTGCAAGTAGGATCGATTCCTCTATGCACTGGCACCCATGCGAAAAGTCTCTGTTTTTGTCTTAAAAATGGATAAGGTGGTTTTAAGGTCTTGGCTAGTTTGGGGCGGGATATAGGCGAGATGTTGAGGTCGTCGTCAGCCGTCACGGGTTCAGGTTCTTGGGGGCTCCGGTCGGTGAGTACCTCGTCACGCGTGTCGAGCTCGTCCGCTATATGTTGTCGTAGTTTTTGTTTCATGGATCTTTGAGTAGCATTCCACACCAGCCACTCATTGGTCTCCTCGAGCCATTCTACCCCCGTTCACGTGGGAATTTGATCATCATGTGATATCTGCGGAAGGGATGGCTTTTATTGCACATTTAGAGAAGATGCGCGATAACGTATTTATAAGCGGGCCGGGCGTCTGACGAGGAGTCATCGCGTGATCGTGTGCTATGGGGATCTCCCGATGTGAGCCTTAAGCGTATTGAGCCTAGAGATGTATAACACGGGAGGAACCCTTTGTAGAGGTGTGTTGTTGACGGGTTCTGCGGATTTTCCGCCGATGCCCGTTTATCAAAGGTGGCGAAGATGATATCGGCTAAACTCGGATTGTCGATTAGCACGATCGAACGTCTTTTGTTGCGATGATTCCTGAATTAGACATTCGTGGGTGGTGGCATCTCTGAATCGCGATGAAGAACGTGTTGGATTATTGATGCGGGACGTTGATAACTGCTTGAATTTAAGCTATCTCTGTCGGTCTAATCTTTGCGTAGATGGGCCTTAGAAGTGAGGTTGGATTCCCACACTCCTCCTGCGAATCCTCGATATTACTGGTTTCACCTAGGGATTGTTGGTCTTGATCGTGTCTGGGGTGGTGGTTCTTTGGCGGAACACGGCTCGAGCTTGGTCTGAATCGATTCTCGGGGATATAAAGCGTCGGGTGTCTGTATGTCAGTACTCTATTCTCTCTTGAGTTGTATCTTGGGTGTCAGGTACGGTGTGTGATCCACTATGGAACTCATAATGGAGTTGGCATCTCTTGTTGTAGGTCTAACTTCATTTGGGTTGGCCACCTCGGGAATTGCTCGTTTTTTTTCGCGCCGCGCGGGGGCTTTGTGACGAGGCACATTAAGGGGTGAAGCGTTGAGCGTGCGTCGTCTGAATCTTCGGCGGATTCTGCGATGGACGGGCGATCTACAGGTTTCTCGCCTTTTTGGAGATCGTTCTCCATTTTTCTTTGAATCCTTCTGAGTCGCTTGTCTCTTGGGGCTTCATCACCGTTGTTTGTCACCTTGCAGCTCTTTTTCTTTAATGAGCGGAAGCTCTCTTTCTTGAATATGAGGCCTCTTCACGATTAATATATTCTACCTTTTGCGAGCACCTCTGCCATGCTTGTTTGGGGATTTTGGAGATGGAAAACATTATGCTGTTGGCGAATCCTAAACCCGACCACCATGAATAACGTGTCCTTGAATTTCCCTGCGTCGGGTATATCTACCTTTGGAGACTCGGCATTGAATCATTTGGACATAAGGACCTCGGGCTTTCTTGCGACTGCTTGATGGTCGACGGATGATAAGTTGGCTTCTGTGCGTCTACTTGGTAGTGAGGCGAATGCAATGGATAACTCCACTGAATGAGGAGGTGATGATGGTGGGAGTCACATTGGAACCATGCGAAATTTGGGCCTTTCAAAGTGATAGTAGCTGCCATACTGGTCTTGATACCCGTCTGACTCCGTTTTTGATTTTGTAAGTGTTGAGATGATCGGCGGGATCTCAATGCGTCGAATGCTTCCCTTTATGGCATTGAACTTAGGCGGAAGAAGTGGAGTACCTCATTTGTATGGGTGACTGGAGGTTCGTTGTACCAAGATTGTCCATAGTGCCGAGGGCGTCAGCTCACCCTTTATCGCACCTTGGCCAGAGGCTCTTCTTTGGAGGTTCTTGAACCTCTGTTCCCATGATTGTTCCCACAACTCCTTGATGTGGATGGCGTAATTCTCGGGTCACAGGCGTGCTCTCCCGGGAGTTTTGCTTCGTTACGCTACTCCATTTGGAAGTGTGGTCGTGCCCCGGGCTGGTCGGTTATAGCCGAGTTTCGGCTGCCCGGGAGTCTAGATATTGCGTCCTTCATGGGGGTCGTGTGACCTTTACGAGTTGCTCCGCGCCTCGGAGTCGTCGGATGCATGCAGTGAGTTGTTAACTCTTGTCGGGCGTTGATTGGTGAGGCGGGTGCTTCCACCTCGTCAGTGTTGGCTGCATTGTTTCTAACAGGAGTCGGTGTCTGGCGTTGCCGGTGGATCTTGCATCCTTGGAGGATTAGTGTTGCTCACAGCGTGTTAAGTGTTGATACCATCGATGCTTTGAGAATCGATTATATTTATAATGGAGCTATGCGTTTTTGGTGTGGCCTTGATGATGCCTTTTCAAAAGTGGGCGGGTTGGGCGTGTGGGCTTCTTTATGGCGGATCAAAAATTTCTTTGGTGAAATTTGGCTTGATAGGATCTTTGGATGGCCGAATTTTGATGGGATCGCTCTGATCTTGGTTTGACGGGTTTGGAAAATTATCACTCTTCTGAAAACAAGAATGAAGGGGTCGGCGAGGGCTTAGCGGAGTGGCCACTCCGATACTAAGTCAGGTTCTTTCGAGGAGAAAAGAGGCGCTTGGGGCGCAGTGCCAGTAGTATTGGCGTATGCCAGCGGCACTTTCACCATAGGTGGCCTTGTATTTATAAGATGCTCAACCACTGGATGGTGATCAGGATTTGTTCCCATTGGATGGGTTATTTGTTATTATTATCGATATCGGATTTGGTAATGGATATAGAAAGAGCAGCTTTGTTCGGGATAATCTTCCTTCCTTAATGTGTCCATTTGATGTTGATCTATTATTGTCTTCTTTCCTGCCAGATTTAATGGACTTAAGTAAATAATATATTATTAGTGATTCATTCTATTTTTCTCTTCTGCACTGTGGAGACTTCCTATAATTGTCTTTGGGCTAATTCTGTCAGTCTTTATTCGGGCTGCACCAAAGTTTGAAATGTCATGCAGAAAGGCCCTAAATGCCTGCACCGGCATGTTCCTCCTCGGGGTCTGGGCTGACGGCCCTCAATGTTTCAAGCAATGGCCTCTTTCGCCCGGCAGCGGGTCTGTGAGCCTTATTTTTTGAACCCTATCAGTCACAATCGTGCATAAATTTCCAGTTTTACCTCTCATAAAATAGAAAATTATGAAAATGGGCTCTACACATTATCAAGCCACACCTTTATTAAAATGTCTAAATATCCATGTATTAATCTTTATTGAATCACTTTTAATTTGGACAAAACCTTAATGACAGCAATATTAATACATTCATTAATATATATATGTTGACCCATTATTTTCCAACATAAAAAACTACATCGTATATATATGATTTTATTCAAATAAGAAAAATCCTATTTGTATTCCCCTAGCTATAATACACATTACGTATATATTATATACTTTTATTCGAATAAAAAAATTATATGATTTTATTCCAATAAAAAAATCATCATCTTTTTCCACCAACTAATAATATGTACGTGTTTCTTTGAAAAAAAAACATGTACGTGCTTTTAAAAAAGTATTATCGTGAAGGGTATACTAGACAATCTATGAGGTTGTAAAGATCAGACGCAGACAATCAATTACAACAAATCTACATTATTTAGTAATTAATTCAGTCACGAAAATTTTCCTAGATCACCATAATTAGGAATACAAAACATAATAATAATGAGAATCAAAACAGCATACCCGATTTGGAATCCATGGTTGCTTGACGCGAATCGTGAAAATCGCAAAATACTTATCTCAAGATCTCAAAGATCTTCCCTATCCCCAGAGACGACATTAATCGGCTTAATGAGACACACTCACTAGTTAGAGAAAATTTTTCTCTCCGACCTCGTATGGAGTCAAAATTACGTAGATCCCTTAGTGGTTGTGAGGACTTGAGCATTATTTATGTAGCCTCGAATTAATGCCCTTCCTATTATACGCCGACTCAAATTTCACACTTTCAATGTACTCTATATTAGACTAATTAAGAATCCATATATCTCACTTTATTAGACCAAATTAATTCACTAAATTTAATCACAAAGCCTACATTAAGAAAATCTTACATTCTCCCACTCGCGATATTAATTGAAACAAAACCGTGTGCGCACCTTCATGGGTCTAGAGATTATTCTTATTAGTCAATCCTATCCCATAAAGTCTCTCGAATAATTTAATCATGGCTAATTGTATAAAATTGTTGACTCTTCCATGGTCACGTAGTGCTTTCAACTCCTTTATCGATATGGATTCAATATGGTAGTGTGTTAAATGGACAATACCATAATGAGTGATACTTCATGTGTTATCCATTTGTTAGTCCAAATTTTCCTTATGTCACAAAACCTAGTGTGTCACCGCAGAATATCCATCATGGTTCCAACGAACTCAGATATGTGTTACCTTGATAGGTAACTTTACTTTTATGTGTAACAAGACATATTGTTAAGGCTAAAGCAGAATGCCCTATATAGCCCGTACTCAAGGTTTACACAATGCCTCGAGATTTTCAACAATTATATGTACTAAATCCTGACAAATCACATTCACAAATACCTTATTGAATGCAAAAGAGTTGATACAAATTCAAATACAAAATGTACGAACCTGGATTCAAACTTCATAAGAGCAACATGTACTTAACAAATTCTAATTAATTTACAAGATCCCATGTACTCCCAAGCCCATGCTACACATGCTCATCAAACACACAAGGGCTAAGGTCAGTTAGCGGATTCGCAATCATATCATCCGTTGAATGCTCAATCGTAATGCCACCCGGGCCTCAATTTTTCCTTTATAGTCGTGCATTGACCTCCGCGCGTGCTGTAATTCTCGAGATATCCGCTGGCTGCTACCAAACAACACCGCAGAGCGGTCATTACAATACAAATCGTATGGGTCATCCACAAATCAATACAACAACTCTTTAACGAGTTTCAGAGCAAAATCTGCTGAGTAGCTGGCTGAAAAGCATGCTACTAACTCCGCTTGTACGGTAGAGGATGCTATTGATTTCGTTTATCACTTTTCCATGATATCGCACTTCCTCGCTAACTTAAAGATGTAACCTCGTTGTCAGACTTCTTTTCATCCCGATGTGTACCAGCAAAGTCTCGAATCCGAATACCCAACTAGCCGTAGGTCTTCAACATGTTTGGTAAATCAACATATAATTTTTCGTTCTCTTTAAGTACCTCATAACTTTCTTGGCAAAGAACCCAATGATCGTATCCTGATTCGACCGAATCTTAGAAGTCCGCTGCAAAATGCATGATCCGGCCCAGCACACTTCAGCATACATAATACTCCCAAGTGCACCAGTATAAGGTACATTCTTCTATTCGGGCTTTCATCGTATCGAGGACATTGTGACACTCAACTATCACCTTGCTGCACAAGAGCAATTCCTCGGCTTACATTGTCGCACGCCAATCTTTCAAAATACGATCAACATGCTCGAGATAAACTCAATAGTCCCACGAACGATTCCTAGAATTTCCAATGCCTGTGACAAAAGACGCCTACCAAGGTCCTTCATATCAAAGTTCTTTGACAACATCCGCTTGCCTCATGCAAGAACTAAGGTCAGTCGCCAAAGCAGTAGATATCATCCATATACATGAAAATGAATTTCCTCCCACTCGACTCCCTCAAGTAAAGATATACCGACTACTTTGTTCTCAACAAAACCATATGAAACAACAACACTATGAAACTTAAGCAACCATTGTCTAGAAGCTTGTTTGAGACCATAAATAGACTTTTTCGCCACATACAAGGGTACCCGAATCATTTGCCAAATCCTTGATCAGATCATATAGACTTCTTCATTAAGGTCTCCATTGAGAAAGGCGCTTTAACATCCATAGTAACCCATATCGAAAATGGAGCAACTAATGCCATGATCACTCCAAGAATCTTTAGAAGAGACCGGAGAAAAGTTGTCATAGTCTACTCCTTCTCTCCAGAGTGAAACCTTTCGCTACTGGGCCTCCTGTTTTAAACTTCTCAATCTTTCCTTAGGTCCCTTTAGTCTTATACACCCATTTGCAATTAAATGGAATATGATTTCAGAAAATTACCAAGTTCCCAAACCCATTATGCCTCATAGATTGAATTTCATCTCTCATTGCATCCAACTGGCGTCTGACCGAGGACAAGAAACAACTTTAAGATAAGTTATCGGATCACCACAAGAATCAATATCGTAGTCTTGCTCTCCTATATAGACTAAATAGTCCGGCAAGGGTATAGCCGATCGTCTCCCAGTGGATCTCCCATCAAGTAGCAATAGTCATCCTCGCACCGAGCCTTGATGAACTTTATTAGAGCCAGTTCCTGACAACAGATCCCGAGCCTCAATAGTTCCACATATATGTGGGAGTTTGCCAATTATCTGTATGGAGGAGATAAAGGCCATATTACCCACCGTGTACTATAATCCCCACACTCAGGAGTGGGCTACTTTCTTCGCCACATCAAACCCAAAACTCGGGCTGCCCAGATCCACAAATTTGGCCTATCAATTATAGAACCAATATCCCTTCAATGTTCCGTAAGATACAAAGCACACCCAGTGGCTCGGAGTCCAACTACTTAGTGTCTGGACATAACTTCACTACAACACATCCCAAACTAAGAGATATTTAATGGCTTACGCCTACCATATATAACCTTAAAAAGGAGTCAATGGAAACAACTAGAGGTACACGTATCTCGTAATGCACAAAGTCGTTTTCAAAATTTCACCTCTACGTAAAACCGTAAATCATTCTACTAACTCATATACTCCTTACTATTTCCATAAGAGGCGATTGCGCCTTTCATTACACCATTTTGCTCAGACTCCTGTGCATAGTAAACTATGGCTACTATCCAATCCTAAGCATTTTAAGAACTGCCTGTTTCGCCCTGCACGCTATGCTTACATACACTCTCCAATTCCTACCACTTAAATAACCTTTATGACTTTCCAACCGTTTCTTGACCTCAAATTCAAAATCTTGAACTTATTAAGAGACTCACCTTTTCTTTAATCAAATACAAATAACCATATCGAGAATAGTCATCACAAATGTGATGAAATAAAAATTTCTTACACAAGGTTGCCGATAAGCAACAACTCCTATATCTGTGAATGACCTCCAAATGTTTTTCCAATCCTGATTGCGCTTTTCTTATCTTGGTCATTTTAATTTACAATGTACTCTTCACATGTCTCTAAGTCATTTTAAGAGAGATGCAGAATTGTTTAGGTTCCATCACTTTCTCACTATCCCAGAGATATGTCACCCTTTGCACACAAATGGCATGAATCGTTTTGTAATTATTCTAGAGAAACAACTTTTCTGCAATGCATGTTAATGATATGCAATATTGGAAGATAAAACACACTCACATAATCCACTATTATTATAAGATCTTAACTTTTATTCCTAATAAGAAACAAACAAAATAATATTGTTCTTGATTTCAAAGAGTAGGTAATCATGATAAATCAACACTACGCACGAAACTGGTCCGCTGAACGAAGGCACACAAAAAGTGTCTTTCAATATTATCCAAACCAGAGTTCGAATCAAGATTACATCTCCTTATAAACACAAGATCATTTTCTCGCTTGTTTCCCACAGCGAAGTCGGATTCATCCTTATTTTGCTTCCTCCGGTTTATGAATCCTCAGATGGTAAACGCAACATGATTAGTCAGACCGCCAACGTTTACTGGGCAATCGACGCGCTTCCATAAAGCTGGATCTTGCCAAACAAGTGCCAGCAATCATATCGAGTAGTTTCTCCACGCTGACAAACTGCTTTTAAATTTGCACACTTTCATGCATCTCATACAAAAGAAGCAGCCATCACCATCCTTTTCAAGAATGTCTTTTGACCTATATATTATCGGATCAATTTAGAGTTTCTTTGAAAATTTATGAGTACCACTTTGAACTTTATTTTTCCTTTTATGAACTGAATGATATAAGGCCGATGCTCTTTCTCCTTCTGTTTCCGCCACCACCCTTGTTATCGTCATTGACCACTGTCCATCTTTCGAACTAATTCGTCTTTTATAATCCCAAAATCATGGAAGGGTGTTTAGGGCTTATTTACGCATCGTGAATGGTACATTAAGAGTCAAGCTTCTGGCTTTTGAAGGTCTACCACCCGATATAACCCACATGCCATCATGTCATGTTAATATTTCACAACCAAACTCTGATTGGATTGAAGTGTGTTTCAACCCCAAGGTCGTATCACTTTAGCAAAGATAAACACCAAACCACTTTTAAGTGTTCTGAATTGACTTCCATCATCACACAAATTCCAACGCCTTTCCCAAGATAGCGTCCGCTTTCCGTCACATTCGTGTCAGATTATCTGGTCAATGGTTTTTTGTTATTTAATGAACATCCGTCACCGACCTAAATAGAAAACCTCCTTTCCACTTCTAAAGTCAATCCAAGAAGGACCTCAATCAAATGGAACTGCCGCCATTTAAAAGTGACTGAAAACAAAACAAAACAATACAATCAGCATCATGTGAATATTTAATAATGTGCAGAATTTACATACATCATCACATAACCCACTCTTGGGCGTAAAAAATATGACATAATTGTAATACTTCCACATGACAAATGTGCACATGAGAACATATTCTAATCTTCTGAAATCACCTTTAAAATAACCCGCCCATGATCACTGATTTCGCTCTTACACTTATCCTCCAATTAACCACAAGATCACTCCTAGTATATGATCATAATAAAAAGATAGATATCTCACCATTAAGATGAGACTGATATTTCTCAAATCCGGGCCATAAGGTGCCACTTAGCTGGCCACAACCCAATCGAATCCTTGAAAACTTCACTGTGATATAAACCATAGTGTATCACATTCACTATTTATATATAGAATGCCCACATTAAAAACCAGTGGGCTATGTCTTTTATATTATACATATTGTGCTTAATTATAATTGTTTCAATCATTAACAACAATCTTGACTTCACGCCCCAGGCAGCGATATACATGTTAGCTACCATATTTCCGGAAACCATAGAGAATACAAAATCATTAAAAATACCTTTAATTATGAAGAAGATAGGTTCATACGCATTTATCCAAAAGCCTAAACTCGTAAAACAAATATACCTACATTGTAGAGAATCTCAAAGACGAGTTCACTGATATCATGATCGCAGACGCCACGACGCTCACCACTAGAAGGTTCCGCCGCGTAGTCCGGAAGACAAAAACGGTCGCCACTCCGGTCGGTTTAACGCCGTCAAAATATGGCTCGTCGCTGATCGGGTCGGGCAAAATCCGCCCGCGCGACCGCCTGTAATCCGCCGTTTGATCGTCGTCGCTGACGCATTAAGATTGACGAAGATGACGCCAAGACTACAGAATTTGAACCGGTCCGACCGGGTCGTAAATTGGCCCGCCAGAGACTCACCATCATGTGATTAACGGCTTCGACCGCGATGACTTCAGCTTCGCGCAGTTCGATCCAAGACGCATTGTCCTTCACGCCAGCCGTCGCGTTTAATGCGCTACGAGACAGCGAGGCGGCGCCGTCCTACTCTCCTCCCGCGGCGACGCGGCACCCACCGATCTTCTCCTCGTCGACGAGTAGATCCAACATGCAATAAAAATCCAAGTTCGTCGATGAAAATTCAAACCGACGTAAACTTCCAACAAAAAACCAAAAACATCCAATTCATATGTTTTGATTCTAATCACTGGTCAGGCTCGCACTAACCGTAGCTGTCAGTACCTCTCTCCCATCACCATAATTAGAATACAAAAACACACAATAAATTATAATCTCAAAAATAGTATACCCGATTGGAATCATGGTCAGTTGATATGGAATCGCTGAAGATTCGCAAAATACGGATCTCAAGACCAAGATCTTCTCCGTCCTGGGATGATGACATCGCTTAATGAGATCGCACTACTAGTTAGAGAAAATTTTCCTCCTGATAACTCGTGAGAAGGAAACAAAATTACGATTCCCTTAGGTTACAGGGGAGGACTTGAGCATTATTTATAGTTCCACCTCACTGCCTTTATTACTGGTCGGGCCACTACACCCTACACCCGACAAACTCTATTGGGATTAATTAAGAATCCATATCTCATCAGACCAAATTAATTCAACACTTAATCATTTAAAGCCCACATTACTGAAAAATCATATCGTCAATGCATCGTTAGAAATGTATGTGCAACAATTTTCAAGTCCAAACTGAGCAAAATCAAGAAATATCTTTAGCCTTCCCTTTGCTTCATATGAGAAAAATAAAGTTTTCCAACTTCTAATGACAGAGTGTGGCACAAATTGTAAGACGTGAGGTAAGAACTCATCCTCGTGGTTGGGTAATGAAAATTTGTAAAATCAGTCGCTTATTCCTAACTGTGTAATGAATGTATCGAAGCTTTGTACGGAAATACGCTCAAATTAAAACAAACAAATTGCACATCGCCCAAAATATTCCAAATTATACCCACGTCAAGAATGAGAAATCCATTATCGACACAGAAAGGAAGGTTACGTCGCAATCATGCAAGCGGTTCAGATGATTTTTAATGTAAAACAAACGGATAACGCCAAGATTTTCGAACGAAGTTTGAAACGCCTGCTAAATGACGGTACGAACTAATTCAATTGTCGCTGTCTAATCTACAAGAATCGGGTCGGGTTAAGCCCTCGACAGGCTTTTTCCTTATTCTCCCCTTCGCTCTTCTCCCACTCCACGCCGTCCGGCCAGACCCGCCCGGCCGCCTGCAGTGCCTCCAACGCCCTCGTCCTGGCTGGGCTTGCTCCTCTCTCCGTCCCACCTCGGTGCAGCATTTCGCCGCCTCTCACTTATATTTTCAGAAATGGGTGTTCGTCGTTTTGGAATATTTGTTAAACAGCTTTTATCCCTAGCGTTTTTATGCATTCATTTGATTTCATAATGATCAACAAATGCATTTAACCCTGGGATGATTGGTCGAAGTGTTGCCTTGTTTCTTCCCAGCTTGACTTTGATACATGTCTTTCCCATTTTTAACGGTAATGGAATCCCACTGATAACCCGTCAGGTTGGCCCATATATGAGCCAAGAATCGCTTCTCGTTTGTCATTTACAAGCGCTTAGTGTAAGTATTGGAGTGGTTGGGATGGTTTCTCATACTATATTATAATCTTTCAATGAAATTATTTGTTTAATTGTGAGATTGGTTTGATTTATTTTAAGTTATTTTGGTAGTTAGTCGATGGTCCTATTCAATTCCATCAAATTTCTTTTTTGGGCCTACTGATCTACGACTCCGTTGTTTTCTATATCTTAAAATTATGTTATAGTGAAAGTTTCAAATTTTTTTTTTTGTGTGTCATATCTAAGATTATAACACCTTATTATGTGTTTACTCCATTGTAATGATTAGATGAACCGTTATTTATGTGGATGTAGTAGTATACTATCAAACCACATAAATCAGAGTGTTTTACGATTTCTCATCCATTTAACACCATTTTAATCAATATAGGTAAATTGAGGGAGATTACTCAACCTGGTCCTACAATAAAGACTAAAATGAATACCAATTTATTCTCATCTTCCATCATTTTCTCATCATCAAACTAAAAGCAAGGTAATACTTTTGCTTTTTTATTTTTTGATAACAAGGTAAATACCATGTTTGTCTTATGAAAGAAAAAAATTAAAACACAGTTAAAAATCTAAAAAGATCTACTAATTTAAAATTAGTTAAATTCTCTATATTTTTAAATTATTTAATTTTTACATTTTAAAATTACTAAACTAGTTTTAAATAACAAATAAAAATAATATATTTAATTTAATAATATAGACAAGAAATGAAATTTTAGCTACTCTAATAGTTTTTATTAGACAAATTCCAAATGAGGTTTGTTTCTAATTAGTTTTATCACCTATATCGAGGAGGAAACTGGAAGGTCAAATATGAGGAGCGAAATCATATCGAGCCTTGGCAATTCATGAATGCACGTTCCTAAACAATTGATTGATATGATATACGAAGACAACCATTGACAAACTAAGGTTCAAATTAGTACTCATTTGTAAGTATCCCCTAGGAGCGGTAAAAGTTCCAACCTTATCCAAGACGGATGACAAAGAAGGTGCGCAAATGTCGGGATTCAAGCATTGTCTAACCATTGAGAAATTGAATCAGATATTAAAGTTTAAGCCGAAATAAGGCACAATTGAACCAATCTGTGGTGGCTAGTGCAGATATATTTGTTCGCGATAATTACAATAAGGTGGCCAGCTTGACTAACTATTGTAATACATGGTCCAAAGACTTGATAATCGGACCAAATGAGATGATGAAGACAGTAAGGAGAAGAACGAATGATGAATAATATGGTGAAGATGTTGATGATGAATGCGATGGAGATGATGGGGATGTTGAAGTTGATCGACATGCATCATTCTTTCGAGCTTTCAACCAAGTTTTGGAGAATGAACAAGGTATATGTCTCTCTGCACAAGCACCATCTTCATGGGATGTGCATCAATCACCCGTGATGATGAGACATCGATACTGTCCGCGCTTACTTAAACACCAACACCCCAACAACATGTTGAAACTGGATAATGCCAGAAGTTGTTTGACCTATGGTGCGTACTTACCACCGATAATTCGGAGCGAGACCCGTGAATCGCTTTAATTCAAATCTGATTTGATGGTCAGCATTTACTTTATTAAAGCACACCAGTAGCGTCGTTGTTGCATCCCCAAAAAATTGCTCGCTTTAAGATGCAAGAAGGTCAAGAACGCTAACGCCCATGGAAGCTTCAGGCAATGGTTGTCAAAGATACTTCCTTATTTGTTATCACCAAATATAACGGGTCGCATACTTGTATTAATCCGTTTGAACCGACCATCATCAACTAGACTCCTAATTGGTTTCTGCAATTACATAAAGGCATTAATCTCAGCACAATCTACATTGTCTACTATCCGTGCGAGTGTGATGGAAAATGGGGATATCAAATATCATACAAAAGCACTGATACACAAAGCAATTAGACGCTTATTCGGGTGACTCTTCACCATATACAGAGTTGCCACGCTTGTTCCCGGGCATAGGAGCAAGCAAACTCGATGTTGTTGTTTGGAAACATGTGAAACCCAATATGCCAAACACCGAGATATTCCAACGTGTCTCCGTCATTCAAGCCATCCATTGAAGGGTTCCAACATTGTCACCTGCGAGGAGTATATAGATGGCAAGTGTACTATAAGGAAGCATATAGCTAAAAATGACATTTGGTACATGGGGTGTGACGGAAATAATCACCTGCTTCCCATCAAGCATTTGCCAGACATGCATGGGCGAATACTAATAGTCAGATGGTTCGGCATAATAGAAATCAAGTTACTCAGTTAAGGAATTTGTATATGAGGCTGCAGAGATGATCAGAATCATGTGGTTATTACCATTTCATTGACGATTTATAGAGCATGGGATTTACATGTTCGCATTTATATCACAGATACGCAACCGAAGAATTTGTCTACAAGCAATTTTAATGCAGCAGAACGAAATTCAAAAACATATGAATACAATTGGGAGAATCAATTCAAGCATTACAATGGCTGTGATAAATTCCTTTCCAAGCATGGGCTCTTTCACACGACGTAGCGACCTCCAAGCCCACGACTGACATGGGATCCGCATCAAAACCCATGGGACGCCCGCTTATTTTTATTTTTCATTTTATTAAGTTTCAAATACCGCGACCGAAACCCTCGACCGACCTCGAATGGCGTGATCCAAACCCGAGCCCTGGCTCATCTGACATTTCATTTATCTTACTAAAACGCTATTTAATTTGTTTAGTTAAGCTAAGTTTAGCTGGCAAGCCCATAATCGCCATAATTTCAATGCAATTCAAGAGGCCCTTGAACATTTACAAAATACATTTACAGCAAGGCATTCAATGCCCTTTTCAAATGATATACAAAATCAAGGTTCGGTTTAAACCCTCATAAAAAAAAATATACCAATTGTTCAAAAGAGATGATATGCAAATGACTGAGTATATACTTATATCGTCAGATTTCTATGACTCAAGGCTTTCTGTACGATCTTGTCTCCCTTCCGTTTACCTCAAACCTCACAGATGGATAACTCATACGCTGCTACTTCTTTCATGCTAGTGGTTCTATAGTTCTATTCAATATTCATCGTAACTCAAAAGATGCATTTAACATTAAATCATGCCTATTAATTCAACAAATGCTCATAAAGTATTTATTTTCACATGCTTTCAATTTCTAAATAATTTACCAAATCAACACATCATGCAATTTCAATGCAATAATTCATTTCACAATGACTTATGATTTACATATATTAAAAATCTCATTTACACTCAGAAATGTTGGTTATTTCCAACTATTCAATTCACACTTCCGACGGATTCCGCTTGATGAATCCCGCCTTATTATTATTATTCGTAATGTACTTACACATTTAACACCGTCTCCCATCATGACGATGCCGCTTGGTGCACCCTCACATGTGATCATCAGCCAGCACCGCGATCGATGTCGATTGGTATCCCAATAAGGGACATTTCTTCACGCTATATCTTATCATGACGGATGCCGACATTGGTGCATCCCGCCGCGGGACACGGCGTCGACCATGCCGATTGGTGCATCCCCACGCGGTTCATTCAGTGATATCGATGCAATTCCAAGATGTCGAATTGTCCGATTCTTTACATTCGATTTATCAACTATTCATCCGCTTTCAACATCACATTTCAATTCCATATTCACTTCTCGTGATTTCGGCGATATACCAATCGTAATTACTTCATACACATTCACGACTCATTTCATATGCTTTGCAAATCAAGATACTTTACATAAGAATAGAGTCGAGAACAAACATGCAAAACTTGAAACAAGAATAGGATTCAGTAGAACAAACCTAAAAATCTTGGCACTTGATTCCAATCTTTAATCTCAATCTCGCCATTTTCCTCCTCCGCGCTCCCTATTCCAAACCATAAAAGAAACAATATTATTCTGTACTAGTAGTTTTCAAGGTTAGGATTGATTTTCGAGCTTAATATGAGTTCCACTTCTTGGTCAATATATATATATATGGTATATATATATATAGATGGATTCTGACTCAATGGGCCTATGAGTCCAAGAACACCCGAACTGTAGTTCGGATCGGCTGAGCTATGACCTTCCAAGCTGGAGGTCATATACACAATCTCAATCGACGAGCTGACCTTTACTCTGGACGAGCCTTATCACCTCGGCCAAAACTCTATCCTCCTTAGGCATATCGTATTTCACTCAATGGGCTTTCTATAGATTCCAAGAAACACCCGAATCGGTGTTCAAACGAAGGAGATATGACCTTCCTCAAGTTGGAGGGTCATGCGTAGTCAACCCCGACGAGCCGACCGAACTGACGAGCTGCAATTGAAGTGACGAGTTCCAGCTCCAATCTCAGTATGACATATTCTATCCTCTCTTGTAGCATATCACGTATTCCCTTGACTCAATGGGCTTTGAGTCCAAGAACACCAAATCGGAGTTCAAACGTATGAGATATGACCTTCCTGGTTGAGGTCATGAACAACCTTACCAGCCGACTCGAATCGACGAGCTGCAATTCGAAGTGAAGAGCCTGCCCAACACCCGGTATGACATCTTCTATCCTCCTCAAGCATATCACGTATTCTTGACTCAATGGGATTTATAGAGTCCAAGAACACCCAAATCACCAAACGAAGGAGATATGACCTTCCGAAGTTGGAGGTCATGCGCAAATAACCTTGACGAGTCGCCCGAATCGACGAGCTGTGAATTTAAGTGACGAGCTCAGTCTAACACCTTGGTACATACTGCTATCCTCCTCAGGCATATCAATGTATTTCTTGACTCAATGGCTTTCTTCCATAGAGTCCAAGAACACCCAAATCTGGAGTTCAAACGAAGGAGATATGACCTTCCTAAGCTGAGAATACGTTAGTCAACTCGACGAGCCGACTAATCGACGAGCTTTACCAAAGTGACGAGCCTGAGTCCCAACACCATGACATCGGCTATCCTCCTGTGTATCAATGTATTCTTGACTCAATGAGTTTATGAGTCCAAGAACACCCAAATCACCGAGTTCAAACGGCGAGATAATGACCTTCCGTTTTTGATACGCTGCTGTGAGTCAACTTCTTACGAGCCGAACACCCGAATCGATGACCACCGCTTTCGACGCACCACCGCTTATCAATTCTCGCTTGACGGTATCACCGCTGACGGAACACTAACGCTGACGACTCGTTTTCTTGACGTACCACCGCCACGACCACATCAAGCCACGAATACTTTCGTTCCATTTGACTGTTTTCGTGCAAAAAGACTCATAACTTGGCTCCTTTGTGGAGTCTGAATTGAGAAATTAAAGCCTACCATCAAGTCTATTGATGTGGCTACAATTTCGCAGAAGGACTTACTGCAAAATTCTCTTTATTTATGACCCAAAAACTCATTCTACGTCTTACTAATAATCTCAATCTAAGCAGAACCCGACCAGATTTAGTTTGGCCGACTCAAGAAAAGGACTATAACTTAGCTCCACAGGTCCAAATCAAGAAATTAAAAGCTCAACATCAAGGTTAATTGATGTGGATACACTTATTTAGAAGGACGACTCACCAAATCTCACTCAGACCCAAAAATCAGCCTCTTATGGTTCTATTATCGCACTACCACAATGTGGCAGCTTCCCATGGTTTAAAATGCAACCATACACCCCTAAGGCCGGGAGCAACCCACCCAACAATCCAGTGGCAGAAGACGCACCAAGCAGAGAAAGAAGACCACCTCATGGAGCTTGCTGGAAAGTCCCCGATTCCCATTCCCTTACTTGCAGCCTTGGGTCAATGTATAAGGACTTTCCTCTTGCTTCGCTCTCTCGACTCATGGTCCGATCGTTGGGAAATCTAGAGAGAAGTGAGAGCTTCTCACTCTAAAATACTCCATTTTTCTCTTTTTCCTTTTCTGCGATCATTCTAAATCGTATTTTAAAAAGGAGGAAACTTCCCTCCCACTTTCCTAAGGCACCTTCCCTGATTTTTTTTTCTTTCTTTTTATTTTTATTTCTTTTTTTATATTTAGGTCCCTCCATTTCTATTATTATTTTCATTTAGTCTCCTATTTAATTTCATATATATAAACTTATTTACAATTGACCCTTAGGTCCTATTTTACAATTTCCATATTTTCTTTTTCACTTGGGCTTATTTCTCGATAATAATCATTTAATAATATTCATCTAAAAATTTCTAGAAAATACCTGTTGGTTCAACTGAGCACCCAATATATAATAATAATATTTCTTTATTATAAAAATTTAGGGTATTTTTGGGCGCATAGTCCTCCCCACTTAACAAAATTCCTTGCCTTAAATTACTTTAGTCAAACAAATTTAAGTGACATACTATCACGCATCGTTCTTCACTTTCCCAAGTGGTTTATCTTACATTCTTGGTCTCTCCACAACACTAGCGGACCTTCTTGTTCGTGACTCTTTCATTCCCATGAGCCAAAATCTCTAATGGCCTTCTTCATTTGTATATGATTTCTATCTAATTCTAAGGGTCACTTTCAATCTTTATCTAATCATTTTTTACTTTCTCTTCACTTTGTACCAAATCTGGCCACCACTTCTTTTCACTAAATTCTCATTCAACACAATAGAGTGTTCTACATTTCCTCCCTATAAAGCCTCAGAAGGCGCCATTCCAATTTTGATTGAAACTGTTGTTGTAAATAATTTTAACAAGCAAGGATGTGTCTATCCCAACTACCCTCATAGTCGATCACACAACCTTTTTAAATATATGTTCCAAATGGCTTTTTAATTCATAATCATCAGTACACAAACCCTATCCTATAAAACAAGGATCCATCATCCTTACCTCCTAAATCCCTGGTTTTTCTACCATCTCCACATCACATCAAATTCCCCTAAGGATAACTCAATCAAATCTCCCAAAAAATTCATACTTTCATTTCTCATACGGACAACCCTATAATAATTGTCATTAACACTATGTCCGAATGGTTTCACACCGGGATGTCATGATTCGCAAGCTTTCATCTGCAAATTTTTCCAGTTGGTGTTAGTACACACATATGAGTGATACACCTCACAAATCAACAATGCATGCACAATAGTATAAAAGATGTGAAATTCATCGTAGGGACCATCACATCCGGAATAGATCTTCCACCGCTTTCATCGTGACATGTCAGTCAGATATCAATTGATCTTATTAATAAATTTCCGTGTCCCTGCTCTCAACACCTGATGCAAATTTTGGTCGCTCTGAATCGATGAAGCATTGCCCTAGTTCGGGGTGTCAGAAGGACATGTCCAGGCTACACTCGCATTTTGTGCTCCATGGATCCACAAACCGCCACCTACCACTTCCAACAATCTCCCTTTGTGTCTTAATAGCCGAACAACGAGAACGCCTTGTCCTCAAAGGCACCCCTCCTGCACTTAGAACCGACTCATCGCGTAATATCTCTTACCAAGTGGCTCCGAAGCCAGCTGCCATGGACTTGTGGTCCCCCCGAATTTCTTCTCACATTGATGAGCACTTGACTGACCGAGGATTTTTCTTTCCCCTCAGTTCTATCATTTCCTTTCATTTTCCTCTTTTCTTTACCTGCTCCACATTTAGAGCGATGTCGTGGATTTCGAGAAATCATCATGGCAAAACTTGTGATACAGTCTCGAATGTGGCCTTTAGGCCTTCAAACTTAATACACTTCTCTTCACTCCTACTAAATATCCTCAGAGCATACTTGTTCAACCGTGTAATCCTCCCCACATATTCTAAGCACTTAATTGCCTTTGTCAAATTATAAACTCTCACGATATTGTTTAATTAGATGCAACCCACATACGCTCTTCTCGAACCTCATTCAAAAAGAACTTCCATGTAATTTTCCGTGGTGCATCCTGGCCAATGAAACCCACCACCGATAAGCCTCATCCTCGTAGTAATGAGGTTGCATTATTTCAGCTTCTCTTCAGCCAATGCATTTGTACAAGCATTCACTCATTCTTTGATGCCACCTTCATCAAGGCTCATCTTCTTTCTTTTCCAAGAAAGTCTATCGGCTCAGACCTTGCCATTCTCTCTCAATGGCGATCGTCAAGGAACATTTGCAATGTTGCTCCGCTTGCAAAGCCCGAGCTAAATGTTGAGGATAACGATAAGACTTACTACTTGTCTGATTCATTCATCAGCACGAGAGATGCTTGTCCACCCATCACACTACAGCGTGACTATCGCGACGATTTCCCTGGCCATACCTTCGACTGTACCCGAAGTATCCATGTTTACCTATTAAGATCGACAAGATCCGCGTCAGAGTCATATCATCCTTTAAATGCAAATGCAATGTAAGTCAAATACCATTTTCAAAATCCTTCAAAACCGCTAGGGCCTTTTTCCAGAAACGGGCTCACACGCTCAGCGCACCAAGCCCTGGCCGACCCGACATGGATCCGCATCAAACCCATGGACGCCGCAATTTTACTTCATTTTATTGTTTTCTTTTTTCAAAATGGTTATGATCTTCGGAACCCCTGTGGATCGACCGAATGGTTTGATCCGAATCGGAGTCTCGTTTACCCGACATCACTATCTTACAACGCATTGAATTGGTCAGCCACAACGTCGCTGGGGCGTCGTTAATCGCTGATACCTTCACGCACCAGAGTCTTTGAACATTTACAAAACAAGATATTATGTTACATTAATCTCATGCCTTCAACGAGACAAAACCATATTCGGGCTGAACTTCTTTAACAAAAAACAATTATCGTTGAGATGATAGCAAAACGACTTATATATACTTAAACGCCAGATTTCATGACTCATACGTGACGACCTTCGCTCTTCCGTTTACCGAACCCGCGTGAGATAGATAAAACTATACGCTTAAGAATTTTTCGCCGCTAGTGGTTCTATATAGTTTTAACATTAAATCATACTATTAATTCAACAAATGCTCATGCTATTTATTTTCACATGCTTTCACTTCGTAAATAGTTTAACCAAATCACACTGCAATTTCAATGCAAATAATTCATTTCACAATTTAATTTATGAGATTTAAGCATATACATAAAAATCTCATTTACACTCGCCAATGTTGGTTATTTCTCTTCAACTATTCATCAATTAATGATCTCGGCTGACAACCCCACTTTTATTATTATTATTCGTAATGTACTTACACATTTAATAATTCGGCCTCCCATCATGACGGATGCCGCTTTGGTGCACCTCACATGTGGTACTTAAATGCCATATGCCATCATGACGGATGCTCCATTGGTGATCCCAGCCAGCGGGACATTTCTTCAATGCCATACGCCATCATGACTGACGTCACTGGTGCATCCCGCCTGCGTGGGACATTGACAATTTCGGGTGCCTTCAGATCATGCCGATTGGTGCATCCCGTTAGGCGGTTCATTCAAGATATCACGTGAATTCAAGATGTCGTGAATTGGTCCTGTCTTTACATTTCGAATATCAATCACATTCTGGTCTGATTTTCAATATCACATTTCAATTCCATATCACTGCATTCTCTTCAAGTGATATACTTTCAATCTATGTACTCATTTCCTTTATACACATTCACGCACTCATTTCATATGCTTGGTAAACTACTCAAGATACTGGCTAAGAATAGAGTCGAGAAACAAAACATGCAAAAACTTGAAACAAGAATAGGATTCAAGAGAACAAACCTAAAATCTGGCACTTTGATTCCAATCTTTGGAATCTCAATCTCGCTGGCTTTTCCTCCTCGTTAGTCCTTTGGTCTAAACCATTAAAGAACAATATTATTCGTGTGTACTAGTAGTTTTGGTTAGGGATTGATTTTCTGAGTTTAATATGAGTTCCACTTTAATAATATATATATATATATATATATATATATATAGATGGGATTCTTGACCAATGGGCTTTCCATAGAGTCAAGAACACTGAATCGTAGTTCGAAGAAGGAGTTATGACCTTCCGGCTGAGGCCTACACACAATCTCGAACTTACGGTAGCCGACTGACTAGATCGAGCTGATCTATCACCTCGGTCAAAAATCTTCTATCCTCCTCAGGAATATGAATGTATTCTTGACTCAATGGATTTACAGACTCCAAGAACACCCGACCGGAGTTCAAACGATGAGATATGACCTTCCCGCTGGGAGGTCGCGCAGTCAACCACGAGTCGACCAATCGACGAGCTGCACTGAAGTGACGAGCTCAGTCTAACACCTTCGTATGACATCTTCTATCCTTCTTAGGCATATCAATGTATTCTTGACTCAATGGGCTTTCCATAGAGTCCAAGAACACCAAAATCGGAGTTCAAACGGCTGAGATAGCACCTTCCGGCTGAGGTCAGCGCGTGAGTCAACCCTCGATGAGTCGACTAACCGAACGAGTCAGACCGGGCGACGAGCTCACTAACACCCTAAGATGGCATCTTCTATCCTCCTCAGGCATATCAATGTATTCCTTGACTAATGGGATTTATGAGTCCAAGAACACCAAATCGGAGTTCAAACGAAGGAGATATGACCTCCGTCGAGGTCATGCTGCAGTCAACCCTTCACGAGCCGTCTCGAACCGACGAAATGCGACCGGCGACGGTCTTCAGTCTAATACCTTGGTATGACATCTGCTATCCTCCTCGGGACTATCAATGTATTCTTGACTCAATGGGCTTTCCATAGAGTCCAAGAACACCCGAATCAGAGTTCGGACGAAGGAGTTATGACCTTCCGCTGGAGGTCACGCGAGTCAAACTCCGACGACGACTTGAACCGACGAAATAAGACCGGCGACGAGGCCTACTTAACACCTCGTATGACATCCGCTATCCTCCTCAGGCATATCACGTATTCTTGACTCAATGGGCTTCCATGTAGTCCAAGAACACCCAACGGAGTTCAACCAAGTACACTTTGTAATTCCTGGCCAATGGGCGGGAAAGCTTTTCTTTCAAATCCAAGTTTGACTCGACAGATCCTTAGCGCAAGCTTAAGTGTTCCTAAACGGCCTTTGGTGTAATGTAAAAACCGAGGAAAATAACTGGCCATAAAACGAATATGTCCACAAGACTGATCATTATATCTTTTCTTTTTTTCTCTCCTACGCGGAAAGAGGATGATACGTGGCGTGGTATACCCGACGCTTGGTCAACGACGTACGTAGCTCTGAGACATAGCCCATGCTGTATATGTTCTTTGGAGCTAGAACCCATCAATAAAATGAAAGAATGGTGAGCCTAGGGCGACGAACATGGCTCAAGAGTTTCTATACACTTCTCTTCTTCACTCAAAGAGGTTTGTTTTTCTCCCTTTGAATGGTACTTGATTCATAAAGAATGAATCTTTTGGTTAGAAGTTATTTTTTTTTTTGAAGCTTTATAAAAGGAAATGCCACGCTCCGCGTGTCACGAGATATGGGGCCTTCTAATCCAAGGGTCATACCTCCCTACCATTACTTAAGGCCAATGCACCGCCAAACAAAGGTGGCGAACACGCCGTGCCGTAGTTCGCCGTCACCTTGTAGACAGAGGAGATATATCAAGTGTGCCGTGCGTGATTCATAAGATTCTATAGTAGCACCAGCTGATCGTAGACCACCCTGACTCTTCCATGACTTTGACTGTCTCGACCATCGATTCGCCTTCGTAGTCTCTCGCTACGGAGCAAGAGTACAAAATCGAGCAATGGATCTTAGAAGAATGAAACTTTGAACGGAGACGACTTTTCTATTTCGCTACTGGCATTTGAGTTGTCTCCTCCTCTTTCAATCGACACACTCGACGCAGATAGGCCCGTGCCCCGCCGCTTCTCTATCAAAGTACGGCAGCCCCCCACCTCCACAAATTACGCCCACAAAGACGTGAGGAGCAGCAGCCCGTGAATCCGCAGAGACTCAACGACCATTGTTTGATCTAATTAATCGCTTGACGACCATTGTTTGACGACCACCGCTTGATCGACCTCGGGTTTAACGACCACCGTTTCACGAATTAATCGCTCGGTTTCCACTTCTCACCCATTTGATCGTTTAGAGTAAAAAGACCATAACTCGTCTTCAGGAGTCTGAATTGAGAAATCTGGTGTTTCAACATCAAGTTCATTGATGTGGGATACAATTTCACATGATCTCATCGCCAAATTCTCTTTTATTTCAGACCCAAACCCATTCTAATGTCCGGCTAAGACCCGACCGGGCGTAAACTGACCGACCAGATTTAGAGCCGGGCTGACCTCAGTAAAAGGACTATAAATTGGGCCTCACAGGAGGTCCAAAATCGAGAAATTCAAAGCCTAACATCAAGTTAATCGATGGGCTACAATTTACGAGAAGGACGCACTACCAAATTCCTCTTCACTTTGTACCCAAAACTCGCTTGTCTGCTAGTCGCGCACTACCACAATGCCAGCTTCCCATGGTTTAAAAATGCAACCATACATTCCCTAAGGCCGATAACCACCCAACAACTTCTAGGGTAGAAGACTACCAAGTAGGAGAAGACCTACCTCATGAGTTTTGCTGAAAGTCCCCGATTCCGGCCTCTACTTGCGCTTGTCACGAGGAAGGACTTTCCTCTTGCTTCGCTCGACCTATGGCCCGAACAAGGAAATCTAGAGAGAAGTGAGAGCTTCTCACTCTAAAATCCCTCCTTTTCTCTTTTTCTCTTTCTTATGGATCACTCTAAATCGTATTTTAAAAAGGAGGAAACTTCCTCCCACTTTCCTACATGCCACACGCCATTTCCTTGATTTTTTTCTTCTTTTTCTTTATTTCTTTTATATTTAGGTCCCTCCATTTCTCTATTATTTTTCATTTAAGTCTCCTATTTTCACTTAGACATATAAACTTATTTACAATTGACCCTTAGGTCCCCATTTTACAATTTCCATATTTTCTTTTTTTCACTTGGGTTTATTTCTGGATAATAATCATTTAGTCAATATTCATCTAAAATTTCTAGAAAATACCTAAGTTGGCTCAATTATACCCGAATATATAATAATAATAATATTTCTTTTATTATAAAATTTAGGTATTCTTTGGGCGCATACCTACTGAGGCCGAAGATGGCTTTAATGACAACAAACATTTCGTGAGGTATTTAATAGTGTCCTTAAAGGAGCTCGAAGCCTCCCAGTAACTGCATTAGTACGGTTGACCTTTTTCCGTCCCAACAAGCATTTGTTTGCAAGAAGAGAAGTAGGTGCCATTAGGATCGGGCATCCTCTCGAGCAATTCACTCCGCACGCTGATGCCAGACCGTAATGCGGTTGTTAAGGCTGGTTCAATGGAAATTGTCCTTTACGATCATGTGAAGGGCCTATTCCATGTAAAGTCAAGGAGTGCCAACTCATCACAACTTACATGAAAACTTGCAATACGTAAAGACATTGATATATGGCTTTCCATGTAGCCATATCATATCAGCCTGTCAGCATCGCTGTGTTGATTTTTGTTTGTTTGTAGAAGGCTACTACACTACTAAGTCGTAATATGATACATGGGCACCCCTTTTCCATCCAATATTCAATGAAGACGAGCACTTTATGATTCGAGACCGTGGATCGTAATTAATCGAGCCACGCGACGCTTTGAAGTGGACGTCCTAAATCAACCTGGTTGCATAATGAAATGGATGTTAGGAGGGAAACCTGATCACATGCGGTTGGTGCAAACAACTCGGGTCACACCGGGCCAGTTTTGTAAGAATAGAAATCAAGTTCAGTAATTGAATGTGTACGAATATATGAGTGTAGTCAAGCCCTATTATTTATCATTTTAATCCTCTTGAGCTTTCACCACCCGCATGTGAGCTATAAGATGAAGGAGAGGTATGTTTTTCCGCAGTCCTTATGGGACCTAGCTCCCATTATTTATCGGTATATTGTTAGTTATTGTTTGAAGACATGGTTCTATATACGTTGCCTTTTTCTTTAAGACCTTTCTTGTTATAAATCTATGTTGACTGCTTGAGCCAAAGGGGTGTGGCTTTTCATTTCATCTTATAGCCATCTTATACACTGCTTGAAAATACCAGAACTATCTGTGTGTGCTAAAAAACATCTTTAGCATTTATGAAGAACTTAGTACCTAGCACCCTTTCTTAATGCATTACTTTTATTATCATATGAATTTTGTGCTTTTGAATTTGAGAACTTATATTTCAATTTATATGTTTGGCTTCTCGCTTGAGCATTTAGCTATTTAAATGGCAATTTATTTTATCAATTAAATACCTTTCTTTTTTTTAAAGGCATTTGTGTATTTAGTTGTCTTTCTTCTGAGTCTTGGAATTGTTATCATACCCAATTCGGATAAATATCTTAATCGTATAATGGATGGTTGCTTAATCTACATAGAATATAATTTCGAATATTGAAATAAAGCATATATTCTAATGCAAAGCTGTTTTTTTTTTAAATCCTTTATTTATATTTATTCTTTTAACATATAAAGTACAAATTTCAGTTATAATGTGTGTCCAAAAAAATATTTACATTTTTTAAATGATTTATAGGTAAATGCTTTTTTCATTTTTCTTTTTCTTTTTCTTTTTGTCCACATTCAGGCTCAAACTTTGAACCTCTCATAACCCCATCATATTCTTTAATATTTTTGCAATATAATTAATATGTTTTTAGTGCTTCAAATATTCATAACCTACAGTACAAACATTGGGTCTAATGGGCTCCATTCATAACTTGTTATATTGGATGGTTACTCTTGATGCTATGGTTGGTCATACTATTGGTTGTTGCCTCGCTCTACTATTACAAGTTGCGTTTGAAGTGGCATTTGCCTTTAAAACTATCTCTTAATGGGGTGATGGTGATGAATATCTTACAATATGTGGTTGAGGCAGTAGACACAAGATGTAAATCTTGCTATTGGAGGCTCAAGAAAATCAAAGAAGTCTTGCGGGCTACTAATTTACTCCCTGAAGAGGCACAGACCTGAAGGTGTAAATTTCGTTTGAGAAAGGCTGAATACCAAATAGGCGATACCAATTTTTCACAAGCACTTTCTGCTTACAATTATTAATATGAATTTTCAGTGGAATATAAAACCAAGTTCTTGACTGTGTTTGCTTTCACTGGTTTAACAAACAATTGGGATATATTGTGGAAAGCTTTTCAGCTCTTTGTTTTCTAATATACAAAGTGTATTGATATTATTTTGCCATGTTTGGTCATATATATAGAGCTCTCCTCTCGTTTTTACTTTGTTTTCTACTATACAAAGTGTATTGGATATTATTTTCCCTGTTTACCATATATAGATAAAGCTCTCTGTTTTTTATGTTTGAATTTAAATCATCATTTTCATTAAGGAAGATGATAAAGAGGCTATATGGCTAGAACTAGAAATTTTGCAATAGTATGCTTGTTGTCTATTGAATATGATGCTGTTGTTTTCTAGTGCAAAATCAGATCAAGACCTTTACTCTTTTGTTATTGCTCGCTCTTCCTCCTCGGAATTGGGAATAAATCATGTCTAAAATAGTTGGCTCCTATTGTTGCAGATTGAAATGGTCTTTGATTTGCTAATTTGCATGCACAGTTTTCATTTTCTCTATTCAAAATCCTACACTTAGGCTAAATTTCCAAGCCGAAATCTTTGAATTCATCACATATTTGTCCATTGTTTTCATGGATAAAGTGCATATGATACTTGTCCATTGTTTTCATGGGCATTATTACGTAATGAGCCATCTATTTTTAGCTCCATGATGTAATTATGACCATATTGGAACTGTGTAGATTGTTTTACAACATTACATATTTGAGTTAGATCGCTTGTTCTAACACTTTACTTTTTCCAAAGATTACAAGGAAACACCGTAGAGCTTATACTTACCAAACAAGCTCCATTATTGGTGCCATCTACAAGCAGAGTTAACATATTTTATCAGAATGATCAAGTGATGACAAGTTTGTGTTAAAATTTAGCTTGCTCGCATGCATGTAGTGTTTTTGAATGATTACAGAGTGTACTTTAATTGATATGTCTTTTGTCTTCACTTGAATTCGCATTCGATTATATCATTTGTCAATTAATTTGGAGTTTGCAGGCCGGTATCATGGTAGTGGGATTTTCAAGGATTTACAAGAATATATTTTTGTACTTATGTCCATGGCATTTGATTGTATAAATTTGTTATTCTCTCCTGCCTATAAATTTCGTTATGCGAGGCTTTTTACTGCTCATTATTTATTTATTTTTGTTTTTATATTCAATTAAGTTGGTATTGGGTCTTGGTCTCAAACTTTATATTAAAACGAAGCTTTGAAAATGTGTTAAACTAGCAAACCACCAAATTTTTTTAAAGTTTTTGAAAGTTGAATATGATTTCCAATCTAACAAATATGAGGCGAATTGGGTTTCTAAAAACTTTTGCAAACCATAATCCGGTTATTGCCGCCGTATTTGTCATGTCTACAAGGTTGTGGCACATTTAGCTTTTTCTTACTACATCCAACAATATTACTCAAAATCCCTTAAATCCTAAATATTTAAAACCTTAAGATCCCTGAAAACCCTAAACCCAATGCCCTAACACCTAACAAAGGCTCTGAAACCCAAGGACCACTTGAGATCGCAAGTTTATGGTATTTTTAAACTCTTATTACTGTACCTGCCTGAAAAACCGTGACCATTCAATTTGATATTATAATGCACTACTATCATTACGTTATTGCATGCAATCGTTATCACCACTTAATTATTATACGACCAATTTAGAATTATTTATACTTCAAAATCAAAGTATGATACAAATATAAATCATATATAAAAATACGAACATGTATCAATGAGTCCCAATAAACGCGCGCCTTAAACCGATTCGGGACTGAAGATCATATTCGAAGATGAAATTTGGAATTCCAATTGATTGCACTGGCGATGATCTCCTAAAGATCGTATCATAATGTTTATATATTCCCTAGGTCTCTTGAAACCGATTAGAACTGTAATGATTCGCCGTCAGTTAGTATGCATTTACGCCTGGAGAAAATCTCCTGTGTATCGAAATATTCAAGTCTTCACTTTGAATTCAGATCTCTGAATTATCATTTGTCTAATTTGACTTAGAGATTTCCCATCAAATGGTGCTGTTACTTAAATAAATAACTAAATTAAATCAAAATATTAGCTACGCTTCATCCGTACGTGAAGAAACAATAGAGTGCCACGGAGCCAGTGTGAAAACAATCTACAGAGGAAAGTTAGCGCTCTCAAACCAACCACCGCAGGACCACTGGGTTTTTGAAAGGGGAATCTACTGTAAAACAAAATTATTTGAGAATTGTCCTTTAAAGATAATTTTAGTGAAAATATATTAGATTTTGGAATTTATATTAAAATTGATTTTCACATAAAAATTATACATGTGCAATTTCTCTAAATATTTTCATAGTTTATAAATATTTTTTCAATGATAATAAATTTGAAATAATTTCATTCATTTATTTTTTTCTTATTTCAACCAAATATAACTACCCTCAATTAATTTAAAATTTTATTAAATATTTGATCAAAATTAACCTTATATCTACCATTTTTCATAAATACTTCGTGAAAAGGGTGATCCATGAGTCCCACAAGATGCACATGTATAAAAAAATCATATATAAACTCCGTCGTATCAATGAGTCCCGCGAGAAAAGCGTGGTTCTCTTAGAGCGGCGCTGCAGAATAAGCCCGGTGTAGAGGCGACGGGATCTGTGTTGTGAGCGGTCTTAGGGAGGCTGATGGAACCCGGGGAGGTGATGGAGGCGGAGCAAGTGGTGGATGAGTGGTCGATGCGCCTTGTCGAGTCAGGGTCGCTACGCGTCGCCCAGCCCAGGTAAAGGGTATAGTATGTGGTGTCGTCGTGTGGGGGATGGATGGTGATGTCGATGGAGTAGGGGGCATGGAAGGTGAGGTCAATGTGTGTGGATATGGAATGTGGTGCAGGGTGAATTCGATGTGTGAAGTGCGAGATGTGGTGTGGATGGTGAAATTACAAGAATGAGAAGGTAACAAAGTAGTGAGCTACGCGTCAAGTGTCACGTGTACCGCTCTTCACTTTGTCTACTGTGACACATCGCCTTGTCACCCGCCTTGACGCCGGCTTCAACTCCATTTGCCTCTCCTGCAGCTGCACTCCTAATGAAATTTGCATCCCGGGTGGTCGATGACCTTTGGAGCTACTTTCGATGGTGCGTGTGATGTGGATGCTCACAGGCGTACCAGCGACGCGTGTTCTTCTCAGATATCTTTATGCTTGTAGAGCAGGCTGATATGGTATATGTCGTACATAGCACCCAGTATGAAAACAAGGCCGTCGACTATGTCAACCATAGCGGCGTCTGTGTGAACAAATAAATAATTATAATTCGTATATTGATTAAAATTAGGTAAAATATTATATAAAAACGTCGATCCGACTTACCGCAACATTCATACCTAAATTGTAGTGAAGCCTCATATCATCTCTATCTGGCCAGGTAATTGTCATAAAAACGCCATGTAATGCGTGATACCCTTGCATGTATGGCTCTGGGGAGTCCATCCATACCCACCAAAGGGGGTGAAGTAATGACCCTCGCCGATCGTGTCTCCCATAGTGCTATGTCACGGGCATGATATGCGTGTCAGCTGGTGTCGCCGCGTGCATCGACTCTGTAGGCGATGCTCGTAAGAGCAAGCTGGAGGTAATCTCTTGATCACCGGCCAGGCGGCGCAATACGGCGGCGAGCGATGCCAATCAACGGTGTCGAACATATGAGTGGTGACATCGGTGCGCGGATCTCGATCGGCTAAGCATATATCGGGAGGCGAGTCGACCACCTCTCCGACGCCTGCGGCGCCATAAGACACACATTAACCATTGACGTCAAATACTTTTATATCGACAAGATTAGAGAGTACTATGAGACCATATACTTGTGTACCACATAATTACAACCTTATCACGTTAACATATAATTACTGCAGTCTAGGAAATTACGTGCGTGCGGTGATCTCGGTATAGGAGGGACCGCCGGATGGGTTAAGCACCCCCGTGTGAAGGTACCACCTACACCCCAAACGGAAGGCGGGCTACGGCTCTACCACCTCGACCTTTGGCTCGAGTGACGCCGTACTTTCAGTGAGTAATCCATCGTCCCAGTCTGCCATTCTGACGCCCGTCGACATCACCGTCATGTAAGGCATACGTGATGGTGAGTCTTTGGAAATAAGTTATGAATCATGTCGGGTCGGCCACGTGAGCTCCCACAGACCATGCAAATTTGAATATACAATAAACATAAATTAAGCGATCTAATTTCGTAGCTGAAAGTTTATGAAATTCCAAAAAAAAATATATACATACCAGTATGAGTGTAATACAACCACTATCTGGCGTCACGGTCAGTATGCGACATAACTCTTGATATGTGTGTGCAAGTCTTTGCCTACACCCGACTATAAGTCGATGCCTATGTCAAATCACGGAGTAGTGGGAGAAAGCACGGTGAACGCCTGGATCCCCTTCTTGTCGGGAAAGCAGAAGGATCATCGCCAATATGAAGCCACGTGCACTCAGCCTCGAAGCGACCTCATCCAGTGAGGTCACAGGGTGGATAAGCTTCTTTGGGATAACCCTTTTGGATGGGAATGGTATTACTCGCGAGCATGTGAGGTGGGTGACTCAGAAGCGCCGCATAACTCTGCTCGTCGGCGTGCATGTCCACATGACGTGGTCGTCGATCTGGTACGGGATGATAGCGGCGTCGCATGCGTGATCGTCGTCTCTCGGCGGGACGTGAAATGTGTGGAGTCTCGGGCCGTCATAAGTGAGACAAGTAATAAGCGGCCGGTCTATGATGATGTGGCCTAGCGGTATATCACGAAGTAGAATCCTGCCGCGGATCGCGTATGGACGAATCACGTGGATCATCCCCCCTCCCTTGAGCGGAAGAAGGCCCTCGTCTGGCGACGAGTCGGAGAACTTCACGTAACTATAAGTGAAATAACCATGTTTATAATTGAATATATATATATATATATATATATATATATATATATATATATATATATATATATAGATATAGATTAGAAGAAAAGCGGAATGTGAATTCATGGATAATAAAATCTGGGCACCTTGATGTCAGCAAGGGAGTGGGACACCGTAATACGTCTTGCAATAGCAAGATAGATGGATCCAATGGATCAGAACCGTAGTATACGGAGGCAGCCAGTATATATGTCTTTGGATGTGCAAAAAACCTGATATACATATTAGTAAAACACATTGGAGAAAGTGTATCCATGATAATTAAAAGACACTAAGGTTAGAAAATTTTATTTAAAGGCTTTTTTTTTTTATATATAATGTCCTCATCTTGGAAGTATAGGATTCTGATCTGCGCGTATCTAATATCGCGGCGTCGAGTCCCGTCTGGCCCGGGTATCGAGTCCAGTACTGTAGGCGAACACTCTTGCATGTCAGCTGACTCATACGCTAGTAAGTTGGATGATGGATTTAATAATGTTTTTTGTGTTTTTAAAAATAATGTTGGAGCACGGTTTTCAAAAACTAGAATCAAACATGCACTAGAATTATGATCCGTAAGGGGCTGTAAATTGATCCGTAAAGAAAAGGAAAAAAATGAGGCGGAGGGAATTGATATGATGGAGAGGGATGGATGGATGGGGAGAGTGAAAGCAACATGTTCACATGGAGATGGGCCGGTGGTGGAGGGGCCCAAATATTAGGTCTTCTGGTATTTGTCCACATCGCAGAGAAATTTTAGGCTGGGAAACTACAAACTATATAAGTTCCTACTCTCTAAACTCCCTATTGATGTCCTTTTCTTCCATATATTCTCAAACAGAGATAAAGTAACAACCAAACAACTTAAACATCTATAAGCATATCCAGCAAGTAGAACCAACCTCAAAATTTAACAAAAAAAACAAAGGCATTTTAAGAATGAGCCTCAATTGCACGAAAATCATCCCGTGTAAAATAGAATCAAACCAAAAGAATTGAAAAATTAATAATATTAATTTCATACTACACCAAAATTTGGATCTGAACACCGAGCACCCTAAATAAAAAATAACACCGAAAAAATTTCTTATTTTCATGCCACCCTTCTACCTTCCAATAATTAAATACTGACATCAAAACCCCACACTTATTTTCTCCCATGTTCAAGGGTGTTATAAGAGCTAATATGATTTTTTCCTTTTTGGAGCTTAACAATAAAACATTTGTAATTCACTTTACAATACATATGAAAATACTATTTTGTCGGAGTTCAATAAAAGATAGATTTAAATTTTTTGGTCACTCTTAAGCGAATCTCGCCAAAAACCAAACAAACACATCTGCATCCAAAAAACAAATACAAGTTTATAATAGAACGAGAAAAAACATATTACAATTGTTTCACTTATTTTATGAGTGAATTTCACAAATTAATTATACAAATATGGATAAAGATTAATAATAAAGCACTATATCAAAATTCATAAATATATTTAGAAACATTAAAAATAGGTTCAAAGATTTTATTTCCCAACGAATGTTTGTTCAGCGAAACATCGCTAAAACTTGATTTCAAAATTCATTATAATAGTTTTGAACTATTTTCATAAACATTTCTCAAATTAAACCTTCATTTTATTAGAAAATTAATTTTACGGAGTACTGATGCATAATAGAGAAAGAAGAAAGGTATGGAGCCTTTGGAATTCAACCTAAACGATCTAAGCATCTTGTGGAAACATTAATGGTGAAGAAATGTGCTTCCAAGTTTGCCTGAAGTTCCCAGAGCATTTCTCACAATTGTTGGCATGATATCAAATTAATTTAGAAGAGACAGCTACATACATGGTTAACTGCTTGGTAGTGCGGTAACTAAGAAAATTGGATTTTTTTTTTTCACAATTCAACCATGTCCACACCCGACCACATAACACAAAACAAATGCTTGTTCAAGTAATCTCCCTCAATTTACCCTATATTGTGATATTTACCCTATATTGTGATTAAAATGGTGGTAAATCAGATGAGAAATACGTAAAGAACACATACAAATTTGTAATGGTTTTGATAGTAGCTCTTACTACATCCACATAATCAAATGGTTCAAACTTTCATTATAATCAAATAGCTTCTGAATAAAGGTATTTTGTAATCTTAGATACTGACAAATAAAAAATAACCATTTGGCTCAAATCTTTCTCTTATAATTTTAAGATATAGAAAACAACCCCGTTAAGTGAATGAAGTAAGAACTAAAGAAATTTGATGGGTCGATTATGCATCCGGCTAACAACACAAAATAACTTAAAATAATCAAACTAAATCTAGCAAGTAAGCAAAATAATTTAATTCACAGATTATAGTATGATGCCAATGTCCAACCACATTCATCTTACACCAAGCTTTGTAATGACAAAGCGAGAAACAGTGAACCGCTCACATACATAGACCAAAAACAGAAACAGTTAATCAAGTGGACAATTCCAGCTACCAAATTAAAAATAGGAAGAACATGTCAAAGTGAAGCAACTGGAAGAAACAAAGGCAACACATCAACAATCATCATCTGGGTTAAATGCATTTGTTGATCGTATGAAATCAAATGGATGCATAAACGCATTTGGGGATAAAAACTATTTAACAAAGCAGTCCGAACGGCCAAACCTTTGCACGAGTCGGGACGGAGAGGAGGAGCGAGCAACCACCGGACGGGAAGCGGCTGAGCGGGACGCGGGGCGGGCGCCGCCGGAGCAGCGGCCCAGCGGAGGAGTGGGAGAAGAAGCGAGAAGGAGAAGAATAGGGAAAAAGCCACTGGCAGAAAGTTAAAGCAATCAATTCTTGCCGTTGAACGGCGGCATTGAATTGGTTAAAATTCTTGCCAGTTGTGAGCAGCGGCATTTAAATAATCAATGCGCCGTTGTGGCTGACGGCAATTAAAAAGTAAATCGCGCCGTTGTAGCGCCGGCAATTAACTCAAACCCAAAAGCCTCGAGTCGGTTCTTGAAACACGCACTTTTCAAATACGGCATTCCTAGTTGCGAAGCTTTAAGAACTCGCCGGGAATTATTTTGGACGCCATATTAATTTAATCTAATTTTTTTTTAAATAGCTTATATCCGTACAAAACTCTGTATTTCTTTTCCCCTTGAACTTGAGCTCTGAAATTCTTAGAATGATGAACTCATTCTGGTGGGGAGAAAGCAATGATGACCCACGAGGTATCAAGTGGATAGCTTGGGAAAGGTTGTGTGCACCAAAGAAATTTGGGGGATTGGGGTTTAAGAAGTTACACAATTTCAACATTGCCATGCTAGGGAAACAAGCTTTGGCGATTGACTATGGATAACTTTTCTTTGGTAAATCGTATATTCATAGCTCACTACTACCATTCAACCACTTTTCTAGAGGCAGATATCGGATTGAACTCATCCTATATCTGGAGAAGCATTCTTACTGCCCAACAAATAGTTAAGGCTGGCTATCATGTTCGCATCAGGGATGGAAAATCCACAAATATATGGAATATGGCCTAGCTACCAGCGGAAGACAATTTATTTTTTTACTATCACTATACAAGCAGGACTGGAACATGCCAAAGTTTGTGATCTCATGGAGGTTGATGGCAAGGGTTGGGATATTAATCTTGTTTCTAACTTGTTCAAGGCACGGGACAAGGACTTAATCTTACGAATTCCTCTATCAATCAACACTATAGAAGAGTCGTGGTATTGGGTGTATGATGAGAAAGGTAATTTTTCGGTTAAGAGCTACTATAGAGCTTTACAGGGGGAGCTCTCAACACAGAATTCAGGTATTTGGCGAAAAATCTAGGCCTTAAAGGTACCCCCATGGTAAAAAATTTTATGCGGAGAGTTGTTGCAAACTGCCTACTTGCAGCAAACAGGTTTCTCACGAAACATGTAAACATCAATCCAATGTCAAAGATGCCATATTGTAGAGGAAACAGATTTTCACATCCTTTTTGAATGTCAAATTGCGAAAACCAATTGGTGGATATCACAACTCCACGTCTCTAACTATGGGGTGTCATCTGCCTTAGAATGGATAAACTCTTTCTTCACTAAAAACTCTCTGGAAAAGTGTGAATTATTTGCTATGATTTACTGGCAGCTTTGGTATCATAGAAATAAGTGGGTATGGAACCAACAAACTATATCAGCAAATCAGCTAAGCAATGCAGCAGGACAACTATTGCATCAATGGAAAATGACTTAGACTTGCACACCAAACAAGAGTTTAGAACATAATTTGGCCAAAGATAGCGATATGGCATGGACCAAACCCTTGATGGGTTGGGTGAAGGCCAATGGAGATGTTGCCATATTCCAGAATCAGGGGAGAATAGGGACAGATTGCATTGTTAGAGATTCAGCGGTTGCCATGATCATGGCCCACGCATTGAACATCATGAGGGCTTATCTGGTTCGAGAGGCTGAAGTAACGAGGTTAAAAGAAGCTCTAACTTGGCTCAAAAGGAAGCAAGTTGATAAATGCATTATTGAGACAGATTCAACACAAGTCATAGTAGCCCTGAATGACAACCCCAAACAATCCTTGTTTCATTTAATAATTGATGACTGTAAGCACCTTCACCGATCTTTCATACAGGTGTAAGTTCGTTTTATTAGGCGATCCATGAATGAAGTAACTCATGTACTTGCAGAGGTTGCTCGTTCTTTGTTAGGTCCCATGTAATGCTTGTTGATTGCTCTCATTAATAAAAGCATTATCCCATTTAAAAAAAAAAACAATACGTACATATGTGATTTTATATCACTTATTGTGATATGCATATATGATTTTAAAAATCAAGACAAAATTTAAAAATCAGAATAATCAAAATTTCGATCTTATTCTTACCTCTAAACTATACTATCTTGTATTAAAAAAAAATCTACAATACAAATAAATCCAAGATTAAACCATCACCTCTAAAAAATCTTATTGGTTTCACTAAATCAAAAAGTCATTTCAAATTTTTCGAGAAAGCGAGAAAGATTTTGAAGGGTAAATATTTATACTATACTAGAAAGTCATAGTTTATTATCTATGATTTAAGCTTTTAAATATCCAATATACTTTATTTTTATTTAATAACTTTTAATATAATATATTAAACACGTTTAATTTAAGACTCAGAGGCCTTTATAAAGTATCAGGTCGTTTTAATATTGAAGCTCTAACCAATTGAGCTAAACTTGTGGACTATCAATATACTTTTATAAAGTCTATAGAAATTGTAATTAATCTGTATAAATTTTTTTAAGTGTAAAATTCTTTTTTTTTTTTTTTTTTAGTGATATGCAGATACACAGTCAGAGAAGCTTTAAAAGTTGTAATCCATAAAAGTCCTAATACAATAGACCCCTAAATAAGTTCCCTTGTGATCTAAAAAAGATAATGGTGGATTAGACTTTAAAAAGGAAAATAAACCATTAGTTTAGCAAATATTTAAGCCTCAACAAACTTCTTTACGTTCTTGAACCACATGGCGAGTTATTTGATCTTCTTCTTGCTCATGCACTCGTACAGGAAATTGCATATGCTGGGTTTAATTCCTGTAATCTGCAAATACTTTTGGAAAGCCTCCCAAATATTTTCTTCCATTTCCCTGCCAGAAGAGGAAAAGAGACCTCGCATTGAAGGGAAAATGTTAAACCATGTAACAAAAACATAAAATTAACTAAAAAGGATTACGGGATGAAAGGCGAAATTTGGTCATTTTCGATGTATAGGGACTCTATTACAATGTCATTAGGAACCGCAGAGCAGATAAACTCTATTTTGGTTCCATTTTTCTTTGAAACACAAACGTCCAAAGGGATGATTGTGGCTTCAAGATCATCATATCCCTCTCCAGTAACATGCCTCAAGTAAACTTCTACTTTGATGACATCACCCTCATACTCCCTTGCTAGCGATACGGTTTCTTGTCCAGGGTTATATCTTCAATTTCGAAAGGAAACAACCCATCTGGGACCTCTTCTTTCTACCAAGAACCAAAAAAAAAAAAAAGAGGGGGACACAGTGATCAACTTGTTAAGAATCTTATATAATTAGATGTAATGGCAATATTTAGTAAACAATCATAACCTATCAAAAATAAATATTTAGGACTTGTTGCTGCTGCAGTTCTCATTTCTATTTGCCAATCAAAGATAATTTTCCTCCAAATTATAGAATTAACTTAGTAAGTTTAAACCTATTTTTTATTTTCCCTCAAATTTTATTTATTTTCACTTTTCTCTCTGTTTTCTTTTATTATTTACTTTCCTGGTTCCGCTCAGAGCCTAAATAAATGCATAACCTGTGTTTCATCTCATCTGCATTATACACTATGAAGGGGAAATTATTTTTTTCCCATTTATCAAAACTTCAGTTTGTGAGCTTATTCATTAGTCAGTAAGGTGCTAATAAGAACTGTTTCTTTTGCCTAAAAAAAAAAAAAGTGTTAATTAGGGGTTTAAGTCTCACTGGGTAGCAGATCCATTCTGCTCGTGAGGCGCGAGGAAATGCTAGTTAAACAAATGCAGTTAAACAATGCACGACTCCTGGGTTAAGTCCTCGAAGCTCCTACTTGAGGCAAAAGGAGCCCATCAATGAAGGGTTTGAAAGGGCAAATCTTTCCTTTTCTTTTGTAATACATAAGAGACGTTTTTTATAATTTGTTTATAGAAAATTAATAATCGCTGAAATAGGAAGGAAGGATTCGTTCAATCAATCAAACCATCTCATTTTCATCGCAAATATTATTGTTGGGCAAGAAAAAGCGTGACTTTGAGGAAATGCATCCTTGAGCTGCAAATTTTCCAAGCAGGCAACGGAGGCATTTTCAAAACCAAATCCAGCGCGCTAGGGCGGCGACAAACAATGAGAAAACAAGGAAAACCTCAACGCCATGATTGTCGGATTCCTCGGCCCAGTTTGATATTTGACTCGATGGCACAAACAAGAGTATTATCCAAACAGGATGTCGTCTCTTTCTCAACAGATGAAGAAGAATAAAAGTGAAGAAGGAGCGTTGAAGCAAATGGCCTTGGACAGGGCTTGTGAGAGAGAGAAGAAGAACCATATTGGTAAAGAGCGATGAACAGAGCAGAGTACTGGTGATGGTGATGATGATGATTTATTTTCAACTTTACGCACCGTAAGAGGCAATACAGATGAAATTGACCTGCGAACAATGCTTGTGATCACCATCGTACTTGCAGAGAATTAGGATTTTGGCAGATGTTGTTGTCTGGGATCGGCTACCTTGTGGGGTATGCAGTAATGTGCGGACACGCCTAGACCCAGTGTCGAATACGTGTCAGATCATCACGTGGCGTATTGACAAATAGTAGGTCAAAGGTTTGGATACGGCTCAAACACGGTTGGACACGGCTTGGACACGACGGATAGATTTTATAGGCTTTTTCCTTATTTGTGCTTAAAAAAACCCTAATTTGTCTTTTCCTCTTCTTCCTTAATGAGTAAAAAACTGATTGTTCCTCTTCCTCAAATACACAAAAACCACACAGAGAAAGTGGATTGATTACAAATCGACTAGGAAGTGAGAGTGGTGACTAACGATACGGTCGACACGCCGAAAAGGTATTATGATTCTTTTTTTGGACAAGGATCGATCCAATAGTTGGCGTTTTTTCCACCTGATTGCATTTTTCTCATGATTCTAAAGAAAACACAAAAAGAAATCTTTGTGAACTCATCGGTCATCACCCAAAGGGAATCGTCTCATCTCATCACCCAACACTACAAGAAAATAAGAATATATAAATATAAAATAAAGCCAGCCAATATTTCCGTTTCTAAGTTAACTTGAATAGAAACGGAATAGAAACGGAAAGCAAATATTGCTACAAAAATTTGAAACGGAATAAAAATCAAGATTTGCTAATTGTTGAGTAGGCGAAGGGAGGATAGAAGCTTAGTGTTAGAAACTGAATTTAGAGACGAAGAATTGAAACGATTCGAATTTTCCATTAGCAAATTCTCGGGAACAGTGGCAGGTAAAGCCGAGTTGCCTTTAGGGCGAAATTCGTTTCTAAAAAAATAAAGTATAAAAATTAATTTGTTAGATGTAGAAATAGAAACGGAATTGAATTCCGTTTCTAAAAATAGAAACAGAATTGAATTCCATTTCTAATTTTTCCTAAAAATTAGAAACGGAATTTAATTCTGTTATATTCTAGAGGAATTCAGTCCGTTCTTGGAATTTTATAGAAACAAGGGTCATTTTTAAAGTGTCTTTTATAAATGTTATTAGAATGTAAATTAACCTTAATAACTTATTTTTATAATTATTAATTTGGTATTAATAATAAATGAAATTTGATTTTGACTTTGTGATTATTTTATGAAAAATACTATTAAATGGTATTAAAATTATTAATGTTCAATTTAAATATTACATATGAATTATTTTAAAAATGGATTTTAAATATTAAAACCTTCATCTATATATATATATATATATATATATATATATATATACTCTTATATATATATATATATATATATGTTCAATTTAAGTATGAAACTTATCTTAATGTTTGTTTATATTAAAAAATTAAAATTATTTGAATATTTTGTTACTTATAAAGTATAAATATTAATTTGTTACATGTAAAAATATGAAGGGAATAAATTCAGTTTTACAAAATAGAAATAAATTATGAAGGGATCAAGTGAATACAATTAAACGTTGGACAATGATGGCCTCTGTGTAGCACATAAAATTTTGATTCCGAACGATTCGATTGTGAATGCTATACCAGTCAAGTGTGCGTGCCTCTAGCGAAATTATCCTGACGTATCTTCGTTGTTACTCATCACCACACAAATCGGATCTAGCTCGTTTTTATTTTTCGTTTTTATCTCCGTTTCTAAGAAACCTTGGGAGACCTCTTTTGCTTGTGGTGTTCAAAGCGAAAGTGTTAGAAGTGGTAGTTTTACATGTAAAAGGGCGATTTTGCTGTTGTCGGATCTGAAAAACTCCTTTTTGGTTTTGAATTTTACTTATCCTAAGATGTCGTGTGAAAAACCAACATGATCTTATCGATAAGATGTGTTTCTATCCTACGCAATGAAGGTTAACATTATCTTATTAGATAGATGTGTTTAACCTAACCCAACCTCAGAATATAAATAAAATGATTTTGGAAGACTAAATCTAATCACCTAATTAAGTAGCCGTCTGTTAACTGCAGGGATAAAGCGTGGGCTTTAATTTTGGGCGTTTTAAAGTCGAACATCTAATCTAATACACTATTCTGTCGTACATTACACAACTTAGGGTTACATTCGGGGGAATTTTAGATGAGAAAACAAATTTTACAACTTGAATTAGCCAGAAAACAAACAAGCGAGGTCGGGGTGGCGCCTGTGTGAATCGAGGCGGGGCAGCCCTGTCAGAGATCAGGGGCGGCGCCTGGCTCAGTGTCCCGCTGGCTAGTTGAATAAGTTTGCTGCTCTTAATTCTTCTTAACAAAAAAAAATACGCTCTCAGGAGACAGAGTTTAAAGAAAAAATTAGGGAGTTATGTAATTTTAAGAAAATATAGTATTTTTATTCAAGTGCTCTTATATGAAGCGAAGAACCCTATCTTTATCTTATTTTCTTTCCCTCCCCACTCTCTCGAGCATGTTCTCCTCTGCCTCACTCTTAAAGCTCTGCTCTCTCTCTCCCACACTATCTTTTCACGCTCTGTATCCCTCTCTTCTCTCCCTTTCTCTCTCAGGTCTCCCAAACCCTGGGTTTTGTCGTGTTGGACACGTGAAAATCTTCCTAGATCACCATAATTAGAATACAAAACATAATAATAGAGAGAATCTAAAAATAACATACCTGATTTGGAATCCCATGATTGTGATGCGAGGAGTCAGTGAAGATCACAAAATCCCTCTGCAAGATCTTCTCCCTTATCCCCAGTTTATGACACGGCAGCCAAATTGCCATCACGAGGTTAAGAGAATCTTTCTCTACGAATCTGCATGTGAGTAAAAATAGCATCCTTAGGGTTAGGAGGGACTTGAGCTTTATATTTATAGAGTTCGGCCACGGACCCTCTCGGCTAGTGGGCCGACCTCAGCCCACACTATAGGCCCCATATTAAACTAATTAAGAATCCACATATCTCACTTTATTAGACCAAATTAATTCAGTTCATATCAATTAATAAAGCCCACATTAAGAAAATCTTACATTCTCCCTTCCAGGCGATATTATAATTAAGCAAAGCGTATGCCTTCATATTGGTCACAGAGATTATTCTTAATAGTCAATCCCATCCCATAAAGTCTCGAACTCTTGAATCATGGCGGTAATTGCATGTACTCCACGAGACCCTTCATGGTCACAAATTACTTTCAACTTCTTGATATGGATTGATATGGTAGTGTGTTAAATGGACAATACCTCATATTAGGTGATACTTCATGTGTTATCCATTTGTCGAGTCCAAATTCTCTGTAAGTGTCACAAGGCACAGTGTGTCACCCAGGAGAATATCCATCTGCTGGTTCAGAACTTTGTATATGTGTTACCTTGATAGGTAACTTTACTTTATGTGTAACAAGACATATTGGTAAGGCTGTCACCAAGAATGCCCCACTGCTTTGTACTCAGTTTACCTGATGCCTCGACATTTTCAACAATTATATGTACTCAACTTGATAAATCTATATTCACAAATACCTTATTGAATGCAAAAGAGTTGATACAAATTCAAATATTACAAAAATGTAATGAAATCGGATTCAAACTTCATAAAACAGTAACATAAAACTTATGACTCCACTAATTTAATTATCACATGATACTCCTAAATGGCTATGTGTGACATATCGATCAAATACACAAGGCGAAGAGCCTTTGGTGTGGATCTGCAAAATCATATCATCTGTTGAAGTAATGTATCGCTATGATATCAGTTTGAACTTTTTTCCTTTATAGTCGAATTTACTTGACCTCCATGTGTTAGACCCCTTAAGGACCTCTGTTTGTTAAATAAACAACACTCTGAGTTATTGTCACAATACATTTGTGTGGGCCTATCCACAAAATCAAATACGGTTAACTCCTTGTGAGGTTTTGGGCCAAATTGCACGGTAGTGGTTGAAAAGCATGCTACGAACTCGGCTTGCATGGTAGGGATGCTATTGATTTACGATTTTCTCCTTTTCCATGATCTTGCTACCTCCACTAACTTAAAGAGGTAACTGTTGACTACTTTCATCGACTGACGGCCCAAAGTGCGAGATACGAATGCAACTAGGCCTTAGGTCACAGGAGCGCTGTTTAGCCGTCGACATATAGTCTTTTGTCCTCTGAAATTGCCTCATAGCCTTCTTGGCGGCAATAACGATGATCCATGTCACAGTTTGGCGATGTCTGCACAGAAGTCACATTCTGAAAGGCAATGTCGGCCCTGTTATGCTTGAGCACCGCATAATACTTAGTGCACTAGCATAAGGTACATTCTTCATTCGGGCTTTCGATATCGAATGAGGACATTGTGACCAGACTCGACTTATCACCTTCTGAGACGAAGGGCAGTTCTGGCTGACTATTGCATGTGGATAACTACAAAATACGATCAACATATGCCCTCGAGATAAACCCAATAAGTCTGAGAGCGATTCTGTGATCTCAATGCCGGGATAAAAAGACGCCTCACGAGTCCTTCATATCCAAAGTTCTTTGACAACATCCGCTTTGTCTCATCCCCGTGTTAAACCAAGGTCCTTCCCTTTTGGCGAGGATATCATCTACATAGAGTATTAGGAAAATGAATTTCCTCCCCATGACCTTACGGTATATACATTGATCTAATTTATTTCTCCAACAAGGCCATGAAGCAACAACACTATGAAACTTTAAGTACCATTGTCTGAAGCTTGCTTGAGGACATAAATAGACTTTTTAAGATCTACACATACAAGTGTGCACAGATCATTTGCCACAAGAAAACCTTCGGGTTGCATCATATAAACTTCTTCTATTAAGGTCTCATTATAGAAGCAGTTTTAACATCCATCTGGTGTAATTCCATATCGAAATGAGCAGCTAATGCCATGATCACTCTGAAGAATCTTTAGAGGCCCAGGAAAAGGTTGCTTCATAGTCACACTCTAACTCTCTGGGTGAAACCTTTATTGCCTGAGTCTAAAACTAACTTCTCAATCTTTCCTTTGGGGTCCTTTTAGTCTTATACACCATTGCAGCCATTCTGATTCTATGACTAATTAATTCAACTAGTTCCCAAACTCCATTGTGCCTCGTAGATTGATTTCATCTCTCATTGTCAAACCACAATTCTAGCGGAATGATAGCTTCCGCATAAGTTATTGGATCAGTCCATGAACCAGATGCTCTAGTCTTGCTCTCCTATATAGACTAAATGGTCGATTGAACAAGTGATGTCTCTCCACCAGTGGATCTCCTTCTTACAGATGTAGTGTAGCCACATCTGCACGAGTATGATGAACTTCATTAGGGCATCTGACAACGAGGATCGAGTCTCAACGGGTTCTTTAATATAATTATTATGAGTTCCAAAACCTCTTGTATGGAGAGATAGATCCATATTCACCAGTACTATTATCCTCAGCCATTACGTGACGACTACTCTTGGCCACATCGAGCTCAAAAAACATTTGTACGTGATTCCACAATCCTTGTGCCTCCATTGGGATTATAGGGCGATATCTGAATGTTCCGGGTAAGATACAAAGTAACTTGCAGTGGTTTGCAGATTCGACTTATGTGTTGGATTATACCTTCACTGCGGGACATCCCGAACCTTAAGATGGTTTAAGCTAAACTACGATTTCCGTCCATAACTCGAAAAGTGATGATGACTTTGTGATGCCACGATTAGATGTACAGCTAATCTTCAGCTTCATTTTACAAACCAGTCTAAATTTGTCCTACTAATCATACTCATACCATTTCCCTAAGGTGCGATTCGCCTTTTGGCCTTTCCTCATTTGCTCGGGACTCCCGAGGCGCTAGTAAGGCTGTGCCACTATCCCAGAATCCTCTAAGTATTTGGTGAGATATTTACTTAAGGCTTGTCCGGCGTAGCCATGCTTTCCATAATACTCTCCACCTCGAGTCGGATCTAACAACCTTTATGACTTTTCCCAAATGTTCGACTTGGTCAGAAAAATCTGAACTTGTCAAGAATTTCGACCTTTCTTTAATCAGTACAAATAACCATATCGAGAATAGTCATCAATAAATGTGATGAAATAAAAATTTCTACACAAGGTTGCGGTATAAGGTCACTTATATCGGGTGTGAATGGCGTCCAACAAGTCGGGAACTTGATTTGAGTTTCTTTCTTATCTTGGTCATTTTACTCTGCTTAGTCAGCATATCTCTAAGTCATTTTAGAAGCGAGGCGGGATGTTAGTCTTTATCGGCCTTTCTACTCTATCCTTAGAGATATGGCCAACCGTTATGCCACAATGCATAGACTCTTCCTTAGGTAATGGTCTCTTAGAAACAGCAGCACACCGACCATATAAGCGACGTATATGTCATTGGGAGATAAACTCAATCTGTATAATCCGTTGGACATATGGCCTGGCCTGACCTTATTTAGTTAAACATAGAAATAACATTGCTTTTGATTTCAAAGAGTAATATATGAATCCAAACACGATACGAGCTAAAATTCCGTCTAGAAGATTACATAAAAGTGTCTTTCAACATCAATTTAAAACCAGGAATCTAGAATCAAGATTACATCTCCCCACGAAACATGACATCTGACTTTCGTTGTTTCCCACAGTGAGTTTTTGATTCATCTTATTTGGCTTCTCGGTTTATGAATCCAGCATGGTAAGCACTAACATGATTAAGTTCTTTCGACTGTCGAGCCACCAGAAGCTGGATGGTGCGAGGATGAGTTGGATTCACAAATGAGTGTTAAAGAATCATTACTGTAAGCCCGAAGTTTGGACGTCAAGCTTTAAATTTGCATCGCTTCTTCATGTGACCTTTCTTCTTACAAAAGAAGCGGCGATCGCCGTCCTTTTCAAGAATGTCTTCTTTGGACCCATATTGTCGGGCCAATGGTAGTTTCTTGAGTACCTTTATAGATGCGACTTTTGAACTTCTTATTTTTCTTTATGGGAACTAACTGACATATAGACCGTATGCTCTTCTCATGCTAAGTTTACTAACCTGTAGCACCACTTTGTATCAAGTCATTGCCGGCCCAAATCTCATCTTAGAATTATAATTGTCTTCCCTCATCCAAAATCGAATTGGAAGGGTGTTTAGGAGCTGATGCACAATGCAAGCATCGGGAATGGTAACATTAGAGCTTGGAAGCCGTGCTTTGGAGTGCACACATCCTCGGACATAATCCCCAACCGACGGTACCATCATACTTCATGTTAGAAAGCACTGAAGAGTGTCCAACCTCGGCATTAGATGAAATTCGATTTCGCCTCAGCTTACCATCATTTACTAACGATCTGATCATGGTAAGCCACTTTTAAATGTTCTTGAATGGATTTCTTAATTTAATCGATAAGCAAATCCGATTGCTCATTTTCGGTAGTATAGTCCGTTTTCTAAACTAATCTTGGTAGGTTTGTGATATCACAAACATCTTTTGTGAGAGTAATGTGAACATCACTTGACTCCATTCAATAAAATCCTCTTTCCATTTCTTAAAGTTCAATCCAGTGGGACCTCGGTGGAAATGGAATTGCCATTCTGAAAAATTGATGAAAAACAAAACAAACAATACAATCGACATCATGTGAATACTTATACAAAAATTACATACATCATCATATAATCTCACCTTTGGGCGAAAATATGACGTATGCGGGTTTAATACCTCCACATGACAAGTAGCCATAGAACATATTCTAATTTTTAGTGAAATCACTTGCTTTGGTGCTATGAACCACTAAGATCGATCATTTCTCAAGCACATGCTATACATGTATCCCTCCATGAACTAACACGGGATCACCTCCTTTAGGAGATGCGATCACGCAATAAGCAGGAGACATCCCACCACTGATATGAGACTAATTTTTCTCAAGCCAGTCTGTGTGCTGTGGTCTAACCAGGTGGATCTTAAAGAAACACCATTACCAGGGATAATGGCTTTATATCACATTCTGCTATATATGTAATGCCAGATGTAAAATTGTCTTATACATTACATGTCATGCTAATTATACTGTTTAATTCATTAATAGTCAATGAATTACACTCTACATAGTCCTTATGTGGTGATATACATGTGAGCTATCATACATATTTCCAAAACCATAGAAATACAAGAAAACACGCAAAAATACCCTAAAAATACGCATTACATAGAGTTCTTTACATATTTTGGATCTTTAATAACTTCAAACATGCCAAATAAATATACCACATTGTAGAGCATCTTGATACGAGCGCGTCGGTACCAAGATCGTCTAAAACGGACGTCGGGCCTTGCCGCGGAGCGCGTCGGGCGGAGTGCAGACCGGTCGAATGTGAGGTGGTGGGATGGGTCCAGTGTGATCATAACACTATCCAGGTCGGGTCAGTATGACGTCATCATGATGTCATCCAGATCGGGTCAAAATTCGGGTCGGTGTTGGCTGGTCGAGTTTGACAGACTTGAATCATCATCCGGTCAGTGGTGGCATTGGGTCGAATGGCGTCAGCACCTGGTAATTTGAGCAAGATTACGGCCTGGGTCTTGTGAATGAATTCAGTGACGTGACATGGCGTCAGAGCATTGGGGTTCCGAGTAAGTGCGTGTCCTTCATAACATTGTCTGTGGTGTCTCTGTGTGGAGGTGCGTGGAGGTGCGTGAGGCGCCGTAGAGCCTCTCCGGTGACTTGCCTGCCAAGTCTTCTGTCTTGTGGTGATTAATATGAAATAAAATTCAGGAGTGATTTGAAGAAAATTTAAACTGAATGAAGCTGATTTGAATAAAACCTAAAAATAAAATATTCAATTCTTATATTTTGGTCTAATCCTTGGTTGGCTCACGATACCAGTTTGTTGGACCACGTGAAAATCTTCCTAGATCACCTGTTAGAATACAAAGCATAATACGAGAAGAATCTAAAAGCCAGCATACCTGATTTGGAGATCATGGTTGCTTGATGGAATCGGTGAATCTGCAAAATCGATCTCAGATATTTGACCATATCCAGATTTATATTGTTTGGCAGCGGCGCCACTCCACTGAGTTGGAGAAAATCTTTCTCTCTGAATCTCTATGTGAGTAAAAATAACGATATCCTTAGGGTTAGGAGGGACTTGAGCTTTGTTATAGAGTTAGGCAGACCTCTCATTACAGGCCCGACGATCACTCGACCCACACACCTTGACCTATGTCAAACTAATTAAAGAATCACATATCTGGCTTTATTAGACCAAATTAATTCGAGTTCGTATCAATTAATGGCCAATTAGAAAATCTTACATTATACACTTGGGCGTCTTAAGGTGAAACAAACGTATCTGGCACCTTCATATTGGTCTAGAGATTATTCTTAATAGTCAATCCCATCCCATAAAGTCTCGAACATACTTGAATCATGGCAGTAATTGTGTGCTCCATAGTGGAAGCCGCAAAATTACATGAAATCTTTAAACTACGATGGATTCAATATGGTATGGAGTAATGTGTAAATGGGCCAATTTAATCCAGCACATCTCTATAAATCGTTTATCTCACAGTTTACAACTAATTCTGGGTTTTGATTCGTCTGAGACCAAGCTTCTCTACCTAACTTTTCTGGTTCCTCTCGGTCATCGTATGGGGTAAATTTTATTTTCTCTTTATCCTTACATCTTTGAAAGATTTTGACCCTGAATTTTATATTTCTTTGTCTTTATTACATTTCAAATCTTGGCAAAGCCTTAACTCTTTTCGTTTTCTGATTCAATCTTGTGTTTTTGCTTGGTTTATCAATTGGATTCATAGATGTTGTTATATATTGAGATATGACTTTGCTTTGATTTCAATAGATTATCGCATGGTTTATCTCTATAAATTTCATATAATTCTTAATTTCTCTAGTATCAATTTAGAACATAGAAACGTTTGGTGGATATTCTTCTTCCATTATAATGCTTTGTTTACTTAGCTTTAAACGAGGGTAATATCACTTTATTATGAAACTCCTTAGGCCCGAAGCAAATGCCAGGACTATGCTCTAATATCAGAATTGAATTTTGTTTATTCATTTATTTATTTGGATGAGACAAAGACTTGTATATTAAGAAAACCTAAAAGCAGGCGGAGGCATGTTTATAGCTTAGAAACATGGGAATGCCCAAGATGATAACCTGGGATCAAAAGGAATGCCATGAATATTATTAAGCTTAGGATGAGTTGTAGGAAATTTGATATATATGATGCCCAGGACTTAGAGCAACCCCTGAACAATGTAAATAGATATCCACCACGAGTTGAATGTATTTGTTTGTATTATGGATTAGGGTTTGGCTGTGGCTAGGAGATTGAAGTATCATCGAGACCTTTGGCATTTAATCTACATTTATGCGCACTCTAATTCAATGATATTAACCATTTCTAGGTAATTTAATGAATACATTAAGGTCAAATACTCCTTGAGTTACCAAAATACAAAATACAAAGTTCTTTTTATGTTATCTCCCTTCTTGATTTTGTTTGGTTTGTAACCCAATATTCTTTGATATGGGTTGGTTATGTCTTTGTGGTGGTCGAAAAACCAGTACTCACAAGATGAGTTGTGCCAATAACCCTTTCCCTCATGGCTGGGATAATCCATTTTGGATGTTGTTTTAAATTTGAGATGCTATCAAACTCCTTATTACTTGGTGTTGTTGTGTTCTAATGGCAGAAATCCTGTTGTAACTCTAAAACTATCTTTGAGTGAGTCGAGTTTAGATTATTCATATGGAGGTGATCAGAAGAAAACCTCGTAGTTCGATTATGTGGAGGGAAACTGTAAATCTTCAGCACGATATGTAACTATTATTATCTTGATTTACAGATAAAGGAAATGTGTAAGTAATTGTTTACCACTACGATGATTCTAGGAGCAACTACTATCATCTCCTCTATTTCTCCTGAGTGGATGACCCGAACAAAGGGTAATATTTCATATTTAAATTAATCTGAAATGATGAGATAGTCTAATTTTACCATATTAGTTATGTTTACCTTTTGTTTTTGTATGGATTGATGGACATATGGAAATGATATTTGATTAGGAAGTGCTTTTAGTTTTCTTCAGAATTATTTTTGTTTTAGTATTTGATTCTTGGAAATGGAAAATTCTGGCATTTTTCTTTAAGTTCTCATGGAAAATTCATGTTGTCAATGGAAATGGGTTTGGACATTGGTTATCAAATTCTCAATCCATTCATTTGCCTTACTTTACTTGCCTATGCTTGATGTGAAGATTTCAACCCATTAAGAGAAATTACTAGAAGGAATTTGTGTGTGCCTTCTTCGGTACCGGATGGTGATTAGTGTATATTTTGCTTTCTTGATATCATGTTCTTTGTATGATGTATCTGTAAAATTCCATGTGGAATGAAATATTTATGGGGACATCATTAAAAATCAACACTTTTATTAAAAAATAAAAAATGAAAAACCTAGGTGTCATGGTGATCGTCGCTTTAAGCACAGAGTTGCTCTTTTACTTGTGTTGCGGACATGGCCTTTGTTTGGCTCAATGATTTTTGTCTCAATGTTGATATTTATGTGTCGAGTTTGTCTGCAATCACTATCTATTAGTAAAGTAATAGTTGACCTGCAGCCTTGTCAAGTTTCTCACCTCCTTGTGCTGTTTTCAAGACCAACACTGGTCGGATGATTGGGCGTGTTAAGGTGTTCTCGGACTCTACTACTTTATCATTGTGAATCTATCCATGCTGAGTGTGTTGCAGTAAATGTATTGTAGGTTCGTTCTTCTCCTCACCATCGTGATTCAGTTATACTTCTCCACTATCGCCTTTGCAAAATGGAAAAATAGATTCAAATTCTTGAAATTAGAGGTACATCCGATTAAAGAGAAGAAAGAAAAAGAAAGAGGAAGAAGGAATAAAGAGGAAGGGAGGCTAGGAGGGTTCGCGTGCCTTGGGGGCGGGAGGTAAATCGCGACATCTCCTAGCTGTGACCACAGGTATCTAGCTGTGGCTCGTGCCATATCCATAGCCTTAGGGCAATTAGAGAATGCTGATGACATGATAGGGAGTGAGGGTTTGGACTTTGGAGAGACAAATTTCCAGATTCTGGAATTTGGAAAGGGAAAGCGAGGTGAGGGACTTAGGGTTGTAACTTTGTGGGGCCAGGAGGGATCTCCTTCGGCCACAGTTGTAGTCGGTGAGGCGAGGCCTTGCGTCTCAGACTCTAAAGCGACAAGCTCGAATTGCTTGTTCCCTGTTTTTCCATTAATTTTCAATTTTTCAATTATGTTTCATACTTAGGATTCTTCCTAAGGCTAACACTTTAAATAAAGGTCCTCAAATAAAATGCCCAAAATAAAACAGATGGCTTATGCATTTCTTTGCATTTTGAGATTTCGAATCTAAAATAGGAAGTTGAAAGTTGATAAAATGAATGAAGTTGGAGTTCAAATTTATTGCTAATGCAATTTATTTATTTTATGTGATGTGACTTTTCCTATGAAAATTGCCTTTTATGCTTCTTTGCTGTAGTTATTAAGAAAGTGGAGAACAATGGAGTCAATTGTTTATAATTTATTTTGGTACAATGAATTCAAACATGCAAATTTAAATTAGCCTAATTCAATTAGGGTTTATGGATGAATAAAAAAATTAGGTTGATTAGGCTTTGAAGTAATTTAGTTGTTTAAATGCATGATTATTATTATTTTTATGATCGAGAATTATACAATGAGTAGTAAATTCCCAAGGCCTTTAGTGATCATCACTATCATCAAGATGACAAATGCTCCATTATGGAGGTTTGTCACGAGAGAAGTGAAATTGGGTAAAGGGGAGAGGAAATGTTGCTTTTCAATGCAATTTTTGTAGACAAAATATACAAAGGGTCATATTATAGTCTGAAATATCACATTTGAAAATTAAAGGGCGAGTTGCATCTTATACTAAACAACGAATGAAAATTTTGATTGAATCACGAGAAGGGTGATGGAGGAAGCTGAACAAAGGATGAAACAATCTAATCTTAAGCAAGTTCCTTTACCCATATCAAGCGCAGCAACATCTAATTTTGAGAATTCTTCTTTTAGTGCTAGTGCTATTGCTATTGATCCAAAAAGGAGAAAGGGATCTATTGGATCAATTGAGAAGGCATTCAATATGGGTGCCGTGAAATAGTCGACGGTGGAATAGCTAGGATGTTTTACTGCTTTAGGGGGGGGGGTTGTCTTTTCACTTTGCTAGAAATCCCTTGCCTTAACAGATGCTTATTTTAAATGTAGTCAACCAGGTTATGTCCCTTTGAGACTATAATGCATTAAGAGCCATTGCGGGAAGGGAAGGTAATGTGTGAAATTTAGTGGAACCACTAATCAAGAAGACTTGGAATGAGAAAGGAGTAGGCATTGGGTGATGGATGGTCATATGCTCAAAGATACCATATTAACATCCTTAGCGGTTTTTTAGAAAGTACGACAATGTTTTCAACAATAAACTGTGAAGGGAGACTAAGGACAAAACACTTCTGTGTTGTTGATTAACACTATGCAAGAGATTGGTCCTCAAAGTAGTTCATGTTATAGCCCGATATTGTAGCGCAAGCGGTAGGACACATTGTGGAAGCAAGGATTTCGGCATATCTTTAGACCAGTGTGTAGTTCATACTCTCTCAATCTTGCTTTGAAGAACATATGTGCACCATCAACAACGCCAAGATATGATGATGTGATGGAACAATGCGGTTGGATCTCTCGGGTTTCAAGTGATGCTCTTTCATCAAGAATTTCATTATGAATCATCTTTGATGAGATTGTTAATGTATAATAAATATTACAAGTTGAGTTACTTTCAATGGCGATACACGTTTGACACAACTATTGTTATGCTTAAATGATTTAAGACAATAAAAAGAGGCTTGGAGCAATTAGTGATAAGTGAAGAATGGGAGTTGTATAAAGAAGATGATGTAGTGAAAGCTAAAGAAGTAAAGAATAAAATCCTAAATGAAGACTTTTTGATGGATGTGGATTATATCCTCAGCTTTATATATAGCTCTCATGTATGAGATGCTTCGATTAAGTGGCTTATTTGTGAGCCTTCACAATATTTATGAGTGGTGGGTTAAATGTCGAAAAAGTGAAGGGAAACTACCATTTATAAGAAAAGAACATAAAAAACTACGAGAAAATTCAAGGTATAATTAAGGTCATTGATTAAATATTTGAGATTTTGATTATGAGATTTAATTATATTTGAACTTATATGAATCGTTTTTTAATTATACTTGTAGGTTTTTTGATATTGTGAATGGAATCTTTGTGGAAAGATAGACTAAAAGTCACACACCTTTACATTCCTTAGTTCATTCCTTAAATCCAAGGTAATATTAAGAGTTTAAATTGTAGGATTTGATAATTTAAATATAAATGATATTCTATAATGTTTAACTTTTTATAAATTATGTTATAACTCAACTTGTAGGTATTATAGTTAACAATGAAAGCGACATTAGTCTCATGATAAGTGTTCCACTACATTGTGAGATATGGAAGTAGTAAGAGAAAGAAAAAATCTTTGAGAGATGTTGTACTCAAGTAAAAAGTTGAAGGAGCGACAAATGAAGTATGTTACTTTTTCTGCATGTGCTTGGAAGATTTTCTATTATTGATTTCATCAATGACAGGTGGTACGCCGAGGTCTAATAAATGGTGGATTGTTTATGGAACTTCCAGCGCCCAACTCAATCTATAGCATTAGAGTACTAGGGCGACCTTGTTCATCCTCATGTTGTGAAATAAATTGGAGCACATATAATTTCATTCACTACATGAAGAGAAACAAGTTGACACCCCAAAGAGTTGAGGACTTGGTTTATGTCCATAACAATCATTGACTTCTGTCAAGGAGATCTCCAAAATATAATGAAGGCGAATCTAAAATGTGGGACATTTGAGAGATGAGGTTTCACTTTCGATGGATATAGAGAAAATCTTGGAATTCTTAAGTTGTGGATCTTTCTCTTGATGAGCACGAGCTGGAAGCCTAATTTTATTTGATTTAGAGAAATGCTAGTCTTTAGTTTTAGTATTACTTATGTTTGTTTTGAATATTTGTAAAAACAATGTTTGTTTTAAACACTTGTTTTTATTTATCTAAATTGCTTAAGGACAATATTCAGCAGAATGGTATTTTTATTTTATCTTATTATGTCGTGTCCTTGCCGTATCTGTATCCTGGTTTTTTGAAATTTGTCGTGTCCCTGTATCCCACCGTGTCGTATCTCCTTGGCCGTATCCGTCTCCATGCTTCTTAGGTTATTATTATTTATAAGGTCGCTGTTTTGGTCAAGAGCTTTGAAATAACACCTTTGTGGAAGGAACCATCTCCTTTCAAAGTTAAAAAATATGTTGATTTTATTTAAAATATAAAAAATATTTATAAAATAAGTGGAAATGTCCTAATCATATATATATTGATAAATATTAATGGATATTTTCACAAAAATACCAATAAAATGTAAATGTTTTACACTTACAAAACTAATTTGAATATTTTAAAAATGGATAAAATAAACAAAATTATATGATAAATGTTATGAATAATATATTATAAATGTAAACTTCAAAGAAAATTGTGTTATTCTCTTTGTTTAATATGTCTCAAAAAAGAAGGAATAATAGAGAGTTGAGAAAAGGAAAGAGTTAAGAGTATATGAAGAAAATTGTTCTTCTTTGGGATGATCTTATAGGAAGAGGGGAGAACCTTTTATAGACTTCCAATTGGTCTTCATGCACTTCATTTATACATTAAATGGATGGAAGTTTAATGGGGTCATTCGCTAGATATGAATGCTCTTCATTTACAACAATAAAGATATTTTATAGATGTAATTAAGGTAGGAGGATCATAAATAAATATTTTTTTTTATATTTTAAAAATCATCTTAAAGTTTCTCAGTATGTTTTTATTAATTTATTTTAAAATTTTAAGAAATATTTTTATTTAAAAAGTGTTTTATAACCTTTTAAATAAAATTGTAATTATTTAAAAATTTTTAATTTCTAAAATTTACTACGGGATAACCTTTTTTCTATTTAAATAATTAAAATTGTGTTAATAATTAATTTTATTTTGTTCTTTAAATAAATTTTATGTTTTTACTATTTGAAAATAAACTACTCAAATTTAAACAAAATTAAAAGGATATCATAAAATTAAATAAATGTGAAGTTGTGATAATTTTGTGTAATAATATTAACCAATTGATTGATAATATATTCATCTTAAAATTATAATTTATTTAAAAAATATATTCAATAATGTAAATAAATCATATTTATTAAACTACGTTTTTTTACCAAAGGGAGGGGGCTCAAGTGATCATCTTGTTGTTACCAAAGGGAGTTTGAATATCTGTAGGATCAGTAGCCTTGGTGGGAGCAACATCAACAACTTCTTAAGCAACAAAAAAGAGAAGGAATGAGCCCGAAATAATTTATTTTAACGTTTACATACAATTAATTAGGAAAGATAGATAATTAATTAAGGAAGATAAATATAGTGTCTTTTAATTTTTTTGAAAGAAAAAATAATTTTATTGATTCAAATTTGTAATAGATTGGATGATATACAAATTGTTAAAAACCATAAGATGAAACAATATCGAGATTAATAGAATAATAAATCGACATAGAACCTACAAACTTGATAAGAAAGTAACTGGAATATCTACGATTCCAGTTATTTAATATACTGACAATCATAATTTGATATTTTATACTGACCGAATCCGCTTTGCTTGTCTGAATCGTCATTGCATAAATAAAGTGTCTTTTGATGAAAAGTATCACGTTGTAACAAGTTGTCGATAAACCAAACGCCATAATAAAATAATTAAAAACCAAACATTATAATAAGATGACGACAATACAAAAATAAGATAAAACCTAAATATTTATGGAAAAACCACTTTATTAAAAAAAAAAAAAAGATATATAGGGGTGGTTTTAGGCCAAAATGGCCAAAAAATTACTCCTTTTGCAGGAGGAAAAGATTTTAGAAAAAAACAAGAGAGAAAAGGAGAAGAGGGACAACTAAGGTTTTCATATAATGTCTTTTAATGTTTACAATTAATTAGGGTATTGTGTAGATATTAAGTTAATTTGGCATAAAAAGGATAAAAGGGTTTTCATACTTTTATATTTGTATAAAAGGGTTTATATTTGTATAGATATAAATTTTTGTTTTTTTAATATATTAGTTCCAAGGTAATAAACTATTTCCATTGGAACTCCAATCTAAATCCCCCCTCCCTAAGCCCTTTTGCCCGTTTTAACGATTAGCACTTTATAATTTGAATTAGGCATGATGGGCTTCTACTAATATAGATAAAGATAGGAGTTAAGTGAATTCACCTTTTTGGATGAAAGCCAATCCCCCTTTTGCTATACAATCTTGTTGGGAAAAATTTTAAAAAATAAAACGGGTAAAAAGGTTAACTCAATAACCCAATTGTTTTATGTCACTTTTCCACCACACTAACATGATACAATTATATCATAATAAAGGAAACCACACAGATTACAACTCTGTTTGATTCTTCTGATAGCTAATAGCTAGTGTTGATAGTTAATAACTGAGAACTGATTATAATTATTGTTTGGTAAAATAGTCAATAAATGATAGCTCAATAAAGATAAATTTACCCATATAAACATGATAAAAATATATAATTAAAACAATGAACATGTTATATATACAACGATGATAGCTGGTGTTGAGTTGATAACTGATTATTGTTTTTACAGTGATTTTGAATGAGAGAGGTAGAGATGACAAGAAAAAAAGTTAAGAAGCGACTAAAATCTCACTCAAAACTATAGAAATACACAAACAAACTTGAGTGGGAATCTCGAATTTTGTTATAGAAAAATAATGTAATATCACATCTTATATAGGTCAAAAGAATATTTATTTTCTATCTATAACCCCAGACTTTGTTTAACTAATGTTTGATTTTGGCTCTCCTATATTTTCATCAAATGAAAATATAATATTCATTAACTAATAATTTTGTAGTGAAATTAATTAGGCTTGCTTTTGAAATGGATGTGAAAATACTCTAATTAATTTCATTAACTAATTTTGATGAAATAATGTCATGTAATTTTATTATTTTAAATTTCTTAATTTAGTGATAAATTTATTTTTGTGAAGTAAAGTGGAAATCCTTACAAAAATAAGTTTTATTTTTATTTTTTATTATTCAAGTATTTATTCTTATTTTTATTATAATTTTTCATTTAATTGATATTACATTTTAAATTAAAAAATTAAGTTTGAAAACTTAAATAATTTCATTAAAAATGAAATTAACTAGAAAATTTTCATTACAAAATGTAATGTTCATTAACTAATTAATTTTGTACTAAAATTAATTAGGCTTGCTTTTGAAACATTACATTTTATAGTGAAAGTTTTCTAATTAATTTCATTTTTAATGAAATTAATTACGTTTTTTATTTATTGAAAAAGTAATATAAAATAAATGATAAATTATTATAAAAATAAGAATAAATACTCCAATATTCCATTCTCATGAAATATTAGAGGGATCACAACTGGTCCCACTTAAGATTCAAACTCCTTAAAACTTCTAGTAACTTTATCAACTTATCATATATTCCCCGTAAAAAAAACGCAACTAAGCATGTAACTCAGGTGGTTGTTCAAACTTTTTTTTGTCAACACTTTTTGTTTTCCTAAAAAAACCAATCAAAATAATTTTTTTTCCCCTTTAAAACCGTTGTAGTTTGACTCAAAAGGAAAACCATTTTTTTTTTCCTTTTTTGCTGATCAGGAATGTATGTTACCTTTTAAAACAAACGATTATGTTCTCAAAAAAAAATATTGAAAGACGGAAAAGGTCTTTTTTTTTTACCGATCTTTCTTCTGTTTTTTATCGATCGGGCTTTTTTTTATACTCTTGCTGTGATTTGCTTTAGACATTCAGACAAAATAGCTGAAAAACACAAAATGACGAAAGAGATAAAGAAACTAAGGCCCTGTTTGATAAACTATTGAAAATGTTCAAATGTTAAAATGAAATTTTCAATGGTTTTAATTTCAATATGTTTGATAACAAAATTTTAAGAAGCTCTTAATTGAAAATTTTTAAGAAAAAAGCAGTTGAAAGAAAATTATAAGAAATGGTAGAACCTACTTAACGTGGAATAGTAGAATACGGTCGACAAAAATTTTAAATGAAAATAAATTAGATAAAAAACCTTCTAATAATATAATATTTTGCAAATATCTCTTGGTTAGTTTGTGATGATGCTTTCAGTGGGTAAGAGTGGAACGTGTAGAATTGGCAAAAATTTGGACCGGATTCTTGAAGTGGACCGGGATTATTGTTTGTTGGATTGTCGGGTGAGTAGGGCTAGCTATTTCTTCATTTGTCGATCGGGCTGGATGTAGCACTCCCCTGCGGAAGAAAGAAGGGAAGTCGGCGAGGGGCGTGTCGTGGCTTTCTCCGTGCTAAGTCGAGTTTAACTAGAGAAGGGAGAAAGAGTGTCCTCGTTGCTTAGTGTTGGCGTACCTTTTAGTGTTGGAGCGACCTTGTATTTGTAATGGGTCTTCGGCCTCAATTTGGAATGATGATTGAGCCCTTCCCTTTGGAGGATTGGTTCCTCACGTGGTCTTCCTTAAGATTTAGCAATGGATTAGTCGAGGAGTTTGTTGGTATATCCTCCTTCCTTATTGGGAGATATTCAACTAACTGTTCTTTACTGCTTCTCCTTCCCTTTATAATAGGACTTGATAGGACGTCTCTTAAGGAATATTCTATCGTCTGTTATTGGTGAAATCTGGTTGGTAGTGATATGGGCCTGCCCCATCTTTCCAAATCCATGTTGGGCACAATGAGCCGGACCTACATTTGAGGCTGTTGTGTGGAAGGATCACCGGGCGGGGCTCGGCCCGGGTACTGCTCCCCATCGGTGGCGGGTGGGATCTTTTTGGTCCCCAATTACATGCCCCCATCGGTTGCCCCCAGCCCTTGGTAATCTGAATGGCATTAGGCGGGCGTAATTGTTCTAGTCGTTAACCATTTCACGTGTCTCTTGGATTAGCCACAGTCGCGTCATTAGTTGGTTATTAATAATGACCTTTGGGTTCCCCGGCGTCGTCTCATACATTTTGGCTTGACCTCTTTAGTTTCGCGTTCCTCTGGTCTCTTAACCTTCTATTTATTTGGCGTTTTGTGCTTGGATTACGGATTTTCTCTATCTGTCGGTCTTTGGGTCCTTTACGTGTTTCCTCTTATTCACAGACCCCGCGGTATCCCCGGCCTGTCTTGTTTCTTTCGATTGATACGACGAGGCCCTAGGGCTCGATCGTCTGGATTTCGTTTTGGTTACATCATGGGTCTCAAACATTCCTCCTCTTTGCGTATCAGCGAATTCCCTACGTTGATGCCGTCTCGAAGCGGTGGGGAGCGCTAAAGCTTGTTTGGCGATGGCTCTGACCTCAACCCGCTCTGGAGGCACCTCCCACACCCTTAGGTAGAGGAAAAGGAAGATGTCGATAAAATACCACTGAAATTGGACTATCTTAGGACGCAGTTAAACCTCTGTGAAGGTGGGTCGGTAATTGGCCCTTTATATGAATCTACTTTAATCGAAAGATACCGACCTCTTCACGGTGTTCGTATAGTCTCGATTTTGACTTCGTTATGTTACCTCAGTTGCCCAGTGATATATGTTTCAGTCGCCTTTGATAACGGTCCGGTTTTCATTGCACCCTTTCATCAAACAAGTTCTGCCCGACACTTTAGTATCACCCTTCCCAGTGGCCTAATGGTTGGGCATTTTTAGTGGAGTTTCTTTGGTCTTTTAGAAACAGGTTTGCGTCCCTAATGTGCTTTATCTACATCTTTTTAATCGGCGGCTACGAGGGTTTGACTATTTCCCTAGACGTCTGGAGCCTTTGATTTCGGATCTTCCTTCTTCTCATAGGACATGGAAAATTGATATTTCTTTGTCGGCCAGTTCCAGCTGGGAGTACAACTCTTTAGGCAGGAGAAGACACCTAGGCGTACTTGATGCGTGGATGCCTGATAACCTTAGTGATATCATCACTTACACCTTTGGTTTAATTCATCTAAAGTTGGTTGAATACTCCTAACTTTAAGTTTCCCTTATATTTTTCAGATGCTCGTCTGAAGCTTAGCGATGAAGATACGTATGCGGCTCTTTGCGTTGTGAATGCTGCGCTCGTTCCCTCTGTGACTGTATTAAAGGTCGGATGTCCCGATTCCATGCAGTGCAGTCGCGAATCTTAGTTTTAAATTGTAGCCTTCTTGATGCAGGGCTTTCTCTTCCGGGTCGAGGTACATCTACCCGAGAGATCTTCAGCTCTGCGGGAAGGGATATCTCGAAAACCTCGGAGTGCAAGGAGGCTTGATTCCCCGAGAGGATCGGTCGGTCTGCAACAAAGTTAGGAGATTACTCGCGCCAGTCCCCTCATCCAAGGCAGGCGGTCTCGTCTAGTTAGGTGAGATTCCTGGTTCTTTGTTCGCTCCCTCTTAGAGCCATCTGCGGTAGAATCCATAGTAATTGCGACCAGCAGTTGGCAATTTTACTTTATAAGCGTATGGAGTCTCCTTCGGACCTGCTAAGCCATCTCACAGGAAGGTGTCAGGAATTAGAGGAGAAGAAAGCAAATAGAAGGTTGAGAGTCGAATTCTCTGCTATCTGTCACGAACTTGTAGTGGTGCCAGTTTTCATCCATCCCTTGCGGTCGATATTGAATCAAGGGTTGGGTTGAGAGGCTTTGGCCTTGTCTTTCGGGGGTGCTTGATAAGCACCAATGATTGCCCAGCCCTTTGCCCGCCCAGCCTTATTGTGTTTATCTCGTGCAGCTCGTGTGAGTTCTAGTCGTGTTTGTCTTGGCGCCACTCATTTGAAGGGCTTGGCGAAAAGCTAGCGAGCCAGCTGTAGGATCGCCGGGTATAAAGCGAGTGACTGCTTTGACCGGCGGGACGGTACAGGGCGGCCTTGGCGATTGATCGAAGAAATAAGCGATTGTCTGAACCGACCGCTTCATCATTGTGCTCCGGGCGAGAGAATGAAGAAGCGAGAACGCGGGCGGTTCTGGCGAAGGCGGCGAGCTCGGGAAGTTCGGAGTGAACCAGGTTGCGAATGATTTGGTTGAGAGACTGAGAGAAATTTGAAAATGCGCGGGATGAGCTTCAGCAGGCTGGGAAGAACTCGTCATCTCCAGGAGTGAACGAGATCTTGAATGGAGCTTAGATTCTTGGTGGCTTGGTGCCAAGCATTTCGAAATTGCTTGCCGGCGAGGTTTGGTAGGCGTTGTTGGATGCTCTTCGTGAGTCTTCCATTGCAAATTTATCAAGGCGGATGGCGATGAGATGTAACTAACGACGGATCTTCATCGACAGAGTCGACATGGTTGCTCGGAAGGGGCGGGTTATCAAGCAATTGCGAGATCAAGCGGTCTGCGTGAGAACCACGGGTGGCTCGCTTTCAACGGAAGGCGTTCGGGCATACCGGATCTAGATTTCAATTTTGACCTCGGCGGCCCGAGGAGGCGGAGGGTCTTGATATGGTGTTCTCGGGAGCCAGCGTACCCCTGTGAGATCTCTCACTCTTCGTGTCGGCCTTTGAACTTTGGATTCACTTATGTTTTTTTTTTTTTTTTTTTTTTTTTTGTGAACCTCTCCCCACTTTTGTGGGCTGGGCACGATGTGTGTAGCCCTCTTTTAAACAAATTAACATTTTGGAAATTTAGTGGTGACTATCTTTATTCTTTCTGGTAATATAACACGAGTTATTGATCTATTAATTTGAGCTGCATCGTTTGAAATTGGTATACGTGGATTTATCTGGTTTGGTTCCCAAATTATGCGGTTGGTGGAGCTTGCGAATCGTGAAGTGAGGAGCTCGCTCGTGGTGATGGGAAGAGCTTGTCAGTAGAAAGCGATGTCGGGGAATGCAGCAAATGCGGAAGGGGTGTGAGGAATTTCGTCGGAGGAACATTAGGGCTTCGTCAACGTGTTAAAGGAGGCGGTCGATGAGGGAGAGCCGTCGTTGATGTATAGGGGAAGGCTCGATCTTGATAAGAAATAGAGGAACTCGTGCACTTTATGTGTGGAAGGAGAGCTCGTCAATGAGGAGCCGTCGTTGATGTCTGAGAGAAGGGTTCGTCGATAAATAGTGATTCGTCGCACAGTGTTGAAGGAGAGCTCGTCAGATGAGGAGGGCCGGTCACGTTGAAGTGCGGAGAAGGCTCGTCGTAAATAGAGGGCTCGTCGCCTGTGTTGAAGGAGGCTCGTCAGTGAGGAGGAGCGATGCAGTGATGAGAGAAGGGCTCGTCGATAAATAGTGGGAACTCGATGCATTGTTGAAGAGCTCGTCGATGAGGAGGCGAATGTTGATGTCTGGAAGAAGGGCTGGATCGATAAATAGTGGGGCTGCGTCACACTTTTGTGTTGAAGGAGGCTCGTCAGCCGGGAGGAGCGATGCGTTGAAGTCTGAAGAAAGGCTCGTCGATAAATAGAGAGAACTTCGTCACTTTATGTTGAAGGAAGCTCGTCGATGAGGAGGAGCAGTCTCTGATGTCTGAGAGAGGGCTCGTCAGTGCATCGTGGGAGTTCGTGCTGTGTTGAAGGCTTCGTCAATGAGGAGGAGCCCGTACGTGATCTCTGAGAGAAGGGCTGGATCACGATAAATAGTGGGAGCTACGTGCTGTGTTGAAGAGCTCGTCAATGAGGAGGAGCAGATGCATTAATCTGAAGAAAGGCTCGTCGATAAATAGAGAACTCGATCGCCTATGTTGAAGGAAGCTGTCTTGTGAGGGAGGGCCGATGCATTGATGTCTGGAGAAGGCTGGGTCACGATAGAGGAGCTCGTGCGCGTACATTGTTGAAGGCTCGTCGACATATTTTTTTAAACATATTTATGTCTTTTTTTTTTTATAATATTATTAGAATAAATATTTTTACATATTTTTTTATAGATATTTACAATAGTCAAAAATTGTAGTAAAAATAAATATTGACAGAACTCTATTTATTTTGGATAATATGTAATTTAATGATAATAAGGTAAATAACCATAAAATACGTAATTTTGGTATTAATAATTAGTTCATCAACTTAATATATTTATTTTGATTATTCAGTTGTGATGGCACATCAAACAGTTTTTGCGATGCAGATTGATACTTATGAAATTCAACACTTAATTTTTCAACACTTTTTTTTCAGCACTTAATTTTTTCATTTTATCAAACATGACCTAAATCCAAAGTAAAGGATGAGAGTAGACCAAGTTTTATGTAAAATCTTAAAATTTACTTATTTATTATATTATTAATTATAATATATGAATGTATTTCTATATTAAAAGCAAATAATTTTAATAATTTTTCTGTCTTTTTATTTAAAAAATAAAAAATTAGGTTTAACTAGATAATAACATTTATAATTCTTGCAAAATAAATAGTTTTCATAATTGTATGTCGTTATTTTTAGATAATTTTTAACTATTCTGAATGGTATTTTTTATTTTAAAAAATTTATGTTTAAATCATATAAAAACTTTAAAATATAAAAAATAGATTTAAAATATGAAAATTACATTTATAACAATATTATGAATATAAATTTTTTGATAAAAATCAATAAATGAGATCTATTTTTAAAAAATCAAATCAAATTTATAAAATATTATTTTAAAATGTTAATATTTATTTGTTTTATTTAATAGATGACTAATTATTATAAATAAAAATTATTTTTATATTAAATATTAATAATTTACTAATTACAAATAATACTAAAATTATATTTTAATAAAAAATTAAGAGTTGAAAAAAGAAAATTAAAATTTTTAATAATGGCTTGGGGTTGGCGAAGGGGATGCAGGTGTGAACCGGGAGTGGGCCAGGGTGCGCTAGGGCTGGTATAGGCTGCAGAGGAAAGCATTGTTTGGAAGGTCATGTTTGTCCCTACAAATGATTTTCCCCTTAATACCCCTGAACATACTTTGATTATTTTTTATATAATAATAATTAATTATACTTTAATTCATATTTTTAAGTTGATTATTTTTTATATAATATTACATCAATGTATTCAAATCAAGTTCAACGGTATTGGAAAGTAGATAGTTAAATACACTCCTAATAGAACTAGACTTTAATCAACAAACCTTCAATTTGATTATATGGTCTACTTTTTTTTGTAGCCACTTTGCTATAATGGTCCGAAGTAGGAGTGTAATCAAGTTGATACTAACTCAGAGCGATTCTAGTCGATTAAAAAGTTGAAGTCATACTCATCAATTTGATTGAACTTCTTTTTCTATGTTTAAATTTGACTTAAAATACATCGAGTTTTTTTGAATGTTGAAATTGTTCAAAAATAGTCGAAATTCTTTAATTTATTAAACAACTTGGATCCCTTTAAAAATTAATAAATGATAATAATTGAACTCGACTCGGCTCGAGATCTAGAGTTTTTAGGATTATTTATATGGTGAGGATATAAATATAATTTAATAAATAATAAATAGTAAAATTCGATTAAGCTCGTAAACAACTCAAATCGATAAAACTTAAATCAATTTAAAATTTAATAAATAATTATATTTAAACTCGACTTCACTCAAAATCTAAAATTTTTTAGGGTTATTTATATAATAAGGATATAAATATAATTTAATAAATAATAAAATAATAAAACTCGATTAAACTTATAAATAACTCAAATTAGATATTCTAATACTCAAACATTATTTGATAAGCTATTCGAGTTTTAACTGAACTCAATTAGATATTCTAATACTCAAAATTTATTTGATAAGCTATTCGAGTTTTAAGTGAACTCAATTAAGTTTAAGTCGAATCCAAATATTTTACTATTACGAGTTTAAACTTTAAACTGCACGCGAGTACAGTTTCACACCCCAATGCGAAGGATGAAGCGGTAGAGTTGACTTGGCGAGTCAATACTCGAAGCACTGAACCCAGCCTTCTTTTTTTTTTCTTTTTGGATATGATAGGGGAAGGGGTATGGGACCCACATCACTCATATGTGGGGTTTATACTTTATCCTCTGATTGCGGCCCCTTTCACTTCCGTAGCGCTTTAAGGATAACGAACAATAACGTAACCTAGAAAAAGGTGAAAAAGGCCACCATCTTTAACGTTATTTTTCTACGACCTGACAAAACGACAGGAGATTGGCACCTGAATTAGGCTTGTAGGAGCAAAACGTAAGGGATACCTTTTACCACTTCTATTTACCTGTTTACTCCTTACAAATTATAATGGAAAAATCGATAGGAATAATCCATGGTCTCATCTACTCATTAACTAAGGATTACATGCTCATGGATAGGAGATAGGATTAATAGGAGATTATAAGATGGTGATTCGATTATATTGAATGTCGAAACGATCGCCGTCTACCCAGGCTATATCCATGAATTATTTGGATGTTTATTCTTGGAAGATCTGACAATGTTTGTAATATTCACTTTTAAAACAGTTCTTATATTTTGAAGTGTTGATCATGTGAAATCTGACTCTGAAATTTATTCTTCATTGTACATTTTATGGTATCAAAAAGAACCCTTAAAATATTGTGACTAATAGAGTCAATGACCATGTATTTGTTATGGCGAAGCCTCGAAGTCGGCATGTGTATTGAGTTCTTGGTTGTTAAAAACGGAGTTCAGTCGTCGAAATTTTTATAAAGCATGTTAATGTATTTCTATGGTGCGGATCGACTTATTGAGGAGCTTTGCCGTGGTCTTATGACGCGTATAAGTGTGGATTGTCGTGTTAGATGAGGGGAGAGGGGAAGATATGTTGGTTTAGTGGGGTTGTGTTTAACATTGTTTTTTAGGATACGACTATACTTATAGACATTTGTATTGAAATAAAGTATTCAGTTAATTTCTGTTTTTGACTCATGTGTTTGATCTCGCGAAAAGAATATAAGCCGAGCCAGGTTAAAAATAGGCATGTGTAGATCACATTATATGCAATTTCCATGTTACACATCCATGCTTGATCTATGTCGTTTGGTTATATTGATATATGTGACTATTAATGAATTTAGTTATGATATAAATGTAACGAAAATTTCTTTGATTCTATATTGATATAATTGATAGACAAGATTGTTTGGTTGTGCAGTTACTTAATGTATTTTTCTGACTCATAGGATTTATATTATAAGGTGCAACATATGTGACCCAAGTGAAAGATTATTGGAAAAATAATATATGTGGACCCACATATGTTATTAGAATGTTATTATATAAATTACACTCAAAGTAATAATGATCTAGTGTGTTAAATAATAGGTTAGAAACATATAACAAGTATGTTATATTATGTGTAAAATACTATTTAGTAAATTTTATTTTATGATGAGTCAGTCGAATCTGGATAGTTTTCAAAGTTATAATTAAATACATGTATTATTAACATTTAGGCATCTTATCGTCATAGAAAAACCAGATAGGAATCTCGGATACATGTAATATATAGGAAAATTTCCAGGCACTTATGTCTTGATAACATGGGTCAGAAATATGTTTTCGTAATTACTGTAATATTATTATTTTTAATGTTTTGACATAAATCTTAAGAATGCTTTGTTTGGATTATAAGCTTTATAGATGTTGTTGTTTATATATAAATGATTTCGTTTTTAATCCGATTATTCAAGAATGCTTTTCTTCATTGAACAGAAAAAGGTGAAGGGTTGGGGTCTAGCTTTGCTTGTTCTTGTGTTGGATTTAAAACAGGGGATTTTCCAGCAAGTGTAAGCAGCAGATTGGGTTCGTTAAAACCAGTGGACTGCATTTCGTGTTGAATATGCTTCCGATTCAATGTGTATTAGTAAATGTATGTGGCATCAGATCCATCTCAGAGAAGCAAAGTTAATCCGCCTTTGCAGAATTGGCCTTACATTGCCATGACTCATCTCAGACCCATTACACCAACCTCCTTTTCAAATCCACTCTCAACCCCAATGTGTTTGTCTTCACCTCCAAGCTCAGATTCTACTTCCACTATCACATCATTTCGAATAGGGAGGAGCTTTACGATCTTATATAAGTATAAGGTTCTCTTAGCATGTGACGTGTTTTAAAATTTGTGAGAACTCCTTGATGCACAGTGGATGATATATATATGGTTGGGCCAGAGTCGTTCTGAATATTATCGGGCGATTCACGTACCGATATGAGTTTGTTTCGTTTCTTGTTGTAAGGGTGTTTATTCATTTGACCTCGCAATTTTATGGGACACAACGAGGACGTTGTGTTTACATAGGGTGAGGAAGTGTTTGTTACATCTCCCAATGAATAGTGGAGGAACATGACGTATATAAGTATATTCCTTTTAACGCGGTGACGCGTTTAAATTAGTAAGAACGAGAACCGGCGGACCCGATATCTGCATGGTTTGAATTTAGGTCGTTACACCACGCCCACTAGGATCATGCCAAGGTGGTGCTTTTGTTTGAGCATATGCAGGGTTCTGGTATGAGGCCTGATGCGTTTGTGCACCCCATCTTGATCAAGTCCGTTGAAAATGATAGAATTTGGTTCCACACTCATGTGTTGAGATTGTTTCATGTCTCTGATGCCTTTTTTCGGAATGCGATGAGGGATATGTATGCTAGGTTAGGTTCGATTGGTCATACTTGAAAGGTGTTTGATGAAATTCTCGATTATGAGAGGAAGTGTGGCCCAGAATCTTGTGGAAGTGGGAAGAGTGAAGATCGGATCTGATGGTGCTTTGATCGTGATCACTGGAAGATATGATTACTTGGATTACTTTATGTTTAAGGGGTATGCCATGGTGAAGGATTTGGTGGCTGCCAAGAGGTACTTCGACCGCATGCTTGAAAGAAGTGTGGTTTGAGATTTTAGGGGAGTGGGGCTATAGTGGAAGGGAGGGGAGGAACAAGAGGAGATCAGAGGGGCTGGGGTGGAGAAGAAGGGAAGAGAGAAGGGGCAACAGTGGAGAGGGTAGTCGTCGAAGAGAGGAAGGGAAGTGCGAGAATGGGAAGAGAGAAGGGAGAGGGTTAGATAAGGCGGGTTTTAAGTAAGATTAGATAGTGACGTATAATGAGATGTAGAAGAAAAGGGATGAGATTAAACTCATTTTTTTTTTAAAAATAAAAATTTTAAGAGTCAATTAGATATACTTATGCATAACATTTTAACACATTAAATTAAAATGCTTAGATAATAGACAGCCTACAGATACAAGACCTTTTAAACCTAAGATTATTTCTAATTAATCAGTAAGTGAGATTAATTAAAAAAGTATTCCTATCAATTTCCCTAATTATAATTAAGTGAATAACATCTATAATGACGTGGACAACACCTCATCACCTTTTCCATTTTTGTGTCCTATTCTTTTGCCACTTTTCTAGTTTTTTTTAACCCTCTACTTGTTTTTATTTAATGTGTAAGTACTTCATAAGTTCATGAATGTAGTGAATAAAACATTACTAAAATTCAAATTTTCTATCTTCAATATCTCCGCTACTCTTAAGTCTTATCTCCCAAATTACACACTTCACAACCATTTGACGAATTACAACGAATTCTAAGGATTATTTTCTATTAACTCTCAAGTCTCAATGTTCCCAAAGAGCCTTTTACCACCACTCTATACACAAAAGAAATTTTGTGCTGAAAGATGATCAAATTCAAAACTTTACTTAAAAAAAAAAAAAAAACAAACAAACTTATAATTAAAAAAAAAAAGGCTTCAGAAAAATTTGTGAGCAAAAGACAAATCGTCTCAAAAATTAATTGAAAACAATCATTTCATAGTCAAAGTGAAAGAAGCCGACGTAAGGGAATGTGAAAGCAGAAATAAGGGACTTTGGGAAGTCAAGCAAAGAACCCTACCATTCTCACCGACCATTCCTATACGTTTTTCCTTGTCCCCCACACAATTTAATGTTGGGGGTTATGGGTTTTGGGTTTTCCAGAAACATATGAATATGGAATCCACCCACATCTCGCCCAGCTGGGACTTGGGAGTTATCTAGAACGATGATGTACGGACATCCGGTGTCATTTCTACATTGGTTGGGTGTTATTGTATATTGATAGAACGTCAACTTTATGAATTACTTTATCTGTGCTTTGGAGAACCCAATCCCATACAGGATGTTTTCCAAAAATAATAACAAAATTAAAAAAAATTCTTGAAAAAGTGTGGTTTAAAAACTAATTCTAAGTATAATATAGTTTTCTCCATATAAACTTGACACGTAAAATAAAGCTTTAAAATATGGGTTTTGAAAAATAAAAATAGTTAGAAAAAAGCTGTGCCCCAGGAATTGTGTGTATTTTTCAGGCAACTAATATAATATTTAAATAATTTAAAAATGTTTTTAAAAACAAACTTTCAATTTTTATTTTAGAAAATATGTTTATTGAAAAGAAAGCAAGCTTTCGATTATAACATTTTAATAATTTAGAAAATGTCTTTTTAAGAGATACTTTTAATTTTTCAAATTTTTAGAAAATGTTTCTTTAACAGTCACTTTCAATATAAATTCAAAAATTTTAAAATTATGAAAGTGTTTTTTCAAATCTTTAAGAAATAGTTTTAGCTTAAATTCAAAAAATTTAAAATAAGAGAACTTATTTTTCAATATAAATATACATTGAAAAGAGAAAATATCTTTTAAATGACACTTTTGGATCTATAGCAAACTATCCACTAGGTAAAAATATTCCCTAATCTTTATATTTGAAATATTTTTCCTTTTTCATTAATCTAGGCTTGCTTCATCCATACTCACTTGCGAGACCGACCCCACCACCGATAATACCAGATTAGACTCTCACCAATGGTGTATTACATCTTGGATTAAGGCCCCAAAATAGATGAACACAAATCTGTAATAATGCCATGAAAACAATGGACAAGTAGCATATGCCCTTTATCCATATCATCTTAATATCAAATCCCCTAACCGCTTCCTTGTGGTGGTGAGGATGTGATAGTCGATACATGACAAAACCCTAAACATGACAAAACCCATGACTCTCTGTACTCATACCATGTGACCAAACTATTTAATATTTGAGTTTTCTTTGTGCTCAAGAAATAAAAAAGTTAGCATGTAAAGAAAAGGAGAATTATGGTTGAATTTTGGGCACCATTTAGAAAATCGAGGGTTTATTAGGTTCTTTCTAATGCCTTTTTACTTGTAGACTACTCATAGTTTATTTTACTGGTTTTTTTATCTCCATTTAAAGGGGTTTTTTCACATAATATTTAGTGTCCTTTGTAGTTGGAAGTTCTTGATTTATCATTTTTCATTCTTGTTATGCCATTATTATTGTTAAATGGTTATTTCTTTCAAAGGAATCTTTTGACTGATGCTGAAAGTGTTGATTTTCTCTTTTCAATTGAAAGGCTGTTAATTTTTAAAGGAATCATTTAGACTATTGATTTTCCCCTTTCAACTTTCGATCATGACCTAATGAAGGTGTAATTGAAATAATCAAAGATACCGATAAGATTCACGTACACCATGGTTCTTCTTGATCTGGGTCAACAGCTAGTCTTCCCAAGGATCAAACTGGATTTTCTTAAAAAAAAAAAAAGGGCAAAGATGTGATGAATTCAAAGATTTCGGCTTGGAAATTTAGCCTAAGTATAGGATTTTGAATAGAGAAATTGAACAATTTGCATGCAAATTAGCAAATCAAAGACCATTTCAATCTGCAACAATAGGAGCCCACTATTTTAGACATGATTGATTCCCAATTCCAGAGGAAGAAAAGTGAACTTAAGAACAAAAAGAGTAAAAGGTCTTGATACAGATTTTTTACACTAGAAAACAACAGCATCATATTCAATAGACAACAAAAGCTGAAAATACAAAGCACACAAATGGTAAATACAAACAACTAAAACCACCTCTTCCAACCAGCTCATCTCTCTGCCCCAAAAACCTGCAGAAAGGGCCATTGGAAGAGATTTTTGTTCATAGTAAAAGCTGGAAATGACAGAACTAAACATAGATAGGCATAGCCTCCTGTCATAGCCTTCTAAAACGTGGGTTATGCAGGAGATCAATACACCCAATTCACAGGTAGCAAGAACAATTCTAAAGCAAAACAGAGGCTTCGATCTGATGCGAAAAAAACATGTTTTTGTACCATCTGTTTCTCCAACATAACTTTTCCCGGAATTTATAAAGAATCCGGGAAAAGCTCAATTCATTGGATTGAGAAGGAGTTGATCGCGTGCCGATGATTGCTGGATCGGAATTCGTTTAAGACGTATCGGAATTCCAATCCGAGTTGTAGCTGCTCGGGGGTGAGGCTGCGGAGGCAGGGCTTCCACTGGCCTCGCCATGGCCGCCGCCGCCGCTGCGGCGGATTTTTAGGGTTTCTCCCGCCTTTGAGGCTACAAAGAGAACCGTCTCCTTCAAGCTCTCAAAAATTTGAGCTTTGATTTTTCCTCTTTTTGGAGGGAGACTAGCGCTGCCTTTCTTCAAAGGTGTGTGAGAACCAGAATCCATTGGAAACAGAGTATTGAGATGTTCCGTCTCAAACAGGAAGAAAAAGGGGAGAAACGAAACGGATTCTTAGAGGAAAGAGGAGGAAGAAGCAAGAAACAGAAGAAAGAAAGAAAAAAAGAAAAAGAGATGAGACTCTACTTGAAAACTGCAAAGCGATTTGGGGAGAGTAATTCGAGAAGAGAACTTGCAGAGTCAAAATTCATTGTTGTGCTGCTAAGAAGAAGAAGGAGATTCAGAGGAGAACCCCCCAACTTCTATTTCTGAAAAAAAATAAAAAAATAAAAATGGCGAGATAGAAAGGAGTGAGAAGGAGGGGAGGGGGTTTATATAGAGGAGGAGAGAGTGGTGGGGGAGGGGGGTTGCCCGGAATGGTATAAGATGTTGGGGGGTGGTAGAAAATTTGCAATGCTCTAAATTCTCTAGAAGTGTTGTTAAAATTGGAAGTAGGAAATTATTGATGGATGGGAGTGGATAAGCTAATGAATACGTTCCAGTTTCCACCGCCCCCACTTTCTCCCCCAGCCCAGCTTCAAAAGTCGAAAAAACAGAATACAAGTAAGGTACTTAGCATTGTATTGTAGCAAGAACCTTCCCATTGATCTCATATTGCTTGATAGCTGTCAATCCTTGCAATACAAAATACTAACCCATTAGTTACATATAACTTAAAAGGCATTATTAAACAAAAAAAAAGTTTAGCTATTTTGTGAGCAAGTTGACGATTCGGTAAAGAGATAAGCTAGTAACAAATTATATGGACACGTCAGAGTTGAACGTTTCCTGCCACAGGAGCAAGAGGGGCTGAAATGGGACAGCAAGCAATGAGGAAAACTAAAAGAACAAAAAAGTAGAAGAGGATGATGAGTAAATATTAATGGGAAGGTTTAGTTGAAAATTCGCTACTAAAAATCATATAAAAATAGGAATAGGGATTGCGGAATGCTTCCAAATAGTTGTGGGGGCTAGCCCCCATATAATGAAGCTGCTACATGCAGCCATGAGATGCAGGCAAGTAATAGGAGAAATCAAATTCTCTCACCGCGTTTTGCTGCCGTCTAAGCCCCTTTTTGAGCTCAATGGAATTGGCATTTCTTTAGCCAATCAAAATTGTCACCGTATCACCGCTTGGGTTCATTTGATTGCCTATAAATTGGCTTTCAGAGAACAGTAACATGTACAGAGTGCCAATAGGTCATTCTTTCAACCAAAAAGAGTTGAAAGGAGATATGAAATAGTTAGAGTTATCACACTAGGAAAAGTGAAAAGTGTTAGAAATTATTCCATAAATCAGATGTTATAAATTCTAAAACCTATATTAGTATTAAACCAAAAACCACACTGAGCAGAAAATATGCAGACAAAACAGAAAAACCAATTTAAAGCAACAATTAGAACCTGTTTGCAAATTAAGTCTTTGTGTTGGGCCGCGTACAGCCACAAGACAAATTATTGCCCTATGGTGTTAGTCTTAGTCGCTTCTTGATATGTTTCACTAGGATGAAATGAAGTCTCACAACGAAAGAAAGCACTTCTTTTCGTTGGCTGTCGAATCAAAACTTGTGCAGAACTCTCAAAAAGAACGAAGATGCTATGTAATAGGATGAATGAAATTGAATGCAAAATGAATGAACGAATGGCCTATTTATAGACTTGCTCGTATTTACGTTCGATCTGAGTCATGAAGCTTAGCTAAGTCGTATTTGTTTAGACACGAGTTGCGTCTGTGGGAGAAAGAAGGCATCTAATTCATTGATAGGTGCTATCAAAACGACGGCGTTTTGGACTCCCAATGGTAACCCTCGTAAAACGATAGCGTTTTGTTGTTTTAGGTTTAAAAAATTAAGGATATATACATCCCGAACTCGAGCCCGGTCCGGGGCAAGGCGGCGACGGCTCGCGCGCTTGTGTGGTGAACCAAGCATGAGGAGAACACAAGCATGGTGAACCAAGGTAGGTGTATATATACCCTTTAAAAGTCTTGTTCCCATATGATTTGGGACCTGAACTTTTCCTGAAACTAAACCTTTAGTTACCATTTTTAATTGATGTTTGGAGAGCGATTTCTAATTCACTCATAATGGTTTTGAGTAACTATATAATTTTCATCTCCCCTACGGAGGGAGAAAGACATTCCCATGTGGACCCATCGAAAATAGTTTGTGGGACACATTGTAATTTTAGTCAAAGATAGTTAATTATTATACTCAAATCCATTTTTCCAACAACTCTACATGAATGAAACTGACCAAATTAATGCAAATGACATGTCGACACTAAGAGAGTTCGCTTGAAATTTTTCAGATAGAGGAAGGTAGCTTGTGGCCTTGAACTCAGGAAATGCTATCGAGGTTACCGATTGATCAAGAACATGATGTCTTGAACTGCCTGTCCTATTTGTGTAAACCAAGACAATATCATTCACACAGACCTTTCCCGACACAATGTACTCACGATTGCTCATTTTGGTTCCTAAACACCCATGGTTTCATGAGTACTCCTAGAGAATTTAGCCTTTATCATTCTCATAGAACCAACCTAGTTCTCACTCACATAGGTGACTTCTTATGGAAGGTATTTTTCTATACCCCACTTGTCTTTAACAAGATATAAGAATCATTAAAAGCGTGGCTTACCCTGTTCAATGTTGTAGGCATCACTATTCTGATTATAGGAACGAGTAGGAGATTTGTTCTCCGTAGTGATCTTCAATGAGTCACACTAAATTCGGTTGTCCCTTTGAACCTAGATCTTAGGATCTCCAATACTAGGTCATTACATTCCGCGACTCTTATAGTGCATGTGCTTAAACCCATTCTCCTCGATGATTTACTTACTTGCTTTCCGGTCAAACCTTGGTTAGCTGATCCAAGAATGTTCTCTTGACCTATGTATCTCAATGGTCATAATACCATTGGAGAGAAGTGTCTTTGACGGTATTATGTCTTCACAATATGTCGAGATTCTCATCGTTATATATATGACTCGTGCTCTTCCAATTGCTAATCGACCATCGCAATGAATGTAGATAGCAGTACGTGTTGTGGCCATATTCAATATCTTCTAAGAACGAATGCCCACTTACTTCTTCACTGCCTTTATCTAAAGGCAATAAACTCGCATTCCATCAGGATCTATCAATGCACGCTTCTTAAGATTTAAGCACATCGCTCCACCACCAAGTGTAGATAGATAGCCACTTGTGGACTTCGAAGTCTTGGTGTCGGATATCCAATTCGCCACAAGATCCTCTAAGTAATGGGCCGGATATTTTGAAAGAGGCAATCCATAGTTTCAGCTGTATTTCAAATACCTCAAAACTCTAAATATTGCCTTCCAATGGTCCCGACCGATTACTCGTAGGTATTCACTTAAATTTGTCGACAAACAAGTAAGCTATGTCCGATTCGCACAAGCCTATGACATACATCAGGCTACCAATTGCTTGTGCATATTCTTGTTGTGAAAGGATTTTGCCATTATTTTTGGATAGATGTAGATTTACATCTACAGGTGTTCTCATTAGACTGCTATCATTTTGTTTAAATTTCTTGAGAATGTAATGTGATTAAGATAATATCAGTCCATCTGATGTTTTAGAGATCTTTATCCCAAGTATAACATCGGCAACACATAAGTCTTTCATGTCAAACTTATTGTTGAACATTTCCTTGGTAGTTTTAATGACTTCATTATTGCTACCCATGATGAGTATATCATCAACATAGAGACAAATAATGACAAACCCATGTTCATGTTCTTAACATATAATACTATTACACCTGATTTTGAATCCATTTGTTATCATTACACCACAAATTTCTCATGCCATCACATTGGTGCTCGCTTTAATCCATAAAGGATTTAAATAAGCCGACAAACATTCTTTTCGACTCCGAACAATAAAACCCTCGGGTTGTTCCATGTAGATTTCTTCATCCAAGTCACCATTTAAGAAAGTCAGTTTTTACATCCATTTGACGATCTCAAGATCAGGTATAGCCGCAATAGCTAACATTCGAATGGATGATGTTCTTTGTTATCGGTGAATATATCAAAATAGTCCAAGCCTTCGCTTGCGCTGATAACCTGGATTGGCTTTATATTTATCAATAGATCCATCCGCTTTCATTTTCTTCTGAACATCCATTTATATCCTAGAGGTTTTGAACATGGTGGAAGATTCACTAGTTCCCAGGTATGATTTTGCAAGATGGATTCTACTTCATCGCTTATAGCCTCTTTCCAATAGGGAGCTGTGGCTCCAACATTGCTTCCTTGTGCTTTGAGGCTCATCTTCTAACAAATACGTTAGGAAAATCGACCAAAAGATTTGATGTTCTAGTTCTTTGGCTGCCTAGGAACATCATTATCTTCATTGGCCCTGACTATTATCATCGCAAAGAGATCATGAGTTCTTTTACTGGAAGTTCTAATTCGTAAGGGATTTGTAAGGAAATACTTTCAAAGAAAGATGCATTCCTGGATTCGATAATAGTATTGGCATGCATATCAATAATTTCCGATGAGAATCGTAAACGATATGCACTACTATTACGTGTATATCCAATGAAACACAATCAACTATTTTCGTCCTATTTTAACCTTTAGTATAGGTACCGCCACTTTAGCGCATTACCCCCACACTTTTAAGTATTTGTAAGAAGGTTCTAATCTTCCACAACTCATGGGGATTTATCGGGTTTTCTTATGAGGTAATTTCTATTGAGAATATAATTTATGGAAAGCAATGTTTCCCCACAAATTTCCTGAGGTAGTCCGTAACTTAATAGTAACGCATTCATCATTTCTTTTAAAGTTCGTTTACTCAACAACCCATTTTGCCGAGGTGAATAAAGGTGAGTTTGGTATTATACCTTTTGAACAAAATCACCAAAGGCAGCTTCATATCTACCTGCCTCTATCACTTCTTATTACCTTGATTTTCTATCAAGTCAAGTTCTCCACTCTCATTCTTGAAATGTTGAAACATTTCCCAATGCCTCATCTTTACTTCTCAATAGGTAAACATAATAAAGATTCAGGTAATCATCAATTACGTAAGAAAATATTTCTACCACACCTCTCGTTGAATAAATTTAAGATCACAAATATCTTAATGTATTAATTCTGGGGAGGTTCACTACTTTTCCAATTGATTGGAAAGTTAGTTCTTGTAAGTTTAGATTCGACACAAATCTCTACATTTATGATTTGGATCTATTTGAAATTTAGGCAAACATTCCATATTAATTAATTCACAAGAATGTATCATAAATTAACATGTCCTAGTCTACCATGCCACACATTTGAAGATTCGCCATAAGCGTAAGATGTGTTCTTATTATTGATATTCTTAATAGAGGTATAATGGGTCATTACATTCATTTTGAAGAGCCCATTGCCATGTACCCCTTCCCACATACACGATTTTGGTGAGGATGAAGTTTTCTCGACAAACACCAACTCAGCCCTTCTTACTCAACAACGATCCGCACACTAGACTCTTTCTGGAATTTCTAACATTACGTAACACATCATCAGAAGTTCCTACCCGGGACGCCATCTTCAATACTACCTCCCTTGGCCTCACCTCGGTGAAGAAGAGGGAGCTTCCCATAAAGGGTTGTTCTCCATTATCTATGGTTTGATATGATGAGAGCATCTTCGTCTGAAAGCAAACATGACGAGTAGCCCTCATGGCTCACCCACCATTCCTTGGCACACGCTAATGAAGCTTCACCTCGAGACTACGACCGAGAGGTTCATGTCCTGAGACATCGTCTACTTCCGCCACGCTCTCACTGAGGGCGCTTTCTTCTTGGATTTCCTTGTTCCTCGCGACTATGACAATCCTAGCACGGTGCCCTCGCTGCTGCAATACATAAAGACTTCGGGCTTGAACTTTTCATGTGACCACGCACCGTGGCTTCCTCTCTTCTTGTTATCGTGGAGGTCTCGCCTTTGCTCCACGTAACATCGGGCCTCGATTCCATGATACCCTTGCCTGCCTTCTTCTCAGATGCACGGTTGTCTTCCTCTATTCTTAGCCTCACTATCAAGTCTTCAAGTCTCCTTTCCTTCCGCTAATGCTTTAGGTAATTCTTGAATTCTTTCCATAGTGGTGGTAATTTTTCAATAATTGCAGCCACTTGGAAGGATTCATTGAGAGACATCCCTTCTGCATGTATGTCATGCAGAATCACTTGTAGATCTTGAACTTGGCTGATCACTGTCTTGGAATCAAGCATCTTGTAGTTTAGGAATTTTCCCACTACAAACTTCGAAGCCCCCGTGATCCTCGCCTCAGACTTTTGGTCCAAGGATTCCCATAGTTCTCATAGACACACACATTATACGTTGTGTCATTCAAGCCATTCACAGTGTAGTTATGACAAGAAATCGAGATGCTTCCATGCTTCCACAAGGGCAACCACTTGCCTATCGCTTTCATTTTCCTTTAATGTCGGAGCATCCTCAAGGAAACGGCCAAATTCAAGGTGGTAAGGTAGAACAAGATCTTCGCTGTCACCAATTCAAATCCCATTAAACTTTTCCGGCTTCTCTCTATGACTCATAGTCATTGGCGCCATAACATGCGTTGGAGGAGGCACCACAGTAGGAGTAGAATCAGTAGCCATTCTACTGAACCGAATTCTGTTTGCAAAAATAGTATATTAAAATTAAAAAATATGACTTAGCCAAAATTCCGTTTGCAAAAATAAAATGAAAGATAAAGCAAACAGACATCGTTTTAAGAAATACGTAACTAAAAACAATATTAAAGAACAAGGCAAGAGAAGTTCAGAATTTTGCATAAACTAGAATAGAAAGTATATTGAATTTAAGGAAAAACTGAACTAATTCTGAGCAATTAAACAGAAATAGCAGAACTAAAACAATGTTAAAATTGACTGAACCAAAAACCCGTATTCAATCAACACAAAACTGTAGTGTATATTTAAAATAAATAAATACAGTGCAGTAGTTCTGTATTCCAAAACTGATATTGATATTTAAAATAAATAAATTTAGTGCAGTAGTAGCGTATTCCAGAACTGATATGTATATTTAAAATAAATAAATACAGTGTAGCGGTTCTATATTCCAGAACTGATATCTATATTCTAAAGGAAATAATTTGTCATAAGTTTGTTAGAAATTATTCCAGAAACCAGATGTTATAAATTTTGAAACCTATATCAGTATTAAACCAAAAACCACATTGAACATAATAGATGCAAGCAGAAGATGCTATGTAACAGGATGAATGAAATTAAATGCAAAATGAATGAATGAATGGCCTATTTATAGACTCGCTTGTGACTATTCAGTACAGTCATGAAGCTTGGCTAGGGTTGTGATCGGAAGTAGACACAACGCATCTCGTGGAGAAGAAGGCGTCCATTCAGTCAACAGTGCTATCAAAACGACGGCGTTTTGGACTCCCAATGGCAACCCTCGCAAAACGACAACGTTTTGTTGTTTCAGGTTTAAAAAATTAAGGATATATACATCCCGAACCCGAACCTGAGCCCGACCCGGGGTGGGGCAGCGGCGCACGCGCGTGCATGTGTGGTGAACCAAGCATGAGCTAGGTCCTTCCCCTTGCACAAAATTGGGGTGCCCCTTGGGGTCCAAACCCAACTACAAGGTAGGTGTATATATACCCTTTAAAAGTCTTGTTCCCATCCGATGTGGGACACAAGTTTTTCGCTGTGTTCTAAATCTTTAGCTTACCATTTTAGCGCGATGTTTGAGGCAACTTCTAATTCACTACTTTACCTATTTTGATAACTCAATATAATTTTCATCTCCTCATGGAAGAGAACACATTCCCATGTGGACCTACCGAAAAGAGTTTGTGGGACCCATTGTAATCTTAGCTCAAAGATAGCTAATTTATTGTACTAAAACCCATTTTTCCAACAGTAAGAAACATAGTACTTCACATAGAGAGTACTAAGAGATAAAACTAAGAGGATTGTAAGTATATCCTATGTGAGTGATGTCTTGTGTCAGTTTTATCTCATAGTGGATTATTTTCTCGGATTTGCCCCATAGAGGTTTCCCTCATTTTTAAGGTTTTATTACGTTATATCGAGTGTCATTATTATATTCTCATCTTATTCTCTATAGATTGGTTTAACCATCTAGCCGCACTTTCATTTCTTGAAGGTTGGCTTAGCCACCAAATTATTGATTAATTTCTCGAAGGTTTGACAATGCCACCAAACTGATGTTTTATCATATGGATTGGCCTTGCCACCCAATTGGTAACTATTTCCACTAAAAATAATTTTTTTGGGCTCAAACGGTATTTAAATAATTTTTCTGCTTAAAGGGCAGTAGAATGGGCCGAATGGATATATCAAACCTAAACCGAGCCCAACCCAATCCGAGAAAGCCTAAGGCCATGAGAATCAGCCCACAAAATGGTCTAGGGACATTTTTGGAATGTCTAAATACTTTGTCAAAGTTGCCAGCAAAGAGTAGTGAGACTTTGTCTTAAAGAGAGAAGATGGAGGAGGCTTTTTCTCCAAGTCACGACATGGTAGAGTTCATGAGCATTTATTAGAAGTGGGGAAAGTTACTTGGGGAACAGGACTTTAATGGAGAAGTTACTTAGAGAACAAGACTTTAGTGGAGACGTGAGTAATTATTTGAGAAGGTGGGTTGAGGTAGTTATTCAGGAACGTCTCTAAAAGGAGGATTCAACATTAGAGAAAGGGTTGATCAACTAACACTCAAAACATAGCATTTCAACATTTTTCTTAGTTTTCTACAAGTTTAGTAGTCTTATTTTCCAAATTTCTAGCTTAGTTCTTTCCAAGCATTTGATACTTCAAAGCTTCTTACTTCAATATTTCATTTTCATTCTAATTCTACAATGAAATTTGTTATCTTTCAAACTGGTCCATACAAATTTTCTCTTAGCTTTCAATTCAGTCAAATTTTCAAAGTATTTTCCGCTTAGATTTTGAAATTGTAGGGAACTAGAGAATCTGATTTTGCTTGACAGAAATTAGATTTAATTCTGATTTCAATTTGGAAATACTATAATTTCCTAGCACGCCCACACATTCATCAATTCCCTTACTTTTTGTATGTTCTGGTGAACTAAATAAAAAAAATAAAAAAAATCACCAACAAACATATTTTTGGAACGTCCGATGGGACACATCTTTGTGGAACATCGACACACACACACACACACACACACACACACACACACACACACACACACACACACATATATATATATATATATATATATATATATATATATATATATATATATATATATATATATATATATATAGTTGTGCATATTTCATGGTGGGACCCATTTTTGCTAAAGAATGCCACTAAAATTGAGGAGTAAGATAACTGTAGAGTCTCCGGACTTAGGATATGATGCTGCAGAAGCAACACAGGAAGGAAGAGTTCCAACCTTGGTGGAACAGATATAGAACCTGATGAATTCTCCAGTGCAACGGTAGGGGAATCCATCCAACAATCCAATTGAACAGGTGGAAGGAAGAGGTGCAGGTAATGTGGACATGCCTATTCTTTTATCTAATAATTCTAATGAATTTTAGGCTTTCATGCAAGAAATAAAGACCCAGCGAGTGATCATGACTACCATTATGGAAGAAATGAAGCAGCAATCTCAAGCCATCCTAGAGAACTTTAGAGGAAAAGGGTAATTAAGGCAAGAAGTTTTTTCTAAGCTTGAAAGGCAATTTTCTAACGAACTCGAGGGGTAGCATTCTGAGAACCTACGTGAAGTTGGTGAATTTCACCTCTCACCTATGCAAATAGAGGTTAGATACCTTCCTCCTCATAGGAGAGAGGTTTGTATTATGGAGAACGTAGCTTGGGAAAAACCTAATGCAGTTAGAGCCATATCCCCTAAGAGGATTCCCGCATCGAGACTAATTAGATTACTAGCCCAGAGAACATATAAAGAGGCTTTTTTTTTTTTTAGTTGGTGTGAGGGGAGAGTGGGTGCATCATGTAGCCACCTACAGGAGTAAATGGCAACTAGGGCAATAAGTTTAACAAGTTCCTCAACAAGTTCAACAAATTCCTTAGCAAATTCAACAAGTTCTTCAACAAGTTCAACAAGTTCCTATAGCCTTTTGAAACCAGCGATACTAGGTGGGGGCGATGGGGCGTGCAGAGAGTTATGGGGGCGGTCGGGTAGAGTCTGGCCGCCTAGAGTTCTATAAACCATATCCATAAATGATAGATAGGGAGAACCCTTATCCAAGGGGATATAGGATCCTTGATCTTGTTCTCTGGAGAAGATGGCCAATCCACCTTGGAGCGTATTGCCGGAATTCCTTTGTCTGATGTGGGAGTTGGCTAACTATGAAATTTCTATCATTTCAATCTTGAACCAATTTCCTAACTCTTTGATAAGAACCTTATTCAGATGTTTGTACATTATGAACTCCAAATGAGATTGGTAAGATATGGAAGCGATTCCACACTGGATTCTTTATTTAGAGCTGAAGTGTGCGTGCATAATTGTCTAAAGTGACTCAAAGAAATGGGGAGACCACTGGTTTGTTCATCTCTTGGTTCAAGAAGGTGAGCAACAGGTGCAAGATCCATCTTCTAGAGACAAAGTATGTGAAAATGGCCCAAAGAGGTTTGGACATTGAGTTAAGGAAAAAATTCCAAGGTATGGAATTTAGAGATTTTTATGAACTTGCAACTAAGGTGACAGAATATAAGGAGTTGCTCAAGGAAGAAAGCTACTAGAGGAAGAATTCCATGGGAACCTATTGTCAAGAGGTGAACCAGGAGGTGGCAGTGGCAGATCTGTCTACTATAGGGACATTCACCTGTCATCTTTTAGTAGAAAAGAGACCTGATTTGTGGAAAAAAAATCACAAGTTGTTGGTGCACAAGTTCGGTATACTTTTGAGGTAGCGAAGTTAGAGGAAAAATATTTGATTTCCCGGTGAAAGAAAAATTCATTTCATTCCCTAAAGACCACCAAATCCCTAGTAAAGATGAGCTAAGGGGAAAGACTTACTCTCAGTATCATAATTCATGGAACCACACTACTAATGCATGTTAGAGTTTCAAAAATGTCATATAGGACAAGATCAACAAAGGGATACTCAAGTTCCCTAAAAAAAAAAAGGCTATGGCAATTGAAGGGATACTCAAGTTCCCTGACAAAAGGAGCTATGCGATCGAAGATACTGAGTTCAGCGACAAAAAAATTGTGCAATCGATGATCTTTTCCCACTTGTGGCCTCAATCAACACTACCATTTTTTACCTAAGAGCATTGATAGAATCCAAAAAGGTAGGAAAACTCTCTCTAAGAAAAGTATGGGTCCCTAAATATTGTCTAGTTCGTGTTGATAGGTTGAAAAAGGAATGGGTTGTAGTTTGTATAAATCCTCCATCAAGAAGAAATTCAGTGAAGGGACAGCATGGAATAAATCAGTATAATCAATTCTCCAAGGAAAAAATTTTCACCAAAAGGTAAGATGAATTCCCTAGAAGATGAATTCATCGAGTCTTAGAAAAGGTTCGCAAGACCATATATACATGGGATGAGTTCCCTTTACTCAAGTTAGAATGATGCAGACGGAGTTTAGAGAATGTTCCTCGAAAAGAGAGCTTTTCTCCAAATGAGATTCCTCCTTTAAATGACAAAGAAATTTGTGAATTCGCATTCTAGGAAAGAACGAGGGCAGATTTCCAAGAGGTGGATATGGGGATAAAGTTGTTCCTGTAAGCAAAAGAAGGTTTCGACATGAGGATAGAATCACCCCTCCACAGGGTAAAATCATTACCCCGTGAGAGAAGATTGTAGACAACTTCACTTCTCCAAGGAAGAAGGCAAGGGAAGGACATGTTTATCCAGTCAGGCCTATTTTTCCAAAAGGTGGACTCACTTCTCCCAAATATAGAATGATGTTCACCAGGGACAAATTCATTTCTCGAGGAAAGAGCGAGAAAGGGCGTGTTTCTCAATCGAGCCTATTTTTTTCCAAAAGGTGGACCCAGTTCTCAAAATTTGCAAGTGTCTCCCCGGATACAAATTCACTTCTTCAAAAGATGTGGTAGGAAACAAAACTTTTTTTTTCAAGGGAGGGGGTTGCAGAGATGGAAAGGCATGTGAGGTGTATCTTTCCACCTAGGGTTTCTCCTAGTCAAAGGTGGCCTGTGGTACAACACAAAAAATTTCCCCAAAGGCTTTCCAGGACTCAAAAAAGAGGAGGATCTCTGAGCAAGAGCATACGATAAAGACAGCTTTCATTGATGTGCACGATAAAACACTCTTGGAGAGGCCATGCGATTAAGTAAAGGAATGTCAGTTCTTTGTGTCTGGAAAAAACAAAGTTTGGGAGGAAAGCTACGGAAGACATTGAGTCAATGAGCAATGAAGATGAAGTAATAGACTCGGAGGCCTTATTAATAGGTGAGATCCCTATTTCCTTAAATTGTTCCACTATTTCTTTAATATTACCAAATATTTTCAAGTCAAAAAAGGTAGAGGAAGACCTAGTGGAGGTGGAAGGGAAGCACCCTACTATAGAGGAAGATGAGAGTCAGGGAGTGGGATCATAGAATCTTCTGAAGAATGCAGACCCCAAAAGGTGATACTTGAGAAACCCTCTGTGGAAATGACGAGGCACATAAATCCTTTGTATGTAAGAGCCCATCTGAGGTATCCAAGGTAATGATAGATAATGGATCAATGATAAATGTAATGCCATTGAGGATGCTGAGAGCTTTGGAAATGAGAAATAGTGATATGATAGAAATAGAGGTGACTGTGCCTGCCTTTACTAGAGAAGTGTACAAGACCCTAGGGATACTACCTATAGATATCACCATTGGCAGCAAGACTCCATTATCTGCCTTCTTTGTGATAAACTCCATTGAAAATTACAACATTTTGCTGAGACGGTAGATTAACAATTGTCCAGCTGGTGTGTGTCATCCTCTTCTGAGTTCTTCTTATTTTGAAGGGTAATGAAGTGAAGGTGGTGTGGGTAGACAAGCACTCTTCGTGGAGGCTATAGGTTCTGTGGAAGCCAGGTATTATGATAAGGAATTCGGTCCGATCAAGTTCACTAGTAGAAGGAAAGAAGGGTCTTAAGGAAATCATACATGGACATAAGGGCTATCGCAAATCAAGCAGATAATGAAAACTCTAAAGGTGACTACAATCGTGCCTTATAGTAGGCGAGTGATCGATCATCAAGGAGATTGATGATGATTACTCGGAATAAGAAATGTCTGATGGCCCATGGCTGCCATATTCAAAATGGAAGTGTAGCAGACTATGGAAAGGATTGAAGAAGAACACCTCTAGGACACTTGTGGAGCTGAGATGATTTTTGAAGGGGATGCATATGAATAAGAGGAAGAAATACAGATGGATGATTTGGAGCAAGCCCCTCCTAAGTTTGAAGACATGCAGCCTCATGGAGGAAGTGAACCTTAGCATTGTGGAAGAGCAGAGGATTACCTATATTACTTCCTTGTTGCCTTCCGACTTGGAGGAAGAGATTATTGCAATACTATAGGAGTTCAAAGACTGATTCACTTGAAATTATGACGAGATGCCAGGGTTGGACAGAAGCTTGCCTATTAAGCCGGAATTTCACCCCTTTCAACAATCACCCAGAATAATGTCCAAGGAGGTAGAGTTAATGGTGAAGGAGGGGATTGAGAAGCTTATGAAGGCCAAATTCATCATACCTACAAGGTATGTGCAGTGGCTGGCAAATATTGTCCCTGTGATGAAAAAGAATGGGAAACTTAGAGTTTGTGTAGACTTTAGGGATTTAAATGCTGCTACTCCTAAAGACATGCATGTAAGGCTTATTGCTAACATGTTAGTTGACTCCACTACAAATAATGAATTATTGTCCTTCATGGACAGTTTCTCGAGGTATAACCAAATCCTAATAGTTGTTGATGATGTATTTAAGACTGCCTTCAAATGTCCTGGTTCCTTAGGAACGTTTGAATGGCTGATCATGTCGTTTGGTTTAAAGAAAACTAGTGCAACTTACCAAAGGGCTATGTGTAACGCCCTCAAAATACCATAACAGTTTGATAACATGTTTAGGGTATAAAATAAAATAAATTTTATTTTTACGGCGTTTAAATTGATAAAATAATAATAATAATAATAATAATGATAAAAAACCCCGGACATTTTATAGGAGCCAAATAAATTTGGTAAAATTGTCAAATGAGGACCTAAGGGTCATAAATGAGTAATATAAGTGCCAAAGAATAAATAAAATGAAATGAAGTGGAAACGAAAGTGAAATGAAGCTTTTAAATGAGAAAAATGAGAAAAATCCAATTAATGTGCTAGCCAAACATGACATTACACATGACATGAGAATAAAGACCAAAGTGGTCTATGGAATGCTCATTTGGGCATTCACGTTTTTGAAGGAAGCGAGGAGAAAGAGGCTAGGGCTTGGAGAAGAAAGGTATTTTTGGTGTGTTTCTCTCCATTCTTGAGTACATCTTTGTTCAAGCAGAAGGAAGAGAAAGATTTAAAGAAGAGCTGGGTAAGAAAACTAACCTAACTCCCTCTTTGATGATTTTGGATCAGGAAAAACAACCTTATGTAAAGGTGATTTTGATTGGTTGTAGATCAATTTTGGAGTTGTTTTGGGTTAAGTTTCAAAGTGCTTTTGGGTTAGGATTGGTTTTGAGGAATTTTTGTATAAAGGAAATGATGATATTTCAAAGGAGTTGTTGTCAAAAAATTTTCAAAACCCATGTTTTTGTTTTGGCTATAAGTTAACTTATAATCATCCAAATGGAGTGATTTCAATTGTTAAAGAACCATAAGAGCTAGAGCTACAAATGTATATAAGGGACAAGGAGCAAATTGTAGCTCTAAGGCTCCCGAATATAGGCTTAAAGGTGAGTTTCGGGTAGCTGATGGGTATGCTCTATTTTGTGTAGTTGTGGTGTTTTGGTCGTAAGTTGAGTTTCACTCATCAAAATTGAGTGATTAAAAATTATGGATAAACTAGAAGTCTAGGGGAATAATTTACTTGGAGGAAGTGTATGCAATTTGTAACCCCAAAGTGCCCAGAAATCCGTCAAAGTGGAGCTATGTGCAAGAACAATCTAATTATGTTTTGCAAATTAGAGTAGTATGGATGTAAAATGCAATAACTTGAGTTTTGGTGATCAAAATTGGATGATTTAAACTGAAGAAGAAACCTTAGAACCATATATTCAAATTAGTAGAAGGAACCATTATTAATTTATGGATTTAAGACTCCTGAAATCAGAATATGATGGAGTAGCGAGTGAGAAATTTTGGGCATCACCAGGCTGTTTGGCATTAAAATACCGTAGCAGGTTGGAGTGATCCTAAATGAAAGTGATTCCAATTCCTACTGAAAATGTACTCATAGTGCTATAATTTTCTTGAAGAAAGCATGAGCAAAATATGGCTCGTGTGTCCCCAAAAATTTTTGAAAGTGAAGGTGTATTGGGTAGACATCAACCCTAACCAAAAATCCTAAAATGCACAACTGATTTTTTTTTTCTTGGGTTGTTCTTTGATTGTGACATATTTGTGATGGATTAAGGGTTGGTGACGAGGAAGCTTGACCTAAGAATGGGATTTCGAGGATAGGAATCGAAGAGCGACAACCTTTTTGGGTTTGTTCTTCACACTTATTTCCTTGTTTTAGTTTTGTGTTTTATTTGACAAGATAAATCTAAAAGGTTTTATATGAATATGCATGTGTGCTCCGTTTGAGCCATAAATGAATTGGTTTGTTCTCCACTTCTCTCTCTCTATTTATAAAACGTTTGAATGATTATGAAATAAGCAGATTTATTGAATTGAATTGCGATAAATTGCATATTTATTTGTTTTAAATTGATTCGATACTTGCTTGTGAAATGAATTGCACATGAAAAATTGCATGAGTATTGGAAACCAAGTATTTGGATATAAATGTATATACACTATTGTAAATTGCTATGAATGATTTGAGTCCTTAATAGAATGTTAACCGTTAAATTCAAGTTAAGGATAGATTGGTATACCAATAAGGGTCAAATGAGCAGTACTGTGCCAAACGTAATGATGTGTCACTCCGATTCGTAGCCTAGTGAGACAGTATCGATAGTGTTCATGAAATGATTTTTAATAACTAGTTAGTAGCCCAGCGGGACCGTATTGTTTTATAAAAACTTTTTTTATATCTGAGCCACTGCATCCCGGCGGGGCAGGTGCCGATGATTCGTTATCTTGTGCACAGCAAGTTAGAATTAAGCAAGGGCAAAATGAAAATAAAATTGTGAAATGCATGATTTGTGTTAGAATGATTTATTACATATGGCTGCATGATTAAATGACCAATGGATTATAATTTGAATGTATACGAAATGAAAATATACATATATATGTTGTACCGCGTGGTCATTGAAAAAAAAGAAACATACAAAGGCATTGATTTAGAAAAATGCATGATTCGCAACTAAAATGAAGAGAAATGTATATAGAACCACTGAGGCATGAAAATGCTTAGCGCGTTGTTTTATCATCGCGAGTGCAGAATGAATAGGTATGAAGGAAAGGCACGGCTGATTAGAGTCAATCGAGCCTCACGGAGTTGAAGTAAAGCTCCGACCATGCATTCATGAAATATATTTGACACATTTTGTACAAACTTTGATTTTGTTTTGTAAATATTTTGGTATTGAAAACAACTTATAATGCCCTAATGTTTAAAGGTTGTAAATGGACCAAATGGACATGTAATGCTTTACTTAATGGAAAATGTGTATTGAAAACAAAATGATGGGCCCCCTTTAAGTTGAATTAGTATATACTAATATATTTTCATAAAGATAAATATCCTTTAAAAAATGAGCATTGGAAATGTGTTTTACTGACAAAAGAAAAAGGAATTGGATTCGAAAAGTGGACCGTGTCTCGGATCCGGTTTGGCCTCAAGTCGGGTCGAGTACGGGGGCGCGGGCCACCACACTATGAGTGTCATCTTTCATGATATGTTAGGCCACCACATGGAGATTTATATTGATGATATTGTGGTTAAATCTAAAAAGGCCATTGAACATGTGAATCATTTAAGGAAAAGTTTTGAAATGATGAGATTCCATAAACTGAAGCTCAATCCACTAAAATGTGCTTTTGGAGTTCAAGCTGGAATTTTTTTAAGGTTTCTGGTTCACCAAAGAGGAGTAGAATTGGATCAACATAAAGCCAAGACCATCATTTGACGAGAGCTCCTCAAATAGAAAGAACGAAGTTCTTGGAGTCAGTGAAGAGAAGCTATTTAGAAGGTTCATCTCTAATTTGGCAAGGAAGACTAAGGTATTTTCTAACCTAATTAAGCTGAAAGAAGTGGAAGAGTTTAAATGGGAGGAGCAACATCAAACGACTTTTGATGGAATCAAAGGCTACCTTTCTAAGCCCCCTATTTAGATGCCACTTCTGAGGGGTCGCCCACTCAAACTCTATCTATTAGTTGTAGAAGAGTCTATAGGATGCCTTTTGGCACAAAATAATTCTGAAGGCCATGAACAAGCTGTTTACTATTTGAGTAGGGTCCTAAATTTAGTAGAAACAAGGTATACACCCATTGAGAAGTTATGTTTGACCCTATATTTTGCATGTACAAAATTGAGACATTACTCGATCAAGTCTCAAGTATATGTGGTCTCCCAAACCAACTTGGTGAGATACATGCTAAGCCGACCCTTAACCATTGGACGAATCGGAAAATGGTTGCTTACTTTGTCAGAGTTCACTTTGATCTATTTTCCACAAAAATCAGTCAAGGGGCAAGCCTTATCTAACTTTATAGTTGATCATCCTTCATTAGAAATCAAACCAAAGGATGTGGAATTAAGGGTATATGAAGTAGAAAGGAGGCCTTGGGTTCTAAAGTTTGAAGGTTCTAGCACGGAGAAATCCGTTGGAGCTGGGATAGTAATCATCTCACCAAAAGGGATAAAGACTACTATATCTTTAAGTTTGGCCTTCAAATGCACCAACAATCAAGCTGAATATGAGGCTTTAGTCATCGGTTTAGAGACCTTGTTGGAACTTGGCGTGCAAGAGGTACGTATTGTTAGGGACTCTCAATCAGTGCTTCGACAGCTAACAGGGGAATATAAATGCAACAACTTATTGCTAGCTTCTTATTATGCTACTTCTACTTAATTGTTAGATTCTTTCCACTTCGTGGATTCTGAATACGTTCCTAGGGAATCTAATTAAGAAGCGGATGAGCTAGCACAAATAGCCTCAAGTTTGAAGATGAGTGAAGAATTGACTCATATGCTCATTGTGATAGGCCAGGAGTACCACCCCTCAATTTATAAAAGGGGAATAAGATTATAAGTCGTTAGTACTTATGCAAATATTGTAGGAGATTAGAGAATTAAGATCAAAGAGTATTTAGAAGATCCTAACAGGCAAGTTCCCCATAGGGTGAAAACTCAATCACAGAACTTCGTCTTATTAGAAGGGGAATTGTACAGAAAGGGACTTGATGGGTTACTGCTTAGATGCCTGTCCTTCTCAAACAACATGGAAGTGATGAAGTAGGTTCATGAAAGGGTATGTGGAGCCCATCAAGCTGAGGTAAAAATGCGATGGTTGATTAGAAGACATGGCTATTTTTAGCCAACCATCCTAAGTGACTGTATCAATTACTCCAAGGGTTGCCAACAGTGTCAAAAGTATGGCAAGATATAGAGGATACCTATTGTGGAACTCCACTAAATTGTGAAACCATGGCCTTTTAGAGGATGGGTCATGGACTTAATTGGGAAAATTTTCCCAAATTCATCTTAGTTGCTACAAACTACTTCACTAAATGGGTGGAGGCTACCCTTGAAGAAGGTAGAGGAGAAGGATGTGATCCAATCCATTAAGGAGTAGATTATCCATAGATTTGGAATTCCTCAATCCATTACAACAGACTAAGGCACCATGTTCACTAGGGTCGAGATGACTTATTTTGCCAAGGAATATGACATTCAACTCATCAGATCCACTCCCTTTTATGCCAAGCAAATGGGTTGGCAGAAGCTTCTAATAAGGTGTTGATAAGCATTATGGAAAAGATTATGGAGGATAATCCTAGAGATTGGCACAAAATTTTATTTGAGACCTTATGAGCTTATAGAACTTCTAAAAGAAGTTCTACAAGAGTAAGTCCTTACTCTCTAACCAATAGGCAAGATGCAGTGCTTCTAATGGAGGTAGTAGTTCATTCTCTAAGGGTATCTAAGCAGAACGACCTTAATCCTTAGGAATACAATGAGGCCATGATGATGGAACTCGAGGCATTGGATGAGAAGAGATTACAAGCGCTCGACCACATCATGATCCAAAAAAAGAAAGTGGCTAAGGCCTACAACAAGCGGGTCAGAAGAAAGAGTTTTGAAGAAGGAAAGCTTGTATGGATGGTGGTGTTGCCCATTGGTGCTAAAGACAGAGAATTGGGGAAATGGTCTCCTAACTGGGAGGGACCATTCAAGGTTCACCAAGTACTGCCCGGAAATGCCTATTGAATGTCAAGCTTAGAAGGGGAGCCACATAAAAGGTTCATCAATGGGAAGTACCTCAAGAAATACTTTCCCATAATGTGGGAAATGCTGGACACTACCAAGAAAAGCTAAGGTAGAGAATGAGGGATAACAAGCATAAGTAGGTCCCATTTACCACTTTTGGATTGGAAAATTATTCCTAGTAGTTACTTTGAGTGATAAAGTAGGCTATTTTGGCAACTCACTACTCAAACCCTTTGTATTCCTCAATGTCATACTTGTTATACCCTTATTTTTTTTATGAATAATAAAGTAGGTCCCATCGCCACTTTAAATATGAGGAAGTAGATACTGATCTTTAATTTGAAGGTTAAAGTAGGCTTTGTGATCCCTATTAACTCTGAATAAAGGCTCTTCCCCATTAATGGGTTTGTTGTGTCATCAATTCTCCAGTAAGGTCCAGCCACCCCAAAAGCGAAATATGGGATGACCTAGTGATAAAGTGGCTTCTTGGCCATTGCATTCATTAACACATTGATTTCTCCAAGGGTGTTCTTGTTCCCTTTCCGGGTAGGTCCCAAGATTATCAAGGTCATTGGAGAAATAGATATGAAATCAGTTCCAAGATATGAGTTGACACTTTTCGCTACACCAGCACAAACAACTGGGAATTCCCTCTGATTCCCAAACTTCTTGACCATCTTAAGATTGACGAAATAGGGGGGGGGGGAGAGAGGGAGAGAATATCCAAGTGAATAAGGTAGTCCTCTAGGCCATTGGGTACACATGTTTCCCCAAACACTGCACCTGGACAAGTTCATGACAAGGTTTCATAATCACTCTAAGATTAAGGAAATAAATCCCTCATGCTGAATTGAAGTAAAGGAAAGTTGGCTTTGTAGCTGCTACACATTCAAATGCAAGAAAGAATTGGACTTGTTACATCATTGCACCAAGAGATAAGTTATCCCTTAAGGAACCAAGTAAAAAATTAAGTGACGACATCTAATTAGTGGCGTTGGCTACTCGGCGATCGTGACGTGACAAAGAACATGAATTTGCAGTAGTAGTCTATAAAACCTAGGAAAAATAGATTTTTTTTAAAAATGGCAAAATAGTAAATTGTCGTTATAATGCAGGTTGAAAACCTGGAAATTTTCTAGATCTCAGATGACGAAACAAACCTCACAGTTGGATTCATCTCGAGAAATCTAATTACCAGGGCAATTTCGTTGGATTAATTAGTAATTTCACATTTTTAAGGGGCGGTGTTGGTGACTCCCGAAGCGAGATTTTAAAAAATCTCGAGTTGAAACAATGAGCTTAAAGTTAAGTTCATAGAAAATAATTTGAACTTAAACTGAGACGAAGTAAGCAGTTTCAGGCCAAAATCGGACTCGAGTAAGTTTAGACACGTGGGATGACGTGGACTACGACTTAAACTTAAACAAAAAGGGGAAACTAGGGCAGAAAATGACATTTTTCTACTGCTATGTACGTGTGAGAGAGAAAGGGAGAGAAAGAAAAGAGCCAAGAGCTTCTTTCCATGATCCACGGAGTTCTGTCGGTCGGAATTCGTCAGGCCAAACGAGGAGTTCGCATATGTGCCGAAAACACAGGATTTCGGTGAGGATCAAACGAGGAGTTTGGGAAATCAAAGGTTTCGGGTTTAGGAAGTGTCCAGAGGCTTCCTAGGGTTTCTTCTACGCTCCAAGAGGTAGGGATCCTTCCTACCTTGCCTTATTTTCCATTTTTGGGCTAGAAATGGTCGGATGTTCGAGTTCCAATTGGGTGTCCTTCGGGAGCAGACTATGCCCGCCTAGGCAGGGCATGGAACCCTCGGGAAGAAAGTTGTCGCTGCCTAAGTGAAGGGAGTGTTAAACATGCGAAGGGTCACTTAGGAGAGAATGTTCGCTTAGGTGAAGACGGATGGGTTTTAATGAATTTACGGCATGCTTTGACAGCTGAAGGTGACTCGCCTAGCTAAGCTGTGATTGTGTTGAGAACTGTGTTCATAGCTGCCCAGTTACTGTGGCTCGGTTTGTGGTTGTTTGTGGCTTCATTCGGGGCCATTGTATGACTTGTTTAAGAGTGGCATTGCTTGAATAAGGAGTGACATGTTTGGATGTTAATATGTGTGTTCTAATGTATTGACTTGTGATGAATTTCTATGTGCAAATGGCCATTACATGGATTGATTATGTGTTTGTCATTACTTGAACATAGAATGACATGTTATATGTTGACGTTGATATATGAATGCATAATATATTGACATGAATGGTGATGTGTGAAGTCATATCACGGTGGCGTGATTATCCGCAACACGGTGAGTGGTGTGGTGTATTTACACATGTGGCATTCATTATACATGTGCCATGATATAACATGCAATGGTGCATTACATTGCATATGCACGGGGACATCACATTGAATGGGTGTGAGTGCATGGTTGAAAATCAACATTACGTTTGGTGATTGATTGGGTGGGTTTAGTCAAGTTGGATGAAGTCCAACATCGTTGGACGGTTGAATAAAATGGTAAAAAAAACTTGTGTCGGGTAACAACAAGAAGAAGGGCTAGATTCTTCCTCTAGTTAAAGACTCGGATTGGTTCAGAAACTCCCATGGTGAAAGTCCCAAAAGTGTCGAAAGGTGTGTGGAGTCTTGCGGTGAGACCTCGAAAATCCGCTACCCACAAAAGACACATGGTTTTGAATATAAAAATATCATTTGAAATGATGACATCCATAAAATTTTTGGTTTATAAACAAACAACTTTTATTTCAAAGTGTTCATTGGATGTGATTCATTAATGACGGTTTATCACACATGGGCTTTGCATTGTGTGGTAGATCGGTAAAGAGCTTCGAGTATGAGAGTCGATAAAGACTGGGTGTATGGGTCGGTAAGGACTTCGGGTATCGTCAGTGGGGACTCGGGCGTGAAGATGCGTGATTGAGTCTACGTCTCGTTCATGGCATGGCATGTAGGATTCCATGGTAGAAATTGCATGTTTTTACTTGGAATGTGAATGTGAATTTTTGGAACATGACCATTGCATGTGCACTTAGGTGGGGAGTAGCCTCTATAGGAAATATTCTCTATTGGGCATGACTCACCCTATATGGGAAAACATTTCGGTCTGGATTGTACATGTCGGTGGACGGCGGCTCATTCGGGACTCTGATGATGATTGTAGAGAAGGTGACATGTGGCTTTGATAAATCTTTTTGTAAAACAGTGGAACAATCTGGTTCCTGTATGTAATAATTACAAGAGAGTCGTGATCAACCTCTTATGGACTATTTTAAATGTAACTTCGCATATTTTTAACTTATGAATAAATTGATCTCAGTAAATGGGACATAACGACGTGGTATCGAGTTACTCGGTCTCCACAGGTATTTGATACCAGTTTGGTATCAAAGGTTAGGTATATGATTACCTAAGGTAGTATTTTCATAGGTTGATGGTTGGTCAATGGGACTCTCGGGTTTTGGGGCGTCACATAGTCAACATTGTGACTTGCTTCTCCACGTTGCAACGTTACAAAGAGCTTGGATTTGTAGAAACAAGTAACGTCGCGATGTTAGGTTCACATGTCGCAACATTGCTTCTCCACGTTGCAATGTCAGCACCCTGTATGGAGAACTTTGCAGTGTGGTCACAATTCTATGGTTGTAACCATGACCCAAAAAAGATGATTGAGGACTATGATTCAATGACAAGGGAGCTTCTCAAAAGAGATAGGTCGACATCACTACCTTTAGAGGGGAAATGTTGGGGAAATGGTTTATATCCTAATGTTTTGAGTCAAGGTAGGCTTTTTCAGCCACTATTGTTCTTAAATATTAAGTTTTCTTCAACATAATTCCTTTTATATCCTAGTTTTGAGTTAAAGCTGGCTTCTTAGCCATTGTTCTCAAGCATGCAATATTTTCCCCAACACACAACAGTTCAATATATATTCAAAAATAAATAGTAGGCTTATAGCCATTGTTTCATCAATTTTTCTAGAGCAGTACTTGATAGACACATTATATCATCATCCACACACAAACACACTTCCAAAGGTAGGCCTAATGCCACCTTGGTCCACTAATGCAATGTCATGACTGTAATTGCACGTGAGCTAGTGTTCAATGAATCTGCAAGTAGTACACACAAGTTCATCACATCCAAAGGTAGCTGAATCTTGGGTAAAATTTATCTCAATGTCGTTCTTTACAAGTCTTGCTGTGCAATGTCATTGAGTTTCCATCAACAATCCAAGCACAAGAAATCAAGTATCTCAAGAGCAAGTCCTCATTCAACCAAGAAAGGGTCGGATTTTGGCCACCTAGCAAAGGTTAGAAATGAATCATTAGTGCCTCAGGACAATCAGTTGTCATCATAGGCTATGGAGTACTGCAAAGAAAAAGAGACATGTTAGTGCCAATACAGATCAAGGAAAATGAGCACAAGCAAACAACTGAGATTACCTGGATGGAAATGGCACTAGGTTGGAAGTCATTGAACTAACACAAGAGGTTCCTAAAATACAAAGTCAAGGAAGTTACAATCACTACAAGTTTGTGGTTGTAAAGCCAAAATAAGGAATACTAGTATGACCAAATTGAATAATTTCCAAAGTTTCCCAAGGCAAACGTCTATCTGGCATAAACTTATAGAATCACCTTTAAGTCTTTTCTACTGATAGAAAAAGAAAATTTTTTTGGCAATGTATGACTTTTGGTCTACCAAAGAAAAAGTCAAGATCGATCAGATAAAAATAACTCAATCTATGGAAAAATCTTTTACCAAAAGGTTATTGGAAATAATTGTCGAAAGTTTCAATATTTGCACCTTGGAAAAGTTTTAGAATGGCCATATGGCCTTCAAAGAATTTTTTTTTTAAGGTGTACTAGTGGTTATTTTCAATATATGCACCTCAAAAAATGTTTAGAGTGGCCATACACCCTTCAAAGAATTTTTTTTTGGAAGGTGCACTAGTGGTTATTTTCAATTTATGCACCTCGGAAAATGTTTAGAGTGGCCATACGACCTTCAAAGAAAGTTTTTTCAAAAGTGCAATAGTGGTTAGTTTCGGTTTCCGCATCTTTGAAAATTTTTAGAATAGCTAAATGGCTTCAAATGAATTTTTTTTGGAGTGTATACAAGAATATTTTCAAAAATTACACTTAAGAAATTTTCAAAATGGCCGATTTTGCATCAAATGAAAATTTTGAATCCGGCATGTGAAGGGATGTACATTCACTATAATTTTTTTTTTTCGAAATATGCATTAGAAAAAGTTTTGAAATGGCCAAAACCAAGCCAAGGAAAATTTTGAATTTCGGCATCGAAGAAAAATTTCTAATTGGCATCAAAACAAAAGTTCTTTGTTTGAATTTTTCCTGTAAATGAAGAATGCAACAAAAATTCTATTAGAGAAGGTTGTCGAGAGTAGTACCTACATGTAGATGAATGACAATTCAAGGATGAGCTAAGCTAGTGGCGGGATAATCGGTGTTGTTATGAATGGAATCGATGACAAGGGACAAAGAAAAATCAAACCTTGGAGCCACACTGACGACAATCGTTGCAGTAGGTTCGATCTTTGGATTTGTGGCAACGACGATAAAAGGGGTTCGACAATAATAATATGTAAACTTGCAGTAGCAAAGGTGATGTTGGATTTCTGTTTGATGGCTTTGAGGTCGAGAGGAGGAGCAGCGACGTTGACCTTCGACGGACCGACGTCGGTGGTAGCAACGAAAATGGAGATGATTGGAGCAGCCACGGTGGTAGTGGATAGATTGAGAAAAGGGGCAGTGTGGCTTGCGGGTGAAGAAGGAAAAGAATAGAAGGAAGAAGAAGGAAAAGAAGAATGGAAAGGAGATAAAATAGTTTCCTTGGGTTACTTAAATTAGTTTTTGGCCTTTGAAATTTTTTTAAAACCTTGGAAAAGATGGTATTTTGCTTATGAATAAGATGAAGTAGTAAGATGAGAACTCGGTTGCTGTGTGGGAACGTTCGGTGGAGGAAGAACGAAGGTCAAAGGTTTGAAACGAATATTGGCGGGAACTTTTTATAGGGAAATTAACTATTGCTTTCTCATGTGCTCCAACCGGGTTCACTATTACCATTAGAATTCGAGATCATGGGCTGAAAATTGGACTTTGGAGTCTCGCTGGTTGAAGTTGGAAGCGAAAATATTTTGGGGGCTTATATACATATAAAATGGCCTATCCAACCATATTGTTTGTGGAGGGCAATTGTTTACACTAAAAATAAATTTTTTGGGCTCAAACAGTATTTAATAAATTTTAGACCCAAAGGGTAATGGAATGGGCAGAATGGATACTCTCGAGCCCAAATCAGGCGAGCGGAAATACGAGAAAGCCAAGCTGCAGCGAGAGATCAGCCGTGAAAGGTTTAGGGAACATTTAGAATGTTTAAATAATTTGTCAAAGTTGACAGTAGAGAGTAGTGAAACTTTGTCTCAAAGAGAGAAGAAGGAGGAGACTTTTTCTCTAAGTCATGGCAGAGTTCGTGAGTAGTTATTAGAAGTGGAGAAAGCTACTTGGGGAACAAGACTTTAGTGGAGAAGTTACTTGGAGAACAAGACTCTAGTGGAGATGTGAGCAGTTATTGGAGAAGGTGGGCTAGGGCAGTTATTCAGGAATGTCTATAAAAGGAGGATTCAACATCAAAGAAATGGACGATCAACCAACACTAAAAAACAGAGCATTTCAACATTTTTCTTAGCTTTTTACAAGTTCAGGAGTCGTATTTTTCAGATTTCTAGCTTAGTTCTTTCCAAGCATTCGTTACTTCAAAGCTTCTTGCTTCAATATTTCATTTTCAGTCTAATTCTACAATGAAATTTGTTATCTTTCAAAACTAGTCGACAGGTTTCGCAGCTTTCAATTGATCGATTTTCAAAGTATTTACTACGCATGATTACGAGAATTGTCAAGGGAACTAGGGAATCTAGTTTTCGCTTGAGTAGAAGTTAGATTTCAGTACAGTTTCAGTTTGGAAATACTATAATTTCCTAGCACACCCGCTCATTCACCAATTTCCGTGCTTTTTGTATGTTCTGTGGTGAACTCCAAAAAAAAAAAAAAAAATCACCAGCTTGACACTAGCATTTATAGCGGTTAGCGAAGCCACCCAGTATTACTTTATATAATATTATTCCATAGGTCACTGTGATCTGACAAGCTGGTATCGAGGCGTGGATTCGAGTTTGGGTGGAATCATGGTAAGTGTGGGTTTAGGATTGTTGTATACTTGAATTATTCATTATAAAAGCCCATGATGGAGATCTCCTCAATTGTAAGGATTTATATGATCCTATTGAGGGAGATAATGCCTAGCCAAGTGACATGTAAAATGCTGATTGGAAGAAGTTGAAAAAGAAAACACTAGGTGTCATTTGCCAATGGGTGGACATCAGTCTCCCCACACTCTTTGGAAGAACTTGGAAAACATATACAAGACAAAGAACACATAAGCAAAGACTTTCTTGATGCGGAACCTGATGAATTTGAAGCTAAAGGAAGGCTAATCAACTGTTGAGCATGTAAATGATTTCGAAGGAATGATCACATAGTTATCAGTTGCAGGTCTCTCTTGATGATTAGACCTTGCTACTTGGCTTATTGCTAGATAGTTGAAACACTGTGATTGTGTCTTTGGGAAATTTAGCCACAGAAGGAAAAGTCGCTTTGGTTATAGTTAGAATTAGCCTATTAAATGAAGAAATTCAAAGGAAGGACTTTGTAGGTAATGGCACACATGCCCTTGTCACCGAACAAGAACGAGGCGAAATGATAATCATTTGGGAAAAATAAGTAAAGAATTAATAGGATCAAATTCGGAGAAGATAGAAATATTTATCATTGTGGTAAACTAGGCCATATGAAAAGAAATTGCAAATTCCTTAAACGAGGGGAGTAGAGCGAGGAGTGGGAAGACAATAAGAATCTTGCTATGTTTTCTTGTGGGATGGTGACAGGGTGGTTTACTGCAACGGAAGATTGATGTTATGTAGCAAACCAAGATATTGAGTAGGTGGTGGATTCAACAACATTATACCACTGTGTCCCCAAAAGGGAATTTTTCTCAACATACAAGGCAAGAGACTTCGGCGTTGTGAAAATGGGAAACAAAATTATTTCCCAAATCGTGGGGATTTGTGACATTTACATACAGACAAGTATGAGGTGCACATTAACATTGAAATATGTGCAACACATTCCAAATTTGTGTCTAAATCTTATTTATGTGCATATGCTGGACAAGGATGAATACAACCACTCTATTAGCAGTGGGAGTTGGAAGATCTCTAAGGGATCATTGGTGGTGACACGAGGCAAATTATGTTTCTCATTATACAAGACATATGTGAAGGTGTTCGGAGGTCAACTAAATGCAATTGACGATGATACTTCTCCAGATTTGTCGCATAGACGACTATAACATATGAGCGAGAAGGGGTTACAAATTTTGGCAAAGCAGTCTCTCATTCTAATGGCCAAAGGCAAATTATAAAACTCTTGTGATTATTGCTTATTTGGGAAGCAACACAAAGTGTCATTCCATAAGAACTCCACTCGAAAGTTAGATAAATTGGAATTAGTATGTTTCGATGTTTGTGAACCCATGAAAGTAGATTCACTAGGTGGTAACAAATACTTTGTTACGTTCATTGACGATGCTTCACGAAAGACATGGGTATACCTGCTGCAGACCAAAAGTCAAGTATTCCGGTATTTTAAAAATTTTCATTCCATGGTGGAAAGAGATACGGGAAATCCTCTAAAGTGTCTTCGAATTGATAATGGTGGAGAATATATCTCCAAAGAATTCAAAGAATATTGCTCTAAGCATGGAATCAAGAACGAGGAGACGATTCATGGTACACCACAACACAACGGTATTGCAGAGATGATGAATCAGACCATTGTGGAAAAAGGCCGGTGCATGTTAAAGTTGGCTAAACTTTCAAAGTCATTTTGGGGTAACACCACAGTCTACCTGATTAATAGATCGTTGTAAGTTCCTTTGGATTTAATATTTCTGAAAGATTTTGGATGGGAAAATATGTTTCATACTCTCACTTGAAGATATTTGGTTGCAAATTTTTTATGCATGTTTCAAAGGAGCAGAGATCGAAGCTCGATGTTAAAGAAATTCCTTGCGTGTTCATCAGATATGAAGATGAGGAGTTTGGCTACAAGTTATGGGATCCAAAAAAGTAGAAAATAGTCGAAAGCAGAGATGTTGTGTTTCATGAACATGACACCATGGAGGAAAATGTGAGAGGTACAAAACTCACATTTTAAGGTGTTGCAAACCTGACACCTAAACACATTTCATCAAAAAGTATCACTGATGATGTAGGGATACCTGAATCAAAACAAGGGACGAAAATTGATGAACTGGTCATCATGAAGGAAGATAATGGAGATGATGGTACAAGAGGCGTTGATTAGGGGAAGTAGGTATCTCCTGAAGAAGGACTTCTCGATGTATCGGGGAGGTATTAATCGGGTCGACCATTTCAGCAAGGAACTGATTTAGACGGATAACTTGGAGGAGAGCGCCTACGTAAGATATAAAGTTATGAGTATATTCTAGTACTTTAATGAGGTGAGCTTGAAAGATTTCAGGACGTACAGTCTTAGAAAGATAAAGGATGTTGGATAAAATTCATGAAAGAATTGTGGAATGCAAAGCATATCCACAAGAAGTTGAGGAATCTGAGGAAGGAGCGCTGGCTTTGGATCCCTACTAAGGATGGGCTCCCGCCTTCATTTGTTTGTTGCATGGGTTTGGAGGAGATTTGTAAGGGTTGGCCTAAGACACAATGATCTTTCTTACATGTAGTCAGCGTTACGTACGAGGAATCTGAGCAATCAAATTCTCTCATCACCTCTTGTTGCCGCCCAAACCCTTTTTGAGGCCAATGGAATTGGAAATTTCTTTACCCAATCAAAATTGTCAGTGTATCCACCAATCAGGTTCATTCTTGAGTTCATTTGATTGCCTATAAATAAGCTTTCAAAGAACAGTAACATGTACGAGTGCCAACAAGTCATTCTTTCAACCATAGAGAGTTGAAAGAAGGTGTGAAATAGTTGGGGCTATCACACTGAGAATAGTGGTGAGAAATATATTACTTCACAGAGAGAGTATCGAGAGGTAAAACTGTGAGGATTGTGAGCATATCTTGGGTGAGTGACATCTTGTTTCAGTTTTATCTCATATTGGATTTTTTTTCTCGGATTTTCTCTATGGAGGTTTCCCTTATTTTGAGGGTTTTACCATGTTATATCGGGTGTTATTATCATCTTCTCATTTTATTCTCTATAGATTGTCTTAACCATCCAACAGCATTTTCATTTCCTCAAGATTGGCTTAGCCATTTAGCTGCACTTTCATTTCCTGAAGGTTGACTTGGTTACCCAACTATTGATTAATTTATGAAAAGTTTGACATTGCCACCTAACTCTGTTTTATCTCGTGGATTGATTTTTCCACCCAATTGTTAACATTTAAGATAGATTGACAAAGTCACCCAAATATTACTTACTATAGTATTCAACACTTCACTCACAATCCCAACAATAGCTACCAATGTTATCGTTTAGCTTAAGGTCATCTCGTCAAAAGACTAAAACAAGAGAGTTTTAGATGTAAACAATTTTTTTTTAAAATTACAAAAATAATGTATATTTGAAACTATTGCCCAATCTAGTTCGTCCAGGCCACGTAGGCGACACCTCAACAAAGGCCGTTGTCCTGAACATCGGCTTTACAAACTTTTTTAAGATAAAGCTTCTATTTTGGACAGAGGCTTCAAATTTGATTCAAAAGCTGCTTTCCTCGACAACGGTCGTGTTTAAAATTTAAGCAAAACCCTTCTTCTTTTTCCCTCCTCTATTTATTCCATTTCTCTCAACTCCTTCCCCCCTCCGGCAAAGGCGTTAGGGCTTGGTGTTTTGTGCCCCATTTCTTCTCCTAGTACTCCACAACAGGTAACCCTCCTACATTGGACTATTTTTTTTTATTGAAAATTTCTTACATTTCTGGTTTTATTTGGTGTGTTTTGTTGATAATGTGGTGATAAATCTTTGGGTTTAGTTCCCATTTTAATATGTGGTGATAATCTTTTGTTGGTGTGTTTTGTTGATAATATGGTGATTAAATCTTTATTTTCTTGAGAAACCAAACATATGGAAGCTAAGGATTTGTTTGACACCTGTTTTTTAGACTATTTTTGAGAACAATTATTTGAAAACACATAGAACATTATTTTGGTGTTTTCTGAAAAGTGTTCTTATTATCTAAATTTAGTGTTTTTTGTGTTTTTCTTAAAACAAATTTGTTTATTGATCATTGAGAAGCAAAGTAAAGTACGAGCTCGACCAACTAAGTTGCTCTGTTAAGATTCAGAAAGAGAGTTGGGTATGTTCATCCAATACTAATGTAAGACGGATACTTAAAGTTATCATAGGGAATTAAAGTCCAATTTACAAAATTAAAAATTAATTATAATTCAAAGAAAGGACATTAATTTAGGGAAGACAAGGTCTTCTCCTTGATCATAGGAATTTATTTATAGTTATTTCTATTTTTGCACCAACAAAATAATTTAAACTTGTGGGACATATATTGGAAATACGCATATTCACACATCTTCACTTTCCATTGTAACATAGGACAAACTTTGGATCCTTCCCTTTGCCATACCCGCCTTGGTTCTTAACTAATTGAACTAGGTCTTATTGGCTTTTTTTTTTTTTTTTTTATTGAAGAGTATTGGCATTTGTTTTTATAGTTATTTCTATTTTTGCACCCAAAAATAATTTAAACTTGTGGGACAGATATTGGAAATACGTATAGGCACATATCTTCAATTTTCATTGTAACATAGTAATCTATTTCTTACAAATTCATTTCTATCGAGACTTGAACCCTGGATCCTTCGCTTTCCCACACCCGCCTTGGTTCTTAATAACTTGAACTAAGTCTTATTGACAATTATTTATTTTTATTGAAGATTATTGTCATTTGTTTTTAAATCTTAAGTTCTATTAAAAATAAATATGATTTATATAAAATTTATTAAGCGATTGAAATAGTAAAGAGGTGGGATAAATTTATGAAATCCTATGTTCGAATCCAAAAACAAATACTACAATGATGTAATGCTAAATGAATAAAAGTAAAAAAAATGATAAATAAAAATTATTAACATTTCTAATTTATTTTTATAAAATTATAAAAACTTGAGCTCTTAACAACTTGAACTAGGTTTTATTGGCGTTTAATTTTAATAATTATTATTTATAATCCAAGATAATTTGAAATATTAATTCATTCCTCATCACCTAAAAGGATTAACATCAAGGAGATACCATTTGGGTTGAAAGGATATAATTTCTATTATTTTAGTTTTAAAAATAAAAATAATCAAAGTTTATATCGATGATCTGGTCGGACCATGGATCGATTATTTTATATTATTATTATACATAGTTTGTATATCCTCATATTATTTAACTGATTGGAACCATTTTGTATAGGTCAAATATGTTTGTTTCCACTATTCACATGATATGTTATTACAATGGAAAATCACAGGGATTGAAGCAGATGTGAAAATCGTCGAAACAAATTTGTCATTGTGCCTTTGGATGTACCGATTGATTGCACGTTTGAACAATTGGGTGATATAATATACTTAAGGACATACATTGACAAACAAATGTTCAAATTAGTAATGAATTTGTAAGTATCCCTTGAAAAATTAAGAAATAGGTTCCCAGCAACGTCGATATGGATGACAATAGTGTGCAGGAGTCATTGAGAGTGGTTAACATAGCATGGAGAAGTGAATTGTATATTAGGGGTCGTGGTTAACATAACTTCCATACTCTTAACTAAGTTTTAGAGAATGAACAAGGGATATATGTCTTTGTGGATGCTGCAACTTGTGATGTATCAAATAACCCAGATAATGAGGACCTAGATGAGTCATCCACTATTCAGTATCACTTAGCACCATCACCTAAATTTGAAAATGTGGAAAACCTTGGTAATGTTATTTCAAGTGATTAGACTCCATGGGTGAAACATGCTACCAGATACTCAAGTGGAAAATTTGTAGTTTTGCCAAGAGTTTTGATTAAATATGATTTACCAAGAGGCTACAAAGATTTACTCAATTAAAGCACACCAGAGTTTGTAGTTGTTGCATCCTTAAAATTTTTCTAGTTTAAGATGGCAAAGGAAGGCGGAATGTCGTGTCATGAAGCTTTTTTAGCCCTTGCATGGTTGTGAAAGAATGTATTGTTGATTAACAGTGTAAAGGCTGTAACAATGTCAAATCTTTATTTAATGGAGACATCATCAGGTGGATAAACTTCAGTTACTACTCATATAGACAATTATTCAGGCTGATTCACTTTGGTGACTTGACTTTCCAATCATATCACAGGTACATCACGTTTCTTCAACAGCATAGAGCAAATCAAATCCTAGATATGTTGTAAGTTGGAAAACATTTGATAGTAATATATGCGAACAACGAGATATTTCAATACGTCTTCTAGTAATTCAAACCATCTATTGAAGGGTTTAAACATTTATAGATATACTTTAAGTTTTGATGGTACACATTTGTATGGGAAGTATAAAGGCACGTTAATGATTGCTATAGGGTGTGATGAACATAATCAGTTGTTTCCATTGACATTTGCTATTATAGAAGGTGAGAACTTTGATAGCTGGGGATGGTTCTTAGCATGATGGGTGTAGAGTAACTGTTAGTTTGTGTTATATCGACAAACATCTAAGTATTATGGCGGCTGGGTGATCCTCATCTTGATTGGGTTGAACCATCGCATACGAGGATTTGCATGCGTCTCATACCAAGCAATTTTATGACTCACTTCAAAGATAAACTCTTCAAGAATTTGGTATGTAAAGTAGCTTTAGCGACTAAACAACACATAAATTCAATGACATCTCTTCTGATCGGAGAATTAACAGAAAGCACAACAATGGTTGGAGGCAATCCCTCTTGAGGTATGGGCACTTTCACATGATGGAGGTCGAAGATATGGGATAATGACTATCAACATGTTCGAGGTATTTAACAGTGTTCTTAAAGAAGCTCGTAGCTTACTAATAATTGCATTAGTTCAGTTGACATTTTTCGACAATGGTTGCCGTTCGCGATAAGAAGACAAGGTGCTAGCAGTTAATGTCGGATAGGCAATACATCCTTATGTTGATGCTTAGATTTAAGACGTGTTGTTAAGGAATTTTGAATTCGATGGAAATAGTTCTTTACGATCATCGAGAGATTTTATGTCGAGTCGAGGTGGTCGAACTGACGCCTCGACTTACATGACTAGAAATGCACATGTGGTAGCCTCTTATATATGGTTCCATGTAGCTATCATAGCGACATGTCGGTATCAACGTGTTGATTTTCAATTGTTGTTCAGAGCTGCACTACACTACACGGTCGTCTTATGATACTTGGAAGCGACTTGTTTCGCTCCATATTCAATGAAGATGAGGTGTGTAGCCATGATGGTCCTACGATTGTACCCTTATGAATTGATAAGAAACACATAGGCAGTGGACGTTCTAAATCAATCCATTTGCATAATGAAATAGACGTTAGGGTGTCACGCCCCTACCCCCACCTCGGCAAAGAGAGGGAGCGTGACACGGGACTAGGACTCCTTAACCTTCTTTTCTAACATCGGTGGGCCCAATTCATATTTAAAACCATAAGGAAATAAAAATTATAATACCACCACCGTAGTGGTGTTTAAACTATCCTGTACATATACATGCCTGAGTCCCTTTTACTTGTACTTATACAAATTCCACTATTACAAAAACTTTACATTTACATTATCAAACCAAAAATCGAAAACCTATATTAGGTGGGCTTTTATTGCTATGTTAGCCTTGGCGAATGCGGAATGCCTCGGATGTCATTTTCAATACCTACAAGGATGAAACACCTGTGCTAAGCTTATAGATTAGTGGGAAACATATAACAAATATGACCACTTAAAGTGGTCCACAAGTACCGGATGCATATAACATAATTCTTATATGTCATAGTTTACGTATAACATAATTCTATAACATAGTTTTCATATAACATAGACATATGAGTGTTTCATATCTCAGTGAAGTTCGAGGACTAAGATCTTTTGAAGGTACAGGAATCTGATACATAACATAACTGATTTATTATGCTTTCTTCTTGTTCATTTTAGATTCTTATCATATAAATGTTTGCATATATCATATTGAGATAGACAACATATAAGTATTATGCATGCATAGACCTATAACGATGAATGAGAGGAGACACGACCGCGATGGGTACCCAGAAGGTGCGGTGCAGTATTGAGCAGAGACGTGTACGCCCACATAACGAAGTGTTGTAGCCTTGGCGGGAGTGCGAAGCATTGATTAGAGGCGTGCACGCTCGCGTGGCGGAGGGTGTAGTGGCACTGGCGAGGGTGCTTAGGAAGCGATCGAGACATGCACGCATACGTAACCGAAGTGTCGTAGCAGCAAAGGTGTCGAAGCAACGAGCAGTACTATTAAGTTCACTATTAAGTCTTAACGATTATATAATTATATGTGTGTTATCGGGTTTGTTATATTGTTCGCAATTACATTGTCCAGTGAGGGTAAGAAATAATATTTGCTTAACTTGGCCCAGAATATTTGAGGCTGACGGAACATTTTTCATATAAATTTTATACATGTACTAACCCTTTCATTCGGAATTAATGGATGAACATAACAAAAACAGGGTTACAAGATCGGTATTCGGACTTTACACAAGTTGGAGTACCGGTACTCATCTTACAGTACCGTTACTTAACATTCTCTAGACCTTAGACCACTTTGAGTACGGTGTTCACTCGACTTTGATCTACGTACCAACATCATTACGGACCTTAAATCACTTTGAATGCGAATTTTCGGCTTTGATCTGCGTACTTAACATCATCTGAACCTTAAATCAATTTGAGTACCGGTACTCAACTTTCAGTACCAATACTTAACATCATTTGGACCTTAAATCACTTTGAGTACCGGTACTCAACTTCCGATCTGGAATGCCCAACATAATGCGGACATAGAAATCGCTGATATCGATACTCGAAGCTTTCGGGGCCGTTATAACATCATTTGGACCTTAAATCACTTTGAGTACCGATACTCAACTTTTGAAATCACCGGTGCCAACATCATACGAACCTTAAATCGCGAATTACGGTACTTCGACTTTTCGATGCCGATTACTTAACATCATGGACCTTAAATCACTTTGATCTGATCTTCGACTTTGATTACCGGTCGGTAACTCATCACGGACAACAAATCACTTTAGTCTTAGGTGCTGTTTCGATATCGATGCGTGACATCATCACGGACGCCAAATCACTTTAATTACCCGATTTTCGACTTTACGATATCGGTCGCGTAACATCATGGACCTTAAATCACTTTGAATGGGTATTGACTTCCGATATCGGCATAACATCATCTGAACCTTAAATCACTTTGAATATCGGTACTCGGCACAGTCACGATGCAGCCCATATCATCCCGAACCTTAATCCACTTTAGTGCTCCGGTGCTGCGGCTTTGGTACGATTGCCAACATCATTTGACCTTAAATCACTTTGGTGCCGGTGCTTATCTTTGGTACTGGTACTCGATACCCTCTTATTTGAAAACATCTTTGGTACGATTTTCAACTCTCGGTCATCGATGCTTTCACCACTTCTCTAGAATTAAAAACAACATTGAATCACGGTACTCCGACTTTTAATACCGATACTCTTGATTTAAGCAAAAGTAAGCTGGATTAAGCCATTTTATCGAATCTTCAACTAGTAACCCATCTCGAAACCCGACCCTGAAACCCTGACACAAATCACTTTTATACGAGATAGGGTTCTTGAGCCCCAAATATAGGCAAAGAGAGGAAATTAGGAGGGTTTCTGCTTAAGCCAAATACAGAGTCGAACAAAGATGTTTCCCGAACATAAGATTCCATTACACGTATAGTTTCCCAGGCACAGTTTTCTTCTTCTTATCTTCTTCCTTCATCTTCTCTTCTTCCTTTCTCCCTTTCTCCACCGTAAAGCCCTAACCTTCCAAAGAAAAATGAGATATTTTAAGACCTTGTTTAGTCTTAACCCATTTTATCCTAACTTTCCATTTTTTTCCATTTGGTCTTTCCCTTTCAATCTATTTGCAAATCTAACTTATCATATTTTCACTTTATCATATAATCTTTTCATCTTATGTCACTTGGGTCCTTAATTAGAAAATTACCAATTTACCCTTAGTACTCCAATTTCCGAAAAAATATCAATTTTACTTTTCTTATACTACAAAATTGTAATCTACTAAGGCCTAATTCGGGGTGTTACATGGGGGAATTTACTATCACATGTGGGGTTGTCATGATCGAATTTGTCCTTATTATTAAGACCAAAACATGTTGCACATTTATGCATTAGTTATGCATGCAAGATTATGACGTTATTACCAAAGGACTATTGTCTAATCCGACGGCGCCATGGCTCTGTTGACATTATCTGTATATAAACACCAATCTCTTAGAGTAAAATCATTTTTTCAAAGTTGGTTTGCGATTACGATGTCTGCTGAAGTGCACGAATTAAACAGTAATAAATGGATTTAAGTCGGTCTCGATCCAGAGATCTGAAATTTTAAATCCAACTACATTACTCAATTTCCATACTATTTGGACCTGAATGATGGTAGGATCCATTAAGGTCTTTGAAAATTAAAGCGAACAAGTCGCGAACTATCAACATGCTGGAAAATAAAGATTAAAGAATAAAATTTTATAAAGAAATGAATACTGAATAGTTATCCTCGAGAGGACACATCAAATCAGAAAGCAGAGTGATAGTAGACTATAGATTCTGTAGTTACTCTGATAAAATTTTCGATTTAATTCGAGTTTCAAAATCATCAGCGTTGTAGTACAGCTGGATCTCTCCACGCTCCACATTTCATTATCTAATTTATGACGTTCTCTCGAATAAAAATTAGATAACTTCTTTTAAAAGGACTTCCTTAATCTGGATATTTTTCTTTTTCAATACTTCATACCCATTTATGGGATTTATCAAAACCTTAAGCTTCAAGTTCGGTCGGCTTGAGGATATCTGAAACTTCCGGATTACTCCTCCTCCCGAAATTAGAATAGATCGACCTTTCGTGATTAGATCCACATTAACCGCGAGTTAGTCTCTTTGCTCCGAATTGAGGTGAACTCTTTGCTTGTTTAAAATGAATGACTCATTCAACTCGTTCTTGATTTAGTGAGGAGGGGATTTATCTAGAGTGAACTACATTTCAAGATCCACTAATAGGGTTAGTATACCTTCAAAGAAATGTACATTACTCTCGGGAATGTCTTCCACGTGTCCTCGAGAGGACCTCACTTGAAATCGAGCAATGGCCTTAAATCTTAACGGGTATAAGAGCGATATTCCAGATCCCAGGCATTAAACCCAAAACCGGAAGTAATCATTATTTGAAGTGTAATCTAGCGTAAGCGATCTCGGGAAAGATAAGTCGACTATCATGTTCATAATGGAAGAAATTTGGATTCTCAATTGCGATCACAACGTCGACATTCATCACGTTCATGAACAATTGTTAAATTGAAGTAAATAAATGGTTCAGGAAGTATGAACCGACATTAGGTGTGGATGAAACTCAAATCAGACTCCACCGCATTGACTTGAGCAAACGACAGCATCAGTTGGAGTGCGAAAGATCTGAGAGCGTGAATGCTTCTGAAAGAATGAATTCAAAAAAATAGAAAATAAAAAGGAGATGACTTTAAAAGTACTCGTGGATTCTCATTAACGACTGGCTGCGAATGAGTTGGATGTTGTAATTTATAGCGGAGTTCCTCAATTGGGCCTAATCTGATATGGCTAACGTAGTTTTAAGTAACCGGTGATCCTTTGTTGATCGGCAGGTTTCCTTAATCGTGACATCATCGATGTCGCGACGTAAATCTCCACGTCGCGATGTCAACTACTCCCGTGTTACCTTGATTTGGTCATTCATGATGTCGCGACCTCTATATCTTGTCGTGACATCTTCTCACGTCTTAGCTGGTCTCAATTTCACCTCTCACGATGTCGCGGCGTCTATATCTTGCTCCGTGACCTCGGCTCGAGTCATCTATGATCTTTGGTGATCTTGGATATCGCGACATCAATCTCTGTCTGACATCGTCTTAAGCGCAAAGCTGGCCCAGTCGCTCTGTTGTGGCGACATCCAGTTGATGTCGACATCGCTATGACTCTGCGAAGCTTTGCAGTCTAGTCGTTTCTGATGTCCACGACGCCGATATCGCTATCGCGACCTCACTTTATGAAACTGACCTTATGGCGAAGCGGCGGGTCTTATGCCGGCGACTGATCTTATGTCGCGACATCGACTTTAAACTTCACGATCTTCCGCCCGGTAGCTTTGATCGTCGTGATTTGACCTCTTTAGCCGTAATGGCGATTCATTTCCGCCGGCTTTCATCTGATGGTTCCTGATGTCGCGACATCAATCTCTTGTCACAACATCTTGTCACGTCTTTTGCAGATTTCAACTGGTCTTTTGATGTCGTGACTTCAGCCTCTTGTCGTGACATCATCAAGGTGACATCAATCTCACGTCGCGACATCGACTTAAGTTCCGGTAGCTTCATCAGTCCAAACCTCTCATAGCTTAAAGGTGTTTTATTTGCCAGCGACCTCTCATCTCGTCCGCGACATCAATTGTTGGCCGGCGACTCGGTGTCTTGTCGCGGCGTGGATTTCTCTTAGCTCCACGATTACCGCCGGTACGCGACACAGCGCTAGCCATTCTGCATCAATTCGAATTCTTTTGGTGTCACGACCTCGAAATTTGTTATGTCGACCCTAGCTTCACGCCGATAATCGGCAGTTCTTTTTCATTTACGCTACGCCATTCGTACGCTTTTCTTCCTTATTGCTGTATTTTCTACTTTCTTTCTCTCTTCACGCTAATAACAATTTAATTTGAGTTTCTTCATATTTACGTATATTAATTATTCATTTCTAGATGAAAATAGAAACGAAAAATGGACTAAATAAGATGACTTTAAGCTCATCAAACTCCCCAATTAAGTTTCTTGTCTCGAACAAAAAGAAAAAGAAAATTGTTTGTCCTCGAACAAAATAATTTTTAAGGACATTTTTCAGTGATTTGTTCTGCAGTTTCATTCAATTTAATTGCAATGCAAGGTATGCAAAATTTTAATACATTTAGCTTCAAGTCGATTCGAGGTTGGTCTACACTCTTTATGTTATATGCAAACTATCATGTGTTGAAATTGTTTTAAACAATATACTCATTTGGATCTGTTGAATAATGAATTAAATTCCTTTCTCAATTTATAATTTGAGTCATTTAACTCCCCAAGTTCTTCACAATTTTGATTGTTTCCTTTCTTTAAATTCCATAGGCTTGTTTTCATATTGATCTCCACTAATGTGGGTGGTCGACCCTTCAGGATCAATCAGAATCTTGAAACATATTGTGAGGCTTGGGTAATGGGTAGGATGGAAGGAATTTTAGGTTAGATCACCTGAACATTTTCTCTTCTCCTTCCACCACTTCTTCTTATAGTTTCTCTATTAAGCTCCCTAAACTTCATGTTTGGGGATATCTCTTTGTTCTTCGTTTAGGAAGCTATGTTCCCCCTATTTTACTCTTATAATTTCGAGGAATTTCCTTGGTTTGCTGCAACAAGGGATAGTGCAATGTTTAACTTTTAGGCTTTCTAAGCACTCTTGAACTTTGGGTTAGTAACTCCCATACCAGATGGCATTGAGGGTCTTAGATTATTTGAAACACCCTAAGAACTTAATTGAGAGTTAGGCCCACCAGATAAAACTTATCCTAGAAACCTTCTTTTCTGCTGCATTTACACTCCTTGCCTTTTTCTTTTCATTCCCTTTTGAGTTCCTCAAAAATATAAACTCCCAAAGGCTTCATTTCTTTCTTCCTCTTTGGATTGCAGGTAATGTGTAGGTTGCTTTCTTGAAGGATTGATGTCTTAAGATGAGTTGGGGTTTCCATTGGGTCTATTTTGAAAAAATGAAGCATTTGGCTCGATTCACGGAACTCTTTGTATATGCCTCGACATATGAATAGGGATAACTAGCATGCTCAAACTATCCAAGAATCTTTGTATCATCTCTTGTCAATTTGAATCACCTAGGATTTCACTTCAATCAATAATCAACAAATTCTAGAATGCGGATTTATCATTTGTGACTAACTATAAAGAGTATCTTGACCCATTTTTATTTATGAGTAGTTAAGTTAATTGATATTCAACGGGTTCCTTGACTTACACGATTCATACCCGCAAAAACTCAAAAATATGTTTGTTCCATGCATTTGTAATGCCTTCCTCTGTCTGGACTTATCGGTTAAAATATAAGTAATTTTTTTTACCTTGTTTTTCAATTAAACTAGATGCATTTTGTCCTTATTCTGCAATTTTTCCTCATTTCGACACTCCCTACTCTACTTGCTTCATTCAATTAAGATAATGTCCTCTTAGCCGGTTTTTTATTGGAACTATTTCCTACTTTGATTTCTAATCATTTCAGCCACAAGCAACCTGACATTAGACAATGATACAAGAATAGTACCATGACAGATTCCATTTAACTCTCATTTTATTTAGTTGATTTCAGCCCATTGGATACAGATATGGGAGGAGGATGGTGCGAAAGGTTAGGTAAGGAGAAGGTCACATTTCTTCTTTTGGACGAGTGGCAAAGTATCGGGGATCTGGGTCTAAAGTGTTCAAATGAGGCTGGGAATGAAGGAACTTCCATTTCCACTGCTCCTTCTCTTCTTAGTTTCCTCTCAATCCTGTTCTTCAATGTGATCTCATTAGAGATCGACTTTCTTGTTCGGTACATCTTGTCCTCTTCCCAAGAAGCCATTCATTTGTGTTCTCCATTTACTGTCATGACTTCGAGAATTTAGAAAGAAGATTGTTGTTAATCAAATCTAAATTTTCCGACCATTCCTTACTGTGAGTTCGACCTCCCATTGCTTTTTGTCTCTCTCATTCGAGTTTGTTTTCTGGCTCATGCAGTAGAGATTTGTATAGTAATTTGAACCCTTTATCTGCTCCCAAATTTGGTGTCCTGCTCTTTATCTCTTTTCTCACAACAATGCTAGGAGTTGGCAAATCTCGATCAGCCCCCGCTGTTATAGAAAACCGTGACTGGTTTGAGTTTCGTTAAAAAGATCTTGATCTCTTTCTTCATTTCTTTCTTGAACTCTTCTCCCTTCTTTGCTTGACATTTTTCCCATCGTTCCTCGTTCTGTTCGATTCTTCCTTCCTTTGTATTTGTTTCTCTTCTTTGGATCTCCACCTCATGCTCCCTTCTTTTCTGTTTAATTCTTAACTGCTGTTGGTCTCTTAACTTTCAATTCTTTTCATACATGCCTTCTCTGAATTCCTGCTTTAGGTTCCACTCCTTCTCTCTTTCTTCTATTCTTTTCTTGCGCTCAAGTGAGAGCTTCGGGGTGAATTGTCCTCTTGTGTCTCCTCTTGAGCTTTCTCAGTGTTGAAATTTACATTTTGTCTGGGATGGGAACTAGCGAGGGGATGGAGAAGTCCTATTAGGCTGTGTCTTCATCTTACCCTTGCCCTTCATTATGCAAACATGTAAATGTTATGGTCGGAGTGATGTCAGCTGGGTGCTCTGCTCCTTGATCGATGGCCCTGGTCTCCTTTTACAGTTTCTTGACTTGGGTTTCTGTTTCCTCTCCGGCCTCCACTCCCTCGATTTCTTGGTCCCTTACTAGCTCCCCTTCGAAGGAGGGTGAAGCTCTTAGGACTTCTTCTTCTAACTCAGCTCTTTCACTCCCGGCCTTGAGCAAGAGGCGTGATTGTTCTTTGGAGTTGAGAAGCGGGGACCTCTTTTGTTTCCTTCGTGATATCTCATGATAGAGTTCTCTATGATAAACTCTATGTATTGATCTTGTATCCCTTTAGTATGGCATCTGTTGATGAGTGTGACTTCTTGTTCTCATTGTGCCTTAAATGTCTTGTTGGAATAAACGAGACGCCGGGAAGTAAAACCATACCTTTGCTTCTTCGGTGGGAGGCTCCCATTTGTTGATTCTTGGCTTTCCTTCTTCTGAGTGCTAGCCCTTCCGTGTGTGATGAAGCTTCGGCAATCTTTCTAAGATTCGGCTTTCAAATTTTCTTGAATTTGGAGCCATGTGTGCATTGTCATGCCATAGGCGTTGATGGCCTTACCGCTTAGTGTAGGCCAGGACTCCTCTAACAAAAAGCAGGCTCCATCCTTCCTTCCACCATGTTGGGACCAAAACTCTCTCTGATCTTGTATATCACCTTTTTGGTGCGGCGCAAAGACTCTCCGTCCTCTCTGTTCTATCATCTCCTTGAAAGGAGTAACAGGGGTTTGAATCTCCTCTGCAACAAAACCCTTGTTAGCGTAATACTTCTTCCATGAGAATAAGCTTCATCGAGAGGCGAAATCTTCTACTTCTCTCCTTTTTCCACTTTTCCACTGCCTTTCTTGAAGTCCGGAGCTTGGTGCTTAGATGGCGTCTCTCACCTTGTTCTTCCGAAGTGAATCTCATCTAGCGTTCTCCTTGATGATTTCTTCTTCTTCGATTGTTCGTGTTCCTCGTTATCTCGTCGAGGTTAGGGACCGGTGTAGAATTTCGGCCGTTAGACGAGAAAAACACCCGAAGGTTGGGGCCCCGCTGGGGTTTGGTGCGGGATTCGAGAGAGGAAGCGTGAGAATGGTTATGTGGGTTGGAGTGAATGAGATAGTTTTCAACGATTCTGAAATTCAATCCAATGTTCGTGAAGTGATTAATGCTTCCATTTATGACTTGTCGCTGACTTGATTCAACCTCCTTTCATTTTAGGAATCATTAAATTTAGGGGCTTTGGAATGAGTAGTTGGCATGTCGCATTTTAGCATCGCGACATACCCGGGATCATCATGACATATGCTGGGTTTCGGAATTGTGGATGTGGCGAAATTCTTCTCGAATTTGAAACTTAATTCACTGTAGCGACACCACGGTGGTGTCGCGACATGAATCTCTTTCATACTACCGCATGCTGTTAACCCGAGCGGTCCACGTATGATATTTATGTAGCTGGACGACTAGCTAATGTTGCGACATAACCCTTCTTTTGTGACCTAAGCCTTTAATTCAATGAATTCAAAAACTTTGAATTTTGTTATTGTTTCTAACACATTTAGACATCTATCCAGGTATATTTCAGGCAACGATTTAACAATTAGTTCGATCATAACTACAGGATTTGGTTAAAGAGGAGTTCTCCTTTTCTCATGTTGCGACTCCTGCGCAGGATTCTTTGAGTCCATTCTTATAGTTGCCTTTGCTATTCATGTCTTGAACCCTTACGAAGATCACGCAATAATCAGAAGATTCAGTTAAAATACTGATCAATTTCTAATAATAATAAAAAAAAAAAAAAAAGTGCAAATCTATCCTTACGGAAAACAAATTCGACTTAATTCATAATAACTAAAGAAAGATAATTAAATTTAAAATGTGACATTGAAATCCTCTGGGTTGCCTCGTTAGGCTACTTTCGAGTTTGAGTCCTTATTTGGACTTAACTTTGTTGTGTACTTAGCTGCTTTTTCCCTTAAGAACCAGTTGGAGTTCTTCAACTTCCTCCTCCCTGTTGAGATAATGCTTTAACCTTTGTCCATTGACCTTGAATTCGCCGCGATGCTTGAGTCTTAGTGTCTTGCTCAAATGTAATTACTCATGTATGGCCATTCAATTGGTTTTAATTTCCACGGAAATAATTTGATCTAGGGATTAACAGAGACACATTCACGACCACGAACTCTTTCAAGATTCTCAGTCCATGTCATTTCTTTGTCTTATCTTTGTATATTCGAGCATTGTCATAAGCTTCATTTCAGTTCTTCCAATTCAGGGCAGGTTGGAAGCGGTCTTTCTTCCTTTGCGACCTTAAAATCGAAGTTTAACTTCTTGTTGGCCCGCATTTACCTTGTATTCCCCAAAATTCGAGAGGTAGATGACATGGTTGCCAAAAGCAACTGCGTATGGGGGACATTCGATACGGGAGTTTTGTATGCGATCTGTAGGCCCAAGAGGTGCATCATCAAGTTTGGAAGACCCGATCCTTCTGCTTTGAGCTCACGGTCTTTTCAAGTATTCTTTTTGATCTCCACATTTGAAACTACTGCAACGTGTTAGTGCAGGATGATAAGCTAAACTTATTATATGCTTGATCCATATCTGCTCATGAGTTTTGCAAATATTTTGTTACTTAAAATGGGTTTATCGCTAATAATGGTTACGAGTGGTTTCCCAAACACCTTTCAGAAATATTCTTTGCGAAACTCACAAGCTGTGTTAGCATCATTCCTCGAGATGACTTGCTTCCACCCATTTGGAGACATAATCTTTGCTAAGCGAGTATATAAATGTTTCAAATGATGGTAGGAAAGGTCCCATAAATCCTATTACCAAACATCAAAAATTTGTATCTCATAATACTTGGGGCATTTCATTCCTGCTTTGCTGATATTTCCAATCTTTTGGCATCGATCCACAATTTCACCCGTACACTGTCTCTACCCCAAAGATAGTGGGCGATAAAACACGATTGGAGTATCTTGTGAAGCATTTCTTTCTCACGAAGAGTGTCCCTATATGGTGATGCATAGCATTCATTTAAAATGTTACCTTGTTCACCTTACCTTTATCTTCCTTATTATCATGTCGACACCTCTCTTGAATAATAGTGGGTCATCCCAAATATAATATACGCTATCGATTCTGAAAGTTCCTCTTACATTTGTTAGTGAGTTATTGATACTCCTGGCTTGAGATAATTCACAATATCGGCATACCATGGAAGTTGGAAGAACCTTAAACAATTGCTCATCTGGAAGTTCTCACGTGCTTCACTTTGCATTGTCTTCTTCATCCTTGTTTCTTTCTACTACACGAGACGGTGGTCGGCTATCACATTGTCACATCCTTTTTATCCTTTATTTCCAAATCAAACTCTTTTAGCGTGACACGTCTGTCGATCTTGGCTTGGCTTCGCTTTTTGGAGCATCAAGTATTTGATTGCTGCATGATCTGTGTGAATTACCACATGGGATCCCCCAAATGTATTGCCTACATTTTTCACAAGCAAATACCATAGCTAGCATTTCCTTTTCAGGTGTTGAGTAGTTCTCTTGTGCTTCATTGGAAAGGTCTTACTGGCATATATGACCACTGAATACTTTCTCACTCTTTGCCCAACCACGACTCCCATAGCAAAATCCTTTGGCATCACACATTATTTCAAATCTGATTCCATTACGCGGTGCGACCATTATAGGTGCACATGCCAATCGATCTTGATTTCATCGAAAGCATCCTTGCGAGAATCATCAAAAATTGAACCTTGTATCCTTTCCGATGTCACGCATAGTGAATTACGATTTATTTTTTGAAAAGTCTTTGATGAATCTCTGTAAAATCCGGCATGCCCCAAAACTTCTTACTCCTTTTCTCTTGTGATAGGTGGTGCAAGAGTCTTGATAATGGATACTGGTGGTCAGCCTAGTCGGTAGCGAAATTTTATGCCCAAAGAACAATACCTTACTGTTACCGCTAAAATGACATTTCTCCCAGTCGGTGCTAATTGTTTGTCTTGGCATCTTTGAAATCTTGTTTCAGTTGTTTAAGCATTGATCGAAGCTGAATCCATACCACAGTAAAATCATCCATGAAAATCTCCATCACTTCTTCAACCAAATCTAGAGAAAATAGACATCATCGCCTACGGAATGTATTTGGAGCATTACATAGCCAAATGGCATCCTTCACAAGGCAAAGGTACCATAAGAGGGCATGTGAGCGTGGTCTTCTCTTGATCCTACGGGTACAATATGTCGATTGTACCACGGTACCCATCGGAAAAACAAAGGTGAGGGTGTCTGCTAACCTATCGGCGTTTGACCCGATGTGAGGAAAAATGATCTTTTAAGGTTGCCTATATTCAACTTCTGTAATCAATACACCCTCCCATCCTGTCCACTTTGTTCTTGTTGGAGATGGAAATTCATTTTTTCATTTCGATCCGCGGTAAACCCTCCCTTTCTTTGGAACCACATGGTGTTTCGCTGAATTTATACGAGAAATAGCGTAGATAAAACGACATTCAGCGATTTGAGTACCTCCTTCGACTACTTCTTCATCAGATTCAGTCTTCTCGATGTTCTACATATGGTTTGAAGTCTCTTCAAGCGAATCTTATGCATGCAAGCTGTTGGTGATACCCTTCGGTTCTTGATAGACCAAACTAAAGATTCCTTATGCTTCATAATATTTTCGGCGATCTTTGTTCCTCCGACATCATGATGCAGGTACAAAAAATGATCACTGGTTTTTTTCTTGGTAATTCTAAGTAGGCATACTTTAAATGACATGGCAACTCTTTCAAAACTAGCCCTTACATCTTTGGTCTCTCTTGATGATTTTCCTCTTTTCACTATTTTTCCCCATTATCTTTTGTTGTGCTTCAAGTTCCCAACCACCGAGTTTCTATAGAATGGCTAGCGTATGGAAATTGAGATAGACATCTTGATATCTTTGGGAATTCATCTCTTTTCATTGATAAAGCGGAGTGTTCTGATCATTTATAACATCGAGTTGGAAGTAGAGACAAAATCGGCTACATTGCAACCTTCCTTGTCCCTTATCTATATTTGTCATACTTTTGAAGTCAGTTAAATGCCAGCGGCTTAACCTCCGACCCTCTCGAAGATAAGAGGAGCTCGCTACTGCGTGTCGATCGGGGCGACTCCGGTAGCTAGGAATGGTCTTCCTAATAGTAGGGGTACTTGTGAATCTTAACTCCCATGTCAGGAATGATGAAATTCTTGGGAATACAAACTTCCAGCCAGTGACCAACATATTCAATGACCCTTGGTTTCACCGTCGATGCGTACCTGCCGTTTGTAGAGTAACCGGTTGTGGGAGTAAGCTCCCCCAGGCTTAATTTCTTGGCAACGGAGAGGCATCAGTTGATGCGCTCGAGTCCGCAGAGAGCTTCACGGAATTCAGTCCTCGACAATACAAGGTGTGAAACTCACGGGTCCTTAAATGCTCTTAGTAGTTTCTTTCACATTCTTTTGCTGCCAGTAGCGTTAAAATTCTTATTCCTTAACCCTACTTATTTTCTTTTTCTTGCTTTCATTATGTCCCTTGAGAAATTTTATAAAGTGCTTGCTCCCGAGTCACCACTTGATAAAACATCTTGATCTCTAGCTTAAAAAGTTCTCAAGAACCTTGCAAAGCGCTCCTCCATCTTTGATTTGCGGTCTTGTGGAAATGGGATGACTTGATCCTTGGATGTTCTTCTTTTCTACTCATACCTTTATCATTCTCCATTGTCTCTTCCCTTACGGTATTGCTACTTCTTTGTTCTTTGTCATCTTCCTTTCCTCTCCTTCTAACTCCTTCCCCACTCTCCCTAAGGCACGACCATGCGGTCTTTGGATTCTTCATATCACTTGGGAAGGCATCTTTCCTCTGGCTTTGCGAGGTTAGGCATTTGCCCTACTTGTGTCTCGGGTTCTTCGGGGATGCATTGGTAGTGTTCGAAAAATTTGAGAGTGGTAGCGGTGCTTCCAGTCTCAAATTTTTGTTCATGGGATTCAAGCGGCTTTATTGTCCCCCATATTGCAGCATCTTGTTCCTCGAAAATTTGGGGCCCTCCTCAGCCTGGTATTCATTCTGTGCTCTGTTTCTGTCTAACTATAGTCTTCTTTGGGACTAGGTGATTTCTTGATACCCTTGATGAGGGTTCTGTCCCTGCCTTTGGCCTTGAGAAGCCCCTCCCTCCCACCCATCTGAAGTTCTCACTGGTTTGAGTCTTTGGGTGATAATAATCTTTGGAAGGTTAGGATTGGGTTTAAAATGATAAACTCTTAGCTCACCCATATAATTTAACCTCTGCTGACCCTCATAGAATTCTTGATTACCCTCTCGGCACTTCCGTCATTTAACTCCTTTCGATTGCTCCTATTTCATGAGCGGTGTGTGTCTTTCTTTCTTGCTTGTCCTAACTTTTGTGCATAATGGCATCGACTTGGCCTCCATGGGCGTCATCTTGCTCGGCTAAAACAGTCCTTTCTCTGTTGTTTCCTCTTGAAAGCTCGAAGGAGTTTCATATTACATTGGCGGATCTTTCAATCGACTCCGCTTGCCTCTTGGCACTTTTTCTTTTTAGAATGCTCCCGGCATGAAGCATCGTAATCCCTTTTGATGCATATCATTCATGACATGATGTCTGATGTCGTTGAGTCTTAGGATCTATCATTACATTGGACATCTTCTCATTGGCCAGTTTGAATCTTTCCCGAGCTAAATACAGGGCTTTCATCTTCCCCCTGGCCCGGAACACAATGATTTCTCTCCTTCTTCGTGGTTGAAATTTGGGGAAAGATCTACCTAAGTAGGCCTACGACTAACTCCTCCCAGTATCAACGAAGAACCATATGGTAATGATTCATACCATGTAATTTCTTGTATCTCTTAAGAATAGAATAGGTGCGATTTATGACTTGGTCCACCCCATTCGACGCCCGGTATTAGCCATCCTGAGGAATCTTCCCAGGTGCTCATTTGAATCTTCAGTGGGATGACCGATAAGCGTCTTTGTGGACCATTATGTCGGTCTTGGCTTCAATTCAAAATTATTAGCATCAAGCGGTACATGCATTCGGCTAAAGTATTCTTCTGTATAATTGGTCTCGAGAAATCCTCCATTGTATCGGTGGCCCGGGGCCTTCTGGCTTCACTACGGCCTATGTATTTATTTTGATCCTGCCTTTCTTCTTCATGGTTGAGTTTTACGCTATTGGTCTTTTCTTGAAAGCTTACGGCGTCCTTTACATTTGCATTAATCATTTGGAATCGAATCGATTCTTGTTTCCTGTAAGTGGCTACGACAAAACACGCTTCCATTAATAAGTTAGTCAAATCATCATAAATATTCAATGTGTTTCGTTAAAGGTTAGTGCGGCTGAACCTTTGCGAAAATCTATTTTTGTTCTTTTTTTCTTTAAATGTCAAGAATTAGTATATCAACTTCTTTCATCCCGAATATTGATTTACTTAATTCTTTCGATCCGACACTTGGGCATCATAAAACTGTTAAGACCAAAACGTGTTGCACATTTATGCGTAGTTATGCATGCGAGATTATGGCGTTATTACTTGAGGACTATTGTCTAATCCCCGACAGCAGCCATAAAACTTGTTGACATTATACTATAAACCACCAATCTTAGAGTAAATCATTTTCAAAGTTGGTTTTAGTGCGATGATACTGCCAGTGGTCGACCAGTAATAAAATGGATTTAAGTCGGTCATCGATCCCACTGAGATCACGAGAATTTTAAATCAACTACGACTACTCAGTTTCCATACTATTTGGACCTGAAACGTAGTGGGATCCGGCATTAAGGTCTTTGGAAAATTCGCGAACAAGAGGGAAATTATTGAACTATCAACATCTTTGGAAAATAAGATTAAAGAATAAGGAATTTCTATAAAAGAGCTGAATGCGAATAGTTGTCTTCCTCGGAGGACACATCATTAGAAGCTTGTTGATAGTGAACTTCTCCCGATTCTGTAGTTACTCCCGATAAAATTTCTTGATTAATTCCGAGTTTCAAAATCATCCCGAGGCGTTGTAGTGCATTGGATCTCCAGCGCACTCCATTTCATTATCTAATTTACCGGCTGATTCTCTCGAATACAGGGAATTAGATAACTACTTTAAAGGACTTCCTTAATGTCTGGATATTTTCTTTTTCAATACTTCTTACCCATTTTATGGGTGTAAACCTTAGCTTCAAGTTATCGGTCAAGCAGGATATACAACTTCAGTTGCCCTTCCCCTCGAAATTAGAATAGGTCGGCCTTTGTGATTGAATCCACTGTTAACGAGTTAGTCTCCTTATCAGAATTGAGGTGAACTCTTTGCTTGTTTAAATAGATAACTCATTCGACTCGTTCTTGATTTCAAGTGAAGAGGAAGTTTATCTAGTGAACTTACAAAGCTCAGATCCACTAATAAGCGGTATACCTTGAAAATGTACATTACTCTCGGAATGTCTTCCTGTATCCTGGAGGACCTCCATGAAATGTCAGAGCAAATAATGCTTAATCTTAGCGAAGGGTATAAGAGCGTGTGGTCCCAAGACAATAAACCCCGAAAACCCAGTAAATTCATTAGCGAAATTAACATTCTTGCAAGCAATGCAGGGAAAGATAAAATTACATTATCATGTTCACTTAATGAAGTTTGGATTCTAAATTCTTGAATCACCACGTCTGACATTCCTCGATCATAAGAATATTTGCAAATTATTGCGAAACAATGAATTCGAGAAATTTATGCGAGACTTCAAACATTTCGGTAGTAATTTGAAAATAAAATGGTCGCATTCGACGCCGACTCGGCTTGATAACATCCGGTCGGGGAAATACAGAAAATACGAGGCATGATGCGCTCAAAAAAAAAACGAGGGAAATGAAAAATTAAGAAAAATAAAGAAAAAAAAATAAAAGAAAGGAAATGAGCTTTATTCTGGAACCTCACAAATGCAGTGGCCATGGCTATGAATATGAGGAAGATTTGGATAGGCTGCGTATTTATAGGGTTCCCTCGAGTGGGCCCTAATCGATATGAAGCTAGCGTAGTTTTAAAGTAAACGGGGCCCCAGTCCGCATTCAAGTCAGCGACCCGAGTTTCCTTGTGGCCGAGCATCATCGATGTCGCGACATGGATTTTAAAGTAACGGGCGAGTCCTTTGTTCAAGTCGTGACCGGTTTCCTTATTCGTGACATCATCGATGTCGCGACATCAATCTCACGTCGCGACATCAACTTACTCCATGTACCAGTTTGGTCATTCATGATGTCGCGACATCTATATCTTGTCGTGACATCTTCTCACGTCTTGGCTGGTCTCAATTTCACCTCTCCACGATGTCGCGACGTCTATGTCTTGTCGTGAGCCTCGGCTCCAAGTCATCTGCGTCTTTAGTGATCTTCGGATATGTCGCGACATCAATCTCTGTCGCGACATCGTCTTAAGCGTAAGCTTCAGCGTGCGCTCTGTTGTCGCGACATCAGATTGATGTCGCGACGCCGCTATGTTCTGCGGCCCAGTCTAGTCGTTTCACGATGTCCGCGACGCCGATATCTTATCGCGACCTCACTTTGTGAAGCTTGACCAGCTGGCGGGTCGCATGTACGCGACGCCGATCTTATGTCGCGACGCCGACTTTCGGCAGTCTTCACTTGATGGCTTTTGATAGCCGTGACTTGACCTAACGTAAGTGATGAGTTCATTTCCGCCGGCTTTCGCTCGATGGTTCCCGATGTCGCGACATCAATCTCTTGTATGACATCTTATCCACGTCTTTGCGATTTCAAGCGGTCTTTTGATGCCATTGACTTGACCTCTTATGCGTGACATCATCAGTAATCGACATCAGTCTCACGTCGCGACATCGACTTAAGTTCCGGTAGCTTCATGGTCCACGAGCCTCTCGCGAAAGCAAGGTGTTTTGTTGTCGCGACCTCTGTCGTCGACGGCATCAATTGTTGTCGCGACCTCGAGAGAAATCTTGTCGCGGCGTCCGTTCTCTTGGCTCACGATTGCCCTTGGTGCGACGACCCTTCTTTGTGGCTACCGTCAAATTCCTTTAATTCTTTTGATTGTCACGACCTCGGAATTTGGCGTAATGTTGTACATCAATGAATCGGCCGGTTCTTTCATTTAACTACGCCATTATTTGCCCTTTTCTTCCACTTATTCTTTGCCTTTTCTACTTTTCTTTCTCTTCACGCTACAATAACAATTTGGTGAGTTTCTTCATATTTCTGTATATTAATTATTCATTTCTAGATGAAAATAGAACATAAAAATGGACTAAAAATAGATGACTTTTAAGCTCATCAGCCGCTCTTGTAAGACTAGGAATCAAGTTCAGTGAAAGATGTGATGTAACTCAATTTTTGTACATGGTTATTTTTTTTTTCATTGCCTTAATAATTGCATTCATGACTATGATACTAGTACCTCAATATTTTTTGTTAATAATTATGGTGTCTTTGTGTTATATGTTACAGATATGGCGTTCAATGGGCTTCATGATGCAGATCCTTCAGATCCATTAGTCTTGTTATTGCATGACAGACATAGGTCGCATTTAATAGATACAGAGCAAGTATATATTTTATTAAATATCAACTACTATTACATATCATTGTGTAATATATATATATATATATATATATATATATATATATATATATATATATATATATATATATATATATATATATATATATATATATATATATATATATATTACACAATGATATGTAATAGTAGTTGATATTTAATAAAATATATACTTGCTATATATTTTATTAAATTGCAATCTACCAATTCTAAATTTGTCAATCTTCGTTACTTGTAGTTCCAGGAGGTACTCCACACTCACCAGTAGATGAAAGCCTTCATCAGTATGTAGAGAATGGATCTACGTATTTGTCCATACATGATCCGCTCGGGATTCTATGGTATATATCGCATAGGCCATATTATGATCGATTGACCACTCATCACTAGTCTCGTCGAGAGATGGCGGCTTGAGACACACACGTTTCATGTACCCATCGGAGAGATGACGATAACGTTACATGATGTTACTATCATCCTTGGGCTTTGTATCCATGGACCAGTAGTCACCAGGACATGCGTATTCGATGTCGCGGAGTTGTGTCGGGAGCTACTCGACGCCATACCACCCGCTGATGCTCTCAAAGGATCCGCTATCTCCATACGGTGGTTATGTGACCAGTTATCCACCCCATCACCTGACGCAGATGAGGTCACTTTAAAGCGGAGTGCGTGTGGTTTCATCTTAGCACTAATTGAATCCTTCTTGTTTGCAAACAAGAAGGGAGTGCATGTCCATTTGTGCTTTCTCTCACTACTACGAGATTTGACGTAGATTGTGGCGTATAGTTGGGGTAGTGCAGTACTAGCATAATTATACTGAGAGTTATGCCGATCCAACTTCAATTCTACACGCAGTATTAGCGGTTGTATTACAATATTAGTTTTCTTACTTTTTGTTTATTTTTTTTTCAGCTCTGGTCTTGGGAGAGACTACATGTGGGGCAACCCGATTTTGGGTGACCAGCAGCACATCCAGCAGCTTCAGTTGATCATGCCTTACATGATGACAACGCCGATGTCGTTGATGGAGACGTAGCTGAGCCAGAGCCAACTCTTCCATTAGGGTATAAGTGGAAAGTACCTTTGACACGGTGCATAACCCATCCGGTATACTCCTATACCGAGATCAACTAGATGCACAGACTCTTGATCAGGTAATGGTATATGTAAATGTAGATGGTTTTATAGTAATTTGATTCATATTCATATCAACATTATTGACGTAAAATGTAAATGTGTAGGTCTTATGGCAGCCATACGTCAGAGAGTTAGTTGACCAGGTATCATATATTTGCTTAGCTAATTAAGAGATCTAGCAGACGATGTCACCGCTTATATGTTTTGGGATTTTTGAGTGGCATCGTCCAAAGCGAGTCTTACACCAGTTTGGGCTACACTAGGAGATACCTCCATCTTGGTCTATGATCAAGAGCTACATAAAGTGGATGTAAGTGGACGACTTCACTTAGATTGGGCGACATATCATGCTCAATACGTTGCCTTATGGGATACGTGAGTGGACAGGATTATCACCGCACCCCCTATGGAGGGTATTATGGACTTCCATGATCCATATATGCAGTCGTATAGTCATATTACACGACGTTTTATGACACCACCACTCCATAAGGATGATATAAGGTATCATACTATAGCCGGTACTACTCAGATTTTGGTAAGTTAGAGTCTTATGTTTATAAAGTGTTTTTCAAATTTGAATAAATATATTATGTATTTAGAATTGTTTGATTGGTTCTTTTAGATCTTTGCCTTGGCTGACATAGCTAGTCGATCGCATAGGGCTACCACAAGATTGGTGTACGACTTCCATCGCCAGTAACTAAATCAATGTTACACGGATCAAGAAGCGTCGCGTGCTTGGACACGATCAAAGGCATCACTTCCGTGGACCATCCATTGAATATCAATGTCATAAACTCCGGTTCGTATCTGACCGTTCGAGGTGAGTGAGAGGGGAGAGTTGATCGTGACCGTGCTTTCGGGATAATTGGGCGGGCCGTGCTCGAGATGGTGGGGAGGTCGGTGGTACACCTAAGTAGAACATTGCCACCATTATCACCCACTATGATGTTTGCACCCAGATGCTTATGCCACGTACTTACCCGTCACGAATGCTTCCATACCCCCCATACTTACCTATCACTCGATACTTCCATACTTCCCCATATTACCCATCACTCGATACTTTCATACCCCCCATACTTACCCATCACCCGATACTTCCATACCCCCCATAGACTTACACATCTTTACCATGCTGTGTCATGGAGGAGCCGACTTCCGCGCTGTGGAAGTATCACCTTATCATCCCACCTTTTATCATCCCCTACATTGCCTCCCATCGATGAGATTGATGAGACCATAGTTGACCTTATATTAGAGTTGGGTCCACTTCCAGCTAAGTGATCTTGCACTCAGCGTCTGCATATCTCCCAATGCCGTGTCATTTCATAATTCATCGACTTTATTTGAATTGCTAGGTCTTATAGATCAGCAAATTTGTGTATTATGGCGATTGCAGAGAAATATGAAGACTCAGATCTTGTGGACTAATAATATATATTTATATTTGTATATATTGATATTTGTATACATTTTTTTATATATTTAAATGATTTAGTTTATGTATGAAATCAAAGTTTCTTATTTATTGAATTGGTTATAATTTGGATGCATATGAGTTATGATTTATATATATTCTTGTTCTCACTACACTACTTTGCCAAGGCAAAGAAATGCAGTAACAATCGCTAATGCAAAGGATAGGTCGTCGTGAGTAGTTAGTAAAATTTTAAAAAATTTGCTTTAAAAGCTGTTGTTTTGAACAACGATATTTTGATTAATGATAAAGAAAACCGTTGTTAAAGATAATGACTTTTGAATCAAATTTGCTTAAAAACTGTTGTTCGAAACAACAACTTTATCTTAAAAAAAAATTTAAAGCTGCTGTTTAGGACAATAATTTTGTTTGTACTCATTTTTAAAAAAAATATTATTTACGTCAAAAACTCAAAACTAGGAACCAAAAATCAGGTAGCTAGATCAAAAAGCATACAAAATAATACCGACCGAAAAGCTGCCGACAGAATCCCAAGGTGTTGGGTTTTGTCCTTGCTCCAATGATGGACTACGGGAATCACGGGGATCGTCTTTTGCGGAACAGGGGAATTATGTTAAGGTTAAGGTGCAATGAACCACAAAAATATAATAGGAAACCCAAATCATTAAAACATGTGACATGCATATATACCAAAATAATAAAAACATAAAGCAGAATGATAAGATATAAATGCCCCTTTCGTGTCTCTTTTACATTACTCATTGTTCTTATTCAAAAGAGGAAGGAAAACTTGTCTAATCTTAAAAACCCTCAAATCTTTCCACCCTTAAACAACAAAAAATCCTAAAATTCTTACAAAAATAAATGATTAATCAAATTTAAAATATGAAGTTACATTAACAAAGAATATGTTATATTTACGTTATGAACATGTTATATTAACATATAAAATATGTTATATTTAAAAAAAATCATCTAAACGCATTTCAAATGCATCCAGAAGCATTGTGCAAATAAGACACAAAGGTCATGGTTTGAACCATCTTTCTATAATTTATTCCCATTTAATGCTTTAGCTTTAGAAGGCATTCTTAAGTTCCCATTAGCAATTATAATATTTAAAATAGTAATTGGGTGGTTTAGGCACTGTTAAAGATGTAAAAAAATTTAATTATTCTTAAATGAATGTATAAAGTTTTGCTTTTTTTTACCATTCTCGTTTTTTATTTGTCTACACAAGTATCATTTGTTTCCTACATAGTTCCCATGTGTTTTGACTATGATCGAACCACCTAAAATTTTATCACAAGACATTTAATGATACAGATTTGAAGTTCATTCATGTCAATTTAATTATGTTTGGTTCATATAAAATTTAAGGGAAATGTAGAACGAAAATAAAAAAGAAAATGGCAAGGGAATATAAAAAAATAAAAGAAAATAAAAATGGAATCAAATCCAATATTATTTTATTTTATTTAAAATTAATTTTATATATTTTAACTCATCAATATAAAAATTAAATTTAAGTTTCTAAGTTATTTTATTTAAATTTAATTTTTTATTACATAACCAAATATAACAAAATCGTTTACTCTATCATTTGTTTACTTTTCTTACTACTTTCCAAGAACCATAATGTATACCATATTGACTTTGTGTCCTTTATCCTATATTTAGTTCCCTGAATCCTTGTGACATGACGCGAATAAATACAATGCATTGCACCCACCATCATATGAAAAATATTATCTAACATGATAGAAATGTGCTTTACTTTCTTGTGGGTCAGTTTGAAATGGTCTAGGGCTACATCCCCAATCAGAAAGATTAATTGCCAATTTATTCCGTAATCATCATGGGTGGAAAGCTAAGTCTAGTCACCCCATTTCAGGCCGGGTGACTATTAGATTAGGGATTGAAAATGTTGGGCAAACATGGGACCAAATTCAAAGAACATGGAGACAGAATTTTGCTAAACTAAGAGTTCTTTTTATTGGTGATGATGGAAAGTGGAAGTCCACATTAAAAATTACCAAAAAACAAAAACAGACAGACCATTTCAACCACTCAGAACAGCTACCAATTTTGAGACATAATACACACCATATCCAAAAGGAGAAGACAAAACCGAGCAAGACAAGAAAATATTTTAACTAGAAAAAAGAAGCATAAAGAAAATATATTATTCTGACATAACATCCTTAGGGAAATTTGTATTTCAGTCAATTGATTTGAGATTGATTGAAAAAAAAGACATAAAAATTACAAAATACATAAATTCAATATAATTTTATAAAAAATAATTATATTTCAAAGTATGATAATATCTAAATATTATCTTAATAAATTATATATATTATCTTAATAGTAATAGATATTATTATAATGAATATGATTAAGGTAATATCTACAATATATTAAGAAAGTATCTAAATACTATAATATTTGGAACACAATTATTTTCTATAAAATCTTATTTAACCATGTTTTTTGCCTTCTTCCCAAATCAATAGCGAAAACACAAGTTTCCCCTCTAGTGGCTAACCTCCTTTTTGTTTCTCCAACATTAGAAAAAGCTAAATTACTGAATTGAAGATGAGTAGTGATGATTGCCATTGGAATTCTATCAAAAGATGCTGGAATTCACGTCGGAGTTTTAGCCACTAGGCGGAGGAGTGGTGGAGGCGGAGCTTCCACCGCCGTCGCCGCCCTTGCTGATGAGGCGGGATTATTTCCCAGTGCTTTTCCTGCCATTGAAGCAGTGGGCTCACTGGCGGAGCCCACACGAAATTTTTTTTTTTGAAATTCTTTTTCTATTGCATCCAAATCCAAATCCTATACCATGCCCCCTTAAAATGGTAAGCCATTAGATCAAGACTTTTGTTTATTGGTTTTTACAAAAGTTTTTTACTTAGGCTTCATTTAGAACTCGGAGGTTTCGTTTAGAACCCAGAAAATGCCAATAACAAAAGAAAAATAGTTAAAAAAATAATTTTCTAATATTTGGTTTTACCATGAAAAATATCAAATAAAACTAAATATAATAAAATTTCTCAAAATTTTACTTATTTTTAAATTTCTTTGTCCTTATTTAATAGAGATAAATAAATAAATGAGTTTGAATAAACGTATAAAATTAATTTATTAAGTTTAAGCACTATTTTTATTTTCATCAGGTATCTTTCATTCGTTTCACTCTTTATTTTACTTTTCGCTTAGTCACTTTTCGGGTTCCAAACAGAAAATTAATAATTAAAAAAATGATTTTTCTCATGTTTGGTTTCATCAAATGTAATCAAAATACTTTAAAATTTTATATATTTTTAAATTTCTTAGTCCTTGATAATAAATAAAGACAAATAAAATGAGTTTGAATAAATATATAGAATTAATTTGTTAAATTTAAACCTGTTTTTTAATTTTCTCCAAAAATTCTTTTCTTCCACTGTTCCTCTCGATTTTCATCTATATTTTCTTTCCTTAGCAAGACACTTTTGGAACCCATAAAGTATTAGGGAAATAAAATAATAATAAAGAAAATGATTTGCTCATGTTTGGTTTTATCGTGAAAAATATAAAAGAAAATAAAATATAATCAATATTTCTCAAAATTTTACATATTTTTAAATTTCTTAGTCCTTATATAATAAAGATAAACAAATGAAATGGGTTTGAATAAACATATAGAATTAATTTATTAAGTTTAAACATATTTTTTATTTTCCTCTAATTTTTTTCTTCATTTTTTTCCCTCTATTTTATCTCCTTAGTATTTTTTGGGTAAAAAAAGCAAAGCCTTAAGGTTTTCCTTTTGACCTTTAATCCTAACTCTGCCAATGCAGTGGAAACAAGCGTCTCTTTGATACTCTCAAAAATTTGACCTTTCATCCGTCCCCCTTTTTTTGGAGGGAGATTTTTGTTGGCTTTCTCCATGTATGTTTTGGAATCGGCCGTCATTGGAGAAAAGAAAGAAAGAAATGGTTTGTCAAATTCCACATTGGATATGGGAGAAGTTCCTAAAATTATATAAGTATGAGCTCCTCTCAATTTAATAGACGTGTTTTAAAACCTATAGGGTCCTTTGGGTCCAAAGCGAACAATATCTACGTGGTTGGATCGGATAGTTACAAATAGTATCAGAGTATGATCACTAGCCAGAAATGTGCCGAAGTGGACGTTGGGCCCTTAAGGGGGGGGGGGAGTGTTGTATTGTGGTGTCGAACATCTCCTATAGAAAAGAAGGTTAAGGTCCATATATGTAAGACTTTAACTCAATACTATCCTATCAATGCTTTTTCTTGAGGGCGTAGGCCCAATAGAAAATCAAAACCGAGACGGGCTAGTGGTAAGCCATGTGTGCGCTACTAAAGCCCTGAACTGAAGAATATCGAGTGGAGAGTTTGGTCGTTACAAATGGTATCGAGCTGATCCTTGACCCCGATGTCAGGTTCCATTCATTTGGCTCCATAGGTGGTGTGTTTCCGTTTTACCCCGCAATCTCATGAGACATAATGATGGTGTTGTGTTTGCAAGGGGGTGTTTGTCACATCCTACACTGGATATGGGAGAAAGTTCTTAGCACTCTATAAGTATGGGCTTCTTTCAACCTAGTAGATGTGTTTTAAAGCCATGAGGGCCCCTTGAACCTAAAGCAAACAATATCTACATGGTTGGATTGGATCATTACAAATGGTATTTGAGCCTGATCTCTAGCCAGAAATGTGCCAACGAGGACATTAAGTCCCCAAGGGAGGTGGATTGTGGTGTCCCACATCGCCTAAAGAGAAGAAGATTAAGGTCCAAATATATAAGACTTTAAATTAACATTATCAAGACATTTTCTTGAGGGCGTAGGCTAACAAATAAGCAAAACCAAAGTGGGCTTGTGGGAAGCTATGTGTACGCCCCTATAGCCTTAAACCAAACAATATTGGGTGGAGAGTTTGGTTGTTACAAATGGTATAAGAGTCGATCCCTGACCTGGTGTGGGGTTCCATTCCATTTGTCTCTTAGGAATTATTTGTCCATTTGACATAATCTCATAGAAACGATGGGGATGTTGTATGGTAGAATCTGAGAACGTCCGTCCAGAAATCTGTGATTTCGTATGCAGCAAGCAAAAAAAATAAAATACATACTAACCGAGAATGGGCGATCCCGCGGATCTTACAGGCAATAGCAGGTTGCGGGTCTTGACCACGGGTGTGGGCTCAAGAACAATCAACGCCGCTTTGCTTTAGATGCGGGACGGAAGAAAGGATTCTCCTCTAAAATGGTTTGTTACCCAACCTAAATATAATGTTATGTTATAATAGGGTTTAGTGGGCCAGTGAATCCACTTACATGCTTGGGCTTATAATTAGCCCATATAAGTTCAATGGTCCAACTTAATTAAAACTCTAGTTTTCTTATTTATTCTTAATTCTAACATTCTCCTACTAGCCCTAAAGCAAACTTGAAGGCTCATATGGATCATATACTACTCATAATGCGGCCACCCCACAAATGGGTTTGCCCGAGGACCGTAGCACTTTCGATTTGGCTCCTATCGATTAATCAAACATAACTCCACAATTGGTCAATCGAGACCACTATAGTGAACCAATTGCTGCAGCTATAATTAAAGCTTTTCATTTCAAATCATTGTGGAAGATTACGAGCCCCTGCAATCACTCACACCATCACCCGTGAATCAATATTAGTAATTTCGGACATTGTACTATAAAATATTGAAATTTACCATTTTAACAAATTGCAAGCAACCTTTGACTTGATCATGACTTTAAGTCCACCCCAAACTCAAGTGGGGCCGCCTTGGCTAGGGACAACTATGATCAATCACCTTTTAAGCTACCTCAGATTGTATATTGCCCTATAATTAGGGTCATCATGGTTCCCATATCTAGTCAAATCAAGATTCTATGACCTAGAGCAAGAAGCCATCCAAGATCACTCTGAGTGACTATCACTAATAGATGGTCACAAGGAGCACCTCAAAATAAACAAGCCTACTGCCTCTCCAATTCTCATTATAGGGTTAAGAACCCATGTGAATGGTAGATAGGGGCAAAACTTAGTCCAAATATAGTATGTAGCGATTTCCTCCTAAGTCCCATTCAATATGTGCCAAGTACATAGTATGATGATAACCTAGAGACCACATCTAGTAGTTGTGACAAACCTGCAATAACTGGCGGATATCTATCTCTGACTCTTACTGGATTTCCAACATCCATGAATCGTAAAGTGAACAACCTTAAACACAGGAACTCATATAAAGTACTCTTCTATGCATTCCACACGCACCCGAGACATACAAATATTGCTTGAACTGAGCCTGAATGAACACAATAATATGAAGTAACTAAAACACCAATTTTGCCAATGCAAAATGGTTACATTAGAAACCATGGAAACCAACAACGAGTAAATGAGACCTATGTTGTACATGATCCAAACACTTTAGTCTTAAGTGCTTTTGTAAAGGATCTCCTAGGTTATCCTCGAGGATCTGATATTTTTCTGCTATAATGTCTCCTCTACACAATCTCTCGAATAGGTGATACTTTCTTTCAATATGCCTTTCAATGATTCTGTGGTTTCTTTGGCTTGAGCAACAACCCCACTATTATCACAGTATAGTATCATAGGATCAACAGCCTTAATTATGACTCCTAATTCCATAAGGAATTTCCTAAGCCATACTGCTTTCTTAGCTGCCTCGAATGCTACCACATATTCAGCTTCTATAGTTGAATCATCAATACATGATTGCTTGATACTTCTCCAACTAACAACTGCTCCACCTAATGTAAAAACATATCTAGAGGTGGATTTCCTTATATCTGCATTTGACTGAAAGTCAGAATCAGTATATTCTATAGGGGCCAACTCATCGCCATGATAAACTAGCATATAATCCCTCGTTCTCCTTAGGTACTTGAGTATATGTTTCACAGCAGTCAATGTTCCTGGATTAGGCGATATCCTCACTATTCCAAGCTGAATAGCATATATTTTGTCAAGTATAACATCACCACATAAGACTCTAAATCTTTGAAGCATATGGTCTTGTCTTCATGTGATTTTCTCTTCGATTTGTCATAGGACACTGGTCCTTAGAAAGATTGATTCCATATCTAAAAGGTGTAAATCCTTTCTTGGAATCTTACATGTTGTAATTAGACAATAAACTGTCTATGTAATTTTCTTGAGAAAGTGAAATAATCTTATTCTTTCTGTCTCGTATTATCTTAATACCTAGAACATATTGCGCCTCTCCCAAATCCTTCTTTTGGAGTCGAGTAGCTAACTGGATCTTTACCTTTGACAACAGCTCAAATTCGTTTCCAATCAACAAAATGTCGTCCACATATAAAATCAGGAAAACCATTATATCATCCTGCATTTTTCTATATACACAATGTTCCTCTTCATTTGATCGAGCAAAGATTTGATTACTTGATCAAAACGTTTGTTCCATGATCTCGATGCTTGCTTAAGTCCATATATGGACTTATGCAACTTGCATACCATGTGTTCTTGACCTTCGGTTATGAAATCATCTAGTTGCATCATATAGATTTTCTCTTCAAGATAACCATTAAGGAAGACTGTCTTGACATCCATTTTCCATATTTCATAATCATAATATGCTGCAATTGATAGAAGTATTATGATGGACGATCATATTACTAATGAAAAGTTTCCTCGTGAAACTGATTTTTTAATGCAACCTTTGTCACCCGGTCTGGCTTTATATGTCTCAACCTTTCCATCTACTCCTTTTTTTTCTCTTGTACACCCATTTACAACCAATGGGTTTAACCCCTTGGGGTAAATCCATAAGAGTCCATAGATTATTAGAATATATGGATTCTAATTTCTGATTCATAGCCTCTTTCCAAAAACCGAAATCCTTATCATTAAAAGCTTCGTAGTAACTTGTGAAATCATCTTCAAGTGACTCTGGGATTGTCAAAGATGATTCTCCCATCAATGTGAGCTTAACAGGTGGTCTAATGATCCTCCCACTACGACGAGACATATTTGGTGTATCAGTATCAGGTATTAGTAGTTGTGGATCAACTGGAACAACATTATCTTAGTTGCTAGGGAATTCAATCTTTTATGTCCATTCATTCATATCCCTAATTATGTGATTCATGATGTATTCTTCTTCCATGAACTTAGCATTTGTACTCACAAATACCTTCATGTTAGATTTACTGTAGAAATTGTAACCCCCTGTACCTTTTGGATATCGACAAACGACACAATTCGACTTCAGCATCCGACTTGTCGGATAAGCTGCTTTATCATAAAGCGGGACAATACAATCACGAATATCACTTAAAATAAGTTTCCTACACATTCACATTTCCATATGGGTGTCTTTGATACTGACTTGGATGACACCATATTCAGAGTGTAAGTTGTTGTCTCTAGGGCATATCCCAAAATAAAAGGTAATGTGGGCATCATTGACCTTACCGTATACAATAGAGTTCGATTTCTTCTTTTCCCCTGACCACTCCATTTGTTGTGGAGTTCTGGAGCACTAAGCGAGATAAATTCCACTCATGAGGAAAGAAACAAATTCAATAGACATGTACTCACCACCTCGATCAGAATGAAGTGATTCAATGTATCTCCCTAATTGTTTTTCTGACTTAGCCTTAAATTCCTTGAATTTATCCAAAGCCTCATATTTCTTCTTCATTAGGTACACATATCCGTATCTTAAGTAGTCATCAGTAAAAGTGATGAAATACTCATAGCCACCTCTTGCATGGACACTAAACGACCTACACATATCTGAGTGTAACAAATCCAGACATTCCTGAGCTCTAACTCCTCTGACAGTAAAGGATCTCTTAGTCATTTTATCTTGAATACAATTTTGACATAGTGGTAGTTACTCCAGGGTCAAAGTGGCTAATGGCCCACAACTCATTAGTCTTTGTATTATTTTCAAATTTATGTGACCAAGCCTTAAGTCGTAACTGGGTTTGGTTGACACTAAGCTCTTTTCTTTCCAATGATTTTTTTTTTTTTTACATTAAAAGAAACTGAATAACTATCATTACATAATTTAGAAACTGAAACTAAATTCTTTCTAGAACCTAACACAAAGAAACAATCATGCAAAACTACAACTAATATCCCCTATAGCTATGACTAATTGATGGTAACGGAAAAAAAGACAAACATATTTATCTTCATAATCAAATTGGTATTGGTCAGTATGTGTTCATTACTAGCATAAGACATGTATAATTATATATACAATTTGCACTGATAGTATATAATATAACACTCAAAATTACACGCATGTCTGAGATAAATTAACTTCCATGAGAATTTGCTATCTATTTTGAGGCGGGTCTAGCTTCTCAAAGTTAATAAGATATATAATCTAATCAATCCCAAAAGTCACTTATCCTTAGACTAGGTAATTGAAACTACCTTCTTCAGCCTCTTGAGAAAATAAATAGAGACTATTTTAGATAGTTTATTATTTTCTTCAGAGTTGAGATAATATTATCTTATTATCTAATTTGATATTCTTGCAAGTAAAAAAGTGACTTTAGGCTGATTGTTTCCACTAAAATATTTATCAACTAACCATAAGAGGGTCTCTTAACTAGGATCCTCACATTTGTTCAACTTTAGAGTAATCCAAACATGAATCCCAAGACTCTTTCAGTGGAAAGTCGTAGGCTTTCCACTTAATTATTTTAAAAACTAGATTGTTTTGAAGTTTATGTCATAGTCTGCTTATTCTTAAATTCAACCAAATTTGATCTCTAAATTTCTATAGTCAAACTAATTCTAGAATAAGTACTATAAACATACCAATTATAATTTTCTCGAATATGTAAGTTGTTTACTTTAATTTAATAATTTAAATATCTTAAAACAACATCACGTCTTAATTAAATTCATCATTTTATTAATAAATTAAATTATATATCTATTTAATAATTATCCACTAAAGGATAACTCTTATTAAAATATAATTTAACTCTTAGTAATATAAATTAAATTATATATCTATTTAACATTTATCCCTTAGATGATAGTTCTTGTTAAAAATATAATTTAATTTCTAATAATAAATTAAATTATATATTTATTTAACATTTATCTATATTAAAAGATACATTTTGTTAAAATATAAGTTAACTTATAATAATATAAATTAAATTATATATCTATTTAATATTTATCATTTAGAGGATAAATCTTGTTAAAATATAATTTAATATATTAAATTATTTATGTATTTAAAAATTATCCATTATAGGATATCTCTTGTTAAAATATAATTTGAAATAATAAATTAAATTATATATATTTAACAATTATCCATTATAGGATAATTATTGTTAAAATATAATTTGATTTTTAATAATAAATTAAATTATTATCTAATTAACAATTATCCATGACAGGATAATTCTTGTAAAAATATAATCTAATTCATAATAATAAATTAAATTATATATCTATTTAACAATTATCCATTACAAGATAATTCTTGTTAAAATATAATTTGATTTTGAATAATAAATTAAATTATTATCTATTTAACAATTATCCATGATAGGAGCTTTTGGTAACTATAAATGACATCATGAAGCAACTATTTTCCTAGTCACCTCTATACTCTTAACAAAGGCTTATTGAACAATGCTTTTGTAGGAAAATAATTTTTAGTTTAAATCTTATGAAATTTATTAAGTTGGACGCATCAAGAACAGGTTGAGAGAATAATGAAAAGGGTTTCTTTATTTCATGGGGTTGTAAGCATCAGGAGCTCAGTTCTCAAACCCTACATAAGCCTCATGCATGTCCAATCACATGGCATGTAGAGTCAGTACACATGTGACCACTCTCTCTATTAACCTCTTTCTAACTTTCTCTCTTATGAGGGTCACACCACAATAAACCCTACGCCTCACTTTCTTGCTCCTTGACTCATATCACCATCAGTTTCTCTAACTAACATATAAGTATGCTTGACTAGAGTTTTTTGTAATAGATAACCAACCAAATGGCGCAAACCAAAACTCAACAATTGGCTAACCAACTCTATGCCAGCTAAGCTTGACAATGAACTGAAGAAAATATGGACCAATCCTCACAATACTTCACCTTGGTCTCTATTAACCTCCACCTACACCGAGAGCATGCTAACCAAGTTGTGACAATAGCTGAAGTTAGTAGCAAGTAGAACCTTCATGAGAGCATATGTTGGATTGTCTTCATTAGGTACTTTCTTCACCTTTACCACTCCTTTGTTCACAACTTCTCTAACAAAATGTAGTTTAATGTCTATACATTTAGTCCTTTTGTGAAATACTAGGTTTTTGATGAGGAACATCATGGTCAGATTTTTATAATACATGGTAACACTCAGACGAGGTATTCGTAGGATAATTCTGGTTAAAATATAATTTGATTCTGAATAATAAATTAAATTATTACCTATTTAACAATTATCCATGATAGGATAATTCTAAAATATAATTTAATTCCTAAGAATAAATTAAATTATATATCTATTTAACATTTATCTTGATAAATCTTGTTAAAAAATAATTTAATTTCTCATCACAAAATTAATTAAATTAATTTATCTAGGATTTTTTCTCACAGAAAAAAGAAAACAAGAATAATCCAAAATAAATAAAATTCATTTATCTAGATATTCAAAATTATGGATTATCATATTTTTTCAAAAAATACTGTCAATCCTAAAAAGTTAGGTTTTAAAAATTTCAACCATATATATATATATATATATATATATATATATATATATATATATATATATAAACATGGCACTTATATTGTAAGCATAGAACTTCCCCTGTACTACAGTTCTACTGTACTGCTACTGGTTTAAAAAAAAAAAATTTAATATCCTTATGTAACATTACCTAGATCCGATAATAGAAGCACAAACACACAAGAGAAAAGATATTATATATAAAAAAAATATCTTCACAAAACAGATTATGCATGAATGATAATAAATACACCAAACAATAAACAAAAAATAATAACCGAATTTCAAATCAATAAGGACTTTTTTTTTAACAATTCCAAGAGAAGATTCGCCGTAGATCAAATAAAAAAAATGATTTTTCCTTTTATTAACACATAAATCACCGATATCTGATACGGAATCACAGAAAGCGCAATACGATGCGGATGTTAGAATCGCGGGCGTCAATCAAAATCTATGATTTAAATGCAATGGAAACAAAAAAATAAAATCTGAGCTAGCAGGAATGGAAGGCCCCAATAATTGAATCTTCGAGTAATAACCCGATTCTGATCTTGTAGAAGTGTGAAACAAAGAAACGATGCGCCTTTTTGCTTTTCCGGATATGGGACGAGAAGAAAAATTATTCATATTCAAAATAGTTTATTCTTACAACGCAATATAATGTTATATTTATAATATGGTTTAATTCATTAGTAGAATCGCTTATTAGTGAAACATAATTAGCCCATATAAAGTTCCAATCGTCAAAACAATTAAAAAGCTACAATTTAAGCATAAAGCACGAATTCTAATAATGTCTGCGTAGGAGAGGGTGTTTAGCGTATCGCGCGTTGGATAAGAAAGAGAATGGCTTTCGCCGGTCGATAGATGCGTTTAAAAACATCTCATCCGTAGCCTGCAAAACGGATAATATCTACGTAGTTTGACCGAATCGTCACACAGTTTCTATCAGGCAACAGGAAGAAGGAGATGAGTGAATGATATAGTAGGGTAGAAGGTCCAGAGAAATGTGATTTGAAGAGGGACGAGATAGAGACTGAGACAGGGACACACAGTTAGGTAGCAAAAAGAATCTTGAAAAGTAAATGCATGCACAGTAGTTTGAACGAGCTGAAGATATATACAAAGAAATAAAAAAAAATATCAGAAGTTGCAGAAGATATATCAAAGGATTCGTAGATTGAAGGTCAAGATTAACAAAGCTGGGTTAAACGTTGCGTATAACCAGCCTCCAAAGAAAAAAATCATCTTAATCCATTTTATTTGATTCACTGCTGGTGGACATGTTTTAACTCACAGACATGTCCGCCACACAGATATCATGGATATGACGATCTTCTTTAAATTCTGTCTGCGACATTTGTAAAAACATGGCAGAAAAAATTGTGATAAGAAGAAAATCATTGTTTCAATAGTAAAATTGAGTTATGTATATGATGGACAGTATGAATATCTCTTATATTCAACATGCCAAAGTAAACATATTATATTATCTTGACTTTTATTTTTATGTAATAGCGGATCATTATTCAAAACATTAAATATGACTGCTTTTTAAATAACTAGTGATTGTTTGGTTTAGTTAGTAACTGATGCGAATAACTTATTATAAATTATTACTTAATAAAGTAGATTGATTAAACATTAATTTACCTATATAGTTGATTAAAAGTAGCTAATTATAATTTTTTTTTTTTAAGTTTCTCTTTATAGCCAGTCAGAATCGAACCTCACACCATGTTATACCCCCTGAAAAATGTCGGATTCCAAACCACTAGGCTACAATGCAAGCTTTGTTGTTATATGTCCCCAAGCTTAAATCCCAATTATCATTATGCCCCCCTAAACCCAGATTCTAGCTCTGTCACAACATACATACGATTTTATAAAAATTTATAACTATAAACAAAAAAAGAAAAAAAAAATTCTAAAATGTAACTTTGATTAATCATTGAATTCCCAAACAGTCTTTTACGAAAATAGGGAGAAAAATATTTTTAAAAAAAAGTGGATTAGAATAAGTTACATTCTTATGTAACTTTTTTCCATCAAGGACTATTTAACCCTAATTAATTGATTAATAGTTTTTACCATGTGGCTTATAAGACTTGATTGAGGGTGAATAAGCAATAAGATCAGGCAAGCACTCATAAATATGTAAGCATGCTTTTTCGAGGTAGCTTCAATATAAGAGTCATCCTTTGCTTGCGCATATGTTAAAGCTCATAGACCATAGTGGTGTCCCTTCGAATTAAACTTTTTACGCGTATGCGTAGCAATAGGAACTCGTGGTGCTATATAGCTGTCAATCTTTAGTTGAGATTGTGAGAGTTGAACTTGAGCATTAGAAAGAGAAGAGATTAGACTACTGAACCCTTACCAACAGGCGAATGCCTGCTACAGTAACAACAAGGAAGCCCAAATGTATTACGACAGCCACGACAATGTAGGTGAAAATGGGGACAAAAGATAACAACAAATAGATCACTGGATTATTTGAAACAGTTCTGCGTTATCACCTCCAAAACGTCAAAAAGGCAAATCCTAAGCACGACCCACTAATTCAACAACAAAATCAAAGAGTTTCTTAACAGAATCCAAGGCGTGGATTTAAAAGAAAAACACCATAGAGAACTCTACCAAACCAAAATACCATGATTTGGCTTTAAATAATTCCAAGAACAAAGACGGATGGACGGACAGAGAGACAGTGATTAGGACTTGGATGGGGCAAGAGGAACATGCATTGAAATGACATCATTAGTCCCACGCAATTTCAATACCCAAATCCACGTTGGGTTATTGATTTTAAATGTTGGATGCGTTTAACGGCGCAGATCGCGTGGTAGAACATAAACAAATAATGGAAAAAGCGTAAATTATATACTTTGGAGATATGGATCTCTTCTTTGTTATTGAGCAGATGAAGAGAGCTGAAGAGCCGTCTCGATATATAAAGATCTTCTCGGCAATAGCTTTGGCAGGCACATGAGATTGCCGTCCTTACCGGCCGTATGAGAAAGCGTATGTGATGAAATGTATCCTTAGGGTTTGGGAGGGACTTGGCTTTCGCTAAATAAGAGTTCCGACCTGGGCCCTCTCATATGGGCGGGCGAACTCGACCCACTGCTTGACCCGTATGATTTATTAAGAAGCCCAATAACCTCACTTAATTGGGCAAAACTTAATTCGGTTTAATTCGATTAATGAAGCCCGTGTGAAACCGCCACGTTGCTCCCAGGCGATATTAATTGAAAACAAACGTGTCTTTGCTTTATATTAGTGCAGAAGTTTATTCTTAATAGTCGATCGATCGTAAAATCTCGACAACAGATAAATGCGGTAATTGCATATCTTTCATAGCGTAGTGATGTGAGTCGCTCAACTTTACTGACTGATTCAATATGGTAGTGTGTTTAAATGGACAATACCTCATAATGAGTGATACTTCATATGTTATCCATTTTGGTGAATTAAATTCTCTCTCTCCTTAAGTGTCTAAGCACAGTGTGTCGCGAGAGAATATCGAATTATGGTTAAATGAGCACTGTATATATATTCTGTGATGAACTTTACTTAATGTGTAACAAAATATACTGTTGAGGCTAATGCAAGAATGCCCCATAGCCTTTATTGAGTTTACACAATGCCTTGATATTTTCAACAATTATATGTACTCAACTCGATAAACCTACATTCACAAATACCTTATTGAATCTGAAAGAGTTGATAAATTCAATTATTACAAAAATGTAATGAAATTGAATTTCAGCCTTTATTAGAGCAACTTTAAAACAATAGCTCCGGCATAATTCCGGTATCATGATCTTTCACAGCGTGTTAATGACGTATGGATTCGAATACCTGAGGAGGCGGCGGCTGGATTAGTGGATGCTGCCCGATCATATCATCCGTTGATATGTGCTCCACTGTAACGTCACCGTTTTGAACTTTTTCCTTTATGGTCGAGTATTTGACTCCCATGTGTTTAGACATGAGACCTCTGTTAATAAACAACAACTAGGGGATCTTGTCTAATACAATTGTATGGGCACATCCACAAAATCAAACAGTTAACTCCGCGTAAGGTTTTGAGCAAATTGCTTGAGTAGTTCTTGAAAAGCATGCTACAAACTCGCTTGCATGGTAGAGGATACGAATTAATTTGTTCTCACTTTTTCCATGATCACCTCTGCATGGCAAAAAGTGCCAACCAGGTTGTTGACTTCTTTCATCGACGGCCGGCCAAAGTCGAGATCCCGAATACCCGACTAGGCATGGAGTCTGAACATGTTTGTAAATCAACATATAGTCTTTTGTCCTCTTTAAGTACCTCATAACCTTCTTGGCGACAACTGATGGTCATGTCTGGGTTTGGCGATATACGCCTAGAAGTCTGTTCGCGAAAAATATCAGACCTAGTGCATGCCAGAGCATACAGCCACCCAAGTGCACTGGCACAAGGTATATTCTTCATTTGGGCTTTCTCTATGTCTGGGACAGGACATTAGCAGTAGACTGACTTATCACCTTTACGAGACATGAGCAATTCAGCTTACATAGTTTGCATGTTGAATCTTTCTAAACACGATCAACATATGCCCTACGAGATAAACCTGATAGTGCAGCTTGATCCCTATGAATCTCAATGCACAGAGACGAAGCGCTTCGCAAAGGTCCTTCATATCAAAAGTTATTTGACAGCATCAGCTTTGTCTCATGTTGAGCCAGGAGTCCTTGCGCTATGACGAGATCATCCACATCAGTATTAGGAAAATGAATTTCCTCCCTTGACCTTGCGGTATATACATTGATCTACTTTGTTCTAACAAAGTATATAGGCAACAACCCATTTATGAAAGCTTGTAGAATCTGGTATCCAGAAAACTTTGCTTGAGACCATAAATAGACTTTTGATCTATACAAGTTTACTGGAATCATTTGCCACAAAACAACCGGGTTGCATCATATAGACTTCTTCATTAAGGTCTCCATTGAAAAGCGGTTTTAACATCCATCACGGGTGTAACTCCATATCAAAATGAGCAACTAATGCCATGATCACTCTGAAAAGATGTTACAGAAATGGAAAAAGTTGCTTCTAGTCTACTCCTTCTCTCACGAGTGAAACAACTGGCTACCGATCAAACTAAGCTGCAATCTTTTGTGAGGTCTTTTGAGTCTTATACACCCATTTGCGGCCAATGGGTCTAACAATGTAATTGGTCAATAAGTTCCCAAACTCCGTTATGCCTCATAGATTAGATCATCTCATTGCATCGACCACGGTTCGATTGAGAATGAAACTTGACTTCCTCATAAGTTATTGGGTCGATTCTGGAGGCAAATCATCATTAGTCTTTGCTCTCTATGGGCCGATATAGTCGATTGGTACAGCTGATCGTCTCTCCTTCTTGCCCGGAGTAGTAATAGCCACATCCTGCTTTTTGAGAACCTTGATGAACATTAGGAGGCTGTCTCAACAGGATCCCCGAGTCTCAGCCTTGAGGTTGATATGATGTGTGGGAGTTTCCACAATTATCTTGTATGGGAGGAATACGAGGTCTCACATTACTCATCGTCTTTATCATCCTCGTAGATGCAGTGACGACTACTCTCTTCGACCACATCAAACTCCAAAAACTTAGGCATGCGTGATTCCACAATTCTTGTGCCTCCATTGGGATTATAGAACCGATATCACTTGAATGTTCGGGTAAGATACAAAAATAACACCTAGTAGTTTGCGAGTCAAACTGCTTAATGTTGGATTATATAACTTTACTTCAGCAGGGACATCCCAAACAAGATGGTTTAAGCTGAGCTTTTAAGCCAGTCCATAACTCAAAAGGAGTCAATGGAACAACTTTTGTAAGTACACGATTCAAAATGTACAAAGTTGTTTTCAAAGCTTCACCCCCATAGAAAAGCCGGGTAAATTTGTCCTACTTATCATACTCCTTACCATTCCATAAGAGTGCGATTCGCCTTTCGGCTATACCATTTTACTTTCGAGGACTCCACTGGCATAGTAAGCTGTGCCACTATCCCGAGTCCTCCTAAGTATTTGGCGAATGGCCCTTAAAACGTCGACATCGCCATGCTTGCCATAATACTCTCCACCTCGAGTCGAGATCTAACAACCTTTATGACTTTCCCGAATTGTTTCTGGAGCTTGGTCAGAAAATCTTGAACTTGTCAAGGAGCCTGAGACTTTCTTTAATCAGGTACAAATAACCCATATCGAGAATAGTCATCAATAAATGTGATGAAATAAAGAAATTTCTACACAAGGTTGCCACATAAGGTCCACTTATATCAGTATGAATGACTTCGACAAATTCGGAACTACGAATGCAGTTTTCTTTCTTATCTTGGTCATTTACCCTTCGATCTACGCATATCTCTAAGTCATTTTAAGAAGCGAGGCGAGATATTAGTCTTTATTAGCCTTTCTACTCTATCCTTAGAGATATGGCCAAGTCGTTTATGCCATAATGCATAAGACTCTTCCTTAGGTAGTGGTCTTTTAGAAACAACTTTTTCAGCCGTATAAGCTACGTATATGTCATCGGGAGATAAACTTAATCTGTATAATCCATTGGACATATGACAATACCCAACCTTATTTGAATTAAGAAATATTGAAATATGTGCTCTTAATTTCAAAGAATAATCATATGAATCCAAACATGATACTGAAACTAAGTTCCTTCCTAAAAGAAGAATTTTATAAAATGTGTCTTTCAACATCAATTTAAAACGAGAATCTAAAACTAAGATTACATCTCCACGAACATGACTTGACCGTTGGCTACGCGATTGAGCTTTGAGATTCATCCTTGTTTGGCTTCCTCCGGTTTATGAATCCACAGCTATGGAATGCAACATGATTAGTCGCTCCACTATCGCCACCAAGAACCGGATGGTGCTTCGTATAGGCTGGATTCACAAACAAGTATTAAAGAATCATTACTCAGAGCTTCTCCACGCTGACATCCGCTTTGAATTTTGCACAAATTCTTCTTCATGTGACTCCTCTTCTTGCCAAAGGAAGCAAATGATCACCATCCTTTCAAGCACGCCTCTTTCGACCTATATCACGTATCGACCTAAGAGTTTCATGAGCACCTTATGAGTCTGACTTTGAACTTCTATTCTTCCTCTTATGGGGGACTCACAAAGATATAAGGCCATATGCTCTTCTCTTCTTAAGCCTCTCCGCCACCCACCCCGTTTATCAGTCATTTATCGACCAAGTTTCATCTCGGGAATCGTAGTTTGTCTTTATAATCCCAAAATCAGGTGGAAGGGTGTTCAGGGCTTGATGCACAATGCAAGCATCGAATGGTAACATTAAGAGCTTGGAGCTTCGCCTTTAGTCCACCATCCCGAGGACATAATCTCTAACCCTACCAGCATTCATCATATTTCATGTCAAGAGCTTTCAAGAAGTGTTCCAACCCCGCGATCGATGAAACCCGATTTCAAATTTACGGCCGCCATCATCTCCTTAGAAGATACTTCACTCCGGGCAAAACCACTTTTCAAGGCTTCTTGCATGGATTTCTTCATCACAACAAGCAACTTCTATCGCTCCTCTCCCGCATAAAGATACCATTTTCAACTTCAACATTAGAGGGTCAGGATATCTCGCCTACTTATCCATCAGAAGTTTCATGTGAACATCCGCTACCTCCATTCCAAATTGAAAATCCCTTCCATTTCCTTGAAATTCAATCCAAAGTATGATCTCAATTGAAACGGAATTACCGTCACGTAAAAATCGACTGAAAAATAAACAAAAACAATACACCAAAGATCATGAATACTCATAGAGAATTACATATATCATCACATAATCACCAGCGTAAAATGTGACATGCGCTGTACACTCTCCACATGACGCCATAAGAACATATTCTAATCCTTCTCGTGAAATCACCACCTCAGGGGTGTACGAACCACTGGGCGACTTACTTCATTTCATCGTATGCCATCATGTATCCCTCCACGAACTAACACAAGATCACCTCCTTTGGGAGTATGACCATGCATTAAAACGGGAGACATCCCACCACAATATGAGATTGATATTTCTCAAACCCAATCAAGTGTGCCACTTCATGCCACATCCGAATTGAATTCTTAAAAAATCACTCATACCAAGGATATAAACTTTATGTATCACATTCAATATATATATGTTATGCCAATTATATTGTTCAATCATTCATTAATAGTCAACGAATTTAGTCTCTACATTGTCCTTATGCAGTGATATGCATGTTAGCCACCTTATGTATTTCCAAAACCATAGAGAAATACCATGAATACGTGAAAATACCCTAATATCTAGGTGTACTTAGGGTTCTATACGTATTTTCATATCTGTAAAAGCTTCAAACATGCAAAGTCTATATACCACATTGTAGAGAATTTCGATACGAATCTGCAGGTACCAAAATAGCCTGGGGGTCACCCTCACACGCCGCCCTCACGCGCCACCGTATGTTCGGGCGCGTGTGGCACAAGGGCGCCGCAACGTGGTCTCGGGTCAGGTCGGGGACCGGGTCGGGTTTGACCGCTGACCCGGCACTGCTGACCGGGCTCGGCGCCGATCAAGGACTTGGCTGGTCGTTGACCGTTGACCGGGTTGACCGTTGACTAGGTCGGGTCGTTGACCGGTTCGGGTCAATATCCGGCTCATTGGCTCCGTCACGGTCATCAAAGCCGATGTCATCCGCCACGCCATCGACGAATATCGCCCACGCCATCGCCACGCCGCCGCCATCGCCACAGACACTAATCGAACCGGCCAACAAACGGACGGGCGTATCCGCTTGACCGGTTCGCTTTGTCGACGGGCCGCGTCACGCACGACGCCGCCGCACCGCTGGAACAGCCTCAAGGCGCTGCGTGTCGTGACGCTGTCAGTCGCCTTCAACGCTGCGGCGCGCGGGCTGCGGAGGGCCGTCCGCCACCTCCGCGACGGGCCACCACCGCATGTGACGTTTCGCCGTAGATTCCAAATATGCAAAATATTTCAATTTCGATTTATCAAAACCAAACTCGGGATGCACGCGCGATTTTCATAAAACTAAAAAAATTTCTCCAACCGTATGTTTTGAGTTCTAATCCATGGTCAGCTCGATACCAACCGTTGATACGATTTCTAACCTAGGATCACCACAGAGAACATAAAACAAATATTAATTGGTAAAATCAGAAATTACATACTTCGAATCCATGGATCTCTTTCTTTGTTGATGCGGAACCGATGAAGAGCTTCAAAGAGAACCAATCTCAAGATCTCAAGATCTTCTCCCAAACGACTTTGAAACTCGCTTTAAGGAGATTGCCGATCACTTTCGTAAACCGTATGAGAGAAACCGTATGCATAAATGTATCCTCAGGCTCGTATGACTGAAATTTTCCTTAAATGTAGCCCGACCACGGCCCTCCTTACACCCGGCCGGGCCGAATCTCACTTCACACTAGCCAGCCCATATGATTTATTAAGAAGCCCAATAACCTCACTTAATTAGACCAAACTTAATTCAGTTTTAATTCCAATTAATGAAGCCCACTTAATGAAAACCTTACATTACAAACAACCACATAAATAAAGAATCGCAAATAATGAAAGTTGAGAAACACTAGGTGATGATCGGGGAAGATCATTTTCCATTTCGCTCGCTGAAATGGAGAAGAAAGAAAATTCAGGTTCGTTTGGAAATAGACAGAAGTGAAGAAAAAAAAATGGAAGGAAATAAAATTATGAGGAAAATAAAAAATAGGATCTTATTTGGTTCATGTTTTTAAAAACTGTTATTGAAAATAATTTTTAAAAACATAAAGAACACCTTTTTGGTGTTCCCTATAAACTTTTCTTGTGTTTTGAATTTAGTTTTTTCTGTTATTTCTATGTTTTTCATAACAAAAAATAATTGGGAACGTAACGTATTTTTCTATTGTTCTTTTTGTTTTTTAGAACAGAAAATAATTCTTAAAAATAAAAACCAAACAAGCCCTAGGTGATTTGGATGATCATTTTCCAGTTGGTCTATTGAAATGAGAAAATTATGGTATGAGAATCACATTTCAATTTATTTGAAAATTTAGAAATAAAAGACCTGAAACCAATGTCACATGTTCTTGATTTCAAAAAGATTTCATAAAGAGTACAATATACGACTTTAATAGACCTTGGGTACTACCATATATGTTAGGTTCGACCTTGTATCTAAAGTCAAATGAGGTTGAACCTTGCACTCTTTATAAAATATTTTTGAAATCAAAACACCATTGGTTTAAGGCGTTTAATTCATAAATTTTTAAATAAATTGAAATTGAACCATAACACAATTTTCTCATTAATGTGTGTATCTACATATTTGTGACTTACCTTGTACAGTTTCTTTACCATTGTCATGAGAAGGAGTACTAGCATTCCCTAACTCAATTATCCAAAATGATCCCGAACTTATTAATGGATACTCTAGTAAATTTAAGCTTTTAAGAAACTTAAAAATTGATAGTTAAATATAATATAAATCTTGATTATTTTATAAGATGTAGAAATGTTTAATTTCATTTTGATCAAAATATAGGCTGTAATTCCGGAATGTAGTCAAGTGAAAGGGAATATCTATGTGATGGCCTAATATATAGTTCTAGAAGATCTATTGAGTTCAATCATTAATGTATGTGTTATATTATTTATAGAAACGAAAGCATTTATTGGTTCAAAAACAATTAATCAATAATAAAAAAAACTCAATAAATACATTACAAACAATAATTTTAATTGGACAAAAAAACATATCAATTCTTGATATACTGGGAGTGTGGTTTCTTGAATTTTAATTTTACGCTCATTTACTTGTAAATCATTCATCTTCAAATAAACTACCTAAGAGCATCTCCAACAAGGCTATCTAAAATAGCTACTCAAAATATATTAAAATATTGTATTATCCATTTTAACTAACCACTTTTTCAAAGTCACTCCAACAACGCTATCTATTTTAGTTATCCATTTCAACTAACTTTAACTAACTTTCAATAATAAAATTTAAAATACTATTTAGTATGCCATGTCATCACTATATTGATGACATCACGTGTTGATGTGTTACGCCACGCAATCAAATTTTTAATTTTTTTAATAACGATCATATTTACAACGATCACGAAATTCAAAATTTTAAAATTTGAATTTTTCAACATTAATATTTGCAACGGTCATAGTTCAACGGGGTCATATTTAACGGTCATATTTACACCATCATATTTGCAACGGTCATATTTTTGGATATGTATAACAGGATCTTTTTTATCTCTTATTGCCATATTACACCTCAAATCTATTTATTGGCATTACACCTTCTTTGTGTTTATGTTATGGCTCGTCATCCTGTAATGAAGATGATTCTTCACGATTCTGACTCCGATGACGAATTGGAGATGGTAACAACTTGTGCTATTGAAATGAACAAACTCAATAGCGAGGAAAGCTTTGGTGTACGTCGTGGTTCCATTCAAGGTCATTCAGTTATTTTTGTGGCGCAATCAGTCTAAGGGCACGAGGTCAGATCGGATTATTTTGGTCGAACCACCTATCTATCCCCAAATTTATTTCAAGAAGGTTTCGAATGAATCGAACCTCTTTCCTTCGTATTCTATTCATGGTGGAAAACAGACCATATTTTGTCCAAAACAAAAAATGTCACTGGAATTACCGGCTCATTTTCCTTCAAAGATGACAAACGCCATAAGGATGCTTCGCTTATGGAGTTGCAAATGGATGATGATTATGTGAGGATTTATAAAGCACTACAATCGAAAGTTTAAAAGATTTGTGAGGGCTGAGTAGCAATTCTTTCCAATGAATATCTCGTGTCACCAACAATGATGACATCGCTAGATTATTAGCACCGGTACCAATCGTGGGTTTCGAGATGTCAAGATTGATTTATGCATTAGAAATGGAAGAATTGTCCAACAGCATGGAAAGGTATGTATTCTAGTCACGTCCATGAACCAACAATTATTTTGGAAGCGGTAGCTTCATATGATCTGTGGATTTGGCATGCCTTTTTTGGGTTACATGGATCTCATAATGATATCAACGTACTATAACGTTCTTCTCGCTTTTGCTTCCTTTCGTAAGGCCTGCCCAACCAATTTCGCCAACCGAAACGATTATACAATGGGGTATTACCTTGCTGATGGTATATATCCAAAATGGGCAACATTTGTCAAAACAATTCCATCTCCAAAAGGCAATAAACAAATACATTTTGCAAAATCTCAAGAGTCAGCAAGAAAGGATGTTGAGCGAGCATTTGGAGTGCTCCAAGCACGATTTGCTATAGTGAGTGGACCAGCACGTTTATGGAAACTTGAAGTGCTAAAAGATATTATGAAGGCATGCATAATATTACATAACATGATTGTCGAGGATGAGCGGAACGCTAATGAGTTGGACTTTACTTATGATACAATGGATGAGAGTCCCACTGCCACAGTCATACCTGAACGGAGTTAACTACTTCAATTTATTAATTAACATTGTATTGTGAGACAAAGAAATTCATTCCAAAGTCCAAGCAAATCTAGTTGAGCATCAATGGAACAGTATGGAAATTACTAGGCACTACTTGCTGTAAATGTTATTATAGTACTTGTACCATGATTACTACTATCTAAATTTGTTTGTCTATTAATAAAAAAGAATTACATCTTCTTTCCCAATATTTCCATTTGGCGGCGTTGATAATATTCAGCTTGCAATTGAGGCATGCAACTCGTATCCATCGACATTATTCGATCTTCCTCTTTCATTTGCTCTATTTTCATTTTCTCTTTCTCTTGTAGTAGACGTTGCTCCTCGTAGTAGACGCGTTCCTCGTGCAGTAGACGCGTTGTTCTCAAGATAACATTTTTCCATCATTTCAAATTTCTTCTCATTCGCTACTTTTTTCTCTTCCTGCATAATTGCTAACAGATTAATTAGTTCAACATTTTTTGCATCACCTCCAGCTTCATTGCTCTTGGATTTTCGGAGTTGCGCTTTCTCAGCTTTCCTACCCGATGGTCTGTCTAAGGATCCATAAGGCCCATCGTCATCTCCTAAATTTACTTCGACCCTGTAGAAGGCACAGAATCTGTGAGTGAAGATTATATTTGATTTTTGCTTCTTTGCTTGAAAATCCTCCATCCATTTTGGTTGATACCTTAACTCATTCCAACAATGTTCAAACGGAAAAGAAGATTTATAGAGTTCCTTGTACAAGTTCTTGGCATCACGAATCTGAAAATTTTTACAACAAAACTCATTACCATGTCATTAAAGGATAACTATTTTATAAGAAAATATTAACTCAAACCTTGTCTTTCTCACAAACCACTTTGATTAAGTCTTTCTATCTGTGCAAAGCACCCACAAAATTTGTTGGTGGCTAGCTGAATTGCCGACCAACAATTCATCAAAGAATTTTGACTACGAATAGGGAATGACTTAGGTTTGTATTCGTGGAAGAACTTGCAAATCCTTTGCCAATATGTCTTAGATTTTTGCTCATTTCCTTGCACAGAATCCAAACTAATATTAAGTCACGCCGAGATTATCATAATGTCTTCCTCTGATGTAAAATTGCCACCTCGTTGTTTTTTGGAGGTGGAGTCTACTTGAGGAGATATTGGTGAAGATTGATCAATAACCTCATCATTTAAATGTATTCTATCATGCATGAGATTGGTGAAGTCCACACCATGATGGAATGGATCCATGAGATGGACAGTTTGTGCTTTGCAAATATTGATGATGCCTATACTGTCAAAAGTCCAAACAAGTAAAGTGTGTGAGGGGGAGCAAAAGAAAAATTCACAGCATCCTTTCTTGGAGTGTGGTTGGTGAAGTAGAAAACAGAGCAAAGTTGATCTGCACAACTTTCCCATCAAAATTCTATAAATAATGCTAAAAATTCATCAGTAAAAGGAAAATTTATTTATTTTTCAAGCTGACTAACCTGTACAATCCATTAATCATAGTTAAATAGAGATAGTTTTAACAACACACGCTTAAAAGAAAGTTCTCAAAAAACCACATACACACAAACCAAGTACACAGCAAGTCTACAACAAACACTCAAAAGGAAAATATAAATATACATTTGTAAAATTATGCCATAACATCTGGCACCAATTACTGTCATACAGAACACAACATCTAGTGTATATATGCAGACCTTTTCAGCTAATTAACAGTAAAACTTGTACAATGACAACACTGAGGGATGCTTTGGAGAGCCCAAAGAGACCATATTAGACCAGAAAACTAAACAGACAAGATGCAATCAGAACTCATGTAAACAGCAGTCTAAATGAACATGAATTTAGCTAATGCTAATGACTTTGGAAGTTTCTCCCTGACTAGAACATATAGTCGAGATCTAGTGTTATTAAATAGAATACTTTGTTCTCATTTAATACTAAAATTTGTTGTTCTCCAGAAACATAGTCTTGGGAGTAAAGATATTTGCAAGTAGAAGCCTCAATTATTTGATAGCAAACAGTCAACAGTTGGAACTCCACCAGGTCGAAAAAATTACTACCACCACCACTACTGCTATAATATCAGGAAGTCAACTACAGACCTGCACCCACTGCCACTTCTACCACTTCTAAGTCCAGGTCATTTGGATGATCATACCAATAGTATTGAAAGGCACCAAAGGGGTAAATCAAAGTACACATGATGTATACAACAGTCTCCAAACACCACCAAAGAAAACGATAGAAAAACATTGACCTGACTAAATGAAACCCATCATCTTGCTTTCATTTCCGTTTTAAGCCACAATCTAACTTTGTTACTGGAATCATTATACCCCACCCCAAACATGAAGCATAAAGTAATACATAATAAATTTTGTGAAAAATACCAAGTTAAAAGTTGTATACGTTGGCATTTATGAATATCAACTCAAGAAAACCAGCACTGGACTTTTGATGAAATCAACTTAATAAATTATGAAACATTCAATCCATAATATACATGCTAATCATATAATTTAATCATCTCACATGTTTGTGCCATATTCAAAGATTCTAATTTCCCAGTCATTTGTACTTACCTTCCTAAAGAGAGAAAAAACTACAATTGACAAGAAAAAAAACTAATACATTGAGCAAAGTCTTCATTTATCATCACCCACAGGCCACAAGGTCTACATTCAACCCATTACAACAAAAGTTACATGTAAGTTTCTATCCATATGTTTCTTACAATGTGCCTATCATTTTATATAGGATCATTCCACCTCTTTCTTTCCTTCTGTCAACCATTCCTACTACATGTAAGGCAATAAAAATGATCTTTTTTAGGAAAACAATTTTCAAATCTGACTTCAAAAAACCATTAAAATAGTCAAAGGATACTTGAATCATTCTACAGTGTACAAAATATGCCTTCATGTGCACCATACATCTACATGGAAATGCGTACCCCTTATATCATATATGTACCAAATGATACACTCAAGAAGATGCAGACAAGCAAACTGTATCTTATTATGTGAAAACAAAATACAATTTGCAACAATAGATTTTGATAACAATACAAATGCACTTACTATAAATTCAAATAATTCCATATGCCTCCAAACAAAACATTTCAACATTGCAATTAAATGGAATGGCTTTGCATCACTAATCCTACTAAAAAATTATTCACCGTCCATTGGAAATCTATGATAAGTAACAAGTTCAAGACAAACCAAAACATGTAGTTAACTCCCAAGACCATAATCTCATAGAAGACAACAGAGCAAAGTTGGTGAAGTAGAAAACAGAGCAAAGATGATCTGCACAACTTTCCCATCAAAATTCTGTAAATAATGCTAAAAATTCATCGCAAAGGAAAATTTTTGATTTGACTAACCAAAACACGCATCAAACAAAACAGTAAAGCTCGGCCAAAGGAACTAAAAATTTTTCGAGCGAAATTTGACGGACGCAAGAAAACAACGTAAAACAATTCTGCAAACCAATCACAAATGTTTCCACTATATTTGGTCGTTAAAGACAAATCTACTCTCTTTCTTTCACCGATTACAATCTCGATCGAAAAACTCAACCCTTCAAATAACCATAAAAAAACAAGTACCACTATTAGCCTCGATTTAAATTGGGCCTTTTCCAAATTCGAATTTTTTAAAAACTCACTTTAGACAACAAAACCAACACCGCCACTTTATCCGAATCTGCTTTTTCTAAAAATAAAATAATTCCGACATTTACTCCATTTTGAGAGCAAAACAGAGGAGGTTTTCCCAAACTCAAATCAAATTTCAATTCCTCATTTAGAGCAGAACAGAGAGAGTACCGGCAGAGCCAACGTAACGGAGAGACGATGATGGTGACGAATCTAAGGTAATCGAGAGCGCTGAAGTTGCCTACAACCTTGGTGAAGGGAGGATTCCGATCTTGGAAAGGGAATGAGAGGGAGGGAGGGAAGGAGAAAGAGCTGTGGCGAGGAAGATGGCTCGCTACATGTGGCGAGTCAAACGAAGGATATAGGAAATAGATAGGCAAATACCGAGCCTGTTGGAGTTGATTTTTAGGATTAAACTAGCTAAAATAGCTAAAGGGAGAGATTTATTGAGCCTCTTGGAGATGCTCTAAGGCATCTTTACTTCAAAATCTATAACTTATCTTTATAAAGAACTTACCCATTCATGATCATATCCCTACTTTTCATGATCTTCTGATCTTGATCATCTCATAAATTGAACATAATCAATAAAAAAACTTTTTTCAAATTTTGGATAAAGTTTACTTTTTTTTTTATAACTGTGGATGTTCAAGTTAGTTTGTGCGCACTTCGATTAATACCACGAGTCCTGAAACTAATGATCGGATAAAACTTTCCATGATCCCAAGATGACTCAAACCAATAACTATTGAGTAAACCCCAACACCTTAAATCAATGAGCTACCCCTCAGAGTTTAGTTTACTTCTATTAGTCAATACAAATATAAGAAAAACAACCTAACACTTTCAAAAATCTGAAAGGTTTACCTTTTACTACCGTAACCCTCTTTAAGCATTTTGCAATCTAGCGGAACTGAAGGACCTCTACTTATCCAGTAAGTCTTAAGTTTTAGTATTAACTTTCTCTGCTCGTTAATTAGACTTCATTCAAATGGTTAAGAACTCAAACTGATATACAAAAGGGAGGGATCCAAAGTGAGAAGACTACAAAACAATTTGGGTAGAGTAATTCGAGAAGAGAACTTGTAGTCAAAATTCATTGTTATGCTGCTAAGAAGAAGCAGAAGGAGAAAACGGGGAGGAAACCCCAACTTCTATTTCTGAAGAAAAAAATTCAATTGACAAGATGAAAGGAGTGAGGAGAGGAAGGGCTGGTGGGGTTCCCGGAATGGTATATGAAGCATGCCCTAAAATAATCTTTCTTAAAAAAATCTTAAAATAATTTGTGTTTCAAAGTAATGCCTAAATCAGTGTCTTCTTACTATATCGCCAAAACCAAACCATATTTGATGATGTGGCAAAAAATATTAATTACTTTAAAAAAAAAATTCTTAAAAGATCATTTTAGGACATCACTGATCAGTTACATATCACAGTGAAGATGCTTGCAAATTTGCAATGCTCAAACTGCTGTACAAGTGTTCATATAATCGAGGTATCAAAATATTGATGGGAAAAAGTACAGACTGGATAAGCTCATCGATACGTTCCACCGCCCCAAACTTTGGAGTAGAAAAACGCAATACGGTAAGGTACTGTGATGTATTCTAGCAAGAACCGTCTCATTCACATCGGCATTACTTAATGGATCTCATATTGCTTGCTTTAGATGTCAAGTTGCAATATAAAATAATTAGTAACCTAAAACTTAAAAGGCATTAAACAAAAGAAGTTTAGCTATTTTGTGAGAGAGTTGATCGAGTTGACGATTCGGTAAAGATATAAGCTAGTAAAAAATTATATGGATACGTCAGAGTTGAATGTTTCCTGCCACATGAGCAAGAGGGCCTGAAATGCGACAGCAAGCAAAGAGGAAAAGAACAAAAAAGTAGAAGAGTATATTAGATTAATTCATTAATTATGGACTAAGTATAATTATATTATAATTTTAATTATGTAATTGTGTATGTTAATTATGGATCATTTATGATCGCTTAATATTAGCACTCACAGTTCATGTTTCTATCTTTTCCTGCTTTGTGTTTCATTATACCCAAACTCAATTATTCTCTTGTTTCTGGAGATATATATATAGTATATATATATATATGTATACGAATAAATTAAACCTTAAAATTTTATAAGAGTTTGGTAAAACACACATTATGGAGAAGAACTATCTTCAAATTTAACTTTTCTTTTATCTCATCCTTACGTATTTGAGAGACGCATGACAATCAACAATTTCAGATCTAAGTTAGATATATTTTTTACATATAACGAATTGATATGCTTCATTGTTTTAATAAAGTTATTATTTTATAATATATTTATTAAGTCTTTTGATTATTAATCAATTATTATTAAAATCAATAAATACTCTTGATTCTTCAAAATAATTTAATAATTTATATCAAAGCCAACTTTAATTGAAGCTGACAAATTTTTTTCTATTTTTTCTAGGTTTTATTTGTATATTTTTTTATATAATTCTTGTGTTTCTTCTTTTGTTTTGTTTTTTTTTTCTTTTTTTGTCGTTCTTAATTGGATTTCGTCTCTGGTGGAGAGATTCCGATTACGATTCTGATCCAATTTAGACATTCATTGCAAGTAGATCACGATTTCGGTGAATAATAAAACCTTAGAAAAAGTCAACTAGTTAACACGTTTTTCTATAAATCGTCGTTACGTTAGACTTTTGATTAAAACTATAAAAAAAACAAAAAACAAAAGACATTAATGGCGGCACTATTTTTTCCCACGGCTGCCACTTTGTTTTCAGAGTACTAAAGACTTTTTTTTTTTTTTTTTTTTCACGCCATTTTTATAACATCAATCAAATAAAAATATTTATTTTTTATTTCATTGACAATGCCAGTAATTGATTTCAAAATTTTCATATATATATATATATATACACACACATATGCATAAAACTGTAGCTTTATTTGTTATTGAAATAGACCTCTCTCCTGTTCTAATTATTATTACTTTTATTTTTATTTTTTTAGATTTTTATGGAGGTATTTTTTTAAGCCAAAATTTTATGTTTGTACTCCCATTTTTACTTTTCTATCCCATTAAGCATTAAATTTAGTTTTTACATAAAATTGATTTTTTACCCAATTTTACAATATTTTCACATAAGTTTTTTAGCAATTTATGTTTATAATATTCTGGATTATTTATAGTATAATATTGTGAATAAAATTATTTTATTGTACTTGGGTACAATTCAGAAATATTAAATGCTTAAAAACTTACCTCTCGTGAGTTTGAGTATGTTGAATATTATCTGCAACTGATGTTATAATTGTAATTTCTCCTGTCTTGCACATCAATTTCGCTAAGATCTATACGGATAGTGAAGTTGTTTTATCGATGACTTGATTATATGGTAGAATGCTTAGTTTGGTAAAAATATTTCACTAAGTGTCATGAACCGCACAATTTTACTACCCTTTCGATGGGAAATTGACTAGTGAATTGCTCTTATTTGTGTATGAATCTTTTTGTATTTTATAGACTCTAGCATTTAGTGACCACTTTTGTGGGTCATTTGGTAAGCTAAAGAATGGAGTAATTTGCATGTCTTTGTTTTACATGTATTTTTTACATTGTTCTCTTGTTTGTTCTTCAGCCTTGAGCTTTCCTCAGTTCTCTACCATCACGAAACTTAATGAGACTAATTACAAACAGTGGGTTAAATCTCTCATGATGAATTTGACGATTATGAAACTGAGCTTAGCTTTGAAAGTTAAAGCTACTCCAAAACCCATTGTTGAGAGTTTTGCAAAGGAGAAAAAATCCTATGAGGACTAGGAGTATTCTAACAATTGTTGTTTGATGATCATAGAGAACCATATGGAGAATTCTATTTATGAAAGCATTCCTAAGACTGAGAATGCAAAGGAGTTCTTGGATGTCGTTGGTAAGAAATACACAAAGTTCTTGAATAATGAGCTTTTGAATACTCTTCAGTCCACTTTCTATGATGGGACAAGTGGAGTACGAGGACACATTGATAAAATATTGGCTTGTTACAACAAGATTAAGACCATTGGTACAGAGTTTGACCATTATGCTTGCTCGGGTCGGGATTGCGGAAACTTTACCTTCTCAAGAACGATATCATTAGGTCTAGTTATAATGCTCATAATGAGCAATAGAATATTGAAGAGATGATTGCAATCCTTGCTACAGAGGAGGATAAAGGCGTGAAGGTCTAAGAGCATTACGCGACTAACTACAGCGCGGGGGTCGAAGAGAAAAAATATCTTTATAATACAACTTCCAATGAGAAGAAGTATGTCAAGAAGTAGAATACTGGTGGCAAGGGTAATGGCAAGAATGTGCCTTCTACTTCCAATGCCCTCAAGAATGAGGGCTTTAAGGGAAAAGGCAACTATTGTCACAAGTTTGGACATAAGACAGATTGCAGGAAGTTGAAGGTCGTTGAGAAAAATAAAGGTGACGATTAGAATAAGGAGTCTAACTAGTCAAGAGCAGTACATGTTCATGGAGATGGCACAAGAGTTCAAATTGCTTTTTTAGGAGTTGTTAGATTGCATTTTTAAACAAAATTTTTTTTCTTTTTTTTCTAATTGCAAAATGTTGCATTCATGCCCTCTATTAGAAGAAATTTAATATCTATACCTATTTTGGATAGACATGGATATAGTTTTCTTTTGGAACTAGAAAAGTTAATTTATATCAAGACTCTTTATTGATTGGAAATGGAACACATTGTGGGAATCTTTACAGATTATAGTTGTATAGTTTGCTTTCTTTTTCTCCTACCATTAATAATGTTAGTAGCACCAAGTGTTTGAGATTAAATGAAAAGTCTTCTATTCTTTAGCACAAGCACGGGTCATATTTCAAGACAGAGAATTAAGAGATTAATTAAGGATGAGATTCTTTCGAACCTTGATTTCTTAGTTTTTTATACCTATGCTTAGAAAGTATGTTCCTAAGACTCCATACTAGGTATGGTCACAAAACAAGCCTAGTCTTCATCACTTCCATGTTTGGGGCTACTAGGTGGAATTGAGACTGTACAACCCACAATCCAAGAGAACTTGATCCAAAAACCATCAGTGGGTACTTCATTGGTTATTGCGTGGGATCAAAAGGTTCTAGGTTTTATTGCCCATCGCAGACCACCAGAGTGATTGAGTTAGATCGAGCTATCTATTTTGAGGATGAAACTGGTATAAGCTAAGGGCCAAGAGAAATTGTGTTCAAAAAACACCTAATTTTTATTCTTGTGCCTATTGCTTTTCGCTCCAATCTCTAGCCCTATTGTTGACCAACATCCAGTAGCCACTACTGATGATGAACCAATTGAGGATGTAGACCTAGTAGCACCAAATGTAGTCATGGATATACCCTTGAGAAGGTTAAAGAGGGTGTGTAAGCCCGTAATTTCATATGACTACATTGTCTACTTGCAGGAACATGAATATGATGTGGGTGATGTATCATATCCAACTACCTACAAAGAAGCCATTATTAGTCCTTAAGTTTAAAGCAGCTCTAGAAATCCATTTATGGTTTAAAGCAGGCTTCTAGGCAGTGGTATCTCAAGTTTGATGAAGTTTTCACTGCCAATGGTTTTAAGGAGAACATCGTTGATCAATTCATATATATGAAGGTTAGTGGGACAAAATACATATTCTTGGTTTTATATGTTGATGATATTTTGTTCACAACCAATGATACTAACCTGTTGGTTGAGACAAAGCAGTTATTGTTTAGTCATTTTGATATGAAAGATCTTAGGGAAGCATCTTATGTCTTGGGCATACAAATACTTCCCGATATACTTAGTGGCATTTTGAGATTGTCACAACAGACGTATATTGCACGCATTATGAAAAGGTTCAATGTGACGCCCCCAACTCGGCACACGGTGTCAAGCGAGGGTGTCATTTTTTTTTTAAACTTATAACCTTTAAGCTTATTCATTCATATAATGTTAAACATTTAACTTGTGTTATATTATGTAGCAGCGGATTACAAAATATATACAAAGCCTCCATATGCTGCTCAACATTTACAATATTTACATTGTTTACAAAAACAAAACATATACAAAAATAGACCAAAAGGTCTTTAGTGGGCTCCTAGTAGTGTGTTGGCCTTGGTTACTGATGTGGAGTGTCCATACTTCTCATTTCCGCTCCCGTACCTACATCTGATGAAACACCCGCTGCTTATAGCTTAGCGGGAATTACTACATATGGATGAGCTCAATAAGGTAATCACACTTCTATACACATGCATACACATCTAACATATCATATCATTTAAACATGCTTATACATATTTCATATTTACTTATCATACCATGTTTCATTTCTTATCATTTTACACCTTGCTTTATGTTCTTATCACAATACTTGTCATTGCGTAGCGGTGTTATGCTTCTCTTATCATATCATATCATTTCATATGTCATAATCAAGTCATTTGTTTTATGTTTCATGCCTGCATAAACCTTAGAAGTGGATAAAAGAAACTATAAGGGCCCGAAGGCGTTGTACTCACTGTACGAAACAGTGGTCTATAAGGGCCCAAAGGCGTTGTTATCATTATACGAGACAATGACCATCTATAAGGGCTCGAAGGCGCTGTTATCATTGTACGAGACAATGATCATCTATAAGGGCCCAAAGGCGCTGTAATGACCCAAACGGGGCCAACTGATTAGTATGTTGCAGACTTGTTTTTCTCTAATAGGCATGTCCATCTATCCTTCTACCAGGTTCTAAGTAGACAATCGATGTGTATTTTATGTTTAGTACATATCTCATATTCTCGAATAATTATTGTCATTCGGTAATCATATGCGATATTTACAATCATTTATTTGTATCTTTGCATTTTTCATATATTATTATATGCATGAATAACTATAGTTACCATGTATGCTTATGAGCTATTTACTATCATTCCAATTTCATCAAACTATATATGGATGGATTCTAGATTCAAAGGGTTTTCCATAGAGTCCAGGAACATCCAAAATGGAGTTCGGGATTAAAGGTGAAATTATGACTGCTCTGGGTTGGAGGTCTTTCATGAATGTCACTACGAGCAACACCAGCAGGGCCTACTGTTTTTCATGATTTCTAGACCTAATATGAGTTCCAATATCATCAAGCTATATATTAATGGATTCTATACTCAAAGGGCTTTCCATAGAGTTCAAGAACATAAAAAACGGAGTTCGGACAAAGAAATTATGACAGTCTGAAGTTGGAGGCTTCCCTTGAACAGTGGCTACGAGCAACCAGCTGTTTTCATGATTTATGGAACTGATATAAGTTCCAATATTATCAAGCTATATATGGATGGATTCTAGACTCAAAGGGATTTCCATAGAGTCCAAGAACATCCGAAACGGAGTTCGGACAAAGAAATTATGATAACCTGAAGTTAAAGGCTTTCCATGAACAGTGGCTATGAGCAACCAGCAGGGCCTACTATTTTCGTGATTTCTGGACCTAATATGAGTTCCAATATTATCAAGCTATATATGTATGGATTCTAGACTCAAAGGGTTTTCCATAGAGTCTAAGAACATCTGAAACGGAGTTCGAACAAATAAATTATAACCACCTGAAGTTGAAGAAATTTTGATAGCATCTCCCCTAAAACCCCAATATTTCCGCAATACAAATATTCCTCACTTGAGGATTACAATCAACCAACCCAAATCCAAAACACCGCCAATATACCAAGTAGGGTTATTTTATACCCAAATTCATCAAAAATTAGTTTATGGTTTGATTTTTCCATACAAAAACATAGACACCCATCCAAAGTTCCATACACAAATTCCAAACATTCCATACTAAAATCCATAATTTTTCCATACAAAAACCTAGACTTCCATACCTTTGTCCTTGTCCTTCTTCTTCTTCTTCTTCTTATTCTTCTTCCCCTTCTCTCTTTATCACGGTTTGCTCTTCAAAAACAAAATGAGAGACCACTTGGTCTCATCCCCTTTTTATAGTAAATTTTTCCTTTTATTTGCACTTAGATCCTCAAAGTCCCCTTAATTAGCAAATCAAGTTATGCATATTTCACTTTAGCCTATAGCCTTCTTATCTTATGACTTTTGTTCCCCTTTTTGACAAATTACACATTTACCCTTGCTTATCTTGTACAAATTCCGGGTTTCTCCATTTTCATGTTTGCATTGAAATTACGAAAAATTCCAAATGCACTAATAATATACCCTAATTATGTTTAAAAACAACTAGGGTATATTTTGGGGTGTTAAATTGATGTTCTTCTAGTAAGGCATCAATTGTAAAGGGTGACAGATTTTCCAAAAGGCAATGTCCTTAGAATGATATTGAGAAAGATCAGATGAAAGCATTCTCTTATTCTTCAATAAGGGCAAATTCGATGTATATACACTACATGCATACACTCGACATTGGATTTCATGTCGACGTGGTTTGCAGTACTCTGAGTGATCCCCGGTCAAAGCCACTATAAAGAGGCTAAGAATGTTTTGAGGTATCTTTAGGGTACCAAGGATCTCATGTTGATGTATCGGCGTACCGACACTCTTGAGGTGGTTGGTTTTAGTGATTCCAATTATGCAGACTGTGTGGATGATAAAAAGTCCACTTTTGGTTATATCTTTATGATGGTTGAAGGAGTTGTTTCTTGGAAAAGTGTCAAGTGGACACTTGCAACTTCTTCTACTATGGAGGCAAAGCATGTGGCATGTTATGAGACTACTTGTCATGCAATAAGGTTGCGAAACTTCATTTCAGCTTTGGAGGTTGTTCACTCAATTTCTAGATCGCTAAAATTGTTCTATGATAATTCTGCAACTGTATCTTTCTCTAGGAACACTAGGAGCATTTCTCGCTCCAAGCACATTGATATGAAGTTCTTTTTTATGAAAGAGAAAGTTGCAGAGTTCCTCATTTTAGTTGAGCACACGTCTACGATTAGCATGCTGGTAAACCTAATAACCAAAGACTTACCTATTTGTGTGTTTCAAGAACACGTCACCCGCATGGGATTGTTAGGAGCCTAAACTCTTTGTTTTAGTGAGAGTTTTGTCTTTTCATGTATTTTGTAAGGAAAGATCATGTTTTTCATTATTACATGCACATTTTGACGTTTGACATTATCTTATGGTTTTATCTCATTTTGACCAGATGAATGACATAATGATGCTTTTGCTTTCTATTGAATCAATACTCTTGTCATTGTAATGCTTCTAGATTAGTAGCGCCTAATTATGTATGATTTATGCATTCTCTCAAAGTATTAATTGTATATGATTTGTTATGGCTATGCATGTCTATTGTTGAAGCATTTGAGTTATGATTTTGATTAATAGCACCTCATTATGTACGATTTATGCATCCTCTCAGTGTGTTAATTGTATATGATTGGTTATGGTTATATAAATATATTAAGAAAGCATTTGAGTTATAATTATGCTATACAAGTGGGAGGGAGAATATTAGATTAATTCATTAATTATGGATTAAGCATAATCATATTTCATTTTTAATTGTATAATTTTGCATGTTAATTATGGGTCATTTATGGGATTGTTTAATATTTACTAGCTATGGCCTCTTGGTTCTATCTTCTCCCTTGTTTTGGTAAGCCCATTGGACCAAAGCTCGATTGTTTCCTTGTACTCTATATGTATGAGTCAATGGAGCCCTAAAACTTTATAAGAGTTTGGTATAACACACTTTGGGGAGAAGGAAAGAACTAGTTTCAACCCTAACTTTTCTTTGATCTCATCCTCACAAATTTGAGAGACTGATAACAGCCAACAATTTTAGATCTATGTCCAGTATGTTTTCTACATACAACAAACTGATATGCTTCATTGTTTTAATAAAGTTAGTATTTTGTAACGTATATATTGGGTCTTTTGATTGTTGATCAATTGTTTTTGGGATCAATAAATACTCTTGATTTTTCAAAATACTTTAACAATTGGTATCAGAGTCAACTTTAATTGACAATGAAGCTGTCATATTTTTTTACTAATTTTCTAGGTTTTATTGGTGTCTTTTTAATATATTTCTTGAGTTTCTTTTTTTTTTTTTTTTTCTGTTCTTGGGTTTTGTGTCACACCCCGATTCCCGATCCGATCCGATTTGGCGGATCCGAACCGAGTTTGGGGTGCGAGACTCAAGACTAGGACTCTTTACCTATTTTTATTTATTTATTTTTTTTTTAAAGTCGATCTGGTACCTGTGGGTATGGCGCACATCTTATAACAGAATCCAAATATCATATACATATTAAAGAGCTACCACCGGAGTGGTGTCCATCGTGCCCACACATATAACTCCGAGTCCCATTTACAAATACAAAACTATACTTTCACATTTACAACCGAGCACGAACCATGTATAGTGAACCCTTACAAGTGTGTCACCAACAGACAAGTGATGTTTGCCGATGTCTTCCGTACCTACCTGATTAAAACCCGTGCTGCTCTTTACGCCAGCTGGAAACATTTCTATACAAAAAACATAAATACGTATACACAGTATCGAATATCTGTGCATTCATATAATGAACTTATACAATTACTTAGGCTTATACAGACTTATGCTTATTCGTACTTATACTTATCACATTTCCGATCTTATACTACCAGGAATTACACTTATGGGCGTACTTATCCCTATTTGGATCTTATACTTACAAGACTCATTCTTATCCGAGTCTTATACTTATAGCAATCGGATCTATACTTATAATGTGACTTATTCTTATTCAGATCTTTATACTTATCTCGCATCTCCCAAAGGACATATACTTGAACTCTCTCGTCGATCGATACTTATCACCCGTAGGATACATATTTATACTTATGTTTGTATCGCATATATACTTATTTAGTCTCCCAAATGACATACATATCGAACTTATAATCGATACTTGTCTCTTAATTTATACTTATTTTTGATCTCCCATAGGAGCAGTAATCCCATGCTTATACAGGTACTTAATCAAAGTGGGTATTTATATCTATCTCATCTCCCATAGGAGCTTACGTAACTTATACTTATTCCCACGGAGTTTACACTTGTTCGGAGGTACCCGAAGGTATCACAGAGATTACGGAACGTATACTGGATTTGCGGAACTTAATCTTATACAGGAGTACCCGTAAGTACTACTTGATCAATTGTCTGCTCTGATACCAACTTGTGTTGGTATCAGTATCCCCACCAAGCCCTAGCGCGCATACCTATACTCATATGGGAGTACTCGTAGATACTACGGATTTTATCCTTATCCAAAGCTTATACGGAGATACCCGTAGGTACTACAAAAATTAATCAGATACAGGAGTACCCGTAGGCAATTCTCGTAACTTTATATTTATACAGATACTTTGTATCTTGTACTTGTACTACGTAGTCTATCCTTGTCTTACTTGATCTTCTACTTATCACAGTTTATTCGGCATTTTGTTAATATTACTTCAGACATCAGACTGACACGTGTATTACTGAACTGATACATGTATTTCAGATCTTATACATGTCTTATAGAGCATATACTTATCTTACGGAGCTTATACTGGTATTACAAAACTTAGACATGTATTTCAGATCTTATACATGTCTTACAGAGCATATACTTATCTTACGGAGCTTATACTGGTATTACAGAACTTAGACATGTATTTCAGATCTTATACATGTCTTACAGAGCATATACTTATCTTACTTGAGCTTATACTCGGTGTTACAAAACTTATTCTTATCCTTGCATTTGATCTTATTATTGTGAGAAGGTACTCAGAGGGTACATGTTCTAAATTGCATCGACCATATCACATGCAAGGTCGATCAGATTTCCTACAGATACTTTATATTAGCCTCTTTTCGAGGCACGCATCACAGATTCATTATACGAAAGTAAATCGTAGTTACGACCGGGACTTATACTTATTTTACGTAACTTGTACTTATTTCACCGACACGAGTACCCGTATGTACTCACTGAGCTTATACTTATTTTATCGATACGAGTACCCTTAGGTACTACTCGACTTATACTTATTCGACCTCCCGTAGGAGTTACAGTTTCTTCTTATGCGTGAACTTATACTTATACGTACGTATGTTCATCTCTGGGACTCCAGTAGGAGTTACGTGAGTCATTCCTTATTCGTAACTTATACTTATATTACCGATACGGGAGTACCCTTAGGTACTACTGGACTTATACTTATTCGGATCTCCCGTAGGAGTTGCTGTATTTCTTCTTATGCGTAATCCTATACTTATACACGTATGTTCATTCTGACTCCCGTTAGAGTTACAGCTTATTCTTATTCCGAACTTATACTTATTTTATCGATACGAGTACCCTTAGGTACTATCGAGATTATTGTACAAAAGTACCCAAGAGTACTACAAAGCAAATACGTAGGTAATTCGTAGGTATTACGTAACATATTCAAAGGTACCTGTGAGGCAAGACCCAGACTTTACTATATTCATTTCTTTATTCTTATTCATTATTCGTGAGTCTTAACATATAATTGTTGAATCGCTTGCACTAAAGAATACTCTGAATGAGTAGGACACAACACAATGGCACCAAGGTACAAGATAAAGATCGAGGTGCCATAGCACAGCAAGATATGTCGAAGCACTGACAGAGAGTGTCATTGCACTATTCAGAGTACCGGCATTAATGAGAGAGTACCGGGGGTTACTAATGTCAAGCACGAATGTGAGAGTGTCGTCAAAGACTAATCGTAGAGTACCATACTAATGTGCCAAGCACTGGCCGAGAATGCTCACCAATCGAGTACCAGTACTAATGTGCCGCACTACGTAGAGTGTCGCCGCACTAATCGTATACCATACTATACGTGCTTCTACCCACGTAATGTATGTGCCATGTCATTCAATAATCGTCTTAGGCGCTTTACAATTATATGAGTTCACAACTTACTATCTTATAATAGGGGCATTCTTAGCTACATTATGTTTTATGACATATTGACATTTCATGTTCATGTTTCAATTGCTTTCATGTTTCATATCCTATCTGTGTTTCATGCCTATTCCATATGGCATTTCGTATACTTATACAGAATACTGATGTGTATTCACATCGGTCATATATTCTTATCCTCAATGCATCTACTTTTCTTAGAAATCGAATCATTCCAATTGAATCATCCAAACTCGTTATGGCATTTTCATGCCAACTAGTCGGCTTTACCGATTTTACCGAGAGACAGTTTTGTATTATTCATTTTCCAGTGCCTTGTTCCACATTTGACACTGGTTATTTGTACTCCTTTAAAGCTAAGGTGCTATGTTCCTCCAACTGGAATCACCCAAATCGGAGCACCGGAACTCAAGATACGTCCGAAACAACTCGGACTACTCTATGATCAAACTGATGCAGGAATTGGATTACACATGGCCCCACTTTGAGTGAATTTTTGGGCCACTTAGAGTCAGAATTTGACAATGTCTATTTCTTTATGTTTGGTTTTCCTTGAAGTCTATTTTAATTGGCCACTTGAATCACTCAAATCGGATAAGAAATGAGCAAGTTATGGCCAAAATACGAAACTCGGTCGAACAGGAAACCGCATTAGGTGTACCGGTATAGGTCTAACGTGTACCGGTACACGTTGGCCAAAAATGACTAGAACACAAAGTGTACTGCATGTGTCTGGGGTGTAATTTATTACATCATCGAAAATTGCCCGTATCGTGTGTTTTCACCAATTTTTCCATATTTTGATACCCAATCAACTCTATACTTCAAACACACATCAAAACCATTTCAAATTCACCTTATAATTTCTTTTCTATTCAATTTATCTTTCAATTACATGTCTTTCTTCAAAACTCTTTCATGAATTCCTTCAAAATCATTCTAATATGGGTCACAACTCATACACAAATCAAACATGATGATTATTTAGGGTTTATTCTAAACCCTAGCTCAATTACTTGTTATTTAACATGTATCAATCCTTAAGAGGAGGATTTCATACTTATCTTGGGCCATTTAGAGTTTTTCTAACCCTACCTTTAATAAATCTTTGATTATGAAGAAATCCTAACAAACCCTAGATTTGGAACTCATAAAATTTTCTAGAATCCCATACAAAATCCATATGATCCATACAAAATCTATACTCAGTAGTTTCCATACTTTTGGCCTCGGGCTCCTTTCTTCTTCTCTGCTTCTTCTTCCTCTTCCTCTTCTCTTCTCCTTCTCCCATCTGTTTTTGAGCTCTCCCAAAATGGAGACCAATTTTGGTCTATAAATCCCATGTTTGCTAAGGCCATGTTTGGCCCTCCAAAAACCCATTTTTGGGTTTATTTGCTTTATTTGCTTTTTGGTCCTCCAACTCTTGACCATTTGCAACTTAGCTTATGTTATTTCCACTTTGGCCTCAAATCTTGTCAAATTATGACTTTTAAGTCCCTCTTTGGACAATTTACAATTTTATCCTTAAATCTTATAAATTTCCGAGTCTCTTGTTTCCATGTTTCGTATTTAACTCACGAAACATTTAAATTCATGCTACAAATACCCTAACAAAGTTCGAAAAACTACACATATATTTCAAAGGTGTTACATCTTGTCTCTAGTAGAGAGATTCCGACACAATCCGATCCCATTCAAAGGTCATTACAAGTGAATCATGATTTTCGATGAATAATTAAACCTTAAAAAAAATCAACTTGTTAACACGTTTTTCTATAAATCATCATTAATTGACTTTTGATTAAAAAAACAAAAGACATTAATGGCGGCACTATTTTTTCCCATGGCTGCCACTTTGTTTCTAGAGTACTAAAAACATTTTATTTATTTATTTATTTGGTTCACGCAATTTTTATAACATCAGTCAAATAAAAAGATTTTTTTTTTTAATTTGATTGACAATGCCAACAAAGGATTTCAAAATTTTCATGGAAATCCTTATTTTAATTCTCATGTACGGGAAGCTGCATTTTATTATGATGCTGGTAAAACTAGTAGTGTGTATATATATATATATATATAATTACATATGCATAAAACAGTAATTTTATTTGTTATTGAAATAGACCTTTCTTTGGTTCTAATTGTTATTACTTTTTTTTTTTGATTTTTATGGGGGTATTTTTTGAAGCCAAAATTTTATGTTTGTACTCCCACTTTTTTTTTTTTTTTTTTAATATCCCATTAAGCATTAAATTTAGTTTTGACATGAAACTGATTTTTTAACCAATTTTGCAATCTTTTCACATCAGTTTTTTTTAACATATTGCTTTAGCAATTTATGTTTATGCTATTTGGGAATATTGATGGCATAATATTGTGAATAAAAATATTTTATTGTACTCGGGTAAAATTGAAAAATATTGAATGCTTACGAACTGACCTCTTATGAGTATGAGCATGTTGAATATTATCTTGAATTAATGCTACCACTGTAATTTCTCTCATCTTGCGTACCAATTTCGCTAAGATCCATACGGATAATGAACTTGTCATATCGATGACTTGATTATTTGGTAGAATGCTTAATTTTGTAAAGAGATTTCACTAAGTGTCATGAACTGTATAATTTTACTACCCTATCGGTGGGAAATTGACGATTTTATTGTACTTACACTGCTTCACTGCATTTAGTCTTTTTGTATTTTATGACTCTAATATTTTAAATAATTTACTTATTGGTCATTTGGTAATAAATTTTTATCAGAAAGCAATTTGCATGTCTTTGTTATACATGTACTTTGATATTGCCCTTTTTTGCCCTTTTAGCTTCAGCTCTCGCCCTACCATCACGAAACTTAATGGGACTAATTACAAACAATTGGTTAAATCTCTCATGATGAATTTGATGATTATGAAACCGAACTTAGATTTGAAAGTTGAAGCTTTTCCAAAACCCACTATTGAGAGTTTTGCAAATGAGAAAAAATCCTATTAGGATTGGGAGTATGTATTCTAACAGTTGTTGTTTGATGATTATAGAGAACCATATGGAGGACTCTATTTATGAAAGCATTCCCAAGACTGAGAATGCAAAGAAGTTTTTTTGACGCTGCTGGTAATGAAATACACAAAGTTCTTTGGCATGAGAAGAATGAGCTTTTGAGTACTCTTCAGTTCACTTTCTATAATGGGACAAGTGGAGTACGAGGACACATTGATAAAATATTAGCTTGTTACAACAAGATTAAGACCATTGGTATGGAGTTTGACTCAAATTATATTGTTTGGTTGATCATGGGGGACTTTATGTGATGCCCCAAATTTCGGGGGTCCGTTGATCACCCATTAACCCGCGGAATGCCTGTGAATATTGTGTAACTCGATACCACACCATTGTGTCCCATTTACTGGGATCTATAATTTAACAAAAATTGGACATAGTCTCCTTTGTACGAGGAGATCTATATAAAACCCAACCTGTCTAATATACAATAACATGACCCATATGAGGCCCAATATAACACAATGACTGTATCAGGTCCATTGATGAGTAAATATTGACCACACCGGGTCCATTTATCCACATTCATGTAAAAACATGTAAGACTATATTAAAATAGTCCATATGAGTTCAATTACAACTATTTTACATGAAATTATATACATGCATTCAATTCCACTCATTTACACATTAAAACATACCAAATGGATTTACTCAAAAAAAATTTGACAAAAAGAATCACAAAGCCACAAGCCGACTTTCTTCATTCTCGCAGCCTCGAATGAGAGCCGCCCATCAACACTTGTTTCGCACCTGAAATGTTATCCCATATAAGGTGAGCCACGCCCAGTAGAATAATTCCTACATAGACTACTCCCCACCTAAGTGCACATGCAATGCTTACACTTAACAATTTTCATATTCACATCACAATTCCAAGCAAGATATGCAATCCTAGGTTGGAATTCTACATGACATGCCATGAAATGAGATGAGACTCATTCATGCACCATACCCGAGTCCTTACCGACTCCCATCATACTCAAGTCTTTACTGACTCCTACCACACAATGCAACGCCAATGTGTGATAAAATCCATCATTGATGGATTACATCTAATGATCATTTTCAAACAAAATTCGTTTATTTATAAACCAAAAGCTTTTTGGATGTTACACCTCAAATGATCATTTCATTTACAAAACCATGTCTTTTGTGGGCAACGAATTTTTAGGGTCTCACCGCAAGCTCCGCGTGCCTTCCAACACTTTTTGGACTTTCATCGAGGGAGTGTCTAAACCTGTCCTGGTCTTTCACTCGAGGGAGTGTCTAAACTTGTCCTGGTCTTTCACTCGAGGGAGTATCTAGCTCTTCTTGCTATTACTTGACACAAGTTTTTACCATTTCATTCAACAGTGCAACTCTGTTGGACTTCGTTCAATGGTACCGAGCCGACTTATCAATCACCAATTGTGGTGTTGATCTCAACCATGCACTCACACCAATGAAATGTGATGTTCCCATGCTTATGCAATGTAGTGTACCATTGTATGCCAATGCCATGCCACATATGTAATAAATGTCATATGAACAATTTTTGAACTGTAAGACCCGAGAAATTCCAATTTTAGGAAAAATGGGCAAAATCGTAATTTCGATTACATAATTGTTATTTCGGTTAAAAATCTGAAATTTATTCTTTAGATCTCCCGGATGAAGCAATTACTGCAGTTGGAATGAATCTCGTGGTAGTAGCTAGCATGTAAATTTGGTAAATTCGAGATAGTTGGAATTTACTACGTTTTCGAGGCATCGTGGTTGGGTGCCGTAAAAAGCGATTTACCGATGCGGCAGTCACATATAACATGTACTCATGTGCATGATGGTATGAGTAGAGAAATAATGAAAATGGACGGTCGTGATAGTCTTAGAATATCAGCGGGAAATTAAGGGACATAAAGGTCATTTTTGGAAAGTTTAAGTCACTAGAAGACAAAATAGTGTACATGACTTGTCTTCTCCACTTAAACTAAAGAGCAAAATGTGGGAAGGGAAAGAAGGGAGATCCAGTAGCTGAAATTTCAAGTTTTAGAGTGAGAGTGTCAAGCTTCTCTCTGAAATACGGACGATCCGACCGTCGGCAGTCTTCGGGACAAGAAGGAGGAACTACTCTGCGGAGGGGGCCGCATGGGTACGGTTGGGAGTTTCCTCGGAAACTCTTTGAGGTAGGGTTTCTCCTACTTGGGTTTTATTCTTCGTTTAAATACTATATTAATGTTTCGGTTGATTGAGGCCTTAGGCAAGCGGTTGGTGATCCTGACCGCAGGACCGGGTGTGTCATTTTGAGAATCAAATGTAGTAGCCGCGTGGCCCGCCATGGCTGATTTGGGTGGTTGAATGTTGTATTTTTGTGATAAATCATGGATTGATTTGGATGAGGCCGGAAATGGCTGTGAAATGCGGGTTCACAAAGTGAACCGATGAATGGATGTGTGTTTGAACCGTAAAACCCTTTTACCGGCTCATAGAATAGTGACACAAAATATATTCAGGTGAAAATGTGCCTTGGTCGAAAGGATTCAAGTCGAATTGCTCGTGTTTGATCATTAGCCCAAGGAAAGTAATTTTTGATGTATGAATTGATTAGTTACATGACATGATTGCAGGATTGGATATTATGTGAATATGTGCATGTTTACATATTCGCATGTGATTAGACTATATTGGAATCGCATACATACATTCCATATGCAATCGGAACACCCTAAGACTATAGGAGTGAGTGCATGAGATGAGCCCAGAGAAAACGGTCTCGAGGGTTGTCTAAAAAATATTACTTATCTGGAGGGCAGTCCAAATTAAAATATCAATCGTCAGAGCGCCCAATTGATATTCATCTGAGGGTAGTCCATTGTAAACAAATTATATATCAATCGCCTAGAGCTACCAATTGATATATATACACACGGAGGGTTTTCCACAAACAAAAAAATAAAAATTTTCATACGAGGCTTAGAAGCAGTGTGATGGAGCCTGAGGACTCTGGATTCAAGTTATCAAGTGCAGATATCTGGGCAGTGACATGCATTAACGTGTTTTCATCGGGAACATCAGATCGCACTTAGGTGAGTAGCCCACTTAGGGTGATTCCACTACTTAGCATTAGCTCACCATGTCGAGAGATACTATTTTACAAGTACAGGAGCGTATGAGTGGGACTTTAATTCGCCCCAGAGACCGAGGATTAGAAGAAAGCCGGGTCAAGGGTTTCTGATGTATACATGTATTATAACTTTTAAGTTTAATGTATGGCTGTATAAGAGTAAAAACATATTGACTCTTCTTGTAACTATTGAGTATATAGTTGGATTCATAGTTGGCATGTATATTGAGTATTGCTTGCATGGGCCCAAGTGGCCGCTTTTAAATCATATAAACTGTTATATTGACTCAAGCCAGACGTGTTTGATGCCAGGTCTCAGATTCGGGCAGAGCTCCCGTACAAATGAGACTCGCTCGATATGGAGAAATGTCAGTCAATCTCGACATTTACAAGTGTTTGCCGACGGTAGTCAACTGACCGGCTCAAGGTCATACTGCACGAGCTTAGGTATACCGAATTACCTAGGAGCTCTGCTCAGGTATCCACCACCACTGAGGTGGCCTGATGTGGAGCATAGGTATGGAAAACCCAGCAGATCGAGGGCTCGCCTAGGCCGTAGTCGTGTAAGAACATCACCACTAGGTGTGGTTCGATGTTATGTAGGTGAGATTACCTAGGAAATCACTAGATAACACTAGACACGACATGCATGTGTTTCTGTGTTTTGTGTGATTGGATAAATGATGTGTGATCATGTGATTAATCGATGAATTGTGTGTATATATGTCAGTTGATAGCATGTATGAAGTGTGGAAGATTTTAGAGTTTTACAATGTGTAAAACTGGACAAATAAATAATAAATAAATAAATTTAAGAAATTTGTTTGGGTTATTGAGAAATGAAACAAAATGAGGTGGGAGAAAATTTTTGGTTTTACAAAGGAGTAAACCGAAAGAAAATGAAGAAAATAAAGTTCAAATTGTTTGGTCTATCGGGAGAAAAATAATTTCTAAGGTTTTGCAATTGTAAAATCAATAAAATCGATAAAATAAAAAATTTTATAAATTTATTAGAGTATTCGATATGTTGCAAAAAAATTGATGAGAAGAAATATTTTCTCAAAGTTTTATAGTGTGTAAAGTCAAGGAAAATGAAAGAAAATAAATTTTATAAATTTATTTGGTATTCGAAAATGAAAAAAATGTATATAGATTTTTTCGGGGTATTTTCCAAAGAGTGCTAATGTGAAAAAAAAATTTGTGTGAAAAAAAAATTGTGTTGGACTGACCACAATGGCTTCCAATTGTGTTGTGAAAAAATTGTATTGCAATACTAGTATTGTATTGTGACTTGAAGGGCTTAAATGGCTTATGAGTATATTGCAATACACCATTGTATTGTAGCATGGGGTAGGCTAGGTAAGTGTATTGCAATAGGAAAGAATTGTATTGCAACCTTGGTTGTGTAGTGGCTAGTGATTGTATTGCAAGAGATGGAGAAATTGTATTGCAATATGGTAGGCTTGAAGGGCTTGAAGGGATAGAGATTGTATCGAGAATACACCAAGCGACAGACTGAGAGAGAGGGTGAGGTCAGCTGAAAGATCAGATGTAACATGCAAATTGTATTGCAAGAGAAGGCTGGTGGAAATTGTATTGCAACATTATATTGCAATATAGTGGTAAAGCAAACAACTTGGAATTTTGTATTTCTGGAAATTGTATCAAGTAATATACTTGAATGTCGAGTGTCGAGATACACTCGAATTTTGTATTGCAATATAGTGTAAGCCAAGTATGAAGAGATTGGAATTTTGTATTGCAACATTGCAACCTGGATCTTTACAATACAAAACTTTGTACCACAAATCAGGCAAGATATTGCGTGAATGTGAATCTATGGAATAAGCACAATGAATGTTAATCACGACCTGGCCAAACCGTGAATAGTAAATTTCGAAATTTTTTTTTTTTGAAAATAACATCAAATAAAATAGGACAAAATTTTAGAAAAATAAAATTTTCAAAAATAAAATTTTTGATGATAAAAATGTTTTAAATGCAAAATTGACTACCTTGCATTACCTGTAAATGCAAGGACACTGCATATACACTGATTTATGTGTATGATTAGTGTCTCGGGGCTGTGTTTATGCCCAGAGAATGCAGGTTGAGATTTAACCCGCCATGTTAATCGTAGATGCATAAGAGGAGGACAAGACGAGAGGGATATTCACTCCGGCACCGGGTCGCACCACCCCGATAGCCTGACCAAATTACCGTATTTGATGCTGTGTTTTTACCGAGGTCGGGGATAGACATGTGCCAGCTGCACGCACGTGCCAGTATACAGTAGACAGAAGATCCTAGTAAATCTCCGCAGAGGTTTGTGGCGCATCATCTTCCAACATCCACAGGGGAGGAGAGATCCGATGGTGGCGCACTACTGATTTACGCAGTATCGAGAAGGTGTTGTGAGGTAATGAGATTTACCTCCTTAACGCGACCCAGATTAGGACTAGCCGTTGCCCAAATAGAGGGTGATGGGCAAGGACCTCTAGAGACCTAGAGGCGATGACATGAGCAGAATTTTAGGAGCTGTTCATGGGTACGTATTTGTAGAGACTCCGCGAAGCTCAGAGTTCCTAGACAAGGTGGGGGCGACGATCGGATGGACTACGTGGGCTGTGATTCACGAAGTTAGCCCGATTCGCCGACGACACGTGGGGCTACAAACTCGCCAAGGTTAAGAGGTTTGAGAATGGGCCGGTTGTCCATTCTAGCCGTAGATTACAGGACTTCGCCTACAAGATATGGGATTCCATGGTCGGGACAACCCCGAATTAAGTAGAGAGAGGATTGGGAGGTTGAGACCTTAAAGGAGCCACAGACGTGAGTTCTCCCAAAATAGAGCGAATATGTGGGATGGATACAACGAGGTCGCGAGTCGAGATTCGGGGACTCTACTCACAAGTGGACTCGAGGATCATGGACATGTCAAAGTTCGATGTCATCCTAGGATGGATTGGCCGATAAATTACACATGATCAAGTATCAATCGGTAGGAGCATAGAGAGTTACCGCCATACGCCAGACTCGCACTTCGTGTGGTATTTCAGTGTGGGGACAAGCATGACATTTTGCCTCTGCACAAAGATACATCACGAGTCCTGTGTCAGATTAAGCATGGGTTATTAGCGAGCTCAATTCCTAGAGGACGAGGAGACCGCATTCGCATCTGGCCCCTGTGAGAGTATATGGATGTTTTCCGCATGAGCTACCTCGACTCCAGCCCCACAGAGGGTAGTGTAGATTCCCAGATGTTACACTCGGTACTTCACCCATCTCTATGACTCCGTGATAGGATGGCACCGCTTGAGTCAGGAACCTCAGAGTCCAACATAGAGCTATCGACAAGGTTCATTGGGACCGAGCACGCACCATGGCGTCCTGCTCTATTTGCGAAGAAGAAGGACAAGACCCTTCGACCGTGCATCGATTACCGATACCAACCGGTTGAGCATCAAGAACAGTACCCATTACCGCGAGGATTGACAATTTGTTTGATCATTGAGAGGAGCGAGCCTACTCCAAAATGCACCTTCGTGACCGGTTACCATCACCGAGGGTTGTGGATACGATATCCCTACGACAAATAAGCAGACGCTGCTTACGGGCACTTGGAAGTTTACTTCGTGATGCCCTTCCTCTGATCACTTAATGCACCAGCAAAGATTCATGGATCTCATGGCAGGATATTCCAACCCTATTTAGATCAACTTGTCGAGTCTTCGGATGACATCTGACCTAATTCCCACGAGTGAGCATGAGTATCACTGAGGATCGCTTTACAACTGGCCAGAGACCATCAAATTACGCCAAGTTTAGTAAGTGTGAGTTCGCTTATTGAGGTGAGAGATGGACACGTGGTGTCGCGATCGAGTGTCACGACCTAGAGTAAGGTCGAGGCAAGGATTTAGTCGGGAGAGACCAAGCCGGCCTTCGAGATAATGAGTTTCGATCGGGTCGGGCATTATATGAGATCTACGAGGATTTCACCAGATAAAGATTTATGACTAGGCTGACTCCGAAGGAGGTCAAGTTTGATTGGGATGACCGATGCGAGGAGGCATTCCAGAGTCAAGAGGAGACTTTACTCACCCCATCTCGATAGTTCCTATTGTGGACAGGTACACAAGCAGTAATATGATGCCCCGAGGGATCGGACAATGTGTTTTGATGCAAATCGAGGGTAGTAGCTTATGGTTTCGCCGCTTGAAGAATCACAGCTGCACCAATTCCCACACACGTACATGGAGTTGGCAATGTGAGCTTCGCCAAGATTCGCGCCACTACTTATACGGCGAGTTCGAGGGCGCACTTTGCACCATAGCAAGTCCAAGTATATTTTCACAAATGACCCTCAATATGAGGTAACGCAGATGGATGGAGTCTTGGTGAGGATTATAACTTCATTTTGCATTACCATCCCTGAAGGCAAATGTGGTGGCCGGATGCACTCAATCTAAGTCACGAGGAGCGCGCATAGTATAGCTTCTCGAGAGTGGCGGATGCTCGAGACTGTGGACAGGCCACTACAAGACAGCCGAAAGCAGACTCAGGTGCCTGGGAGTTTAAGGCTAAGAATCGTCATATAGTGAGGATTGAGTCCCAAGGGCAAGACGTAGAGATAGTGTCCATCGTAATCGAGCAATACCATGTACGTGACGAGGGGCTATTGGACCACGTAGATGGTAGTCTCGAGCATGTGGACTCGGGTTCCCAATGAATCGATTGAGAGGAGATTCAAAGAGTTTCATCGCTTCCTCGAGACGGTCGCAGATCCAGTGGCACGAAGATGTACTAGGACTACCGTCAAGACATCGAAGTGAGATAAAGAGACACGCAGGGGACCTTTGTTCGACGACGCCTCACATGTCGCCAGGTGTTACTACCGAAAGCACCGTATCAGCGGTGGCTACTTCACCGTCGAGGGCCGAGTGGGGCTGAGCATCGCCACGATGGACTTTAGACCCACTTGCCACGGACGCCAGCCAGGCATGACACCGATATGGGTGATACGGATCCCGGGCTCACGGTCGGCACATTTTCTAGCCGGTGGATGACCTTCGCCGGGAGATTCACGGCCGTACATCTCGAGAGATAGTCCGCTACATGGAGTACCTGCAGATCCATAGTATTCCGATAGGACCCGAGGTTTACAAGACTTTCGAAGAGTTTCCAAAAGGCTATGGGCACACTACTGACGTATGAGTACAGCACCCCTTACGCATGGTCACCCCAGAGATCATACAGGTATTAGAAGACATGCTACGAGCACGCATTCCGGATCATAAGGGCGCCGAGGAGACGGTCTTTGCGGACTCGCCACAACAACGCTACTGTAAGCAGCATACGTGCATGGCACCGTATGAGGCATTGTACGGGAGGCCATGAGATCATCATATGTTGGACCCCGAGGTGGGAGAGAGCCCATCACCGGGTCCCGATTTGATTGTAGACACTCTAAGAAGGTGAGCTTGATACGGCAACGCCTTCACTCGCCGCAGCCGACGTAAGAGCTATGCCGATGTGCGACGCCGACCCTTAGAGTTCGAGGTCAGATCATGTCTTCAAGGTGATGCTTAAGAGGAGTGGTCAGTTCGGGCAAGCCGAGTTATCGCGAGGTTCATCGGGACCCTCTTCAGATACTGAGGGTAGGCACCGCCAAGGCACTGAGCCGCAAGTACCGCCCGCCATGTCGTGTCCAGGTGTTTCACGCCCCATGCTCCTAAGCACCCAGATCCACTAATGTGTTAAGGATCAGACAGATAGGCTGGCACCGATGGGACCTTCGAGGAGGACCAAGGTGCATTTTGGATACGTGACGTTTTGCGACGCTAAGACCGTGAAGCTAGTGTTAGTGCTATGGCGCTACTACGGAATGGAGGAGTCAACGTGGAGCGAGGACACGATGCAGGCTACCTATCCCTTCTTGTTTAGAGATGAAGGTACGTGGTTTAGCTGCTACATTTAAAATGATCGCTTACATGCATGGTAGAGTGCACGTTGCATACGCATGTGGAGCGATTGTAATTTTCTAGAATTTCGGGATGAAATTCCTTTGGCGAGGGAGAATGTAAGATCTTGAATTCCAATTTTAGGAAAAATGGGCAAAATCGTAATTCGGACATACATAATTGTTAGTTTGGTTAAAATCTGAAATTTATTCTCTAGATCTCTGATGATGAAATGGATTGCATCGCTGAATCGTCTTCAAATCTAGCTACGACGTAAAATTTCGTAATTCCGAGATAAATGAATGTACACGCTGAGCATCGCGATTCGTGCCGGAACGATTTTCGATGCATGAAAGTCACATATAACACGCACTCATGTGCCAGGCAAGTGGTAAGGAGTAGAGAAATAATGAAAATTGATGGCCGTGATAGTGCCGAATATCAAAACTGGGAAATGAAGGGACATAAAGGTCATTTTTGGAAAGTTTAAGTCACTATAAGATAAAATACAGGCATGACTCATTTCTCCAATTAACTAAAGAGCAAAAAGTGGAGATCCAAGAGCTAAAATTTCAAGTCTTAGAGGAGAGGTCAAGCTTCTCTCTAAAATAAGGACGATCCGACCGTCTAGCCTTCTGACAAGAAGGATAATCGCTCTATCACGCGAGAGGCTTCTCGCGTGGTACCGGATTTGCGAGTTTCCCTCAAACTCCTTAGAGGCAGGGTTTCTCCCTACTTGGCTTTATTCTTCGCTTAAGTACTATGTTAATGTTTCAGCTTGATCGAGGCCTTGAATGGTGCCAGCTGACGGCCCCAAACCTTGGGACCAAATTGATATTAATTTTTGAAATCCAAATGTAGCAGCCGTGACTGCCATGACTGATTTGGGTGGTTGAATGTTGTATTTTTGTGATAAATCATGGATTGATTTGGATGAGGCCAAATGGTCAGAATGCGGTTCACAAAGTGAACCGATGAACGGATACAAGGTTCAACCGTAAACCTGGTCGCTCATAGAATGTTGACAAAAATATATTTTTTGCAGAAAATGTGCTTGGTCGAAAGTGATTCAAGTTGAATTGCTCAGGTTCGACCACATTAAATTTCAAGTGAGCTAATTTTTTATGTATGAATTGATTAATTACATGACATGATTGTGTGATTGATATTATGTGAATATGTGCATGTTTACATATTTGCATGTGATTGGGATCAGACAACTGGCATACATGATTCCATATGCACCTGAACACCCTAGACCATAGAGGAATGCATGAGATGAGTCTAGAGAAAACGTTCGAGGGTTGTCTAAAAATATTACTTATCTGAGGGTAGTCCAAATTAAAAATATCAATCGTCTGAGCGCCCAATTGATATCTACGAGGGAGCAGTCCACAACAAATGATATATCAATCGTCTGAGCGCCCAATTGATATATATACACACGGAGGGTTTTCACAAACAAAAAAATAAAATTTTCATACGAGGCTTAGGCGAGTGGGATGGAGTCGGTGAGGACTCTGATCTGTTGTCATGTAGACATTCAAGCAGATCATGCATTTTCGAATGTGTGTTTTCACTGAACATCGCAGACCGCACTTAGGCATAGCAGCCCACTTGCATGATTCCACTACCGAGCATTAGCTCACTATGTCGAGGGATATTATTTTACTGTGTACAGGAGCGTATGAGGAGACGACTGTTCTAGAGACTCCAGGATTAGAAGAAAAGTCAACAGGTTTTGATGTATACATGTATTAGAACTTTTTTTAAGTTTAATGTATGTATCAGATAAGAGTAAAACATATTGACTCTTTAACTATTGAGTATATAGTTGGATTCATAGTTGGCATGTATATTGAGTTGGTTTAGCCCAAGTGGCCGCTTTAAATCATAAACTGTTATATCGACTCCGTTTGGGGACATGTTTACGCAGTTCTGTGATTTCGGCAGCTTCCCGCATGTGCTGAGACTCCTGCCGATTTTCGTGAGAAATGCCTGTCACCCGACATTTACAAGTGTTTCGCGGTCACAGAACAACTGAGTTCCTGCTCAGCGCCATATAAACCATACATTTTACCATGTATCATGGACAATTATATCACATGCACATAATTTCCAATTAAACAGTCATAACAATGTTAATACATTATAACACATATATTAACATTCATCAGCCATAACAACAAGCATGTTATCACATATTAAGCAACAACACACTTAATCCTCAAGGCAAAATGTGGTGGCATATAGGGTGCCCACAATAACAGCCCAACAACCCTTTAACCCGGGCTTAAAACTGGCCAAACATACCCTTAACATCTCGGATTATTCTTTTTAATCCCAAATAGTCCCTAAACACTTTTTGGGACATATTACACATAATCACAAAATAATTTACAAAGCCAGCCACAACCAGGCCACAAAACAGTTATTAAAGCTTTTTTAACACAACCAAACAATCCCTAAGGGCAAGGATTTCAGCCAAACAACCCTTAAGCCATGCTTTGAGCATGCCATGGACACTTCACAAACCGGGCCACAAAACCAGCCATAAATAAGCCATAAAAACGGCTTTAAACGGTTCCTTAATCAACCAAACCGGGCCTTAGGACCTCCACACCATATTTTCCCTAAAATCAGCCCCTTAGGGTGGAAATAAACCAAAGTAGGAAGAATCCCTACTTCTTAAAGCCTAATAGCACGGGTAGGAAGCCTCCCCAACCCGAAATCCTTGATTTCCCGAAACCTCATCCTTTGGATCTTCGGTGAAATCCCTCCTTCTTGGTATGTACACATAGCCCTCATCAAGTAGATGAACTTTCACTCTGGCTCGATGAATTTTGACTGGCGGAACTCCGAGGTTCGAATAAAGAAGTTTGGATTCTCTTTCTCTCCCTTTTGCTCTCTCTCTCTCACGTAACAAAAAAAAAGTAGGAAAATGAGGTACCTTATGCCCCCTTTATGATTTTTTTTAACCTTATCCACACTTTTAAACACTTGGCCCACGTCGCGCCACGTGTCCATGACCTGTTCAGGTCCATTTTTTCCTTGAAATAGTTATTTCATCCCAATTTAAGTTCAAATTATTTTATATGAAATTTACTTAAATTATTTTTCACTTTCAATATTTTTATCAAAAATCTCGTTTTTGGGTTCCACCCAACACCTGTCGCCTCAAAAAACATAAAAATTTTGACTGTCTTATAATTTGACGACATTCGTTTAGGTAACTAGGTTTCATGAGACGAATCCAACGGTGAGGTCCATTTCATCTCTGAGATCTAGAAAAATTTTAGGTTCGCAATCTATATTATAGCAGCAATTTACCATTTTGCCATTTTTCGGAAAAATTCAAATTTATCCGAGTTCTACATTCTCCCCCCTTTATAGAATTTCGTCTCCGAAATTCACACATACATACACATTCAAATCACATGCATATGCAACAGTCATTTAATCACCAAATGACTAAAAACTTACCTTCATCCTCAAACAAGAAAAGATAATTGGCAAGCACAATGTATTCGCGTTCCCATGTTGTCTCATCCACTCCTCGATATTGCTACAACACCTTCACTAGCCTCACAGTCTTGCCTCTTAAAACCTGATCCTAACTATCCAGTATACGTACCTGTCCCTCTTTGACGGTTCCATCCGCATCAACAATAAGCTCGCCCCAATCCACTACATGAGTTGGATTTGGAGTGTACTTCTAGAGCATGGAGACATGGAATACCGTATGAAAACACCTGATAGGCATGGTGGTAACGCCATCCGATAAGCAACCATACCTACCCTCTTGAGTACCTCGAAGGGCCCAATATACCTCGATGATAGCTTTCCTCGCTTTCCGAACCTAACCACTTCTCTCTTAGTCATCACCTTCAAGAAGACACGATCTCACACCTCAAACTCTAGAGGTCACCGCCATTTGTCGGCATAGCTCTTTTGTCAGCTCTGAACCATGAGAAGACGCCTTTGTATCAAATCTACCTTCTCATAGGTGTCTCTAACCAATGGTGGGTCTCTCTCCCACCTTCATCCAATAAACCAAAGATCGACAATGCCTCTCATATAATGTCTCATAAGGTGTCATCTGTATGCTCGCCTGATAACTATTGTTGTAGGCAAATTCTACTAAGGGTAAATGCTCTTCCCAACAACCCTTGAGATCAAGGACGCATGCCCGTGAAAGTATGTCCTTAACGCTCGATGGCCTTCTCTCGACTAACCGCTCGTCTCGGGATGGTGCCAGTCATCATCAACTAAGTCCCAATGACTCGCTGAAATTTTTTCAAAAATGAGCCATATACCTGGGATCCCGATCCGATACTATAGATACTGATACTCCATGTAACTAGATAATCTCTCGTATGTACAACCTACAGAATTCCTCCAGAGTGAAAGTCATCCTCATAACTAGAAAGTGTGTCGACTTAGTAAGCCGATCCACTATCACCCACACCGCGTCATGCCCTCGCGATGTTCGTGGCAAGTGAGTCACAAAATCCATCGTGATATGATCCCACTTCCACTCAACTACCTCCAAGGGCTGGTGTAATCCCGCTGGCCTCTAGTGCTCAGCCTTTACTTGTTGGCATGTGAGACATCGTTGAACAAAATCCCCAACATGTTTCTTCATCCCACTCCAGTAATACTAGCGATGAAGATCATACATCTTCGTGCCACCTGGATGCACAACAAAACGAGAGCAATGGAACTCCCTAAGGATATCCTCTCTTAGATCTACCGACTAGGGAACCACAACCCTTCTCTTATACCGAAGACTACCATCCATGTGAATGGCCTAGCCTTCGTCACCTATATCCAACTACACCCTATTCCGATGGACAATATTTCGTGTCCCGTCCTGTGGACTGATCACTCGTCGTTAGGCGGAAGGCGAGCCCAAACTCCCAGTACCCTAACCCTGACTATAGTATAGCCCGAACTATCCCACGACCTCGAGCATCTGCCATTTTTGGGAAGCCACACTAGCCAACACTCCTCATGACTTCTGACTGAGTGCATCAACCACCACATTTGCTTTACCGGGTTGGTAATGCAAAGTGAAGTCATAGTCTTTCAGATACTCCATCCACTTGCTTTACCTTATGTTGAGGTCCCGTTGTGTGAAAATGTACTTTAGACTCTTGTGGTCCGAAAACACCTCGAACTGTTCACCATCTAGATAGTGGCGCCAAACCTTCAAGGCAAAGACAATGGCTGCCAACTCCATGTCATGTGTGGGGTAACTCTACTCGTGGTTCTTTAACTGCCGAGAACCAAGCCACTACAAATTTAACGAGATCAAAACACATCTGTTCTTATATCACAATACACTCGTGTAATCTTCATTCTCTCGAACCGGTCGACATACAAGGGGGGCCTCCTTTAATTCCTAGAATGCCTTCTCGCATGAGTCATTCCACTCAAACTTAACCTCCTTCCGGGTCAATTTCGTCATAGGTGCAGCTAATCGGGAGAAGTTCTCAATGAACCTCCTGTAATAGCCTACTAATCCCAAGAAACTATGTATCTCGAAGATTAACTTCAGTCTCTCCCAACTCATAACTGCCTCAACCTTCTCAAGGTCCACAAATACACCCGAAGCCGACACCACATGCCCCAAGAATCTCACCTCAATAAGCCAAAATTCACATGTACTGAATTTGGCATACAACTGATGGTCTCTCAAGATCTAGAGAATAATCCTCAAGTGACTCTCATGCTCCTCCTCGAACTTGGAGTAGATCAAGATGTCGTCAACAAAGACCATAACAAACAGATCTAGGTAGGGTTGGAACACCTTATGCATAAGATCCATGAATGCCGCTTGAGCATTCGTTAATCCGAATGGCATCACTATGAACTCAAAATTCCCATATCGCTTCCTAAACACCGTCTTATGGATATCTACCTTCCTAACCCTTAATTGATGGTAACCGGTGCGGAGATCTATCTTAGAGTAAACATGGCACCTCTCAACTGATCAAATAAATCATCAATCCTTCGCAAAGGGTACCTATTCTTGATTATAACCTTATTCAATTGTCAATAGTCTATGCATAGCCGAAGGGTCTTGTCCTTCTTCTAGGCAAACAACACCGGAGCGCCCCAAGGTGCAAGTGTTCGCCTAATAAAACTCTGCCCAACACCGTAATTGGACTTTGGTTTTGCAATTTCAAGAAGTGCCATTCTATGTGGAGTCATAGAAATAGGCGATGTACCAGGGTGCAACTCAATAGTGAAGTCTACACCCCTCTGCGAAGGTAATTCTGGTAGTTCATCAGGAAATATGTCCTCATACTCACAAACCGTCCGAGGTAGACCCAACTCCTGTCTTGCCTCGCTCTCTAGGGCAGGCCTGTTGGCCAACCATCAATCATTCCATGCCATCTGTGAGTCGTACACTGCAAATTAGGTAAAGCACGTGCTTATCTCGTAGCGCCTTCCCCTAATCCACTATACAGAGGACGCCAAGCGCAGCTGAGACCGTTAACCTGATTTTCTAGCATTATTTGGGACTATTTCAAGCATAGATTTATAAGTGATATAAACTTGTTTCAAAAAGCCAGAATTATGAAAATTCTTGACATCATATTATAAGCTCATAAAACTACCACCATATTGATGTTTAAAATGTCCTGTGCATATATGCTTGAGTCCAAAACTACTTGTATCTTTAATAAATTTTACTATAACAAAATATTACATTTACATTTGTATTACAAAATCAAACAAAATCAAGGACCTACATAAGGTGGACTCCTAATGTCAGGCCGCCTGGGCAAGCGCGGATGTCCCCGCTGACTTCTTCGTAACCTACACTCCGGGATGAAACACCCCATCAAGTGCTTCTAGCTATAGTGGGAAACGGAACATATATGACCATTTACAATGATCTTCGCCGGAGGTCGCAAGAGTAGCTCATCCTCAGAGCCGTCCCGTGAGGTCAACAGACTCATCCCCAGAGCCTGGTCCCGTAGAGCTCGCTTTTGTAGAATCCCGTCCAGCTCATCCCGTAGCCTGGTCCCGTAGCTCGGTCCCGTAGGGAGCCTTCACTGCCCCCAGAGCTCACCAGATCAGAGAGCTCATCCCCGTAGAGCTTCCGTCCCCAGAGAGCTCGTCCCGAGGAGCCTCCAGCCTGGCCCCCAGAGCTCACTGTCACTTCGTGCCGGTCGGCCTCAGTCGCCTCGTCGTGATTTAACTACGTATGACCTCCAACTTCAAGGTCATAACCTTCGTCCGAACTCCGATTTATGAAATGGACTCTATGGAAAGCCCATTGAGTCAAGAATCCATCCATATGCCTAAGGAGGATATTAGGATGTCAGACCAGCAAAGCAAATTGAGTCGTCACGTAGCAGCCTGTCGGGCCGTCGCCCGTCAAGACTGATCACAAGATGACTCCAAACTCAAGGTCATCTCCTTCAGTTTGAACTGATTGGTGTTCTTGACCATGGAAAGCCCATTGAGTCAAGAATCCAACCATATGCCTGAGGAAGATATTAGATGTCAGAACAAGGTGTTAGACTAAGCTCATCACTTCAGTGCAGCTGCTACTTCAGGTCACCATTAAGATCGACCGCGCATGACCTAACTTGAAGGTCATATCTCCTTCGCTTGAACTCCGGATGGTGTGTTCTTGGACTCTACGAAATCCCATTGAGTCAAGAATCCATCCATATGCTGGTGGGAGTGATATTAGATGTCAGACTACCGGAGGTGTTAGACTGAGCCGCTGCCAAAGGCGCCTCGTCAGCTCAAGTCACTGTCAAGATCGACCGCGCATGACCTCCAACTTCTAAGGTCATATCTCCTTCGTTTGAACTCCGATTTGGGTGTCTCGACTCTATGGAAAGCCTTATTGAGTCAAGAATCCATCCATATACCTGAGGAGGATATTAGATGTCAGGACTGTGTTAGACTGAGCCTGGGTCACTAAAGGCAGCTCGTCATTTCAGGTCACTCGTCAAGATCGACGCGCATGACCTCCAACTTCGAAGGTCATATCTCTTCGCTTGAACTATCGGGTGTTCTTTGACTTTGTGCCATTGAGTCAAGAATCCATCCAGTGGCGCGCTCAAGGAGGATATTAGATGTCAGACTGGAGGTGTTAGACTGAGCTCGTCACTTCAATGCAGCTCGTCGGGCCAGTCACTGCTTTCCAAGATCCCGATCGCGGTGCATGACCTCCGTAACTTCTGGGGCGTCATATCTCCTTCGTTTGAACTCCGATTCGGGTGTTCTTGGACTCTATGGAAAGCCCATTGAGTCAAGAATACAACCATACCTAGTATGATAAAAGTGGAACTCATATTAGGTCCATAAATAAGGAAAAATAGTAAGTAGATATGAACAAGAACTAATAACATAAGTAGATTTGATATGTAAAGGAATATAGAAGAAAAGAATAAAATGATAAGTTCAGAGAAAACGGATAATTGTATGACCGCTCTAAGACCGGATATTGAATGACAAGATATATGATCAAGGCTTCGCACTCCCGCGAGTGCTACTGCCGCTTCTATCACGTAATGCACGCATACAAGATTAGTGCTTTGGCACGATACATGATCGCTTCTACACTTCGCTGTTTCTACACTTCTATTACGTAAGGTGCACGCTCTGCTTCGCACGCATCAGACCTTCGTATATATTGTACTGAGTTCGTGCCTATCTCTTATCTCCCATTCAAGCAACAAATATTTATACGTGTGTATCTCAATAAGAAAGGATAAAGGTAATAGTTCGACATGAAGGGTACCTAAGGGTATTTAAGAAGAAGTCTAGGTTCTCGTGACTCCTATGGAGATAGAAATGTACCTGAAAGCATAAGTAAAACGTACAAGTATAGAAATGTATAGGTATATGTCATAAGATATGATAGTATAATAAAGTACATGAAGATATAAGTTAATAAGATATAAGATGTTACTAGGAATGAGTGCATGTACACAAATGATATGCATATATGAATATAAGAATGAGTAAATGCATGCATGATACAAATATAGGAATTTATATGTTATGAGAAATATGAGAACCGTACGGCTGAGGCGAGAATCTAATACGTATTTAAAGTAATGATAGTAGGCACAGATAAGCAATTATGATAACAATAGTTATTCATGCTTATGAGATATGCTAGAAAATATATATAACGGATTGCTTGTGTCTGACCAAGTAGAGGGATAGATTGGCATGCCAATAGAGAATAAGTCTGCAACATATAAGTTCTATTCGAAATCTGGACCTGCTTGTCAATGACATAGATCCCGTTTGATCGTGGCCCCGAAGGTCACCACCGCGTCTTCTTTAGCGCTTTATAAGATGATCATTGTCTCAGACACGATAACAACGCTCCGGCTATGAAAGACCACTATCTCGAACGTCAGTTGAGCATAGCGCCGGCCCGATAAGACCACTCAAGTCGTATAGCGAGTACAGTCACGGCCTTAATCACCTCATGTATCCACTTTGGTATTTACAGGCATGAAACATAAAATAAATGATTTGAATATGACATGTGAAAAGATATGATATGTTATGATCTGTGAAGCATAGCACTGCTATGTGATGATAAGTTCTGTAACATGAGATTATATGATCTGACGCGATATATGAAAATGTATAAGAGTGTAAAATGACTCCGAAAGTTAATATGAAAGAGAAAATAATATGAATACAAGATATACCAAAGACATGATCAATAAGATATGATACAAGACATGAAAAACAAGTAGACATAAAAATAGTATAACAAATGAGATGATAAGATATAACCAAATAGCAATATATGTATAAGAATACATTACGCACAAAATAGGATATGTATTATGAACCATTAGAAAGATATCACTGATCAAATGATAAGTACTAGAATAAGAAATATATGATATGAATATATGATAGACATACTAATGAATAGATGGAACATGCTATAAATAATACGATGAAACGCATGTCACAAGAACGCATGTGGTAAGTAAAGGATGACAAAGAAGAGAATACAAGAGAAGAGTATAGATAGGTATAAAGTCAAAGATAGAAAACATGTAACGGAAAAGATTGATATGCACAGGAATGTAAAGATGATAAGTAACCAAAAGCGTATGAATATGTATCGATTTATGAAATGCATATGTATAAGCTGAGATGTCACTATTGGTGGCTGTCCATGCTTATGTTCCCACTGCCGCAAAGCTTGACGTGTTCAACTGCAGTACGTAAGGCGGAAGACAAGCGCGATAGGACAGACATCCCACATCACAGGAGCGTGCGCCCAGAGATAGGTGCTCACCCGCATCAGTTTCCGCGATCCGTGATGTGTTTTGTATTAGAAAAGAAAATCTGTACATGTGGTAAGTAAAAGTGGACTCTAGATATGTATATAGATTTTGATGGACACCAATCCGTAGTTCTTTATAAATGAAAATGATTTTTGTTATCATAGAAATTGTTTGTATAACTACTGTGTAATAAGTTCGCCTCGAGAAAGAATGTGTCAAAGAGAGTCCCAAGAGATATAGCTCCGCACTGACTTGGCTCGAATCCGCCAATCGGCCTGGATCGGGATCGGGCGTGACGTAACTTCATTTTGAGGTTGCTTCACCCATTTCTAGATCACTGAAATTTTTCTATGATAATTCTGCAGATGTATCTTTCTCTAGGAACACTAAGAGCACTTCTTGCTTCAAGCACATTAATGTGAGGTTCTTTTTTGTTAAAGAGAAAGTTGTAAAGCCCCTCATTTCAATTGAGCACATGCCCACAACTAGCATGTTGGCAAACCCACTAACAAAATACTTACCTATTTGTGTGTTTCAAGAACACATCACCCACATGGGATTATTAGGAGCCTATACTCTTTATTTTAGTGGTGAGTTTTGTCTTTTCATGTATTTTGTAAGGAAAGCTCATGTTTTTCATTATTACATGCAAATTTTGACGTTTGTCTTTATCTTATGGTTTTGTGTCATTTTGACCAAATGAATGACATAATGATGTTTTTTCTTTCTATTTAATCAATATTCTTATCATTGTAATGCTTCTAGATTAGTAGCGCCTAATTATGTATGATTTATGCATCCTCTCAGAGTATTAATTGTATATGATTGGTTATGGCTATGCAAGTCTCTTGTTGAAGCATTTGAGTTATGATTTTGATTAGTAACACCTAATTATGTACGATTTATGCATCATCTCGGTGTGTTAATTATATATGATTGGTTATGACTATGTAAATCTATTGAGTATCTGTTGATGTGGCACATGTGTTAGGTTTGATCCTTCTTGATTGATGACTTCGGGGATCGTCTTTTTGTGGTCTAGTGTTGGCATATCCGCCAGAGTAACTCCAATTATTAAAGACTTCTCTTTTCATGCACATCGATAATAATTCAATGCATTGTTACTTCATACACTCCAGTTTGGAACAAGCTCCTTTTTTTTTTTTTTTGACATTTATTTTCCTATAAGGATGAGAACTCGAATCTCCTGTACCCACTTTCCACCTCTTTATCACCTGAACCAAGCTTTAATGGAAATCCTAATTATTCTTTAACAAGTGTACAAAGTTTTGATTTTTCTTTTGTTCTCATTTTCCATTTTTGTTCAAATATGTGTAGAAAACCATGCTTCTCTACTCGAGTATTATTTGTTTCCCACATTGTCCCTATTTGTTTTGGCTCTAATCGAAGCACCAAATTTTAATCATAGACATTCAATGATTCATATTTGAAGTTCAATGATGTCAATTTGACTATATTTGCTTCCTATAAAATTTAAGGTGTCAAAACTCAGCTCGATTATATAACACATGATAATCTTTTATTTAAAAATAAATTCCAAAAACTTTCTTCCTATAAAATTGTTTGATAGAAAACAATCTAACTTACCTTGATCCATCGCTTGTAATTCTTCATGATCTTCTTTCCTCTTTGCCTTCTTCTTTTCTATGTTCTTTGATGGAGAAGAACTGTGGAATCACAAAGGTAACTTACAGTTTGTTTTAACATTAATTAAAAGTACCTTTTGAGATCCATTAATATATTTATATGGAAGGAAAGGGAAGGAATATAAACCATCTGATTTTAACTTCTCTTAAACCCAATAACCATCATATTGAGCCTTCTTTTATTTAAAATCATTCTTTTAATAACATGGGTCATCATTAAATTATTAAAATAATCTAGCAATCTTCCACTTAGCCCATGTTACAGCTTGGTGATTCGACAACTTTAAATGTGCACCATATATTGAACCTATCAAGTCATCCTTAATCGAATTGAAATTATTGGATCATGGCGGTCACAAGTCATTTATCGACATGATTCCTTCCATGTATCACTAAATCAACTCAATTCATAGTCTTTAATAGAGATATACCGTAATCATCAATACTATCATTATTTCACTCAAACAATACGTAAGCGTGCAACGTGAACAACCGGGGAAGAATACAAAAACATAACTTTAATTGAATTCACAAGTGTGATAATAAACATGAGCTAAACAACCAAATGTGTATATATATATATCATGCTAACAAGGACTTATTTATGATGCTCATCCTTTCAACATGTGATTCACAGCCCGTAGGGTATATTCTAAATCAACAAAATTTATAACCTAATAGCTCATACTACCGTAGCATTGCTACTATAGTATAGCGGTTTCAGATCAGTCTACGTAGATGGGTTTTCTTCGTGGAAATGACCGAACACAAAGCTTATACTAGTGATTTCATTTTGATATTTGGGTCATGGATAAAAATAGGGATTTTAGTGATTAAAACTAAAAAATAAAATTTACTAAAACATAAACAAACTCGAGTGTCAAGTCACTAGGTTTCAAGTTCCTTAGGCAACGAGGGGTTTTCGAAGTCTTTTTCTTCGTGATTGAGGATAACATATAGTTATCTCTCCGACCTGCTTCGCTTAGTTATAATAACTCGATCAATAAATATCCTTGAAAATTGGTATTTGCTTCCCATTAATGGTCTCGGATAGTGAAGAACATCTCCTTGACTCACCTTCCAATGGTCCATAAATGATAACTAACGAACATCACTAGATCTAGCGATAAGTATCCAATGAGCCCTGAGAGCTTACCAAATACTAACCATTCAAGGTGAATCGAAGAGATCGAACCTAGAATTTGAAGGAAATAAAACAATCCTTGAATCGTCTTCCAATAACCCATAGATGATAACTATCGAATGTCAATGAATCTAGTAATAAGCATCCAATGAACCTAAAAGCTTATCAAATACGGATCAGTCAAGTTAACCCGAAGGGATTAAAACCAATGTTTGAAAAGAAACCATTGATGGTGGAAAATATCTCCGTTAAAACATGGAAAACCCTCACCTTTTCATCCGGAACCTTCACCTAGCTTCCTTTACTCCAAGGAAACGAAGATTTAGTCGCTCCTCCTTTTCTCAGAGGTTGTTTGGCTGTCAAGAAAGAGAAGAGAGAAAACGAGAGAAAATACAAAAGCTTCTGCTACAAGCTTTACTGAATTAAAAACCGAATGTCTACAAAGTCTTGTTTATGGTGTTTCATACCACCAAACCCATTACAAATTACCAAAAGATACAAATAAAACACTATTATATAGGGAGAAAGTGGGAAAAACCAAAAAATCAAAAAGTCAAAGATTGCAGGAAATTTCGCAAGGGTTGCGAATTTGCAAAATTAGCAAGGTTGCCATTGCATCTTTTGCTGGTTCTGCTTTTGCTTTCTTTTGGATTGGGTGCTCTAAACTGCAACTAGATTCTTCATGCCTTTGAGCTTAATCCTTGTCTTAAAGATATAAAGTCCCTAAAAACAACCAAACTTGCTACAAAATTTGATTAGTAGCATTGTTAGGTCCTTAACATACCACCTGAGTTAATTAGGCCAATTACTACACAAAAAGGGCTCAAAATATAGAGTGTTAAAGGTATAAAATAAGACTTTTTGGGTAGTAATCAACATGACCAATAAATATTTTGGGAGGTAATCCTTTAGTTAACGGATCCACTATCATCATATCAGTACCAATATGCTCAATTAACACTTTATGTTTTTGCACTTCTTCTTTAACTGACAAGTACTTCAAATCCACGTGTTTTGCACCTTTAGAATACTTGTCATTCTTGGTGAAGAAAACAGCTGCAAAATTATCACAATTGATTCTTAACGATCTAGCTATACTATCGACAATATATAAACCAAAGATAAAATTCCACAACCATAATGCATGAACAGTGGCTTCAAAGCATTCCACAAATTCAGCCTCCAAAATGGAAGTAGCAATGACAAACTACTTTCCACTTTTCCATGAAATTTCTCCTCCAACCAATACTCCAGCCAATAGAAACATGTAACCTAATGTAGATTTTCTGAAATTTATACAACCGGCATAGTCTGAATTCGAGTAGCTTATCACCTCAAGATGGTTTGACCTTTTGTATGTAAGCATGCAATCTTTAGTGCCTTGTAAATATCTTAATACTTTCTTTGCAGCTTTCCAATGGTCCATTCCAAGATTACTCTGATATCAGCCTAACATTCCAATAGCAAAACTAATATCCATCCGAGTACATGTTTGAACATACATCAAGCTCCCAACAATTGATGCATTGGGAATAGACTCCATTGTCCTTCGTTCCAAATGATTCTGTGATATCGCATCTCATTAAACTCGTCTCCTTCTCGAATTGGAACCATTCCTATGAGCATCTTTCCATTCTAAATCTCTAATACTTTCCTTCAATGTAAGTTCTTACATTAATCCTATCAATTTTAGGATTCATCACGTATATTCATATTCTATCACATACGACAGCTCCTCACCTTATATCTTTTCATTCTCGAATTCTTAGAGAGAAATTTCTTAATATCATGTAATAAACCAACATCATTAGCAGCAAGAAGGACATAATGGTATTATTGAACTTAAGATACCATTGTCAAGAAGTTTGTTTCAATCCATATATTGACTTCCTTAACTTACAAACCAATTGTTCCTTTCCTGTGGTTAAGAAACCATCTAGTTGGTCCATATAAACTTCCTTTCCCAAGTCACCATTAAGAAAGGTAGTCTTCACGTCCATTTGGTGAAACTCTAAATCATAATGAGCCACCAAAGCCATAACAATTCTTAAAGAGTCCTTCTTATAAACTGGAGAGATTGTTTCTTTATAGTAAATGACATCCTTTTGAGTGTAACCTTTAGCAACAAGTCTGGCCTTATATCTCTCAATGTTGCCTTTTGAATCATGTTTGGTCTTAAAGACCCATTTGCAACTGACTTGTTTTGAACCTTTAGGCAACTCAACTAGATCCCATACCTTATTGTCATCCATTGATTTTAACTCTTCTTTCATAGCATTGATCCACTTTTCAAAATTGTTACATTCCATGGCTTGTTTAAACAAGACTGGATTCTTATCAACACTCAAGTCACATTAATGTTCAAGGGAATAAACCACATAATCATTCGAAATAGCTGGTCTTTTCTGCCTTGCTGGCCTTCATAATGCTATTTGTTGTGGTATCATTTGCTCATTTATAGCTTGTTCATTGTTAGTTGGTTCTTCACTAACATGTTCATCTAGTGGGTTCAGAATGTTACTTTGTTTTTTTAACATGTTGCAGAACTGTGGTACAACAAGAGGAACAACAACCAGAGGAGAAACACTAGGTGTAAAAGTTTACACCCGAGTCTCTTGAACATCCACCTTACGTGGTTCATCAATTCTACCACTACATTCTCAATGAACCGCATTACTGCACTAACTATTCTCAGATAGATTAAGGCAATAAAATCTGTATCCTTTTGATTTTTCAGGATAACCAATGAAATAACCACTAATAATCCTTGCATCAAGCTTCTTTTTATGTCGATTATATATCCATATTTCTGTCAAACAACCCTAAGTATGTAGATGCCTTAAACTAGGCTTCCTTCTTGTCCAAAGTTCATAAGGACTTGAAGAAACTGCCTTACCAGGAACCCTATTATAGCATCCCTTTTCGGTCCAACTCGATTGGCAGATCCGAACCGGATCCGTGATGCTCTGTTACCCCTATATCACTTTATCAAAATCATTTATCAAAAACACGCGGAGGCGTTACATTTCAGTTGGCATAAAAGCCCTTTCAAATATGCTGAAGCGTTTTTAAAGGGGTAGGCCCATTAACATTACATTTATATAAAAGTACAGTTACTATAAAGGCATATCAAGCCTTTTCAAAATGATTTATAAAATAGATGTTCATAGTTCAATTTTTTTTTTACAAAATATTCATGTTCAAAAAAAAAAAATGGAGTGAATGCATATGTCGGAGCATACCGCGAAATCTTTCTACGATCGACGCCCTCGATTCGCTTCGCTCATGTTCAATCAAGACTACAAGATAGATAATACTACACACTAAGCATTTCATGCTTAGTGGTTCTATACAATTCCATTCTTTGTTTCGCCTTAAGCCAACCATGCAATTTACTTAAACAAAACTTCAAATCTGATGATCAATGTCAATACAATACATATACTTATTTCATATACAATCATTTATGGTTCATTGATCATTTCATATATACACTTTCATATGCAATAATTCATTTATAACCAAATCATGCATTTTATAATACTCTTTTCATTTCAATTTGCAATCATGCTTTTCAATTCCAATATGTCAACAATCTCAAAGTCAATTCAGTTATGCCCTTAACGAACTTAACCTATGTTTTCGGTATACAAGATATCGGAATCATCGACATGGTCCCACTAGGTTGCAGGCTGATATAAAAACATTTGTTTTATAACATAGTTCGGTCCCGCTGGGCTACTAACTGATTATTAAAAATCAATTCGTGAAAACTACCGATACTCGTCCCGCTGAAGCACCGATCGAGTGACACATCAATACGCTTATTCAAGTAGCATTACACTCAATCTTATTGGTATACCAATCTATCCTTAATGCGAATTAAACGGTTAACATTCTATTAAGGGCGTTCAAATTCTTTATAGAAAAATACAATACAATATGTACATTTGTATAAACAGTACACTTTCAATACTCATGTAATTTTTGTATGCAAACATTTCACAAGCAATTGTCTCAAATCAATTAAAACAAATCAATATGCTTTTCTTATACATTTAGAACAAACATTTCAAATCTTGAAACGAGAATAGGAAAAGATAGAACAAACCAATCTATCTATTTCTTTTGCCTTGCCTTTTCAATCTCTGGCCCAGGTTAGTGATCTCACCGCCCTAGCAAATCACACACATCACTTTTTTAATAAACTAACACTACTCTCACACTTAACGAATATCGCGAAGGAGGTACGATACGTTGGGCTTAGTTTAACTCTTGTTTGAACCCCCATTAATCATTTATTAGGGTCCTTAAACTATCGGTGTACGAATACGAGGTGTTTGGAAACAAAAATCCAAAAAAAATGCTTGTTGTGAACATTAGCTACGCCGCGGCGATGCAATGCTATGTTGTGGCTGCATCTGCTGGGTGCCATTTGGTATTCTGGCCGCATTACGGCGAGGGTATCCCACGCCTTTGCATAGACCACGCTGTCGCATGGTTCCCTAATGCGCCGATGCGCAGGGCCCGATAATGCCCAGATTTTTCAATTTTTGCACTTTTGTGATTTTTCTCCAAAATCACCCCAAAATCCCAAAACAAAACATAGAAACCACTCCTAGTAACATCCTAATATCATCCTAAACCAACCATAAGCAAAACCCATTGATGGATTAGGGTTTTTCTAACCCAAACATCAAATATAACTTTCTAGGGTTTAGGTTCATACCTTGAATCTGTTGAAACTCTTTACCCTAGCTTCCTTCTTCCTCCTTGATCACTGGAAAACCGTAAATGGGATGATCTCCTACCAAAATCACTTTTCTTGCAAAACCCTAGCTTTTCTCCCACTCTGCTCAAACGCTTTGGCACACGTGCCTTTCCAAGACCAAATGTGGTCTTAAGTCACTTATTCTTAAGGCCATACTGGGCTCAAACCATTTTCTGCTAGTTCTCCCAAATGGCTATATAGCTCATACTTATTTCTATCTGCACTTCAATCTCCATATTTACACTTAGACATATAAACTTATTTATAATTGACCCTTAGGTCCTCATTTTACAAATTTCCATTTTTGCCCTTTTTATACTTGGGTTATTTATGGGTTCAATCATTTAATCACTTAGTATATCACATTCAATCATATATCATTTGCAATTGACATTTAGCCATACAATCATATAAAATTTAACAAATTCCTGGAAAAACCCAAGTTTGGTTCTATTTATACCCGGAATATATAATAGAATTATTATAAAAATTTTAGGGTATTTTTGGGGCGTTACAACTCTCCCCCACTTAAGAAAATTTCGTCCATGAAATTACCTTCATTGAACATTTGCGGATATTGTTGCTGCATCGTTTCTTCACTTTCCCAAGTAGCCTCCTCATTCTTGTGGTTTATCCACAACACTTTGACTAGCGAATTCTTCTTGTTTCGCAATTCTTTCACTTCGCGAGCCAAAATCTCCACTGGCTCCTCTTCATAGGTCAAATTTAGTCTCAACTTAATTGTCTCCGGAAAGACTACGTGTGACGGGTCGAAGCTATACCTCCTCGGAATCGAGACATGAAATACATTATGGATCTTTTACAATTCCGGAGGTAATGTCAAATGGTATGCCACTGGACCCACTTTTTCAATCACCTCATATAAACCAATGAATCTAAGGCTCAACTTGCCCTTTTTCCCAAATCTCATCACTTTCGTCCAAGGCGATACTTTCAAAAACACTTTCTCGCCGATCTCATATCGAATATCTTTTCCTTTCATGTCGACATATGATTTCTATCTACGGCAATACTTTCAATCTCTCTTTTTAATCATTACTTTTTCTTCTTCAATCTCTTGTATCAAGTCAGGGCCAATCACTTTCTTTTCGCTTCAATTCCGTCCAACACAACGGTATTCTACATTTTCTTCCATATGTCTCATAAGGCGTTTTCCAATACTCATTGCAAACCTGTTGTCAGACACAACTAATCCAAAAGGAATGTGTCATCCTAACTACCTCATAGAAGTTGATCACAACTCTTAACATATCTTCCATAACTGGATCACTTCTCCTCGATTGTCCATCCGTCTACTGGGTGGAATACGAAATTCGGGCCGAGCGCCCAAGGCCTCTTGCAATTTTCCCCAAAATCTTGAAGTAAACCCTGATCTCTGGCCTAAAATAATGGTTATTAGAATCCCATGTAACCGAATCCATTTCCTTGATACAATTTCCGCTAACTTGTCATGAATATCGGTTCTCACCGGTGAAGTGAGCTGATCAGTCAATCGGTCCACTACGACCCAAACCGAGCCATGCTTCCTCCCGCGCCAATGGTAACCCAATCACAAAATCCATGGTAATTTTGGCCCCGCCCACCCTAAGATTCTAATAGCTGCAATAATCCCTAAAGAACATGATGCTCTACCTTTACTCTTTGACACACCAAACACTTGGTTACAAACTTTGATACATCTCTTTTCATTCCGGACCACCAGAATGACATTTTTAAATCTTGATACATCTTTGTGTTACCAGGATGGATAGCAAAAGATCCATTGTGTGTCTCTTCAAGTATGGCTTTTCTCATAATCATTACCATCGGGTACACAAACCCAATCCTTATAATACAAAACTCCATTTTCATTCACTGTAAACTCAGTCTCTTTATCATTTCCAATTTGACTCACTATTTCAAAAATCTTTTCATCTCTCTTTTGTGCTTCTAGCACTCGATTCTCCGATCTCGCTATCAATTTTGTCACTACGGTACCATCGTCTAATAATGACAAATCGGCATTCAATGCTCGCAACGTTTGCATCGACTTTTTGCTCAAAGCATCTGCCACTACGTTGGCTTTTCCTAGGTGATAGTCAATCATACAATCATAATCCTTTATCAACTCCATCCATCTACGTTGTCTCAAATTAAGCTCTATCAGGAGGGGCAAATACTTAAGACTCTTATGATCGTTGTAGATGAAACACTCTTTCTCCATACAAATAATGTCTCCTAAATTTCAACAAGAAATACAATCATGACTAATTCCAAAATCATGCGCTGCAGTTCTTTCATGCAATTTAACTGTCTTGAAGCATAGGCTACCACTTTACCCTCTTGCATTAGAACACATCCAAGTCCATTCAATGACTCATCACTAAAGATCACATATTCTTTACCGCATGTCAGCTAAGTAAGAACCGGAGCCTCGGTTAAGAATGCCTTCAACTTATCAAAACTTCTTCGAAATTTTTCACTCCATTCATACTTTACATTTTCTCGAGCACCATCATCGTGGCTGCAACTATAGAAAACCCCTTTAACGGAATCTTCAGAGAACTCATTGGTCCCGTGAAACTACACACTGTGAATACTTTTCGTGACCTTATCCAACAACCGACTTCATTTTCTTCTGATCCACCAAATTCTTCTTCATACAATGTGCCCAAGAAAGGACACTTCATTCAACCAAAACTCACACTTACTCAATTTCGCATACAACTGCTCTTTTCTCAAAGTCTCTAACACTACCCGAATGTGTGTGTCGTGATTTTCCCGATCTTTTGAATACATAAGAATGTCGTCTATGAACACTAAACGCCGTTTTATTCACATCCACATCTTTAATTCTCAACTGATGATACCTAGATTGCAAATCTATCTTCGAAAAGATACTTGCACCTTTTAGTTGGTCAAATAAATCATCAATCCTAGTTAACGGGTACTTATTCTTATCACAACTTGTTCACAATTGTCTATAATCACGAATAAGTGTACCATCTTTCTTCTTAACAAAAATCACTGAGCCCCCAGGTGGGAAGTAAAAAAAGCAAAGAGAAAGGCAAGGTACAAGGTACTTGTAAACCATCATTTCATGGCTTCTTCTTCCCATATAACTTTATGGGTGGGAATCCACACGATGTAATGGATGCCTGCACCTAGTACAATGTCGATAGCAAACTCCAATCTCCTCCATGAGGCAATCTCGCAAACTCTTCCTAAAACACATCCCAAAGTCACTAACCAGAAAAAAAAAAAAAAAAAATGATATCTGACATACTAAGCCTTGCCTTACCGTATCAATCACATAATCTAAGTAGGCCTTCACATCCTTTCCGCACCATTTTTCTCAGCGGGTCGCGATATCACATTGGGGAGAGGTGTTATTCAGATCTCTCAACATGAAAATAACCTCATCACATTCGCTCTTAAGGTCACTCTTCTTTCATTCTACTAATCCACCATCACTTGGTGTCTGGACAACCAATCCATCCCCAAAATCACATCAAACTCCTTAATGGATATTCGATCAAATCCCAAGGAAACTCATGCAACTTCGTGATTCGGATGGGGCAATCTTATACACTCTTTCACACAACAATTATGCCCGAGCTGTTCACTACCAAGATGTCATACGCTTCACCTCAAATTTCCCAACCAGGTATATGTCAAGCATAAATATAGGAGTGGGTTGACCTGGGGTCAATCAATGCATGTACAATAGTATCAAAGATTTGAAATTACCAACTATCACATTTGGAGCGTTGGTATCTTCCACTACCTTCATCAGATATGCTCTGTAAATTTCGAGCACGTACGCTCACCCCGCCCTGCTACTCGCCCCTATCGCCGCGATGCAACACCTTGTCAGCCTCCGTGCCACCGGCCGCACTCGTATGGGGTGTCAGAAGTGAACGAGCTCTAGAACACCCTCTCGCCTATGCTCGTTGATCCACAAATCAAACTAGCACCTGTAGTCTCCAACATTCTCGCTTAGCATTCTTCCCACGCACCGGAGCAATGAGAGCAACAGCTCTCTATGTTGACCGATGCACTCTGTAGTAACCGATGGTACCGATAGAGTAGTATTCCTACCGGTAGCTTGAGCTGATCCCTGAGCTATTGGTTGAATGGAACCCTGTGGTCCTCTGAATTTCTTCCTTTGTTGTTGCTGCGAACAAGACTGACCGGGATTTTTCTTTCCCTGTCTTTTATCTTTTCTCTCTTTTTCCTCTTTCTTTACTTTTTCCACATTCAGTGCACATGTCACAATTTTAGAGAAATCCTCATGGAAAATCTTGTGACACTGGCTCGAATATGGTCATTACTACCGCCTACTATGACTTTCTTCTCACTCACTAAGATCCCTGAGAGCATTCTCAAGCCAACCAGTGAATTCTCTCCGATACTCTATGACAACCATCTGTCTTTGTCTTAAATTGTGGAACTCTCTCCTCATGTTGTTCAAGTAGATGCGACCCACATATTGCTTCTTGAACTCATCCAAGAAGAACCTCTATGTAACTCTATCTGATGGTGCGGTCCTGGTCACGAAGACCCACCACTAATAAGCCTCATCCTGTAGTAGGGAGGTCACACATTCCAAACTCTAATCCGGTGTACAATGCATTTGCACTAGCATTCGCTCAATCCTTTCGAGAGCCACCCTTCCGCCATAGAAGGCTCATCCTTCCTTCCCGTGAAAATCTACCGGCCGGGTACTCTCACACTCTCTCAACGGCCACTATTGGCAAGAATCGCACTGGTTGCGCTGCTTGGTCAAGTAGTGTCGAGATATCTCGCTGGAGGATATAATACACCTCCCGCAAATGTGGTTCTAGTTCATCTCTATTGGTGGAGAGCATGGGACGCTTACACCTTCCACTAAGACTGTTGGGCGATTCCCTAGTCATCCTCGAATTCCCAAGGGGAGCCGAATCCCATGCTTATCCTATTAAGACGAGCAAGATCTGCGTCAGAGTCATGTCATCCTTTATATGCAAATGTAATGTATGTAATAAATAATTTCAAATTCATTTTACAAAACCACCTAAACCTAGGCTCTGATACCACTAAAGTGTAGCACCCTTTTTCGGTCCGACCCGATTGGCGTGTCCAAACCGAATCCGGGATGCTCTGTTACCCCTATATCACTTTATCAAAATCATTTATCAAAAACACGCAGAAGTATTACATTTCAGTTGGCATAAAAGCCCTTTCAAATATGCAAAAGTATTTTTAAAGGGGTAAGCCCATTAACATTACATTTATACAAAAGTACAATTACTATAAAGGCATATCAAGCCTTTTCAAAATGATTTATAAAATAGATGTTCATAGTTCAAAATTTTTTTTTTTACAAAACATCCATGTTAAAAAAAATGGAGTGAATGCATATGTCGAAGCATACTCCGCAAATCTTTCTCTATGACTCGACGCTCCTCGATCTTACCTTTCGTTCCTGTTCAATTGGTACATGCGCATAGATAACACTACACACTAAGCATTTTCATGCTTAGTGGTTCTATACAATTCTATTCTTCTATTTCAGTTTAAGTTAAATCATGCAATTTTACTAAACAAAACTTTCAAATCTTTTGGATGATCAATGTCAATACAATACATATACTTATTTCATATACAATCATTTATGGTTCATCGATCATTCCAAATATACACTTTTTGCTATGCAATAAATCATTTATAACCAAATCATGCATTTCATAATGCTCTTTTCATTTCCACTGCAATCATGCTTTTCAATTCCAATATGTCAACAATCTCAAAGTCAACTCAGCCGCCTTAACGAACTTAACCTATGTTCTAGGTATACAGATATCTAATCACCTAAGACCTAGTCCTTACTAGCCGCAGTCGGTGTAAAACATTTGTTTTATAATAGCTCGTCCCTACTGGCTAATGACTGATTATTAAAAATCAATTGCGGAACACTAATGAGCATCGTCCCGCTAGGTTGCCGACCTGAGAGTGACATTATCACGTTTGTTCGTAGTACCGCTTAATTTGACTCTTATTGGTATACTCAATCTATCCTTAATGCGTAATTAAATATTAACATTCTATTATATACGTTCAAATTCTTTATAGCAAAATACAATACAATATGCATTTGTATAAATAGTTCATTTTTCAATACTCATGCAATTTTCCTATGCAAACATTTCACAATCAATTGCCTCAAATCAATTAAAACAAATCAATATGCTTTTCTTATACATTTACAAACAAACATTTCAAATCTTGAAACGAGAATAGGAAAAGATAGAACAAACCACCTATTCTTTTTCCTCGCTTCAATCTCACTCTAGGTTAGGTGATCCCCTCAATGCCCCCCAAAGAAATCACGCCATCACATTTGTTAGTAAACTAGCACTACTCACACTTAACGAATATCGCCGAGGCAATGAGGTACTCCAGACGTTGCTTAGTTTTATCTTTGCTCAACCCCCATTAATCATTTATTAGGTCCTTAAACTATCGCTGGTACGAATACGAGGTGTTCGAAAACAAAAATCCAAACAAATTGCTCATTGCGGAACAAGAATCACGTCAGCGGCGTAGCAATGCACGCGGGAATGGCATACTGAGGGAGCCATTTTGGCGCCTCGACTGGGTGGGCAAGGTATCCCATACCGCGTAGGTCTACGCGCGCGGCGCTGGTTCCTATGTCGCGCCATAGAGCCCAATAATGCCCGTGATTTTCTGCTTTTTGCACTTGTGATTTTTCTCCAAAAAATCGCTCCCAAAACCGCAAAACAAAACATGGGAACCACTCCCAATAACATCCTAATATCATCTAGAACCAACCATGAGCAAAACCCATGGATGGATTAGGTTTTTCTAACCCAAACATTAAATACAACTTTCTGTGTGGTTTAGGTTCATACCACCCTTGAAACCTTTCGTCCTAGCTTCCTTCTTCCTCCTTGATCACTTGGAAACCATAAATGGGGATGATCTCCCACCAAATCACTTTTTCTTGCAAAACCCTAGCTTTTCTCCCACACTTGCTCTCAAAAATGTTTTTGGCACAATGTGCCTTTCCAAGACCAAATGTGGTCTTAAGTCACTTATTCTTAAGGCCATGTTTGGCTCAAAACCCATTCTTGGGTTAAGTTCTCCCAAATGGTTATATAGCCCATACTTATATCTATTTGCACTTCAATCCCCATATTTACACTTAGACATATAAACTTATTTACAATTGACCCTTAGGTCCTCATTTTACAAATTTCCATTTGCCCTTTACACTCTGGTTATTTCCGGTTCAATCATTTAATCACTTAGTATATCACATTCAATCATATATCATTTACAATTGACATTCACCATACAATCATATATAACATTTAACAAATTTCAAAACCCAAGTTTGGTTCTATAAATTTAATATATAATGTAATTATTATAGTGCCTAGGTATTTTTGCTCTAATCCAAATAGTTAAAAAACGCAATAAATAAAAAATTTTAACACTTAACTACATCAGGATCCAAGCGGTTTGATGAAACTAAACAATGAATCAAGGAAATCCAGATCTTACCACTTGTAGACCGAATCCTTTTCGACTAGTGCAGATTTGCTTGATCACACACATGCTGAAACATAAACAAAACTCTTTCTGGAAACGATCCAGCAGTAACGAGCCAAGACGATGCAGTGTTTAAACGCCCTCTAAAGGTATCCACACGAATGGATAATGGATGGGATGGATGTGCTAGCACCTTATGATAGGTCTTTGTCCCACTAAACCAAAGACACCTTAGTGTCTTCCAAAACTTTAAAAAGAATTCTCTCTCAAAAACACCAACTTTAAAAGAACCACCTACTTTTAGATGATAAACTCATATTTGAGATTGTCAAGCCTCCCAAACCCTTTTATTAAAACGACTTAAACCAAATTCCATTAACTATTAATGGGCTCGGGGCTCGGCTCGCTTGGGCTTAGCTTGGGTCATTGGTCGGGCTCGGGCTTTCTAATCATGGCTAAAGAGAGAGCCTTTCTAACATCCCATTATAGCGCGCATCTCCTATGTGTGACCCTATAGGTTCACTCAATGTTGGCAGCGGGCCCAAATCATATTCTAAGCCCACAAGTTATAATTGGTCTCTAGCAATACATTACAACTACCCAAATCAAGTGAATTTGATGACTCGAAAAACCTTACCATAGAATGATATTAGTCCTTTGTCACACGATGTCTCGATTAAGCACAAAGCATGGATGAAGTCATCTTTATACAACTTAATCATTTCTTCATTCTCAAGTAGACTGACTAAAAAAATTATATTGATAACTCCTATCAATCTCATTCGAGCACGGCCATGCATTTCTCAGTCTCACTTATCAAGAGGCCAATAGACATATCACTCTATTAAGAGCGGGACAAATTCTTTCACTATCACTCACATTCCTCCACGCGATTTACTACATGCCCAACCATAGCCTGTATTACCATCCTGTTAAAGACGTCATTGAGCTACGTCAAGACACGAAGTTCTTCATGTAGAATCCATGGTGAATTCAGGCCTGAAGGACTCAAATACCACTACGCAATGAGAATTACTGGATGACATAATCCATGTAGTATTTCTCATAATAAATATCTAATAACATGAACTTAACATGTATTTATGTTCAGTAATATCTTATGTTCATGACCGTAAAAACGTGGTCTTTCTCAAAAAACATAATGCATTCATTATTATTCCCACAATAATGATCGAATATGGACTATCTAGAATAGTGTTCTTATGCCTTAAGGTTTTACTATCAAGTCACATACTTGATGACATGTAGTTTTTGTTTTCAACTATTCAAGGATATGATTTTATCAAGTTAAACCAAAATTTAAATGATAAATGTCTCATGTATATAAACATATAATGACAATGTAAATGCCACTGGGCTAGAGCATATCACTAACAATTTTTTGGGCGTTACACCTATTAAGCATATTTGCAACAGTCTTTAATGCATTCATCCATAAGGATAAAGATATAGTGTTGTAACTTAACATGCTCCCAACCATGTCCATGAGGGTACGATTTTGCCTTTTAGCTACACCATTTTGTTGAGATGTACCAAGCATTGTATACTATGCACATATGCCCCCGAAGCCTGCTGAACTTGCAAATGGACCTGACACGTCCTTTTCATTAAATTTTCCATAATATTCACCACACCTCTATCGACCTTTACAACTTTCACTTTCCGCCTAGTCGCCTTCTACCTTTCAGCTAATAAACACCTCTAGGACGTCCACTGATTAAGACTTTTCATGCAGCAAAAACAAGTAACAATACCGTGAGAAGTCATCGATTAAAGTGATGAAATACTTTTCACCGCCCCAAGACAAAATGTCGAAAGGACCACGTTATCAATGTGTATTAACTCAAGAAGTTCATTACTTCATATGGCTGGTTTCTTTGATATGTGTCTAGTTTGTTTACCTTTAATGCAATCTATACACACATCCCAGTCAACAAAGTCCAATTGAGGTAAGATTCCATTTTTTATTAACCTTTATACTCTTTCCTTGGATATGTGACCTAATCTTTGATGCCACAAGAAAGAAAAACTTTCATTATGCACACTACGTTTATTACCTATACTATGTTCAACATGAAATAGGGATCCAACAAAGTTAACATCAAGATTAAAACAATACAAACAATCAATTAAATCACTAGAACCATAATAGTACTTGTGTTTGTACAATGAAAAAACATTTTTTCCAATCTTAAAGTTAAAACCTACATCATCCAGTCTTCCAATATAAACTAAATTTCTAGCACATTCAGGGACATAAAGATACTTTTCTAAATCCAGATGACATCCATTATCCAAGATCAATCTGTACGTCCCAATTCCCTCTATTCATGCCTTCATTTTATTTCCCATATACAAGTACTTATCAGTTCCACTTAAGGTCTAGATCAAAACGAATCCTTGTGTAACATGTGAAACATGAGTAGTTGCACCAGAATCTAACCACCAGGTGTTCTTAGGCACTTCTATAAGATTTGATTCAAAACATACTGAAACATATATAGTACATACCTTTCTTTTCAAAACCAAATTTTCTTTTCGGAGCAATCTTTCTTGGAAGTAAACTAACTTTCTTGCAGTAAGTAGAATCAACCTCTATGAATTTGTCCCTTATTGTCCTTCATTGAAAGACCCTTCCTAGTGACAGAAATTCGCAAGACCTACAAGAACCCTCCCAAATCAAGCCTCACACGATCGACAAGTTACCATGTAGCTGTCGCTAATTGCTGAAACTCGTCTTCGGGAAAACGTGGCTATAAAATTTTCATCACTTTCATCAAAATCACACCTTTTAGATTTAACGGTAGTAAATCCGACAACATAACGATCGCAGATCGCGGTCAAGCCTAAATACAAAAATCACCGTGATAAAAATACAAATTCCAATATTTTCCAAAAAATCTAACTACAACCATAAAGGACCTCGGGTCTCATCAAAATATAAGATAAGGATCAATCCATCATACTCTCATCGCAACATGTTTTTCTCAAAACCATGCATGCATATTTTACAAAAGATGTTTACATATACAAAATGTCACATTTTAATCCTACTACTTTTACTTTACACCTATCTTATATATAATCACAACACGCCTAGACTAAGGATCCCGAGTTGCCTTTTCGCTTTTCCAACACTCGCACCACAAAAATTATTTTAAAAACAGAAAACTGTGAGCCAAACGGGCTCAATGAGTACTATAAGTTCTAAATATTGTTGTCTATTGTATGTACCTTCCAATATGAAAATCTGTACAGAAATGGTTGTAAAACTGTTTATGAGAAAACTGAGTTTTTTCTATGAAAACCATTTCTCGAAATCAGGTTTAAAACTATTATTTCGCCGCTGAAAATTGTTCTCAAAACTATTTCTCGCCGCTGAAACTGCTTCAGTATGCTAATATCCTAAAGTGCTATACCGAAATCATACCAACCACTGGCCCATTTAAATACCCTAGACATGATACCACTCCGAACCCTAACTCCAGCACTCCAGAGGTGAACCTCGGAACACCACCCTACTAAGATGGTCCGTGAACACGCACGGATCTCTATAAACATAATGGAACCTCTAGAACCAAAATGCCCCGATGATGGAAACTGGAATTCAACTCCTCATCGCCATGTACAAAGTCAGCGTGCTAACTATATACCCCGAATGTGCAAAGGGCGACTCACTGTATAAATATATACTAGATCTAACCCCCACCAGTGCACTGTGCAACATAGTTAGTCATAATATCCCATAACCTTGCTATGCACAACTGGAATACATCCGACCTAAACAGAAGCCGTGCCATCTGGTGGGTTTGCTAAACCAGCCAACCGTTTCTAAATAATCAACAGAACTCACGAGTATAACAAGTGGGAGGTAAAAAAAATGCTTTATAAATTTATATTTTCAAAGCACTTTACAAACTTGTAATTTAAACACTTTCGTTTTAGAAAATGATTTTGAGTACTCACCTTTTTCTCGACTAATTTCTTTCAAATCTTGTCAAGCACTCTAGATTCTCGTCGGATGCTCAAATCGCCTACACAATCCACAACAAAGTACAAAAATGTCCCCGCTCAACGTTTGAACTATTAAACATACACAAAGCCAGTTTACTGAGAGACCTAACTAACTTCGATTCTAACAAAACTTTACGTTGCAATTCCATTCGATAAGACATCGATAATATGATGAAATCGACCAAAATGTCCCTACACATTAAACGCCCCATAAAAACTATCCTGCTTTTAGCACACTCGATTCACGATTTTCCATGAGTCTAAAAACACCCGAAAACATTTCTGAAAATTCTGTCCGACCTGTCCGACTACAATCCTAAAATTTCAACCCGAATCCGTCCGAAAATGGGCCTCCGAAATTCACTCGAACCGTCCAAACACAACCTAAAATTCCTAAAATTCCTAAACTCGCCTAAAAATTTTGGGACCGGGAATTTACGACCTTTCACTATTTCTAAGAAAAATTTCAAGCCATTACATAGCCTTAGGCTCAAATAACACAAATAGAAAAAATTTCTATCTCTTGAAGTGTGACGAAATGCTAAGCTTTCTTGCACTTCCATTAATCCTCATCACAGAAACCAACTTGCTCTTCTCGCTCCGATAAAAATCTACTATCTCGATTTCCATAAATTTGAGAAAAACAAAGAAGAAAAATAAAATAAAAATCCTCTCACGCCATTCACGCCTCAGTCTGGTCTTTCCCGCGCTTGACTTTATGCTTTTTTTAATTATTATTATTTGATAATAACTTATATCAATTTCATTCGGAATCCGTTATTCCAAAAATTTTATTTCTTTCGCCCAATTATTTTAAATGAACTTTAATCAAGCCATTTGACTTCCGAGATTTTCGTGAAAATCGCTCCCGAAGTCATTGGCAATTTATCACCCGTAAATTGCAGAAATATCTTCCGACCGTCTTAATTCGACGAAACTTTCTCGGGCACTAGATTTCACGAGGCGAATTTAACGGCGCAATTCGTTTTGTCATCCGATATCTAGAGAATTTTCTAGGCTTCCCTGAACCATTATGGTAATTTATTTTTATTATTATCCTTTTAAAATTCCATAATTGGAATTTCACCCCTCCACTTTCCTTAATTGCAAAAGTGCCACAATTCTTTGAAAATTTTATAATTTCACCCTTAAACAACTCTTCAAAAAAATTCTATTATGGCATCAAATAATTATGAACTTTTCTGTAAAAGGATACTTGCCATACACATACCGTACACCCTCCTGACTCGGCGTTACAATCCTCCCTCCTTGTAGTAAGCAAAACATTTATATCCTCGAAATGAACAAAACTAACATAAAAAGGATACCTTAATCTGAAAACAACTGAGGATATTGACTACACATTTGAGCCTCTGACTCCTATGTAGCCTCTTTAATCCCATGATTCCCCCATAAAACTTTGACTAAAGGAATAACCTTATTCCGCAAAATCAAGCCCCACGACCTACTATCTCGCATTGGTCAAGCCCTATAGGTCAAATTATCCTTGGGGCTTCATCAAGCACTGAAAGTACATGGGAGGATTCGAATATACTGCAGATACATGAAACACATTATGAACCTTAGGACAACTCCTGGAGGAAGGCTCCACCTTATACTCGGGTCCCACTCGCACAATCTCATATGGCCCTATGTATCGGGGCCTCAGTTTTCTATGTCTTCCAAATCTGAGGACACCTTCCAAGGGGAAACTTCGAGGAAGACCTTATCGCCCACCTTAAACTGGTATCCCTACTGCCAGTCAAAGATAACTTTTCGTCTGGTACGTCTTTGGCTATCTTAGTACGTCTCGGACTGATTTGGATCTTATCTAAGATGTCTGTGCTAACTCTGGGCGTCAGTCTCCTCCTCTCCTACTTCATCCCGGCCTCACGGGAGTATGACACTTGGCCCTTCAATGCTTCCAAATGGAGCCATGCACATCTTTGGATTGATATGTTGTTGTGTACGAACTCCGTCGAGAGATAAATCATTATCCCGAGCACCCTTAAACTCCTATCATGCATGCTCTAAGCATATCCTGCAGCGTGCCGAATAGTTCTCTCTGTGACCATCGGTCGAGGATGGAAAAATTGTGCTAAAGTGCAATGGTCCCACGTATCCACGTAAACTAGACGAAATGCGAATGTGAATCTAGGGTCTCAGTCTAAGACTATCGATATAGGAACACCATGTAATCTAACTATCTCTTCCACATATAATTGGGCCACCTTGTCAATAGTCGTCATTCTTAGCCCCAGGGGAGAAAATCTTGTGATTCGTTAGTCACATCACTTATCACCCATATGGCATCATTTTGTCTCCGAGTTCTCGCAAGTCCGGTAACAAAATCCATAGTAATCTTATCAGCTTCCATACGAGGAATCGGAAGGGTTAATATCTTTCTGCGGGCTTGTGGTCTTATGCCTTTACACAACGTGAGGTTAGGCATCACGGATCTGAATCTGCTGATTTCCTTTTCATGTATTCCACCCGATAATGCTCCCTCGGAGTATGATACATCTTAGTGCTGAGGTGCATGGCATATCTTTGAAGAAGTGAGCCTCTTCCATGATTTCCGCACTTTAGTTCCTATTTCGGGTACACACATTCGACTCCCTCTAACTATTACACCACCATCTACGTCTGGAACTCAGTTTCCTACCACCCTCCAATCTACCTCAAGCTTAATCATCTACGAACTGTTTACGACCTTCCTTGATCTGATCCACGAAGAGGGCAGACATAAAATGATGCCCAACGGTGTCCCACCGTATCATTTCACCATGGCCCGAACTCCCAGATCTCAGCTCTATCAACAATGGGAGATATACGATATGAATAAGCATAGGAACCCTCTAGTTTAAGAGCTTGGAGCGGCATCGGCCACTACGTGGTCTTCCCACGGGATGGTACTCACATCGTGCGATCGCAATCCTTAATCAACTCGACCAGGCGCTGCCTTAAGTTAAGCTCTTTACGGTGAAGATATCTTTTGCAGAGGCTCTTATGATCGAATATCGACGAGGAACAGTATAGATAATGTCTCGGATCTTTAGAGCCAAAAACCCTTCTTTGCTAGTTCAAATCATGGGTCGGAGTAGTTTCTTGTGTAACACTAGCGACGGGAAGCATAGTATCACTCTACCGTGCGCCAAAACACAAGTAACCCTTGTACGGAGGCATCATGTACACCGCATCATGATCCTTTCACGATCAGCGTGCTAACCTTTATTTGTCATCGATCTCTGCCTCGACTCCTCAAAACTATCTTTGTGGTGTTGACCACTCAATTTCTGATCCTTTTTCAATAGATTGGTCGGCAGGGTTGCTATCTTCGAAAAATCCTCGACAAATTTCTGTAATAACTACCAATCCAAGAAACTACGGACTTGAAACATTCGTAGGCGGCTTCGATTCATATAGCCGATCTTCGAGGATCCCACACTAATACCTTACGTCGAAATGGCATGACCCGAAACTACTTTGTCGAGCTAAGCGCACTTACTAAACTTGGCGTATAGCGCTCTGGGAAATCTGCAATGCGTAAGTGCTCTGCATGTTCCTCTGGATTGCCTGAGTACACTAATTTGTCATCAATGAATACGATCTGAGCTTATCTAAATACGGATGGAATACCTGCTCATAATCCATGAAGCGGTAGAGATGGCATTAGTCGATCGAATGGCATCACTAGGAACTTCGTAGTGATCGTATCACAAATCTGAAGCGATCTTAGAAACATCATTCTCTCGGACCCTCAGCGGTGTGCTTTGACCTTAAGTGTCCGGAGAATATGCAGAGATCCATGCAATTGGTCAAATAGCTCATCTATACGAGGGCGGATCTTTTGGTTGCGTATTGTCGCCAGTTCAGCGGCATGCATAGATCTATACACAATCGTAAGCTTCCATCTTTCTTCTTTCACGAAGGCTGGAGCTCCCCGCGGTGAGGTACTTGGTCGGATAAACCCTTGCTTAGCGATTCCTCGATTATGCCTTGAATTCTTTCCAACTCTGTGGCGCCATTACGTATGGAGGAATGGATCACCGGCTCGGTCTGGAATCGGTTCAATGCTAGACTTAATTGCTCTATCAGGGGTAAACTGAAATATCATGCAGGAAAGACATCCCCAAAACTCTTTGACTATGGGGAATGTCTTCGGTAGGTGTCCACTCTTGGCTCCTATCTCTGATGCCAAATAACCAGCAACCTTTAGAAGCATTTTTCGAAGCGATCGTAGCATTAATGAGACTAGGGCGATCTACCTTACGATTCCACAGAAATATCACCTTTGATTTATACGGCCGAACCGATCTTACTTCTTTCTTATAGCAATCTAAGGTGGCTCACATGCGGATAACGATCCATACCAGATTATATCGAAATCATGGATTTTTCGCTACTCCAAACCGTGGAAAATCCTTATTTGGATCCTGTCTGCTTTACCTCGTATCCTTTCGGATATCATAAGTATCCCCAGCGTTAGGTATGGAAACCACCATACGACCCATCCCCTTAAATTTGGGACTCTATCTGGTGCCTCTCGATGAATGGTCTTGAAATAAATGAATAGTGGCTCTGAGTCCACGATACATATGCATCATGATCGTGGCGGGAAATCATACGATAATCACGTCTGGTGATGCATCTGCCATCTCTTTGTGTATTGTAATGCCAGAACTGATCTGAAGTACCACTCTGTGTCGGCGATTGGGGTGCGCCTCGCCTCCTGCACCCTTCTGCGACCTCCTACCGAGTGTTATCTTTGCCACCTCTGCACAGACCACCTACCCGACTGATTGGGACCGGCTAAATACCCCCCAGGGTAGATGCTCTTGTACCTCTTATGGTCTGCTCTTGACGCTACTAGCGTAGACTGATCTTAGATAAAGTGACCTTTACCTTGCATGATGAAACATCTGTCATGTTCATCCTACACTCTCAGAGATGCCTCCTACAACATGTAGGGCCTGATAAGAAAAAGATGATCACGAGAGATCTACCACCTCCTGAAATTTGTTGGTGATTGAGCGGATCCACTGGCTGAATGCTACTCCTCGTCACGAGCCTCTGCGGTCCACTTCTTTCCTTTCTTTCCTCTTAGTGGCGGTGTCCCGGGCGACTGATCTTTGGGAGCACCTCTCTTCTTGTACGGCCTTACCCAGGTTAGGCTGAAGCGTCCTTTCTACCTTTAGTGCGGCCTCGGCCGGCTCTCCCGAAGTTATTTGAGATGCCCGAATTTAGATGAACTTTAATTCGACGTTGGCCGACCATGAATCGCTTACACTTATGTTCCTCATTTTCTGTATCATAGGCACCAATTTCACGAGCTCGAAAACTTACCTTGTGATACATCCTTTATCGAGATCATTTGCTCTAACTGAAGAGGTGTACATTTTTGCATCTGATGCTTCTGCGGGTAAAATGTACGTAAATGCACACGGAGGCGGGTCCCAGTGACTCTGTAAGTGTCTCCTCTTAATGGCCTCCCACCAGTCCTTGGCCCTGGTTGCCATCAAGAACCCTGAAAAGAGGACTTCTGCTCATCTGAACACCCCGTCATAAATTTCATAACCTGACCACAGCCATAAGTCTGTTTGCCTCCCGGTCATAGTCATATCATAAGTTTAGCCCCTAATTTTAAAAGCATTCTATCATGCCCCTCTTGCTCCTTGGAGGCTCAGGTGTCGACGGGTAGGCTGGCTTTACGTAACAATCTATATAGCACAGTCCATCGTCGAGTCTGCCGCTGGGTGCGGCCCTCGATAGTTACGCTTGGAAATTTTGATTCATTGAAGCATTTTCGATCTAAGTGTGCTTTCGACATATCTCTGCAGTGGTGCCTCGGTGCGTAAGTCTAGATGCGACCTGCGACCTCGTCCAGACATAATGTTGTGAATGTCAAGATTAAAAGATTCAGTGAAAATTTTCAATATTTGATGATTGCAAAGATATAGCAAAACAATATAGGTTGCAAAAGAAAATTCATTATAAAAGCAATTCCATAGAAATCTTGTGGAAAAGCGCGTGAAAACGGGCGAACTATCGCCTAAAGCGTACGATGCCAACCCGACATACCCCCCTTCCTAGTAGGAAATGCGCCGGCAACTCCGCGGTAACCTCGAAATGAGCTACGCTCGTGACAAGTTACCATGAAATTTAAGCGGGTTAAAGCTCTTTGGCTGTCTTTGGAAAAGCGTGGGTTATAAAAATTTTCACTTTTACATCAAATCACACCTTTAGATTCACGAAAATCGCGATATACTTGACGCACGGTGGTCGACCTAAAATACAAAAAATCACCTGTATAAAAAATACAGTCGATATTTTCAAAATCCAACTCTGACCATAAAGGACCTCTGGTCCTCATCAAAAATAAGATAAGGATCAATCGACATAATTTCATGTGACATGTTTTCTGAAACCATGCATGCATATTTTACAAAAGATATTTACATATACAAAATGTCACATTTTATAGCTTTTACTAACTTTTACTTTACACCTTATCTTATATATAATCACAACAGCGTCTAGAATTTAAGGATCTGGAAGGTCTTTTGGCTTCAACACACACACGAAAAATTATTTTAAAACGAGAAAGCGTAGGCGAAACGGGCTCGGTGAGTCTTATAAGTTCTAAATATTGTTATGCTTTATGTACCTCGATATGAAAATATGTACATAAATGGTTGTAAAAGCATTTATGAGAAAAGCGAGTTTTGCTATGAAAACCATTTAAAGCGTGCTAAAACTATTTCTGGCTGGCAGCGCTGCGGCCATTTCTGGCGTTGAAAATTGTTAAAACTATTTACCAGCTGTGGCTTGTTTCAATGGTGGTTAATATCACGAAAGTGCTATCTTTGGAAATCAGTACCAACCAGCGTGGCCCATTTAAAATACCACTAGACATGATACCACGAACCTCGGAACACGGCATCGGTGGTAGAACCTCGAACCTTTACTTGGCTAAGATAGTCCGGTGAACACGGCGAGATCTCACATAAACATAATGGAACCTCGGAACCAAAATGCTCCGATTGATGGAACCTGGAACCCGACACCTCGTCGCCATGTACTAAGTCGTAGCTAACTATATACCTCGAGATGTGCGGAGGGTGACTCACTATATAAATATCGCATATCTAACCCCCGATTGTCGACCGGGCAATATAGTTATTTATAATATCCCATAACCTTGCCATGCACGATAGAAATACATCGTAGGAATGGGTGTCATCTGGGGTTTTGCTAAACCGGGCCAAATTGTTTCTTAATCTTTGTGTCGAACTTACTAGCTGAGTATAACAAGTGGGAGAATTAAAAAAATCTTTATAAATTTATGTTTAGCCCAGCTTTCTGAGCTTGTAATTTAAACACTTTCGTTTTGAAAGGATTTTAAGTACTCACCTTTATAGACGATTTCTTTCAAATCTTATCTAGCTCTAAATTCGTGGATGCTCAAATCGCCTACAGTCATACAAAGTCTGAAAATGTCCTCGATTCAACGTTTTAGCAAAACATACACGGGGCTTTCAATGACCTATTGAACGAACTTGATTCTAACAAAACTTTACGTGCTAGTCCCATTCGATAAGGACATCGATAATATGATGTGAAATTGACCAAAATGTCCATACACATTAAATGCCCCATAAAACTATCTGTTTTTAGCACACTTTTGATTGAGGATTTTCCATGAGAGTCCCCAAAAACACGAAAACATTTACGAAGTGCGTAGACACATCAGGCTAGTCTAAATTTCAACTGCGACGTCAAGCTTGATCCGAAATTCGGCAGAACTATCAGAACACGATTAAAAATTCTAAAAATTCTTAAACTGATCCCAAAAATTTTGGGATGAAATTTCTCTGACATTTTCGACGCAAGAAAATTAAAAGTCATTACATAGCCTTTAGGCTCGAAATAACACAAATAGAAAAATTTCCTACCTCTTGAAGTGTGACGAAATGCTAAGTTTTTGGTACCTACGCGTAACTCTCGTCGCGTAGACTAACTTTGCCTTACCTTCAGATAAAAATCCTAAAGTGGGATTTCCGCCATCGAGAAAAAAAACAAAGAAGAAAATAAAAATAAAAAAACTCTCTCACGCCATTCACGCTCTGTCCGTCTTTCCCATGCGGTTTGACTTTTATGTTTTTTTAGTGCTATTATTATTTGGATAAATAGCACTATTGTCTCGTTCGAATTCGGTTTTGTCGAAAAATTTATTTTCAGTTCAATTATTTTTAAATAAACTTTAACTCAAATCATTTCGACTTAGAGATTTTATTAAAAATCTCGCCTGATCACTAACGATTTATAGCCCATAAATTAAGTAAAATATTCGTAGTCACCAATTAGACGAGCTTTTGAGCCATAGATTTCGAGGCAATTTATGGCCTTGATGCATTCGTCATCAGAGATCTAGAGAATTTCAGTTTCCACTGAACCATTATGGTAATTATTATTATTATTATCCTTTAAAATTCCATAATTGGAATTTCACCCCTCAACTTTTCATGGTACCAAAGTGTCATAATTCTTTGAAATTTTATAATTTCACCCTTAAAAACGACTTTCAAAAATTCTATTATGACTAAAATAATTAAGGAAGCCCTTTAATGCACATGCGATTACACATCACAGTACACCTCTGGGGCCAGGCGTTACATTCATTGTGCCTTTGTTCTTTCTCTTATCCTTCTTTCTTGGTTTAGCCTTGCTACTAGCTGCTTCATTATGAAATGTGAGATGAACAAAATGTTTCTTCATTTTCTTTAATCTTCCTTCCTCTTAAACCAACATGGCTTTGATTTCTTAAAGGTTCCATTTTTCCTTAAGAGTGTTGTAATTCACTTGAACTGGCCAAACTCAAGAGGAAGTGATTGATGATAAATTGAACCAAAAATTATTCACTCACATCCATACTCATTGATTTCAGCTTTGCTGCTATATTAGCCATAATTATCACATGATCATTAATGGGTTGTGACCAATCAAACTTCTTAGTCATTAGCTCACTCATTAAGGTCCCTACAATGGACTTGTCAGCTATGTTTGATTGGGAATATTCCTTAATTTTCAGCATGAATTCCTTTGCATTCATCTATTTGGGGCATTGCTGGCTTTACATTTCGACCATTGTCATCTCATCAAGTTCAAGCTTAGCTGTTAGACCACTCCCGAGCCTCATAAAAGACTTGTCGGCAAATCTTGGTCTGTAATGGATTTGTAGGTTTTGAACTATTATGGAAATTCCAATCCATAACGCAGTGAAACTAGATTTGTTCTGACCAATCCTCGTAGTTCAATCCATTGAACCTTATCAATCCATTGCCCATAGCAAGCAAATTGTGGCTTGCAAAAATTATATGTGCTCACACATTAATGCTTTGAGAAAACTTAAATGGATTCAAGAAAATAATAATTCTAATTATGCATTTAAGTTCACCTTTGGGTGAGCTTTAAATACATAGTTACCAATAATGATGCTTTTATATAGTCAACATGAATGTTATCTTTGGATATACAAGCACATTTACTAAGTATATTGATAAGACACTATGTCATTAATTATAAGCAATGGTCTACCTTTGGGTCACCTCCTAGCATAATAATTAATGTTTTCAATTGTTTGGTTCGATCTTTTATGTCACCAATTGCATGACATCAATATGAACAATTGAAAAGAATTACCCAACTGATGTGTTCAAATATTATCTTAATAATAGGCATTTTGGTAAATAACAAAACTTATAACAATTAAATTTTTAATTTATACATTTGTGATTATGGTAAGATCTATAATGCAAATTATATCTACATAAATATTGACCAAAGAATCAAATTATCATTATGGATGACAAATATTATTTGATTCTATTTCAGAAGCAATTACAAAATTTCTATGCAATTAAACAGGATATTAATTAGATCTCAATGCAGGGAGGTATTAATATCTTTTCAAACCATTAATACAAAGAATAGATCTTATCATTACAGATGACAGAAACATGGGTTTATTTCTGTTTCAAACAATATGATTTGGATTTGAAACATTATTCTTATATTAATTGTTTCATAATGAGGTTTTGATTCTATTTCAAACATAATCAGTGATTTGAGATCAAAAATTTTGTTTTGTTTTACTGATTTAATTCAAACTTTTGCAGATAACAATCTTTAGAATTCTTTTAATTGTTTGGCCTACCAAATTTAAATTCAAAACTTTGCGACCGGTTTTGATCTTCAAACTTTATCCCGACAGTTGGATCAGTATCTTACTAACGCCAGTCGACCCAAAGATCTGACTTTATCACTTTGTGTGGATAAGTTTGATGAATAATCAAATATGGAAGAAAATATAGTGATTTTTTCATCGAATGGAAAACAATTCTCAGACAGTTGGCTCACGATACAGGTAGTAAATCTTTATTTAAGATAAAATTCAAACTTTCTTATTTAAGAAAATTGACGATAAATAATCTAAAGTAACTATCTTGATTCTTCAGATCTTCTTTCCTCTTTTTTGTATCTTTGATGGAGAAGACAGTGGATCAAAGGTAACTTGGATTTATTTGCATTAATAAATACATTTGATAATCTTAACACTATTATAGAGAGAGGGAGAAATCTTTTCTGGTTTACTTCCATGAACCCCAATAACCATCTGCTGAGCTTTCATATTAAAATCATTCATAATAACATATGGATCATCTTTTCAGTGTCAAATAATCTAACAACTCAGACGATCGTAAATAATTAACCAGACTGAATCAATTCAACCTCGCATTGCCCGATACCATTGTGAGAAAAAATTACCTGTGGAATTTTATATCATTTATGCCAAAATCATTTTTAACTTTTGTCCTTCCCATTTCTCGAATATGGATGACATGAACCATTCTATTTTTATTTAAAAATACCTTGATCATTTGTTTCTAAAAAAAACAAACCATGAACTAACATTGCAGAGATAAGGAAAATAGAACTTTTCTACAATACATTTTATTATGGTTCAGCAGTGTTAAGAACTCCCAAAACTACTGCCGTTTTATTCTCAGTTTTAGTTAATTTTGAGATCAGATCAGATCAGTCTATTTAAAGACATAAAAGAATATAAAATAAATCATTCAAAATAAAATGAAAATATAGAAAATAAAATGAATGAAACAATAACGTGGACATTCTTACACTTTAATATTTTAGTGTTTGTTTCTAAAAACAAAATCATGAACTTCTTATTTTGAATAATAAAATAGAGCACTTTCTCTAAACATTTGACATTAATTTCAAGGCAGTGTTAAAAAGAACTCCCAAAAATTATATACATTTTATTCTCCAATTTTGGGTCAATTTTGTGTCAGTCCATTTAAGCACTCAATCCATAACCCAATTCCAACATAAGAAAATTGTAAAAATAAAATAAAAACAAAAATAAAATAAAAAATATAAGAAAATGAAAATAGAATTAAATCAAATATATTATTTTGAATTCATTATATATTGGAATAATACATTCTTAGCTCATGCATTTTCACATTTTCCAATATTTACCTTTACACTTTAAAATCTTCAAACTAACCATTTGCACTATCCACAATATAAAAAGAAAGTCATTTTCAACCGCATATTTATCCTTCCACCCATTCCAACTTAATATCCCGCATAAAAATTAAAGATTGATTTTTTTAGGTAGATAGGATAATTACTTTTATCTAAAAATTAATTTTCTCAACATTTAGATAAAATTTTATTTTTTTATAAATAACATATAAATTTAACATTTATATTGAGATTATTTTTTCTCATATTATTTTAATTTTTCAAAAATAACTTAAAAAATAAATTATTTATCATAATTTATTTTTATTTCCTATAAATTTTTTAGAATGTTATACAAATATCGAATAAATTAAAAGGTAGATTTAAAATAAATGGGTTAGATATGATAATCATTTTTATTTAAAAATTTATTTTCTAAAAATTTAGATAAAAATATATATTTTTCCAGATAATATATAGATTTAACATGTATAATGAGGATGATTTTTTTCTCATGTTTTTTTTTTAAATAGCCCGAAAAGTATTTATAACAATAATTTTATTTTTTAATAAATAATTTTGTATAAAATTTTAATAAATTTATGAAAAATAAAATACAATTATTAGGATACATAATTTATTTTTAAGTTATTTTAAAAAATAATTATCATATGAAAAAACTCATCTTCATTATACATGTTAAATTAAGAATGGATACCATATATGGAATTTGCAACTAGAATGGGCAATGCCACACAGTTGAGTGATTTGTGTGAATTATGCATGCGTTTCAATAAGATTTCTATGTGTTTTATAACTCAATTGCATGATTCACATTCATATTCACTCATATTGCGCTAATCCTCCATATTATAATGTTTTGCAGGACATGATGATAAAATAAGCAAGAAGGAAGCTAAATGATGCGAAGGAAGACCTGAAGCAGAGAAGAAAATGAGGAAGGAAATCAGAGCACTCACATAGTGGCGAAGCACTCCACGCTATCATTGTAATATAGTAGCATCGTGGAGGTCTAATATATGAACAACAAGGGAAGACATTCGGAGTGGTCTCGAATTTGCCGCGTAGGACCTCTTCGTCGCAACTTAGCAAGGGTTTTTCAGAAATGGTTGAACATTAAATGACCTGGAATTTCGGGCCAATGATGGGCCCGTTTCCCGAGACATAAAAGGAAGGCATTTTCCAGGGGATCAGAAGAAGGAGGGGCATTTAGGCGGGACCTGAGAGAAGGACATACAGGACGGAGGAAGATTAGCGGAGGCCAGTTTCAAGAGATCCGGCGGCTTCTTTGTAGTTCTTTCCCTTATTTATTTTATGTTAAAAATCTTTCAGTCTATAATGAATATCACCATGAACTAACTCTTCTTTCTAGGGTTTGTCAGCCCTAAGCGCATAAATATGGATTATGTATTAATTTTGGTTTATTTAACATTAGTATGAATTTAGTGTGGTGCTTTACTCCGAAATTAATCACACATGTTATTGTTTGGCCAATTTTGGCATGTGTGCTAAGTGCAGATCGGAGAAGATGACTCCTAGGGACATGGGTAAAGAAACACTAGGTCAATTGGGGAATAGAGACATCTCGAGTTCTAAGTGTGGCATTAGGGTTTGCACATTTATGCATTTCGGAGCAGATATGCAATACACCCCACTAGCAAAATAAACAGATATATCTCGAGAGAGAATATCTTGTAGGCACGATCAACCCGGTAACATAAATCATATGAAATATTAAATAAATATTCTATCTAGGTTAAAATCCATCGGTGTGAGTAGCCCAGTGAACCACTAGTTTTCTCATCATTGTCTTAAATCAATATTTTAATATTAGGTTTCCCTTAGATTAGTTAAATCAGGTCATAAAATTCACTATAAAGACTTGATCCAAAGTATTATCTAGGACGGTAAAGCGATTGACATGCTTAACTCGTGGGAACGACACTTGACGAGCCACTATACTACGTGAACTTGACGAGTATACATATGGGCCTACGTTTTTACTTAACTTTTACACACTCACTATCAGCCCGTCAAGTTTTTGGCGTCGTTGCCGGGGAGATGTTTAGTGTTGATATTGACAACAGCGCTATAGAATCTACTTTGAATCAATTTTATTTTATTTATTTCGTTTTACCTTTTGATAATTTTATTTTTCTTTGTGTTAGTTAATTTGCCTTATTTCATCGTGTGACGGTCACCGACCGCCTCAGTTTGAGGAAATCAATTAGTGCATGCAGGCGGTCGCGGGAATTACTTCCATTCGATCTGGAACGAAGGAATGATACATTGATTCGTGAAAGCCGCAAATGACCCGATCTGAAATCATGCAGAATCGAGAAGATGAAGAGGCGGGTCCATGAGAGAGCGTTCGCCGTTGGAGACCGAGTGGACATAATCCATAGAAATCGAGGCCACGGATCATTTATGCGGCTGATGGTCATGTATCTACTTGAGGTTCGCACTTTACCGCCTACGGGTTGTTTAGTCGCTGTCACGAAGACCACCCATTCAAGCGAGCAACTTTGAGTTGAAGGGAGTAACTCTGCAAATGCTCCACAATATACAATTCCATGGGTTGCCTAGTGAGAATCCGAATGCACACCTAACAAGTTTTATTGAAGTCTGCGACACAATCAAGTATAATGGAGTAACAAAGGCTCTCGGTACGTCTATTTCCCACTTGTCACTTAAGTAAGCTAGCATTAGTTGACTAGCTAACCCGCGGATTCCATTACCTAAATGGAATGACTTGATACAGAAATTCCTGACCAAATTTTTCCCACCCTCGAGATCGCACGATAGTCTGAGATTAACACATTCGGACGTTTCGGGGAGAGAACTTAGGGCGGGAGGCGGGGAAGAGTTTGCCAGGCTGCGAGGATATGCCCATCACGGGTTAACTAGGTGGATGTAAGTGCACACATTCTCTGATGGTTTAAGGCGATTGACTAGGACCAATCATTGATGCCTGCCAGCGGGAGTGCCACTGATGAGAGAGACTACGGATCAAGCCCCCTCTGAGATATTGGAGAATCTGACCACTAATGCTAATCGAGTGGCCTCGAGATGGAGTCGACACTAGGAAGTCTGCATGGCGAAGTGAACCTGAGTTCCCAATAACCGGTCAAAGCCATGTGGCTGGTTCTTCAGCATTTCTGGAAACGTGAGAGTCTTGTGAATGTTATTCGGGAATAGCTTTTGTGGGAGATCTATGAGTCTTACGGGAGGACAACCACGATCATGGTTGTCCAGTCGGGACAAATGTGATCAAACGAGTATAGTATGTGAATCGGCCAGCTCAAACGATAGCATGGAAGTATGGAGTAATACCTACCAGCAGTGCAGGCGAATGGAATCAAGGTCGAGGTTGGAGGCAACCGGGAATAATTCGAGCAACGGAACTATGAGTTTGGAGGAACAGCTAGAATAGTATGCCACCACTTAATGACGAGCCACCACGAGAGAAGAAAGTAGATTTGGAAGAAAGCCTTAACTCATATGATGACTTCCCACATCACATTTATGAATGAGACGAAGGCCACATGCCAAAACCCCGACTCGGCGAGCTCTGAAACCAATCCACTTGACTATAGAGATCAACGAGCGGCTCGAGCACGGAAGTGCAAATAGGCGAATGGCCACATTGTTGTTGAGAGGCAACGGATCATTACCTAGTAACTCGAGGTGGGCAGGGCGAGAAGGTATGAACATGTAAACAATGTCACTTTGAGAAGTGGTAGAGAATGACACGATGATAGGAAGGTAGAGCGAGAGTAATCTGACCGGAGTTAGAATAGCCAAGACGAAGGAGCGTGAGAGAAAAGTATGTGGAAGAAGAAAGTGAATAAAGATACGACGACCACGACTAAAATCACTACTCTAATTCCATACCCTCAGCGGCTTGAAGAATAAAGCGGACAAGTAATTTTCCAAAGTTTGTAGAGTGTTTAAGAAAGCGTGCATCAGCATTCCATTCTTGATGTGTTAGAATAGATGCGGTTAATGTAATTGTGAGAGGATATCTTGTCGAAGAAAGAAACATTTGGACTTCAAAGTGATGAATCTCACTTTAGGAATGTAGTGCCATCCTTGGAGGAAGCGCACAAAGAGTGAAGACCTAGGCGGTTTGCTATCCACTGTACCATCGGGAACTCCATCTTTGAAGGCCTTGTGTGACTGGGAGCTAAGTATTAACCTCATGCCTTTATCCATATTCGGATAGGCTGGGTTAGGTAAAGGCTCGCCCGACTACGGAGTCACACTCGGTTAAGCTGGCTTAATTCGCTCTAAAGCATCAGGGGAGTGATAGAAGGCGTTCTGGTAAGGTAGAGCCAGTTCATCTTCCTAGCGATTTCATCGTGTTGGACATGGAAGAGAAGATAAATAAATACCCGTAATATTGGGTAGACCATTTCATGACCTAGTAGGCTTGATGATTGATGTGCGGGGGAGGATTGAAATTAAGAGTGCGGGATGATGAGGTCAAGTTGATGTGTTCAGTGTAGGACATCCAGTGAGAGTGATCGTGCTTCATGGTAAGAAGTTATGGGGTATAGTGTCTAGGTAAAGTGGTCTCATGACCGCTGGAGGCCCAGCACGGTATAGAGTGAATCGGAAGAACTGAAGAAGTAGGAAGGTATGTAGATGGATGGACTCCTTCCATTATAATAAAAGAAATCTTCTGAACCCTGATGAAAGTACTCGAAGCATTGGTGCCATCCTTTGAACAACCACGAGATCACGATAAAAGCCCTTTGCAGCCATTTTGAGGTATGCTTATCTTGGGGATGCCTCCTGCTACCGATTGATCTGTTTCAACATCCTAACGGCGGTGAGGAAGAGAAGATAAATACGAATTTTCGAGAGATCACAAGGATCGCTTAGTTTAGTCCTTTGGGTGGTTGAGGATTAAGCCCCTATGTGCATGCATCAGTTACGCTAGAAGATGGTCATAAGCCTTTAGTGGAAACACGAGAGGAAGTAGATCAACCATGAAAAAGTAGTCCCATGGAAATCTTTTGAAGTGGCTAGATGTCGGAGTTATATATCCACATTACGACGATTGCATGGGTAGTCCGTCTGGTAGTGCACAAAATGGAGGAACAAACGTGATAAAGATAGAATAACACATTCTTTTGCCTTCGACAGTCACAGGTTAGAGAATTTGCATCGAATACCGGAAATTGAATAAGGCTACCCGAAAAGACCATTTTCCACTGTCGTTTCTAGATAAAATGTTAGATAGGATGACAGGGCATGAATACTACTGTTTCTTAGATGGGTATTTCGGTTACAATCAGATCGCTATAGCCCTAAAGGATCAGGAGAAGACGACATTCACTTACCCTTATGGTACATTTCCATTCAAGCGGATGCCCTTTGGGCTGTGCAATGCACCAAGCACATTCCAGCGTTGTATGATGGCCATATTCTCATATATGGTTGAAAAGACAATTGAGGTGTTCATGGATGACTTTTCGGTGTTCCAGGGAACTACTTTGACAATTATGCAGGAAAACTAAGGTCGATCTTAATTAGACTTGAGGAAACCAATCTTGTGCTGAATTTGGAAAAGTGCCACTTTATGGTACAAGAAGGCATAGTACTTTCGGGCAGTTGTGAAGGGAATGAAGTAAACCAAGCGAATCGAGGCAATAGAGAAACTACCTCCCACCATCATCGGTAAAGAAGGCGTAAAGCTTTCTAGGACACTCGGGGGGTTACATGGGCGGTTCATAAAGATTTTTCTCGGATTACCAAAGCCTTTATGCGATTCTTTGGTTGAGGACACCATTTGATTTTGATGAAGCGGTGTGTCGCGAGCATTTTCGAACTGAAGAGGATAGATTAGTATCGGCCTATAGTAGTAGCACCCAGTTAGGACCTTAGTTTGAGCTAATGTACTACGCGGTGACTATACGTCAGACGGTGCTAGGGTAGAAAAGAGAGAAAGGATATTTGGGTGCCTCCACTATGCTAGTCGGACTTTGGAATAATTTTAAGCTAAAGCTGTACCTGCGAAAAAAGCTATTGGCCTTGTTTTTGCCTTTAACAAATTTAGGCCTACTTGATTGTGATAAGGTAATAGTGCACATTGACCACTCGGCCATAAAGTACCTAATGGTAAAATGTTGTGGCAAAGTTATCTGATAGGTACTCTGTGCAAGAATTTAACCTAGAGATAAAAGACAAGAAGGGAACAAAACTTAGTCGCGGACCATCTTTCATGGTTGGAAGGGCCTAAAGACGAGACATGTCAATGGTAATTTCCCAGATGAGTATCTCTTAGCAATTGAAGACACAAAGCCTATTCCATGGTTTGCAAGCTAGCGAATTACTTGGTGGCAGGAAGTCCCTCAGTTTGCTTCTGTGAAGAAAGAGAGGTTCTTTGTGTACATTTGAAGCACTATTCTGGAAAGAACCCTATTTATACAAGCATTGTGCGGTCGAGTGATAATGTGCGAAAGGCGAATGGCGTGTGAATCAACGCACACTTTATCATGTGGGGCGATTCGAGAGGCTAGAGGATGACGGTAAGTGCCTTGGTGAGGTTTCTGCGGCTGGCTTGTTCAAAGATGCTCATAAATTTGTATCTACATGATAAATGCGAGAAGAATGAACTTTCGAAGCGGGATGAACCACCCATGCGCACAATTCTAAAGGTTGAGCTATTTGATTTGTGGGGATGGATTTATGGGTCGATTCCCTCTTCGTTGATAACGTATGATCTCATACGGTGGATTCACGTCTCGAATGGGTAGAAGCAATACTAGCACGCACTAATGATGTCGATGTAGTAGCCATTCGCCGCGACCCACATATTTACACGAGTTTGGCACTCCACGAGCGATTCTGGATGGAACACTCATTTCTCAATAATTTGGTTGATGGAGTCTTACTGAAATATGGTGTGCAGCATCGCACATCATTCGCATATCACCCCACAGGCAAATGGGTAGCAGAGGTGTCAAACCAAGAGATAAAGTGCATTCTGGAGAAAACAGTCAATAGCTCAAGGAAAGACTGGTCGAAGAAGATTGAGGATGTACTCTAGGCATATAGGGCGTTGACCAGCTGGGTATGTCGCCATTGGTAGTTTATGGGAAGCATGCCACTTCTTGGTGGAATTGGAACACTTAGAGCATATTGGGCAACTAATTTGCTTTGAACATGGATAGTAAAGTAAGCTAGGAAGCGAATGCTGACTTAGTGAATTAGATGAATTCCACAATGAAACATGAGAATGCTTGAGATATATAAGGAAAGGTGAAAGCTTGGCCCAGGGAATGAGCATGTTGTATGGAAAGAGTTTGAGTCGGGTCAGCGAATCTTGTTGTTCAATTCTAGGCTGAAACTCTTCCCATGCAAGTTGAAGTCAAAATGGTCAAGTCTATTCACAGTGGTTCAAGTATTTCCTTATGGAGGGATTGAAATAATGCACATCGGAGAAGGACGAGTTCGAGGTGTCTTAGAGATTGAAAGCCGTACTTTGGAGAGAATTCCATACGAGAAAGCAGGGACACCATTCTAAGCTACATGGAGCATGACCAGTAAGGGTGTAGGGGAAAGATCACCGACGAGGTTCAATTGTTTTTAGATCTAAAGCGTCGTTGCAAAGTCATTGCTTTCTTGTTAAACATATTCTTGGGAATATAAATGTATAGATTCACTCTTATTTGACTATATTTTCTTTTCATCACCTTTTATCTTCCAGTATTTTCTTATTGATCTCTACTTTTGTTCTTTGAATATTGACAATGGGTTTTCAGACATATGGGCTCTGCTAGACATGTCAATAATGTGCCAAAATTCAGCTCAACTAAGCCATACCGAGTGATCGCTTCTGTGAGTGATCTACTGCGTCATTGCGTGGAAACACGAAAAAAAAACTTTCCAAACTTTCTGGTATCTGCATGAGTATACCCTGTACTTGTTGTGTAAAGCATACGCCCTTTGCATAGAGAGCAAAATGTTGAATTTTTTTAAAACCTAGTAGTTTTCATTTCCCCCTACCTGAGCTTTTGGTTTCCTTTCTCTCTCTCTCTCATTTTTTAAATGCATCGAAACAACCTAGATCTACCTTAATGGCTCAAGGAAATCGATCCGGTAAGGAATAGGGTCGGCTCACGCCTTAATTGCTCCACCCCCGGAGGATCAATGAGTTCGTTTCCTAGGAAGCCAAGCGAATCTACCATGAGTCACTGTTCAACCGCTTATTTGTCCCGGAACGAGGTTTTTCAACCTCTAACACATTCTTCAACTTCATCATCCAGAACCGCGGTTGGCAAACACTTTGTGCACCCCTTGTCCCCGGAGGGGCCCTGGTTGTACGGGAATTCCACTCTAATCTGTCGTCAAGGTTGGCACCACCGTTTTTGTCCAAGGCAAGTGGGTCGAGTTTGGTTCCCAAGCAATCCTTGAGTTCTAGCCTATTGGATGACAACGATCACAAATATCAGGCCTTATTTGCGAACACACTATGGGCGGCAGTCACGGGGGCTCACTAAGGGCAAGGGGCGTGTGACATGACCATCGACGGGAGACTGCAGTTTCGGATGCACTCCCTCATGCCGGTGACTAAGGCCTAGTACAATTTTGTGTGTAAAAATCAAGCCTACCTTGCACCTTAGCACAGTCATGTGAAGGAATGAGAGCGATCCTTCTCTACGCCCGCTGACCTAGGGCTTCAAGTTCGATATCGGTCGAGTCATGAAGGGGGTTGATTGAGTCTGACCCGAGGGTGATGCACTAGGGCCGCAGTCACGCCTTATGATTACTGATTAGTGCGATTAGGTACGAAGTCACGATGTTGGACTCTAAGGAACAAGTGTAGCAGCGCCTACCCACATCTGGTTGCCCAGGCGAAGTTAGGCGCTGCGAGTCGGAGGAAGGGGCGGAGTGATGATGTCGTCGATGTCATAAGCGACTACCCCTGGTGAGGGTGAATCAGGGACGACGACAACTGAGGTCCTCCGGGTTCTATTGACACGGCATACCAAATTCATGCGCTCACCATGTGATTTGAAGCATATTAAGATGAGACTCAGGAGCACCATGTTGCCCTGAGTCAAGATATGGATACACCCAAGGATGGCCATCATTCGCTCCAACCAGGACAAAATCACGCAACAATTGGCTCAGCTCCTCTCTTTTCACGCCGCGCGACCACTTGGTGATTCTCGGGGGCGTATCTCTATTCCCTTGGCTGCTACGTCATTGAAGACACTGTCAGTTTTTAGTTGGGGGGTGTGGGTGTACGGTTTGGCTTAGTTTTATTTTTCTATGTGTTTTAGGTCCTACTTTTTGTTAGTTTTATTTTTTAGCATGTTTGAGGACCTAGTTTTTGTTCATTATGTCTTAGTTATGTTTTAGGATTTGGTATTAATTTCTCTTAGCTTAGTCTTGGCCATGATTGCAAAAAGGGGGGTCATCGTGATACATGAGCATTGCATTAGAGTAAATAGGGGGCTTTGAGGTTGTTTGATGATCGGGACTGCATTGTAGAAAGGCTAGAATGGCCATGTCTGGTCACCTCTTTTAGATTTCAAGAAACCATTTCTCAAAGTAAGCTATCACATACACACACACATGATCTCCAAGGTATGCCTAGACTCGGACTCGGCCTCTGAAATTATGAACCTTGAAGGGTTCAGCACCTAAGTGATGAGACACCTTAGAAAAAGAGGATTGCCTTTAAGCCCCAAATATATATAAAAAAAATGTTAAAATAAGCTTGTGGTTTGGAATAAGTGGATCATCCAATCGGAATCGAGCCGCAGTCAGAGACCTTTCATTAATATGCAAGGTAGTGAGATGATGACTTCCATGCCTTCGTGGATGAAGGATGGATGATATCCGCAGTGGGCATAGTTTGGATTAGTATTCCAGGTGAAGTGAAGAAGGCCGATCACGTTTTATCTTGATGGTGAGATCATGATGGATCAGTTCGCAGAACACTGCCTGTTCATGGTACTAAATGCTTTTTCGTGTTTATCTGAGTTCATCCGCTGGTTAGTGAACGAAATAAATAGATTAGTTCTTATCTATATGTTCAGTTATTGATAGTGGCTAATTCAGTTTGAGTGTGGAGCGATTGCATTAGAGATCTTTGGCCACCATATGAACTCAGTAGGAAGGTTATTTGAACAACTAAAAAAAGGGTTGACTTGGCGAGTCAAATTGGGCACGACCTGATTCATGTTTGCAGAAAGTTAGATAAACCTAAGAGTAGTCCTGAATCTAAAGAGTTGGTTCACGTATTGACCCTTTTCTTGACATCATATGGTAGACCCATACGTGAAAGTGTTTAGTTCACCTTGCATTCGCATATCTTTGTTTAAGTCTATGCTTGTAGGGACAAAAGCGAAACTAAGTTGGGGTGTTAAGTCGGTGTGAATTGTGCATGTGTTTGTTGGAATTTCTATGTGTTTTATAACTCCGTTGCATGATTGTATTCATATTCCTCCATGTGCAGCTCAATCCTCCATATTCATGTGTTTCACAGGGACAGGTGATGAAGCCAGCAAAAGGAAGCTAAATGTCGCAGAAGGAGAGGCACGACGAGAGAAAATGAGTAGAGCACTCCACCGCCAGCGGCAAGCTTCACTCCATGACTGGGCGCTGTGCCCTGCGGCGTGGAGGGTCCTATACTTCTGGACAATGAGGAAGACATTCAAAGCTGGGTCTAAAGATGCAGCGGCATAAGATTCCTCTTCGCGGAGTAGTAGCGAGGGTTTTCAAAGCGATTGAGCATTAAATGGCCACAGAATTTTTGGGCGTGATGGGCTCGTTTCTCGAGACATAAAAGGAAGGCGTTTTCTAAGGGATGAGAAGAAGGAGGCGACATTTAGAGCAAACACGGAGAAGGGCGTACGAGACGAAAGAAGGTGTGACGGATTACGAGATCCAGAAATGACTTCTTTTGTAGTTCTTTCACGATTTATTTTATGTTAAAAATCTTTAGATCCATGACTGAATATCACATGAACTAACTCTTCTTTATAAGGTTTTGTCAACCACTAATTGCACCATTATTATGTGTTTGGTTTATTTAACATTGTATAGATTTAAATGGTTGCTTTATCACAGAATTAATCACATGTTATTGTTTAGCCAATTTGGCATGTGTACTAAGTCTGAGATCGAGAGAAAAGTGGCTCCTAGGGACATCAAATAAAACAACACTTGGTCAATCTAGAAATAAAGATATCTGGAGTTCTAAATTATTGGCGTCAAAGGTTTTTTATTTATGCATTCTGGTGGAGGTCTAGGTAAAGTGCATTACACCCACTAGCGAGATAGACCGAGATATATCTCGAGAGAGAAATTATCTTGTAAAACGATCAGCAGCTAACATAAATCATATGAAATATTAAATAAATGCTCTATCTAGGTGAAATCCATGAGTGTGGCAAATGTGATAATTCTAGTTTTTCGTCGTATCTTAAATCAATATTATTTTTAATGATAGGTTTTCCTTGAATTAAATTCGTGATGTTATTCTTTATAAGGCTAAGTCCAAATATTATCTAAGACGCTAAGCCAAGCCCGACCAATTTGACGCCCCAAAACCGGAGTCTCGTTGATGTGATGTGTGGGAATACTCATGAATCTTCCAGGTAGCGAGCTACCACTCAAAATGATGATCTGCTATACGGGGAGCTCTATAGCATGCAAACCTGTCCCAAATGAGTTTGGCAGCCACCACAGGTCCTTATCTGAAGTAAAATAATGGCCCTTAGGCCCACTGTAATCTTCTGAGAAAATATATCCCGACCAAATATATTACATGGTTGAAGTTTTTGCAATTACTCTTAATTAAGCATATATCAGTTACAGTTCTAGCCATGTTATACAAAATAAAATGTCAAAGCCACGACGGCTTTCTTCATGTGGCCTCCCATTGGTAGTAGTCCTCGTACACACTCCTATGTCTGAAATGGTGATCCTGACAGGTGAGGCAAAGCTAGTAGTGATAATTTCCTACAGGTTACTCCGCCTAAGTGCACATGTTATGGAAAACAAATCATATTCAAATGAATTTTCTTGAACCTACTCAAGATGTCCTTGGCCCACGTATCTCGAGTCATATAGAAACTCACTCCATATCTCTTTTAAGCTAGAATCTGAGTAAAATCACAGTTTTAAAAAAAAGCTTTTTGTTCTCGAAAACTCACTCTTAGAATTCGGTAATAATATTTCTTGCCCTCAGTGAATTCTTTGGATAACTCTCGAATCAGTCATGGTCCTCATCGAGAGTGATACGTTGAATGACTACCAGGTAATTTTGAAAAATCTTCATGAATTCGGCACCAGAAAACTTATTTCAGATTTAACAGTTTCGTATCATGCACTCACTCCTAATATTCTAGGGTGCCCCAGTTCATATGGAATGCATGATGTCAATCCCAACTGCTAATATATTCACATGCATATATATTAACATAATTAAATCACATAAAACATGTTATGCAATTTCACAATCAATTACACCAAGATTAGCTCATGACTAATTAACAAACCTGAGCAATTCATTTTTGGATACTTTCGGCCAAACACATTTCCACAAAATTTGTATCAACGTGAACAATGAAACCCTCGGAGTTCTTGTTCGCGATAGTATAATAAAGTTTCTCCCTCGATTCAAGCTTTTGAGGCCAAGGTTCACAGTAAACAATGCTTCAGAACATTCCTAACCATTTACATGGTTTTAGCCAAAGGTCGCGCCAATTAGGAAAGATCCACCTCTTTGAGTTGTCGGGCTCATGAATCGGTCATTTTGTAGCCACTGCAGCGATAAGAGCAACTTTCTTAACTCGTGAGGCAGAAGCCAGTCCGTCGACCGGAAATCTAGAGAGAAGGCACTCTCTCTCTCTCTAAAAATCAAATCTCACGCTCACTGCATCTCTTGTTCCAGCCACTGCCCTTTTTGGCTTTCAAAATGGGGAAGACAACTATTAAAGTTTATGCTTGTCGTTTCTGATTCGAAATTCCAACATGTCACGCTTTTGTATTTTGACAACGCCTTGTCTCGGTGATTGTTTCATCGTCTACTCTCTGTACAGCATGTCACAGAGTACATATAGTGAGTGGCACTCGCGTCAGCGTCTCTCTCCAGGAGCACATTTTATGTACTGATTCTTAGATCTATAAACGTGAAATTCAGGCTGTCTCAGATTGGGTGAAATTCAACATAATTAATTTAGATTTCGCAAAGGCGATTCCAATGGTGAAGTCGGTTTCGTCATCAGGGATCGAAAAATTTCGGGTTTTGACGAAGTGCAGTTTGCTACTTTTTAGAAAGTGGGATTTTGCCGGTTTCTGATCGCCTCTTGGCAGGAGCGGCCAGCGAGCCCGCATACTCGTGAACTCGGCGTATGCGTGTACGGACCTCACGTTTTACTTAGCACACACACTCCTGTCGAATCAACTGTGTCCTTTGTTCTATATTTAGTTCTCTGAATTCTATTGACATGACGCTAACAAATACAATGCACCCACCATCATATGAAATACTATCTAATATGATAGAAATGTGTTCTTTTTTATGAAAGAAGACTTCAAACAAAAAAGTCCACAAATACGATTAAAAGATGTTCCATAATAATCTTCAAAGAAAATTTTGAATATCTCTAGGAAAATATGATCACCAAATATTTGAATCAGTAATGTAAATATCCTTTTTAGCTAAACAATTCCCTCTTGTATTCACTTTCCTATAAATATATAAATATGACAACACTTGTATATATTGGTCAACACTAGCAAAGCCAATATATGCCTAGGGGGGATTTGCCCCCGTGAATTTTTTTTGAAAAAATTGTCCATTTGCAATCAAACCCAAGTCGTACCATGTCCCTTGAAATGTACAATTGGATTAAAGCTTTTAATTGTTGATTTTTACAATACTTTTAGGGGAAAATGCCCTTCTGAATTTTTTTTGAAAATTTTGTCCATTTGCAATCAAACCCAAGTCGTACCATGTCTCCTGAAATGAACAATTGCTAAAGCATTGGATTAAGGCTTCTAATTATTGATTTTTGTAAAACTTTTTTACTTAGGCTTTATTTGGAACCAAAAAATTATTAAGGAAAGAAAAATAAAAATAAGAATATGATTTTCTCATACTTGATTTCATCGTGAAAAATAAAAAATATAATATAATATAATTAAAATTGGTCAAAGTTTTAGATATTTTTAAATTCTTTAGCCCCTAGATAATAGATAAACAAATAAAATGGGTTTGAATAAACATATATAATTAATTTTTAAATTTTAAACTTATTTTTTATTTTCCTCTAAATATTTTTTCCTTCCACTTTTTTCTCTATTTTTCTCTATATTTTCTTTCCTTAGCAAGCTCCATCTGGAACTCACATAAGTTTTAGGGGAAAGAAACAAAATACTAAAAGAAAATGATTTTCATGTTGGTTTTATCATAGAAAAATATAAAAAAAATCAAAATATAATGAAAATTAACAAATTTTACATATTTTTAAATTTCTTAGGCCTTATATAATAAAAGCAAGAAACAAATTAAATGAGTTTGAATAAACATATAAAATTAATTTATTAAGTTTAAACATGTTTTTTTCTCTATTTTCTTTCCTCGGTACTTTACTTGTTCTTTAAATTTATTGTTTTTGTATTCTGTATTTTAGAAAAAAATTAAAGACAAACATCATTTTTTTGTTCTCATTTGTTTTTAGAGCATCAAAGCGATTTTGTATAAACAAGCTGACCTTAAAGTTTGCACAGGCGACTTTCAATCTAAACCTTCGCACTATTGGTCAAATATATTTTTTTTGTGAAATAATATTACTAATAAGGAAACTTACAAATTCGATTAAAAGATAATCTACAATAATCTTCAAAAGCAAATTTTCTAACATCTCTAGGAAAATCTTACCACCAAATATTTGAATGAGTGTGCTAAATATCTTTGTTAGTTAAATAATTCGTTGTTAGATTCCCTTCTTTATAAATGTGACAATAATTGTAAATATTTAAATACTAAGTAAGTCTCCAATTATCCTCCATTAGAATAATAATTGACCTAAGCAAACTACATTTTTTATTATAATAATCTATAACTACTTTGAAATCCCCTTCTTTCTTTGGATTTTGAAAAACCATTGTATATTGCAACTAAAACACCATCTATCAAAACTACACATTATGCGGTAATTATCAAAGCATTGCCTAAATTTCTACTTCCTACCACCTTAATAATTCCATTAGTATCTCTAATAACCCATCCTTAAACACTTATATTATTAATCCTTGAACCATCAAAATTTAATTTGAATCTTCCATTAATTGGAGAATTCATCGAATCCATTTTTCAACCTTACGATGGATATTATGTCCTTCGTTGTTAGGATAAGCATCACTCATAAGCTCCTGAAGATTTTGAAACGTTGAGGTAGCGTTCTTTCCTAAACACCACTTGATTTCTATATGTCAAAATACTCTAAAGGATAATGGCAATTTTTTGCATTGGTTGTTTGAAAATTTTACAATGAGTTTTATAGTTTTTATAAACCAAATCAAGCAAGGAAAGGAAATTACCTTCATAAAAGATAGGAGTGGGATAATTATATTTAATACGATTCCAAACTCCTTGTGCCAAAAGACAAAATTTAAATATATAATCAATATTTTCGCTACTCTTATTACAAAGATAACAAGTGTTTGTAATTTCTATCATTCTAGCAATTAGAAATTCACAAGCTAAGAGAGCTTCTCTAATAGTCAACCATCGGAAAACCTTATACTTGGGATGCACTAACGACTTTCTCATTGCCAAAGTTGCCGACTTCAGTAAACTTTTCATCTAGAGAGAAACCCCACAAGATTCTATCTTCTAAAGGATTACAAGGAATAGGAATTGCTTTAATATATATCTACTAGCACATTATGAGGGAGGATAGTTAAAATTGAATGAAAATTTTATTCCTTAGTCTCATGATTTATAAACTCATGAACTTTAACATCCAAATTAATATATTGTAAATTGTTATCATCCACAAAAGAAACCAGAGGCACCATATAATATTATAAACCTAATTATTTGTCCAAAAGCAAACTTTTCTACCATCTCCTATACACCATTTTATGTCAGCTCCACATACTTTCTATAATTAATAATTTCTTTCCACACATTAAAATCTCCAGCTTTTTTTGAAATATTGAAAAAATCGTTGTTCTTAACATATTTATCTCGCATGATTCTCATCCAAATGATATCATTATCTGTGAGGATTCTCCAACCTAGTTTACATTGAAACTTTATTAACATCATCATTCTTCCTAATTCCTAGGACTCCTTAATATTTTGGTCTACAAACATCATCCCAAGCAACTAAAGGAAATGCTTTGGTACCATTGACTCTCATATTTGGTTGCCATAAAAAATTTCTATTATTTATATCTAAGTCTTCATTATTTCTTTTGGTAAGTTTCAAGCAATTCATCACGGGGAAAACTTGCTAAGTTAGCCTTTACTAAAGTTATTTTGTCGGCTCTCGAAAGGAACCGAGCTTTCCAAGATGCTCACTTTTTCTGGGACTTAAGAATCACCTTAGACTACGTGCTCTTTTTAACTCTACCTTGACTTATTGGACAACCAAGATACTTGCTAATGCCATTAGATATTGGAATATTTGAAGCTTCTCTTATTCTTCTCTTCATAGCTCCTTCAATATTATTTGGGATTTGAACTGAGGACTTATGAAAATTCACAAGCTAACCAAACATGCCACAAAATTCATGTAAAACTTTATTAATATTCGAGCAAGCTTTTGGTGTAGCTTTGGCCAAAATGATACAATCATCTTCATAGCCCCTTCAATATTATTTGAGATTTGAACTGACGACTTATGAAAATTCACAAGCTGAAACAGACATGCCACAAAATTCATGTAAAACTTTATTAATATTCAAGCAAACTTTTAGTGTAGCTTTGGCAAAAGTGATACAATCATCTATGAACATAAGGAATGGAAGTTTAGGACCATTTCTATAAGTTTGAATTCCTATGTGATTTTTAGGGTTCTCTTATTGTTTTACTAATTCTCTGCCTAGGAACTCAAGACACAGAATGAAAATATAAGGAGATAGGGGATCTCCGGATCTCCTTGTCTAATACCTCGAAAAGGTTGAATTTTCCCTTCTAAATTGTCATTTATTAATAGAGTAACCGTGGAGATGCATTCCATAACCCATCCAATCCATTTGGAATAAAAACCTAATTTGGATAGAATTGTCCTAATAAAATCTCATTCTAGTCTATCATAGGCTTTCTCCATATCGAGTTTAACTATCATATAGCCTAAATTCCCTTTCTTCTTTTTAAAAGAGTGCATGATCCCATGGGCTAAGATGATATTATCATTAATTAGTCTGCCCGACGCAAACACCTCTTGTAAAGGAGAGATAATTTTATTTAAGAGATATTTTACCCTATTAGCCAAAATTTTAGCTATAATTTTATAACAAACATTACACAAGCTAATATGTCTAAAATGATTTGTTGATTCAAGATTATCTTATTTTGGAATCAATGTATTGAACGTCTTGTTTATCTCATTAAGCATGTGGCCATTAAAAAAGAAGGTTTTAACCATTTTACAAACTGATTTACCCACTATTTTCCAATATTTTTTATAGAAACTAGCCTAAGACCATCTTGTACAACCGCTTTGAGATTGCTAATATGCAAGAGAGCTGTATGGATTTCTTCTTCTGTAACTACTTTAATTAATTCTTTATTTTCTTCTTCTGAAATACATGGACTAAAGTAGTCAAAAAATTCAAGATTTATCCTAGGATTTTCTGAAGTAAATCTCTTAGTGAAATCATTAATGAATGTCTTAGAAATACCATTTTGATCATCAAACCAAATTCCCTCTGCATCTCTAATTTTCCACATTTTGTTTTTTCTTCTTCTATTAAGAGCTAAAGTTTGAAAATAACGATTATTCTTATCACCTTATTGAGTCCAAGTTTGTCTTGATTTTTAGGCCCACTTGATCTCTTCTATCTTCAACACTATATTGAGTTTTTGAGATAAATAAACATTTTTTTCTGAAGAAAAACGCTGTGAGTTTCTGCCATTAAGACACCTTGCACCAGATCAATTTCTTTTCCCATTTGCTTTATATTTTCCTCTAAATTTCCTATTTCACCTTTATTCCAAGTTTTCACTTTCAGCCTAAAGACTTGGATTTTTTTTTTCACTAATTGGAATTCGACCCTATAAAGGTTGTGTTCCAAGATTCTCTAACAAGATCAATAAAACCCGGAATATGGAACCAAAATTCCTCACATCAAAATGTTTGGATTTCATCTCTATAATTTTTTTGATCTAAATGCAAAACAATAGGTACATGATTGGAACCAATGATGGGAAAATTTTCTACCCTTGCATCCCTAAAATAAATAATTCATTGATCATTAGTAAGAACTCTATCTAACTTTTCAAAAATTGATAAGGATTCTCTTCTTTTATTAAACCAAGTATACCGGAGTCTAAAATATTCTAATTCAACCAAGTGACAATTGTTAACAAAATCTGTGAAATTTTGCATTCTAGAAGAGTTGTCAATGGATCCACCTATCTAATAATGGGGGTGCAATATTTCATTAAAATCACTAACAACTTTCCAAGGCCCAATAATAGAATTTTTAGTATTTAGTAAAGCCCATATCTCTTTTTGTTTATAATATTAATACAAGGAAATAAACAATACAAAGGATAAACGTATTATTTTTCAAAATAATATTCAAAAAAATTACACTAGATTTCCAACACTAACGTTCACCACCTGACAAACCAATCGGATCAATAAAGTCAAAGCAATCAAATTAAAGTTCAAGTAAAATATCCAATGACCTATTAGCATTAACTTTTGTTTCAAGATAAAAATAATATCCCATGATCAAACTTTCTTGACAGCATCTTTATTTGAGATAAAAAGTTGGGGCATCCTACCCCTCCAATATGAATCTTGCAAAGACTCAAACTTCCACCCACCCAGGTAGTTGAGTTGTGGACCTTGAAAATGGAAACTTTCCCTCTTTCTCCATCTCCATAGCGAAAGATTCAGCCACCAACGTGATACATGCAACCACAAAACACAAAGAAGATTATTTCCTCCGATCTTAAAGTTTGTGGTTCTCAAATCTACTGTGGTATTGGAAGCCCCCTCAAAAGCCACAACCGAACCACCTGCAACAATATTCAAATACAACTCAAAAAGAAAAACTAGGGCAAAAAGATGAGAAGCCCCCTTTGAAGCCGCGATTACACAAACTATATAGCCCTAAATAAAATTTCTGCTCACGAAATCAATAACCCCATCCTTAGACATGAGATTTTTGCACAGTAAATCTGCAAGCTTCATTTCCTCTGAAGCTATGGAAATAATCGGAAAAATTTTCGATCTCCGTTCAACCGACTGTAAAAAAAAAAAATCGCATCCTTACCGGGAACCCTCGCATCCATTGTTGACTTTCGTAGTCTTCTTCCACATCTAAACCTCGAAGAAAACCCTTCTAATCAGATTCTCTCTAAAATTTAAAGAGAGAGGCTCTCAACTATTATATTCTTCAATATATTGGTCAAATATTTGAATATGCAAATATCATTTTTAGCTAAATCCATTGTTCTATTAGCTTTTCTATAAATATAACAACATTTATATATATTTAAATTTTGAACAAGTCTCTAAATATTCTGGATTAGTAGAAATATGCTTTACTTTCTTGTGGGTCAGTTTGGAATGGTCTGGGGTATATCCTCAATTAAAAAGTTATCAAAACATTCATGCACAATTTGTTCCGTAATCTAACATGATTCATCGTAGGTGGGTAGCTAATTAAGTCTAGGGGCCATTGTTGACTTTCGTAGTCTTCTTCCACATCTAAACCTCGAAAAAAAACCATTCTAATCAAATTCTCTCTAAAAGTTAAAGAGAGAGGCTCTCAACTATTATATTCTTTAATATATTGGTCAAATATTTGAATATGCAAATATCATTTTTAGCTAAATCCATTGTTCTATTAGCTTCACTATAAATATAACAACATTTATATATATTTAAATTTTGAACAAGTCTCTAAATATTCTGGATTAGTAGAAATATGCTTTACTTTCTTGTGGGTCAGTTTGGAATGGTCTGGGGTATATCCTCAATTAAAAAGTTATCACAACATTCATGCACAATTTATTCCGTAATCTAACATGATTCATCGTAGGTGGGTAGCTATTTAAGTCTAGCCACCCCATTTCAGGCAGGGTGACAATTAGATTGGGGATTGAAAATGTTGGCCAAACATGGGACCAAATTCACAGAACATGGAGAGATAAAGTAAGAGTTCTTTTTATCGGTGATGATTGAGAGTCCACATTAAATATTAGCAAATCAAAAAGAGACCAATTCAACCACCGAGAACAGCCAACAGCCTATCAAATTGCGAGAGATAAATACACTATATCCAAAGAGAAGGAAGACAAAACCAAGCAGAACAAGAAGGGAAAAAGCCGATTTGGAAATAATTATAAAAAATATATAAAAATACAATATATATATATATATATATATATATATGATATAATATAATTTTATAGAAAATAATTATGTTTTAGGTAAGATGATATATAAATACTATCTTGAAACTGTTAATTATGATAATACATAGGATATTAGGATAGTAATTAGGTACAATTATTTTGTACCAAACCATAATGAACTATGTGTATTTTAGTTCTTTATGTATTTTTTTGCCTCTCAAATGAATGCTAAAACACAAGTTTTCAGAAGAGATAACTAGAAAAAGAAACAGAAAGAAACACATTATTCCCGACAGAAGATTCGATTGGGCCAATGAAATGAATATAGAAGCATTCATTTTATTCTGGTCTCCTTTTTGTTTCTCCAACATTAGAAAAAGCTAAATTCACTGAATTGAGGAGGCAGAGATGACAGTTTGATGATTGCCAGATTGGGATTCTCTCAAGAGATAATACTGGAATTCACGTCGGAGTTGTAGCCACTAGGCGGAGGAGTGGTGGAAGCGGAGCCTCCACCGCAGTCGCCGCCCTTGCTGCTGCGGCGGATTATTCCGAGTCTTTTTCCTGCCTTTGAAGCTGTGGAGACGAGTCTCTCTTTGATGCTCTTAAAAATTTGAGCTTTGATCTGTCCTCTTTTTGGGGGGAGATTCCTGTTGGCTTTCTCCATGCATGTTTTGGAATCGGTCGACATTGGAGAAAAAAAAAGAAAGAAAGAAAGAAAAAGTTTTTGTCAGGAAAGAGAGGAAAGCAGCAGCAAAATTAAGGAACAAGGAGATGAATGGATGCTATAGAAGGGGTACAAGGTCCAGAGAAATGTGATTTAAAGAGGGAGCAGCATAGACAGAACCCATATATATGGTTATGCTGGTAAAAGAATCTTGATAAGTATAAGCACAAAAGCTCAAAGTTCAAACCAGCTATAGTTTCAAAGAAGATAAATAAAAGGCGCGTGACTGAGCATTCTGATTGAAGAGGTCAAGAACAAATCTGGGTCGAGTATTTCAGAGGAAGGAAAAAGACAAGGTCTGATATCTTACTTTTCCACACGAGGGAAGGCGATGGATAATGGGAAAGAGAGAAGACGGTATATATACGCCAAGAACCACTGGGGGTTACCCTCTTAGAGAAAAACAATGTTACTAATGGAATGCTTTTCGAGTGAGTCAAGACCCCGCGTGGAGTACTGGTGTTGTTATGTCCCACAATAATTGTGGTGGAGGATGAAAAAGACACTAGACCTCTTTCACAAGTTTCTTTCACATAGCCTACTCGCTCAAGTATACACGTACACATGCATGTGAAAACACGAATTGGAAAAAAACCATGAGGAGAAATCCATTGTTTCAAATATGTTACTGGATTAACGCATTGTAACCAACGAAAAGAGAAAACATGAAATCCTAAAATAGATAACATAGTTTAGCCTCTTCTTCTTTTTTCTCTTATTTTTCTCTTTTAACCCCTTTTCCTTAAGCAATAAATGATGATTTTTTAGTTATTTTTTTTCTGAAAACACTTATCCACATTTTTTATCGTTTTTAATTAAAGTGGTTTAAGTATATCACGAGTTTTTAATTTTTTTTATTATTTGTTTCGTCGTTTGTATTGTTTGCTGTGATTGGTGGTTTGTGTCATCTTAGTATGATAGTTTGTTTATTGTCTTTATTCTGACGTTCGATTCATGTGTAAGCGATTGAATGATAAAGTATTAAGACGAAGCAAAACAAATCAAATCTTGATAGTCAATGTAGTAGGCTTGGCCGAAAGGTAATAAGTAGTCGTTATTATATTATCAATTTTGGTAGATTAAATTTATGTTATTACTTGCGAATATTGTTTAAATGCTTAAAGTTTTAACATATTTAATTTTATATTTATATTGAATGTATTACTAGTTTGAATTAATAAAATTATTTCTCTTTTCAAAAAGAAATACATAACATATTAACATATGAATAGATTCATATCATGTGGAACTTTTTAAGCATTAGGAAAAATTAAGATAAAGCAAATGACCAACATTCAAGCCACCCAGCTTCCCAAGAATGAATCCTTCAAATTTTTCTATGCCCAAAAGTGACTGTCTGCTACAAGAAGAACCAGGAAGCCCAGATGTATTGTGACAACCACGACAAGTGATGAGCTTTGTTGGTGAAAATGGGGACAACAGATAGCAAGCAAGAGACCACTGAATTTAAAATGAATCACATAACCGCACATCACTTTCTTTGAACAGCTCAGCGTTATCACCACTACCAAAAAAGGTCAATAAACAAATCGTAACCACGACCCACTAATTCAACAACAAAATCAAGAGCAGGTCATTTCCCCGGATTGGTGATTTTCACCGTCCTTGCATAGACTTACTTTTTTTTCTTTTTTCTTTTTTTGTTTTGCCATCTTCCTTGTCAAATAAGAGAATTCAAAAATGGTTTGAATAATTTATGTACTGTGTTTTCCATTGATATGCACACCTTTATATGGTATATACAAGATACAATAATTCTAATTCTACCCAGTACTAGAATCACTCCAGAATTATCTCATTTCCATATATACAAAAATTATCTCCAAAACTTATGGTGATTATCATCAAACTCCATGATTCTCCAATAATTTTCTTAGTTCACGTCAATACACCCCCTCAAGTTGGTGAGTATATGTCAGTCATACCAAACTTGTCAAGTGAGCCATAAAAACCTTTACCTGAGACTACTTTTGTTAGAACATCTACTAGTTGATCTAGTGATCAAGAGACAAAAGGAAAGCTAATCCTGCCTTTGTCAAGGTGATCCTTGATGAAGTGACGATCGACACCTCCGCATGCCCAGTACCGCTGATCATGTTATGCAGTTATTTTACGAATTGATATAGGTACATATTATCACAATATAACATCATGGGTTTTAGATGAAGTAGGCCAAGATCATGTAGTACACATCTTATCGTAACAATTCCTGAGCTCCACCTTAGAACCATCCACGAAACTGCGCCTCTATCTTGATCATTTACCCATTTGCTTCTTACCTTGCCAAGTTACCAAGTTATTCCCGAAAAACATGAAGTAATCGGAGGTGGACTAGCGATCATTTTGATCTCCAGCCCGATCTTCATCTGTATATCCACTAACATTTTGGTTCCTATTTTTAGTAAATAACAATCCTTTTCCAGGGGCAGACTTTACCAGCACACTTTGTCCCTAGTGGTAGGTCCATGTACACTTCTTCCTCTAGAGTTCCATTAAGGAAGGCATATTTTATGTCAAACCGATGTAGGGGCCAATCGAGATTTGCTACTACAAAGATATGAATCCGAATGGTATTTATTTTTACTACAAGAGCAAAAGTATCCTCTTAATCAATTCCATACTTCTGTGTATACCCTTTTGCGAATAATCGTGTCTTATATCGATCAATGCTACCATCATGATTGAGCTTGACTGTGAACACTAATCTGCAACCTACAATCTTTTTTCCTTTAGGTAAAGGAACAAGATTCCAAGTAGAGGTTTTTTGTAAAGCTTCCATTTCATCATTCATAACCTTCTTCCACTTTTGGTCTACTAAAGCATCATGCACATTACTAGGAATAAATACCGAGGATAATTGATTAACATTAAATGCATGTGATCTTGACAAACAATGGGAAGAAATATAATTGTTGATAGGATATTTTGTTTTAGCACAAAGATCATGATCATATTGTCATTTAGGGTTCCTTTATTTATCCTAATTGGGTATCTCGATTCCACATTGGAAGAAGCTAGATCATGGGTTAAAGGAGATGGAAGTACCTAAAGAGACACATTTGGAAGTTTCATAGTTGTTAGTGAGGACGGGGAGTTGTCCTATCTTGATTTTTATGCACATATTCACAAGGACTAGGATCTGGTAGTGGTGCAACAATATGTTCAATTTCCCTTTGTCTTGGTTGATCATCATATCTTTGATCATTTTGTTCAAGTTGATGATCTACTTCATCAAATTCCTCAACACCAACTTGTTCATCAATGGTTTGAGTATAATCAAGTGGTTGTGTACCAACTTGTCCATTGATGATCTGAGTGACATCTTCATAGTCATGGTTTAGTGGTGTCTTCCCTTGAAGAGGGCACTTAGAACCAGGAAAGTATGGGACATCTTCATGGAAGGTGACATCTCGAATCACATAGAGATTCTGTGTATGAGGATCATAGCAACGATACAATTTTAAGATGGGCCCATACTGACAAACACACCTTTGGACAACACAAAGGATCTAACCTGAGGCCCGATTAGGAATATGAACATAAAGCGTACATGAACACGTAGTTCAGATTAAGAGTAGAAGCGGATATAAACCTTCAAGCTTTTGGTGAGGAGTTTGGAAATCAAGTACTCGTGATGGAGTACAATTAATAAGATATGCCACATATGGAACAGCTTCACCCCAATATGAATGAGGTACATTCATACCAAACAAGGATGCTCGAACAACCTCCATAATTTGTCGATTATTGCGATCTACGAGGCTTTTCTATTGAGGTGTATTTGCACATGATGTTTGGTGGCAGATGCCATGATCTCTACAAAAAACTTGAAGCACGGTATTTATGTATTCACCATCATTGTCAGATTAGAGAACTTGGATTTGGCATTGATATTGAGAGGCCACCATATGATGAAAGTCCTAAAAAACATAACAAACATCTCCCTTGTTTTAGAGAAGAGCTATCCAAGTCATGCGAGTACATTTATCAATAAATGTCACAAAACAACAAGCACCTGATAATGTAGGGATTCGAGTAGGCCCCCAAACATCAAAGTGAATAGTGATAAAGGGCGTAGTTTTTTTTTTTTTTTTTTATAACTAGGCAAATAAGAAATACAGTGGCTTTTTTCCTATTCACAAATTTCACACTAGAAGTCAGAGTAACTAACATGTGAAATAAATTCAATTTCAATTTGCAAAGATAACTAAAAGATAAATGCCCAAGGCGGCAATGATATAACCATACTCTTGTCTTGTCAGCTTGAATCCCATGAGCATTATTGACTTGTCCCAATTGTTGAGTCCTTATATCATTTAGATCTAAATAGTATAGCTTTCCCCGTCTAACACCATAGCCAAGAATATGATGTGTTGCAATGTCCTAGAATAAACAATAGTCTGGCTAGAAATTGACTGTGCAATTCAAGTTGTTAGAAATTTAGCTAACATACAAAGATTAGAGGAGAGGGAAGGAACAACAAGGACATTCTCAAGAGTAAGGGAATGGGACACGGATATTGATCCTTCACAAGAAATAGGAGAGACTCCCCCATTAGCAGTCGAGATATGTTGCTGGGTTGATGGACGAATAGATGTCAGGTGATGGGGGTCATTTGTCATATGATCAGTAGCACCTGTATCAATAATCTATGTGTTATTCATAGTAAAATGTGTACTAGACATACCAAGATGACCAGTAAGGGCAACATGTGCTATAGTTGGATTAGAAATGGAGGAATCGTCATCTTCGATGGTGGAAACAACGGCATAGTTTATCTTCTTTCAAGGTTTTTTGGTAAAATCCCACCATTTTGGGTAGGTAACCAATGATTTCATAGCAGCATTGCTTGGAGTGGCCACTCTCACCACAATGAGCACATGTGAAGCTATTAGTTCTATTGCCTGGAGTTTTTCCTTTTGATGAATTAGTATGTCCAAGACGGTTCCGAGTAGATAGAAAAATTGCATTATCAGGCATAGCTTTAGGTTCCTCCATAGTGTGTCGTTGGTTGTGATCCTTGCAGACATATATATGCATAACATGATTCTAGATCAAGGGGAGGATCCGTTCGCAAAATCTCACTCCAAGCATGGTTGAATTCTGAATCCAAACCGGCCAAAAAAATATGGACTTGAAGGCGAGTCATGGCCTTGTGTAGAGAGATGATGTCGCCAACGCTCTCTTTTTGTGTTTTAGTACAAGCATCAATATCCTGAAATATGCCAATAAGTTCATTATAGTGTAGATAAGGATCTACAATTTTGACGAATGGCAAATGAACATCGATTCAACTCAAACAGCTAGGTTTCATCGAAGCAGACATACATAGAACGTTTTTGATACAGCATCCCAAATTTCCTTAGCTATTTGGAGGCGAATAAACCGCTGCATCAAGGTTGGATTCATAGAGTCAATAAGCCAACTCTTGACTCGGTTGTTGTCAACTAGCCAAGTTTCCAACTTCGTGTCTCCTACAAGAGGTTTTGGAGAAGCATCGGTGAGGAATCCAGACTTGTTTCAAGTGCCAATGCACATCTCCATGAGCCGTGACAATAGCCAAAAATTCATATCATCCAAGATGATTCCGGATGGGAAGGAGGTATTATTCGACAGGACTTGCTAAACAATAACCTAAGGTTCACATGGGATAAAGGTGGAGTTTTCGGCCATGGTTGCAGATTTCTAACAAGAGAGCTTTGGTGATGGCATACGATTTCCAATAGGCTACTCTTGCTCTGATACCATGTCAAATAAGAAAGTTCAAAAATGGTTTGAATAATTTATGTAGTGTGTTTTCCACTGATATGCACGCCTTTATATAGGATATATAAGATACAATAATTCAATTCTTTCAAGTACTGGAATCACTTCAAAATTATCTCACTTCCATATAAATAAAAATTATCTTCTAAACTTATGGTGATTATCATCAAACTCCATGATACTCGGATAATTTCCTTAGCTCACACAACATTCCTTGCATGGACTTAAAAGAACGACACTAGATGAACTCATCCAAAATGTCATGAATTGACTTTAAATTAATTTAAAAAACAAAGACAGGCGGACATACAGACGGAGAGACATCGATTAGAACTTGGATGGAGTCAAGAAGAACAGAACACACATGGAAACAATTTATAACATCATTAATTAGTCCCACATAATTTCGATACCCAGTCCACCACGAACTTGGAGTCGCTTATCTTTTTTATTCAAGACTCCACGTGCCAAATACATACTTTGCACAGGTTTAATTTTATTATTAAAGAACAAACATATAAAGAACCGTAGTCAATGAAAGGGAAAAAGTACACAAATACCTCTGACTTGGTCGTATATCCAATCTGACACTTAATGTTTTTTGGATCGAATTATATCCTTAACGTTTTATTCGTGACACGTTTATGTTCATGCCGTAAATGAGAAGTTAACGATTCCGACATGACAACCTTCACGTACGTTTTTAGCTAATATGGCATTTTGGACGTGATTCATTAAACTCAAACATTAGCATCCTTTATGTGCGTTTTTAGCTAATGTGGCATTTTGGACAGGATTCATTAAACCCAAACATTATTTCGACAAAATTACTCTTATCCCTACCCTCTCGATACCCCTCTCTCAGAGAAAATTGCCCTTGACCCACACCCAGATCGGTCCAGCCTTCATCCAATCCTCTGAACACACTTTTACTGATCGATCCTGGAGTTATCCTGGTCATCGATCTCTCACCATTGGACTGTTGCACCGTCGATGTACTTGTGGCTAACATTGGCAAGGTCTGCGAGCAGTGGGGCTTTTTTCAAGTTATCAACCATGGAGTGCCACTGAATCTGGTCCGAGACATGGAGACGGCGAATAAGAAGTTTTTCGATAAGAGTATTGATGAGAAGAGGAAGGTGAAGAAGGATGAAACGAATGGTATGGGATATCGTGAGCACAATCAAATGTTAAGAGATTGGAAAGAAGTGCTAGATATTGCGGTGGAAGATCCAATCGTGATCTCCGCCTCTCCAGATCCTCAAGATCTCACTGTGAACGGCCTATCACTTATCAAACTCATCTGTTGAAATGAAAATTTATAATTTCAATATTTTAGGCTTAATTTGTGGGAGAATGACTAACTTTGCAGAACTTTGTTAAATTTGATTTTGGTATTGATACAGTTTATATAATGACCTATTTTCCAGGAAGATTTGGAAAAATTATGCTTTAGAAATATAAAAACTATCCTACAAGTTCTTGGAACTCGTCTCCTTAAGCTTAGGTTTGGCAGGGGATCAATTGAATGAATTCTTTGAAGGTCAAACCAGCTTCATACGATTGAATCACTATTTGCCGTGCCATCCCCAAAGCTCCTTCTAGGTGTGGTATATGGAGGTTAGGGATAAAGGCAATTTTGATAAATTAATTTTTGGGTTTAATTAATCACATGTAAAATTACCATATTAGTTAAAAATGCAAGTGAAGGTTGTCATATCAGTATCATTAACGCCATGTTGATTTATCTGTTAATTTCATTAACATGATAGAAACGTTAAGAACATGATTTGAGCCAAAAAAGCTTTAAAGACCAAATTGAATATATGTTTATTCAAACTTATTTTATGTGTTTCTCTTTATATAATAAAGACTAAAATATTTAAAAATAACATGTAAGGAATTTTGAAATTTAGTTTCTTTTTTATATTTTTGTAAAGATCAACCCCTGACATATAAAGAATTATTTTTTAATATTTTTCTATATATAATATGTTTCAGTTTATGATATGAATTTTTTTAATTTCTTGATGAAAGAGCATTAATTAGACATAATAGAAGGATAATTGCTTTATAACTTTGGATAAATTTTGATTGTGAAAGCAGGAAATCCTGTGAAGTTAGTGAAGGGAATATATCTCACTGGGAGCCTAATAGTTCTGGAAGATCTTCTGGGTTCAATCATGAAAGTATGTTGATCACTTCTGGACTCACATTTTCTTTTCTTTTTCAACTTCCGAGTCACGTTTTCTTAATCTTCTGGAAATATGGTTTACTCGTAAATCATTCGTCAAAAAAATCTTCAAATAAACTACGACAGGCATATTTACTTCATATTAATGTATAATAGTTGAAACTTTGTCTACCCTATCTTTATAAAGAACCTGTCTATTGAAGATTGTGGATACCATACCATGGATTTTGGCCCAGCACCTCCACTGTTGAAGGCCCCGAATGGACAAAAAGCCCAAAGGGTCCAAAGTCCCTATAGAACATGGATCTAGGCTAAGTCAAGCTGTGGACCTCTACGGCCCACTTTTCGACCAGTATGAATGCTTTAAAGAGATGGCCGGCCCGGTGATTTCTCGAGCTTTATTCCTTACAATTTGAGAACATATCCTTCGAGCCTAAATGCGAAACCGTTCTTAAGATGATCAATTAGTCTTTGAGCGGAGACTGGGTGGCTTGATTTTCAAGGAAAATGGTTTGAGAAACCCAGGCGTGCACCTCGCTGTTTAGAAATCAAATGTGAAAAAAATTCATAAAGTGGGTCGTAAGTCTTAACCGTAAATAAGGGAGGTAGCTAAGAAAAATGTATGTGAAAATATAGACTGTGGGGCGATAGTTAGAGCGGCTCCTGCCGAGTCTCCTTAACTAACTTAAGCATCGGAGGCGCCATTTGCAGCCCCGATTACTTGTTTGTTTTGCAGGTTCTTGCTGTTAGGTTCATGCCCCGACGATCCATGGACTCTAAGAATCCAGAGATATGACTAGCGTCATACGTAGAATGAGGCCGGGTAAAAAGTCACGCATCGGCGGTCGCGAGGCTTAGTCGACTATCAAGCGATCCCTCGCTCCTTGAAGAATCGGTAGTTCCTGCTCATTCATCCAGTTCATAGGATCTAGTCGCTATGGCCAGCAATCCAGCAAACCAGTCTCTAGAAGACCAGTTCCTTCGCTAGCGTCGGGATATGGAGACAAAGCAGGAGGAACAGGCCAAACAGATGGCTGAATTACAAAGTCATGCTAACCATCTACCGACAGCTTGATCGTGCGCGGACTCGTGCGGAAGGAGAGCAATTGAAAATGCGAGGGAGCAGCTACCCTGCCTTTGGAGTTAAACAAAAATAAAGGCAATGAGCTTTATCCGGCGGGCGACGGCGGCGTAGCGGCCAGACGATGAGTTATCTTCGTGGCTCTACGCTTCGGAGTCACGCCGCCCCCAGAACAGCGTGGAGGTCGAATCAAGGAAGGGCCCACCGCAATTTCCGGTCGATCGTCGGCGGCGTACCTGTAGAACGCGGAGAGAATTCGTGAAGAAGCGGCAGTCAGCGACCCGCGAATATACCGCATGGCGAGAGGGCATAGCAAGCATGCTTAGTTCATGGCATCACCTTCGGGCTACCGGCCAGTATGTGCCTACACCCACTACTGTTCGGGGACCAGAAGAAATGTTGTCCTCCCCATTGGGCCAGCACATCTTAAGCTATGAGCCGCCTCGTGGCTTTGTCATACCGTCATTTTCCATGTATGATGACTCTTCTGACCCGTATGACCACATGTTGCACTTCAATCAGGCGATGATACTCAATGCGAGAGATGACCATCTATTATGCAAAGTGTTCCCAGCCAGCCTGAAGGGGCCCGCCCTGACTTGGTTCCATAAACTCCGCGGAGGTTTATCAACTCATTTAGTGAGTTGGCGTATTCATTTCCCATTACGTGCTCAGTTCAGCCCATCTGAAGCATTAGTTCTCACCAGCCATCTTTGCGAAGATGAGCTTCATCGTGTTCACTGGGGAGGTTGGGAGGCATCACTCAAATTGATTCATATAATATGGATGCGGTCCTTTAGAATTTCCGAAGGAGCTTTGGGTCAACCACACCGTTTTTCCACTCGCTATCCCCAACGATCTGACTCTGCTTGATGAAGAATTATATAAATGATAGGATAACTCTTCTAACATTGAGATAACATCAGAACACTCCCGGGCGTGATGATCTGACCCCAAAAAGCTGAGTAAACCTGCCACTAAAGGTCGACCTTAACCAAAGGAGACAAGAGCAGGAAGCGCTCGGGCCGAATCAGAGAGAAAGAGGGGAACCTCTCCCACTTGATTTCCCTTTAGACATCTCGCCGTGACTTCTTGCTCATTCGGGATCATCCAGGCTTTAAATAGCCACCACTGCATTTCCTCTTATCACTTTGCTTGCAACCCGATCATTGAGGTGTGACTACCGCGAGACACAGACTGAGACCGGCCGATGTCGAAACTAAGTTTATATTTGAAAAGTTAATCAGTCGGCCACCTTAAGGTATATCAGGGAGGCGGTTGACAGTAGCCTTGATTATGTATAAATAGATACCTATGTGCGCAAGTACACGCGTAGCCCAAGTAATATAGTGTACTTAATGTACGGATATCGATCACGAGGGAAAGGTAAATTGGCTGGAGGGTTACGCACCAGACGATATCACGAATAATTGATTTCTAAATTAAAATTTAAGTAAGGAAACTTCAACTAAGCTATTGATTCTAGTGAATTAATGGTGTTGACGCCTAGGGTTAAATCTCCGTGATGAGTGCCTAAAACACTCATATTATGCTCGCGTCAGTCGTCCATTTTCCTGTTTATTTTAGAGTATTTTTATAATTTTTTGTGACTAGAATACTGAGTTGATGTCTTTGGTGATCTGGGGAGCATTAGGGGTGAAAAGAAGCGACAACGGGAGGCGAATTTTAAGACGAATGAGACAGGCGATCGAAACGCAATCGCGTCTGCGGCGTCCGCGTCATGGCGTCTATCCAGCGGCGTCCCCCGCGTCGTGACTTCCCTAGCGTCAGCGGCGTCTCACGTCAGCGACGTCCATTTCGAATACGCCCTCATCATTAAAAGCGGAGTGGGGCTCGAGAATGGAGGATGATCGGGAGCGTGCGACGGAGGCCACGAGGTTTCGGAAGCGGTGACGCGACTTCGAGGAAGTGCGGGGAATATGTACTTTCATTTTTCGGATATTTTCGGTTACAGAACAATGTTTTCTTTGATATGGTTTGTCTTTTCTTCCCGTTATGTTAAGATCTCTTTACAGGTTAAATCTCCCCTTTATCACGTTCAATGGATTACTTTTCTAAAGATCTTGTATTCAATATATTTGTAATATGTTGGCAGGGTGATCTTGCCCCTACGAGATATCCTCTCTCGAGGTATATCCGCCTATCTCGTGAATAGAATCAGTATATCTCTATCTCGACTCGGTATTAAGTACTTCGAAATGTTCTAACCTCAGGAAATGCCACCTTCGAGGTTTGGAATATATCATGGCAGATGGTTCAGGCTACTCTACCGGATCCACAGATACCCTCATCTCGACTCTCGGATCTCTAGTGCGATTATGTTAACATTGGCCAGACATTAACATATAATTGAAAATAATTATGGAATAGATGATGTGACAAATTAATAACAGCTGAATAACATGAAGGTGAAACTTTTCATCCATTGTACATGACGAGGGTTTGATGTAACCTAGAAAAGTCTGGGAACATAATGGAAGAAAGGGTGAGCTTCTTTAACAAAGAAAACTGTTAAAATCGTATATCAGCGACCTGAACACATCACTGAAAGTGTGTCTGCTCCCGCTTTATGCTAGTTAAATCCTTGGCCTGTGGCCTGTGCTGTGAGGCAGTGCCGGCGTACGGCGTGGAGGCTGTCGCAGCGTGAGTATCCGTGAGGCATCGACATCAGCGGCGCTAAGCCGCTATGTTCCTTTAGCTCCAGTCTCACTTCCTTCTTTGTCTCTATTCACCCATCCTTCGATGTCAAATCACAAAAGTCTAAAAATCTCTAATAACGAGGAAAATGAAACAACTAACAACCTCATCTCAGATGTTTTAAGCACATATCACTAAGCTTAGTTTCTTGCTTGTCCTCAAGCGAGTAGGCTCTAGGCAGGACACACATACGATATAATGCCTCCTAACACGAAAACGGTGATGCACATCTTTGAAAAATAGGGGATCAATTTGGGTGACTCACATACCTTTGTTTTGCTCAATGTTCATTGAAGACATACGGATGTTGAAGCTTTGGGTAAATTCGATTGAGATAGGTGGCCCGACTAATGCATCAAATCCCGTGGTGTTCAATAGCCTTTCCACGAAATCCACATGTGCTTATAATGAGCGGCCTCTCAGGTATATACCTAGGTAGATACCCCCCCGAACTTAAGCTCAACTCACCTATTAGGAAGAGCTAACTATGAAAGGATAGAGGCATACCCATTTATTCATGTTCTCATACTTAGAAATTTCCTACGTACTACAAAGCACAGTAGGCCTGGTGCAGAGAGTTTGGCCAAGTGTTCTTGTAGCGGGGATCCATTGGGCACCACGATTTAGTTAAGGGCACCCGGGCATTCAATTCCCTTCAAACTTCACCCCGAGACACTCAACCAAACTCAAAGGCCCTAGGTTGCGTGGACTGTCAAATCTTAATCACATCGTATGACGGTGATGTAGCTCAGGCGGATTGGCTGGAGCATTAGGCTTTGATAGGCCCCTCGAGGCGTGCCGGGATTGGATTGGATGATCAGCTTATTCCTATGCATATACCTATTTTTGTCATATTTTCTTTCTTTTCTCTTTTTTCTATTGTTTTTGTGTTTTCTCTTTTGGTTGGGGCTCGATGTGATCCTCTTTTGATTAGGTGTCCCATCCACTCAGAATGGTTAGTCTCCACTGAGTTGATCGAACTTTAGTAGTTGGTTCGGCCTTGTGCATACTGCGAAAGTCACTAGTGTGTGAGTGTGATAGGGTTTTTGAGAAGCCGGGTTTCTTGACTACCGAATTGATTCACCTAGCCCTTTTTGCAACTATTCCAACCTAATTCTACAGGCATCAAGCGAATGTATGCATTTAGGACATAAGTTTATAGTGAACTCGATCCAAATTGATCCTCGATATCGAAATGGCACACGTGTATCACGATCACTACATCTGAAAATGTCCACACAAAAACACGCGAACAACTTTAACACATGACTTAACAACATGAAAGTGTGATGTAAAACAAACTAAAACTAAATCCTAAGCACCACCCGATAGCGCATGCAATACTAAAAACAAAAACACATTAATATGCGGAACAAACTAAAAATCGCATACTACGGAAATCGAAAACAACGATAAACGAGAACAAAACATAGTACCCTAAACAAAACCAAAAAAAACATAGTGCCCTATCAACACATCCCCAAACAAAATAACGGGTGTCCCCGGCCTTAGGATAAAACATAGAGGGTAAGGAAACTCCCTGAATATCAACTGCTGATTGGAGGTGGTGGAAATGGGTGAAAAACGAAATTTGGTATTTGGGCTGGATAAATTTCTTTGCTGTTGTAGAATGATGAACACGATTGGCGAGCTGTCGCATATCCAGCCGCGCGGCGCCTGTGTCTTTACGGGTACGAGACTTCGGTGCTCCTGGGTCTCATCGAGAGAAGGCGTCAAAACGCTCGATGGCGCGAGCAGGTCCTCGAGATCTGAGGAAGGGACCTAGGAGGAGTGGCCGCGTGGGCTGGCGGGGAGGGTGGTGGAGGTGGGTTGGGATGGTGGTGGAAGTGTTTTGGGAGCGAGGAGCGGCCAAGGTCTCCTGGGGATCGCCCGGGGATCCATAAGCTTTGATACTCATAAAGCTCGTCCTCGTCAGGGCTCGTGACTGAATCGTGGGCCACCTCGGGTTGCGGACACGGGTGTGTCCGGCAGCCAGGATATGGCTTTTTTATTGGGTGGAGCCGAGTGTGAGTGTCGTCCAATAGCACCCGGCTTGTTTGCACAAGCCAAATATCGAGGAAGGGTGTCGGGTTCATCTTCGCATCCGGTTATGGAGGTTAGCCCTCGATAACGCGACATGAATGGGATATCTGGATGATGGCGAGAGTTAGTGTAAAAACGGTTGGGCTTCTGTCACCTCACACATTCGTCGTCGGGATAAGACGCGAAGTGATGAAATGATGCCACACCTTGGGAATGTAGGCCAAATGCTTGGCCTTGAAAGTGTCGCATGGCCCGCCTTTGTTGATCCTCCGCTCCACCCCGGCCTTTGGTGTCTGGCGGATGACCTCATGGTAGTCGGGATGCTCGCGGAGCTGATCAAAGGGTCCCGGTGGGACATGCTCTAGGCCATAGAAACTATTGATCGACCTTCCGGCCCGAGTCGGCCAATACACCTCGCTGCGACCTTTTGAGGACATGGGAGGCGAGGTTAGCGTAAATTCTCGAACTACGCTCATTCTTGCATTTGGGCCAGGGGGTTGGCACATAAAGGCACGCCACCCTTTAGCCTCGATTGTCTTTCTAAAGAAATCATCGAGGTGATGAAACCCTTCTCCTTAATGAGGATCGGTTTTTGCAAATTGTACTAAACCGATCGCGGCGGCCTTCAGCGTTTATAAACGTGAGGCATCACGAGCCAACGGAGTCGGGTCCTCGAGTGGGCCCGACTCGCATGGCAACTTTTGCCTCTTGCCCAGACATACTAACCTAGACAAAAAAAATCAAACACCTAATGTGCACCACAAAATCAACTAAATAACTACCTAAGGACTCATGAAACCTAAATGGGACTCAGAGATCTAAAGGAACCTAGGCCGACTGAAATGAGGACTCTGAAACCTACAGACGAGAAGCGAAAGCAACAAAGAAACCTAGACTGTACCCGAGCTAGAATCGGGCACACAGTGGTGGGAATGCCACTATGACCCAAGCGCCCAAAGAGGGTGACTTACAGGTGGTCGTGGCGATGGAGGTCGACCGGTGGGATGGGAGCTCAAGCGGTCGGTGAAGGATGAGATGCGAGGGGAGCTAGGGTTTCGATGAAGGTCGAGGTGTGTGAGGTGAAAGCCCAAAATGAACTATTCTTGGGCTAAAAGCGAGGTGCGATCGCGGCGTGCGAGGTGGCGTCAGCGACGGCGGAAGTATGCCAGCGGCGATCGCGGCGTGGTGTCTCCACGTCGCCCGGCGTGGCGGAGGTATATTTAATCCGGCGTCGCGGCGTGGGATTTATCACGTCGCGGCGTGACGGAGGGCTTCTGATTTGGCGTGGCGGCGTATGCGATCAGCGGCGTGGCGAAAGTGTTAAAATGGCGTCGCGGCGTGAAATCACGTCGCTGGCGTGTTGGCGAAAGGATGAAATTTTGGCGTCGCGGCGGCAAATCCGCGTCGCGGCGTGACGGAAGATGAAATTTTGGCGATAGCGGCGTGGCGAAACTTCAAAAAAATAGCGTCGCGGCGTGAAATCTCACGTCGCTGACGTGGTCTCCCAAGAGATTTACTCTGCTAACACCTCAATTTTTTGAGAACTCTCACTTGTAAACTTCCCTTTAGGACTTTGTGAACACTTTCTACTTGAGCCTCGTACCCACCACCGGCTCCACGAAATTAAACCCCGACAAATGAAACGCGGTCGCATGGATGCAGCTAGAATTCAAAATTGCTAAAAACAACAATAGTAGAAAACTTAAAAACAAAGTTTTAGAAAACTTGGGTTGCCTCCCGAAGCTATGTTTAATGTCGTTAGCTCGGCGACCACGAGCTTCGATGTGATCGGGAACTCGAGCTCACATGGTCAAGTTATTATGCTTCTCTTATTGGTGTCGAAGGAATGACTTGCTTATGCAAAGAAACTTCGCCTCCATGAATACGGCTTCAAGCGTTGGGTAGCTCACATGAATGTGCCTTTCTCGGGATGTGAAACCGCCCCACCATACATGAAAAGACCTTTGTTGCAAGTGAAAATTCCGGACCATCGAACTTGATTTCCCGGAAAAAGCTTTAGTCGAGATTGAATAGAAGGACTTGTTGTCGTAGTGAATTCTTTTACGGTGATGTGCTTGTCGGTGCAGGCCTTGGTCTTCTCCTTACTCATCACGGGCGTTCTCATATGCTTCGTTTACGAACTCATCTAGCTCCGCGAGTTGGTGTAGTCGTTTTCACCGGCCAAATCGCATCATTCGGGTTGTCGGAGGTGGCCCGATAGGCCGTCTCCAGTTCTCTGGAAGGTGGCCGCGACTTTACCATAAACAAGTCGAGCGGGGGACATACCACAAGGGAGTTTAAATGCGGTGCGGTATGCCAGGGGCGCATCGTCTATCTTTTTAGACCAATCCTTCTTACGGAGTTGTTAGTCTTCGAGGATGTACTTGATTTCTCGGTTGGATACCTCTGTGCCAGTTTGATTGTGGGTGGTATGCAGCGATGTCGATGGCATACCCATACTTTTGCAAATGCCGTCTAATACCTTGGTAGCAAATCACGTACCATTATCACGTGATTAAAGCTCGAGGAGTTCCAAAGCATTGAGAATATATTCTTTGCGTAGGTGAGCCTGACATCATTGGTGCGTGTAGGGATCGCTTCTACCCACTTCGGGGGCACCAGTCTGCCAGCAAGATGTACAAATTGCTATATGATCTGGGAAATGGTCCATGAAGTAGTCCCATAAAGTCGGGTGCAACTCACCTCAGATGGGATGCATGGGGGGCTCGTCCTTTCTAGAGATGTTCCCCATTCGTTGACATTTTGTCTACAAGTGGAAGCAGTGTGTTATCTTAAATAAGGAAGGCCAATAAAAGGCTTGGGTGTAGAACCTTGAACAACTGTTCTCGGCCACCGAAAGTATCCACCACGATAGAGTGTGATAGTTGAAATCTTGGAAACATTATCGCCGGGGCGCATCTCCTTATGCTGATCAGCACGGTGCACGTAAGAATTGGCTCTTCGATAGTAATGCGCTTAAGGTGTCACGAAAAACCTTTCTTCTTCGATAGTTAAATTCACGGGAAGTCACTTTAGCCACCAAATAGTTCACATAGTCTGCAAACCAGGGAACTGCCCTCTTGTCCTCAATAGCAAAAAGTTTCTAAAATCTGGAAGTCGTATTCAGCGGAACATCATCTACGGCCCCTTCGGTCACCGAGAAAGGTGATCACGCCCTATGGGTACCGATTGCCCTTCTTGTCCTTGATTTCTCATTCGAACTCTTGCAACGGCCCGGGACCCACCCGAATCCAATCTGGGTTTCATCTTTCTTGGTCATCAAGTACTTAATGGCCGAATGATCAGTGTGCACCACGACTTTGTTGCCAATCAAATATGGCCTGAATTTGTCGAAAGCAAAGACAATGGCAATAGTTCTTTCTCAGTAGTGGCATAATTCGAATTTGGCGTCATTCAAGTCCACGCTTTGCATAGTAAATCTTTGAAAGATTTTCTCTCGTTACCTTTAATCTTGCCCCGATCGCATAGTCGCGCATCACACATCAGCTTTCGAATGGAAAAGACCAATGCAGATTTACAACTATAGGATGAGATCAACTTCCCTTTTAATATTCAATACAGTGAAGCATGCGCATTGTGGTGGTCGAATGGGATTTGGACTAACAAATTGAAACAATGGTTTATAATGCGTGAGAAATCCTTGATAAACACTTTATAAAATCGGCATGGCCTAAAACCGGATCCCTTTCACTAAAGAAGGTGGAGGTAACTTCTCAATTGCTTCAATCTTCGCCCTATCTACCTCTATCCCTCTTGCTAAGTCCGATGTCCAAGGACAATACCCTCTTGTACCATGAAATGGCACTTTTCCCCGATTAGTACTAAATTGGTCTCTTCACATCTTGCTAGTCTGACTCTCAAATTTGCTAGACAATTGTCAAATGGGTTCTACATTGCGAAATGGAATCATGAAGATTTCAATCGTCTTCTCTACCATGTCGGAGAATATGGCCATCATGCATCGGCGAAAGGTACGATTACTTACAGTCAAAGGGCATCATGGGAATGATATACCATAGAATAGTGAATGTTGTCTTCTCTGATCTTCGGGAGCTATGTAATTGATTGTGGCAGAACATCAGTCTAGAAAACAATAGTATTCATAGCAGGCTAATCGATCGAGCATACGATCTAGAAGCGACAATGGAAAGTGAATCTTGGTAGCCTTGTTCGACTTAGATAATCAATACAAATTCTCCACCGTGCTTGTTCTAGGCAGCTGGTAAGATGTTGTTTTCGATCCACGATGTGATTGTTCCTCCCTTTCTTCGGCACTACGGCCCCGGGGCGATCCGTACCTTTATCACAAAATGGGAGTAAATCTTGATGTCTGTATTTAAAACCTCTTTCCGATTACTTCCTTCTAACCGGGTTTAACCTCCGCTGCGCTTCCAGCAGCCCGGTTTATGTCCATCTTCTAGTAAAATCTGATGCATGCACATGAAGGCGAATCCCTTTTAGATCATTTAGAGACCATCAGTGCATGTTTGTGATCTCGAGGACCCTGATACTTCTCTTCCTCTAGTGCGGTCAAAGATCTTTGAGATAATCACGGGTGGCGTGGATTACACCCAGGTATGCATACTTGAATGGTAGGTGAGGTTTTGTTCCATCTTGGCGGTTGCTCAATCGATGGGACCGGCGTTTTAACTCCTTCGCCCAGAGATTCGAAGTATTTTTAAGTCTATTGTGTCGAAGAGTCCATCCATTTAACATATTCTTACGCCTCGTCACTCGAGTTCAGTTCATTCTCTCTTAGGCTAGTCTCAGAAGGCGATTTGGCTAGACAACATGGCCACCTGCTATGTCGGCCATGAAGCGAGTATCACTTTACAACTGAGGTGTCTCAACGCCTCGAAGACATTGGATTTTACTTCTTCTTCTTGTACTCTTAGTTTTGGTTCGCCTACGCACATCAATCATTGCCACACCGAGTTGCTAGAAAGGTCTTTTAAAATAATCGGTATTTCTTTATCTTCCTCCATGTAAACTATGAAATCTGCTTTGGAAAGATAAACTTGTCGACCATACTAGAACATCTTCTATTATCCCTCTCGGATGCTTCAAAGATAAATACGCAAGATGGGCGTATTTGTAGTCGGACGGGCTTCCTCTAATCAATATTAAAAAGATGGATAAGGCGTAAGATTAATCAAGCACCCAATCTGGCTCTCGAAAATAGCATTTCGATTGTGCACGGGATAGTGAAAGCTTTGCTGGATCTTTGAGCTTACGTAGGTAGCTTCCTGCGAAGGTGCTTGCTTGCATTCCTCGGTTAAGTTTCTGAAATCACCGAGAAATCACTAACTAATCTTCTCGCCCACGAGACAAAATGTCTTTCCATCAACTTTACATGGCCCAGGCATTTGCTCTAGAGGCATCGACAAATGGAATGTTTATATGCGACTTTTTGAAAACATCCATGAACCGTGAATTGCTTATCCGGTTATGTTTCTTAAGGCGTTGTGGGTAAGGGACCGGTATCGCGGCCTTTGCTTCCTTGAGGTCTCTGGCCGGCCCCATTTCTCCTGTGTTGTTCTTTCTTTGCATCATCTTTCCGTTAAATTTAAAGATTTGATCTCCTTAGTCTCTCGCGCTCACAATTAGGGGTTGCACTTGTGAGTTCCAATTCTCCTCCCACTTCTCGGCGTGGCGCTTTAACGTGTAATTCCATCTCTTCTTGGGTTTACCTGCGAATTGCCGGCAAAGAACCGGTTGCCTTTACAGCCAAGTAGGCTTGCCCGTTTGGCCCATTGTGCTTCAAACTCCTTAGGTGTCTTTGCTCCAGTTGTTTAAATGGGTTGCCTGGCTGGCATGTTCGCCTTAGTCTCATTCGTAAACGCGGAATCTTTGAAGTTAACATCGTCTTTAGAGCTTGCTCTAAATCCAGCTTCTTTTCAGGGGGTGGTTCATTAGCTTGGTTTGATGGCATATTGTTACGGATTATTACGCCATCCATACCCTTGATTGTTTTTATTATTAGGTTGATTGTTACGCCACCCTTGTCCACGATTCGATTCAGTAGGCTATTACCCCATACGGTCCTTGTTCTTTGTGATTGATTACGATTCAAACCTCGATACGTCTTTGGGCTTGCTCCTTGTAGGGTTTCTGTTGACATTCCCTACACCCCTCTGTCACTGTCCTCCACAGAATTCACACAACTCCCATGGAGTGGTATTATAGCATGTCTTTGTTCTTCTTTGCTGTTATTTGTTTACGTGGTGAGCCACATGATTTACAGTTGTTGAGGACTTCATTGTGCATTGCCACCCACCGTGTTCTTGGTGTAGCCTTCTCTCTAGGCCAGTTAGTGTTGGTTGCAGCATAACAGTATCTCATACGCTGGTCGTGGTTTGCTTCGTAATGATCCTCCGGTGAGGCATATCATTGTTGAGTTGCATTTCTCGGACCATTGTAGAAGGTGTGGACTTGCATCCATGCGGTTGAGATGCGTGGTGAGGGACACTTCCTCGATAATTCATGGAACTGTCCCATGCCTCTGCTGGGTTCTCCCCCTCCTAGTTGACCAAGCGTGTTGATCTCTTGCTGGGTTATTGCAATCTTGAAAGTGGAAAGAACTTGGTCGAGGAAACTTTTTGTACCCGACTCGTTCCATGTAGTAATGGAGTACGGTGGTGGTAGTCGATGTGTAACTCCTATCCCAGGAGTGAAAGTGGGAATAAAGTAATCTTAGGGCTTCTTCGTTAACTACATTGTACTTGATGGTATATGCAAACTTCGAGGAAGTTAGTCAAATGCATGTTGATTCTCATGGGGTAGTCCATGGAGCAAATATGTTAAACATCTGTCTTGTGATGACTTCAATTCGAGTGTTTGCTTGAATCGATGGCCGTCGATCATTTGTCCCGAACAAGCGGTGGTGGTAAAACAAACTCATCTAATAGCATGTAAGTTCGATGCGGTTGTATAAATGGCACAGGCGCTTGATTCCTATTTACGCTTCTCCATGGTTGGTTGTTCAACGCGAAATCTTGTTCTTCGGTGTTTTCCATGACTATTGAAGTTCTAATACCATTCTGCATTCTGGCGCGATAAATGCGAAGTCTTTCACGGCTCGAGGATCACCGCAGTGTTGATTAATTCGATTTTACGCCATGTACTCAGAGCACATGCTATGATGACACCTGAGCTAACAAAACCACGATTACCGGCGCTTGTAAAAATAACAAAAGTAAAGAAAATTCGAATACTATCCTATGTGCTCACTTCTCTATGTGATTTAAACCTTTCCCCGGCGCGTAGCACGGGCCGAAAATGCGGTGTGTATAATGAATGCTATGCGTAGTGCACCTTGTAGTAGTAATTTAGTGTACTTAATGTACGGATGTATCGATCCACGGGGAAAGGTAAATTGACTACGGAGGTTACCTTTTGAACAATATCCCGAATGAATTGATTCTAGGGTATTAAAATTTAAGTAAGGAAACTTGACTAAGCTATTGATTCTAGTGAATTAATGGTGTTGACGCCTAGGGTTAAATCTCACGTTTATCCGCGTTCAATGGATTACTTTTCTAAAGATCATTATTCAATATATTTGTAATATGTCAATGGCGAGGAGGTGATCTTGCCTACGAGATATCCTCTCGAGGAGTATATCCCGCCTATCTCGTGAATAGAGATGAGTATATCTCTATCTCGGCTCGGTATTCGAAATGCTTAAATGTTCTAACCTCGAATGCCACGCCGGGTTCGAGATATCTCTATTAGTAAGATCGGCTAAAGGAAGCTACTCTACCGAGATCCATGAATACCCTCATCTCTCGACTCTCGGATCTCCAGTGCGATTATGTTAACATTGGCCAGACATTAACATATAATTGAAATGCAGGTATGGAATAGATGTGACAAATTAATAACAACTGAATAACATGAAAGATCAAACTTTAATCCATTGTACATGACAGGGTTTGATGTAACCCTAGAAAGAGATCTAGAACATAATGGAAGAAAAGATGAAGCGTTAATAAAGAAAACATTGTTCTAAAATCAGAAAATATCCGAAAAATGAAAAGCGTTACAATTCCCGGGCACTTCCTCGAAGTCAGTGTCACTCTGCTCTCGAAACCTGTGCCTCCGTTCGTACGCCTCCCGATCATCCTCCATTTTGAGCCCTAATTTGCTTTTAATGATGAGGCGGATCTCGAAGGCGGCGTCAGCGGCGTGGGAGCGTCGCTGACGTGAAATCACGGCGCGTGGGGGCGTCGCGGCGTGGAGGCGTCGCGGCGTGGCGAGCTGCTTCATCGCCTTGTTCCCCATTGCTCCAAAATGCGCTTCCGTTCTTTGCTCTTTTCACCCCGATGCTCCACGCATTCACGAAGACATCAACTCAGTATTCTAGTCACAAAAAATTATAAAAATACTCTAAAATAAACAGGAAAATGGACGACTGACGCGAGCATAATATGAGTGTTTTAGGCACTCATCAGCGATCCGTGGCAAACCACCCTTGCGGTCGAAGAATAGTGGCGTATGAGCTCACTTTGAACCTCGGCCCACCATCAGCGATATCTTGGGGCGGCGGTGATGATCAATATCAGTCTAAGCGCCAGAAGAAGAGGATGTTGCGCATAGCCCGCGGGTCAGGCAGGATAAACAGATCCTCACGAGGCGGTAGCCCGATCCGGTAGATCAAACGACCCCGTATCCTTTCCCCTATTAACGTCCGAGGTCATTATTCCACACCCGCGTTGCACTTTTACTTGCTTTGTATCAATGATTTCGATGTGCATAGAGTACTAGTTGATCTATGGCCCGCGGTGATCTATTGCAATTGCCGCGTGAGCGAGATGAACATCTCCTTAGATAGGCTGAGTTCGGTTGGCAAAATCCTATCCGGCTTCAATAGGGCAACCACAGTGACAATGGGTGACATTACCCTCCCCGTCAAAGCAGGGTCGGTGGTCCAGCAGGTTCTGTTTTCATTTGTTGAAGACCTAGGCCCGTACAACGCCATTGTTGGTCGATCATGGCTGCATGCAATGAAAGTCGTGCCTTCCACCTACCATCACATGATCAGTTATTTGACCCGACCTTTGGTAGAAGTTGATCTTCTTAGTAGCGGTGGCGACCCAATGATGCTACTAGTTGTCAATGCGAAGGAGTGTGAGAAAAAGCGAAAACCCATAATCCGACTCGACACTCGAGCCACCGAATACTTGACTACTTGAGCGGATAAATCCACTTACGTGAGTTCCCTCCAATCCGATGTGGAGAAAGACCAATTACGACAGGTTCTGCTCTATAATATGGATGTGTTCGCCTGGACTCACTCAGACATGGTCGGCATTAACCCGTTTACGCCTCTCACAAATTGAATGTCATTCCTTCGGTCAGGCAGGTTAGACAGAAAATTAGGCGTTTCCACCCGGACCGATATCAGGTTATTCAAGCGGAAGTGGATAATCTTTTGGAAGCGGGATTCATCAGAGAAATCAAGTACCCGGAATGGCTGACCAATGTAGTGGTAGTCCCAAAAAAAGGCGGAAAATGGAGATTGTGCGTGGACTACATGGATCTCAACGAGGCATGCCCGAAAGACAGTTTCCCTCTACCCTGGATAGACCAGATAGTCGATGTGTCAGCCGAGCATGGGATGTTGTCATTTATGGATGCCTTCTCAGGATATCATCAAATACCCATGCATCCGCCAGATGTGGAGAAAACAACCTTCATCACCCCCCATAAGGCCTGTTCTACTACAATGTAATGTCGTTTGGTTTAAAAAACACTTGGAAGCTGACTTATTAGAGGCTAATGGCAAAATATTTCGGGCATTCTTTGGGAAAGACCATGGACCATGCTAAACGCAAGAGACTTAGACTCGAGGGGCATACGAGATGAGCTAAACCACTTCAAATCACGCCTTGAGTCGTAGCAGTGGGTTCTTGGGCTTTATGGTAACTCAGAGGGGCATCGAAGCCAACCCCACTCAACTTAAAACTATTCTAGAGTCCGGCTCCAGCGCCACAGAAAGGAAATCTGGCAGAGTTATTTGGCCAGGTTCAGTGCATACTAAGGCGGGTTCATCTCTTGGTTTGCAGACTGTCTAAAGCCATTCTTTGCTACCCTCAAGGGGCAAAGGCAGATGGAATGAGAATGTGGTAAACCCTCGCTGCTATCAAAACGTTATCTCGCGAGCTCTGGTGATCTCTTGCTTCGAGTGTGAGAAACACTCTTCGTGTACCCCAGCAATTTCGGATGTCTTAATGGCCGCGCCCTATTCAAGGAAGATGAGGGAATAATAAAAGTAGAGGCCGAGTTTTTTGTCGGCAAGTCCTTGGCGATCACGAAACCTAGTCTGACCACCTCGCGCGGCGGCATTAAGCTCTCAGGGTGCTTAAGCGAAGAAGCTCAGCTTTACATACTTCCAAGCACTCATTGTTTGTTAACTCATGGCCGACCTTCACTCTTGGACACCATTCACAAGCCTGACTTGTCCGGGATGATGGCTTGGTAGGCAATTGAATTGAGGCACAATTCAATATTGGTCACAAGCGAACTAGCCAAAAAAGGAATGAAGTTAAGCAAATTTTCTAGCGAAGTCTGTCCAGAGGGGCGGCCCCAGGTAGCATAACCCGGTGGATCCTTAATGTAGACGGGGCGTCTCATCAAACCGGAGCCAGCATCGGTTTGTAACTTAAATCTCTGACCAGGGAGAGAATCGAGTAAGCTATCCGTTTAGGCTTCAACGCCTCTAACGAAGTGTGAAATATGAGGCCATCTTGTAGAGATTGGTAGCGGCCCATGCATGGAAAATGACTACGATTCGAAGTGATTGTAGTTGGTTGTGGGGCACGGGTAAGCGAAGAATATAAGTCCGCAGGGACCTCGGAATGGCAAAATAGCAACCCTTGGTAAAAACAGCGCTTGGATGGATTTTGGCACGGAAGCTTGAGCATATCACGAGCTACTTGATAAGGAAAGTGGACGCCTTGGCGTGCGTTGCCATGCAGCCGCGAAGCGGTCATCCACGCCCATCTATTGCTCGATTAGTTCATCAGGTGTCACTACTTGGGTAAGCCCGGGTGAGGACGAGGTCTCCTTCTGGATGGACCCCGCTAGTTCGATATGTCGACACGGGAGAATTCCCGGATGGCCAAGCAAGCTCCACGAATCGAATCCGGTCGACGAAGGTTCTCTTATTAATGGGTAGTTGTTTAAACGGTCCCTGGACGGACCATACTTAAAGTTCCTAACTTCCAAACAAGAACATTATGTATTAAATGAAGCGAAGGGATATGTGCAGGGAAGTAAGTAAGTAAATAAGCTTTGTTAGGACTTGGAACTACACTCGGGAGCAGTATTGGCGCCATGAGATCGGCGCCGCAGAGCTATGTTCGAAAGTGTGATCGATGCCAGCGACTAGCCCTTGTCTTGAGATCACCCACTCAGGATTTAATTTCCATTACAAGCTCTTGGCCTTTCTCCCAATGGGGCATTGACATAGTCGGGCACTTCCTACTGCCTTGGCTCAGAAAGAAATTAGTGCTAGTAGCGACTGATTATTTCAGCAAGTGGATGAAAGTCAAGGTTTTTGCATCAATCAAGGATAAGGATGTCACTCAGTTCATCTAGAAGAATATTGTCTACTGGTTCGGTATACGCCGATCAATTGTGTCAGATAACAAGCCTCAATTCGATAGTCGGGCATAAAGAAACTCCTGCCATGAACTTAAGATAAAGAATCTATACTCCACTCCATGGTATCCGCAGAGCAATGGCCAAGATGAAGCCTCAAATAAAACCCTATTAACCGCCTTAAAGCGGTGGTTAGATTGACTAAAGAAGTAGTGGGTGGATGAACCAGAGTCTTATGGGTATGGAAACGACGGCTCGTCGGCCAACGGTACATATCCTTTTCGCTCACTTATGGGATGGAAGCTATAGTCCTTAATCGACATGCACGCTCAGAAATAACTTACGTCGAACATTCAAGTGCGAGCGTGATCAGATCTGAAGCCGTGTCGTGCGGCGGCTTGACTATGCGAATAGCCTGTTACCACGACCGAGGCTAGTAAACCTTTACAACAAGCGCGTGAAACTCCGCATGTTTCAGCCAGGGGATCTGGTCCTAAGAAAAGTTTTCGAAAATACAACTGATCCATTAGCCGGAAAATCCCAACCAAACTAGGAAGGACCATTTATTGTAACACGGCCCGGCGAATCCAGATCATATGCTTTATATAAACTAGACGGGATGCCTGTACCTAAAATGTGGAATGTTATACATCTCAAAAGGTACTATCAATGAAGAATGATTCAATTTCTAACTTTGTTCTTGTCCCAAATGTTCTTTATAAAGCCCGGGTAAGGTTGATCTCCTATCGGCCTAGTATGGTTGATGCCCAGCTGGTTCATTACTAAGTCCAAGTAAGGTTGATGTCCTACTGGCCTAGTATGGTTGATGCCTAGCTGGGTCATTACCAGAATCGGAGTAAGGTTGATGTCTACCAGCCAAATTATGATTGATGCCAGTGGTTCATTACTAAGCAAGTCAGGATAAGGGTTGATGTCCTCTGGAAGCTAGTATGGTTGATGCCCGTCACGGTTCATTACCAAGTGCGAGTAAGGTTGATGTCCTCTGAGCCAGGGTATGGTTGATGCTCGGCTGGTTCATTACGAGAGTCCGGGTAAGGTTGATGTCTAGGCTCAGTATGGTTGATGCCGGTGGCTCATTACCAAGTCGGGTAAGGTTGATCTCTCACCGACTGATATGGTTGATGCCCGGTGGCTCATTACCAAGTCGGATAAGGTTGATGTCTAGGCCCGATATGGTTGATCTTAGAAGGCGGTTCATTACCAAGTCCGGATAAGGTTGATGTCCTACCAGCCCAGTATGGTTGATGCCCAGCTAGTTCATTACCAAGTCCGGGTAAGGTTGATGTCCTACCGGCCTAGTATGGTTGATGTTCAGTTAGTTCATTACCAAGTCCTGGTAAGGTTGATGTCCTACCGGCCCAGTATGGTTGATGCCCAGCTAGTTCGTTATGATGCCCGAGCAAGGAAGCAGTAGAATAAGGGTCAGTGAACCTAGCTAACCGGAATGATCAACTAGAGCTGAGATATGTCCTACTCAAGGTACATCTTTTCTTGCCCGGCTAAATTAACTTAGTTATAAAGTAAAGCACCCACATCAGATTAATAAACACCACATGCTTTATTATTGATAGCATATGCTTCATTACTGAACTTGGTTTCAAAACAACAACGAAAACCGGGGAGACAATACATAGGTGAAGAAATAGGGCTCAATGAGCAACTATGAAATGCAACCAAGAAACACCATGTCCCTCATTGTCCCTAATTATTCTGAGAAAGCAGGTTCTTTACCCGACCCAACCTCGACGATAGAGAGATGCTCGCCCGCCTTGCTATTATCTGTCTCAAGAACTGCAGCAGGAGCCTCCCTCTTAGACGCATTCGCCACTTCATCAGGATGAACACTAGTGGACATAGCTTCGGTAGGGACAGCACCTAGGGGCATCGAGAATTAATAAAAAACCATGGAGATAACGGATTAGACATGTCCGGCATCCTGTTTGGAACCTCAGGTTGGTTACCACAAATGTTATGTGCGAAAGCACAGCAACCATACCCATAGTTAAAGATCACGTCGAAGCCTTCCTCGTAAGCCTCCCTCAGGGCCTCTTTCTCTCTAAGGGCCTATGCCCAGATAGCAGATATTTCATCCTTACAAATTCTGAGTTAAAAAGCAAGAGACTAGTTCGTCGATTAGAGGCAGCTAACAAATAATGTAGTCCGCCTAACCTCCCTCTATAGTAGCGAGCATTTTACCTAGCTAGTCGGACTCTACCCTAGCCTGGCATTCCACGCGCGCTCGGCGATCCATACGTGCCATGAGACATCATGATGAGCAACATCTCTCTCTACCTCATTTCGGGCCATCTTTCCAGCTTTTCTCGGCCTCATTCTGTGTAGGGAGCTTAACGACCGGCTAAAGGAAGCGCTCAGCACCCCGTGGTTAGAAATGACCGATTGGGCATAAAGCCGCAACCTCTCCACATCCCTCAGTCGAGTCTGAAACTCTTGATGCTAATGGGTCATGTTCTAGATTTTCGTGACCACCTGCAAAATAACGCATTAGAATAAAGCTATAATTCAGTAATGATATTAGAGAAGTGCATAACAGTTGCGAACATACCAGCTCCGCCGACTGGACAAAGTTGTGGTTGCGTATCAGCATGCCGTCTTTGATCGCCTACTTGAGATCTTCCTTACAAGGCGTGGCGAGGGATCGAAGCTTGGCATATGTTCACCCCTTCCTTGGCTCACACCTGTCCATCGAAGCATTATTGGAACATAGTTGCTCCAAATGGGTGGTCGGGGATTCGCCCCGGTTGAATGGCTCCCAACGATTGATAATTTCTGGGCACCGGGCTGGGCGTCGCCTCCGTAAGGGCTTGGCTGGGAGGAATGCTAAGAATGTAACAACCGGTCAAGAAGCAACGGCCTGTGCGCCGAGGCGGGGCGACCATGGCCCATCTCGAGGGCGAGTCCATAAACGACTATGGCACGCCCTTCTAAACCCCCGCCGGTGGTGTTGATCGGCCCTCGCAATAACCTCGATGAGTAGCATTAGTTTACCGCAGAGCGGCACCCGTTTGCGCTTCCGCTCGCCAAAGTTATGAATGAGGTCAACCATCTCGTCCTCCTCTTCTTCCTCTTTGCTAGCAAGCGGGAGACTCGCTATTGGAGCAACACAAGGGACAAAATCTTCCACCCCTATACCAGGCGCTCTTCGCCGTTCAGGCACCCACCTTCCCTTCTTAGGGGGCAGGACAGGAACCCTTTTTTGTAAAGGGAAGACGCTTGGAACGGCTGCCCCTATCAACCTCCTTAAATGCTCGGGGGGCAACGCCGGGATCCTCCCTGGCCAAATACGGCTGCTCGGGCCGAAGACTAATTGCCAATTCCCGACCAACCACCTCGGTCTCAAAAGCCTGGGCTAGGGACGAACTGCCCAAGATTAAAGAGAGAAGGTCGGCAATAACGTAGTGCTCACCCTCCCCTACTTCTATGGGAAGAGGGCGAGGAATAACTGGAAGAGGATAGGGAGAGGGATTGTGACTTAATTCAGGAAGATTCATCACTGTTAAAAGAATTTCGTGGTGCCGTTCCCGCTTGAAAATCTCTAATAACTTCTTAATCTTCTTGAAACCAGTTTTTTCCACCCGGTTTACCAATCTATTTCTCCGGCTTTTCCCTGCAAAAGTGTTTATTAAGAAAATACTTAGGGCTAACATACAACGACGCATAAATCCCCAAAGGCTTCGCCACCTGGATAAATCTGTTTAAAAGTAAACAGAGTGGATGTTAGGGCCTTACTTAGACCGCAAGTACAGAACAAAATAAATGGGTGTGGGTGCTCAGGCGGAGTCGGGGAGCCAAGTAACAACTTAGCCGAGGGCTCCTAGGCAGTGAACCAGCGAGCTCCATGCAGCTTCAATGTGTAAATAACTAAAACCTCCACCAACGAAATATCTAGTTGGTAAAGGGAGTTCAGTGTGCTCCCATCTGGTTGGAATCAGGGATGATGTCGGATAGACGAAGCGGGGCGGCAGCTCAAGTGTAGAAATTGTATAATTAGAGAAGAAACGGGAAAGCGAAGCCTGGCTGCAAGCTGTTCCTTAGTAAAATATATTGCATTGTCTTCCCTATCGATAGTGGATTCAGCTGGACCATCCGGCAACTCAAGATCGATATTATCAAGAATGTGGCAGTATGACCTCAACTCCTCCATAGACAGAGAATAAATAATGTTGCTTGCAGAAGGCGTATCCGGCGAGCCCTCTCACACTGCGCTACGACTAGTAGAATCTCTTCTTGACCTCGCCATACGCAAGCGAGACAACAAAAAAGGGCCGAGGATGAAAGAGTCGGTTCCATGTCGTAATACGAAGCGGTAAAAGGGCGAAGAGCATGCACGAACCCACTAGGCGAAACCCCGGCTCAACATACCCCGAAAAACACCCTTCTAAGTTCACGTCGCCGGACATATGCCAGCGACTAGAATCTAACGTTCTCGAGATAAAAATAGGGCTTACCTAGAAGGTAGGGGGAAACGAACGCCCGAAAAGACTATCTGCAAAACGCGCAACCCCACGACAAAATATCCGTAGAAGCTCTTAAACATAAGAGAAACAAGAAAATGGGGAAGATACGATAGGAGCAGGTAAAATCCACTTATTATTCCCTAAGAATAAGGCGCCTAGCCCCTACAGGTGTATTAAATGCACCGTTGAACTCATCACTCTTCCAAACGATTAGAATCACGGCTGACCAGCTTCATACTAGAGCACGGTGAGCAGAAGTGCGGACCCGGAGTTTGTGGGCCCCGGGGCTAGCGCGCGCGCGCCGATGGACGGGCTTAGGTCAAACAACCTAGCTAGGCCCAGTTAGGAACCGTACGAGCCGATCCATCCTCGAATACATCAACGTCAGACGCCATAACCCTTGAAGTTCGTTCATTCTAATGACCAGTTAACCGAACACAATAAAAATAAGGCTTAACACAACATAAAAATTTCCTGAACCATGATTTCATTAATTACACCAAATGGTTTTCACAATTACATAACCCATCCGGGCTTAAAGCGAGCTTAGAAGAAGAAGATTAAAGAACAGAGCGGGGCGGAGGGAAAAGAAAAGCGAGAAGAAAAGTCGTTCTGCTGCGGAGTCTAAAGGAAAAAAAAGCTGCTATTGCGAGAGGCTAAGAAAAGGAAAAGGCGCAGACCGCCTTTGGTAGTATAATCCAACGATTGCCAGGAGGGGCATACAAGGGGGCTTATCGATGAACATGGAGACACGAAGTTTCGTCCCTGTCAAGGAAGGCTTTCTCCCTCCAAGTTCGTGAACCACTCAAGGGGGCATATAAGGCTTGAAAATATCTCTCCAAAGGTAAATTAGCAAGCTCTAAGACATTCCTTTTAATCACCGACCGACCTCTGTCAACATCACGTTCAACCCCAAAGCAATCGGAAAAGCCCAGCACTAACAACATCTACTAACGACAAGCCATGCATATCCACTGAAAATTCAAAACTAGTCAGTGAGATAAAAACCCGACACCCTGCATCTTTTTATAGGGGTTACAAACCCATGGGAAACTCAAAAAGTCGTACTAAATGCGATACCATAAATAAAACACTCCTCGGAAACGTGCACGTTGGAACATGCAAGCATTAATGGTCCCCCGTTCCCGATGACAACCAAGTCACAAACACAGTATTTTTCCAACTGGAGAAAATTGAACTCCCCAAACGAAAAAATGGGGGCATTATGGGTACCATGGATTTTGGCCCAGCACTTCTACTTAGAAGGCCCAAACGGACCAAAGCCTAAAAGAGGCCCAAACGTCCCTACACGAACATGGATCTAGGCCTAAAGTCTAGCACAGCGGAGCCTCTCACGCCCCTTTTCGGTATTTGCCATCTTTAAATGTGGTGACCCGTTGATTTCCCAGTTGATTCCTTGCGACTTGAGAACATATCCTCCTGAGCCTGCGTGCGAAGCGTCCTTAAGATGATCAACCCGATCTTTGAGGAGGAAGACTCGAACTGACTTGATGTCTAAAAGGAAAAATAGATAAGAGCATAAGAGGCGTGCACAGCGCACTTAAAACTGAGAAACGTCGCCTTTCCGCAGAAAGTGGACCATCATCCTTTTCATAAATAAGGGAAATTGCAGCTAAGAAAAAGGTATGTGAAAGATAGGCGTGGCGGTTAGAATGCTCGATCTCCTTAGCCTTAAGCATCGGAGCGGTGAAACACACCACCGCCGATCCCTTGTTTGTTTTACAGGTTCTTGCTGTCAAGTTCATGCCCCGACGATCCGTGGACTCTAAAAATCCAAGAGACAACAAAGATCACATCCCTACTTTTAATGATCTGATTTTTTATCCTCTCATAAATCATAATTAAGTTTAGTGTGACCATAATCAATAAAGAAACTTTTTTTTTATCAAAATTTGGATCATGCTTATTTCAAATAGTATCATCAATATCAACATAAGAAAGGCAACTGAACACTTTCAAAAATAGGGAACAGGAAAGTAATAAGGAAATGAAATTTGGAGTAAAATAAAAAATTAAGTTTAAACTTAATAAATTAATTTTATATGTTTATTTAAACTCTTTTTATTTATTTCTTTTATTATATAAGGATTAAGAGATTTAAAAATATATAAAATTTTGATAAATTTTAATTATGTTTGATTTTTTTTTTCAATAGTAAAATCAAATATAAAATCGTTTTTCTTACTATTTTTTTCAAAAGATTTCTTAGCTCCATCTACCCAAAATGCCTTTGGGCAATCCAGCATGAATTCTCATATTCCTCCCACGCTGAAAATGAGAATGACCTATAAAAAAATATTATAAACTTGATTCTTTTAAGTCTAATGGGAAAAAAAAAAAAAAACCAACCTTATTAGTCTATTCTAATTCTCTCGTGTTAAGATTCTTCTTTGGATCTTTTGTAATACCTCAAACTTCGGACTAAAGGTGTTACCGTCCATTTATATATAGGGCTCTAAAACCCTACATATAAATGACATATTCAAAATTTATGCTTATGAATCTCGCTTTGTCCTGAATTTGCTCACAAGGAAAATTAAACTAATTTCGTAAAATTGAAATCTCTAAATGACATAAAACCTTCCAAAGTATAATAAAATATCATTAAATCAACATCTTTTAACAAGATAAATTTTTTCCAAAACTAATTTTCTCAAAACGTAACATTCTAACAATATAAAATCCTTCCAGTGAAAGTTTGCAAACATTCAATCCCGAAGTATTAAAGTAGTCCAACAATCATAAGTCTTTCCAACAAACACCAACTCAAAATAGTTTTAAACTTTCATCTATGCCTACCCTAAAATCACTCATCGCCAAAATTTAAGGTGTTTGAAAATGATTAACAATAATGAGTGAAATTTAAAAGCTAGGAATAAGAAATATTATCTGATTTCGTAAGATCGAAATATTTTAAATTCGCTAAATTTGAGATATGACATATTTTTCTTTCTTAAGTAAATCTAGTAAATCTTTAGTATAAATAAATAAGATATAAATATATTTCAAACAGATATTCATCATATTTTATGTTTCTCAAACAATTTCATATCATAATAAAATTCACAAATATTTTAAAACACATATACTTATGGTTCTTAAAATATTTGTTTCAATAAATGTCAAATATTCTAACTCTTTAGTAAGTGTCATTCTAAAATACTTACACTCTTGGTTCTCAAAACTGTTTTAAATGTAATGTCAATTATTAACCGTTGACGATGGCCATTTTAAAACTCTTATGCTTTTGGTTCTCAAAATATATTTGTTTCAAATAAAATGTCAACTATTCTAACCCGTTGACAAGGGTCATTTCAAAACGTTTATATTCTATATTCTCAAAACATATTTGTTTCAAGAATGTCAACTATTCTAACATGTTGACATGAGTCATTTCAAAATGTTTATATTTTACGTTCTCAAAACATATTTGTTTCAAATAGAATGTCAATTATTCTAACATGTTGACAAGAGTCATTTCAAAACGTTTATATTCTATGTTCTCAAAACATATTTGTTTCAAATAGAATGTCAACTATTCTAACTCGTTAACAATGACCATATTTGTCAATTACTATAACTCATCGACGGGAGCCGTATTTGTCAAGTTTATACCCATTGACTATGGTCATATTTGTCAAGTTTATAACCATTGACTAGGACCTTATTTTTCAAGTTTATACTCATTGATCGATGTCGTATTTGTTGACTATTATAACCCGTTGATGAGATCGTATAAAACAAAGTCAAATATTATCTTCATGTTTCCAATTTTACAAAAATACAAAATTACATCTCCATAACTTTCAATCTTTATGATAAACATTCTCAAATCTATTTTCCATACAAAACATGTATTTGATCCATGCACATCATTTAAATAAATAGAAATTTCCAAAACTCATAATCACATATAATAGTAAGATATTTTGTTTATATAGGAAAGATGCATTAATCTTCCTTACCTGATATTCCAAGATATAAATAAAACCAAAAAGCCTAAGAGTCATAAATCACCTATTTTTTTAGTACACATAATTTTTTTTTTTTTGTACTCATAGGTTTTATATCTTCTATTTTTCTTTTCTAGGAACTCAAAATATTTAAACCTAAAATCTCAAAGACTCTTTAGCTCGAGAATCTCAAATACATTAAGGTATTTTCCCAAAAACCTTAACATCACCAATTTTCAAATTCTATCAATTCCTTAAATTTTATCATAAAACATGATTTTTTGTTGAAATTCCTAAATCTCTTATGAACAAATGGTTCTTTGGAACTTGTAGAGAATCCCTTAGGCCCCGTTTAGTTCACGAAAATTTTTAACTATATCCAAAATTCAGAATATGAAAATTTTCAATGTATTCTAATCTTTAGTTTTCATTTTCAGAAAATACGTTTCTTACTTGAATTTGGTTGAAAATAAAGAATAAAAATAGTTTGTATGAAACCGTTTTCTTGAAAATGAAGTTAATAGAAAACAAATATGAGAAAATGTGTTTTAAATCAGTTATATATTATTCACAATCACGTGTTTCGTGGCGCGTGAAGAAAATCGAAGTGGAAGACGAAAGAGGAAGAAAAGAAGAAAATAGCGGCAATCCGTGTTTTTCGTTTTATTCCAATCGACCGTCCCGTGTTTCGTTTAATTGAAAACAAAAAAGCGGCACATGTTTTCGTTGTATATAAAATGTTGAAAATAGTGGTCATTTTAACTTTTGTTTTCAAATTTTGTTTTGTCGATTAACTATGCCGCATTGAACACTTGTTTGAAGTTTGAATCGAGAAAACGAAAATTTTCTACTCTACCTACTAAACGAGGGCCTTATAATTTTGATTCCCCAAAGGCGATAGTTGAGGCCCTTGCAGCAATTCATTACTTTCTTTTTTAAACAAATTTATCAATATTATGTCTTTCTTACATTTCTAGAGTTTTGTATTTGAAAGTTTAGGTTAAGTTTTTAAATCTAAAATTCCAAGAGTGAGAAATTACTTACGCAAATCAAGTTTTTTGCTTTTATGGATTTCAATCTTTTCTAGGGTTTCAAATCTAAAACTTCAAAAGACTCTAAACTTTCAAATCTAGACTTTTAAAAATCCTAATTACCAAAAATCAAAGGGGAAAATGAATACTTCTTGAGATTAAAGCTCTTGAGATTTGAAATATCTCTTTTTGAAACTTTAACTCATCTCTCTCTAGAAAAAATGAAATAAAGAATGGGTCATGTGAATAATTAAGCTATTTTTATACTAAGATAAATTCACATTAACTCCAAAGCTCATTCGTCTTTTAAAAATTTTAATTTAACCTCTTTCATCTTTTAAAAATTACAAATTTTCCCTCCTTCTTTCATTCTTTTCTTTCCTTCTTTTTTTTTTTTTTTTTGAGAAAAACAAGGTATTACACTTTTAATAGTTTTCGAAGGCCAACTCCTATCAATGCGATTGAATGATCTCACCAGACAACAGCAATAGGAGGTTACATATCGTCGAAGTGGATGAAGTTGTAAGTGTTAGGGAGTAAATCTTTAAGGAAAAACAACCATGTAAAAAATGTATAACTTGATTTTCAATTGTGGATATTGATTAATGGTTTTAGACCTCAAATTTCTTATCTCCACAATTTGGATGGGAGTATTTTATGTTAAAAAAAATTAGTCCATTATATATCCCTTTTATTTGATTAATTCATGTTGGGTTGTTTTGTTTATTTCTAATACTTTCCAGGGTGTTCCACTCGACCATAGGAAAATTAGAAATATAATGCATCTATATATTTTTTAATATTTATAAAAAGTTAAGGAATATTTGTTGGGCAAAATATATCTATACAATTAGGTATATTAAGTATTAATCATAAATTATATAGGGAAAAGTAGGTTTCCTATATTTATAAAAAAATATTTATAAATCAGTAATCAAGAAAGCAAAATAGAAGGTCGATCAATACATGTTTTCCAAAAAAAAAAAATCTCAAATACCCCATTGAACACGGTTATAATAGTAGTTACACTTTATTATGATAATACATAAACTAATAATATAACATATTATAGTTATTATCATAATATATATCATCACCTCTTATCATAATTCATTTAGTCATTATATCATGCGCATAGGGTTATTTCAGAATTTATTTTTGATATCTTTAACTTTTAAACCAAACTATAATTATTTTTAGAGAATATGTACTTATCCTTCCTATTTTGCTTTTTTGATCACTAGTATATATATTTTTTATATGAATGTAGGGATACTACTTTTCCGAATTAGATATACTCTAGAAGATAGGGTTCCGGAATTGATATAAAAATCTCAATATGCAGTTGTGTGGAAAGATTCTTCCATGTCTAAAACCTAAGAATCAATATGACTATTGACTAATAATTAATAAAAATGATGGCGACTGGACGAGCTGGGTCGGGTTCCCCGTCGCTAATGAGACGGGTTTGAAATTTGTTTTATTGGATTTGAACCATTTTTTTTTTTTCAAATTCTGGACAGATTTGTGTTTACTTTTTCCCATCCCATCTCGAATATATACAAAAATAATAATAGTTTCTAAATTTTATTTTATTATATATATATATATATATACTCTTATATATATATATATATATATATAATAATAAAATTTATTTTTAATAAATAAAATTATAAAAATATATTATTTTATTTATTTATAAAATATATTAATTTTATATAATTAAAAAGTTTAAACAAAAATAAAGATAATAGGATTTAAAAAAAAAAAAGAAATTTCACTGATAAAAAAGCAACCTCGTAAATATTAATACTAAGATAAGCTAGAATCACTGTATTTTAAGTTTGTTAGGCAATGCTAACGAAACGAGGAATTTGATACTTGAACTAACATGTAGTCAAAACAATTACCGTTTAAATTGCTTACATAGAAAACCATTGAGCCAGTAGATTAATGTCTGACAGCTGGCCATATCTTTGAAACAAAATTCGATGACAAAACATAAGAAAAAAAAATCGAATAAAAACCGAATCTGACAAGGCATGTCTAAGATTAAATTTGATTAACCTTGTCTTAACAGAAGCGGAGCCACATTTGCCTCTCCTAAAATTTTGGAAAAAAATAAGTAGAACATTAGACCTCATGTTTACAAACAAGTTACTTTACCATTGAAATACTAGGCCCCCTTAACAATTTTTATGCCCTCTTGACTATATTTTTTGACTCTACCACTAATGAATTTTCTATTTTATCGAAACAATTCTACTGTCTGAATCATCCATACGAAAATCATTGAACAAATCAACTGTGGCATAATAACACAACAACATGCCATAACAATCCAATGACAAAAAACAAAAAAAAAAATTGAATGATACTTAGATATAATGAAACATATCTAAGATTCCAAATCTAATTAAACATCTTAGCTGAAGTGGTGGCTTCAGCTGGAACTAGGTTAAATGATGTGGGGGATGGCCCAGAATTTGGACCGGGTTGTTTGTAAGAATTTGGGATGCGTGATGCGGATCGTGCGGGTTGAGCGGGATCGTGTGGGTCAATCATTTATTTATTGACACATGGGGCTCGGACGTAACACTCCCACTGTAGAACAAAGAAGAAGGGATTTGAGAGGCGAGTCTTGTGGCCATTTCCAGATGGCTAAGTCGAGTTTCTTTGAGAGAAAAGAGGCTAGCAGAGGAATGGAATGTGTTGCATATGAGTATCGTCTAAGAGTGAGTACCAACTTGTCATAGTTTTCCGGAATGAGAACATATCGCGGGACTCTTCCTGCTTAATTAGACATTGTTATATCCAAGTCTTATAATATATCAACATCATACAAAAGAAGTCAAATAACACTACCACCGTAGTAGGTGTTTCTGATGTCACATATATCTGATGCGAGTCATTACATATTCAAAACTATGCATTTTACAGTGCGATCAGTGAGGAACTCTGATGATGAACCCTTAGTCGTGTGTTGGCTTGCCGAAGAATGCGAGTTCTCGAATCCTTCTCCTACGTACCTACACGGATTAAAAACCCGTGCTAAGCTTTGCGGCAATTGAAACATATATAATATGCATGTATACGGTTATAATAAGCATATAACAGCCATGAATCTCCGGAAATTACATGCATTCATCTCATGGGTTTATCTGATTACTTATGCTTATTCTTATATAAAGTACCGTAGGTACTACAGGTTGTGTACGAGACGACTACCGTAGGTACTCTTGGACTTATCTTTGTATTCTGAGACTTATATTTATTCAGATCTCCGTAGGAGTTCACGAGCTTACTCATATTCGGAAATACCACTTAGGTATTACGGTCGGAGGAAACGAATACACCTTCACATGTCCTCTTATTCCATTATTAGGGTTATTATCATATAATTATGGGAATACCTTGGCCAGTTCAATAAAAGTACAAAGACCTTTGTATAATAAGTATCCGAGAGAATCTTGCTCTGATCTGAGATCTTAGTAGCGCAAAGTAGAATTTTCAGATTCACGAGCAGTGTCGTAGCACTAATCGAGGCGGGAGTGCGTATCATAGCGGGACGGGGAGTCTTGGTAGCACTGCGGGAATGCGAGAGTGCGAATCAAAAGCGAGTGCGAGACGCTAGCAGGGAGTAAAAGTACTAATCGGATCAAAGTGCCGGGCAAGCGAATCAAGAGTACTAATCAAAGCGAGAAGTCTTGGGAGCACTAACGAGAATCTGAAGTACTATTCGGATCGGGAGTCTTGGAGCACTAAGCCAGATCTGAAATGCTAGTAGACAGGGAATTGCTATTTGATTAACTATTCTGAGTATTTTATAATTATATGAGTTCGGTAACTTACTATCTTGTAGCCAGGGCATTCTTAGCCCTTATGTGTTCATGTGAATCGAGATTTCATATCTTGGTAGGTATGATGCATATGTAATCACACCTTATTCATGTGTTTATTATACTAAGAATCACACTTTGCACGAGAATTGGAATCAATCGATGGATCATCAAACTAAGTTATGGCACTTTCAGCTGCCAACTAGTCCTTTACGTTTACCCGGGACAGTTTAAATCTCCACTCTTCGAGGTCTTAACTTCATATTTGGCCTATATCTTTGTACTCCTTTAAAATTAAAGTGCTGAGTTTCTATTCAAATTTGGAATCACCCCATTCGAACTAGAAACTCAAGTTCACGTCAACAACTCGGACTACTCTATGATCCAACTGATGCAGGAAATGGGCTTGCACATAGCCCCACTTTGAGTGAATTTTGGGCTATCTAGAGTCAGAATTTGGAATCTTATTAAATATGTTTGTTATCGCAGAAGTCTATTTTAAGTGTACTTGAATCCTTCAAATCGGATAAATGAGCAAAGTTATGGCTAAAATCACGGCCCGGTCGAACGGGAAGCCAGGAAGCAGGTTGTGCGATGCGACTCTGAAGTTGTACGGTACAACTTGGCTGAAAATGACCAGAACGAGAGTGTACCGGTACAAGCTCAAGGATTGTATCGGGTACTAATCCCAAAATGCCCGGAATGGTATTTTCTCCCCTTTCATACACTTATCATCCATAGATCAAAAACATCATAAATACCTCCCACAAGAAACAACTATATTATGGGTTATAACCCAGCCATAAATAATTATAAGGTTATGTAGGATTTGTTAACCACAACACAATTTCCATGAATCTCTCAAAATGAGGATTTCATACCCAAATCTTGTGCTATTTAGGGTAGCAACCACTTTCAAGAAACCTTTGGTTAAGATGTAATCCCAACAACTCTAGAGTTTGGGCAAGCTCCTAACCATCAATTGCATGAACCTTCACATAAAACATGAGAATTAGTCAAACGATTGTAGTTAAGTTACAAAGTCAAGCATCGCCTGTGGATTTGCTCCCTCCTTCTTCTTAACTATGCTTTCTCTTCTTCTCCTTCTTTTTCCTCCTCCTTCCGAAGTAAGCTTCTTGTTTGAGACCAAAATGCATTTTGGTCTCAGGCTTTCTCTTTATAATAAAAAAGTTTTAAATGTTTAGCATTCTAGCCATTAACTTTCCTTAATTACATTCACGAATCTCATTATTTATACTTTGGCCTCTAATTATATAACCACGTGTCTTTGATGCTCCCTCTTTGGACAAATTACAGTTTGCCCTTATAATTTGTACAACTTCCGAGTTTTTAAGTTCTATATTTTCGCAGTTAATTTATGAAAATTTTAATTTATGTGAATCTGCTAAACGTATTTAGAAAACCTTTAGGGTATCTTTCGAGTGTTACACTTTCAGATGGGGTGGTCGTGTATTTATAGTAGGTGCTCAGCAGGTTAGTTTTGATTAGGACTTTAACCCATTGGTTGGGATTTTCTTGTTATCCATATCGGATTTGACAATGGATTTAGAAAGAGCAGTTTATACGGGATAATCTTCGCTTCGTATTGGGGATCTGGCGAGGTGATGTTCTTTTTATTTATTTTAAACTTTCATACATTGATAAGATTTGATTGGATCGGTAGGATGACGTCTTGTTAGGGGTTATTCTATTTTCTGCATTAGCAAAACACAATCTGACTTGCTTGGTATGGACCTTCTAATTTGTCGAATCATTATTTTAGGCCCTAGCAGGTCGGGCCTTCGCTAAAATTTGAAATGCCCAGGGGCGGTATTGCATTGGATGCGCCACTTCTTTGGGCTTGACGAGTGGGCCTTTGAATCCTTATTTTCAGCCCTAGCCCAGTTGGCCGTGTGTCACGGTGTGCGTGGGCGAGGGTTGTATCGTTTCTTGCATCGGTGCGGTTCCACATGCACTTTGGCGAGGGGCTGGGTTGGATTGAGGCTTGGTCGCCGTCATTTGTCTTATGATAATGATGACTCTTCGGTTTTTGCGCTTATTTTCATATTCCCCTCAGTTCCCCTTAGTTTCTTTCGCCGACCTCCTCTGTCTTGAGTTCCTCTGGTCCTGCATCCTCTTTTTATTTTTAGTGATCTTGTTTTCTCCTGGCTTTGATGCCTCTTTTGTGGCAGGGTCTTGTTACGGTGTTTTCTGGGTGACTTCTTAGATCTTATTCACAGGTCAGCTGCGTCTCTATCTCTTTATGTTATTTTCGATTGAGTGACGGCTAGGAGTTCGATTTATGCGGATTTAGTTTTCTTGTTATTTAAATGTAGATTAAGTAGTTCTTCTTCTTTAGCATTGTGGCAATGACTCTTCAAGCCCATTCTTGGGTTACGGACGGGCTAGGGATGCTCCGACCGTTCGACCTTGGTCCCGAACCGAAAACGCTCTGGCGCCTCCTCTTCCTTTGAATAGGGATAAAGGGAAAATAAACCTAATTAAATATCCTGGGGGATCATATTACCTCAAATCTGTCGTTCAACATGCTGTGAATGTGGGACCTAGCAAGGTCGGTCCTTCGTATGGGGCTACTTTTGCTGAACGTTATCGACATCCCAGCGTCGGCGCAGATACGGCGTCCCGACTTTTATGGCCTCCGTTACTGGGATGGTATGTTTCTTTAGGGTTCTTTTGGCGATGGTGTGTTTTCCAGCTGTCCATGCTTTATGGAAGAGGTTGAGCTAAACGTTGCAGTGTTCCGACTGCTCCAGTTGAGCCTTTAGGCCTGGCCCTATGGCTACCCCAGGAGATGAGAGAGTTCAGCGTCCACTGATGTGGCTACGCTCCTCAGTCTTTTCGGTCCCGAAGGGGCCAGAGCCTTGGCTCTCCGGGCGTTAGGAGCTCCTACGGTGATCTTTGATCTTCCTTCGCCGCTAGGTCATGGAAGGCGCTATTTCTTTGTCAAGCGGTTTCAAGCGGGAATACAATCAACCGGCGGGCGACGCTCTGGGTGTTAGGCGGCTTGGGCGCCGATGATAACCGTAGTGTTTAGCGTTTTTGGCATGAAGCTTGTCTAAGGTGATTGAATGTTCGATTTTATATTATCTTCATATTTCCGGTGCTCGTCTTGACCTTGCGCGAAGACCAATGTCATAGCTCTGGCGTTGGCGGAGTGTCCTGCTCGTCCTTACGCGGAGTTGATAAAGTCGGACATTCCTGGCCCATCTAATTTGAGGTCTGCACGTTCCTCTGCTTCGAGGCCTTCGCCTCCTTCCACCCTGGGAGTCTCCTCCATTGGGCTTACTGCTGCCACTCCTACCAGAGGGGAGATTTTGTGGATTTCATTTGGGGCGATGTCGGAAGCCGGTCTGGAAAAAATCAAGCTCCGTGAGAAGGACGGACCGGTATTGATGTTCGAAGTTGGGGCGTCTCCGACTTCTCACGCCGGGAGCAGGCGGGCGCCGTCATGCTAGCCAGAGTTCCCGTGGTTTGAGCCCCACTGTCTCCCCTTCTAAACTTTGTCGTTGGGAGGTGAAACGTTGCTGTTGGCGAGGCTCGACATCGCCCGGGGTTACATAGGTAAGTTTCGATCGTGCTTACTCCATGTTGATTCGGGTTGGCGATTAACTTCATGTTTGATACGGGTGCCACTCATTTGAAGGGGCGAAAAGGCCAAACTAAATGAAAGCACGTGAGAATTGCCGGTTATAAGGCGGCGGCGAGCTCACATCCCGAGCTGACCCAGGGCTGCGAGGGCGACGCGGGACATGAATGAAGAAGTGGAGGCGACTTAAATCGATCTAAAACATACCACGCGTCATTTCGCTCGCGAGGAAAGTAGAAGATGGTCAGTAGCTGTCGGCCGAAGGCGAAGCTTCGGGAGGTTCGGGATGCACTCAGCTGCCTGAAATGGTTGAGGTGGGGCAGAGAGGGGTTAAAGTGACGCCCGGTGTGAAGGCTTAGATGGTTAGGGAGGAGCTCGTCACATCCGAGGCGGCTGCGGGATCTTCCAAAGTGGAGCTACGTGCGACCCGATGGTGATCTGAGCGATAAGAAACACAGCTTCCGAAGCGGCCGTCGTGAAGCTTAGAATTGAATCTTTCTTGCAGAGGCGCTCGTCGTGAGTCCTGCGAAGCCGCGAGCTTAGGCGGAGCGGTTGAATGAGGGTGTCGCAGTTGCGCCGCGGATCTTCATCGGCGGGTTAGTTTGGTTGCTCGGAGAGATGAGGTTATTAGACAGGCGAGGGGACCAAGCCCGGTTGCTTTCAGTGGGCCTACGGGTGGCTCGCTTTTCCAACCGTTCAGCGTGCTGGATCTGGACTTCAACCCGACCTCGGCGACGAAAAGCGAGGAGGAATCTCTTTCTATGAACTATTCTCAAGATCACACGGTACTCTAGCTGACCCATTCCCACCATCTTCATCATTCCGTTCCTCCTAGCAGCGGTGAACTCCTGTGCTCATCTCTGTTTGCACGATGTATTATATATATATATATATATATATATATATATATATATATATATATATATATATATATATATATATATATATATATATATATCTCTTTACACATTTTCTTTTGTCGGGCACAGGGGGAAATTTGAGACCCAATGTAGCTCTCCTTTTAATAAATACTCATTTTAAAAGTTTTAACGTTCTATTTGGGATATTTTTACTTTTCTCCTTGAACTATATAGCTCGGGTGTGAGCAATCAGGCTCGTCAAACCGAGTCATTGAGGCCTCGTTTGCTATTTTGCTCGGGCTGGCCCGGTTCCTAGGTTGTACGGTCGGTGTGGAAGGAGCTCGTCAGGTGGGCCTCTAACTGTCGAATTTGTCGGCATGGAGTTGACTGGTTCCTTAGGTTGCACGCGTCTGTTTGAAGTGGTCGTCAATCACGAGTTCTTACGACTTCCATCGACTAACTTGTGTGGTGGCTGATTTCCTAGGTTCAGAGCCTGCTTTTGGTGAGGTCGTCGATCTTGATGAGGTGGAGTAGGCTCGTCGAGTGGGCGATGGGAAGAGCTTGTCGATGTGAATGGGCGGCGGGAGCTGTCCATGTGAGGCGCGGGAAGAGCTCGTCGAGTGAGCGAGTTGAGTGGGGCTCGCCCCGAGTGGGCGATGGGAAGGCTCGTCGGGTGAAGCAGATTGAGGCGGGCTCGTCGAGTGAGGCGATGGAAGGCTCGTCGAGTGAACGAGTTGAGCGAGCTCGTCGAGTGGCTGATGGGAAGGCCATTCGGTGGAGCAGGTTGAGTAGAGCTCGTCAGTGAGCCGATGGGAAGAGCTCATCAGAGTGAACGGTTGAGTAGAGCTCGTCAAGTGGGCCGATGGGAAGAGAGCTCATCGGAGTGAAAACAGTTGAGTAGAGCTCGTCGAGTGAACTAATGGGAAGGCTCGTCGATGTCGATCGAGTGGAGCTCGTCGAGTGAGCCCGATGGGAAGAGCTCGTCAAAGTGAATGGTTGAGTGAGGCTCGTCCAAGTGGAGGCCCGATGGGAGGGCTCGTCGATGGTGTTGAGTGAGAGCTCGTCGAGTGAACTAATGGAAGAGCTCGTCGAAGTAATGAATCATTTGCGGGGCTCGTCCATGTGAGCGATGGGAAGGCTCGTCGAGTGAAGCAGGTTGAGTAGAGCTACGTCCAAGTGGGCGATGGGGAGGGCTCGTCAATGTGAATTGCTGAGTAGAGCTTGTCAGTGGTGATGGGAAGAAGCTCGTCGGAATAATCGGCCCGAGTAGAGCTCGTCCAGTAAAGCGATGGGAAGACCTGATCGATGTGAATAGGCCGGAAGGAGCTCGTCCATGTGAGGGCTCATGGGAAGAGTGCATTCGAGTGGGCAATTTGAGTAGAGCTCGTCCAAGTGGCGATGGGAAGAGCTCGTCAAAGTGAATGTTGAGTGAGGCTGCGTCGAGTGGCGATGGGATGAACGTCGATGTGAGGTGTTAAGAAGTAGAGCTCGTCCAGTGAACTGATGGGAGAGCGCCAGTGAATCGCGAGTGGGGCTCGTCGAGTGAGCGATGGGAAGAGTTGTCGATGAATAGGCGGCGGGCTCGTCCATGTGACGAGGAGGAAAGAGCTCGTCAATGTGAATTGTTGAGTAGAGCTCGTCCGGTGAGCGATGGAAGGGCTGCGTCGATGTAACAAGCCCCGGGCTCCACGCGTAATACCCAAGTGGCGTTAGCCAGAATGGCGATGGCTAAGCGGATCTGACTCCTCGGGTAGTGACTGTGCGAGTAGGCGGGCTGCGTCAAATTGAAGCGTGGCTCCGAGTAGTGAGCGCAGTGGCAATGTAGCTGGCCCGGATCGACTCCTCGAGTAACATGACACGTGCGGGGAAGTAGAGCGGCTCGTCGAGTGAAGCCGGCGTGGCTCAGGGCTCACATGGCGCGGTGGCAATGTAGCTGAGCGGATGCGACTCCTCGGGTAAGCGTGACTGTCTGGAGTAAACCGGGCTCAATCAAATTGAAGCGGCATAAAGCTCACGAAGCGTAATATGAGTAGCAATGTAGTGAGTGGATCGACTCCTCAGGTGGCGTGACCTGTGCAGAGTAGACGGGCTCGTCAAATTGAGCAGCGTGGCTCGGCGGTTGTGGCGCTGGTGGCAATGTAGCTGGTGTCCAACTCGTTTAGAGCGGCGTGGCACAATGCAGTAGGCGGGCTCGTCAAAGGTGAGCGGCGCGTGGCTCGGTATTGTGGCCTTGGTGGCAATGTAGCTGGTGATCTGACTTCGTTTAAGCGGCGTGGCTTTGTCTGAGTAAACGGGCTGTCAAATTGAAGCGTGGCTCCGGCGTTGTGGCCTTGGTGGCAATGTAACTGGTGATCGACTTCGTAGGCGGCGTGGCTTTGTCTTGGAGAGTAGATGAGCTCGTCAATGGTATTTGCTTGGCTCATGGTAATACGTCTGTTTGGAGTTGGGCTAGCTGCGCGTGCGATATTAAACTTCCCAATTTCCTTGGAAGGTGCGGCGTCTTTAATCTTGATTCTGATGGAGAATTTGGAGCGTTGGTGTTAGCACAGTGCTGGCCTTCTTATAAATGGCGCTTCATACGCTAATGAGTTTATGTTTTGAATACTTTGGCACATGAGTACGTAACTGGAGTCTGTGTGAGATGGAGTATCGAAGTCTGGTCGTCTTCACTGGGCATCCACATGGAGATTCTGGAGCGGTCCTGTCGGCTTTCTTCTTATGGGAGTTGTGTTTTTCCTTAGTCTCCCCTTTATGGGAGTCATGTTATTCCCCTAGCCGTCTTGAGGGAATGCGTCCGGCGGTGCATCTCTTACCTTGCTCTCTCACATTTATTCCTCTTCTTCCTCCTCTTTTCTTCCTCTCCTCTTCTCTTTTCTCCCTTCTCCTCCTTCTTTTTCATCTCTTCTCCTCCTTCCTTTCCCTTCATTCTGTCTTTCTCCTTTGTCTCTTGCTTCCTTCTCCTGCTTTTTTTTTTTTTTTTTTTTTTTTTTAAAGGGAACTGCTTGTATTGTGTGCTTTCAAGATGTAGTAGATGATGCAACTGATTGTAACCCGATTAGTAATCAGGTGTAATAAAGAGACTTTTCTTTTATGTCTATGATCCTTCTTATTGTACTTTTACGATTTTTCGTATATTTGACGTATGAGATGTCGACAACGTAATCAACAAATACTCAACTCAACCATCTAATAATCAACAGGCCATATTACATAGACACTTATTGGTAAGCGGCTTAAGGTGTTCCTCATTCCATGTATCTTGGTGCCCTCTTACATTTTGGAGTTCATAATTGCACAGTCGACAACTTCGGGATATGATGTAGGGACCTTCCCAGTTGGGGCCTAGTTTTCCATGCTCTGGATTCTTCCTCGCTGGAAGGAGCTTCTTTAAGACTAAGTCGCCCAGGCGTACTTAGCCCACCAGGCAGGCTCTTTGATTATAGTACCTTGCTGTTTTCCTTTGATACTCCTCCGTACGCCTTTGAACCTGCTTGCGCTTTTCATCTAGGAGTTCTAAGTTTAGACGAAGGGCCTCGTCATTATGCTCCTCTGATGCTAACTCGATCTTGGGAGACTTTATTCCAACCTCCGGGGCTCTTGCCTCGGTGCAGAAACCTGATGACGGGGTTTCAGGGTTGCGAGAAGCACGTGTTGTCACTTGTGGGCCCATGGTACCTCGGGGGTATTCTGCAATTTCCCTTAAGGTCTTCCAACTTGGTCTTCAAGGCGACTTTAGGGTTCGATAGTGACTTCGGCTTTGTCCATTTGATTCTTGCGGGTGTCTTTGAGGACGAGTAATAATTTTTAATTAGAGCTTGGCGCAAAATCTACGAATTTAGCGTTGTCGACGTTTTCCGTTTAATACGATACGGGGCTCTTGGAATGCCAAACACGCATATGATGGCTCGCCACACGAGTGCGCGCCTCTTTTGCTTTCTACATGGTGGCGGCTAAAAGGCTCGGCTTTGCCCACTTGAGTAGTAATCCACTTCACGGCGATTATGAATTTGCAGCTACCCGATGGGCGGGGGTCCCGATATGTCCAAACCCGTTGTTGGAAAGGCTAGGGACTTGTGATCGATGTTAAGGGCTCTGACGGGAGGCGTGAGATCCCAGGCGTGCTCTGGTAGATCACGCATTTCTTGACTAAATTAGGTTGCATCCTTGAGTATGGTTGGCGATAGTATCCACTGCCTTAAGACTTTTCTGCTAATGCTAGACTCAGATATGATTCCATACCCTCGTGCACCTCTCTCAACACGTACTTGGTGTCCTCTCCCGCGATGCATTTAAGGAAGGGTGTGAAAAATCCTCGCTTGTAGGGGCTTCTTTTATGATTAGTGAACCTGGCTGACCTCGCCCTTATTTTAGCTGCTTCTTTCGAAGTTAGATGCGGTAGATCAGATGCATTATATAATTCGAATGGGGTCCATCCCGGCAGCACGGACTCCTCTGGCGACCGCCCCATGCTATAAGGATCGATGGGGTTTAGCCAGAGTAATTCAACGGCGTCGACACAGGGTCTTCTGTGAATTTGTGGCTAACTGCCAAGAAAATCTGCAACAGGGAATTCTCTGCTCCGGGGACATGTTTGACCTAAACCAACACAAATTTCTTTAATAAATCGCGGACCTTTTAGAGGTATAAGATCATCCTTTCACTTTTGGCCTCGTAGGTGTCTTCTATTTGTCTGACCACCAGTTGGGAGTCACTGTAGACCTCTAGCTGATCGACCTCTAATGAATGGGCGAGGTTGAGGCCTGCTATGACGGCCTCATACTCGGCTTCGTTGTTAGATGTATGGAATCCAAATCTGAGTGCATACTCAATATCTATTCCTTCTGGGGAGGTTAGGATAAGACCTGCTCTACTCCCTTGCGCATTCGAGGCTCCATCTACGAAGAGTTTCCAAGTGGAGAGGTCAGTCGCCGCTTGGGCATCCTGCGAGGTTCAGTGATGTAAACTCCATGGCTGAAGTCGACGGGACTGCCCTTTATTGCGGTTTTTTATTTGTATCGATGTCGAACTGCTCGACTCATGACACTTCATTAGTCTTGCACGAGGTCTACGGTTTTATGTAATACTTCTTGTTCAGTCTTTCTGTTGGGACTTCTATAATATGAGCTTGGAAATACGGGCGGAGCTTCCGAGCTGCGGTCACCAGAGCCAGAATTAATTTTTCCATTCTTAGGTACCTCTCCTCTGCTCCTCTTAGAGCTCGGTTGCTGTAATAAACTGGATACTGAACTCACTCTTTATCTCTGACGAGGACCGCACTGGTTGAAAAGTCCGATACGGCTAAGTATAGAGTGAGGGCTTCCTTCAGCCCAGGGCTTACTAGAATGGGGGGGAACTTCAGTATGTCTTCAATGCAGAAATGCTTCTTGCGCTTTGGGTCCCCGTGAAGGCTCTTGAACTTAAGGAAGAAAGGCTGGCATTTATCACTTGCCCTGGATACGAACCGGCTTAAAGTTGCGATCCTTCCTGTCAGTCGTTGGACCTCCTTTTATTCACGAGGGTGATGACCTTCGAACCTTGCCTTTATTTGTCTGGAGTTTGCCTCGATTCCCACAGTGGTTGACTATGAAACCCGAAATTTCCGGCGACACGCCGAAGGCACATTTAGGTAGGTTCGGTTTAAATGTGTATTTCCTTAGGATCTGGAGCATACCGGAGAGATGAGCGATGTGGAGATCGGGCGTGGTGGATTTACCGGCATGTGCGTCTCGTATACCTCCATGGATTACGCTATGCATGCGGAACATCAGATTTACTAACCTCTGGTGGAATTCGGCTCCTGCGTTCTTGAGTCAAGCGGCATTACCCGATAACAATAGATTCACGTCTTTGTGGCCAGACGAGGTCTTTTCTTGGTCATGGGGTCCATCTTTACGTCTGGTTGTAACCGGAAAATGCATCCATAAAGCGAAAGTTCGTAGCCGCGGTGGCGTCCGCTGATAAGTCGATTCTTGGCAAAGGGAAGGCATCGCCGGGCATGCTTTGTTTATGTCGGTGAAGTCGATACGAGTCACCACTTGTAGATTTGCTTTTGGCGAGTACGACATTAGCCAACCACTGGATCATTCACACACCTCGATCGCTCTGCTTGGAGGGCTTCTTGATCCGCCGTTGATGGCTTTTTGCCTTTATTTCGAAGCTCCTGCGCTTTGCTTGTAGGTTTGAAGGATGGGTTGGTGTTCGATCGCTATGAGTGATTCTTTTGCATAGATTGGACTAACTCCATGTCTTTCGCTTTGCGAAGAAAAATCTCTGTTTTGACCCTTAAAAGCTGGTGAGAGGCTTTTGAGATCTTCGGATTTGGAGCGAGATATGGCGGAGATGTTCGGTCGTCACCCGGCGATGCGGTTCTAGTTCCTCGAGGGCTGGACGGGTGAGCACCTCGTCGTAGCATGTCGAAGCTCGTGCATTCACGTTGTCGACTACTCTTTGTTTCATGGAGACATGTAGCATTCCACGGCCACCCACGTGATCTCCTCGGACCATCCTACTCCCGTATGGTTAGAATTTGATTACCTCTGCCGTCACAGTGAGGATGGCTTTTATTGCATTGAGAGAGGGGTGCTTTAACCGCAACGTATTTATATAAGCTGACGGGCGTCTCAATGAGGAACCTTCTTTGTTGTGTCGTCGCTGGCATGAGGGCTTTCGCGGGGTGAGCGCGGTTGAATCGAGCCCGATAGTGGCGCCTTTTCTCACGAAAACCCCGCGGATGTGTGTTGAAGGGGTTCTAGCTTTCTCTCCCATTTTGCCATTTGTGGTCGACACGAAAATGATGTCGGTTGAACTCCGTTATCGTTAAAACCCGGATGAGCTATCGTGTTGGCCCGCGATCATGCGAACTACCAATGGAACGCGTCATGGGGTCTTGTCATCCCTCCCGGTGAAATTCAGGAGAAGCACGTGATGTTAGTATGAGTTCTGGCGGTTGAATCTTGCTTGTATTTCCCCAAACTATAGCGATCGATTCTCTTTCTGCGGTGAGCTTTTTAAAGTGACGAGTTCTCTCCCTCCTGCGAATCCTCAGGGATCACGTGGATTTCTCGAGGGTTTAAAAGTCTTTGAGTCGTACGTTTGCCGAAGGCGGCGTTGTTGAGTCGGGGCACAGTTCGGTCTGGGCGACTTTGGGCTGGTCTGGGCTTGATTACGGGCAGTTCTGCGAGCTTGGTTGGGCTTGGTTCCCAGAATCTGTGGCCGGATTATCCGTGTTGTAGTCAGTATTCTATTTCTCTCTTCGAGTTGTATCTGATTGTTAGATCGATGCTCGTAGTCCACATGGAACTTCACTTGATATTTGGTGTTGTCCTTGTATGGTGGGATACGATTTCATCCCCGAGTTGGCCGTCACCGGGAGCTGCTCGTTCGCACCTCGTCACGGGACTGCGACACGAGGCTATTAGAGTGGGCGTTGAGGGCGGAAGGAGTAGCGTGCCAGTCTTCCAGTTGGTGGGCCCAGACGGTCTCTGAGATTCCCCCGCCTTTTAGGGAGATCGTTCACGATCTTTGCTTGGGGATTTTCACAGTCGTCTTGTCTTTTAGGACCGTCCTCGCCGTTTGTCCATCGTACGCTACTCTCTTTATGGGTGGAAGAGCTCCTCTTGGATATGAGGGCTTCCTCCTTAGTTATAAGCCTCTACTTTGGCGAGTACACAAACATGCTGCTTAGGGGTTCTTGGATAAGGCTTCTGAATCGCTTTTATTGCGAACACAACACACCAATGAATCTTTGTGTTCAAGGCGGAATTTTTTACGTGGTGCGTCTATCTTCAGGGACTCGGCATTGAATCTTTGCACGTATGACTTCAGGCTTTCCTGCGAGCCCTGCTGGACGGTCAGTAGATGGTAACTCGACTTCCTGTACGTCCTGGCTCCGATGAAGTGGGAGACGAACGCAATGGATAGTTCTCTTAAATGAAGGGACTGAGTGAAGGGTTACATTAAACCGGGCTAAGGAATTTGGGCCTTTTAGTGTAGTGGCGGCTACACCGTACGAATCTTGATACGTACAACTCCATTTAGTTAGTATAAGTGTGAGATGGTGTGGGATCTTTTGGTTCCGTAGGATTTCCACTTGGCATCCTGAATTTTATTTGAGTGGATAGCGTGTATCGTGTGGTGATTCGGTTTGTTTGTGCAAGGAATTGTCGCGAGTGTCCCAGGCATAATCACCTCCTTCTGACTGAAGTTCTGTTGAAGACTCTAAACCTCTGCTCCCATGATTGCTCTTAGTCCCAGTGGAGATGATGTGGTTCTTGCATTCCCGACATGTCCTCCGGGCATTGCTTCGTTTTCTTCCTCTGGGGTGGCTAATTGTTGGTCATGCCCTGTGGGATCCCCGGACTGCGCCGCAGCCGTCACCTCGGGAATGCGCAGAACTATGATCGCCGTGGGGGAATGTTATGACCTTCACAGGTGTCGTGTCTCAGTGGATCGCTGCGTTTGTGGTAAGTTGTTCTAACTATTCTGTCGGGCGTTGGTTGAGCGGGGCGGAGTGCTTCCGCCGTTCGTATTAGCCTGCATTGGCTTCCTCTTTGTGTCCCGGAACTCTTGTACTTGCATTGCACAGTGGATTCACGCATCCTTGGTGGATTGGCGTTCTTTCATAGCATTGTTCGTCGAATCACAATGATGGCGAAGTGATTATATTTATAAAGGCGTAAGTTCCACAGAATGGCGCCAGATGATGCCTTTTTCAAGGAGCTGGGATTTGGAGCGATGTGGGTGGCCAGGCGGGCCCAGGGTTGTTTGTGGTGGGATGGGCGTGGATCGTCTGGGTTGAGCGGGGATAGTGTGGGTGTCATTGTTGACTGGGAGGCTCGGACGTGTGACTCACTGCACCAAACAAAGAAAGAAGGATTGGCGAGGCGTGCTATCGTAGCTCCGATGCTTTAAGTCGGTTTAACCCAGAAATGGGAAATGTTGGGGCGAATGTGTTACATATGGGTATGCGTCTGAGGTAGTGCACCATAGATGGATTGAGTCATGTATTATAGTAGGTGCTTGCTCTTGACCGGTTAGTTTTGATTAGGACTTGCTTTCCATTGGTTTGGGATTTTGCGTTGTCAGTATCGGTTTGACGTGGATTTAGAAAAGAGCAGGTTTATGCGGGATGTATTCTTCGCGTGGAGCGGATCAGCTGTGGGAGTATTAACTATTATTTTCTTTTCATGTGTTAAGATTTGATTGGATCGGGAGTGGGATGGCGTCTTGTTAGGGGTTATTCTATTTTACTGCGTGACAAAACACAATCGGCTTTGCCCAGTATGGGCCGGCCCCAATTTGTGAGGTCGTATTTAGAGCTGTGGTAGGGCCTTCGCTTTGGTGATGCCAGGGCAGGAGTATTACATTGGATGCGCCGCTTCTTTGGGCTTGGCAGGTGGGCGCTGGATGTATTTTCAATACATCGGTAACAGGCGTGATTTGATCTGACTTTGTTTATTCGAAATAATTCTACCATCTAAATCGCCCACACGAAAATCATTAAACAGCTCAATCATTATATGACGACACAACCATATGTCATAATAAGTCAATGACAAAAACTTAAAAAAAAATATTAAAGAAAACTCAGATGATATGGAATAAACCACTTTATTGAAAGAGAAATCTCGTATATAAGTGGGCAAACGGAGAGACGAGTGACTTCAGATAAAAAAATGAAGGAATATGAGAATTTTTCACATGGGCAGTGGACTTGGCCCGCCTCTCTCTCATTCTGAACTCGCCCGGATGCCATCCCTTCTTCGGGTGACTTGTTTTCCTCAACTCTCCACATTTTGCCCAAATCTAAAATTACTTCTTCTATTCCTTGACTTTCACCTATCTTTATTGCAATTAGATTTTTTATCATTATTATTATCGCTCTACCCCTATTCTCAAAATTTATGGTAGAATTTGATGTTGATGTTCCACTTAAATCAATTTCATGAACATCTTTAGTGAGAATCGGGTCCCTAACCCAAAGTTCAACTTGACACTACCTACAAAGTTATTAACTACTAACCTGAGTTCTCAACTATTTGGTAGAGACATCAAAAGAATTAGAGTATGAACTCCATCATCAAAATCAATTTCAATATATAACAGTTGTATTAACAATTGAATACCTTATTATTCACAGACAGACAGCTTCTTTCATGCATTTCATTTATAAAATCCGATGATTGATTTCTCTTTTGCCATCGTCAAATAACTCCCAATAAATGTGTATCAAAGAGAGCATAATTTTTATTTATTTATCTTTTTATGCCAAATTAATAATTTCTTAATTTGTTAATGGCACTTAATTCAAGTAATTATTAAGAACTCATGTGGTGGGAGGGGTATAGGTTGGAGTGACGGAGATAAATTTGTAAGGAATATAATGGTATGGTGTATTGTGAATGGTTGTCAAAAAGAAATTTTTCTTAATTTAAACCCAAAAAGAAAAAAGAAAAAAGAAATTGCAGGTTATGCCCAAACATTTTTCTCTTGAAAGAAAATGGAATTTCTAACGTAGAAATGCTCCGGAGAAGGAACGGCAAACGAAGAAGAAAAGATGGCGAACAAGCTGATCAGTGAGATGGGACTCCCCACATCAATAACCAACATCTTCGCTGCTCGCAACGTCACTACTGCTAAGGTCTCATCTCCCTGCTAAGCTTTTCATCCTTTATAGAAACTCGAAATCATATTTTCCATATGAATTTGTCTGATTTCAGGAAGCATTATCTCTAACCGAATTCGAATTGATGGAGTTACTGGATGTGGGTATGGCGAGAGTGACGTCTGCGGTGGCGCATATCAGCGAAATCGTATCTCCACCGGCGCAAACTGTAAGAATCATCGCTACTTGCAAAACCCATCTTTCCAATTTCACATATACATTCGTTTTTGTTTGTAGGCACTGTCACTGATGGAGCAGAGGATTCAGAATGAGTACATGGCTGGTCATCTCCCCACACGCCTCAAAGGGTTGGACGAGGCTTTAGGGGGTGGAATCCCATTTGGTGTTCTTACTGAGTTGGTTGGTCCTCCCGGAATTGGCAAAACCCAAGTATGATTTTGGGTTTTGAGATTTTACTTTATTTCATTTTTTCCTAATTATGTCTTCCATCTTTTGTTAATATATTTGATAGCTGGGATTGAACTAACATACAAGCTTGAGAAATAAGAAATAACTTTTCAGAAAATTAGAAGTAAATGATGTAGCTATTGGATTGGTCATGAACTTTGCTGATTTGGGCATTTCTTGTTTTTGTTTTTTGTTTTTATTTTTGTGGGTGGTTGTCAATTTGCTCTTCTTAGTGTGTCTAGCTTTATAAAAAGTTTACTCCCTTTATCTAGAGAAAGATAATTCGAGCAATCCATTGGTTGGTTTCCCGGTGAATGTGGGATGTGCAAGATACTAGACTACATTTTTTGGGTGCCAATTTTGCAAAGATATACTTGTGACAAGGCCTCTTGCATAACTAATTATGAGAAGCAAACATTTTATTTGATGAGTTCATCTTGCAATCAAATATGACCTTGGAGTACGGGCATTTTTTATGGGAAGTATCTGACTAAGTCAAATTGAATTGCCTTCTATTTTGATGGAATCACAGTTTTGTCTGAAGCTCTCGTTATTGGCTTCACTGCCTGCATGTTATGGAGGCTTAGATGGCCATGTAATATACATTGATGCCGAATCCAAGTTTAGTTCAAGAAGGTATTGCTTCTTGTGATTCAGGTTTGTGACATAATTTTTGTTGTTGTTTTAATAAGACATCACAAATATTCATAATTTGAACATTTCTTTTGCAGGATGATAGAAATTGGAACCATGAGCTTCCCAGAAATATTTCATATGGAAGGAATGGCAAAGGAGGCATGCCCACTGTTCATCCAGTTTTTTTAGTGTTTTCATTTGTTACTTCAAATTGAGGATCTCAAAAGCGCATTTTTAATTTATTTTGCAGATGGCTGGGAGGATCCTAGTTTTGAGGCCAACATCATTGTCCGAGTTTACTGAGAGGTGTTTCCCAAAATATAACTTGAGTTCTATTGATATTGTTTTGTTGGTAGATCTGACTTATTTCTATTAATGGAGGATTTATGTGAATCTATCTGCTGATTGGAATATAACTTTATTTTAATGAATATTATTTGTTGATAAAGTTGGTTTTTTGTCCCTAATGCACGAGTTAGTATAGCAAAGCATCTCCTTAGTCCACCTGAGGTTTCTGAAGCTCAGTATCACAATCTTATTGAACTCTTAGTCTGCTTCAATGTTCCATGAGGCTATCCATTTTTCAGTCACAAGCTTAATTTAGTTCATTTATTTCAAACTCATCTACATATTATTTGGACTAAGCAAAATGAAAGGTGCATCATGTTTCTCATAAATAATTAAAAATGCATGCACTATTGAGAAGTTCCTAGAAGCCTTTCTTTTCTTGTCTTTCTTACTTTCTTTCATATGTGAACAAGTCAAAAGGCTACTCAACCCCTTTTTGAGTTTTAATCATGTAATTTATTTCCAGCTTACAGAAAATTAAGATTTCACTTCTCCAACATCATGTGAAGTTGCTTGTGATTGATAGCATGGCCGCTCTTGTTACGGGGTGAGTTTTTATATTGAATGATGTGTCTCTAGATCCTTTTATTTGGACTCAGATGAAACTACCGCACCTCTGCTTTAGTTAATCTTGTTGCATAAAATAGTATCTCTACCCTTACTTGAGATTAAATATTATTTTATCTGTAGCTATTTGCTTTAGATCTCTCTGGTATGAATTTCTATTGTATTCTAGTCTACCATGTATAATAAAATATATATTATTATTGGGGGCTGAAAATTCTGGCTTTTTAAAAAAGGATGACATCAAATTCTGGCTTTGAATTTGAACCAAGCTAATCAGTTGTTTACCATCTTGGCCAATGCCCTATTTGACCTTTTTCTTATCATTTTGTTGTCTATGGATTTAATCTAGTCATTCTTTTTTGCTAATGCATTCATTAGTTTCTGTTAGGGCTGTAACTTGGGTGTGCTAACCTACATAACTCGAACCTAACCTGATTTTTGAGTATGCTTGGGTACCATTTCATGCAATTCAGGTTGTGCTTGGGTTCATTCTTCTCAACCTGATTTAAATTTGGATTACTCTGGGTCCAATCTTTTGATTAACCTAAGCCTGACTATATATATATCTATAATATATCACACATTACTTTTGATCTTATATTCTTCAACAAGAGTAAAAAGCCCTAGCTCCCAAAATTGGAAATACCCACACCACATGCTGTAGTGTCCAACTGTAACATGTTCAATGCTGCTGCTGCCATTCAGTGCTGCCACCGTCATTCATCCCTGCCGCCATCATTAATGCTGCTACCACCTTTTAAAGCTTCCATTTTCGCCTTCCTCTCTTAAGTTTTCTTCCATATACATCAATGTTGGCATGAAATCCAGCAATGCATTAAGTTTAACTGAATGAGAAAGGTGGTTTTGCAGTTCTTTTTGGTTTTCTCCTTTAGGCTTTCAGTGTTAAGGACAGATTCAATGTGATTTGAATAGTTATTTCTCCTCTCCAAAAGCATGAAAAGTGGAAATTTTTCTTGGAATAGTATTCATTTTTGGCTATGCATAAGGTAAGAAACTATAGGCAAACACAAACAGAGAAAACTCCCACATTTCATTCCCACTTGTATCTTGTGGATTTTTTTCCCCAGTCAGTGTAGGTAGAGTCTTGACAACAGAATAAATTTCAATGGCAAAGGTATGAACCTGACCAAATGTGACCAACCTATCGTCATTTAATCAACCAAAGCATAACCAAAATTTAACCCAAGTTAAAAATTTTGTGCATGGGTGGAGCTCGAGTTGGGTTCATCATGTTGGACCATACTTCAACTTAATGTATTTCAAGTTTGGGTTGGGTTTGGTTTAGCTCTTAACCCAGCCCAACCTGCTGAGTTGTGTCACTAGTTTTGTATATGCCCAGCCATTTTAAATGACTTGTATTTCTTCCTTTTGTTGCCCATGATTAAAGCCATCTCTAACGTCTCTGGAATGCATTCATTTTGTCCTCTAGCTTCTCTTGTATGCAACTCTGCTTGTTGTGCTGATTTCAGCTACATCCTTCTGGACATTTTTCGTTAACTGCCCAACATTCTGTATCATAATGTCATCTGAATCTGTAAACAACATTTCAAATTTGTGAGTTTTGTGTAAGAAAATGGCTGCAATGTGTATCCTTATTAAGTAATTTTTACACTGTAATAAAAAATTGTAGTTCTAATGTTACCCACTATTACATGAGGAACTTCTTGGAATTTGATACTGTTGCTTGGTGGAAACTTGTTCGGTCAATTTAATTCCTCAAATTAAATCCTTTCTTTCTTGTATTCTTCAGGTTTTCTGTCACCATTGTGGCATGTTCTGTCTCCACAAGCCTTACTGCACATATTGTAGTTTCCATTTTTCTGGGAATAAATTTGGTGTCTTATCTTAGGAGTGCATACGAAATCCAAGCATCGATACTAGCTTAATGATGCATCATGTAGGCCTTTTGGCTTTTGTGATATTTAAGCATTGTCCACCATTTTTTTTCAGGGAATATGACCAGGGGCCTACCAGACAACATTCATTGGGTTGGCATATTTCTTTTATGAAGTGAGGATTGTATTTCTTTAACTTTGGTTTCTTAGAACTTCTCTGCTACATATTTTTTTCTGGTCGTGTGATGTTAGTCTTTTTACATCTCTAGGTCAATTGCAGAATTTTCACGAATTCCTATTGTAGTGACAAACCAAGTGAGGTCTCAAAGCCATGACAAAACCTCCCAATATTTCTTCCAAGGTACGGTTGTAAAATTGGTCATGAAAGTTTCTGCCCAAATTATTATGACTCTAATCTATTCTTTGCAGTGAAGAATTGGGTGATTCTCAACATTAGATTGTGAAAGCCTCTGACTTGACTATTAATCCTATAATTTATCTCTTGCAGTGCAGAGCAGGGATGAAACTGTAGATGACCCCACAAGATTTGATTCCCATCTTGTTGCTGCTTTGGGGATTCATTGGGCTCATGCTGTAACCATTCGTCTTGTGCTTGAGGCTAAAGCAGGTTAAGATGACACTTGCATTAACTTTAATGATCCAAGCCTGCCATGATAGGTGAACCTGACAATCAACTATCAAGTAGTTAATATTCCCAGTAAGCATAAACAGCTGTTTAGTATGACTGTTATTTGTTTTATCCATTCATTTTTCCAGGGAAAGTTTGTTTTTATGCTTGTGGTGTTATGGAACATCTGATGCACAAACGACTTAACCTTTTCAGCAAATTCTTGCTTTTCTTTTTTCCCCTGCTCAGGGTCAATTCACACCTCATTATGAAGGGCTAAATTCCATCATGGCTTCTGGATGATTTGAACATAAGGATGTGTTATTTTTCTGCATAAATACTTGTCTGAGGCCATTTTGACCCATTAGAATTTTTCTAGACTCATCATGTCTGGGTGTCGTGGGGCAGCAATTATAGGACTGGGTTTCTGATGTATTAGATTTGGCAGTTTTCTACATGATGTGATCTCCTCACAATTGATTGTCTTGAGGATCTGTAAAAGATTCTCTCGCTCTGTCCCTACTTTAGAGGCTTGGAACCTGATACAAAATCCAAACTTTTAGCATGCAAACCCAGGGAAAAAAAATCTTGAGTTGATACATGCCTCTAAAATTGTATCCCAAGAAGGCCATCTTATCTGGGGCAACAGTGCAGTTGTGAAGTCAAAACACATCAGAATATTAGACTTTGAGAGCCAAACCAACTCAAACTCCAACATGTTAAGGTAATCATAAGTCCTATCTCTGGATAGCTGAGTTGCGCGACCCATTACAAGAAAAATTTGGACTTAGATTGACAATAGATCAACCTTTTACTACCACAAGGATTTGTCTGAAAGTAAGCGAAGCCTGTTACGGATCTTATATATTTTTTTACAGAGGTAACTTCACCAAGTTCTAATAGATTCTTTTGTCATCCTTTTTATAATTACAGTCCTATAAATCTGAAATATTGGTACACTTTATTTTTCTCTTCAAGTGTTTGAGAAAAGACACCATCCATGTGGATAGTTTTGCTGCAGGAATACTTCTATACATTGAGTAAATTTCAGTGCATCAAAGCCAAGTATTATTCATTACTTTAAATGAGAACTCATTTCCATTAACACCAGAAAACCTATAACATTTGGTATTAGTATGAAAGTTTCTTTTTCTTCTTTTGTAGGTCAGAGGTTTCTGAATGTGGCAAAATCTCCAATATCTCCACCTCTGGCATTTCCTTTTGACATAACTTCATCAGGAATCTTATTGCTAAATGACAAGGGAAAAGAAATGAAAGGGCCACAGATAAACACAATTCATTGTCAAGGTTTGTTTTCAGAACTTCTCTAGGGAGAAATTTGTGGAACAATTATACTACAACCTGAAGATCCTAGCAATGGCATTGTCCCCTACAGGGGAGCATATGTGAGGGTGGTACATTTCATCTATTGATTTTTGCTTGCGTGATTTTAATGAAAACAGATACCCAAGCAAATAATATCAGTACCATAAATTTGCCAGGATATTAGGGGGTCCACCTCTGCCCATATGTCTGAAAATGCTTTGAATGCCAGCGATATTGTAGCTTAAGCAAAACTTGCTTCAAGTGTACAATTCCAGAAGCCTCATGTTTTGTTTTCATGGTAAAATGCAGGCCACAATGACATCATTAACTTTGACAATAAAAGGTTGCGGTGATCAATCAGGACGCAAGCTGCATCAATGAATCTGTAGGCATGTTGCAATTCTTATTCCATGTACTGCTGAATGCTGAATCATTTGAACCATGCACTATGTTACCTTTTACTTTTGAGGAAAACCCAATGAAGAAGACATTCTTTATTGATTCATACAATTTTAAAAAAATGGCATCTCTTTTAGGTGAATGAACTTGGACAGAAACATTAACTCCACTTTGCTGGATAAGATAATTAAAACAACTGTCATGAATTTGTCATGTGATAGATAAGTTGTATTCCTCTTAGTAATGGAGGGAAACCGACTAGCATTATAACCAGAAATATTCTCAACTATCTGAGGTCAGCACTGAATAGCTGGAATCCTGCTCTACCCTTCTAGCCTATCTAAAGGCTGTGTATTCTACTTGGAATATGTTTAAGTGTGTTTATATTTTTCAATAAAATATGGTGATATGCGCTTGCTTCTATTTGAGCCGACTGTGTCAGATTTTTTTTTTCCCATTCCTATCAATGACATTGTTATACATGCTTGAATTTGAATCATGAGTATTATTTTAAGAAATCATATTCTAATTGTTCAAAAAAGAAAAAAAAAACCCTTAATGATTCTTAAGGGTATATCAGCAGGCAGTAGTGGAGAAGTTGGGAGTTGAGTTTGAGGGTAATGTAATAGCGGTTTGTGTTCATATGGAGGTTGTTAAATGACCAACTCTCCTAAAAGCTGAAGCTTATAGGATTTGGATTCAATATGAATATCATTATGCAACCTTGCTCCCTCGCATGGAGAGTCAAGCGAACCAAATAAGTCATGCATGAGCTGAATCAACAAATGGGAATAAATTGCGAGGAGATGTGGCTCGAACTAAGACTTTACATGGCTAGGCTACGATCACAATGTTAAATAACTTGAGCTCTTCTAAAGCTCAAGCTTGTAGGATTTGGATTTAATATGAATATCATGCCTTTAACATAGGTAAATGTTGAATTATAGTGTTTAAGAGAGAGAGAGAGAGAGAGAGTGAGTGTGTGTGTGTGAGTGAGTTGAATTGTAGTGTTTAAGGGAAGGGCGTCCTTTAGTTATTTCTGCTGGAAAAAATGGTGTTAGTGGGGTTGTCCATCTTACTGTAATGGTCCCAAGGGAGAAGCCACAATGTTTCTTAAAATATTTGCCTAGGTTCTTATTACATTCAGACAGGAAGGATTTTCTTTGTATGTTTTGTTTTTTAGGTGAAGTGGACAGAGGGGGAACATTATGATTAAGAATTGAGAAGTGATCAAGCAAATAGAGATTGAGAAGCACACAAACTGGGTGATTGTGGGATTTCTTTTTCATTATAGTATTCAAACATTTATTCAAATGTATTGATGATTATGCTGAAGGAAACAAATACTCTTTGATCTAATCCATTTCTCTTCTTTTTATATTGGAAGGTGAGGTCAGGATCATCCAATGACAGTTTACTCAATATAAAAAGGGAACCACCACAACTTTTTGAGTCTCCGATGAAGGGTGGAAAGTAGAGAGCTATTGCTTGTTGCATGCTGAGTGAAATTTGAACTAAATTGCAGAGAGAGAGAGAGAGAGGCAAAAAGGGAAAAGGAAAAGGGGAGAAGAGAGAGAATGAGAGAAGAAAAAAAGGGAAAAGGAAAAGAAGGAAAATGTTGGCAAGATGAAGACATTGGCAGTTTAGGTATAAGATTTGGTAAAAGGATTTGAAAAGGATACTGCCAGAGAGTTGAGGTGTTTTATATTAGGAAGAGTGTTCTTTATTGAGCTTGAGCTTGAGTTCAACATAATTTATTTGTGACTGACTTTGAGTATTTGTTTCTTTCTTTTTGGTTTCCTTCATTTCTTTTCCAACATAATTTACATTTGTCTGAGCATCTTTGGCACTTTTCCCATTGTACACACCCTCTAGCTCTGTTAATGAATGCTATAAATCTTACATGGGTTCCCTTTGCTAATAACCTTCCCATTCAGCCAGCTGGTTAAAATTATTATTGTTATTATTACAGTTTTTTACCCTCTGAAGCTCCGGAAATCAGAGTTTAGGCATAATACAATGTTGTATGCATCGGTTTTTTCTCGAACTAACCAACCATTATCTGTTTCAGATACAATGGATTCATGCAGACCAGCAGACAAGGAACACATTAATTTAAGGTAATTTCATACACCTAAAAGCTCAATTATGTGAACCACCTAAAGATATGATCATACCTGCTATTTGTTCTCTTATTATAATGAATCTACTGTAAAGAGTAGAGAGTATCAACACGGAGTTTCCTTATGGGAGGTTCTTTGATTATTGAAAAGGAAAAAAATAAAAAAAATAAAAAGAAAAAGAAAAAAATTAGGCAGCAAAGATCATGGTGGCCTGATGAGGGTGATAGCATGTGATGATGTACCAAATAAAAATTGTATTAGTTTTTGAGTCAAATCTTTGGAACAAGAATACCTTAGCATGCACTCCATCAAGATTCAAAAGATTTATGCTTGTTTATTGTTTGTCGGAACCGAGGTAAAAGATCTTTTTAGACTATACAATGAACTGGGTTGGGTTGGTTTGTTTGTTTGCTTGCTCTCTCACCTAAAGAAGACATAAAAGTACTTCACAGTCCACACCCTTCAAGGATGGTTTCTCAAGACAGAAGGAAAAAAAAAAACAATCTATACTCAAAGCACACAAAGATTGACTGGTTTTTAAGGTTTCTTTCCTTTCTTTTTCTTTCCGGCTTTCCCATTTTATATCATTTCCTCTCTCCACACACCAGGATTGCTTTGAATCTCCTTTTCCTTTGGTTTCTCAGTTGTGCCTTCTGAATCATCCACTTAGCCACCACTCTCACTCTTGGCATCAATGTCTTTCAAACCCTCTTTCATGTTAAGCTTGCTACTTTTGTCCAAATCGAGTTCCCTCATGACCATTAGAGGATTTATCTTATCATTAACTTCAAGGTCTCATGGGATTCATTGAAGAGCAACACAAGTTGGACTGAACACCCATGATTATTACTTTTTTTTTTTTTTTGCCTTTATTTATTTTTGCATATTATATTATAGTACTTTATTCTTATACGGATTTGATCATAAGTCTCTTCAATGCCCATCCCACCTTTTTACTTCTTTGAGTTAGGCGTCAAGGACACCTACTATTATTTGAAAAAAAAGGCTATCCCCCTTATAATTAATTACAAAGCATAATATGGGTAGAGAGGAGTTTTCTAGAAAAATATTTTCTTTTTCTAATTGTAAGGTCTTTGAACAAAAGCAACCAGACAGATACAAAAGCTCAAAAAAGGCTTTTAAAATCTCAAAGTTGAATCCAAACAAGGTCTAAACCTAGAAGCCTAGAACCCTATTAAATTAAACTAATCCTGGATTATGTGAATTGGCAAGCCTTTTTTAATTATTTGCTTGGGCATCTTAATCTCCTCGAAATTTTTCTTTATACTTTAGTATATAGTATATTATATTGCATAATAGGAAGATGATAGATATATAATATTAATTAGTAGCATTGTATTTGTTGGCCATGAACATGATGGAGCAACTTGATCTATAATCCTCTTTTCTTTCTTAATTCTGATTCGTCTGACGTGCCTTGCCTCTACTGGCATCTGCCGTTGATCCCTAAAAATATCTCAAACCCGCTCTCTTTGAAAACTGTTTTTTAAAATAGATTTAAAAAACAGAAAAACATATTTGATAAAAAAAAATTCAAAAGCAGTCTTTTATTAGGTAATTTTTAGATAGCATCATTTTAGTTGTTTTTTTCTTTTTATTTATATGCAGAATGTTTTTTAAGTTTAAAATACTTCAATTGTCCAATTTTTTAATTTTTTTTTCTTATAAATATTCGATTCTAGTTCTCTCATCTCATCCTTTTAAAAACTGGTTTTTTTGTTTTTAAAAAAAAAAAAATTTAAATCGTGTTTTAAAATGTGGGCCTCATGGAAAAGCCTTAAGGTTGAATTTAACTCTTTTTTCATTAGTGCTTTTAAAGCAATCAAGTCCTATCATTCCCTCGTCCCCCTTCCAATAGAATAAAATAAAATAAAAAGAAGAAAAGAAAATAGTTGTTTGGGTCGTCCTTTTATTTTTTTTTTTAATATTTTTTTATCTGTCGGCTTAAGTACTGTTGATTTAATGGCTGTGATTGGTACGTCTTCGGTGTGATATTCGTGAGTTTTATAACTATAAAATAATAATTATAAAAAGCATTGTGTCGCTTTCACTCTTCATTTTCCTTGCCAAATAAAAAGTGGAAAAAAGCATTTCATGTTCTTTTAAAACAATTAATTAATGTGTAAGTGGTAATTATTTTATTTTATTTAAAATGAAAAATAGAAAAAAAAAATCAAATGTATCTAATTATTCATTACAAAAATAAACATTTAAAAAACAACATTTGACCTCAAAAAATTATATAATGATTGTAATTAGTTTGGATCTTGCATGTGGAGGGTAAAGTACATGAGACCTTTAAGATTGAGTGTGTCGAGGACTGATTATCGATTATAAAAGATTAATTATTTTTATTAATATTTAATAATCATATGTAACATGTGAAGTAAGCAAATTATTTAATTGTCTCCGAGGATTGGACCCATTTTGTTTGCTGGATTATACTAAATTATCTTAAATTATATAATTATAATTTTATAATAAATTATTGAAACTTGGGAGTAAAACTTTAGTATGGTTTTCTGAAAAAAATATATATTAAAAAAATGACATTTATTCATTTTTCATTTGAAAATTATAGTATTTTGTTCACGTCCAACCCTTATCAACCCAGACAGGCTCATTGGCTTTTCAAATTTTATTTTGGACTTTTTTTTTTTTCGATTTAAAATCATGATAATATGCGTTGCTTATCAAGTATAATTAAGTTGTATGTCTGCCTTGATTTCGTAGTGATGAGAGTGGGAGACAACTTAGGATTCAACGTGGTTGATTAAGGTTTGGGGAGTGTCTTTCGACGGTCCTGATTTCCCACACAAAGTTTTGGGAGGTCCTACTCCTTTTGTCACGTTAAATCCTTGATGCCGACCGCACAGGAACCAGTCTCTTCATGCCTATTAAAAACAATAAATAAATAAATAAATAAATATAGGAATGGATAAGGGCATTTACGTGATTTCACACGCGAAAAAGTAGTGGTACGATACCCTTATATTTTCTTCTTTTTTTTTTGGTTTTTCTTCTTTTTCCATGGATCCAGACTTGCCAATAATGCGGGGTGAGGACTGAGGAGAGAGAATATATAATAAAATATTAAATTAAAAAAACTATATTTTTAAAATTTAAAAAAAAAAAAAAAAGAGTTTGACTAAGGATAATGATAGAAAAGGTAATTTCCATGAATGGAGAGGAAGCGTCCACGTCCCCCTAGGCACAAACCTCGTACACAGCCTTGCCGACAATATACCCACCATAAAAGGAAACCCCATTTCTACTTTCCCATATTTTACACTTTTTATTTATTTATTTATTTATATATTTATTTATTATACATGCCCATACCTTTCATATATTTATATTTTCCCCAAAAAAATTACAGAAAAACTATTTTTAATTTAACTACTTTACTTTTTATAAATCTTCTCCGTCCAGGGCGGGTTGGGGAAAGTCTGGAATAGATGACGTGGAGAGAGGTGATTGGTTGGGAAGGGACCCGAGATAGCGTTGATGATACGAATAGGATTATTGGGGGAGAATGGAAACCGGAGATAGCCGGTGGAAGAGTCATAATCAAGGTGGTGGGGGTTGTTGGTTGAAGTTACTAGAATTAGCAAAGAAGCTAAGTAAAAGGTTTTAAGGTAGGAGGATTACCCTAAGTGGAAGGTACTAATTGTTCCTGGCTATGAAAAAAAAATATATCGTATATGCCCTGTCTCTTTCTCTCTCCCACCATTCTGCCTTTCCACTGCCACGTGTCGGTTGACATATAGACACACTCCCCCATTTAATTAGTTTGTCTTGCCATGCCATTATTTTGTTCACGACTTTCCCCCCACCCCCCCACTTGGAACATTGGGACACCATTTTTTATGCTTATTTTTCTCTTCAGTTTTTCTTCCACCAAACTTTAATTTTATGGATCTTAGTATATAAATATTTTTGTTTAATTGTAAAACCAAAATATGGGAAATTCCCTCTGTCTCTGACATACTTGGTCAATTCTAGCAAAGTTTCTACCGTTTAATTTATTTAATCCCCTTTAGCATTGATAAGTTTTGAATAAGTTTTATTTATAAAAATATTGATCAAAAAATATTAACTGAATATTTGTTATAGATGTTTTTTTTAGATAAAAAGATTACATCAATTATTAAAACATATTAAAATTTTCAAATTTTATTCTTCTTTTCACATAGGAGGATGAGGCTCAAAGGGGTCAAAAGTTAAAAGAACTTTTAATTGTAGCTTAATGATTTTAGTTTTTCTTTTTTTTTTTTTTCGATTTTCGAGAGAAAAATAGAAAATTTTTGTCAAAAAAATTTTAGTGGGGCAAATGCCCCTTACCAGGCCTTGATTGGATCCACCCATGCTTACATCCGTATGAGTGTGATTTAGTTAATTATGTGAAAACCCATGTTATATATGAATTTTTCAATGATTAAAATTGCCCAAACTCATTTAAATTATATTTGTCTAAATGGAATATATATATGTTCATGAAATTTGCTTTCAGATTTTTCAAAATTATAGCTCTGTAATAACTAATAAAAAGTAAAAAGAGCATTATAATATATGTGAAAATTATTATAAAATAGAATAACAGAAGAGCGAGAGATATAGAAGAAACGAGGAGAGATTCTTTATTCGCTTCGTGTGTATTGTATTTCATCTGAATTTCACTAATTTATAGGGTTTAATAATGAATCGTTAATGTGTATATAAATCATGCTTCTCTGTTGTCAAGTAACTTTATGTCCATTGATGTATATTGATGTCTGCAATAATATCGAGATTAATGGAGAGTTTATGGACGTCAATAATATTGTTCATATCTCCCACCTTGGATGTCAGTAATCTTTGCCTCATTAAAAACATGCAAAGGCAGGTGGAGACAAACCATGGTGAAAGAAAAGAGTCTGATATAAAAAATTCTTCACTCTTCGACATCACTTTAAATCTCTGAGCCTGCGCATTCCAATGCTATGAACTAGCCTTTCAAATGTTACAGTAGGTAGAGCCTTGGTGAATAAATCTGTTAGATTATTAGTTGAACGAATTGATTGAACATTAATATCACCCTTCTTTTGTAGATCATAGACTGCATTCAATGTCTTAACTTGTTGGATAAAACATATCTTCTTTAATAAATTTCTGAGAAAAGGAAGTATATGTCGAATTCGTGTATGACTTGCAAGATCATTAGTCTTTCACGATAAGCGGTAGATAGTCTTAGGACCCGAAGTTCTTCATCATCCATCCTAGGTCGGAAAGGATCTTTGTCGCGTCTAATGACCTTGCAATTTAGATTGCTCAATGGATGGGCATTATCCATATAGAATTGTTTCAACACCTTTGATATATAAGTTGATTGATGAACAAAAATTTCATTTTCTAAGTGTTCAATCTGCAAACCAAGGCAAAGTTTTGTTTTTTCCCCGATTTTTCATCTCAAATTCTTTCTTTAAGTTGACTATTTGCTACAAAGCTCATTCGTAGTTCAATAATATTCGGTCATCAACATAAGTATAATTATAACAAACTCGGATCAGTCTTTAATAAATACACACATGAAGCGAAGGGATCATTCTTATACCTTTTACTTAATAAATGATATTTAAAACGATTATCTTAGCGTACAGATTGTTTCAACCCATATAGAATGCGCATAATTTTATCGAGTAAAGTTCTGAGGACTGAATTATGTGTTGCGAGCAATTTTAATCCTTAAGGATTTTCATGTAAATGTCACAGTCAAATTGGTCCATATAAATAGTAAGTAACTACATCCATTAAACCGCATTACTAAGTTTTTCATGTATTGCGTTCAATTGATATGGAGAAAGTAGTTCGTCACTTCTACGAGAATACGATATAACCATGTCCCGATGCAGGGTCTTTTGAGAGAATCATGTCTGTGTCAGCGCTTATATCGACAACTTTATTTGTCGGCGTCTCGTTTCGCACAAATACCCATTTGTATCCTACGGGTTTGACACCATCGGGTGTAGTACAATAGGACCAAAAACCGTGTTTTGAAGAATTCAGTGCAGCCAATTGCATCTTTATTTGGCGATCATCTCTGCATACACATTCTCGACGGACTTTGGCTCAGGTCCTCATCGTCATTAACAATGTTGGGTGCCACATTATGGCGGAAATATCATCGGCGTGCGATTTTATTAGATTCCGCCTTTTGGCGGTTGTGACCTGGATTTATCGAGATCTCCCGATTGTACAAGTTTCGAATTACACGAATTTCTTCTAGAATTATAGTTTGGGGACTCTTCTAGAGTCATCAATTCTGACTTGATCCTTTGATCCTTTTCTTTTCAGGATTTTTATCTTTGGAACCAGGCGGTCGACCACGCTTCGCGATGCTTTGGGTTCATTAGCAGCAGTTGTCCTGCAGGACATCCAATTCTAGCTGAGTGCTTGGTGGTATGTAAGATGTAGTTACTCTCTTCGGATTAGTAAATGCATCTGGCAATTGATTTGCTAAATTTTGCAAATGAATAATCTTTTGAACTGTCAGTTCACATTCCTTTGTGCGAGGGTCAAGATGAGACAACGACAGTGATTCCAACTAATAACTTTTTATTGTTTATTTCTTTCTTTAAAGTTGGAAAATCGATTCATCAAATGACAATCCAGCCCAAACGGTAATGCAAATAAATCTCGATTGATGTCTACAAATATTTGATTATCGATGAGTTCATATCCTTTATATATTCCCAATCTTCTTTGGGGACCCATCTTAGTGCGTTGTAGTGGAGTAATCAGAACATATACCGCACACCCAAAAATCCTTAGATGGGAAATATTTGGTTCTTGACCGAAGCCAGTGTAAAGGAGAGAACTCATGATGAATTTGTTAGTGCAATACGAATCAGTCTTTCTTTGCAAAATAGCATGACCCAGCGAAGTTGGGAGCTTCGTCCTCATTAGTAATGGCCTTGCAATCAATTGAAGGCGTTTAATAAGCGATTCCTTGAACCCGTTTGTGTATGAACATATGCTCACAGGATGTTCAGTTATTCCAATAGACATACAATAATCATTAAAAAGCTTGGGAGTAAATTCTCTGACATTATCCAGCAATTATTGTCAGACCGATCTAGAAAATGAGCGTGCAGAATTATTTGACGAAGCAATCTGGCAAATGCCCAGTTCTGCGTTGATAACAAGCAGAGACATGTGACCATCTCGTTCATGCATCAATGAGTCATAAAATATCGAAATGGTCCACGCATGGTGGATAGATAGGCAGCATATATCCCCTTGTATGCGCTCTGAAAATGCAAGGGGTTAAATCCTTCTATTTTGTTAGTAATGGCCTTATAATTAACTTCACGCGAGCAAGCGGCTATGAAAATTCATTGGGCCAAGAAAAATCTTTTGATTTTTCGGTGAATCTACTAGTACAATGATTCTAACATCATTATAGACCCGGGATGTCCCGATCGGTCATGCGAACAATAAAATTATTTTCATCAGTAAACTTTTGGTTTACTATGGCATGTGCCTCAATTGTGCTTATGTTTGTGTAGTACAAACCAGAGGAAAAAAGCGGGTAATTTTTCCAATATATTTTTCTTACGAGACAACGTTGGTAATATAAATGCTCAGTGTTATCTTCGTTCGTAGTACCGATATGATATCCATTTCCGTCGAATATCTTTAAAACTTCGATAAATTTCTTTGAGACTTTGTAGAATATAATGCATCATCAATAGCAATTTTTTGTTCCTCCCAGGGTAACAATATATTAGCTCTTCAGGAGCCCTCGATCAATTTTGCACTACCGATATTGTATTCACATCAGATCCTTGCATTATTAAAAGGAAAATAATTTTTATCGCCCAAGTATAGTATGCGTTGATCACATTTATCTCACATGAGACACGTATCATTGTCATAGATTGAGGATCCCACGGATGAGTTTCCATATTCTTCATGAGAAACAAGATATATAATAAGAAAATCATAAAAATAACACATAACAAAAACAACTTTCATTGTTCGATGGTAAGCGACTTACATAACTTGATGGAGCCGAATACATAAATATAAACGGAAAATATTTTATTTTTGGAGATTTTCATCACCAAACAAGTGCTCGATATTGACAGGCTGATTAAAAATCGACAACATCGGATCGTCGTATCATTAAGGTCGTGATCAACGATTACCGTCCTTAGAAACAAAATTTGTCTCTCTTTGCTTTTTATCTTTTCTTTTCGATTAGCAGTAGAGATCAATGAATGTTTTGGTGTCTGACGGTCTGCGTGTGCGATGACCTTCACCGTGCGCAGCGATAGCATAAAGTTGTCACCATTTGCTATTTTATACTTTTGTTGTCGCATCGATACCACTTTTTGATATTCCTGACACATTCTTGGGTTGCCCGATCGTAATTGTAACTATTGCGACCACGTCCATACGTCCGCGTCCATGACCCGACTATGACGCGACCCGCGACCATGGCCGTGACCTCGACTTTGTCCATTATAAGGAGTGATATGTTATCGCATTCACTTGGGGAATGGAAGCCAGAACGGATTGAATGAGCCTCGATTTTTAAATGTTCCATTCTTTGTTCGTACGAAGACGTAAATCAATTCAGAATATTTCCTAAAGTCTTTTTCACGATATTGCTGCTGTAGGAGCACATTGAATGCATAAATGTGGAGAATGTTTTCTCCAACATATCCTCATTAGTAATTTTTTTCTCCACATAACTGTAATTGAGAACTTATTCTAAATATTGTTGAGTTATCTTTCACTGTGATTCAATCTTGCGTGTATCGAAATACATCGGAGTCATATGAGCTTTTGGGAGAGTGCAGTTCTCACGATGTTCATACGCTTTTCCTTCCAAGCGTGCGAGAACAGAGTGGATCCTTTACGGTGAGGTATTCGGCTTTCGATCATACATGAAGGTGGCGACGAAGAAAAATCATCAACTGACACTCTTGAATGGATGTTGTATTAACTTTCTTTAATTGTATTTCCAAGGTAAATTTGCATCTAGATGGATTTCAGCATCTAGTGTCCCATGTGAAATTCTTTCCCGTGATATCAAAAACCCTGAAATTCCAATTTATAGATTAAACATAATAATACTATTATAGATATATATGAAAAATAGATAAGATAATAATATTGTAAAATAAAAGAGATAGTTAGCGTATGAACACACCTCAATATAACTTCAATATATTTGCGAAAATCAATGAACCGTGTGATAACGTATTATAAAATAGAAGAGCAAGCGAGAGATATAGAAGAAACGGGAAGTTCTTGATAAACCGTGTGTATTGTGACTCATCTGAAAGAACCATTTATTTATAGGGTTTAATACGTGAATACGTTAATGTGTATATAAATCAAATGCTTCTCTGGCGTTCGTAGCACATATACGTGATGTATTGATATCTGCAGTGTCTCGAGATTAATGGAGAGTTTATGGACATCCATAATATTGTTCATAATAAAAATCTTTCACTTAATCAACTATAATAAATGTAATAAATACTAGAATATATATGTGAATATATAATAAAGAAAAATGGGTGAGCAACGCAAGATTAACGATAGCATTGACTAAGAGAGGAAAAACGAAAATGGTGAGATTAGTGAGTGCTGTTAATGTGACGAGTGGGGGAAATAAGTCAACCCACCAAATTGTGATGCCCTCAGTCTCATTCATCATTCATAAATAGAAAATTAGGGCAACGCATTTACTATTTTGACTATTTAAAATCTAAAATATTTCAAAATGATTTTCAATCATAAAACTTTTGGAAGAAACATGTTAAGTTTGTATTGGAATGAAGCTAAGGTTCTAAGCACTCTTCACCTTAAACAATATGCAAGCAAAGTGCAGTCCAATTGATTGTGATTGCCTTTCTATATGGGACCTTCTATGTTACTTAGAATTAATTTCGGTTTATCTATTTCTATCAATGTGGAAAGGAAATGTTTGTTCATTTGTATATTGAAGGAGGTTCCAATTTTCTCTTACGAGGGTTTTGGGTCTCGATTATATGGTTCCAATAAATCAATATTAAATTTCGAAACATCAGCTTGCTAATTAATCAATCTTATTCCATGGCATTGGAAATAATATTCTATATTAGATTTTTTATTGATTTTGATGTCATTGTATACCACCAATGTTCTAAAAAATGGGAAAGGGCATCATCTAGACGCGCCTAAGCAAGATGCTTTTATATAACATCTCGTATTATAGTGAGGCTTACAAAAAGACAATCAACACTATATTGATTGCCTAATGCGATCCTATGAGATAAAAGGTGTGAGCCTTTTTGTTCAAAGTTTTTTTTTTTTTTTAAATGTTAAAAAACAATTCATAAGAAATTAAATAATAAAAATAAAAAATGGAAACTTTTTTAAGATTATATTTTATTTCTTAAACAAAAAAAATGAAAACATAATGTATAAGGATTAAGGAATTAGAGGGAAATTTTAACCAAAAAAATGAAAAAATGAAATAAAATAATATATTTTTTAAGTAAAAGTGGGTACCACACAATTTTTTCATATAAAGACTCATGTTCTTAATGTTTAAATAAGTCAAAAAGAAAAGTTTACCGACTGTTCCATTAACTTGCAGCTTGCAAGACAAATTTTTGAAAAAAAAAAAAACAGCACAATATACTAAGGCACGAATCGGCTGCACTATAGACACAAACCCAAACAATACAAAAGTTTAATTTCTACATGGTCCCTAACTTGGGCATTATAGTAAAATCCACCGTATTGTTTTCTTCCTTTCTATTCTTACTTTATTATTATATTTTTTTCTTCTTTCTCTTCTCTTGTTGCCATTGTTATTTTCCTTTCTCCTTCTTTGTTTTTTCTTTTTTTATCTTCGTCTATTCTTTTTAAGATATGACAATTATATCTATTTGGTGGTCATTTAATGTAAATATAAAATAACAATTTGTACGGAGAATTATTTGAATGTATAAGATTTCAAAGGTTATACATATATATATATATATATATATATAGTTTATGTTATTGCCTTCTAGTTGTTTGATAAAATGTGTAAAAGAGATTATTTATGTACTTTAAATTTTTTAATCATTGTTTAGTTTAAAAAAACTCATGTGAGTTGTGATTATTGCAATGATAATTAGTTACTTTTTTTTTATATGCATGTTTTACACTTGTATTTTATTTAGTAATGTTAGATTGTTTTATTGAATTAAAATTTTAAATTGCACATATTATTAAATTTTGTAGGAATCAAGGAAATAAAATAACTCTTTCGTTACATCTAATTATAGTGGCAATGAACTAACTAAAAAAATACTATGTAGATATCGGATGGGAAACCACGATTGTAACACCCAGGAATTTGTATAGGTATAAGTTAGGGAAAATAATAATGACAGGAATTTGTATAGGTATATGTTATGGAAAATAATAATGACAGGAATTTGTATAGGTATAAATTAGAGAAAATAATAATGGTAATTCAATTAGTAATTAATTAATTACTTTAATAAAATGACGTTATGAAAATAATAATGGTAATTCAATTAGTAATTAATTAATTACTTTAATGAAAGAACGTTATGAAAATAATAATGATAATTCAATTAGTAATTAATTAATTAATTTAATGAAATAGGGGTAAAAATGTAATTTTCCTTATAAATACCCCATGTATAAATTGGAGTAAGATAAGAAAATCATTTCTATTCTTGCTGAATTTACTCTCTGAGTAAATTAGGATATTGTCTGACTTTCGAATCTCTGAGGTTTGAAGCAAATTCTGGAGTAAGATGCCTCGTTTTATTTTTAATATTTCTTTTGATGTAGATTAACAATTTTCTTTCGGTTCGTCTACTGAAGAGTCAGTTTAGATTACACTTTTCGTTCTTTAGAAATAAAATAAAATAAGGATTAATTGGTGTCATCTTTTGAATTACTTTGAGTATGAGAATGAAAAAGTATTTAAGGATAAATTTTGAAAGAAAATAATGATAAACAAATAGGATAAATTTGAAAATGCTGAATTCTGTATAAATATTTGTATTTGATAAGTATTTAAAGATATATGTATTTTGGCAAATAAATATTTTATTAAGGATTGAGATTTTATTAGATAAGGAATATGATTAGAATAATTATTTAGCAATTATAGGAAATAAGATCCGTTAATATCGCATTTGTCCAAGTATGATAATTGTTAAGTAAAAATACTATATATGTATTGTGTAATAATATAATTTGTAAAATAAGTATTAATATTATTTCTTTCTAGTAAAAGATTTAGTTCGGATTAAGAGCATAAAAATAAATAAATTATTAAAATAAGATCCGAAAGGAATATGAGTTTATAAAATTTGTAAAACTACCTAATTCAAATAGTTATCATTTGAACAGTTGTCAATATGTTTGAGGTGAACAAAAATAATATAATTGTTAAGAATATCAAATTAGGAAGAGTTTTAGAATAAATAAGTAATGATGATGAGTCCTTCTTTATTATTTTAGGAGAAATATTGTTTGAGTGCTGAAATTAACGGGATTAAGAGCTCTTTTAAAGGCACACAGTACTACATTTGAGTAAGGATTCTAATACGACTTTTGAAAAATTATTATTTTTATATATATATACGTGTAAGGGATATTAATGCGATTTAAAAAAATATATATATATATATATATATATATATATATATATATATATATATATATATATATATATATATATATATATATATATATTATTTGTTTTACTTACAATTTGAGGATAGAATTGATTTTTAAGATTTATATATAATCTTGGTTTATGAAAAGTTTTACTTATTTTATTTATTTGATTATCCATGGATAAAAAAATAGTTTATATAGTTGTCTTTTGAGATTTGTTTGTTTCTGAATGAAAATGTGGAGGTATGATGTTTTGTAATTTGAGCTTTTGAATGAAATATTTGACTCTTAGTTGGATTCGTACTTGTCAGCGGGAATAATAGTTGACATTATTCGGCCTTGTCCCGGCGAGGGATATAATAGTTGGCGGCTACGTTTGCGGTAGGGGGAATGTAATTGATTTGAACCCTAGCATAGGGTTTGGTTAAGGTTCTTAATCTTAGTAGTGTTTGGATTCCGTCGCCTTAAAAGGAACGATTTCGCATTAGCCACCCATTTGAAAGTCCCAGCATGCTTGGAATGTATTTGATATTTATTAGTGAGAGAAAAATATATTTGAAATGTATTTGATTTTGGATTTGATATGAAAGTGTTTGAATCGAAATTTGATATGAAATTGTTTGGATCATTTGATATAAGCGGAGTTTGAAATGGATGTGAAATGTTTTAAAGTATATTTTGTTAATGTTCCAATATTTTTTGAATCAAAGTTTTGATGAAAAACATCTCTTATTTGTTATATGATTGAAAACTTTTGATCCCAGTGAAAATGTATTAGTATTTGCTTGTGGGCTTTGAGCTCCTTTATTCTTTAAAAATTTTCAGGTACCCTTAGTTCGGGCGAGGAGTGACGGTTAGGACGGGAAATTGGTTTATTAGAATATTTGTTTAAACTTCTCTTGGGACATTGTTTAGATGTTAAAGTTTAGTTATGTTTGGAATATTTGAGTTTGAAGTTATTTGGATAAGTATACTTGGGTTGATGTAGTTTAAAGTTTATATTTGAGGATTTAGAAGTCGCATTACTTTGAGCAGTGTTGGAAATTGGACAAAAATCCGATTACAAGGAAGGTTAGTGTCGTTTCACCTTGAAAGCCTTGGTGAAGAGCTTGAGGTGTGAATTGACGGTCGTGCACTGGAGTGGGTTTTGGGGCGTGACAGCGATTCTTGTAAATCCTAGCAATGCTAATAATATAAAATGCATATTATGTGGTAGAGTTACAAATGCAAGAATTAATATACACAAAGTCCATATAGCCGGTATCAAGGGGAAGGATGTGAAACCATGCCTTACAGTAAGTGAGGAGCAAAAAACCAAATGTCGTGAGACACTTGAAGAGAACAAGTCTAAAAAGGTAGAGAAACTATTGAATGTTGCTAGATTAAAGAGATTGTCTTATTATGTCTTTGTCTACATGTGAGGAAAAAGAAGAAGAAAAAGAAGAAGATCGAAGAAGAAATTTCTATTATTAAGGGAAGGACAAGGAAAAGACCTATTAATGTGGGTGTCATTAATCAATTTGCAAGGCGAATCAAAGTTGATGATGCTTCTATGAGTACAAGTAAGAAAATGAAACAACAAAATGTTAATTATGTAATTTTCAAGAAAATATTACTTGAAGTTCATCAAAATTTGGCAAGATGGGTATATGAAGCCGGGATTCCTTTTAATGCCATTGAAATTGATAGCTTCAAAAGATTTGTTGAAGCTCTTGGTCAATATGGCCTGGGTTATACTCCTTCTTAATATCAACTAAGAGCCACTTTTGAAGGAAGAGGTGGAAAAAACAAAAGAAATACTCAAGAAGCAAGAAGAAGAGTATAAAAAATAATGGATGTTCTATCATGACCGATGCTTTGAGTGATAGAAAAAGAAGAATCATCATGAATTTATGTGTGAATTGTAAACTAGGAACCACATTTTTTTCTTCAAAGGAAGCTTTAGATGATGCTCAAGTCAATAAATATTTGACTATGTGAACGAATGTATTAAAGATATTGGGCATGAAAATGTGCTTCAAATTGTGGCCGAAAATGCTTTCAATAATATGGTTGCCACAAATTTGTTAGCATTAGAATTGCCTAACATTTTTTGGACATCATGTGCTACTCACACCATAAACCTTATGCTTAAAGGAATCTCTACACTACCTATCTTCAAAGGAGTGGTTGATAAGGCCAAATCTTTCACTATTTTCATCTATGCACATCATAAGACTTTGGCATTTATGAGAAAGTTTACCAAAAAAGAGATTGATCGTCCGGGAGTCACTAGGTTTGCAACTTATTTCCTAACATTGCAAGTTTGCTTGATAAAGAAACAAGAATTAAGAAATATGATGACGAGCAATGAATGAGATAACACTAAATGGTCAAGGAGCAAAAAGAGAAAATAAGCATTTTATATTATTGTTCCCAATGATTTTTGGAACTCAATAGAATTGTATTTGAGGGTATTCACTCCATTAGTGAAAGTGCTTAGACTTGTTGATGGAGAGGAGAAGTCTTCTATAAAACCCGGAAAAAAATACAATTTTTCTGAAAAATGGCAAAACGGTAACCTGTCGTTGTAGTACAGGTTGAAAACCTGAGATTTTCTAGATCTCGGATGACAAAACGGACTTCATCTTTGGAATCGTTTCACGAAATCTAGTTACCCAGACGAATTTCATCAAATTCCGATATAGTCATAATTTTCACGTTTTTCGAAGTGACGGGTGTCCAATGGACCTTAAAAAAATTAGATTTTTGAAGAGAATCTTGGAAGTTGTAAACTAATTTAAAGAAACTTCATATAAGATAATTTGAACTTTAACCAAGACGAAATAAATTGTTTCGGGACAAAAACAAACCCGAGAAATGGGGGACACATGGCGCGATGTGAGCCATGTATCCAAAGTATAAAAAGGAGAAAATATCTCATTTGGGAAAGATCTCCCATTTCTGATTTTTTTTTCAAACGTTAGAGAGAGAGAGGAGGAGGAGAAAAGCCAAGAGTTCCTTCTGCGATTTCTCAGGGTTTTGTTAGTCGGAATTCGTCAGGTCCAGAACTAAAATTCATCATCTCGACGAAGGCTACCCATAGACACCAAAAATGAGAGATTTCACCAAAGATTCAAAACAAAAGAGGAGATTTGGGGGAAATCAAAGTTTTCGGGTTATGAGATGTTTTGAAGCTTCCTAACGGTGTTTCCTACACTCCAAAAGGTAGGGATTCTTCATATTTTGATTTTATTCCTACCTTTGGGCTGAATTGGGATTGTTTTGAAGCTGATTTTGGGTTGAGTTTGGGACGGTTTTTGTGTCATGTTATGGCATGTTTTGTGGCTTTAACTCGGACGGTTTTGGTGGTCGGTTTTGTGGTTTTGCTTGGGAAGAGGTTAGGGCATGTTTAAGAACTTGTTTTGGGTCAAAATTTGGTGTACAATAGCTACCCATAATGTTCTTGGGCACGCTATTGCATGAAAGCCACGCTATTGAGTGGCTGGGCTTCAAAGCTGCTGACCTCGAGTCTGAGTGCGTGGTTTGAAGCAGTGCATAACCCACACGCACATCACTTTAAGCCTCTGACTTTAATGTCGTATTTTACCGTGAGACTCCGATTTGCACGTTCTTGGACTCTATGGAAAGCTCTTTGACTCTATAATATGGCCTTATGCTGGTGGATGGAATTTGGTGCTCACATCTTTACTGAAAATTTGATTGTTGTACTAAGTGTTCTATTGTATTGACATGTGATGTGAAAAATGACCCCACATACTGTCCGGATTTTGGGACTGGTTTTCAATCAAGAAAAATGGGGAAATTGGACTAGTTTCCTTCATGGAAATTGTAACTACATCAGTGAACTTGATGTTAGGCTTTTGAATCACCCAAATTGAACCTCTATAACTCGAGTTATTGTCCATTTTCAGGGACTGCCATAGGCTGCCCTGTTTGACCCCATACACTGTATAGATTTCAGGACTGATTTCTAGTTGGGAAATATAAGGAATTTGAACTAGTGTTTTACATGGAAATTATAGTTGCATCTGTAAACTTGATGTAGACTTCTGAATCACCCAAATTAGACCTATACAACTCAAGTTATGGTCTATTTCTCGGGACTGCTACAGCTTAGGTTGTTTAATGGTTTGTGTCCAGTTTTTGGGACCGTTAGGGGATTGGTTTCTGAACTTAGTTCGGAACTATTTTGTAGTCTATTATGGCTTGATTGTGAGGGTGTTGTTGCGTAATATGGAATGACACGTTGTATGTTGATGTTGATATATGTGTGCATGATATATTGACATAAATGAAGTATTGTATGGACATTATATGCTTATTAATATAATTGTTCATGATGCATTTGTGAAATGCATGAGTGGAGTTGTCCATATAGCATTCATCATATATGTGACATGGTATAGACATGCAATAGTGCATCACATTGCATATGCACTAGAAACATCGCATTGCATGGGTGCGAGTGCATAGTTGGTAAATCGACACTGCATGTGGTGTTTGATTAGGTGGGCTCGATAAATGGGACAACGTCCAACGGAGTCGCACGATTGATTAAAATGGCAAAGAAAATATGTGTCGGGTATCAACAAGAAGAGATAGATCCTCCTTCGAGTGAAAAGCCCACCAATTATGGTCGGTCCCCAATCCGCAAAGGTCGAAAAGTGTCCGCTTTACTGAGTCTCGCGATGAGACACCAAAAATCCGCTACCCACTAAAAGGCGCATAATTTTGAATATAAATGATCATCAGGTTGCATCATCCAAAATATTTTTTGTTTATAAACAACAAAATTTTGTTTTGAAAAATACCTGATGTCATCCGGAATGACTCGCTTATCACATATGGGCTTAGGCGTTGTGTGAGAAAGTCAGTGAGGACTCGAGCGCATGGTACATAACGAGTCGCATCTCATTTCATGGCATGACATGACATGTAGGATTCTATATAGAATTTGGCATGTTCTTATTGGAATGTGAATGAAAAATGTTGAGTGAACATTGCATATACACTTAGGTGGAGAGTAACCCTTATAGGAGTTATCCTTACTAGGCATTGCTCACCCCGTCGTGGGACCCCCTTTCAGGTACAGGTCATACGTAGGCGACTGACCCTCATCCGGGATCGTATGTGCGAAGAAGGCCGACATATGGCCTTAATAAATCCTTTTGTAGAAAGTGCTTGAAACAACTTGTTCTAGCACGTAATTTTATATAAAAGAATTGTAATTAAATTCTTTAGACTATTGCCAATATGGTTGGGTTTGTAATGGTAAGAGAGTTGTGATCGGACTCTTACGGACTGTATTTAAGTGTATTATTATCATATTTTGAACTTAAATATGGATAAATGGGTCCCGATAAATGGGCCACAACGGTGTGATATCGAGCTATACGATATCCACAAGTATTCCGCAAGTTGATGAATAATCAACGGACCTTCGGATTTTTGGGTGTCACACCTTCAATGGGCTTTGTTTATGGAGAGCTACTAAAGGCAAATTGTGACATTAAAAAGATATTGAAGAAGGAATGTGACTATATGCCAATCTTCAACATTATTGATGCAAAAAACAAGGATCGTCTTGGGAGTCCACTTCATAAAATGGCTTACTTTTTTAATCCATTTTACTTCTTCGAGAACTCACATATCAAAGATGATCCATTGATAACAAATAATGTGATCATTTGTGTTGAGAAGTTCTTTTTCGATGCTCAAATGCAACACCATGTGATAAATACCAAATTACAAAAGTACACTAAAAAAATGTGCATTTGGAAAAAAAACTAACAATAAGTTGATGTGAAAACAATGATGCAACTTATAATCTGGGTATGTTGATATTATTCTTTTTTTTTTTCATGTTAATATATTACACACACACACCACACATATATATCATATTACATATAACAATTTTCTCACTCTCTTTCTTATATATATATATATATATATATATATATATACTAATTAATTGGTGGGACTTCTATGGAAATGAAACACAAAATTTGAAAATAATGACAAAAAGATCCTTGGTTTAACTACTAGTTCATTGTGGTGTGAAAAAAATTGGAATGTCTTTGAAGGAGGGGTACCACTCACATTGTTATATATTAAATTATTACTGTTAGTGGTTGCGAGGTAATTTAATCATTTATAAAGTATACTAAATTTTTCTAACTTTTTCTTATGTAGGTGCACACCAAGAAAAGAAATAGACTAGACACCTTAAGGATGAACAATCTAACCTATGTTCAATTTAATGCAAGATTGATGAATAAGAAAAAGAATTGTAATAAATTAGAGACTCTACTAGCAAATGATGCTAGTAATGCACAATCATGGATTTTCGAAGGTTATGATGATGATGAAAATGATGATGAGATGGAGAATGATATGTTACCACCTAAAAAAAGTTCTAGAAACGCTCAAGTTGAAATTAGAAAGCCCGAAGAAAATGATTTTGTATCGGATGACATGAAAAATGAGTTGGATAAAGATGTAGATATTAAATTGGAGTTCGATAAAGAATCGGACAAGAGTTAGATTATGGTAATAGCTAAAATATATATTAATATAACAATTATTAGGTATTTGTAGGTTTGTAATATATATGTTTTGAAACTAATTTGTTATTGAAAACTTGGAAAACATGAATTTCCATAAATTTATTATGATAAATTACATGTTAATTCATGTTTATTACACATACAAAGATAATATTGTTATGAAATACATGAATGAATATTCATTATATTCAACGTAACCTATATACATCAACGTATATTCAATGTATCTATTATGGCACATTCGTAACCTACACATTCGTAACCTATATACATCAATGTATATTCAATGTACCTATTATGACACATTCGTAACCTACATTCTACGTATGAATGCCCATCTCCCTATTCAATGTATATAAGAGAATGAAAGTGAAAATAAAATTGCTCCTCTGACTTTCTCTACCATCTTTTTGGTGCTTATCTACTTTCTCTTCTTAATCTCTCTATTCTCTCTATTATATTCTTGCAACGCAATATTTTACAATACGTAATCAGCACAAAGATCTACCAATTGAGTAAATATTTTGTGCAAGGTGAGTATTTTTTTTATTAATCAACTTATATTTCATCTTCTTCTATCAATTCTTTTCTTTTTTTCTTTCGCCCTCGAAGCCACCTCCAACCTAAAAGATCGCTCGCTTCCTAAGGGCGGTGGATATTTGAAAATCCTTCTAATTAATTTAAGGATTCATTTGTTTTGCAAGAATTATGGCAAATATTGAAAAGCCCAAATTCCACATCCTCGAAGTGAGTGGAAATAATTATCTATCCTGGTGCCTCATTACGGAAATGCACCTCCAAGGGCAAGATCTAATCTACTACGTAAGACTTTAACCTCAAATGCAAGAGCAAAAGCAACGCACTCTATTTTTATTCGTCAGTTTATTTGCATGAGAGCCTCTGCATCAATATTTATCCGTTCGAGACCCTCAAACCTTGTGGGAAGAGGCTCAAGGATAGGTATGATCATACTTAGACTGTTATCCTTCCTCAAGCAATAATATGACTGCAAAATCTCATCACAAGATTTAAATCGTTGTCTCGACTATAACTCCGCTTTATTTGGATATTGTTTCTGCTTGAGTTATACCTGGGCATCAAGCTCATCGATGCGGAATCATAGGAGAAAACTTTCTCCACCTTCCATGCTTCGAATATTGTATTGCAACAATAATACCGACAACGTCAATTTGCCGTTATTACCCGATTAATTTTTTGTGCTCTCATCACGAGCAAACTAATGAATTGCCGCCAAAATCATGATCTTAGACCTCGCTGCTCAAAAGCATTGTTCGGCTAATAAAACTCGAGAAAATTATTGGCCATTTTAAAGGGCCACAAGCCGCAGCAAGAATATAATCCCCCGAACGGGTGGCGTAAAATTTAACCGCCTAGGGATCTAACTTTCGCCCGAATCATGACAAAGAAAGGAAGCCAAAGAAGGTGACTAATGAGTATTTGCCATCGGCTGTGGCATGATTGGGCACCGGTCACGTACCGTTGTACGCCCAAAGCACTTTGTTGGATCTAAGATGTTTGTTTGCTCGACAAGGCATCAACGCATGTACCATATTTCGAGTAGACATTTTTCTCGAGTATGACATTACGTAAGACACATGTCCATACAATATTTGGTCCTATTCCGATTATTGATGGTTTCGGGAATGCCACGATTGTTTTGTCAAAAGGTACCATCCTGCATATTGAGAATGCATTTCTAAGCAGTAGATCAAAAAGGAATCTACTTAGCTTCAAAGATGTACGTTGTAATGGGTACCATGTTGAGACTATTTATGAGCAAAATAAAGAATATATTGGCATTACTCTATAAGACGCCCTCGAAGACATCCATGGTAAGCTAAAAGCTTCTTCTATGGGTTTGTATTGTGTCATGATTAAGGCCGTTGAAAACCTACTCCACCATATCTTGAAGATTGCAAATCCCCGATCGCTTGATTATGGCATGACGCCTTGCAGTGGTCACCCTAGCGCTACAACAATGATGCGTAGAATAATCCGTATCACAAAAGGGCACCTCTTAAAGGATACAAAGGCTTGTTGTGTCCAAAGATTATAATTGTGAAGTTTCTGGTTTCACAAGGAAACTCATTATCAAACCTTCTATAACAAAGGTTGATCTTGACCCTTTATTCTCGGCAAAGAATTCAGGTGATATTTGCTGATCTAATACAATCCAATTAAGTAATCATTTATTATTTTATGGTACTAGTGGACGCGATCCTATAGATGGTCCCATGTTTGTTCATTATCTACGCCATAATGTTACCTTTGCATCGCTTATTTCATGCTAGATTATAAAACTGGCACAATTCCTCGATTATCCAATTAAAGGTATAAGGATGGATAATGCCGGGTGAATTTACATCAAAGAGTTTTGATACATATTGTGCTTCACATCGAATCGAGGTTGAGCACCCGGTCGCATATGTTCATACTCAAAATGGATTGGAAGAATCCTTGATTAAACATATACAAATCATTGCCCGCACTCTATTATTGAGAACGAATCTCAACGATACAACATGGGGTCATGCCGTTTTGCATGCGGCTGCCCTAATAAGATTGCGCCCCACTGCTAGTCTCCTACAATCTCCCTTTAAATGGCTCTGGTTATGAACCCGAGCATTTCACATTTACGCACCTTTGGTCAGGCAAGCATGTGTGCCTACGCACCACCAAAAGAACGAAAATGGTCCAACATCAAGCCAGCATTTATGTTGGGTTTAATTCACCGTCCATCATTAGGTTCTTGGAACCGACTACTGGTGATCTTTTTACTGCCAGATTCGCAGATTGTCATTTCAATGAGACTATGTTTCCATCGATTGGGACACCTAAAATTGAAATGGCTGTGAAGCAAAAACCAGTTAAGGTTTTCTCCTGGAATGAGAAAAATTTATCTCAATTCGACTCCTAAGAACTCCCGAAAGTGCGAAACGAGGTGCAACAAGATAATCCATTTACGCTATAGCCACCAGACTGATGCATTTAATGATGCTACTAAGGTAACGAAACTTCATTCCACCAGAATGCTCCAACGGATAGTCGTCAATGGCGCGACGTTAAATGGGATGAAAACCCCCACAATTGAAGTTGCCGTAGACCAATAGGATCAAAAGACACTGCTCGAAACGAAGGAAAGAATCAAGACCCACTTCGAAGAGCCCGGTGTCAGGTTACTTAAAGAGCTTAATGCCCTTGAAGAGGCACAAACCCATGAAAAGATCACTCAACCCTGTGAATATCGAGAATTCCATTACATATTGTAATGAGATTTCGATCGAAATAAAATCATTATTGATGATATTTTTGCATTCTCGCTGCTCATAAAATTATGGATGATGATCAGGAGTCGCAATCTATTATTGAATGCCTTTAAAAGGCAAGATTGGTTCATGGAGAATAATTAAGGCTCGAATTAGCTCCTAGCTAAACGAGAGGTTTTTTGACCCATAACTCGCATCCTCGAGCACGTAAACTCGCTGGTTATAAATGGGTATTTGTCCGAAACGAAATGAGAAAAACGAGGTTGTCGTGGCAAAGCTTGACTCATTACCTGTTGATTCTCCTGCAGACCTGATTGATTATGATGAGACATATTCACATGTGATGATATGATTACATTTCGCTTTTCATTAGTCCGGTAATCTTGAAAAATTGGAAATGCATCTTATGGACATCATGGACTAGATATCTATATGGCTCATTAGACTGTGATATTTATACGAAAATTCCCGGTGATTCAAAATGCCCGACGACGACTTCGCGAACTTATTCTCTCAATAAAATTGCAAAGATCTTTTGTACTCTGCTAAAGCAATCCTACGCATGTGGTATCAACGCCTAAGTGAGTACCTAATTAAGGAAAGGTACAAGCATCGATCCTATCTCAAGCTTCATGCGTGTTTATTAAGAAATCGAAACCGGATTTGCTATTGTAGCAGCTTATGTCGATTTATATAAATTTAATTGAACTCCATTAAGAGTTAAATAAAACTGCTGAAGATTTTAAAAAGAATTTGAAGTTAAAGATTTGGGTAAAACCAAACTTTGTCTTGGTCTACAGCTTGAGCATAAAGCAAATGGAATAATCTTCCATCAATCATCATACATTGAAAGATTACTTACAAGCTTAACATGGACAAGGCTCACCCATTGAGCACCCTATGGTTGTAAGGTCTCTAGATCTCAAAAGGATCAGCCATTCTGTGAGAACTGGATGAAGAGATACTTGGTCCTGAAGTACCATATCTCAATGCAATTGGGGCTTTGATGTACTTGGCACAATGTACGAGACCAGGCATCGCTTTTGCAATAAATTTATGGGCACGTTTTAGTTATGAGCCAACTCGGAGACACTGGAATGGAATTAAACATATTTTTCGTTATCTCCGAGGAACCATAGATTTGGGATTATATTATTCCAAGGAATCTACTACCGGTTTAGTCGATATTCTCGAGCGTCGGATATAGATCCGATCCATAAAGCTCGCCTCAAACGTTATTTATTTTGTTATAATGGCACCGCCATTTCTCAGCGTTTCACGGGTTAAATCGCTAGTAGCTACATCTTTCTAACCACTCGGCATCATTGCTTTATATGAAGTCGAAGAGAGTGTGTTTGGTTAAGATCCATTATAACACATATTCACAATTTTGTCATACACAGTGCTACAAATTCTCCCACTATAATTTACGAAGATAATGCTGCTTATGTCGCATGTTGTGGGAGGATATATCAAAGGTGATAGGACTCAAGCATATCTCGCTCGAAATTTTTCTATACTCATGAACTAAGAAAGTCGACAAATTGATGTTGGAACATTCAATCCATAAATAATCTTACAAATCTTTTTACTCAAATCATTGCCAACGCTAACTTTTGAGAAATTAGTATATGGCATTGGTATGCATGAAGTTCATAAGATGCAAGATTAACTAAGCCTCAAAGAAGGGCTATATAGCTCAAATCAGCTGTATCAAGACTCTTTCCCTTTTGTCCTGCCATTCCATTGGGTTTTTCCTAGCTTAAGGTTTTAATGAGGCAATTAATGCATCCATAAAAGGGAGAGATCATAAATATCTATGCACCAGACTCTTCCCTTTGTCCTGCTTTTGTCCCAATCGTGGCTTTTTCCTGGGCTTAAGGTTTTTAATGAGGCAAAGATTATTCAATGCAATATTCATGAATACAATGAATATTCACAGGAGCTATATGAAATACATGAATGAATATTCATTATATTCAACGTAATCTATACATCAACGTATATATTCAATCGCATCTATTACAAGACATTCAGAACCTACATCTCTAATGATGAATGTCCATCTCCTCATTCAATGTATATGCAGAATGAAAGTAAAAATAAAATTGATCTTTCCCTCGACTTCACCATCTATTATCTACTTTCTTAATCTCTCTCTATTCTCTCTATTATATTCTTGCAACGCAATATTTTACAATAAATATAGACTTATATATATTTTAATATTTAAAATATGAATTATTTTGTTTATTTAATAGTCTTATAGCAATTAAAATAATAATATAATTGTTAAACACCTTTTCAAGCCTAGGCTTCACATAGGCACGCCTAAGCTCGTAAGACTTAAGGCTTGACCTTATTGTTTTGTTACGCCTTATACTTTTTAGAACATTGCACACCATTAAAGTTTTTACTTATCTGTCATCCTTATTATTTATTAAATCATTTGCCCCTCAAAGGGCCTTTTTTTCACTGATTTCTTTTACACTAAAGAATTTTTTTCTAATTACTTGATATATATATATATATATACTGAATTAAATCTTTTTGGTAAATGAAAGATTCTTATTAATAGACCCTGATAATATGTATGCATGGGTTTATAAAATAAGATTTTTTTTTTTTTTTTTTTGTAAGAGAAAAAGTGCAAAGAGAAAGAAAAGAAAAGAAACGAAAGTTAAATATTTTAAAAAATAATAATTTTATTGATTCAAAATAGTAATATATCATAGAATATAAATACAAATTCGCTAAAAACAATGACTTCAGCTCTGCAACATTTTGACAACCATAATATGATTTATTATCTTTATTTATCGACATGCTTTCATTCATTAATCTTCTACACGCAACATATGTGCTCGCAACTAAACAACTTAAAACAAAAAGTTGTCAGAACAAAACGACACGCAAAACCCAATCGCTACACAGCATTTATAAAATCACAAAAAAACATTTAAAAAAAATTAAACTTAGATCTATGTGAAATAACCACTTTGTTAAAAATAAATCAATAAAAATATGTGTAGACCGATTTTAGTAAAAAAAAAAAAAAACCAAAAATCACTCTTCATTGCTTAAGAAAAATAAGTGGTTGGAATAAGTGGTTGGAAGATAAAGCTGAGAGAAAAAAAATGTTAGGGGTTTTTCACTCCAAACCTGGAAAAAAGTTAAATATAATAAGATCATACGGAGTTATTCAAAACATACTAAAATTTAATTATATTTGATTTTTTAAAAAAAATTATGGTTAATTTGGAATTTGAAAAGTATTAAAGAAAGAAAATTGAGAGAACAAGTGGAATAAAAGAAATTTTGGAGAAAATTAAAAAAAAATGTTTAAACTTAATAAACTAATTCAATATGTTTATTCAAACACCTTTTATTTGTTTCTTTATGTTACATAAGTCCTAATATATTTAAAATATATAAAATTTTGAGAATTTTTATTTTATTTTATTTTATTTTTATATTTATTCCCATGAAATCAAACATGAGAAATAAATTTTGTTAGTATTTTTTTTTTCTTTAATATTTTTCGGGATCCAAATGTAGCCTTATAAATTTTAAAATTATGACATCTTTATAAATAAAATGAAATAAAATGTAAGGGCTGTAATTTAGACAAAATAAAGTAAAAAGTAAGGTACACCTAGCCGCCCTTATTTCTTTTTGTCTGATCTTTTATTCTTGTAGGCTATTTTCGTCTAGTAAAGAGGATGATTTTTTTTATCTTTTCTGAGCATGAAATTATCCCTTTTAATTATTTTTTTTCATTTTATTGTTTAATAAAATGGTTATTTGATTTAAGTTTTATTTTATTTTTTGTATTATCGTTATTTTATCGACATTTGATTTATTACCGTTTTATCGATGTTTGATTTATCATCGGCTTTGTTATAATACAGTATTATTCGTCATCTTATTACTGTGATTTTATCGATATTTAAAACGATCTGCATGCGAAATATATTTCATTAATTGAATATATCAAATTATATTTATTAATAAATTAAATATTATAGTCATTATTTTATTAAATTTATAAATTTTATTATGATTTATTATATTATTAAATTGAATATTATTGCATCTTATAAAATGAATCAATCATAAAAAGTGAGGTGAAAACATGTTTTTTTTTTTTTGAAAGAAACATCTTGGATCTATCTATATAGTATAAGAATGAGAAATCACAATCACAATCACAATCACGCCCCTCCACTTTATACTAAACATATTGATTTTTTTTTTTTTTTTTTTTTGAATCTTGAAAAAGGTGGAAAAAAAAAAGGAGAGAGTAGTGACCAACTAAGTTATGGGGAAAAAAGATTTAGGTATTGTCGAACAGAATTGGCCTTCGATTTTGATGATATGGTTTTTTTTCTTTTTCACTGAGCACAAACTTCATTCGTCCTTCCATTTACTGTTTGGGTCAAAAGAAAATCATCACGGTCAAATGCACCCTCCCCCATTTTCAACCATTTTTCCAATGCACCCCTCTTCTCTTCTATTCTCTCTCCTCTTTTAAACCCTAACACCGACCCACCACCCACTAGCATTACTGCTTTTTTTTTAAAGGCAATTATGTAATATTTCTTTTCAATTTTACTTAATATTTTATTTTTATTTTCTAAAAGAAAATGCTTAAACCAAAAATATCTATTCAAATTTGTTTTCAAAAATTGTTCTTTATGACATTTTGACGAATTTGTGAAATCTCACACAAGACAAGGGAGAGAGTTCTAATGTTATATATTTCTAACATTTATTCTATTAGTATTTACTTCTATTCATTTTTATATATCATGATCTAATATTTTATTCTTACAAATATTTTATCATGATTCTGGTTTTTCATATGTCTATTCAACCTTTTTATTATTTGAGCCAAAAAATTATTCTATTGTTTTGTTGATAGTCAAATCCTTCTTCACCCAAGTTTAAAAGTTTATTAGATCTCATCATAGTATTTGTTTGTTCAATCCACAATTTTATGATACACAACAAATAGTATTTGTAACATCCCGTATTAAATACTCAAAGAAATTTTGATCCATGTAGATAATTAGGTAAATGAAAATTCCTGACCTTTAGTAAATGGTTAGGTGTAGATGACTAATGACTGATTTTTCAATACTATAATCGATTTTTCTATCAAACAATTGTTTTTATTCTAAAATGTTATTTAGGATTATTTTCTAAAATCATTATTAAACAAAGTACAATTTATTTTGTTGCTTGAAAATGGATTTTCGGAAAAAGAACCATGGTAATGATTTTAATTTTCAAATTTCTAGGTAAATTGAAAAGAAAAAAATATATATAATAACAAATTTATCACAAATTCGTCCATAAGCCTAACTCATTGATTAAAGTGTTAACGTGCAATTTATATTAAAAAGTGATTAACTTTTAAAAAAATGATCACAATTTATTTTATTAAAATCGTTGAAATATATTTGTAGTACCTATTTAGATTAAGTAAGAGTCTCATATAAATTTATATTTTTAACTTTAATTAAAAATGACAACATAAGTAAAATTATGTTATTTATAAAAGTTTGATTAAAACGAAAATAAATTTTTGTATATACTAAAATAAAATATTAATTTTTTTATAATATTAGATTTTTTATTGACATTGAAAATAAATTATGATTTTTAAAATTTTGACCATACTTTTTATATAAAATATAAGGCTTTCATCAATAACAGACTAAGGCATCCCAAACGCTTTCCCAATGGACTAAAACACACCGAGGCTCTGCTAATTTGATAAAATCTTCTTAGTTGAAATCTAGAATTCAATTTCCATATAGAAAGCCATTACGTTCCATAACATACTGTCGAAGTAATTTAGAGATCTCCTTATCTGGGTTATGTCAAATGCAATGTTGATGCCTTGGTCTTCTACAATTCTCAGACTGTCGGTTTTAATTTCATCATTCGCAATGAATAAGGTGAAACAGTTAGCACAAGTAAAGGTCGGATATGTGGATCAAAGGTAACCATTGAAGCAAAGGTCTTCTTGGGGTGACGTGAGACCCTTTGTTGGTTAAAAAATCAAGGAGTTCAATGAGTTATGGTTGAATCATATCGTAGTATGCTGGTTTAGGCGTTGAATAATCCTTGTATTAGCCAATCATATACTAGATTAATTTTGAAGAATTATCGTTTCCTTATATAAGAGCTACACGAGTGTATACTAGTTTTTGGTCAAAAGATCAACCAACTAGGAAGCCAATTTCCTTTCTAGGGTTGTTGGCTCTTTACCTGATTATTATCTTAATGTTATCACTTTATTCCCATCTATTTAATAAAGCTACCCTTTGTTTGAAAAAAAAAATAGAATGCGAAAAAAATATATAATGAAAAACATAAATAATTATTATTTATTACAAAAAGAATTCAATGCCATACAATGAAAGGGTAGTTTTGTAATAAAGTGATGGCAAATGGAGACGTAACTAACATAGTAACAAGAAAGAAAACAGAGGGAGAAACCGTAACGAACAACAACCATCAGAGCAGAAAGATGGAAATAGAAAGCACGTGTTATTCATTGGAGGCCAGACAGGGATACTTTCGTAATTTCATGGCCCCAAAACAAGGACAGACGCCGTATAAAATCACTTCCGTCTGCTCCCACACTCCCGTCTTTTCGTCTCTTCCTCCGTCTCTTTCTTATTCTCCTCAAAATTATATAAATTAAATTAATGTCCTTTAAAAAAAGAATGAAAACAAAAAATGGAAAAGCATAAACCAACGTGATAATAAACATGGATGGCTATTGGGAGGGGCAGTTCGGGCAGTTAATGGTGGTTCACAGCTGTCAGAGTTCGGGCAGCCAACGACGTGTACGGTTTTTGCCCTCTCGAAATCACTAAATTATTCCCTAAGGTCGCGTTTGGAACATTGTATGTTTTTTTTACGAAACAGTCAAAACACTCTGTTTTCTAAGTATCAAAATATTCATAAATTGTAAAATTGCTTTCCACCCACTCAACAAAACACCCTCCTTCGGAAATGAACAGTATTTCTTAACGGGAATGTTTTTTTTAATTTTAAAAGGTATACCCAAACAGACCATAACGACGCTGGTTTGAAGGAAATCTAGGACAGAGAAGAGAGACGACCATAGGGGGATTAGGTGGAATAACCCCAGCCATTAGATCAGGGGACCACCGTATTAAATAGAGACTTATCGGACGGTGACAAACAAAAAGATTAATTAAAGAAAAAAGGCAGCATCCCAGCAGGATTTGATTGAGATACAGAACTAGGATTTCTCATCCGGGGCATGAAATGACACTTTTGACCCTACTTGTCGCCCCTATTTTCAGGCCATCGCCATCACATTTTTTCTGGGTATCATATAAATTTTATCCGTGTTATTTCCATGGCTTTTACGTAATTGTATCGCTCACATTTTTCTGGCCATCGTTGTACCAAATTAATTTTTGGTATGACTAAGAGGGTAGTTGTGATAATTACTCACCATTTTATGATTTCTATACTCCAACAACATCTGCTGCAAATTTCTGAACAAAAGGAAAAATAACACCTCATTTCTCTCTGGGCTTATAGCTCTGATTAAATGAGTTCATATTTTGGTACATTTAATTTACCCATCAAGTGGTGTGACGTTTCTTAAATAAATCAATAACTCCGAAAGCTTTGTTTATTTTATAATAGTAGCTGTTCGGGTCAGCTTGTAATTGTAAGGACATGAACAGTGACTACAAGTCTTGAAATTACTAGAACTAGTGATTATTAGGGTCATCCCAATGCATTAAATAGCTCAGAAAATTATATATTCATCACGCACTTAATATAAATGTAAATAATTTATGAATAATAAATTGAAAAAATAATTATTTTTTTTTAAATGCCATATAATTTTAACTTGAAGAAGTGTAAGTTGATAGATCAAGGGCAGAATAATTCTACAGTGAATTGCGTATTTTTAAAGGCATCTCACAAGCTCTACATGAGAACTCCATAGCTAACTACCTAAAGATAGCTGGCACTTAATCAAATAGGCAATCACATGGCTTAAAACATACCTAAATATATAATATGTCAAAATGAATTCAATGAAGTTGAAAAAAAATAAATTTAATATTCTCGAAACTTTATCTATAAATAAATAAAAGAATGGCAAGAAAATTAAATTTAGTCTACCTAAAAATTTGAGAAAAAATGCAAAAGCAAGAAAATATAAAAGAAAATAAAAATGAAAGAAAATAAAAACATGTTTGAATTAAGCATACTATTATTATTTGCTACTTTAAAATCATTTTATTTATTTTAATTTATTAATATAGAGATAAAATAATTTAAACATATATAATATAAGTTTTTAAATAATTTTATTTATATTTGTATTACACAATTAAACATAAAAAATTATTTCCTTAACATTTTTTTCTTTTCTTAACAAAATTTGAATTTATTATAAAATAATAAAATAATTATAAATAATTGTCTGAATAGGTAATTTTTATATTTCTTGAATAAAATATAGGGCACTTTGACAGAGGGAGAAAGCACGTATTTATCCTATTTAGGCAGGAGAATATGGTAATATTGTGGAGGCTCAATTTTAAGAAAAATGGTTGATGATTGAATTTTTTTCTCAATAATGGGGAGGCATATTTATTACGAACTTGAAAATAAAACTCGACTAATAATGATTGACATTGACCCTTTCCATTTATAAATAAATAAATAAATTTAAAACAATATAATATTATTAAATATATGATATATGATATATATATATATATATATATATATATATATATATATATATATATTTTAGTTATACACAGTTGCTCCCGTCTATGTGAGCAGAGAGTAGAGCAACAAGAAAATCTCTTGACAATATCAAGAAACGGGATACCGGTGAAACCTGTTTCCACTAAAAAAATTGTTCACTCTTAAAATGGGGCTGAAATGTTCCCTCACACGTCCCATCTGCTTCTTTGCTTCTCTCCCTCTCTCTCCTCCCTCTCTTCCATGGAATCCGACAGTCGGCGATGTCTTCTCTCCGACTCCGACGGTCCTCTGAGACTCTACCGGAAATGTAACTCCTGAAACTTGTGAACCTGTTCTTTAAACGACGTCGTACCGGCTTTCTGCTTCTTCTTTGTTCGTTCGCTGGTAGCTCTGTTTTCTTTTGGTTTTGTAGTGGTTGTAGAGAGAGAGAGAGAGAGAGAGGAGCTCGTAATTCACGCTTTTTGTTGGCGTGTTTTGATCACTGAATGTTCAGTTATCGAGTTGTTTGTCTCTCGAAGCTCTTAGAATTTTGAGCTCCGATTGTCGTTTGTTATCTTTTTTTGTGGTTGATCGTTGAATTTTCCGATCTGATCGATTTATTCTAGCGGTCGGATTCATCGGTGGCAGTGGAATCGTTGGTTGGAGCTCAAATGGTTGGTAGAGGTGATTCTGTGAAGCTAAGCCTGTGAGAGAAGGAGGACTAATCGGAAGGGAGTTGAAAGGGAGGGAATCATGTTGGATCTCAATCTCAATGTTGGCTCGAGCGATTCCACTCAGAACGGAGACTCGATAGTGGGGTCGGAAAAATTTCCGGAAGGTTCCGGAACTCAAATGGACGAGTCGGGGACCTCTAACTCGTCAGTCGTGAATGCAGAAGCGTCGAGCAATGGCGGCGGCGATGACGACTCTTGCTCTACACGCGCCGGCGATGCCTTCTCCTTAAATTTCGATTTCTTGAAGGTCGGGGATTGCGGTAGTCCGAACGAAGTCGTTACGAGGCAGCTGTTCCCGATGAGTGCCGGTGGAGGAGTTGGTGGAGATTCTGTGTTTTATCAGGGGCAGTCATCGAACAATTGGATCGACCTGTCATTCAATCAGAGTGGCACTGCTGGGGGACAAGAGGTTAGAGTATCTCAACAGCAGCCGCAGCCGCAGCCGCAGCAACAGCAACAACCGGTGAAGAAGAGCAGGAGGGGACCGAGGTCCCGAAGCTCTCAGTACAGAGGAGTTACGTTCTACCGGAGGACTGGAAGATGGGAATCGCATATCTGGTTTGTTGCTTTCGTTAAATTTCAATAGGATTTCATAGAATTTGATGTGCTCATCTGCTTCGATAATTTACGAGTTCAACTAATATCACTTTGTATGTGTGTATTTTGAGAGTTGAATGGTTTTTATCTTAGTTTTGTTTTTTTGCTGCAGGGACTGTGGGAAACAAGTGTATTTGGGTATGAATATCATCTTGCTTGTTTGCTGAATTTACTGGGAACTGAATCTGTTATCATTTTCTGTTTTTGGTGTGTTTGTTGAATTTCTATATTGGGTTTTTGCTAGGTGGATTTGACACTGCCCATGCTGCGGCTAGGTACATATACTTTGTTTATAGAGAACTTTTTATCGTACTTTTAGCTTGAATCTTAAGCTGCTTTGAACCTTGTATGGATGTTCTTTAATTCGGGTTTTTTATGTGTTCCAGAGCCTATGATCGTGCCGCTATTAAGTTTCGGGGGGTTGATGCTGACATTAATTTTAATCTTAGTGATTATGATGAGGATCTGAGGCAGGTTGGGCAATGCACCTGTCTTTGTAAGAACTCTACTTATGTTGTCTTAGGGTCGATTTTAATTTGTTTTTATTAATGTGCAGATGAAGAATCTGACAAAGGAAGAATTTGTGCACATACTTCGACGGCAGAGTACCGGTTTCTCAAGGGGGAGCTCGAAATACCGTGGGGTAACACTACACAAATGTGGCCGGTGGGAAGCTCGAATGGGTCAATTCCTTGGAAAAAAGTGAGTAACCTCACCCCTTTTTTCCATTCTTTTTTGTGAAAAGAGCAAGGAACCTCACCATGGAATTATATTTCAGATTGTTCTGTTCTTTGGAGCTGTAATTATTAATTTTATACTAAAAACATTGCTATTAATTAACTTAATTCGTTTGGTACTTGGATGAATCGAGAATCGGTTTTGGATTGTTATGAATGGTATGTATTTTCTATTTCAATTTATGTTAAATAAGTATAAGAAGCTTATTTAAAAAAAAAAAAGATTGATTGGGGACCTTATTTTCATCATGGAGGTTACGATGCTTGCTTGCAGGTATATATATCTTGGGCTCTTCGACAGTGAAGTAGAAGCTGCAAGGTCCTAATGATCATGAATTACACTCTCCCTGATACTGAATTTATTACCCTGAATTCTCAACCTCAATATGGTTCTACCAACACTCTTGTCTCCATTTTGATTTTATGGAAATCAGGGCTTATGATAAGGCGGCCATCAAATGTAATGGAAGAGAAGCAGTCACCAACTTTGAGCCGAGTACTTATGAAGGGGAGATGATCCCTGAGGCCAGCAATGAAGGTATTGCTTAATCCCAATGTTTACGTTGGTTTGATATAATAATTTAATCAGCTAAAGGAACTTGTCATCATATGCAAAACTGGAGCATGTCATGTTTGCTTTTTAGTGAATGGTGTGCAAGTGAGCACCGTTTCAATGCCTAATGCAGGTAGTGATCACAATCTTGATCTGAACTTGGGGATTTCTCCTCCTTTTAGCAATAGCCCAAAGGAAACTGACAGTTTAGGGCATCTCCAATTTCACTCTGGCTCTCATGATGCCCACAATGGAAGGAGATTAATGGTAAGTTTTTTATTTAAATATTTGAATTTTCTGTGTTAAGTCTTTGTTGTTTTTAACTCAAATTTCATTGCTGGTCTAACTTTTATGTGATTTTGAACATCAATGGATCTAATAGCATAGTTGATGGACTTTGACAATGGGAGATGGAATCTTCTTCTTGTTCATCTGTTCAAAGTTAACTAGCTGTTGAGAACATGTGTCTGCTTTTAGTCTTTCCTTCTTGTGTTGGATTATCAGAGCATTAAATTGTAAATCTATTGATAATGGTTTCCTTTTTGTCCCACTTTTGCAGATGGAGAACCCTAATATGGAAACACTGGGTGACCCTTCTTTCAAAGGGCTAGTAATGACATCAGAGCACCCTCCTATGTGGACTGGTTTACATCCCAGCTTCTTTCCCGGCTATGAGGTAAAAATCTTGAATCTCATTACCTCAAGATGTTTTGTCTTTAATTTTCCTTGGATATTTTGTTCTTCCTTTTTTGTGTGTGCTTATCTGATCACAACTGATGCAAACTAAGTAGAGGATGAGAAACAGGAATTATGTTCTTGCATATCTGCTGTTCTTTTTATTCGGGGAGCTTGAGAACCATGAACATAAGATACTTTATGGAATTGCTTTAGAAATTGATCTATATGAGAAATTGATCTATATGGTATTGTCTTACAGACTTAGTTGATACTTTATGGAATTGCTTTAGAAATTGATCTATATGGTTATGTCTTACAGACTTAGTTGATACTTTAGGGAATTGCTTTAGAAGCTGATCTATATGCTTATGTCTTACAGGCTTTAGTTTGATTCATAAATAAAATATCTTGCTCTATAACATGTTTCTAAATAATGGTGAAACTGCCTGCGATTGTAGTTTATGCTTATAAAGTATTGAGTAACAATTCTGCTATAGAATGACAAAAGATATCATCCTTGAATGTCCTATGGTGGTATCAAAATGTTGGGCCCTTGTCTTGTGGAGTGGTGGTGTTGACTAATATAGCATGCTATAATCATCTGTTATGAAACTAGAGATCATTTTATCACTTGATTGCTTTACCCAGTTCTGTCAAAATTTCAGTCCTCAAAATGGGGTAGGATATGACTGATTAGTTGTGATCCAGAATGATGAAACTCAATAGAAGGGTGAAAATTTTGTATCCGTTACTTGAATTGCTGGACTATTAGAAAAAAAAGTTTGCAAAACCTCCATGTTGGAATCATCGAATTAAAATTATGCATTGTTTGTTTGGCAGGAAAGGGCAACAGAGAGAAGAATTGAAGCAAGTTCTTCACAAGGACTCCCAAACTGGGGGTGGCCAATGCATGGTCAGGTCACTGCTACTCAAATGCCATTGTTCTCTACTGCAGCATCATCAGGATTCTCATCTTCGGCTACCACTGCTCCCTCCGCTGCCATTCTTTCATCGAAACCGCCCAACACCGCAGCACACTCCATCTGTTTTACTTCATCTGTCTCAGCCGTCGCCAACCCCTCTCAATACTATTTCCAGATGAAGCCCCCACCACATTAATCCGCTCATCACCACCTCCAACCACACCCCTCATTTGTCAAAGGTGGATGGATGGGCAACCATAACAAAAATAGAGTGGTCTTCAAATTCATTTGTATGTTTCAAACGGTCAATTGTTATGCACCTATGTCTAGGTGTCTGCAACTTGTTTGGTAAAAAAACCATTGCCCATTACGCCACAGGATTATTTAGTGGTATAAAGAAAATGCTAATCCCTTTTGCCTTTGTTTGTGTAGCAACTGGGTTGATGAAATTCTATTGAACTTTCTTATTATTAGTCGTTGTTTATGATTGAGTTTCTAGTTTTTACTTCAACCTCTTTTTGTCCAATCCATTATTTAGATTATTAGTACAGTGATAATCCAAACGCACTGTAAGTTGACAGTAAATTGATGGACATCATCTCACCTCTGAGTACCACTTTTCTTCAAAACTCATGACTATTAACTTGATTTTTTTGTTTTTTCTCCTGACAAATTGTACAAAATAAGCATTTATATATATTTGGCTGATTACTTTGATGGGTAACTTTCATGACCTGGTTGTGTGATGTGTGTCATGTCATACCCCATTGGAAAATAACAATGCTTCATCTAGGCAGATGCATTATTCAAATGGCAGTTATCAATGATGATAGAGGTGAATTTAGCAGTAGCGCAAGTACGGTACGGAGAGAGAAGGAAGAAGCAAAAGGGCCCTCCCACAAGTTCACAACACACTCCATTGGTACACTGTTACTCTTACCTGATTCTTATTGTACTTTTTCAAACAATAAGGTCCTCCTGGTCTACACCTATAATTATCAAATGTGTACCGATACCTCGTAACGCTAGCACACTCATGTGCTAAAGCACTCCCCCCATCCCCGTCCTCCCGATTCCCCACCATGAAAAAGAGTGAAATTGGAGTGCTCCCAGTCCTCTTCCCATTCAATACCTCTTTGGATTTTTCAGACATAGTAGTACAGTATGCTTTGCAACTGAGCGACTAACCTTAGTGAATTTAAATGCTAAGTACATTTTTCACCATTATCCCCCATCCAGGGGTGTAGTCGGGTCAAGTCGTTTCAGAGAGATGTTTGAAAACCTTAATGAATTTAAATGCTAAGTACATTTCTAACCATTACCCCCCACCCCCATCCAGGGGGTGTAGTCCGGTCAAGTCGTTTAGAGAGATGTTTGAAACTCTGACTCGAACAATAGTTATACCCCACAAAACTTAAATTAATTAAAAATTTAATAAACATAATCAACTTGAAATCGGTTTGAATAATAAAATAATGAAGACCGGAGTTTGAGTTACACGGGAGTAGATTCACTTATTTATGCCCGATATTTTATGAAAAATATCCCATAAAAAAAAAAAAAAAGAAGGAAAAAAAAACCCTTGATATTTGATTCTTTACCAAGGGGTCCAAGACAGACTATCAGATGGGATCTTTTTTCACTTTTTCCCACAATTTTTTTGAGGATACTGCTAGTCTGGTACCCGAGGAAAAAGGAAAAAAAGAAAGAAACTATCAGCCTAAGAAGGGTAACGAAAAAACCCACACTAGTATGATTTTGATAACAGGCACAGCCTCCTTTACTTTGATTTTCAAATTTTATTTTATTTATTTGCTTTCAACTTTTTCAGCCTTTTGTACCATGCAATCGTACAGTGGCAAAAGAGTAAACATGTATTTCCCGCACCCCTCTCTCTCTCCAGTTATCTGTGTCAATTGATTTGATGGAAGCATCTTCATCTTCATCTTCATTAAAATTCTTTCTTTCTTTCTTTCTTTCTTTAATAATAATTGCTTTGAGGTTACTTTGAAATACTATTAATTATTGATGGCAGAAGATACAGTAAAAAAGCGGTCGTGTTTTTTAATCTTTGGTCACAAATGGGGGGTTGGGAGCAGCACCCCTGGGTGAAGCTAGGTAGGTGACCCCGTGAAATGCGATTGGTGGAGAGAAGCCATGTGTCAGAGCGGGTGATGAAAGTGTGGTTCTCTGCCTCTCTCTCTCTCTCTCTATTATGGGTGAGGGAACTGGGAACTGGGAACTGGGAACTGGGAAGGAGGAGAAAAGCACATGAATCCGATGTTACTGTTCATGGGTTAAATGCATCATTGTGTAGTCAAATCAATCACTTCCTTTTTTTTTTTTTAACTCCTTCTCTTATCTATCTATCTCTGAGGTTTCTTTCTGCAACCGACACGTGGCGGTCACATTTTTCTCTTCCAAACCTCCAATCCAACCTCCCTAAAATAAAAGAAAAACTTGGGGGGGTTGGTTCATGGTTGCATGGGTGTGGGGCAATGTGGGGGCTCGCCCCATTACGATTTCTCACTTTAGGCCCCTTTCATGGCTTTTTGCTTCTAGTCTTTTCAAAATTCATTTCCTAAAATAGGTTTCCCCTTCATTTTTTTTTTCTTCTCTTGGTCTTGCTTTCTCACTCTTTCCTCCTCCTATGACATGCCCTTTTCCATTTTTTAAGAAAAAATAATTTTATCCATTCAAATTTATAATAAACAGGTCCGATAAATAAATTCCTAAAACCCATAAAAAATAAAATAATATCTAAATTAATAATATAATAAATTATTTTAAACAATATAGAATTTAGCGACATATTATCTCATTCCCTATTTTAAATAGGTGTGAGATAAGATGTAACAACTTAGGGTAAAATATAATTAAAATGATGAGAGAGGGAGAGAGAGAGAGAGAGAGAGATGGGAAACTTGATGAAGAAGGATAGGGATTGTGAATAAATGCTAGATGGGGAGAATCCTTAAATTTAGGGACAGCAAGTGAAGCATGAAAATAATGGAAGTGGAAGTCCTTTATAGTTGGTGGGGGCTTTGATATTGATTTATGCCTCAACACTCTTCTCTCCCTTTCAAGTTTCACCCCATTTGTGAAAAGAAAAAGCCTTCTTTTATTTATATTTATTTTGTTGTGACCACTAGATAGATGATCATGACTTCTTTATTTCTCTACTTTACTGAACTCTACAGTTATTCCTTTTTTTTTATTTTCTTATTTTTGGTCTAGTCACTTCCATGCCATAAAAGAAGACATCAATGCACAAGTAAATGTTTTTCTTCTTTAATATTCTTTCCCATCCTATGATCCTATCCACTCCACTTGTGAAAATGACAAAACTAGCCCTCCCACTACCATATTTATTGTTTTCCTCAATTCTTTTATATATATATAATTCTCAAATACTTTTAACAAATTTTCTAATAAGAAATTTGCAAGTATGTCTAATACTTACAATGATGAAAATATAATGGAAAATTGTTTATGTTTTTAAAAATATTTTTAACATAAATTTATCCAAATAACACTAAAGAAAATCCATCTACATTTTTTAGGAGCAAAGAGCTATTTCTAGCATCCTTGCGCACCTAAAATTTTATCATCATTTTCTTTTATAATTCATGTATTTAATTTTTATTTGATTGAAGTTTTTAAAAAGTAAAAATTATTTGAGTTGAATTAAAGTTGTTATTTACATTTGAACTAAATGAGTCTAACATGAAAAAAAAATAAACAAATAAAAAACTTAAAATGATATTATTTTTTTAAATTCATTTTTTATCTTGTTCAAAAAATTATTATTATTATTATTATTTTAAAATTGATCATTTTTTAATATAATATAATAAATTATTTTCATTAAAACTCAAAATACTTACCCTTCCCTCCCATGTTCAACCTTTTTTAACATTAACACTTTAATCAACTAAATTAAGCTTGTTGAGTTCAAAAAAAACTATTTATGTTTGCTTAAAATTGACTTATATTTGACTAAGTAACTTTATCTTGATTTGACATTTCATTAAATATCTTATTTTATTTCAATTAAGAAGAGAGGTAAATGAAAATGGAAAAATAGATATTTTGATAAATCATTTAATAGGTACACTGTGGTTTAAAAATACGAAAATATCATTTATATATCGCCGATATTTCCCGCAAGGCGGCTATCCTCGGCACGATTTACAAATTAAAATCGTTTATCTGGGAAAAATCAAAAAATGTGTCAATATCGACTATATATTTCCAAGGAGTATATATCGCTTTTTTCCGATATATCCGATACAAATGTAAATGCGAAATCTAAAACAAAAAAATTGTGTCTCGACATATTGGTCGATAATCGCTATATCGCATTGTATTTTTTTTTTTTTGTTTTTTTAAATTTTTGATCCAACTACCACGATACACGCAAGCTCGAGATTTTCATTCAAAATTCAAATTTCAACTACAGATTAATCTAACTACCAATTGATCCGTGTTGATCCAACGGCCAGATTTCAATCCCTTTGATTCCAATGGCTATATTTTTTATCTAACGGTGAATTTTGAATCTTTGACTTGATTTAACGGCCATAATTGATTTATAACGGCTAGATCAAGATCTAATAGTTAGATTTGATCCAAAATCAAATCCAACGGCCATAATTGCTTAGCGTTTTTGACTAAAATCCGCTGCATTGACCAAATCTATAAATAGCCATAAAATTACTGTTTTCAAACTCATCCATTCTTTCTCAAACCTCTCAAACAATTCTTCATTTTTTGCAAAGATTGTAGAGGCCATGCATGCTCAAGACATTTACGTGACAATAATGCTCGATCTTATAATCAATATTATCTTAACACTACGCCTGATTCAAGATCGTTTTCACCAAGACAAGATCCTTCGCCAAACGTCTAAATTGGAATACATCGATCTTCATTCTGCCATGAAAGACACAAGAATGCAATATTAACTAATTATATTTCATTATTAACGCTATTCTTACACTTTTTATAAAAGATTTTACAAATTTCAAAACATTTTCATAATTTATAATATATATCGATATTCATGTAGTAATATCCACCGATATATCTCCGATATATATCCAGAAAATCAAGATCAATATATCCCGCTTTAAACCGTATATTTTTAACACCTTATTATATATATATATATATATGTTTGATTAGAACTTTTGAAAAATATTATCTTTTTAAAAAATATTATTTTATTACTGATATGACCAATAAATAAAACAAGAATAATTAATAAAGTGTTCTGAATATAACTTGATTATTAGTGAAGCACTCTTTTGGGATCTTTTACTCTATTTGATAGGTAATGTACAAATAATCAGCTTTTGACAATAGAGAAAATGTTTAAGAGCTTACTTGTAATGGCAGGTATAGTTATAGTTTCTTATATAAACTAAAAATGTGGAAGAATCCTATTAAACACCTTGTTCACTAATTTCTCAAGTGGGAAAATAAAGGACACTAACTTATATGTGTTGAGGGTAGATCTGAGAAATAAATAGAGAGAGAAAGAGATAGATGTTTATGAATTAGTTTCTACAAAAGGGCTATGTACTTTGGTTTTGTAAATCTCTCCTCCACTAGAGAAAGATAAGTGGGCTACCCATCCTACATACAATGAGCCAATTGGGAATTCACTCCCAACACCCCTATTGTCAAACATATTCTTCTATACCACTTGGGGTTTTTTTTTAACACTCCCATGAAATATAATCTCTCTCTCTCTCTCTCTCCTATGATTGAATGGAGAGAGTGAAGTATGAAGAGGAGAGCATCCATGGATTTCACTAGGTATTTGAAACACATGGTGGGCCCAAATCCAGTTGGAGTTTTCTTTTATGGGCCCCAAATAAATTTGGTTGGTAATGGGTAGGTTTGGTGGTAGAGTTGTGGGGGTTTTTTTGGGATGGTGGGACTCATTGGGATGATTAGATCTGAGATCCTTTGGGAATTCCGATTTTAAAAAACACTAAATATGTGGCACTGAATGAGACACCCTATTGGTGTTTGTAGGGATTTATATATATATATATATTGATGTTTTTGTGGGGCAAAGGCTTCCACCAATTGTCTCCAACTTTGTCTTTGGTGGCCAATTGGCATGATGAGGGTGAAGTAAGGCCAGTTTTCAGTTTTCAATGTCCCCCTGCCCCCAGTCCCCACTGCTTCTACCCTTTTGGCTGCCTATTTCATTATATAAATATTTTAGTGTGATTTTAAGGATACTAACTAGTCCTTTCCATGTCAATTGGATTAACTCTTTTATTTATTTATTTATTTATTGAATTTTTAAAAATAAATGTGTGTGTATATATATTGTATCAAATTTGAGTTATAATGTAAAAAGGTTGAGAGTATAATGGATGTTGGTGGTAAGCTTGGTGTTTCATATTGCTGCCACCAAAAATGGGAAACAAAGAATGTTGGGGGATTAAAGGCTGCAAAGAAAAAAAAATTTATGTAAAGAAAAATGTTTTACAACTCAAAACAAGTAGACGACAATGGAAGATGATCCTCTTTTGACAGGAGAATCCACCACATCTTACAACATCCTCTAGAGAAGAGCCTGCAAATTCTCTGGGCCCAATATCTGAGTTGGGTTGGGCCTCTCGATCCAGGGGCCAAGGCCCATTTCTGAGCTTTTTTCTATTCCCATGGGTTGGACCAGAAGCCCTAATAAAACCCCACCAACAGGATTTTAGAAATTCGGTCTCAAATACATCTTCCAATACCATATATACGCATTTGGCATAATTAAGTTTTACCATTATCGATCTTCCCTCTTTCTGGTTTCAAATGAGAAACAAATAAATTGAACTGTCATAAGAATATCGGCGAGTTTTGGACATATATTTTTTATTTTAAAAAAATATACTAAAATGTTTCAAAATCGTAATAACGCTCAAAATAAATAATTACAAATTACGCTGACATACACATCAAGAACGCCACACGCCGACGCAGAGCTATGACTTTTAAAAGCGAACGCCATGTGGGCCAATCACTACAGATTATCGTTTTAAAAACTAAAGCGCTATCTTCTTCACCCCCATTTGCTCTTCTTTCTTCCTTTTTCTCCTCCTCTGCTCCTTCTCTTCGATGACTTTTTGGGTTGGTTTTACAATGTATTTTGAAATTCATCCTACTATCTTTATTATATTGCATTCCTCTTCCATAGCAAGTAACCTACTTCAGTTCACCGGTTATGATGTTTTGGTTTATGCACTTCATTATTACCAATCGTTTTACTCTCTTTCTGATTTCAATCTTTTGTGGGAGTGGTGGTGGATTAAGGTAAATGTGAAAATTTAACAGGTTTCATTAGAGTAGAACACACTCACTAAATAGGTTTTGATTTATTTAGGAAAACTTCTTTATTGCTGCCAAATCTTTGAAGTTGTTATGCACCCTCTGCTCTTCCCTTACCTAAATTGCTTATGGGTGAATTATATGATTTGAGACATGATTTTTCTGATTTGGTTTAGTATATTTTGAAAATTTTCAAATTGTTTGATTTCCTTCAAATTTCTTAGAAAATTAGGATATCTTGGTATGAAATAATTGGTTAAGATAGTACCTATAGTTAATGCATGTGCTACCCCACCAAAAACCAATTATTTTCCTCGATACGCTCTCAACCGTGATATTCATTCTTCATACCCTCGGGCTTTTATCTCCAAATCCAGAAATTTCAATAGATATTTTTCCCAGGGGTAGAAAGAGTATGTATCAAGCTACCGATTTGGAAAAGGCAAAGAAGGTATGAACTTTAAAAAAAATTACAATGTCGTAGTCACCGAAGCTAAAATGAAACCCAACCCAACAAGTTTTTTATACATATTTTCATTATACCTAATATAAACACAAGGGTCTATTTGGTTCATGGTTTTTGTATCTGTTGGCATTCCACTTGGTGTGTTTGTTTTATAAGATAACTTTGGTAAAGATATTATCTTATGAATGACATTTTGTGTAGGTAAATAATGTGACTCCACTATTCATGTCATATGTTTTTATAGTGGAAAAACTGAATGATCAAAACAAATGTAAAGAAAGGGGAACAAAGTTGTTATCGCGGTCTTTGGATGTACCGCATTGATCGCACATATAATCAATTTTACATGACATACTCATGACATGTATTGATAAAGGAGGTTGAATTAGTTTCACTTGTAAAAGATCCTCAAAAGTATGACAGTGCTCCAACTTCAATACGGGACGATAATCACAGGTAACAAATGTTGAAATTGGTTGACACAACTAACGGTCATTAAATTCTGAATTGTTTGTTCAACTAGCGTTAAGCCAAAGTCAATCAATTAGTTGGTACTAAATTTATTACTTGAGGAAATTTTACTTACTGAGAATCACTCATGGGTGGGCCTAATAGCGCCTCCCAGATCTCCGAAATATACCCTAAGTAGCTTTCTGACTCAGTTATGTGATATTAAGTCTAAACGAAATTCTTGGTGAAATAAAATAAGAACTTAATTAATAATGAAACCAAGGGTAAATTAGTCATTTACCACTAAAGGATTTAATTGTCATAAGATGAAAAGATGGATGCCAAAATAGAAATTTAATAAGAGATGGGATTAAAGGCAAATATAGAAAAGATAGAATAGAGATAAAAGAAAATTGGGGGGACCAATATGCAATTATGAAAGTTAAAAGTCAAAATGAGTTTTTGTCTTGGACAAACATGGCCTTAACAAACATGGGATTTAAAGACCCAATTTGTCTCATTTGGAGACCAAAACCGTGAGAGAGAGAAGAGCAAAAAGAAAAAGAGGAAGAAGAGAAGAGGAAGAGGAAGAAGAGAAGAGGAAGAAGGAGGAACCAAGATCAAAGGTATGGAACTTGGATTTTGGTATGGAACTACATGGGCTTTTATAGCTTGGAATTGTTTTCCATACAATTGCATGGTTATTAGTTTGCCTCAAAACTCCATGGTTTCGTTACTTCCTAACCCTAGAATTCTTAAAAGTAAGCTTGGTAAAGTCCTTGAATAGGACAAGAAGCAGAAGGCTTAGAAATCTTCTTTTCGGGAGTAGATGGATTCATAGCTCAAGGGAGTAAATGAGTTGGGGTTTAGAATAAACCCAACTAATCTACATGATTGGGTTGAGTATGGATATTAAACCCAAGTGTTAGAGTGGGTTTGAGAGTGATTCATGATAAATGGTTGAAAGAAAATGTGCTATCAAAGATAAATCGAGTAGTAAGCTAGCCATAAGAGACATATGGTGGTCTTCAAGGTGTGCGAAGTATAGAGTTGAATCGTATTTCTTAAACACATGCAAATGAGAGAAAACACACACCTGTAAGATTTGTCAAGGAAATTGGTACAACTTGAACTCAGACGCACAACTCTCATTCTACATTGTTTTTGATGAATCCCACGAGACAGCTAGACTGGCACTCCGCACAACTCTGCTCGTTTTCCAAGCTTTGATCAGCTTTAGTATTTTAGCCATAACTTACTCATTTCTCATCTGATCTTGATTCAAGCGATCAATTAAAGGACTTCAAGGAGAACAAATCCTAAAGAGAAGGCATCGCCAAATCTCTGATCCTAAGTGGGCCCAAAATACACTCGAAGTGGGACCATGTGCAAACCAAACTCTGGTTTCAAAGTGTTGAACATAGAGAAGTCCGGTTGTTTCGACGCATTCTGAGAGTTCCTGTTCGAATTGGTGATTCCAGTTGGAATAGAACCCTTAGCACCTTAGCTTTAAATGAGTATAAGACATATAGTGTCAAAATATGAAGTTAAGACCCGGAAAATGAGTAATACAAACTGTCACTAGAAAAATTCCAGAATGACTAGTTGGCATGAAATGCCATAACTTTAGTTTGGATGACTGATTGATTGATTCCAATTCCATGTAGATTCATAAATAAGAAAATATGAATGAGGTGTGATCTCATAGACATCATACTTCAGTATATGAAGTGCTATATGTAATAGCCAGTGAAAGAAAATATAGAAAACAATATGTATAGATATGTCTATAAAACATGAATATGATATTAATATAGGATATGTCATAAGATACATAGGTATGTCATAAGATATGATAAGATATGATATATTATATCATAATATACAGAATAAAAGTACACAATTTGAGTAGGGTACATATGAATATAAGATTATATGTTGTGAATATATCATTGTCATATATGTTCTGTAATGTATGGAACATGATAGAAATATAGAGTGATATGAGTAGATAAAGACATGACAGAATATGTAAACGATAGGAATATAAGATGATATACCGAAAAGGAATAAAGATAACACGCTAGAACATACGCCGACAGAAAGACATAAATGATAAGAACGATAAGAGATACAAAAGATGACAAAGACAGAATGAGAACAATCGCATAAATGATAAAAATACATATGAAAATGAATGAGTGAAAGCTCACATGATAAATTATAGAAAGTACGAGGATAGCTAAATCATGATAGAAAACACACTGATATAAAGAGATATGAATATAGAAAGTCATATATGAATATATGATTACAAGAGGCATAGATGCATTCATGAAATAAGGATAGACAAAACTAAATGATAGAAAAAGATACAGAATTATATATTATATATACATATAGAACCGAAATGTGTAAAATCATAATTATGAGAACTTAATTATTGAGCATAACGATAGTATATGCATAAGCAAATATGATAACAATGATTCAAGGTCATAAACATGTACAAAAAATGTAATAAAGTCAGATTTGGTCTGCTTTTGCGACCAGAGTGATGGGACAGTATGCCTATATGAAGATACAATAGTCAAGTAAGATATCCATAGACAGATATTGAGGCCCCAGCTTGGTTCAGATGATGGAGATCCCGTTGATCGGGGCTCCAGCATGGTCAACAATGATGTAGACACCGCCTCAGACAACGACAAGACCTTCCTGCACCGATAGTGATGATGACATAGGCCCACCCAGCCCCACGTTGATGATACCTTCACAGCACAGAGATCACCGCTCAGACAAAGGATAAGATCTTCAAGATACATTCCATCCAATTTTATATTCATACATGAACCAAAAAGGAAACAGATATGTATAGAAGATATGACCTGATATGAGGTTGAAAGCTAATCGCTATGCGATGAAAGTAATGCGCACAATTACAAGAACAAGTAGTACAAAGATAAATTACAAAATACATATGAACACAAGAAAAGTACAAAAAGTATACAAAAGCACAAAGAGAGATGATAGAATAAGAACATAAACGTATACAGCTTATAGAATAGTACAGGATAACAGGATATGAAAAGTACAAGATGAACACCTAAGGTTATAAGGGCATAACAGGCGCAAGGAAAGTGAAGCAATGTAACAAACCATAGAACCGAAGATGAAAAGATTATAAACGAGACATGCTATGAAACTACAAAGAATAGGAACATTGAAAAGACATATAACAAGCGCAGATAAACACAGGATAAGTATAGGAATATGTAAAGTACTCAAATAGGAATACATAAAAAGTATAAATAAAGGAGATGCTAAAGACATAGAAACATGTGACATGAAAAAGATCGACATAATAGGGAATATCGATGATATGAATTACGTTATAGAAAAATGTTTGATATATACAACATGTATAATATGATAGTCATTATTTGTGGTTGTCCGTGCTTATGTTCCACCAAGCTGCATAGCGAGCACTGTTCTAATCCAAGATGGCACTCAAGACAAGGATAGAAGACGTGACATTCCACATCAAAGAAAAGTGAAGTCACTGCAGATAGGTGCTCACCAAATACAAGCTCCGCAGAATCTCTCGATATTTTGTAATAGAAATCAGATACGATAAGATTTGTATATAAATGTAATTTCCTATATGTGTGTATAGATTTTTACATGGACACCACTCCTGGTAGTTCTTTGGTATATGTAAATGATTTTTGTTATTAATAGAATGTCAGATACTAATGCGATAAAAGTACATCTCTAAGAACAGTCAATAAAAGTCCCAAGAAAGTATAAGATATAGTATAGATAGTCTCGCGCCCTGACTGTTCGATCTCAACCGGCCTGACCGGGATCTGGGGTGACTCCAATTGTTGTAGCTGATAGATGTGAAGTAAACGAAGATAATCAAGATTGTGAAGATGAAGCAAGTGATGAAGATGGTGACGCATGAGTCATGACTTGAGATGTTCAAGCCGACATGACATGTTCCGCCTTTCCAACTACATTAAACCAACTTGAGTGAGAATGAGCAAGGGAGATATCTCTCTATAGATATGCCCAATTGTGATGTTTCAAATAACCCAGATCTTAAGGACCTTGATCCTGATGACCCAGATGAGAGAGGAACTATTAATTATTACTTAGCACTATCACATCAGTTTGAAAATGTGGAAAGTTTTGGTAATGCTATTTCAAGTGACTAGACTCCATGGGTGAACTATAATACTAAAAACTCAAGTGGAGAATCTATAGTTGCCCAAGTTTTTACTTCCAAAGCTGCTTTGCAAGATGTTGTTAAGTTATACTCTATTAAAGCACACCAACAGTATATGGTTGTTGCATTTTCAAAAAAATTGCTAGTGTTAAGATGTAAGAAGGTCGAGGAGTGTCAATGTACATGGAAGCTTCGTGCTATGATTGTGAAAGATACATCTTTCTTTGCAATCAATAAGAATAAAGGTTCACATACTTGTGTCAATTTTTGCTTGAATCGGGACCATCAACAATTACACTCAAATTTGGTTGCTGATCATATCAAGGCAATGATTACGTACGTCACTTGTCATTAGCCGCTATCCAAGCAACTATCAGGGTGGAATTTGATATGAAACATTCGCTACAGCGCATTGGTCGAAAACATAAAGCACTTACAATCTTATTGGGGACTTCCATAAGTCATATGCATAACTACCACGCTTTCTTCATGGCATCGAGTTGTGCAACCTGATGCTGCTGTAACTTAGAAAACATTTGACAGTCATATGCATAACACCTAGGTATTTCAACACGTTTTCTAAGCGTTTCATCCATTTATTGAAGGATTCAATCATTATCAACCCATCTTGAGTATTGATGGTACACATTTGTATGGGAAGTATAAAGACACGTTAATGATTGCTATGGATCATATGGAAAATAATCATTGCTTCTACTAAGATTTCATATTACAAAAGGAGATAATATTAATAGCTGAGGTGATGATTTCGTGCTGGTTAGAAACGTTGCAACTCAACTGATGAGACTCAGACATAATAACAAACATCCAAGCATTATGGAAGCAATGACTGATGTTCATCTTGGTTGAACTGAATCATATGCATATCATAAGATTTGCATGCGTCATCTTATAAGCAACTTTATGAATCAATTCAAAAATAAAACCTTAAAGAATTTGGTGTGCATAGCAGCTTTAGCAACTGAAGTTGGAAAATTCTTTAAGCATATGGACACAATTTGGAGAATTAATTTATAAGCACAACGATGGTTTGAGGTAATCCTTTTGAGAAATGGGCACTTTCACAAGATGGAGGTCAAAGATATGGGATAATGACTACAAACATGTATGAGGATTTCAATGGTGTTCTTAAAGGACCTCGAAGCTTACCCGTAATTACATTGGTTCAATTGGCATTTTTTAAGCTTAATAGCTACTTTGTTACAAGAAGGGAACAAGGTTGTAATAGATTGACATCAGATTAGCAATATAATCCATATGTTGATGCTAAGATTAAGGCACATGTGGTGAAAGCTAGATCATTTGTGATTGTTCTTTACGATTACAACCAAGGACGATTTCATGTCAAGTCAAAGAGAGGTCAAACACATCGCTTTAACTTACATGATCATAAATGCACTTGTGGTGAGACATTTATTTATGGATTTCCTTGTAATCATATTATAGCAGCATGTCAGTTTCGCTCCGTAGATTTTCGATCATTTGTTCAAGGCTACTATAGTATTCAATCATAATGCGATGGCATGGGTAAACCTCGTTTATATTATCTTCATGAATATGAACGGCCCCGAAGGATGGTCCAATCCATCAGGTTCTTTCGAGTCAATGAAACGCGACATCACGGACGCCCTAGATCAACTCCGCTTAACAATGAAATAGACGTTAGAGAGGGAAGACTATTATTATATGTGGCTGTAGTAAACAACCCAAATACAACTACGATCTTGTCAAAATAGTGAATAAAGTCGATTGAAAAATGTATGTTTTTGGTTGTTGTTATCTTTAATAATTGCATTGTATCTATATACTAGTACTTGCTCATTTGTTAATCGTTATTGATTGTTATATGTTACAGATATGACATTCGAAGGGCCTTATGATGCAAATCCATTAGATAGATCTATCTTGGTTTTACAGGACAGACATCGGTCTCATTTAGTGGACACTACTCAGGTATGCATTTTTCATATCCTAAAATATTGTTTTTGGATTATCGCAAATTCGCGGCGGGCAGAAACTGGCTTGCTGACATTCGTAGTTTTCGTCACTCACATGTCGACAGCAGAGCGTCGGGTTCATACGAGTGGCATATGGATCCCCAGATTCGCCATATGCGATCCGCGGCTGATCCGCTTTATGGTTTGTATCACACGTATTACGTCATACCGCATCGGGCCTCATCACAGCTCAGCTTCAGCATGGCGCCTCGAGACACACATTTCATTTACCTAGTTAGTGGAGATGACGATCACATTATACGACGTCGCGAACACCCCGCCCCGATTCATACGTGGACCACCGCCACCGCACATGTGACTTTGATGTGTCAAGCCGCGTCAAGGGTTGCTAGGTGTGACTCACCGCCGACTAAGAGCTCTGGAGAGGATTCATCTGGCCAACCTACATTGTCCTGTCAGCTTATCGACTCCACCCATAAACGCAAATGATGTGACATTAGAGCGCAGTACACGTGGTTTCATCCTACCATTCCTAGGATCCTTTCTATTTGCAAACAAGAAGGGTCTGCATGTCCACATCTATTTCCACCCATTACTACTTATTCTGACATAAACTCTTACCACAAATAAGAGTGCGCCTACTACACTTATACTCAGAGCTATAATGAGCCAGTCGATAAAACTCACCAGATTTCCATTAGACATATCAAGTCACAGTATGGTTGCTAATATTTTTATAACCCACACATATAAAAGTCAATCACTAAAATGTTGCTAATATTGAATGGTTTTTTTATCCAACTCTGGTCTTGGGATAGACTACATTACGGGTCGACCAAAGAAGACTCCAACCTCACCACTTACATGACACGGCGCAAATGATGGCACTGCGCTGAGGCACAAACATATCACTAAATGAGCCTAAGGTCGAGGTCAGTCGGCCGAAAGGTATTTCAACTGACCACGTATTTTGTCGATATACCTTTATCATGGGTGCATAACCTATCTGGTGTGCTCACCTTATATTGAGACCAGTTGGATGCATAGACTCATGATCAAGTAATTATATATTAATACATATTATTTTTAGTCATATTCACAATAATGATAATGTTAGTCATATTGACATTGAGGTAAACTGTAAGTGTAATGGGAGCCATACATCGAAGAGCCAATTGCCCATCTACCTGATATATGTCCTGGCCGATCAAGATGATTGGTGCAATATGTCACTCACTTATTTCCGCCAGACGTAGAGCGACATCGTCCAAAGTGAGTCTTGCGCGCCCGGCCTTCACCACGGATCTCTCATTCTGCTCCATTAAAGCAAGAGTTACATTTGGTTTATCTGACGAGGACTAAGATAAGTACGATGGGAGACATGATCATGCACACACACACGTCGCTCTGCCACGTGTAGAAAGCGATCGTCATACTAACATTATAATGATGAGATTGTGATTCCCCAACATCCATAATTTCGAAAGTGGTATCGACATATTACACAACGTTTGATCACACCACCACTTCATAGGGATCAAATGAGGTACCATAATACAACCGCAACATCCCATTTGTTGGTAAGTAAGCATCTTTAAATTCTCAATTATTTCCAAAATTTAATGCATAGAGCAGACATTTACTTTTGTTTGGTTTGTTTTTTTAGATATTTGAGATGGTAGACATCGCTACTATATCTCATAGGGCTTCCTCATGCTTGCTATACGACATTCATCATATTGCTAGATTAGTTTTACGTCGATCGAGAGGACCATCGTGACGTGTCGACAAAATGAGCAGATTCACGTCACATGCACCACCTGATCGACCTCTCGCAGATCATCCACTGCATCAGATGCAACCGATCCCAAAGGTCATGGAGGAGAGGTGGCGGCTTATACTGCCGACTGGGTGAGCGGCGCTGGCCGCCGATCGTGGTCGTGTTACGGTCATTCCACTTACAGACTTCCATACCCGAGTATTCCAATCCACCCCTTCGAGACTCCATACCACACGAGTTTTCCACACCACCCTCCCATACTTTCATACCACCTGCGTATTTCACAACACCCCCAGAGACTTCCCCTCCACATGTCATCCCACCATTATCACCTAAACTCCGACCTTAGAGGCCACATTACCATCTACAACATCCCTACATCATTGCCTCCCATTGATGAGACCACGATTAACCTACATGCACTCTTGGGCGCATGCCCACCCAGCGACCTCAAGGCTCACGCACACGTTGGGTACCGCTCGCCATCAGATCCATTCGGCATCGCACACGCCCTATAAATAACTAGTCAGCAGATTCAGTGTCCTACAGAAAGATGTTCTCATCATGCTAATTCATCACTCATTTGATATTTATATATACTGTTATCAGAAACAAGATCCTTCCGATATATTTATACGATTTGCTTATATGTTAAATAATCAACAGTATGTATTATTATTATTCCACTTTAATTACATTTGTTTTTCTATCACCTGATTAATCGTTGAGAATCTTTATCACTATTATTTCGATAATATTGATTTAGTGAGTTAAAATGATCGATGAGTTGTTTGAATGTAATGATATTATTGTTATCATTCCACCCATCACTGATCAATCATTGTAATACAATGATAAAGATTATGATGATAGATCGTCGAATCTATATCATCATCAAAAACTGTCCCATTCTAACTGGGTAAAATAACAATGCAACAGTTATCGACTAAGGTATTAACTTACTTTTTTTTACAATATCGCAACCTCTTACTACAACATTACTGATACTCATGCTGACGTGACTAGGACACTAGTTTAAACATTATTTTGATTTTCGATTTTTTTTAGTTTTTTTTTTCAAATAAAGTATATATGTCCAAAATTCAATATCGGCCATACCTTTAAAATTTGATTACAAAGTTACAAAGGTTAGGATTTAAGACTTAAGGTTTATGATTGTCCTCATTAAAAAACTATTTAAAAAATAAGTCAATGTTTTACCCATTGAAGATAGCCAAATAACATTTCATTTTTTGCATGGGCCTGAAGGAACTCATTTGGGTGTAGGCTGCAATGTATTGAGACCGTTGTTTTATTTTATTTTATTATGGCTAAAAATAAAATAGATTCAGATGTTGGGTATAAACAGCTTTAAGAGATTTTTTTACTAATGTCCCAGAGTTGATTGTTTAGACGATAATCTGTGTCCATATATAAGGAAAAGATTTAAAGAAAGACACCATTTCTACATGTACTTTAATGAATTCAAACCTCATTCTACCTTTACACTAATGAATCTGGGTAATATATATATACATATATATATATTATCTTCTTGATGATTTAACAAGAGGTACGACTTAGAATCTTATTCATATGAACCATCCTCATCCTTGACCAATCAAATCACACTGCAACATGCTGATAATAGGATGGCATTAGGGAATCAATCCCAAATTTGAATTGAAAAACATTTTTACCAATTAAAAGTAGCAGCTGAAACACTACAGCAGCAGATTTTTGTTTACTCACTGGGACCAGGGAAGAAATCAGGGGTACAATCATCCAAACCACATTCGACATCCAATCTAATGGGCTTCAGTGGATAAGAAAAGATGCCACCTAATCCATATTTAAAATCTACAAAGTAACTGCTGCTTTTGTTTAATCACTTACTTCTTTACATTTAGCCTGCATCCCTTTTTTTCTAGCAATTCATCGTCTCTATGTTACACAAAAGTAAAGAAAATGAGCCCACATATAACTGGAGCTCTTACTGCTCCAATTATCAGCAAATGAGAAGAAATCTTGCTTCAGCCACAACCCAACCTCGCTCTGTTTCATTCCCTAAAATCCAGGCCCATTAAGAAATACAAAGGGCATGAACTACTTAGATCTATTCTGCAAATTTTCAAACTGTTCAAATATATTCATCAACCTAGTGCTTTATAACAAACTCAATTGATCTGCTTTTCAATCTATCCTTTGAGAATCCATGTAATTATAGACAGAAGAAGAAAATATTAAAAAGAAGGAAAAGTAAAAACAAAAGGGAAAAAAAAAAGGGTTGTTTCAGAATCTCATCTCTTTAGTTGAGAGAGTAGAATCCAATTATACTCTTTTTCTAAAACTGAGCAAACACTCGAAAAACAAAGGGGAGGATCAACCTGTTAGTATTTGATCGGGTACAGCACGCTTTACAACCTTCACATCAAATTTAGATCTAGGTATCTCGGTTTTTCTTCACCTGAAAAACAAAACAATTTTTAAGAATTATTCACTCATAATATTAGAACACAACATAACAGCAGTGATCTGAAACTCCATTCAGAGTTCACAAGTGTAGGAAAGACCAGCCACCTTGTAGAAATCCATCCCTTTCCTCACTAACATATCCAATCCTAGAGATCACAATTTCAACCAAAAATTGCTTCCATCATAAAAATAAATACCTGAGTTTTATCCTTACCTACAGGTTCCAAAAACCCATATTTCAGGAGTTTGATCCTTCGCCAAGCTGCCAGATGATGAGACCAGTTAAGAGTCAAATCCATCATATCTTCCACTGCTGCTGAAGATGATTTAGTCATTTTTGGTTCCCCGTTTACATCCATTGACAAGCAAGCACAAGAAACACTTCCCCCATGCAAATTAGATCCCAAATGTTCTGTTATACAGATCACCTGAAGTCGGCATCCTGAACTTTGAATCTTCATACCCAGTATAGTACTTGTTAAATCCCAGTCTTTCATTTCTAAGAAGCTCTGCCATATTCAGGTCATTTCCACTCTGGATTTCATTCCATCCATCCCAGTGGCCATTTGACATTATTGCATTTCTAGGCTGTTGAAGCGAAAGCTGAGAAAATGGGGATATATTGCTGGCTTGTGATTGCTCCATAAGCCTTGAAGGTATGCCATAAGCATCACCAAGAGGAGAGAAACCTTCCCCAATGTCAGCAAATCTTAGATTCTGCTGTGGAGAGAGAGATCTTTGCATCAATAATTGAAGTCTTGCCTCATTTTCAAAAGCACTTAGTTGTGGATGGAAATTAGATCTCATATCCAAGGCTGGATTGTTAATTCCACCAGGAAGCCTCCCTTTGCCAACAGCCAAAATGGCAGGATCTATAAATTCAATATCCCCTGCACTAGCTATATTTCCACTTGGTGTCTGATATGGGTTTCTCAACAACGAGGATGTGTCAAGTAAAAGGTTCCCTAGAAAATGACATGACAAAAGCAAGTTAAAGTCAAAGTCAAAGCAGCATAATCCAAAGAAATCGTTAATATATATATATATATATATATATATATAGCTAATGACTAACCAGAAATTGCATCAAGACTGTCTGTCCCACAGAGAAGAAAAACTAGGGTGGCGCTTCTGCTGGGAGAGAGAACCTGTGCAAAGCTAGAAATTTTGTGCCTGAAGCTGTTTAAAAACATCAGAAAGGGAGTCAGAATATTGACTAGGTGTAACAAAGGAAACAGGGTTTAGTAACATGTGAAAACCAGACCAAATGCCCTGAAGTCTGTGTGCATAGAAGAGAAGTGAAATCAAAAACATTTCAACTCAAAGATGAATCACATGCGTTCGAAGATACCACCAAAGAAGTGGGAGAGGTGACATCATAAAGGCGGCGAGTTCTGTTCTTTCTTTAATAGAAGAAAAAATCGCTCTAGTCCTTCCTATCTTTCTATCTACCCTTAAGAGCATTCCCCATACCCTTTGAAACCACCAAAAAAGGCCTAAAACCAGTAGGGGGTATGAAACACAACTTGAAGTACAACTCAAACATGAAAAAGCATTGTAAACTGCCACATGTTGGAAAATTTTTTTTACCAAAAACCAGCCCCCATTCTCCAACATAGGTTCACTAAGCCATATCACTTGTTTCAATAAATCAAATTTGTAGAAACTAATATATGATTTAGGGATATTGCAGTAAAAAACACTTGTTTTAATAAATCATTTTGGGTTATACGCATAGAGATAGATATTGGTTATAACCAGTACCTGCTAGTATTATATAGATATACACATCAAAAGATTCATAAAAAAGTACCCAGATACAAAACAGTACACACTGGATAGATGCAACATGAAACCCATGAAAAGGATCCAAACATACAGCAGAGCTGTGTAAGAATACTCAAATAACTGAAGATATGGCACTAAAAGGCATAAACAACACAAAAATCGAAGATAAAAAATCAGCACCTCCATAATTGACTAAAATCACAAACAAAAGAGGTATCCAGTATCCAGCATCCACTCCGCTAAACTCGGGAGAACATAAACAATATCCAATGCAACAAATCAGAAACAAAGATAAACTGTACATGCATATTTAATAATGGGTGTGAATAAAGCTGTACAAAATAGAACAAATTATTATCAACCAAAAATGTCAGACAATATCATTTAACAAATATCGAGGAACAGTAGACAAACAAAAGAGAAAATTTTCAGTTTTCAAAAATGCAATTAATGCTCACCAGAAATTTTATTGGATGGGATAACAGAATGCCCAGGAGTAAAATTGTCAGATTCCCCAAAAATATTGGAAGAGAAAAGACTACTATTCCCCAGTTTATCTAAAAACCGATCTCTGCTTTCGACAAAATCCTGACTGAAAGAATAATTCCTCGGCACTTGCCCAATGTTACTAAAAGATGGTTCCATATCAAATACTTGATTCTTAGATTCCTCCTGTCTAGCAAAAGAGAACCTGGATTGATTGCTGTTTTGTACTTTCCAGGAGCCTGATTTTTGAAGAGAACTATGCTGTTTATCAGTTTCACCAAACAAGTGAGCCAAAGTCTGAGGTGAAGTCATTGAGTTATCCCATGCATCAAAGTCCAACGATAATATATTTGAGATTATGCTGTTCTCTCCCACATCCATGGTAGCACTTGCATTGGCCCTATCAAAACCAGCAGAATTACCCACTCTCTTCTCAGGGAATCCATTAGATATCACTGAAGCCCCAGGTGCATGGGTAAGTGAACCTTCACTAAATTTCCTGCCTACATATATAGGGTCTGCATTAAAACCGACACCATTATTTATATCATCATGTTGAGAAGATTTACCCCTTAAATCATTTGAATGATGGAGCAGATGTGATGAATTAGGCAAATAAGTCGTCCCACTAACAACTTCCGAATCTTTGATTCTTTGATTATCAAAGGACAGTAAATCATCTTCAATTTCAGAACATGTATTAGGCGCAACTTGAGTTTGTGAGTCTAATCTCCAATCATTTTGTTCATCTGGAACACACACACCGCCACGGTTGTTGAAATTCTTCCCTGGAAAACGAGGCAAAGACTTTAAATTGTTCAGCATTAAAGGCCAGATCCGGCTCGTGCTCAGTCAGATGCTATCGAGAGTAGAGCCAACAGTTCCCGAAACACAACAGATGTCACCATTGCTGCTCAACATCACATGACATTCTCTGCACACACGGTCGTTCCTGCAACTCCCATTAAGTAGTAACATTGCTCCTCTTTCAGAACCAGAGCAATTAGTCTGTCTGGTGAAGTCAAAAGAATTAGAGACTTCGGGAGATAGACTAATGCCTTGGTCATTATCCTTCGATGTTGGTGGACAAGATAACTGGCTTCCCAAAGGCAAAGAAGAAGGAGCTACATCTGTAATCAGTCCCTCTGATGCATCCATACTAATATGCTGTTTAACTGATTCCGGGCACTCTAGTTTTCCTTTAGGATTTATTGAACAATTTTCTTCATTCAATATTGGCTTCTTCCCTACTTCACTGTGCAACGCAACAGCCTGGGTCGTATGAGGCAGTGTTGTGCTCGCAACTGCTGATGAAAATGCCAAAGAACCACTAAATGAATCAGGTTTCTGCTTTAGAGGTCCATTTCCACATGACACACTTGAAGCCATAGTCTGGGAATTTGAAGACCGCATGCCCCTGGAACATACATTTAAGATTTTATGACTGAAATAAGAAAATGAGATATAGATGTAGAAAATACCAAGAGGCCGCAGCAGGAAGTGCATTAGATCTGCCAGAACTACTATTTGGAGGAGAACCTTTAGCAATGCTCGCTGAATTCTGCAGACAGATCAAACCAAATTATAATTAAAACAAATGCCAGTGAACCCCATTCCCATAAATATCCCACCACTTAAATTCTAGAGGCAAACTATATTTCACATTGATATGCTCTTAAAAGACTTGGGCACCAAGGTAAGAATACTTTTACACTATAAGTTTATATTCAATGGATTTTACTCTAGAATAAAAAAAGATAGCACTTGAAAACAAAAAATGATACTTCTAGCACGTGAATTTGTCCCAAAGTGGAAACTTGAAATCAAAAGTCTTACATTTGAAGCATTTTTTGTGATAGGTCTCCCCATAGGGGAAGAGCTGTTGTTGCAATACTCATCGGCAGGAAGAGGCAACATATTCCCTGAACGTCGTTGCAGGTTAATCGTGGCACCAGTAATTTGTTGAACCCTATTTCTTTAGAAGCATAAGTTAGTTAACCAACTCATCCAAACAAGCTGCCATGCAACATTCAGGCAGAAACATGGACAAGAAAGCATGCCAGAATAAACTCAAATTCTCAAATTTAATGAGAAAAAAATGAAGGCAACAAACTTAGTGACTCAGCTGCAGTTGAAGCAGTTCCTTAGTAAAAAAGCCTAATTGAAAAGTATCATTCTGAATAAACCTCATAATCTGCTTATGTTTAAAAGTTAGCATTTCAATTCATATATAGAAACTATCATAATCACAAACTAAGGTTTGAACCCAGGCAGTATAGACATCATCCTAGTGGTATCTTTCATTGCAATACAGATCTGGTGTTTTTTATTATGTTACCTAAAAAGAATTGGGGACAAGGCCTTCATGGAGCAGCAGGGAGTCTAACTAATATTTTCAACTACCTTATCATACATCTCATATTCACAAAACTGTACAAAATTCAATATCTTCAATTCCATAAAATTTTGAGATATCACTGCGCCTAATAACTATCAGAGAAAAACCTTTAAGACACAAGGACCATGACCAATCCCTATCTGAAAGAAGAGAAATCAGTGTTTTTTGACACGACAATCATTTCATTAATCTTGTGCAAATCATGTAAGTTGTACAAGAAAAAATTTCAACACTACGAATTCAAGACTAATTCTTCAAAATTGCTGAAAGCAAGCAATGATGAGAAGACATAAATTTTACATTCACTTCCTACCAAAAACAAAAGAAAGCAACAACAGACATCAATAAGCATTACAAGACAAATAAGGTTGACACACCTGGTGTATGACGAAATAATTTCATCTTTTGTGAAACTATCCTCTTGTGAACCAATCTCATGCAAATACAGACAATCTGGATTGTTGCAAGGCTAGACCAAAACAAGAGCAATATCAATTACAATAAAATTAATTATTTGAAACATCCACACGAGAGTGATTCATAAAAAGGCAATCAACCAAGTAATTAACATATTTACAGTTCATACCACGTTTCTTAGCCATTGATGACAATACTTTGTAGTTCCAAAGCATGCCCTGAAAAACCCAGAAAATTTATCAAAATAATTTAAATAACCAATAGAATTAAATGTCTAATGAAGCAGATATCCAGGCTACCATTGAATAAGTTTCATTAATGCAAATGTGTGTTTACCTCAAAGGTCTACCATCCAAAACAAATCCATGTACAGTTTGAATACATCGAACCGCTTCCTCCTCTTTTGAGTAAGTTATATATCTGAATGCAAACAAACAGAAACATCGTATTCTTAATTGACAAATAAATGCAGAATTGAAAGCAATCCAATAGATTAGCCACATGATAGAAATCAACTCCAATAAAAACTGTGCAATTTAAAAGGAACTGATAAATAACGTGTGGGAGGCTATTACATAATATTGAAAGGAACACTTTTATTATTAAGTAATATTGAAAGGAAACTTAAAGAATAAAAAGATTAATTTATTCCTTAAGTCCAGGAAATAAGGTCGGGAAGCCAACTTCACAAACAAAGAGTTTCAGCAGAGGAAATCTAAGTTCACTAAAATATTTGAGTGAAGGATTTGTGAAAACAACCAATGCCTCGAGAATATAAGTTTAAGAGAATGTACTATGTTCCACATTATCCAGTAAAGAAATAAAGCCACTTCGATAAATCAGAACTTACACACTACAAGTATTGTTAGGAAACTGTTGAATGACACCAGCTGCTGTCCGAGACATAGACACCTTCAGAACCTTCCCATACAAGCCAAAATATTCTTTGCGCTGGAGAAGCTGTTTGTAGAAATAAAACCATGCTTAGGTGCCATATACATTGAGTGAGAGAGTGGGAGAGAGAAGCATACATCTTCATCTGCTAGATTAAGTGGCAACCCAACAATGTAGACAAGGTTGCGTTGAATAACCCGCACACTGCTAAGCTGCTTCCTTCCCTCAGATAGTTTAGTCTTTGCCTTCTGTGATTTCATTTTTCTTTCCAAATTGATTTCTGTCACCAATCTGTGGTGTAAAAGTAAATGATAAATAAAGGAGAGAAATAAAGACATCAAATAAAGGCCTTTACAGCGGATAAATAAAAGAACCACACAATGCCAACCTCTTGCAGTTTGCTGCCATCCCCACAATCTTTTCTTTGTTATAAGGGACACGACATGCAGGGCACCGACCCTCTGTTTCATCCTTCTCAGCCATGTTCATTATGTGATGCCAACACCAAACACATATCTGTGAACACAGGAAGCAGAATTACAAATGCAGTGGAAACAAGTTTAAGCTTTCCAGTTGATGACAAGGATGAAATCAAATACAAATGGTTCAATAAGTTGTATAGCTAAAGGAAGGGATTGCTAGGCATAAGACCAAATCAATCCAAATAAATATAGCTGTGAAGCAATACAATGTGATTAAGAAAACGTCAAAAGGCGGTTGGTAGAGGAGCACCATTTTGATTCACTCCTTCAAGGTTCCGCAGGTATAAGTTATACTTGAGAAGCTGCTACATATAAATGCTAAACTGCTAAAGTTGACTAACCCAGGATCATATTAACCATTTTCATTCAACAAAACTGCTATATGGAAAGGATTAATAAGCAGCATGTGTTTCATATGGATGATGTCTATCAACAAAATTTGATGAACCTATCAGGAAAGGAAACTGAGGGAACTAACAAGTCATAAACACAAATCGTTTACGAAAGTTGTAATCTTTTCATACCTGACGAATTCTATTAACATTTATCATCAAAATGGTGCTTCTATTACTCTCTTGAACAGTAAGTGCTAATCACTTCATGGTTTTCCTTGTCATAACCTCATTAAGCATCATAAAAATTGTCAAATAAACTCAAAAATGATGAAGAAAGAGTTGATTATCATCACTATATCCTAATTAAGGTTCAGCACCCCTCTCAAATGTCTCTCTATCTATCACTATTCACTAACAAGAAGGCAAAATGAAGGAGAAACAATGACAGGTAAATGAGAACTAAAGCAGCAGCAACAATGGGTAAATTTGATGATAAGAATATGGATTATGTATTAATTGCACCTTCCTTCTAATTGCTCATCTGCATCTTCTTGCAGAACTAAACAAAGGCTATGGGCACTTTAAACCCTATGAACCAGAGTCAATAGAGAAAAATAGATAGATTTGAAGAGCCAAAAAGAACATGACAGTCAAGTAGGGATCAATGAAGCGAAATGAAAATAACCCTTTAGACTGGTAGAAATTAACAGAGAACCATTTCACAAAAGGCAAAAGTGCAAATTGAACTGTGTTTCAAACCTCGTAACCACATTTGCATGGCTTCAATTGCTGGTCAGTCAAATCCATCTCTTCAGCACAGAGAGGGCAAGTCTTCTCTCCTTCGTCACTCATGATTGTCCTAAAATGATGGACAAGAAAACCCAAATAAGATATTAGCAAATAATAGTTTATGCGCCCATCGCAAGAGAAAAAAACATTGTTCAGTACCATCATTTGTTTAACTAATACAAGAACCAAAATGAGTAAAGTGGACAGATTCTCAATTCCAAAAGACCCAGACGTTCATCTTTTGTACCAGAATGACTAAAAGAACTAAAAAGAACAAAATATATATATATATATATATATATATATATATAAGTATATATATATTGAAAACACGGTACATCTTAAGGCTTTTCCCAAGAATGAAAAACACACCTATATCATGTCAAGCAATAAAGGTCATATTTTCCACAGCTAAAGGGTGGTTTCATTTGATAGGGCCCCAAATAGTTAAAACCCTAATATCTTAAAAGTCCAACCCGTTTCTTTTCTCATCTTTTTATGCAATCAAACAGCCAAAAGAGAAGCGGCGTTTAATTTACTTGACATGCAACGGAAATTGCATAATAACTCCATGTTTCTGCCGATCTTCCCATTCTGCTTCTAGATATTAGTTGAATAAAATTTGACCAAAAATATAAGATTGATGAAGTAAATAAAACAAATTAATTGAGAAAACCGTATCAAGGTGCTCCACTGAAACAACCTGACCTCGCTTTCCAAATCGCAAATCAAACCCTAAAAGCCCTATCCACTATCGGCACCACCATTCCGCATCACATGATCAATATAAAAACAAAAATGAAACCAAAAAATCAGCGCGGATCGAAGAAGTATCCTACAAAAACATTGCCAGATCAAATCAAACCAATAAAGATGAGCAAGAACCAACATCATCAGACCATTCCAATTAAACACCCAAAATCTTAAACCACCGCGAATCGAAATCAACCAACACAAGCACGGATTACCCGGAAAAAAAAAACCCGAAACAACAAACTGATAAACAAAACAAGAGACGAACAAATAAATTGGGGATCTTGGGGAGGCGGGGAGGATCGAGAGATGCGGAGAAGAAATTAGGGTCTGGAAAGCGAGGTTGGAGACTTACAGTGGTGGATCGAGAAGCGGATGATGAATCTGTGAGGATGAGATTGTAGCTGAAAAAGGCTAAGACAGGGAGAGAAAGAAAACCACAAGCGCAAGGGTGAGGAGGGGCCTTTAAGAGGACGCTCGCTCTCTTGTTTGGATGGCTTTTTTGGCTGCTGCGTCGCTGTCATTTAAATATTGGGCTTTTTTCATCATGCCCCTTCTATTTTTTTCTATTTACAAAATCGGACCCCCTTCCTCTTTCTTTTACATTTTATGAACCGCGAGGCCGGACTCATCGGGAGAGGTGGGACACTCGTTTGACGTGGCAGACGCTGATTGGTTCTCTCAATCCCTTAATTGTTAAATTTACTTAAATTGTACTGCCAACATTAAAAATGTATTTTACCATATGTGAAATTAAAAGGTTAAGGTTTTTAAATTTTAATTTAAGAATAACTCTTACTTGGTTGATTGACTCTGAGTTTTCTTCCTAATAATCATCGGTTTCTATCCTTTCAGGGTCCTTAAGATTAAGTGGATACATGAACATGTTCAGTTATTTGGAAACAAAATTAAAAGGTAATTCAGGAGACACGGCCAAATAAGAACGAAAAAACAATTTGACAACTCAGTGGGGCTTTTTTTTACCTCGTTGGGACGAACGAACCTACCTCTGATTGGGATCAACCAAACAGGCCCCAAGTGTAGTGGCAGCGAAAGGCAGTTGCATGAAGAAATTGGCCTATGGGGCTATGTATGTGGCGATTCAACGGCTGTTCATGCAACTCTCTCGCAGGATGCGATTCCGTACATCGCAATTGCATGAGCGGGATTGCCTGTGGAGTCCAGATCGTACCGTGTACTGTCATGTGGGCCCGGGCCCGTCTTCGCCGTTAGATCAAGAATCCTGTGGTCGGCAAGCCACGATCACATGCCATGCCCCCTCCCTCTCCCTCCTTTTCATATATTCCTGTGGAGCTCAGCACAACGGAGATTCGTGGCGCCGTAGCCCAGTCACACGCCACGTGGCTGGCCGGATTTATTCCACGTTGCAGATTTAAACCACATCACCGACCTTTATTATTTGCATGACTCTTTTTTCCACAAATACGAAGTACTGGAGTCGTTGACCGAATGGAACTAGCTGAGCCTGAGACTGAGATTCATGAGGCTGAGTATGATCCAATATTGTTTTTATAAAAAATACATAAAATAAAGTAATTGACCAAAACTATTATTTTTTAAATCGGTCTTATTATTATTTAAATGAGAGTTCTAAAATATACGAAGATAAGGGGAAATAAAACTTTACTTTATCATTTAGAATAATTTACCCAAAATAAAATTTGATTTTATTGGTATTTAAAGATAAAGTTTTCAAAGTCATCCCAACCAGGTTGTCTATGGCTTTCAGAGAAAAACATAAGTACATAAAAAAAAAAAAAAAATTAGGTAACGATAAATTTAAAAGTAATAAATTATTTTAATATATTTTTCAATTTTATTACACTGGTTGTTTTGCTTATATAATAACAAAATAATTAAAATGGATACAATATTTAATAAATAGTGAATTATATTATTATTTTTACATGTTTATGATGAAATTAAATATAAAACGTTATTCTTCTCAATATTTTTTTTTATTCAGTGTTTTTTAAACAAAATAAGACCTTACAAATTTTTATCCATTCATTATATTGGAGATAATACGCGTCAGTCAAGTAACATAGCAAACCCATCTCATCTTTATAGTTTATACGACTTTTTTTAATACACTTATATTTATGTTTTTATAATTATTTTTATGAAAAATTTTATTAGGTTTATAACTTTATAGGATTAAAAATATACAGAAAAAAAATGCATTTCCTCATGATTAACCTTCTTTAAAATAAAAATATAGTTCATTAGATCTCTATATATTCAAAGTCATTTTATTATACTATTTTTTTCTATATAATGTTCATTAGATAATTTAAATATTATTTTAATTATACTTAATTTTTCTTATATTTTCTGGTTGGAAACTTGGAATCATAAAAACTTTAATTTTAAAAAAATATTTTCTTAATACTTTCGCAATATTATGTCATCCCTTTCAACCAAATAATTACATTCCTCCTTAGCCTTAATTTAATTATAAATTAAATTTTAAGTAAAATTTAATCTGTTTTCCCTGCATTAATAACTTCAATATTGATTGGGTTACAGTTTCCGAGACAAATACATGTGTAAAGTTATTAAGTTAACAGTGATAATAGATACTAATCTACCTTTTTAAAAACCATAAAAAATAAATACCTAAATAAATTTAAAAGTTATAGTTAATTAATTTGAACTGACATTTATTTGTGTAACGGGATACATGTAAAGATATTATGTTCAGCTATAAAAATTTAATTCTTATATGAAAATGAGTTTTGCATTGTTAAATAGTAATTTTATATTTTGAGATCTATGTAGATTAAATTTTTATCTGAGAAAACATAGATTTCAAGAGATAAAATAATCATATAACAATGTAAAACTCGTTCTCATATGAGAATGAGATTTTTATAACTGAACCCAAGATATTAAGCATTCGGTTAGTAGTGAGGCATGTTAAAAGACGTAGGATGTGCTTGCTCAAGAATATAGCCAATTCACCTATAATAAGCTTTTAATGTTATTTGGTAAAAAATTATAATCAGATCTTGATGCAGAAAAAGTATAAATAGTAGCTTATTTTGATCCGTTCTTATTAAAATATATAATATTTTTTTATCATAATTTAATTACTTACATAAAATACTGTTTACCTTCAAGCATATCTATATATAAATAGCTATCAACATCATATCAATTAAACCAAACAGACACATAATATAGATATATGAGATTATTTTGACATTAGTCAATAAGTATGTAAATTGTTGGGAGTGAGATGGTTTACTTCGATATTCATGTACGGATATAAAAAGATTTGTAATTTTTTTGAGTATAATTAACCATTAAGGAATGACTCAAGTAATAAATGGGTAAGATTAAGTAATGAGATATCATAGTCTCAAATCCTTGTAACAACATAATAATACAATGTAATGTACCGTGTGAAAAAAAAAGTAAAAAGAAGAAAGAAAGAAAATAGTATAACTTATGAACTTATTTGGTTCCAAATTTTGAAAACTATTTTTTTATTTTCAAAATCACGAAGAACACGTATGGTTTTTTATATATTTTTTAAAAACATATAGAACATTGAATTGAGATAACAATAAGTAGATTAGATAAAACCAAAATGATTTCAAAGTACGAGTTCAATATAAGAATAAACTATTATTTTCAAAATGTGAAATTAGTTATTGTTTAGGTAAGCAACTTAATTAAACACTTATTTGATGAAAGCTTATTAGTTGATAATTTATATCATAAGTATTTTATTCAATAAACTATTTGTGTTTGGATGCATATTTTAAAAAGCATTTATACATAATTTTAAGATTTTTGAATGCATTACTATTCAAGCACCTTATTGAAAAGTCCATTATAAGTACTTATAAAATTAAAGTGTTTAGATAAACAAGCATTTGTCATAATGTTTAGAAAATTTAAAAAAACTAAATAACTAACTAACTAACTATACATATATATATATATATATATATATATATATATATATATAACTATATATATATATATATATATATATATACTCTTATATATATATATATATCATAAAACCATGATAAAAAAATTAAAATAAAGTAAAGATTCATTATATATATACATATATACTGAAAACATTTATCATTCACTTGTAATTTATACTATAAAAAATAACTAATTAATCATATTTTCATTTTCAATTTTGTTTCATATTCATCAAAGAGATTATAAAAACTAAAATATTATATGTTTTTTTCTTCATTAAAATCTTTAATTTGAATGTTTTCTATAAATTGAAACGTGATGTACTATGTACTCATAGTTATTTAAAGTGCAAGATGTACGGAGGCACAAAAACTTCTTGAGGCTTTAAGGTGAAAGGCGAATTTGGCGCAGGAAACTTTTTAAGTGTCACAGTACTCCGATATAAATAAAAATTATATATCTCATTAAATATTACTTTTTTATAATTTTTATCGCGTAAAACAAATAAGAAAAATACATCAAACATAAAAATCAAATATCACTAGTGTTTTCCATTATCACAAATAATTTTCAAAACAAAATAACAAACATCATTAATGTTTTCTGTCATCACAACAATTATAAGTTCCAAAACAAAATAAACACTAATAAATCTGCATCAAAGTCTAAATAAATAAAATCATCATCAATATCATTAATATAAATTTTGTTTGTATATTTTAATTATATTTATTTCTTTTTTTTTTCAAAAATGTTACCTATTTTTACATAAAATTTTAGAATTTATTTCATTACTTTTCATAAATTTTTCCTATTTTTGTATATAATTTTTCAAAAAATTAACTTATTTTTTACATAATTTTACATAAAGTTGTTTTCTATTTTGTTCATTTTCTTTCAAAAAGACATTTTTTTCATTAAAATGACCAATTTTAATATTCCGTATAAACTGTTTTGAGATTTTTTAATAAGTTATCCATGAAGCTTATTTAAATAATAAAAATGGCTTTTAGGGGGTCAAAAACTATTTTTAAAAGCTCTTTCAAACGTTTACAATATTTATCAAAAGTATTTATGTGAAAAAATAAGATCAAATAAATTATAAATAAGCTCAAATAAATTATAGATAAACTATTCTAAATGCACCCTTATCATGAAATACATAAAAAAAATACAAATCCATATCTTCCAAAAAAAAAAGGCTTAATATGAAAACCATACCCTCCTCTTCTTTTAACTTTTTATCTCGTAACATCTTTTTCTTTTAAACAATGAGGATGATACTTTGGTCATTATTAATCGAAAATAACTCATATACACATATTTTCATTACTTTATTTCCCAATATAGTGGTTATTTCATAAGATATAAGTTTTCATTTTTTATTTCATGTTTTAGTCATTATCTTGATTAAATGGGTGTGGTTTTGTCGATACTTGTCTGACGTGTGGTGGTCGTCGTCGTTTTTATGTAACGTTTGTTTGTTGTGCGTTATCGTGATGTGGCGTTATTTGTGTGAGGTTGGCTCGTATGAGTAAAGAATATTGATAAAGCGATAAATCGGAGTGTGGTGATATCTTGCGCGTATTATAGTCATAATAGTAATATAAAATATATAGACTTTAAACCAATTCATTGTATTATTAATCTAAATGTTGTTTCATATTCTTCATGTATTACTAATTTGAATCAATAAAATTAGTTTTTTGTTGAAAAATGTTTACTATGAAAAAAAATTGAAGGTAAAAGAATAAATTATTGTCTAAAACGGATTAGTATTAAAAACTTATCGTTTGAAAATATTGAGTTTGATGTAAAATAATAATAATAATAATAACGAAAGGTATCATATGCCACATGGTCTTCCATGCCATTCTCCTCGAGTCCATGAGGAAGCAATAAAATCTTTAATCCATAAGGGTTATCTAATAAAACTCTCATCTTTATTTTTAAATAAAAATAAGGTAAATAAAAAAAATCAGAAAGTTGAAAAATGACAGAACATGAAAATAAATAGAAGATGAAAAGAATGACATGGGGAGTGCTACAAGTTTTTATATCTGAAAATAAAATAAAATCGGAGATTATAAGGATAAGTTTGTTCCCAAAAGAAGATATTAAAAGATGATATTCAGGGTTTTAATATGAAAAACATTATTAAAAAGTGATTAGATTTCAAAAAAATAATAAAAAACATAACCGAAATTTAAATAAAAGTATAATTTATTTAAATATTTATTTTGTTTCAAATACAACTCCAATTAATTGAAATATTGATTTTAAAAATAATGTATTCATTTTGTGTCCATTTTTTTCTTCCATTTTTTTTATTTTGTTTTATTTTCTCTATATTTTTCCTTTATTTTTTTAAAGACTAAACATAGGTAAAAGATGTTTGAAAATCATAAAAACATACTAAATTTTAAAATAATGGTAATACTAATAAGAAATAAAAAGCAAAAATAGAAAAAGGGGAAAATAAAAAATAATAATTCAGTAGGTGACTTCTTTTCCCTTTCTCTCAGTCCTTGCTTTGCGAGATGCATGAGGGAGACTTGCCAACAACATTTGCCACATCTATACCATTAAGCTTTCTACAATGATTATCTTTTATAAATTCCTTATGAATACACGTATAAAATTTGATTTCAAATCTCAATTATGTGATATAATTTCTTAATATATAGTATTCGATTGACATATTGTTTATTAATCCTTGAAATATGTTATACAAGGTGTCGTTATGGAAAAATGAGAAATCGAGGTAGGACCCCTAAGTCCCTAACTCGAGGTTCATTCTTTTTATTGTTTGAAAATATGAGGATGTACAGTATATCTCGATACATAACTTTTAGAAAAATTAAACCTATAAAATGCAAGATAATTTTAAAAAAACAATAATAAAACTATTTAGGTTTGATAATATTAATTGTTAGGTTGTTGTTTTTGTAAATATTATAAAAAATAATAATAATTTTCCTACCTTGTATTTAAGATAATTAAAAATTTTTATTATTATTATTTTTTTACATATAATAATTTGGTATTACAATATTATAGTATTATGTTTCTCACTGAAATTCGAACATGGTTTCCTGTGTACCACCCAATCTTTAATTACCGAGTCATACCTTATTAGCATAAAATATATAAATTATAAAATAATAGAAAGACAAATAATTCAAAATATTTGTAATGGACATGATAAATATTGACATTATTTACCAACATAACACGTATTTAACATGCTATTTGTAAGTTTGTGTTGAATAGAAGCTACGTCTGCGTCAAATTCGAGTTTACGTAAAAACATAAAAAACATATCGAGAATACTTCATGTTCAAATAGACTTTAATTACATAAAACATTAAAATTGTTGGTCACATAATAATTCAATAATAAAATCTTAGTCAATGATCTTCCTCTTTCACATTTTCTTCGTATTTTATTATAAGTACAAATATAAGTGCTCGAACATTTTGGGTTCATATATTAGCTTGATGGTATGTGTGTCAACGTGTTTTGAAAATGCAGTTATGCTATGTGATATAATTTTATTATTATTGTAACCCCTATCGACTTATATAGAGATTAGTTTGAACGTGGAATAACCCAAAAAAAAGCGATATATATATATAATATATATATATATATATATATATATATATATATATATATATATATATATATATATATGCTCTTATATATATATATGATCACGCTTTCCCAATGGGCCAAGAATTTGGAGCGTGGACGAGGATGGTGGGGCGGGACAGGATCGTTTGTGAAGTGCGGGATGCGGCGTGCAGTTATGCGGGGTGAGCGGGGTCGGCCTTCTTGATCTGGGGGCTCTGGATGTGTGAAAACGAGAGAAGGGTGGTCGGCGAAATTTATGCGTGGCCGCCTCCGATGCCTAGTGGGTTTCTTCTGAGAGAAAGAAGGCTGCTTGGGAGGCGAATACATTGCGTATGGTATCGCGTGTGTGTAGAATGTTGGCGTCACCTTTCGCCGATGGGATGACCTCGTATTTATAGTTGAGACTGACAGTTGGATGGTAATTAAAGTCGTATAGCCGGACAGATATTTACTTTATTTTAATTATATCCCATTTAGTCTTGGATATGAAAAAAGCGGTTAACTTAGGGCCGTCTTCTTTCTTTATAGGAAGATGTCAGTGGCGATGATTTATCATTATCGGCTTTCTTTCCCTTATGGTGGGATGCGGAATAAATAAAATATATATTTTCTATTTTCATTGAGGATGAGATCTATCACGAATATTGGGCGGTTGTGTGGATTTTCAGCCCGTCTCAGATTGACACCCAAACCGAGTCAGGCAGGACACTGCTTAGGTTGACATAAGGGGGCTGGGTTTGATGTGGAGCTGCCATTTCCCACGGGCCTAGGAAGCGGATATTGGGCACATTGCACCCCAGCCCATGTCGGTTGCCTTAATACGGGCGCGTGTCTGAGAGTAGCTCTTCCTGACCGTCTGCGCTATTCCCAGCGTCCGTTCGAAAGAGTGCTAAGAGATGATTAATGGTGACTCTGCGGGTTGCGCTTGTTTTCATATTCTCATGACTTCCCTCGGTCTCTTTATTAAAATTTTGCTATCTCGAGTTTTTCGTCTTGTTCCTTTCCGCTTTATTATAGGTGCAACGTCACCCTTAACCGTGTGGGGTCCTTTTCGGTTGATAGGTCGAGGCTCTAGGGTTTATTTGTTCTGGCTCTCGTCTATTGCTATTTGCTTACGTCATGGGTCCAAATCGCTCTTCTTCTTTGCGTATCAGCGATGACTCTTACGTTGATCTGGGTCGAGCGGTTGGGGGTGTTCAGCTTGTTTGGCCGGTCGTTTGAAAGCCTCGACACGCTCGAGGCGCCTCCCGTCGTTAGATAAGGGTAAAGGAAATTGGTGGGCACGATCAAATACCCTAAGAAATTGATTTCCTCAATCTTTGCCCTTCCAGCATCTTTGTGAGCATGGGACCTAGCAGAGTTGGCCCTTTATATGGGACCATTTTTGCTGATCGCTATCGACCTCCTCCCGGTATCCGAATATGGGTCCCCGGATGTTACGACTCTTTATCTTGACCTCCTTGCACAGGATGCTTCTTTGAAGTCGCGCATGTGATAGCCGTTTCCGCTGCGCTGCGCCGTGAAGGGGTTACTGGCTATTTCAACATTTGTCCTTCGCGGCTCCGTGTTTGCGGGGTATTTTGGTAGGCCTTTTGGTCTTTTTTAGGGATAGAGGGTTCGGCGTCCCTAGCATAGCTCTGCTCCTTCATCTTTTCATTCCAATGGCTCAGGGCTTCATTTTTCTTCTCAAGCGGCTGCGGGCTCCTCACGGTAATCTCAGACCTACCTTCTTCACATAGGTCATGGAAGGGACGGTATTTCTTCGTGAGCGGTCGTTCTGAGGTACAATCTTTACGACGGGGATGATACCTAGGTGTCCCTGCGACATACCTGATAATCTTCATGAGTATTTACTTTCACATTTTCGCATGCTTGATACGAAAATGATTGGCAGACTGGTTTTACACTTTCCTCGTGTTTCTCGAGGTGCTCGTTTGACCTTAGCGAGGAAAACAATCCTGCTTCAGTGTTGACGGAATGCAGCTCGCCCTTATGCGGAGTGTCGTCTGGCGTTCACGGTCCATCCCCAGGTCGATGTCGTCACGATCCTCTGCTGCGAGGCCCTCGCCTCCCTTCCACCTTGAGGTTTTCCTTTGGACCCTCTGCTGCCGCTCATCGAGGGAAATTTTAGTTCATTTAAGTCGGAAGCCCGCAACGTGAAAAGGAAAAAATCACAATCTCTGGGAGGGATGAGCGGTTTGCGGATTCGAGAGGTGGGGGCGCCTGGGCTTCCCTGTCGAGGCTGGAGAGGCGTTGTCTGTTAGCGATGCTTTGGGTTTTATGCCCTCGCCCCTCTTCCCGAACTGTTCGGAGCGGAGAATCCTCTGGGTGGCGAGTCGGCCGACCGGTGGCGGCTATACTATGTAGTATTAATCCAGCCTTCGAAGGCGTTGGGTTGCCTCCTTGAAGGTGTCGGGCCGAAGAAGTCGAGAAAATAAAACAATAATGCCCGGAGTTCTTTGCTCTCAATGCGAACTGCGGCGGTATTGTTTCTTCTATTGTCAAGGATTCGACCTTAGGGAGGTGAAAGGGCTTCCAGGTTGATGAAGCTTTGGCTTTATCCTTTCAGGGGGTCGCCTTGGTAAGTCTCCCAATCACGTATATCACCATTACGTTTGCAGCGTCCGATCTTGACTTTGTATGTTTGATATGGAGTTCTGTATATTGAAAAGTCGGCGAGAAAAGGCGAATTAAATAGAAACACGTAAAGATCGCTCGCATTTATAAAGCGAAGAATTGCCCGCGCTCGCGGCCAGAAGCGGGGCGGCTGCGAAGTGCGTCTGTGTTTGGCGAAGATGCGGGAGGCGACTTAAGTCGACTTGATGCTCTGGGCCGAGAGTAGAGAAGATGAGGTCTCAACAACCACAAGGGTCAGGGCGAGCCTCAAGAGGTTCGACACCCCGAGTCGCCCAGTAACTCGCCGAGGCTCGTGGAGGGATCGGCATTCGCCCCGGCCATGCAGCCTTCCAACCCGGTTAGGATGAGCCTGCCACCCGGCGAACCGGCGAGATCTTCAAATGGAACCACGCGGCGCCAATGTCGCTTGGACCGGATAGGAAAACAATCCTTGAAGTGGCTCCGCCGCGGCTTCTCGATGGTAGTGCCGTTAGATTGCTCGTCGCAGTCTTCGAGAGGTCGCGACCACGCCGAATCCGCTAAACGAGGAATGTCATGACAAGGCGGCCGATCTTCACACAGGATGCGATGGCTGCACGCAGGATGAGGTTATTAGGCAACCGCGGATCAGCCTACCTCGCAGGCTCGCGGCTCGCCAGCGAAAGCGCTTCGCAGATCCCAACCTAGATCTCAACTTTGATCTTCCTAGTAACGAGGAGGCAGAAGAATCTACCTCTGCAAATTATTCCCAAGGGCTCGGCACTCCTGTTGAAATTCATTCCCATTCCTCGTCATCCTTCCCTCCCCGGTCGTGACTTTAGGGACGATCTCGACCCTTTATTTCCCTTAACTCTTCTTCTCCCTTTTTTTTTTTTTTTTTTGTATATATTTACTCATTTTGCCAGGCCTGGGGCCTGGGATTCATGTAGCTCTCTTTTCGATAAATACATATTTTGTTATACTGTATTCTGTTGCTGGGATACATATGTATTTTTCCTAAACCGATGATTCTGCTAAGGGATTTGAGCACTGGGGCTCACTTCCTCTTAGGTTTCCTCGTATGCCATTTCGCCGACCAAGGAAAGCTCGCCAAAGCGATTAATGAACCTGCTCACGTAATCGGCGTGGATAGCTCGTCAATATAGTGAGAGGCAAGTGCTTGCCAAGTGAAATGAATGGCGAGTTTGTCAATGTATGGCGGTCTAACGCTTCTTCCCAATGCACCGCAGCATGTCAAAACGATGGTTTGGGTTAGATTCGCCCACGCCATCACATGATAAATATCCCGCCGCAATTAGTCAGCAGATTATATCGTCCACGCCCAACCGGCTGCAGCGTCTCGCAATGTAAATTGTGAAGTAGAAGCTCGTCCATGCCGACCGATGTGGAGAGCTCAGCCGAGTAGATTAGGAGCTCGTCCATCGGGGCCGACAGGTGTAAGAGTCGGCCAATGTAAATCGTGAAGTAGGATTTCGTCCATGCCGACCGACATAGCAAGAGCTCACAATGTAAATTGTAAGTAGAGTCATTCCATGCCGACCGGGATAGGAAGAGCTCAGCCAATGTAAATTGTGAAGTAGGAGCTCGCCCATGCCGACCGGGACAGTGGAGAGCTCGTCAATGAATAGTACCAGAGTTTCGCCCATGCCGGGGCCGATAGGAAGAGCTCGCAATGTAGATCAGAAGTAGAGCTTCCGCCCAGCCGACCGATGTGTGGGAGAGCTCGCCGTTGTAATTGTGAAGTAGGAGCTCGCTCCATAGCCGATCAGATAGGAAGAGCTCACACAATCAGGAAGGAGCTCGCCCATGCCGATCGATAGGAAGAGCTCACACGTAGTCATAAAGTAGGAGCTCGCCCATGCTAATCGATATAAGAGCTCGTCGTAATGAATAAGTAGACAGAGCTCGCCCATGCTGATCGATAGAAGAGCCCACTAATGTAAATTAGAAGTAGGAGCTCGTCCATGCTGACTGATAGGAAGAGCTCGTCAGAATGAATAGTAGATTAGAGCTCGTCTATGCTGACTGATAGGAAGAGCTCGTCAATGTGAGCAACTGGGCTCCTGGCGCTGGGGCCTTGGTGGCGTTCCAGCCGAAATGGGTTGGTCTGACTCATTTAGGCTAAGGTGGCCCGTGCTGGAGTAGACGACCTGGTCAGAAGGAGCAACCCGGCCCCATCACTAGCTGGCCTTGGTGCATGCTCCGCTAAACGGGTCGATCCGACTCGCTAGCAAAATACAATCAGTAAATCACCGCTAGAGTGAGCACTGGCCCACGGGCGCAGGGCCTTGGCATGCCCAAAATTTAAATGGGGCTCGATCTGACTCGGGCCAGGCAAATAAGGGCCTGCGGCTGAGCAGACGACCGTCAGCGCTGAGCAACTGTGGCTGCGGGCCAGCTGGGTCTTGCGGCGTTCCGTACCAAATGGCCGATTCGACCTGCTTAGGCAATGCGGGCCCAGGTCGACAAATCAATTTCGCCGAGTGAGCACCGGGCCTATACGCCGTGGCCTTGGTATGCCCAAACTAATGTCGTTGATCCGACTCGCTTAGGCAAATGTAACTGCGGTCAGCAGATCACCCGCCGGGGAAAGTGAGCACTGGGCTCACGGCGCGGTGGCCTCGTGGCGTTCCAAATTCTAAATGGGTTGATCTCGACCTGCCAGGGCAACGTGGCCTGTGTTGAGTAAATCAATTGGCCGAGTGAGCACCCAGGCTCATGGCGCGGCGGCCTTGGGTGGCGCCCGTACTAAAATGGTCGACTGACTGCTTAGGCGCCGCGGCCCTCAGAGTCGGTAGATCACCGGCCGAAAGTGAGCACCTGGCTCATGGGCGCGGTGGCCTTGGTGGCGCTCCAAAATTTAAATGGGCTGATCCGACTCGCGAGGTAGCGTGGGTTTAAACCGCTTTCAGGTGATGAAACGCCACATGTGAGACGCTCGTGACTTTCTTTCTTTGCTCGGCAGAAATCTCTCGTGGAGAACTCCGCTTCGTGAGAGGGAAAACGCCGTGTGAATTTCGCTGAAAGGTGCGAACCGCCATTAATACCGAGAATTTGAACGGCCGCGTGAGCTTCCTTCCGGAGCTTGGCTCGGTAAATAGCTGTTCCGCTGTCTCTCGCATCATGCCCTTTCGAGATTCTTCTTTATAATATGCGGATGGAGTTCGCGATGACGTGATGTTCGAAGTTTCCACGCTCGCTGTGGTTCCTTCGACGCCTTCGATCAACTTTTCTCTCGATCTTCGCTTGTGGAGCTGTATTTCCCTAGTCTCCCTATGGAGTCATGCTATTCCCTGCTTTTGGCTAGGAGTGCGCCCTCGAAGGGCTACGCAACTTTGCGCCGGCCTCGCTTTTCACATCTTCTCCTCCCTCCTTTCTACCTCCCCTTTTCTTTTCTTTCCTTTTCCACAAACTTTCTCATCTCGGCTTCTTTCTTTTTCTTTGTCTTTCTCCTTGTTCCCCTCTTTTCCTCTTTCTTTCTCCTTCTTCATCTTCGCCTCCACATTTCTTCGCCCTCTTTTTTTTTTTTTTTTTTCGAGGCCAAGGCCAGGTCGTATGCTATTCAAGATGTGGGGATGTGATGCACTGAATAATCCAATTGTACCCGATTGTAATAAAGAGAGCCTTTTCATGAATTTTTCCTATCATGCTCTTTCTCGATTTCCATATATTTGAATCAGATGAAATGTCTGAAGATCGTGATTAACAAATGTTCAACTTGCTATGCACTAATTAACATGACCTCAACGCTATCGGGTAAAAACGTTGAGATGTTCCGCATTCCACGATGCTTCAAGATTTTTCCCTCTTCCGCTTGGAGTTCGTGAATCGGTCCCGGGTCTCGACGACTTAGTTATGATGTAAGGACCTTTCCTGGGCCAAGCCCAAATTTTCTTCCATGCTACCGGATTTTCACCCTCGCTGCCAGAGCTTTAAGACTAAGTCGCCCGACGAGCCTCGGGCCCCGACCTTGATCAATACCTGTCAAGCTTTCCTTTGATATTCCTCCGAGCCGCTCTTGAACCCGCTCGCTTCTCGTCTAGAGTTCTAAGTTCGGGACGAAGGCCCCGTCGTTGTGCTCCTCCTCGATGCTAACTCAACTCGTGATTTTATTCCGACTTCTACAAAGGGGCGACGCCTCGCTGCAAGCCAAGGCAAAGCGGGGTTTCCCAGCTGTCTTTTTGTGTCAGTTTCTCGCAGGCCCATAGTACCCTGTGAAGGTATTCTACCCAATTTCGGCGGTCTTCCAACTTGGTCTTCAAAGCGCTTTAAGGGTCCCGATGGTGACTCCTCGCCCCGTCCGTCGATCGCAGTGCTTCGGGATGAGTAATAATTTTTAATTCCAAGCTCGCGCAAAGTCTCTAAATTTGTCAGAGTCGAATCGTTCTTTCCATTGTCCGATACTGTGGTTTCCCTGGATACCAAACTCGTAAATGATAGCGTCACACACAAAATTGCGTGATCTGCTCCGTGATTGTGCCAGTTCCTGCCTTCTCGCCCATTTTGGGTGAAGTAATCTATCACATGATTATGAATTTACACCGTCCTTTCCGGGCGGGGCAGGGGTCCCAATATGTCCAACCCCCATTGCTGGGAATGGCCAAGGGCCTGTGGATCGACGCCGTTGGTCTCACGGGGAGGCGTGAGGATCTCGGCCCGGCAAGATCTCGATTTTCTCGGGATCAGGCTCGCTGCGGTCCCGAGCATAGTCAGCTGAGTATCCCCCTGCCCCAAGACCTTCCCTCGATAATGCCCGGAAGCCCTATATGATTCCCGTGATATGCCGTACTTCTCTTAGCACGCACTCCGTTGTCTTCCCCGCCGATGCATTTCAAAGAAAGGTGCGAAGAATCCTCGCTTGTAAAGGCTCTTCGCGGGTTGCAACCGAAGATCTCACTCTATTCGCCCGCTTCTTTCGGGTCATCCTGGGCAGGTTCCGCTATTAATATAATCCCAAATCGGGTCCATCCACCCATTGATCCTATCAGCGATCATCATGCCATAAGGGCCGATGTATGTCTCCCGCTAAGTATTCACAGCGCTGACATGTCGAGGTCTTCCCAGAAGCCGTGGCTAGCTTTGCTACAAGGCGGCCGGAATTCTCGCCTCGGGGACATGTGTTACACGGACCCGGCGATTTCTTGATAAGTCACGAACCTTCGGGATACGTGTGATCATTCTCTCGCTGGGCCTCATATGTGTCTTCTATCCGCTCAACCACCACCGAGAGTTTCACTGAGACCTCTAATCAACCTCTCTAACGATCGAGCAGCGTCGAGGGGCCTCGCTATGACTCGCCCCTCATATTCGCTCATTGCTGATGTTCGAATCCAACTCCGAAAAGTATTATTCACTGCCCATTCCTTCGAGTGCTACGAGACCCTCGCTTCCACTTCTCGGCGCCGAGGCTCCATCTACAAAGAGCTCCATGGAAAGGTTTGGCCGCTGCACCCGTCGGATTCGCTGATGCAAATTCCATGACAAAGTCCGCCAAGACCCGTCCCTATGGCGTTTACCATATCCGATGTCAAACTCTCGCTTAGTTCTATAAATTTCACTTCATTAGTCTCGCCGAGGTCTCTCGTTTGTGGTAAAGATTTCGCTTACTGTATTCTGGGACTCTGGCGGTATGAGCTGAAACACATGAGCTTCCGAGCTGCTGCCATTGTGGCCAAAATTAATTTTTTCCATTTTCGTGAGCCTTCCTCTCGCTTCCTCTCGTGGCTCTGGTCAACAGTGAATAAACCTGGGATAAGCAACCGCTCTTATCTCTGACGAGGACAATAAGCTGAAAAGTTCGACACGGCGAAGACAGGCGAGTTCCCCGACAGGCTTACAGACTCGGAGGGGATCATCATACCCGCCGCCGAACGCTCCCGCACTTCCTCGTATCCCATTGAAAGGCTTTCTTCGTAACCCTAAGAAAGGCCGGCATCTACTTGCTCGGGACACGAAACGACTCTAGGAGCGCCTATCCTCCCCGTCGCCTGTGTACTCTCTCTATTCCCGACTCCACGACTCAAGATGCCGAGTAACGTGCCTTTATTTCATCCGATTCTCGTCGATTCCCCGCGTGATCGACCACGGGCCCGTAAATTTTCTCCCACCGACACCGGCTGCATTCGGGTCGGTTCACCATACATAGTTTCAAAATCCGGAACGCCTCCCCGAGAGATTTAGCTACGTGGGCATTCCAAGAATGTGACTTAACCAAAGACGTCGCTCTATGCATACTCCACTGTGCCTATCCGCTGGAACATCCGATGCATTGGGCCTCCCGGGTAGGTCGCTCCCGTATTCTTTCGAGCCCAAACTAGCATCACTGATAACAATAGGTCCTCAGGCTGATCGAACGAGAATCTTTTCTCGGGTCTCAATCCATGCCGACCGTTGTACTCGGAGAAGGCATCCATGAAACTAAGAAGTTCATGACCGCAGCATCCACGATGAGATCGATTCCCTGAGAAAGTGGAAACCGTCCTTCTGGATGCTTTGTTTATGTCGCTGAAGCTCGATACGCAGCCGCTCATTTTCCGCTTGCTTTTTAACGAAATGACATAACCACTCTGGGTATTCCACTTCCCGATCGCTCCCCGCTGAGGAGTTTGCCAACCTCTTCCTTGATGGCTTTTTTTGCCTTTCTCTGGCCCCGCGCTTCGCTTGATCTACTTCAAGGACGGGTTGCGTTCAATTTATGCGTGATCACCGCAGGTCAATTCCTCCCATATCCGATCGCTTCCACGAAACACCTTGCTTCGCGAAATCGGCGCGAGGAGACGCTGATTTTCAAGCACTCGAGCCGGCGTAGGCGCAGATGTTCCGTCGTCATCCGTGGAACCGTCAAGTTCCTCGTGCTGCCTCCGTCGCGCCAAGACTCGGGCCGCGCATGTCGAGCTTCATCCATATTAACGCTGGCCGATCGCTTCTCTCTCGGCTTCACTGGGAGGTCGTGATAACACTCCCTCGCCACCCGCCGACTAACCATCCCTATTCCGTGAATGGTCGGGAATTTGATAACCGGGATGATATGCGAGGGGATGACTTTATCGCGTTAAGAGACGGCCTCCCCAATAACACGTTATGTCGACGTACGCTCAACGGTAAACTACCGTCACGCCGCCGGCATGGAGGTTCTCCTAGCAGCGAGCACCGCGAATCGAGCCCGTGGCAAACACCTTTCCCCGAAATTCCGCGTACGCTGGGTGTCGATGCCCGCTTTTCCCTCCCACGCCCATTTGTCAAAGCGCCGAGGCAAAAACGATGCCTAAATAACTTCCGCTTGCCGACAAACCCGATGAATTGTCAGGTTATTACGATCGCCACAACCACCACAGGGGCTGTCACGGGGTGCCGATATCCTTCCGCATCCGAGTCGAGAATCGCGATGGTTGTGTCTAGTCGAGGTAGTTTAGATACTGTTTGTATTTCCCCCATCTCTCACGACTACGCAAGCAGCCTTTCAGTCAACTAGATTCTTCCTCCTCCCCGAATCCTCCCGAGATTACGTGGCGGGGATTTCCCGCGGGTTGCCGGTGCTTAGTCAAGCCGCTCGTCGGAGGCTGCGGGTCGCTGTCCTCATTCGGGCTCGATTCTCGGGCCCCGATTGGGGTTTGACTCGGCCTGATTGGCTTCATTTCCTGAGATATGAAGCACTGAGGTATCCTCTGTATTAGGTACTTATTTTCTTCCTTAGTTGTATTGGTTACTTGTTCATATGATGCCCATAGTCCCTATGGAAACTCGTGAATACTTAGTGTTGTCTCTAGCGGATCCGATTTCATCCGAGCTCACACCAAGAACTCCGCCGCTCCGCACTTCCACATGCAAGATTCAGACACCGAGGCTGCTAGTGGAGCAGTCGCTATGAGTAACGCTGCCGTTTTTCGATTGTATGGCCCAAATGCCCCTCGAGATTTCCGCCTGAGATCGCCTCGATCTTTTCCCGGAGACTTCTCCCTGTCAGTTCCCGCTCTTAGTAGCTCCATCCTCGCTTTGTCTATCAGATTTCTTCTTACGGGTGGACGAGTTCTCCTCTCGATATGAGGGCTTCCTCACGCTTATGTACTTCTCCGCTTCGCGCAGTACTCTACTATACTCGCCTCGAGGATTTTGAGATGGAAAACATCGTGCTTCCGCGAGCCTGCTCGACCTGGCCAACGTACGGTAGCCTCGCTTTCGTATGTTCTAGTTCATGAAGGGAGACGAAGCGATGGATAGCTCTCGGAACGAAGAAATTGATGAAGGAGGGATTCTATTAAACCAAAGCGTATCGGGCCTTTAACGTGGTAGCGAAGCCCCCGCAGTCAAGACGTGGTCTTGATACCCATGCAACCCATCCGGTTCAGAAGTGTTAAGACGTAAGCTCGATAGAATTGGCCCGTCAAAGACTTCCATCATGGTTTCTAAATTTTCAATGAGCCGTAATCTAATATTTCCTCGACCGGTGAAGAGTGATCTCAGCTTTGTCACCAAAGTATCCATAGTATCCGGGTACGCCCTTAACTACCTCTTTCATACGGCCGATTTCCCCCTCGTCAAGACTTCTAAACCTCCGTCCCATGATCGCTTCTTCCGTCGCGGCGTGGGAGGAGGAGGTTCTCTCGCTCCCAAATTCGTCTTCCAGAGCGAGCCCGAGGGGGCTAACTCGTGCCTCGTGCCCCGGCTTGATTGGATTCTCGCTTTGCTTCGAAGACCTCGAGAGTTGCCATGATCAGTGCTTCAGCCGTAGGGGGAATGTCGCGCCTCCCGGGCTTGCGAGGCTCCTGATGTCAGATCCACCGGTCAATTGTTCCAATTCTCTACTGTGCTGATTGACGAGGCGAGGGCTTCCACTTCATTCGTGGTTGCCCGCAAGGTTCTCCCACTCGGGCCCCGGAGGGGGCCTATTGTCCGCATTCCCCGGGTGGATTCCAGATCCTTGTGATCGGCGCGCATTCCCGGCCAGGTTCCGAAGTCGATACCATCGCGACCAGAATCGCTGAGAGCCACAGTGACCGGCCGTTCCTACGCATACCGCCAACCGACGCACATTTTTCAACCTAACTAGCCGAGCGCATGGGGTCGTCAGTCGACCCTGATCGCTTCATGGCCGATGCAGCGTCTGATTGTCTGGTCGAGGCGTGGTCACGTGACCGCCGACCATGTGCTCGGACGTAAAGACTCCTCTCAGAAGAATGCCAGGCTAAGGGTGGCCTACGAGGCTATGCCCGCGGGTCAAGCCCGATGCCTAAGCCGGCTTCTTTTCTCGAGAGAAAAGAGAGACCGCTAGAGGCGGTAATCACGTGATACGAGCATGCTATGGTGTAAGAATGTCACGCATTTTCACCGATGGGATGACTCTCAGATTTATAATGAGACCAACCAGCTTGGATGGTATGGATGGAATATTTCTTATTTTTAGTCCATATCGGATGCAGTGCTGGATATAGAAAAAGCGGTTAACTTGAGATAGTCTTCTTTCTTTATAGGAAGATATTACAGCGGCGATGATTTATCGTTATCGGCGCTGCTTTCGCTATGGTGGGATGCGGAATAAATAAAATATATCTTTTCTATTTTACGTTCGGATGAGATGTAGAACACATTGGACGGTTATAGTTTTCGGCCGTCTTTAGATTCGGCTTTGGAGCTCGATGGCAGGACCTACGCCGGGTTTGACATAAGGGGCACGGGTTTTGATCATGGAGCACGCCATTTTACAGGCCTGGGAACTGGATATTAGATATTTTTAAGCCCATATCGATATATATATATATATATATATATATATTATAAATCCATTTAAAATACTATATGATATGATAAAAAAAATTATACGTCTTGATGCATGATAGGATTTGTATTTCGAAAATCTCTCATGTTGATGACGATTGAATAGAGTGTTTCTTGGGTCACTACCTCTATTCATATTTTATGGGGCGGGTATGGTATTTTGTTAAATTAGTGTTTGATAAGTGTAAGATTTTTTTTTGTTTCTTCAAACTTAGTGCAAATTCAAATTGGGTTTGGGTATTATTCATCCTCATCTCACATAGATTATATAAATAATATAATTTAATTTCACGATTAAGCCACATAGTGGCCAATGATAAATATATAATGCTTTTCTGGCTATCTTTGTTATAATATAGTAAATTTTAACTATTACTTATTTCGAACTTGATACTTTACGTTACTTACATACGCACTCTTTTAAACGTTAGAGCGTTTTATCATATGAATTAAATATGAAAGACATAAATATATAATGTTTTATTTAGTTATATAATATATTATTGTTAATATAATTTAAAATGAAAAATAAATATTTAAAAAAAAACTGAATATGAGGCATAGAAATTTCATGTACCTATCTCGATCCCATCTCACCTATTTAAGTGAAATGAGATTAGGGGTGAGAAACAAACTTAAGAAATCGAACCGATTAAGAAATCAAATAGAGACTGAATCGGAAAATAAGTTAAGTGAATCGATTGTTTCATTTTGGTTTTCGTTTTATATAAGTCTTGATTTCAGTTTCGATTTACAAAATATAAAAACCATGGTTTATGTTGACCAAACAAAATAAAAAATAATAATATTATACTAAATTATAAAATACAATATCTATAATATATAATATTAGTATACCATATAATATTGTTTTCATATTATAGTAAAATACAATGTATATAAGACATACATTTTTTGGCCACCCCATATATGATTAATTGAAAAAATGATTAATCCAATATTTGGTTAATTTTGTTAGGTTTTTAAATTATATAAATATAAAACCAAAAATCGGATTTTTAGTGGCAATCCATATTCCATACGCATATAAAAATCAATTTAATTTTGTTACAAACAGTTACCGAATAAAGCATTAGTGTTTGGTAGGCTTTTGTTTATTAGGTTGGCCTCATGGGTTCATGAATTGGGCTGTGGGATGCTGCCGAAACATTTGCTTCACTCGAAAGGGAAAACGTAAAAAGACCTTGTTACATGTCGCTGTTGGTGATGTCATTTAAATTAGGTAACTGAAATTAGGTAACGTTTGTTATTTAAATCTATTTTTCAAGCATACAGTTTGGATTAATAGGAAAGATACAAGTAATCTATTCTTACTTAATTAATGGACCCTCCAATTATTGAAGTAGAAGGGTGATGCTTGTCATTTGGCTTTTAAATCTTATGGACTTTTTCTGTTTTGATGGATTCCCGGAATTTGGAGTTTTTGGAATTACTTGTAAATCACTATCTCTTCTCGGATAAAGACAAAGGAAACTTAATTTATTGAAATTTGTAAATGTAAATTCAATGTGATGCAATTATTTTTGTAGTTTTTTCAAAATTGTTTGGAGGTGAGATGATTACTAAAAATAGTTAATTGAAGGTTTTTTTTCATTAAAAGGGTAATATTTGATGTTTCTTCTCTTAATCGAGTAACCCATATACATCTTTCTGTGCAAAGAGGAAGCGTACCGCATTAGTAAAGTTAGAGTGTGATGTATTTAAATTTGAAGTTTGAAATATATTTTGTGACTTAAAAAAAAAAAGAAAAATTAAAAGTTGTTTGTTTCTTGAAGGTGTCTTAAATCTATAAAAAAATAAAATCAAGACATCTTTTAGTGGTGTAATCGTGAACTTATTTGATAGTAAAGAAATTCGAATATCCTTTTGGAATATGAGTAGGCCTTGGATTTTTAGTTTATAGATCTGAATCTAATATGAATTTAAGTTTTTTTTCGAAGGCACATAATTTTATTAATTCAAACTAGTAATATATTCGATATAAATATATTAAATTTGTTTAAACTTTTTGAAGATAATCTTGTCTAGAATAACGAGGAATAAGAATCGAGTAGAAGTCACATAGATTTGATAATCTTATAATGATTATGTCATGTAGTTCGATTAAATAACATAAATTTGATGTTTATATACGTCGGGCAATATTACAGTCGCGCATTAATAATATTTATATGAAATGAAAAGCCATTGTTATGTCAGCGGCAACGTCGTATATCAGTAAACAAATCGATGATAAAATCATAAAAAAATAAAATAAAAACTCATATATATGTGAAATAATCACTTTATCGAAAAGAAAATGAATTTAAGTTTAACGTGTTATAATTTTAATTATATTATTTTATCACCGTATGATACAATATGAATGATCTACTCTTATTGATCTATCTTCGATCAAATTTGAATTTTATCTTTTACAATGAAAATTAAAAATAATTTAAAGCTCTTATGATGGTAAAAAAAGGGAAAAAACTTCTCAATAAACTTTTTATTCTAAATGTTTTTTTTTCTTTTTTATTATAGTCTAATTATGGATATATAAGTTATTCGAGTCTCACCTTTTGATTAATAAGGAATAATTCGAAGTTTAGGGGGCATCTTTTGATATTGGTTCTAAGCATGGACAAAAAAATCGCCGATTTCGGTGGTGCTGGAAAAGATATTGGGATGGAAAAATCGGGAAAAAATCGATGAGAAAAATCGTAGATTTTCGCGGAGAATTTTTTGATTTCTGGCTAAAAATATCTGAAAATTCTTGACGGGTTTCGAATATAAAAATGCAAATATGGCACCCTCAGCTTGTAAGCGGGTGATTACGCTTATTATATAATGTGAGCTTTTTATATTCTCTTTTATTATTTATTTGTTTATAATCCCTTTATTATATTTTATTTTATTTTTATTTTACGTATAACTATAAATATTTTAAATCAAATATTTAATTTGAACAGGAAAAATAAAATAATATCATTTAAAAATTTAAATTATCTTATATAATATTTTGAATCTGTACATTATCTACATAATATTTATAATAATAACAACGAATAAATAATATACTAACATAATAATACTCACGAATAATATATTAAATATAACAATATTTAATTTTAATAATCTTAATAATTTGATTTTTAATACGCGAGTAAGATAAGAATCGTTCTGCCAATATAAATTTAAAATGAAAAATTTTAATAGCAGATATTTTTGTAAAAATGTCATGATATTTTCATAGATATTTAGATATTTACATAAATCAAATTCTGGAAATATATACGTGTTCTGGAAATATTTTGATGCGAGCCGGGATTTACACAGAGCTGATGATGATCAGCTAAAGAAGTGAAAATAATCATACCTGACGTCTCTGTCACTTTTTTGCTACGTGTTAATCTCTTATTGGCTGCATAATTTTTATTTATTTTTTAAATCAGTATGATCCCCTCTCTGTGAACCAGAATAATCGATTTTCCTTTATTTGGTTGCCGACAAACCTGTAGAAAATCAAAATTGTTCATATCGTTTATTTTGGTTTCTGTGAACTTTAGAAGTCGCCTCGACTAAGGCGGATATTTAGAATTAGGCTCCGCATAGTTGAAATTCTATTGCTTCTAAATTTTCTCCCCTACTGAGTGGAACAGAAAAGTCTAGAGTCTAATCAGATCCCATACCAACATTCTCCATTTATGTGTCCCTATTTAGATTTTCGATCTTCGACATTGCAACTGAAGAAACATCAATTTCTGCTGGATGATCCACCAACAAAACTATTCACTGTCAGAAAAAAGGAAATTGCAAACAACCTAGTACAACATGTAGATAATAATATTTGCATATTCACGCTTCAAAATAATTATTGGATCTTGAATAAATTATTCATCATATAAATAAAATATATCAATGTATTTACTTGATGCAGAATTAACAATGTTTGTAGAGGGAATTGATTCCAATTAGCTTTTGAATGTAAATTAGTTTATCTCCCTTAACCCTAATCTTATGTAGCAAAGAACTTGATGAAGAAGTTCCTTTTATGAATTTTGCTTACTCTTATAGGCAGAGATAATACCAATTTATATATGTGTATCACTATAAATCTTGTATGTCCATTAAATACCAAAATCAATGACTAAAACTTATTCCACTATTAAATAGGAGCAGTTAACCAAATAGGAACTTAATTAAATTAGTAAAACTAATTTAAATGTTAAAATATGGCCTTTGAGTTTCGGGGAATAGTATTAACATTACGCACTTGATGCGGCAATTCATAGTATTAACATTTAATAGTGTAATCATTAGGCACACAAAATAAATCTCATAGTGCCATTATTTCGTCATAATTAGTCTCAACATAATTAACCACATAGTGAGAGTTATGGTGGTCATACACTTTCAAATTGCATACTTCCTTCCATATACTACTATACTAGTAACTTATCATATTAGGTTACATAAGTTATATATAAATAACATAATGCCCCCTTAATTGTCTTAAAAGACACTTGATTTTTTATTCAAATCATTAGGTATACACAAACATAAGAACAAGGAATAACTTAATAAAAAGTCATAAACATATCATATTAATGAACCTAAGAGTGTTGTAACAACATCATAATCAATCATCAATACAACCAAGACCCATTCTATGTACATGTTCTTTAAATGTCTTTGGTTGTAAGCCTTTAGTTACAGGATCTAGGATCACGAGATCCGTTTTACTATGTTCAATACACACTCTATGTTTTTGAACCTTCTCCTTAACGACAAAATACTTTAATTCCATGTGTTTAGCACCTCTAGAATATTTATCGTTCTTGGAGAAGAAAACTGCAGCGGAATTATCACAATAAATTTTTAGTAGCTTGGTAATGGTGTGTGACAACGAGTCTACAAAAAATAAAGTCGCATAGCATACTTAGCATGAATCATAGCTTCATAACAGAGAAGCTATAAACTTCGGCCTCCATGGTAGATCACGGTAATAGGGTGTTTTGACACTTTTAAGCGATGTGCCCGCCTGGCCCCAAAGAGCAAATAATAACCAAATGTTGACTTTCTACATGAGACAACCGACAAAATCACGAGATTTCGTATGTCCGTCAACTAGCGATCGAAATCTTTTAAAAATGTGAGCATGTAATCCCTTAGTTCCTTGAAGGTGGCTGACACTTTAACGTAGCTTTCCAATGATCAATACTAGGATTACTTTGATATCAACTCAACATTCCAACTGCGAAGCTAATATCAGGTCTAGTACAAGTTTGCAAGTACATCAAACTACCAATGACATAAGCATATGGAATATTTTCCATTTCCTTATGTTCCACATTATTATTTGGACATTGCATGAGACTAAATCTATCTATTTTCTATAATGGAGCAATACCTGCTGAACAATTATTCATATTAAATATCCCAAGAATTTCCTCAATATAAGCTTTATGAGACAGTCCAACAATCCTTGTGATCTCTTTCTGAATATAGAAATTCCAATCACATAGGATGCCTCTCCTATATCTCTCATTTCAAAATTCTTACAGATAAAATCTTTAGTCTCATACAAGATGCCTAAATCATAGCAGCAAACAAAATATCATCACCATATAGAACTAAGAATATAAACTTAATCCAACTAATCTTTTGATAAATGCACCGATCAATAATGTTTTCATGAAAACAGAAAGAGGTGATAGTATCATTGAACTTAAGATTCCGTTGTCTGGAACTTGTTTAAGTCCATATATTGATTTCTTAAGTTTACACACCATGTGATTGTTTCCTTCTATGGAAAAACCATCAGGTTGATCCATATAAACTTCCTCCTCTAGATCTCCATTGAGAAAGACTGTTTTCGCATCCATTTGTTGTAACTTTAAATCGTATTGAGCTACTAAAGCTATAATGATTCTTAATGAATATTTCTTTGAAACACGTGAAAATGTCTCTTTATAATCAATGCCGTCTTTTTGAGTATAACCTTTGGCAACAAGTCTAGCCTTATATTGTTCGATATTGCCATTTTAGTTATGTTTAGTCTTAAACACCCATTTACATCCAACTCGTTTTGAACCTTCTGGCAATTTGACGAGATCCCAGACATTGTTTTAAGTCATTGATTTTAACTTTTATTTCATAGCATTAATCCATTTATCAGACTTATCACTGTTAATGACTTGTGAAAACGGACCATGATCATTATCAATGCCATAATCCTAATCTGACTCTTGCAAAAAAAAACCACATAATCATCTAAAATAGCTGACCTCCTTACCCTTACAGGTTTATTTAAGTCTATTCCTCATGGTTCATTTATGTCAATTTGTGGTGGGTTAGGTTCTTCCTGTGGTGCTTCTTCATTCAAATGTTGTTCACCATTGTTTTGTTCTTGCAATTTTGGAACAACATTTGGAACAATTGTAGATGTAGAAATGTTATGGGTAATGAAACATTAAACCATATTTTATTGATATCCATAATTTGTTTGTTAGCACTCCTACTAACTTCACCATTCTCAATAATTTGGCATTATCGGTTTCAATAATTATAGAACTATGGTTAAGATAGTAAAACCTATACCATTTGGATTTCTCTGGGTAACCAATAAAGTAACCACTTATAGTTCGAGGATCTAATTTCATTTCATGTGGATTATATACTTGTGCTTCTGCTGGACAACCCTAAACATGCAGGTGTCTCAAACTAGGTTTCCTTCCAGTCCATAACTCAAAAGGAGTTTTAGAAGGTACTTCCTTACTAGAATCAATTTAACAAATACATTGCGGAGTTTTAAGTGCATACATCCATAGAAAGGATTTGGGTAATGAGGAATTACTCATCATACTCCTAACCATATCCAATAATGTTCTATTCCACCTTTCTGCTACACCATTTTGTTGAGGTGTGCTTGGCATAGTGTGTGCATAGCACATGTCTTTCGGGAACTGAAAATGGACTGGATTTTGTGTCCGTTATCATACTTTCCATAATATTCACCACTTCTATCAGACCTTACTATTTTCACCTTTTAAATACAGTAGCTGACTTCATTAACAAACACCTCAAGAACATTTATAGCTTGAGATTTTTCTTTAAGAAAATAGACATATCCATAACGTGAAAAATCATCTATAAAGGTGATAAAGTATTTTTCTCCATTAAAAGATAGGAACATCAAAAGGTCCACATGGTGTGTATTATTTCAAGAAGCCGATTACTTCTTGTGGCTCATTTCTTGTTATGTTTGGTTTGCTTTCCCTTAATGCAATCCACACATAAACCAAGATAAGTGAACTCTAGATTTGGTAAAATCTCATTATTTACTAATCTTTGCAATCTTTCCTTAAATATATGACCTAAACGTTTATGCCACAACTAAGTAGAATTTTCATTTGATATACTACGCTTAATTCCAATATTCTAATGAACACACATTAGGGATGCAGAGAAATTAACATCAAGCTTCAATTTATATAAACCATCCATATGGATTCCTGAACCAATAAGGGAATCATTTTTATTAAATAAATTGAAACATCCATTTCCAATCTTAAAAGTAAACCCAATAACATTAAGTTTTGATACAGAAACTAAATTTCTAGAAAGTGAAGGTACATAGAGAGTTTGTAATAGATCCAAGTGACATTTGGTATCTAAAACAAGACGATAAGTCCCAATGCCTTCAATTGGGGCCTTCATTCGGTTACCCATGAATAAGAAATTGTCATTTAGGTTTGTGCTTTGAAATGTAAGGAATCCATGCATCGTATTGGAAACATGAGTAGTGGCACCAGAATCTAACCACCAAGTATTAGAAGGAACTTCATATAAGTTTGATTCAAAACATACAAAAACATGGAATATATCTTTCTTTTTGAACCATGCTTTATGTTTAAGGCAATCTTTTTGATAATGTCCTTCATTCTTATAGAAATGACATTTATCTGCAGCCTGACTTTCCTTCTCTTATCATCCTTCGTGACACGAGAGTAATTTTAAGCAGGTCCCTTTCTTCTTAAATTTCTTAGTTTGGCTTGAAAACTCCAGCTCATGCGCGCTAGGTTTCTTTGAATGAACTCTAGTGTTCTTAGTCACTCGTTCCTCTTGATAAAGCTTATTGTGAATTCATTAACATCCCGCTTATCCTTCATAGTGTTATAGTTAATTTGAAAATGTGACTTATTGTGCAGGCAGGCTTCGGAGGCCTTTTTTCGTATCAATTCCTTTTCTTTGTCAATAAACACATTTTCAATGCTCATTTTACCGCTAAGGATATTTATCTTTATGAAAATATATTTGTATATACTAATTCAACTTAAAGGGGACCCATCATTTTGTTTTTAATACACATTTTCCATTAAATATGACATTACATGCCCATTTGGTCCATTTATCACCTTTATACATTACGGCATTATAAGCCATTTTCAATACCAAAATATTTACAAAACAAAATTAGAGTTTGTACAAAAAGTGTCAAATATATTTCATGAATGCATGGTCGGAGCTTTACTTCAACTCAGTGAGGCCTTGACGTTGACTACAGATTGTTCGCGGTCTTCGCCAAATGCCTATTCACTCGGTACATGCGCGATGATAAAACAACGCGCTACGCCTTTTCATGCGTAGTGGTTCTATACAGTTATTTTTTCATTTCGGTTTAAGTAAATCATGCATTTTTCTAAATCGATGCCTTTGTTCAATGACCAATGAGATACAATACATATATGTATATTTTCATTTCGTATACATTCAAATTATAATTCATTGGTCATTTTTAATAATCTGATTTCATATCTGATAAATCATTCAAACATGAATAATGCATTTCCACGATTTCTTTTCATTTTGCCCTTAGCGAATTTAACATATGGCACCGATGCCTGAATGGCAAATCCAGGCACGGTCCGTTGAACAGGGCGGTATAAAAGAGTTTTATAACCGCAGTCACGGTCCGTGGTGGTGTTGGTTATTAAAAAATCGTTTTAAGTGAAACAGCTGCCAGATATTGTCATTGAGTTCTGGATCGAATGACACACATCATTACGTTCGTGCGATCTTTGCTCATTTGACCCTTATTGGTATACCAATCTATTCTTAACTCGAATTTAATGGTTAATATTCTATTAAGGGCGCTCAAATCATTCATAGCAATTTACAATAGTGTATATACATTTATATCAAAATACTTGGTTTCGATACATCTGATTTTTCATGTGCAATTCATTTCTGATCGATTGTATCGAAATCAATTTAAAACAAAATCAATATACAATTTATCGTAATTCATTTCAATAAATCCACTTATTTCATAATCCTTCAAACATTTTAGAAATAGAGAGGAAATTGGGAGAACAAGCAAATTCATTTATGGCTCAAGCAGACACACATGCATATTCATATAAAACTTTTAGATTTATTTTGTCAAATGAAACCACAAAACCAAAACAAGGAAAATTGAAGAACAAACCCAGGTTGTATCGCTCTTGAGTTCTAATATCGGAATCTCGTTCTTAGGTCAAGATTCCTCGTCACCAACCCCTAATCCATCACAAATATGTCACTATCAAAGAACAACCCAAGAAAAAAAAATAGTTGTGCATTATAAGATTTTTGGTTAGGGTTGATGTCTTCCAAATACACCTTCACTTGCAAAATTTTCTGGGGATACATGAGCCATATTTTGCTCATGCTTCCCTCAATAAAATGATAGCTTTATGAATTAATTTCGTGGAATTCAGGTAATCTCCATTTTGGATCACGAGCCAAATTCTGGCATTTTAATGCCAAAGCGGATTGATATGCCAAGCTCTTTCGATTACCCTGTTGTTATTCTCGATTCGGGGTCTTATGTGGCTAGCCCCCAAAGCAGGGGTCCGTTGACTACCGTCTGACACACGGAATACTCGTGAATTTTTGGGTAACTTGAGCCTCTCACAAAATCGAGACGGGGTCTCCTTTGTGCGGGGGGAGCTCACGTAGTACGACACACATCCCGAACATCATTATAAGACATATACATGAGTAAAAACGGCCATGGGCCTATACGCAATACTCATCAAACATAACAGCTATATTCGATAGTCAGAGTTGTTCATTACTCTTAATACAAATACATAAATTTACAATTCTAATACATATTATCCAAAACATCAAAGCCACAACTTAGGCTTTCTTCAAAATCGGTCTCTAAGATGGTAGTCTTCTCGGAATGCTCCTGTACTGCAAAAATGTTCCTCGGCGGTGAAATTTATGCGATAGTGGAGATCACACAAAGGGTCTTAAAGCTGGTGCGTATCTGATGATCAAAAATAAGCTTACACATTCAAGCAAATTTGTGATCTGCTTGAATGCAAATGATCGGCCCATGTCCAGGAGTCCTCACCGACTCCTCACTTGCCTAAGCCATGAAAAATATCATTTTCAAAACAAAACTTGTTGTTTTCCGAAAATACACCTCTAGAATGTCGGTAAAAATATGGACTACCCTCAGTGAATGTGTTGAAGAACTTCGTAACGGTCGTGGTCATAAATCAGAAATGATTTGTTGGGGCCAGTCTCCCAACATTCTCGGGAACATCATCTGCGAAATTCACTACCGCAGCCATGTTCGTTTTTTAGAAAACTCGTGTCATGCACTCACACCTAATTTCTAGGTTACCTGGTGCATATGAAAATGCATTATGCCATTTCAACCATTTTTATATAACACATGCTAATATATAAAACATGTATATATATTAACATAATTAAAGCACATAAAACATGTTATGCACATTCACCATCAATTACACAAAAGATTAGCTCGCATGGGTACAATTAGCTTAAATCTGAGCAATTCAATTTTAGGCTGCTTTCTGACAGAGCACAGTATTTCGCAAAGAATATTTCATAGAACACTATTCATGTGAGCGGTGAAACCCACCGGGTTCTTGTTCCACGACCAATCACCAAATCATCGGTTTCACTTTATGAACTGAAATCATTACCATTTAGGCCTCATACGCTTTGACACACAATTTATTTCATAATTTATGAAACAAGCACCCCCGAAAACAGCCCAACCACGATCCTGAAACTTTAAAGATGAGCTAAAAATTTAATGATTGGTCGGGTTTTGGGGCGGATCAACGACTATCACGGCCTCAGGCAATCGAAACATTACAAAAACACTTAAACAAAGTGTAACTTCAAGTAGGATAAAACCCTCACCTCCACGGAGTTTGTCGAAACTCAGCCAAATGGGTCTTTCGCGTGTTAGCGCGCGTGAAACAGCTCCTTCTTGCCACAGAGAAGAATTCCGACGATCCGATATCCCGGAATCTTAGAGAGAAGGTGCACCTTCTCTCTCTAAAAGATCAGACTCAAGCTCACTACCAGAAATTCCCCCCTCCAGCACGTTTTTGGTCTTTTGAATCAAGGGAGAGGATGACACTATTTGAAAATTTTGTCCTATTATCATTTAAAATTTAAATAATACCAATCATGTCCCTAAACTTGGATTTTTGACATTTGGCATGATCTCGACTGTCCATTTCCATCATTTCTCTACTCCTTGCTTATGTCACCTTGGTACATGTTATATGTGACTTTGTCACATCAAATATAGATTTTACGACACACCGATCTTCCGAGTGCCCGCGGCGTGCAAATCCGGCGCCTCGGAATTAAACGAAATTCGGCGTGGTAGCTAGATTTAGTAGGCGATTCAACGGTGAAGTCCGTTTCATCATCCAGAGATCTAGAAAAATTTCGGTTTTACGGAGATACGATTTTACCATTTTTCAGAAAATTGGAATTTTCTGGGGTCTTACATTTCCCCCCCTTAAAAGAATTTAGTCGAATTTCATGCACCTCTTGTATCGACCACGTGCATATGTAACCTCACCCAAATCCCCGGGCCGGGTAGCCGGGCGACAACTTAGACTAAGGCCTGATGCGACGACAAGATGATTGTCAACTCATCCATGTCAGAGATGACGTCCATATCACAAGCCGCTTCCGGCTCCTGACACTGATTCAATTTTATTAGGTATCAAATCTCCGAGTCACTCCCGACTCCACATCACCGACTCTAAGTCGTGATGACGGCAGTGTGTTTTCATCTTGAGTGCCAGGCTCTTATCACTAAACTCTAAGTCTTTGTGATAACTTAATCGTGTGTTTTCACCTCTCGGGCAACATAACTTTTCGGCCTACACTGCGAGCCTCTTACATTCACACAGAAATTTCGGATATCTCCACGGGTCTCTTACACTCACACAGAAATTTCGGATAATTCCACGGGTCTCTTACACCCACACAATTTGTTAACTTCAAGGGTCTCTTCTGTGTATGCGAAATTTAGTTTCTCCACGGGTCTCTTACACCCACACAGAAATTTGGGATCTCTCCCCGGGTTTTTTACACCTACACAGAAATTTGGGATATCTCCCCGGGTCTCTTACACCCTTTGGGACCTTTCGGATACTCTGTGTGGTCTACTCCTTCACCCACTCCGGGACCTTTCACCCAAGGGAATTAATAGCGCAGCTAACATGACAAGCGTCAATTTCTCTTCATTTCTGATTTGAACTATGAGTCTTCGTGGACGTGGTCCAAGGCAAACTTCGACCCACTCACCAAGAGTGGTGAATGTCCTCTGATGCACCACACAGGCTCGGCCAGCGATATGCATTGCGCCACTTTTTCGGCTTCAATCGCGATCCCCCTCGAAGTCCCACCATGGCGAATCTCTGAGATCCACGATGCGATCTCAACACATCGACCCTGACTCTCACCTAGATCCTAGAATTTCCCATCATCCTCTAAGGCCTCGACCTCTAAGCCCGATTCTATCATACGAGATGTAATGAATGAATTCGATGCATCGATTCGCCTTCTCTAGTCGACAAGTGCGAGTAGAAACGTGCTAAATATCAGGCTAATCCCGAACCTTTCGGTCTACGTACTATGGGATTTCTCTTGCCCTCCCTAGGACAATCTAGCCTCATATGCCCCCGGTGGCGGCAATGGTGGCTGCGTCATCTGCCCATTCTGATCCGAACACTCGACCTGCAACTCCTGTGTAGACCACACCTCGGCTTTATTTTTGGTATGTGACAGATCTGTGAAGTAATATGTGTTTGTGGAGGCACCCTCATTACTAGCTGCTTGGTCCCTGCGACCCTTCAGGGTATGGAGAAACAAACTATATCTCTGTCCCTCGTGGCTGGGATGCCATCCCGAACTCGGGATCCCTGTCTCTGAGACGATCCCACCTCATGTGTCGAGGCTAACTGTGATGGTAGCGCACCATACGCCCGTCACGGCAGCCACAACTCGTCTGCCCGATGATTGGGATTGAGGTGTCCCATAACAGCAGGTTCACGCCTCGTGGACAATCCCTTCGAAAGTGTCCAGGCTGTCGGTAGAAATAACACATCATTTACCCTGCCTGACTAAATGTCCCATCCTGGCTTTGGTCCTGATGACCTCGGCCCCGTCCTGGATATCCTTACGAAACAAAAGTCTTATGCTTCTTTCCCGAGTTGGAAGAAGATGGATCTTCCTTCCTCTTCTGACACTTGCATCCTAGTCTTTCAGAGCATCTCGGTCTCGCTGGTCGGAGTCGATTACGACCATAGAGTCCATGTCATCAGGAGAAATCCTGCGATCTGCCGCAGTGGACAACTGGCCGATTCTCGAATCTCAACCTTGGCGTGTCGTGGCGTAGTCTCCGAGCAAAATGGGCTAACTCAGTGAATTTGTACGTGCTCCATCCTGATCCTTCGCCTAGCCCGGCTCACAGGAACTCCACACCAAGCCTTCTCATGTCTCGCGTACTCTGGAAAATACTTACCCGTGAAAAGATGTTGGAATTACGCGAGTCATTGCCTCTGGAGTGCCAGAGTGTTTCTTGTCCCATGCATCTTAGGCTGCCCTCTGTTTCAGAGCCTTGACTAGTCTAATCTGGTCGTAGTGAAGGTGATCTCAGTGGCGCCGAATCTTTCGGCCTGCGCCCAGACCAGTGGTCTGCCACTTAGTCAGGATCTCCTCCCACAGTGAATGTCGGGATGATGTGCTGCAAACCTGGAGGTTACCGGACCTCCACGATACACACTATACCGGCTGTGCGATATTAAACGTACATGTGATACCTCTGAGCCTCAATAAAGGGCTGCTGATAAAAAAACCGGTGGGTGGTCGAATCTTTCGTGGTGCTGGCCGGAGTCGCCGTGGAGCGCCTCCCTGCGTCCTCGCCCTCGAAGGCTAACCATCACACTTAGTCGAGTATGATTAAATTCAATGCGTGTCTAAAGCATAAAAACCTGACCTCGAGACACTATTCATACACAGATAACATTTCATATACAATGTCTCTGCATTTATAAGCAATGCAAGACAACTAATTCAACATATCAAATCATTTTTTCTTTTTCTTTTTTTCAACAAAAATTTTATTTTTGAAAATTTCATTTTTACAAAATTGTATTTCATTTTATTTGGTTTTATTTTATTTTTCAATTTTTTTTTTCAAAAAATCTCGTGAACAATGTTTATGAGCAGTGTCCAAACAGTTACTCATAAGCGGTCTTGGTCACAATACATTGCCCTGTCTGTGCACTGGTGTATTGCGTCTGATACATATCTGAGCCTCTGATGCAAGCTACACTATGGTGTATCTTCTGTCCTGATACCTTATCTCGAACCCCTCCTGGTCTGTACTGCTATAGTGTATTACTTGTAATGTTTGACCCGGCCTACTCTCTTGTCTGTCTGACCTTGTGTGTGCGACACACTCTCCGGCTAACATTCATCTCATCACGATACTGCCCAGGTGTATTGACACACCTCTAACAGCAGTTACTTGCGTGTTGCAATAAATGTCTGAAAAACACTTTCCCAGCTATTCAAACCTCTCCTCTTGTCACAATACACTTGGTGTATTGTGACCCAATTTCCAAGTGTATTGTGACCCAATTTCAGTACTTCACACTGAAACCTGTTTGTGTCCTGATACAATTTCCCATTGTATTAATGACATAGTTGGGCGTGATGACAAATTCTACCATTTTTTTTTTTCGTTTTCCCACACTTTTTTTTCATTTCTTTTCCGGCTATTGGAAAAACTTGAAAATACACACACACACACACACACACACTTTACACACATATATATATATATATATATATATATATATATATATATATATATATATATATATATATATATATATATATAATATATATATATACTATATATATTTTTTTTTCATTTTCCAGTGCACCAAATAAATTTATTAAAATTTATTTTATTTATTTTCTCTTTCCAGTTTTACACACTGTAAAACTCCAAAACTTTTCCAACACTTCTATATGCTAATTACTAAGCACACAAACAATCATAATACATACAACATGGTATACACACCATCACACATCATTCATGTTAAATACATCAATCAACGTAAAAACGAAAATAAATGCGGTGTTAATCTGTTAGTGATTGTCAGGGTAATCACATACCTAACTCTACATGAACCACCCAGTGACCTTATTATTGTTAGTGTAGCGCTGTGGTATTAGTCCACTCGATACTGGTAATCGTATGGCTTATCCAACAATTTGTGAGTATTTCTAAACCTGAGCTTTGATACCAGGCTGTGGCAGCCCCCAAAACGAGGGGTCAGTTATTCTGCGTCAGCGCAACGGAATCTTCGTGAATTCAGATGGCCAGGCCTCTTCAATCGAAGGACGGGTCTCCTTTGTACGGGAGCTCTACGTAGTACAACACACAATCTGAACATGCGTCATGAACATATACATGAGTAAGCGACCACTTAGGCTGTACACTAATACTCATCAAACATATACTGACTATATTCCGATAGTCGAGAGTTGTTATTTCATTACTCTTAATACTGAGCAATATTAAATCTCTGATTACATCGTATTATAAAGAAACATCAGAAGCCCGGCTTCGACTTTCTTGAAATGGGTCTCTAAGATGAGCCGTCTTCTTGAACGCTCCCTGTACCTGTAAAAATGTTCCCTCGACAGGGTGAGCTATTACCCGGTGGATCACCATAAAGGGTTACTCCTAGCCTAAAGATCGTATCTTTGTGATCAAAAGTAAACACGCATCGAAGCAAATTCGTGATCCTACTTGAATGTCTAAATGATCAAACAACAATCAGAGTCCTGCAGACTCCCTCACACTTACCTAAGCCATGTATGAAAACATCATTTCAAAATAAAGCTTGTTGTTTTGAATCTGGCTAGAATGTCGGTAAAATGAATTTCTTATAGAGGCAAATGTGTTGGAGAACTTTAAAATGTGATCATGGTCCTCATTCGAAATGATACGTTGTGGTCTTTAGCCCAGTTCTAGAGACATCATCCTGTAAATTCCTTTCGCGACCGTATTCGTTTTGAGGAAGCTGGGTGTCATGCACTCCTGTAATTTCTGGGTTGGTCACATATAAATACAATATACTCGTAACCATTTTATCTGACATGCTAATACATCAAACATGTATATATATTAACATAATTAAACACACTCCGCTATGTTATGCACATTCACCATTAATTACACAAAAGATTAGCTCGCATGAGCTAATTAACAAATACGAGCAATTCAATTTGAACTGCTAAACCAAACACATTATTTCACAAAAATATTTCATGAACACTATTCATGTGAACAGTGAAACCCTCGGGTTACTGTTCATGACCAATCACCCAATCATCGGTTTCACTTTATGAACCCGAAATCCATGGCCATTCAGGCCTCATGCGCGCAAACACCTGATTTATTTCTCCCATTGAAACAAATCCCATTTTGGGGCCGTCAAACGATGGATTAAGGCCTCGAGCAATCGAATCTATCAACAAAACACTTAAATGAAAATAAACAGTAGAATAAAACCCTACTTCATGGTTTATTAGAAACTCCCTTAAAGCTAGGTGATCACGCGTTGCCCTGCGCCTCATAGAACAACTTTTCTTTAAATTACATTGATCCAGTCTCAGGAATCTTAGGGAAGTGCACCTTCTCTCTCTAAAAGTCAAACTCAAGCTCACTTTGCGAAATTCCCCCTCGACGTTTTTGGTCTTTTGAATCAAGGAGGGTGACACTATTTGAAAATTTTGTCTATTAATATTTAAAAATTTAAATAATACCAATCATGTCCCTAAACTTGGATTTTTGACATTTGGCATGATCTCGACCGTCCATTTCCATCATTTCTCTACTCATGCAACTTATGTAACATGAGTATATGTTATATGTGACTTTTGTCACATCAAATATCGTTTTACGATTGCAGATGCTGGTGCCTCGAAAACATGCAAATCTCGGTGTCTGGAATTCGACGAAGTCGACGTGGTAGCTAGATTCCTGAAGACAATTCAACGGTGAAATCCGTTTGGTCATCAAGATACAGAAAAGTGCAGTTTTTACGAAGTATGATTTTGCCATTTTAGAGGAATTAGATTTTCTCGGGTCTTACATCTTAAATCCATAAATTGGTAATGGTTATTACCTCGTTTAATATGGTTACAGGTTTAACTACCGATTGGAATCATTCATGTTTGGATCACCAAAACTAGGTTATTCGTTTTACATCGGAACTCTTTATAATTGAAAAGCGAGTCAGTTATTAACTGCACATAGGCTCACTTTGACAGTTTACAGGCACTTTAGGGTTCTGAGTGCATACCTTACTTGAAGTAAATTATTCGGCAGAAATTACAGTTCACGAAATTTGAATCATTTCCAATTTGGATGGGTGAAAACTCAACTTATTGAAAACACCACAACTACACCCAAAACAAAGCATACCCGTTAGCTACCCGAAACTTACCTTTAAGTCCATATTCGGGAGCCTTAGAGCTACAATTTGCTTATAGTCCCTTCTATACATTTGTAGTTATAGATCTTATGGTTCTTTATCAATTAGAATCACTCAATTTGGATGATTATAACTTAACTTATAGGCAAAACAAAAATAAGGGTTTTGAAATTTTTTTTAACAGCAACTCCTTTGAAACTTCATAATTTCCTTTATACAAAAATTAAATCACTGGCTTGATCAAATGCACAATATACCATGAAATCTTACTCAATATAACCCCAAAAACGGGCTGACCTTTCAAAACGCTTTTATACCACATTTAAGGTTTAATAAACTAGCATAAATGAAAAGGGGTTAGGGTTTAATTTTTCATACCTTAATCTTGATTATCTGTCCTTTCTTCTTCTGCTTCTTCTTGATCCAACTTATCCCATGATTACATGGAGAAGAAATCACAATCCTCTCTTCTTCTCTCAGCCAGGAACGTGCCTAGCCTTTCTCCCTCTTTCCCTTTTGTAAATGTGAAATGACATTTTACAAGACCAAATTTGGTCTTAAGCCCATAGAATCTTGTAAGGCCTTGTTGAAATTTCTGCGTAAATTCTATTTTCTAATTTTCTCATTTTAACTCTTTATTTCACTTTCATTTTCACTTCATTTCATTTAATTTTCATTTTCATTTAATTTTCATTTTCATTTTAACATTTACACTCCTCATTTATAATATAGGTCCTCATTTAGTATTTAAATTTATTTGGCTCTATTAAAATTTTCGAGTTTTATCATTTTTGATTTTAGTAGTTTTTAAACAGAAAAATATAATTTAATTTATTTTACACCCTGAACATGTTATAAAATTGTTAGGGTATTTTCAGGGCGTTATAGAAAAGGCTCATACCCTGGAGGTAGTGAGTTCATAATGAATTGTACCAGAAAGGAGTCATCAACTGTCATACCCAAATTTGTAAGTCTTGCTACAATATTAGTCATATTAAGGATATGTTGTTGCATGCTTAGCGACCCATCATACTTCATGGTCGTGAGTTCAGCCATTAGTGTCCCTACAAGTGACTTATTAAGCGAGCGGGCGGCTCTTTCCTGAAGCTTAAGGTATTCCTTAGCTATTACACTTTCTGGAAGAGTAGACTTAATGTTGTTGGCAATAGTCATTCGCATAAAACTCAAGCATAATCTAATAGATATGTCCCATGCTTTATGATTCAACTTCTCAACCTCCTTTGCCCCAGTATCGATAATGTTAACAACTTTTCCTCCCAATAGTGCCAAGTCAAATCCAAGGCCTTTAAGTGACTTGTTCACACCATTCAAAGAAGTTTAAACCATTAAAGACAGTAATAGCAGAAGCATGTGAATGTAGAGAAATAGTTGCAAACACATAAATGCACACAAAATCAACAAATTCAGATAATCAAACACAAAATATATTGTAGGTCTCCTTTGGGTAAACAAACAATATATACACATCATCATCATCATAATTAGAATGTCATTTAAACTTACAAGGTAACCAAATAAATCATATCAAATATATATAGCATCTTTGGATATCTATAATACACTTGACAAGAAAATATTAAATTCCTCATTTATGATTAGTAGTTATAGAATATCAATTTACCTTTGGGTAAATCCTTAATTTCTCTCAACTAATAAATCTAGCATAAACAATAGCATTTTATTTCATTTTGGAAATCATATGACCATACATAAAAATTAATTTTGGCCACTTTGGTGACTAAGAAATTAATTTAATCTTAATGTTATATAATTAAATAATTATAATATTTAAAATAATTAATACATCATACTAACCAAAAGATAAATTTGGACTAATAATTCGAGATGGAGTTTTCATGTAACCTTGCAAAACTTCATACAATAAGCAGGTTCCAAACGAAAAAGAATGCTTGGAGAATCCTTGCCAACACAGGGTTTGACTTACATCCCATCTCAATATATAATTTTAACATAATCTAAACTTTATGGGCCAAAGGATATATCTTTTATACAAAAACATACTGATCGCACTTTTTATTCTTTCATAAACATAAAACAAAAGAGTTCATGGGACATTAACGTCCTTTATTTTCCTTTAATGTATGTCATAAATGTTTTTACAAATGGCTTTATTCTTTCGGGTGCATCTCATGCTTTGACGTATGTGCACATGCATCCACTCAATAAAAAACAAAAAACAGAAGATTGATGCATAAACAATCATGTTCATGCGGGTTACAAAAAATATTAAACATCATCAATGTTATTAATCATAAATCCTAACCATCCATATTTTCTCATAATCAATCATAATATATGATCAAATTATTGGACACTGTAGCTCACATTTCATATGTAGACCATATTTGAGAATAAATCAGTGGTACGTTTTTACACTTCATAATAATTATTAGATATTAAATAAATAATTTGTCACATAAATAAAATATATCAATGTACTTACTTGATGTAGAATTAGTCATCTTTGTAGAGGGAATTGAATCCAATTGGCTTTTGACTGTACATTGGTTTCTCTCCCTTAACCCTAATCTCATGTAGCAAAGTATTTGATGGAGAAGTTCGTTTGAGAATTTTGCTCACCCTTATAAGCAGAGAGAGGACCAATTTATATATGTGTATCACTATAAATCTGGTACGTCCATCAAATACCAAAATAAATGGCTAAGACTTATTCCACTATTAAATAGAAGCAATTATTCCACTATTAGGGGCAGTTATTTAACTATTAAAATTGTGGAAGTTATTCCACTATTAAATATGAGCAGTTAACCAAATAGGAAACTTAATTAAATTAGTAAAACTAATTTTAATGTTAAAATACGACCTTTGAGTTTCAGACCATATTCTAACACAACATGCTCATGAGGAAAAGTCAGAATGTTTGTTTACCTTTTTCAACTATGCTTTCATCATTCAAATGAACTGATATATTCAGGCTTTCATCATATGTTTCATCCATTTTCTTGCAATCTGCTTCTAAATTTTTCTACATCTCAGCTTTTGCATATTGAAGATGAAAACACTAACTTAATTATCAATTAAGATCAACAATGTCAATATTGATTTTGAATGAAGAAAATTTGTTGAGTAACTTGCATGTGTTATGCTCATCAAGAACTTCATCATCTTTGACCTTCAAAAATTCAAGAAAATCCAAATAATCAGGTTTGACAGATTCCTTGGCATTCTCTTCAAGTTCAGCTCTAGAATCATGTTCACTCTTAACAGGTTTTTGTTATGAAACAACCTCTGACTCAGTTATCTTTGAACTCTTGCATTTGTTCTCTTGCTCATCAAGAGCTTCATCTTTCTCATATGAAACTTCAATAAAATATGAATTATAGGTTTACTTGATTCATCAATAATCTTCAACTTATTTTTGGAATCATGTCCATTATGAATAAGTTTTTGATATGTAACAATATTTGGATCAGTTATCTTTAACTTTGAGCTCTCATGTGTGTTCTCCTTCTCACCTCCAATGTGAGGGTGGGAGAGGAGAAGGAGAGAGCAGGTCAAGATAATTTTGAGGGAGGGCGAGTGGCGATATGCACATGACATAATGGTCCATACCATGTAGGATTAGTTGACCGGTTAAGACAATCAAGTGATTGATAGAAATCAAAATAAGTAAGTTTTTGATATGTAACAACATCTGAATTAGTTATCTTTGACTTTGAGCTCTCACGTGTGTTCTCCTGCTCACCTCTAGCGTGAGGGTGGAAGGGGAGAGAGAGGAGAGAGACGGGTAAGATAATTTTGAGGAGAGATAGTGGCACGTGATATGCACATGACATAATGGTCCATACCACGTAGGATGGGTTAACTTTCTAAGCCAATCAAGTGATTGGTAGAAATCAAAATAAGAAAGAACCCCCAAAGGTGGGATTATTCTCAGTTAATCAAAATGTGAGACTAATTAAAGAAGATGAGACAAATGTGGGGTTGTTCATGTTGATTATTTATAAAATAAATTATAATGGATTCAAACATCTATTTAAATAATTATAGTTTAAAAATTTTCAAATACCCTCCACTTGACTTAGAAAAAAAAAGAACGAGGCTAATACAATTTGATATAATTAGCTAGTATAAATTAGATATAATTTTCATGTATTTGAATTGAGTAAAATAAAGTTTAGATAAATTTTGTGATAAACTATATAACCCATTTAATAAATGTTATAGTATTGTATAATATGTAGAGTTAGGAAGCTTCATATTATTTTCTATTTGATTTAGGGTTTGTCTTGTATATAAATAAGTTATTTATGATGAATGAAATAAACATTTTTTATTTCAGTTATCTTTGATTACATGGTATCAAAGTCTATGACTTCATTTGTTTAAAAAAAAGGCAAATTTTTTGGAAGGAAACCAATCCCAGCACCAGGGCCACCAAATCTAGTGAATTCATGGAAGGAAACAGAGAAACTAAGGTGTCGAACAAATTCTCAAAATTTGATGGAACAAGCATACCTAATTGATTATGCGCCACCAGGCTTGAACTCAACTTCAAGCGCCGATGTCTCCATACTCAGATTTGAAAAGCTCTCCTGCATCTTTTGGGAGAGAATCTGATCGGAGAGAGAAGACTGATATTACCAAAATTGCACTCATAGCTCATTCTACACCTCTTCTTCCTTGCCTATGGTACAGATTTAAGAGGGATTTGGATATGAAAAAAAGAAAAGAAAAGGGATAGAGAACTTGGCTGAAAGCTAAAGGAGAATAGGATAAGTCTGAAAGCTTGAGAAGAAAGAAGCTAATGGTCGACAATTGCGGGGGTGGACCACTTGTGGGGCAAAGTTACATTTGAGAACTATGTTTTCTAGGGTTTCTTCCTATTTTCCTTGATTCCTTCGAGATTCAATTACATTAAGTGGTGATTTGTGGTTTTTGGCACCAAAATACAATAAGGTGTGGAGTTTTTCGTGGAAAGGTGGTTCTTTTCCTTGTAAGATCATTTTTTTTTTTTTTTGCATTTTTTGGATTTTCAGAGGTTTGTTTGAGTTAGATCTACTTTTATGATTAACAAGAAACCCTCAGGAGGAGTCATTATTGCCATAATTCAGGATATGTATGCCGGAATTGTAGGAAGTTGCAGAATAAAAGTCAAAGATTCTAGTCTGTTTATTATCAGAAATCACTTATGTTGCATCTACTTCTATCCTTTACCTTTCGTCGATCCAAGTAAAACAACACGTGTTTATTTCATTTTTCCTCCACATAGGTCGGTGACTTTAGGCCTTGATATGTTGTGTGCGGGTTTATTTACTACGTTTCAGTCCCACCTTTCTACCTCTACTGTTACCCTTGTATATGGGTCAACGTCTTGTGTCATTGGGTCAGGGACAATTCATCCGAATCCTTTAATCACTTTGACCTCTATTATGAGTTTACCATAATTTTATTTTAATTTAATTTATATGAGTAAACTCACTTGTACACTTAATTGCAATATCTCATTCATTCTTGATTATTGTTTGATTCAGGATCTTTTGATGAAGCGGATTTCGAGGAAGCGAGTTTGGGGGTCTCTATTGTTAGAGAAGTGATCTAAAGGCAATCGCCCTTAGCACTTATTGTACGCATTATATATTGTTTAATATGAAAGACTTCTTCATTAATTTGATATTCATGTGTTGAATTGATATAGATCTTTAATCAAATTAATGAAGTCCATGATACGTAACATAGTGTGAAGGAAATCATGATAATAAGATTCTTATCATGTGCAATTATGTTAGTATCTAAATTATCCATAATCATAGGATATTCAAGACTAAATATTATTGATCAAGACTGGTTAGCACATGCTATACTCTTTGATAGGATCAAACAGTGAATCTTATAAACTGTGATCATGAGTTGACATGTGAATGTTTGCTATAAGTAGTTAAGTACATCGGAGATCTAATATGAGACAATTATATGGATTATCTTATATATGTAGATGATTGTCTCATCATAGCAATGATGCAAGTATCCTTAGACTTGAGGTGCTCAAGGATATATTTAATGTTGATTCTGTGCTTTGACTTCATTCAATGTTGCCTTTGAGAGGTCGTTCATAAGGTGATGATTAGGTATAGTTTGAGGTGTTTAAAGGTAATTGAGGAGCAAACAAAAGATTCGTCACTCCCAATAAAGAGAGAGTATACCTATCACCTCTTAAGTCATTACTCAAGAATCTCTGGCCATAGTGGAAATGTCATGAAGAGTGTCTTCAGGTGCATAATTGATGAGTAATGAGTATGGGAACAAGATCTAATATAACTTTAGCAAGATGTGGCGTAGCCAGTCTAGTGGGAGTTACACCTTGTCCAAGCTCTGAACTGAGTGAGGTATAGATTGGTGAAAGGACGAATTACGAGATAGCAATTCGTAGCTGATTGTAGATGATTGTCTCATCATATCAATGATGCAAGTATCCTTAGACTTGAGGTGCTCAAGGATATATTTAATGTTGATTCTGTGCTTTGACTTCATTCATTGTTGCCTTTGAGAAGTCGCTCATAAGGTGATGATTAGGTATAGCTTGAGGTGTTTAAAGGTAATTGAGCAACAAACAAAAGATTCGTCACTCCCAATAAAGAGAGAGTATACCTATGACCTCTTAGGTCATTACTCAAGAATCTCTGGCCATAGTGGAAATGTCATGAAGAGTGTCTTCAGGTGCATAATTGATGAGTAATGAGTATGGGAACAAGATCTAATATCACTTCCGCTAGATGTGGCGTAGCCAGTCTAGTGGGAGTTACACCCTGTCCAAGCTCTGAACTGAGTGGGGTATAGATTGGTGAAAGGACGAATTACGAGATAATTGTCTATGGAAGGGTTAGTAGTCAGACCACTGATTCTCCGGTCAATTGGGGGTCATGATGCGTTGTTATATACCACTCATGACTTGCTTGGATTCGATGGTTGAATCAAGTGACCAATATAATCGGGAACCTAATGGGTCACACACTTAGAAGAGTGTGAGACTGATATAAAATGGATTTGGATGTGATCCAAATATGAGGGAGATCAATCTCGAGAATTGAATGTCACGGTATTAGTGGAATCCTGGGATCAAAAGCCCTCACTAAGAGATAAAGACCATGTTGGGTAAACAACTTAATTAAACACTTATTTTGTAAGAACTTATGTTATAAGTGCTTTATTCAATAAGTTATTATTATTTGGATGCATATTTTAAAAAGCGCTTATACATTATTTTAAGGTGTTTGGATGCATTACTATACAAGTACTTATAATAGTTGAAATTATTGAAAAGATCATCATAAATACTTATAAAATTGAAGTGTTTGAATAAATAAGCACTTGTCATAATTTTTAAAAATTAAAAAAACTAAAAACTAAAGAACTAAAAATTAATACAAATTTTCTATACGCATTATCTCATCTTCACTTTTGTTTCATACGCATCAAAGATATTATAAAAACTAAAATATTATAGGTTTTTTTATTCATTAAAATCTTTGAGATGTTTTCTATAAATCGAACGCGATGCACTACGAACTCATACATATACGCACTTATAATAAAGAAAAAGCCTAGGCTTGGAGGCGCGAACTTTTTAAGGATGAAAGACCGCCTAAAATAAATAAAAATTATATATCTCACTAAATATTGTCTATATTTTTTATCTAATAATAAAATAAAATAAAGTAAATAACGTCAAACATAAAAATCAAACATCACTAGTGCTTCCCATCATCACAAACATTTCCAAAAAAATAAAAATAAAAATAATAAACTTCATTATTGCTTCTCATCATCACAAAAATTCTAATTTCCAAAACAAAATAAACACTTATGGATCTGCATCAAATTCTAAATCTAGAAAATCATCACCAATATTATTCTTTCCATCATTAATAAAATAATTTTCTATTTATTAATTATATTTTAGAAAAATTCTTATTTTTTCAAAAAAAATTACCTATTTTTTTACATAATTTTTCGGATTTTAATTTCTATTTTTTTTATTATTTTTCAGATTTTTTTCCTATTTTTGCATAGTTTTTTCAAAAAAATTACCTCTTTTTTTACATAATTTTTTCGAAATTTATTTTCTATTTTTTCATATATTTATTTTCCTATTTTTTTACATAATTTGTCAGAATGATAGTTTTGTCATTAATATTATCGATTTTTAGTCTTCGTATAAGCTTCTCCATGAAGCTTATTGAAATAGCTAAAATGGGGCTTAAAGGTACTGGCAAGTTATTTATAAGATCTTTCAAATACCTATAATTTTTATTAAAAGTACTTATATAAGAAGATAAGTTCAAATAAGTTGTAAATAAGATCTCCCAAATGCACCCAAAGTAGGCTTGGACTTGTTCATGGGCTTAAGGCTCATGAGGGAACACGCCATAACGCATGAGGATGCGTGTAACCTATCATCTCTTAAAAAGAAAGACACTTTTGACATTTCAAGGGCAAGAGTTTTCCTATAAAAGACCATTATGGAAAACTCTAATCTTAAGCCCTTTTGCCCACTTTGCTAAAGAAGAGTGTTCTTGAGATAGAGAGAGTTCTTGAAGAACATCCCACTCTTTGTGTGATTTGAACGTCAAATCCTCAGGTTTTCAGTTTCCGTCTTTGGATCTAGACTTGGCTAGCAGCGAAAGTTCATTCAATACTGTTTCCTTGGAGGTTATTGGCTCCACTCTTCGTGTGGATACTGTTAGAGGCAAAGCAAGGACGTGAGTTGCTTTGGTCGCGACTACTTCATCCTTCGGGATCGGTTTACACCAACGTGAGGTATTAATCTTGTACCCTCTTTGGCTTGAACCGACTTTGATGCTTCAAGGGGTCCTTAGAGGGTTTTTGAAGATTTTTTTTTTTGTTGGTTTCACTGTTTTGGAAACTGTTGCCACCTTCAAAAACCTAACATCTACATACTTGAAACAGAGGTGTCAAAGTTTGTTACTTGTTCAGGAGTTGTTAGCCCATTCGAATTACATTATCGCGCCTATCCTTTCTCTCATTTAATGTTTATGGTGATCTCGCTTTCTAAATATCTTCATCAACAGTCAGCGCCAATATATTAAGCTTAATCGTGTGCATTTCGAAATATCGAATAATAAACGCTCCTTGTGAAATTAGTTTATTATGATGTTTGTGGTCCTCATTCAAATATGCTCTCCCATCAATAAAATATTTCGTTACCTTTATGGATGATTTTTCTCGTGCCACTTGGCTTTATCTAATGAAAAGCCTTTACGAGCTGCGATCCATTTTAAGCCGTTTCCTTTGCGCCGAAATTCAAACACAATTTGCTGTCTCGTTTAGACACCGAGAAGTGATAATGCCAAGGAGCATTTGCTGAAACCTTTTCAATCTTTCATATTTGGCACATGGGGATTCTCCATCACCTCTGTTGATATTCCTCCTCAAAACGGAGAGCCGAAGAATAGACATCTTCTTTAGACTGCCCGGACCCTTTTGTTCCAGATGAATATCCCTAAACATTTTTAGGTCGACGTAGTCTCGATAACTAGTTTTTTTATTAATAAGATGCCCTCATCGATTCTTAATTGCGCTACTCCTTATGACCAGCTGTTTCCGAACAATCCATTGTTCCCTATTGAGCCCAAGGTTTTTGGATGCACATGCTTTGCTCGGGATGTTCATCCTCAAGTCTCTAAACTTGATCTGAAGACCATAAAAGGTATCTTTCTAGGATATTTTCGTGTCCAAAAGGGTATAAGTGTTAAACTCCCACTCTTCGACCTTACTTTGTGTTTACTGATGTTGCATTATTTAAGACGACCTCGTTTTCCCTTTCATCTTCTATTACGAGTTCGAGGGAGGATGATGATTTATTGGTTTATTATGTTTCCTTACCGGTTCCTACTCTAGCTCCTATTCATGTTCAACCTCTCATTACTCAGGTTTACTCTCGACGCCAAAACCCCCCAGTCTCGTATCCAACACCCACTCTTCACATCGATTCAAATCGTAACGACGCATCTTCTCGATTGCCTCCGTTGTGCTGCAAACGTTAGCGGTGCTCACCCGAGCATCTTCGTTTGTTTCATATAACCATTTATCGCCTTCCTTGTTCTCAGATCCCCGATTCTATATCTCTTCATAACACTGCTTCGTGAGGCTTTATCTCACCTATCATGAAAGGTATGAAGAAATGCGTGCTTTGGATGACAAATTCAGACATGGGACTTTGCGACCACAGATGTGGACTGGTGCCTTACCTACCGAAAAGAAGACTATTATCGTCAAGCAGTATTTCCAAGAAAGTTTAACCTGATGGGTCATTGCTGGGATCAGTTCTTTTTTTCGCTACATATATGTATTATAATTCAGACTTACTGAGTCATTTATTCGATACATTTTCTTATAGCAAGTCGACATATGTTCGTTTGTTTATCTCCCTTGCTACTGCTTATGATTGAGACTTGCATCAGCTTGATATCGGGAATGCATTTCTACATGGGGATCTTCAGGGAGAAGTTTATTGGAGCAACCTCAAGGGTTTGTTGCTCGGGTTTGTTGAATTATCTTACAATAACTCGCCCGAATATCGCTTATTCAGTAAGTGTTTTGAGTCAGTGTATGTCATCTCCCACAGTTAGTCATTAAGCAGCTGTAGAGTATATCTTATGCTATTTGAAATAAGCTCATGGACATGGAATATTGTATAAGAAGTATGGGCATACCAGAATTGAGTGCTTTTTGGACATAGATTGGGTAGGATCTAAGGAAGATAGGAGATTCATCTCAGGATATTTTGAGTTTTTCGGAGGATATCTGATCTCATGGAAGAGTAAGAAGCAAAATGTTGTATTACGGTTTAGTGCATAGTCAAAGTATAGAGTTATGACACAATTTGTATGCAAGATTATGTAGATACATTAGTTATTGATTGAAATGGACATCAAAACTCCAGTACCAGCGAAGCTTTGGTGTGACAACCAAGTTGCCATGCATGTAGCATCTAACTTGATATTTCATGAACGGACAAAACATATTGAGATAGATTGTCATTTTTCCTTTGAGAAGATCCAATTGGGGTTGATCTCTATATGATAAGTAAATATTGGAGAACAATTAGGAGATATCTTCACAAAACCTTTGAGTGGGGATCTAGTCAGTTATCTTTGTAACAAGTTGAGCATAATCAACATTTATGCTCCAACTTGAGGGAGAGTGTTATAGTATTGTAGAATTAGAAACTAGTTGGAAAAGAAAACATGTATTCTTGTAGAGTTATGAAACTTCATATTATTTCCTATTTGATTTAGGGATTGTCTTGTATATAAATAGATTATTTGTGATCAATTAAATACGCAATTTTTCCTTTAATTATATCTTATTACGATAAAGAAGTAGTTTTTTTGTCAATCTATATAACCCAATTTTGATCTAAATGTTTTTTTTAATAACTCTGTTTATTAACGTAAGTATTAATAACTATGTTTATTAACCTAAGTATACATCTAAAATATTTAATTCAGATTCAATTTTTTTAAAAACAAATAAATTAGTTAAGTTATAGACATATTTAGCCCCCTTTTCTCTCAACTTCATCTTTTAAGTATCACTTATATTCCTTAAGTAAGAAGGGATGGTTTTTTACCATTGTCTGAAATCACCATTCTGCACCTATTTCTATAAATTTATTTATTTAAAAAGTGGTTATTCCACATGGATTGTGAGTTTTATATTGTTTTTCGTGATTTCCTTGTCTTATTGCGGCGTTTGGTTTTGAGTCGCTCTGCATGTTGCTATTAATATCTTGTTACAACTTTTTGATTCGTATTAACAAAGATATTCGATCATAGACGTATGTAAGCATTATAGCAAAGTCATATTATAGTCACAGATGCTACGTAATTCAGCACAGTGACATAAATTCCTATAATATTATCAAATTCAGGTGCTGGAATCGATTATTATGCTATCAATCTGAGCTATTGCTTCATCCTATATGCTTTTATCCCAGATTCGCTGCTTCTATCGATGTATTACTATTTTGAATCAATAAAATTATTTTATTTAAAAAAAAAGTTATAGATATATTTAATTGAAATATTAATGATATAGATGTTATGAATCTCACAAGATTTGATGCATGAGAATATCAATTCAAGAATACAAAGATAAATAAATCAAAATAAAGGTACACAAGGGTTTTAACGTGCTTCGGTCAATTATGCTAACATCCACGAATGAGAGATAAGTTTTTCACTATTTTGAAAACATAGTAGAAGATTAGAGTATTAAAGCATTGCGACGACTAGGAAACAATCACAAAATCACAAAACCCTAGGATGCCCACATTACCAAAAAAATATCCCACAAAACTTCAAATCCCAAAAACTTTTACATTTTTGCACACATCGAATTGTCTTTACAAGCCCATCTATTTGATAACTTTTTCTCCTCTTGACCCATATTATTTATATGGATATTTTTAAAAACTTTCCCAATTCTATAAATAAACATAATATTAAAATAATAAAACAATTATAAATTATCCTATTAAATATTATTTACAAAAATATAATTAATACTAAATAGGAATTTGAGACATATTCTAAAAATCTTCACCTTAGATCAAATTACATAACATCTTCATAAGAGAGCAATCGATTCAATCTTCAACTGAAATTCCTTTTATCTTCGTCTTTTGTGCTTCGTAATATTTTATTCTTCAAAATATCTTTAATTCTGAAGCTTTTATACCATTTGCTTTAAATTGCAGAAGCTTTGATGGACGAGAATATTAATTCAATAATACAAATATAAAGAAATCAACGTAAAGGTGCTGGGGTTTTAACAAGGTTCGGTTAATTATTCTTATATTCACGGATGAAAGATTTTTTCACTATCCTTGAAAACACAAAGTACAAGATATTGCGACGACTAAGAAAAATCACAAAATCTTAGGATGCCTATAATATTGAGAAAATATCTTACAAAAGTCTCAATCCCTAAATCTTTATATCTTTGCATACACCATATAACCTTTACAAGTCATCTCATTTTCATAACTTTTTTTCCTCATGACTCATAATATTTAAAGAATATTCTTAAAATGTTTTCTTATTCTATAAGAAACTTAATATTACAATTATATGACAATATTACAATAAAAAAAAAATAATACTACATAGGAATTTAAGAGATATTCTAACCGTAGATATATACAAAACTTACCTAATTCGAATATTAAAATAATTACATGATATATTATCTATTTCATAATTTATACGATATCTCCATCATTAGGCGTATGAGACATTAATGGAGGAAATATCACAGACAAGTCTCGCCCGCTCCTATGATCCTATCTCCATCACTGTAAAGGCTGTAATTGATAAAATAATATAAATATTTTAATGTAATTTAATTTCTAATAGTTTATGAAAAAATATTATTTTATTATTATCGTTATCGTTATTTAAAATAGGATGAAGCATTTTGTAGGATCATGTAGGGTCGGGATAGAAGTGATATGACAATTTGAATTGACATCCTTAGGATTAACTTTTGTCCAATAATGACTTGTGTGGGTCAGCAAAGATTAATAGAAATCCAATCCTACCCCACCAACCTTATCCTACGTACGTATTTCAAGATAGCATTTAGTGGCTTTGTAGCATTACATGAATGTTATATGCTAATGGCCTACAATAATTCATTCATTCATATTTTGTCATTCGAAAACTATATAGCAAAAAGCTTTTAACTTTATATCATTATGAGCTCCTCTTATTATAATAAACATTTTTATCACTGAACATATAGAGCAAGTAATGATTGGGCGATTTTGCGAATTTAATCAATGATTTCAGCTCGGCGCTTGGAATATAATTATATTATATGTATATATTTTATCACTTTTATACCTCTCATAATACTGGCATCAAATCTTTTTGGTGATAAGATAAATTCTTAAATGTGTTTTTTTTTATGCATAGACTCATTCAAGACATCTTATATGACCAACAAAAATATAATAAGCATTTTTACAAGTTGTTAGAAACCCTTAAATTCAAAGTAGTGGTATAAGTGTTTCATAGTTAAATAGTTTTTTTTACAAAAGCAAGGGATGCATAAAATAAAATAGTATGTTTTATTTCATTCTTTGAGAAAATATTTAAAAATAGAAAAATATATTTAAAAATGACTTTTATCGTGTTTAGTTACCATATAAAAGTTGTAGAGATTGAAAGATGGATTCAATGATTCCTCCTAATTGAAGATTCAAAGTAAATTTTGATGATTAAAGGACAAGTAATATAAGCACATTAGGTTGAGTTATTAGAGATTTCAATGGAAATATTATAAGGTGGTAGGAAGTAGATATTTGGAGACTTACAAACCTAGAAAAAAAGTAATGGTTTCTCAAACCTAAAAATTGAAGGGTATTCCAAAGTAATTCAAAATTGTTATAATAAAAAAAAAAAAAGTAATTTACTTAGTTAACTTATTTTTATGAAGATATTTGGAAGCTTTCTCATAATATGAATATTTACAATTATTTTGTTTATAGAGAAGAGAATAAAACAACGGATAGTATAGCTAAGAAATATTTTTGTAATTATGATTCAAATATTTAATGGTTAGGGATATTAGAAATATGTGTTCGAAGATTATTATGGATTGCCTTTTATTTAAATGTGTAAGTTTCCTTATTGGTAATCTTTTTTCATCAAAAAAAAGTTTTAAAAACAAAATCAAATTATTTGGATTTGATTTAATTTTGTTTTTTTCTCTCACTTTTTTCTTTCCTTTTAACATTTTTCTTAAGAATTTGCTTTAGAACAAAAAATAACCTTACAAATACGGTAAAATGAGGTGTGAAAGGAATGTTCAATTATATATATATAAATTTTTTCGAGAAATGCATAGCATAAAGAAATGGTAGAGCTGAAAAATTCATCCAAAATATAGAAATTTATAAATAAAACATAGTTAATATTTGTAAATTAAAAGCATAGCAAAAAATTATTTATATTTTCTATTTCTACTAGTAATTAAAAAAAGAAAGAAAAAGGTATCCACACACACATAAGTGATGAGACAAGTGTTTGAGGATCAAGATTTATTTATTTATTTCAATGGCTTGGAAATGGAAGAGGGGGCATGGGATCTTGGTAAACTCCATTGTCTTTTGAAATATTTTGTTAAAAGAGAAAAAAATACCCTTGAATTTCTGAATCTAACCCGTTCTATGATATATTTTTTTTTGAAAAATAATCTATTTCGGCTAAAAATGCCCTTTTTATGTTTCATGTATTTACATTACCCGTTAAAAGAAGAGTTTATATTTGTAAGAAAATAAGATAGACATTTTTGTTAAAACTACATAAAAAATTGATGCAGGGTTACCTTTCAAAAGGTCATCTAAACAAATCACCATTTTCTCTTCCTAATTTGTTTTTTAAGAAGCCTTTAATATGACCGTCATGCCTAGCTCATGTGTTAGCCCTCAATGTTTCAAAAGGTAAGGGCATAATAAAGGGGGGTTTCGGGTTCAAGTTATAATAGGGATAATTTATTATAATAGGGATAATTTATTACATTGTAATTAAAGTGTTTTATTTTTTTTATTTTAAAAGAGGCCTTTAACAAATAAGCCATGGACCATGGCAGTGGCTGTATCTCTAAACATATGGGCTCAAGGATCAACCCATGTTTATGCCCATCAATAAGGTAATGGGCCTCCAGTAGAAATGTTGGGCACTAGAGTTTATATTCAAGCCCAGGCCCAATAAAATGCCATTTTCTATTCATAAATTGGACACAAACTTGGAACTTGGAAGGTGGGTTGTCAGAGAAAGGTTTCAATTTTAGTGTTTATCATAAATAGAAAGATGCCAATCAGGTTTAGCCCATGTAAAAGAAGGCATAACGTTTCAAAAAAGTAAGGCATAGAGAAGGGATGGGTCCAGGATAGAATTCCAGTGTGGGGATAATTTACTACATTATAACTAAAGCATTTAATTATAAAAAAAAATAGAAAGATAAAGTCTTAATGAATGGTAATTGCCAATAATGGGAATTTTTGGTTCGATCGTACACATTGGGCCCTGGTTATTTAATCCAAATTCGTGCCTACGAAATTAAATAGGTTCACTAGGATTGGACCTCATAATGCTTATTGGGCCCAACCAATCTGGTCCTGCGCTACATGTGGGCCAAGCAAGGTCCAAAGAAAGTTGAAGAGGGTAACATTGTATCCAAAATAGAGAGAATTTTTCCAAAGAAAACACAGGCTTGTTCCTTTCCAGTTTTTGAAAACAATTTTCTATTCGAATATATTTTAGCCGTTATTTTCGCTTATTTTTTATATATAGTTTTAAAAATAATCATACAAACAAATAGGATAAATAAAAATAAAACATTGGATGTAAATATTATTTTTAGAACATATTTAATAAACGTTGGAAATAATTTAAAATTTTTCAAATAAAATTTTGTTTTACAACTTGATTTGGTTGTACCTACCGGTTCTTGCCTCTATGGGACATGTGCATTGATTGTGTTGAATTTAAGTCCACAAGGAAATAAACAAACCATTTAAGCATTATATATAAAATATTTATATTTACTTCTGCAAATTGAATTATAGTACTTTGTTATTTGGAATTGAGCCTATATCTCAGGTACCTTTTATAATTTTTATCAAGAAGAAGGGGAAACATCGAACAAAACTAACTTTTAACAATTACTCTGTTATTCCAACGAACTCCCATATAGTCAGTGATGTTGTAGGATCTTATGGGGGAGTATTGATCCAGCCCATAATCTTCCCGTTGTTGAGTTCCATTGAGGTTTTGGCAAGAAAATTAGTCGTCCTTGTTAATTTGTAAACATGGTGGATGGGTTATTATTGAGCACTCCTTAAGCATCTATCTGTCTGTATTCTTCCTTCAAGTTGGACTATCTTTCCCTGTGTCGGAGAAGAGTTTGTGACCCAGTTATAAGGCGTAGTGGAATCAATCTCCACTCTTAGAGATATCACTGCACTTCCCAAGCTTCATTGAGAATCCCTATGCCCATCTCCCATATGATCTTGTAAACTCTCTTCTAATGTTTCTTTTTATTTTTATTATTTTTAATATTTTAATTTTTCTGGACTCATCTATCTAATAGAGACAGGAGGGAGCATGAGATGATCCGGATTTCTAGGATAAGAGTGAGAGTAAGATATAAAAGAAAATGAAGAAAAACAACCGCCATTTTCATTTAGAGAAAGGGAGGAGCTAACTGGTTTTTTTGGGGAGAAAGGGGACGACAAATGGGAATATTATGCTCATTGGGATGTTCAAAGAAGCCTATCGGTGAGTATTTTCATAAGAAAAAAAAAAAATTTGATTTCTAAGTTGCGTTTTTCGATGATATATTGGATTCATTCCATTCCTTTGACGTCATGTAGCGCTTGAAAACCTTTCTCATGGTCTATTTATGAAATGTTGTTGTGTATGAAAGATTTGTTTGCTTTGATGTTTATCTTTATAAATATGAAACTTCAATTTTCGCAATATTTTTGGAGTTGATGTCGGTAGAACGCTTGCAACGGGTTGTTGAAGGTACTTATATGATTTTGCTTGGTTGGAGTTATTGGGTTGCAATAAAAGAGGATTTTAGAAGTTTTGTTTTAAAACTAATTCCAACTTTTCAATTTTTCATGTTTTGTCACTTTACCCACATCATTGTTTTATTATCTTACACGCTAATTCCAAGAATTCGATTTGAAGAAATACTTGAGTTTTTGTATATTATAAACTGTAAATTACAAATACATGAGGAGGCCTTATATAGGTTAGGCTATACAACCCTAGGAAAATACAAATTACAATCCTAGGAAAATACGAATTATAATCTTAGGAAAATACAAAATAAATCTAACAATATAATAATTTAACATCCCCCTCAAACTCATGCTGGTTTATGAGAAACCATTATGAGTTTGAAAGCTAAATCTCGAAAAGTTCCCTAAAAAGGCGACAAGATATCGAACCTGACTACGCTATAAAACAATCAATAAGGAAATGGTATTCTCGGGGTTAGACGATGATCTAATGAAGTTTGACAATCAATCTCAATATGTTTAAGACGCTCACAAGACATTATTACGGAAGAATTTGAATAGTACTTCGATTATCACATCAAGTTTACCAGCTTAATACACCAAGATCCCGTGAAGAACCAACGAATCAAACACTGGCTGGGGAAAGTCAAATAGCTGAAATTTCCCTTAGCTATTTGAAGAAATTCGGTATAAAATAGAATAGCGACGATTTGACGACGAAAATAATCCATACTTAAAGCTCATTGTCGCAAAATTAACGAGAAAATTTTTCCCTAGTTATTTTAACGACGGAAATTCTTAGCTAATTATATATTTTCGCTTGCTAATTTTTGGTCGTAATTCAAAGGCCAATTAATATTTTTCGACGAATAGCTTATTTAAAAATGCCCTAAATTTAAATTAGCAAGGGAAAATTTCACATTATTTTTATCTAATTTTAGAAGGATGAATTGGTCCCTAGCTAATTTAGCTAGGGACAATTCCGTCACTATTTTTGTCGATTCTTAAAGAGCAGCCACGGAATTGTCCCTAGCTAATTTTAACAGTGACAATTCCATAGTTATTTAATTAGCTGCATTGACCTCACATTATTTTTTGCCAATTTTAAAGAAATAAAGGCCACGAATTGTCCCTAACTAATTTAAATTTCACGCACACCCGGGCCACTACCCTATCGACTGGTTAATAATGACGAATTGTCCCTAGCTATGGACAATTCCGTCACAATTCTTGTCTAATTTTAAGGAAATAGCTACGGAATTGTCCCTAACTATGGAATGATCCCTAGCTATTGTTGTAGTTATTTTCTTACAATTGAATGAAAATAGTGACGGAATTGATCCCTAGCTAATTTAGCTAGGGACAATTCCGTCACTATTTTCATTCAATTATAATAAAATAACTACAACAATAGCTAGAGATCATTCCATAACTATTTTCACTATTTTATTTTAAAAAACAAAATTAGAATACATACTTTTAAAATTTTATATTAAGAATGAATAAAAACATATACTAAAAGCAATTTTTTTTAATTAACCATAAGTCAAAGCAAGCATGAATTAATTCGATACAATAGTGTGTTAATAGTAAAATAAAAATAATAACATAGGTCTCTTAATCATCTAAACCCAAATCGTCATCATCATCATTAGCCGGTGGATCTCGTGGTAGGTCAGGCCCGGCTGGTGGGTGCTCACTGAACTCGTGTCCGCATCCGTCGCATCAAGGTCGCTTAATCGTGGATCGCATATTGGTCATCTAATGTTGCATTGCATTTATTTCATCTCATTATTTACTTTTCATTTGTCAGATTTCATTCAAAAGAGTAATCACGATCCTTCTCTTTCATTTATGTCTCCATAACTGCAATACGTTCATTTGTTTCCATTACTCGCTGCTCGACCGCCTCATCCATAATTCCTGGGTGATTGCAGGAACTAGAAGCACGATCGTTAGAACAAAAGCCACTCCTTCGAGTCGATGCCGCACACTCGCTCTTTTCCGACCTCTTATGGTCTCCAAATAGATAGATCATAGTCAATTGGTTGGAAGATCCATGTAACCCTCAATCGGGCCGAGAAGTACCGCCACACGCTCCTCCACGAGGTCCTCGTGATAAAATAGAAATAAATTACGTGTTAGACATAAATAAATTAAATATTCTAATATTTTTCATGCCACACTTAACTTTCTAACATTTACTCAAAAAGAAATAAATAGTTTATTAATATAAGAGATACTTATAGTAATTATTTGAGACTTGTTGTCAACAAACTGGCCATCTGCTTTCTTCACATGCATCTTCCTGAAGATCTCATAAAAATTGGGATCTCGACCTAATTCCTACTTAAAAAGATGAATTTATTAAGTCAAAAATAACATATGTTACAAATTAGAGGAATACATTATTTAAAAATTTGTAAGGCTTAACAACTAATAAAAATGTGTTATCTAAAATTTTAAGTCATATTTAAAAAAAAATGACAAGGAAAGAAATTTAGCCACAAATTCTAAAGCCATGCAAAGGTTTGAATTTTTGGACTATTAGGCCAACCTCATAAATATTTAAATGCTCTTTTAAAGTTAAAAATGTTACCAAATCTCGAAATGCTCATCGGTCGACTTTTGACTCCCGTGTGGCGAGACATGCCCGCACTGGTCCAATCACATCCGTCGGGTTCTTGCCGGCTATCTCGATTTTTTCTTTCACTCGCCCTCCCAGTACTGAAGCCACTCTAGCCACTCATCCTCAGGTATAAAATCAGGCCTATCTCTTACAATCTTCAATTTATGGACAAAGTCTGAGTACCGTTCGGCAGCTTTGCTCTCCCACAATGACTTTATCTGTCTATTAAATCGAAGTGCCCATGAACACTGATTCTGTATATTAAAAAAAACAAAAAAAAAGTGTATTAATAACAAGGACATCATACTTTTATGCTTGAATAGTAACCAACTTAATAGTTGAACAAATTAGATAATTAATTTGCAATGCTTTGCTTTGTTTATACTAAAGTCACAAAGCAGCTTTTAATATTTGTAAACTTTCTTCCACGGTAATGCTTGAATCAACCATTTTCGGGAAAAGACTTTGTAATAATAGCCGAACACTTCAGGAGATGGAAAGAAACTAAAAATAAACATACAAACATTGAAAACAAGTAATTTACAACTGTTGCTATAAAAACAAAACCACTACCGTGACATCATATTTTTTTATTAAAGTAATATTGCACGTATACGTTATACCTCCCATCCACAATCTCTATTACTAACTTAGCACCGCTTACAGGAACCAACAATGATGATGATGTCGATGGTGCCGTAAAGTGGGGAACAATATCCATGATGTAGAATGTGCAGGTTGATGATGGTGACGGATCGCGTGTGGAGGAGGGACAATGGGTGCGGCCTTATGATAAAGGCGATGGTGCAGTCAATGATGGTGATGGTGATGGTGATGGTGATGGTGATGTCTGGATAGGGTGGGTAGAGAAAATCGACCAGACAACAGACTTAAAATACTAGATGAATCTCGTCCATGTCGGCGTCCACGTCCACCATCTCATCCACCTCCACCTCCACCACGCCCACGTCCTTTATGTTCCATCTATTGTACACATAGTAAATACATAGAACATATAATAGAGATATAATGAAAACATAAATGATATTGTATGATCAACAACCATGCATATTAGAATAACACACACCAATGGATTGCAACAAAATATAGAAAGTCTTTGAAACTATAATATTCTAATACAATTATAAAAGTTTAATTATTGGTATCACTATCATCCTCTTAATGGATCTTCCGACATTTCATCCGATTCCCCCGATGGAAGTTCCAACTCATCTTCAGATTGAACATGATCATCTTCAATTTCTATTAGGCCACCATTTGAGTCACATAAGTTTTCTGGATCTTCATCTACATGCACAGGCTCAATATTGTTTATGTCATCTTCTTGAAATGCCGGTGCAATAGCTTAGTTTGCACTACTTTGTTGAGATGTTGGTACTTCAATATTTGATCGAGCTTTGATTTTGCAAACGGCTCCACCAAATACTTTATCACGAGATAAACTCTGATATGTGTACAATAATATATATTTCAGTGGCTTGAATGTTTCATAATAAATGAGCCTATACCCCATTAAATCAAGGCTTATGGTTAACATCCACTAGCGGCAATCCGAATGAATCTTTGTACCCACATTTCGTGTAGGATCAAACCACTCACATTTGAATAATACAATCCTATTATTTTCGAGTCCAGGATACTCCAACTCAACAACTTCTGATAGTTGACCATAATAATCACTCTCATCTGCACTATAATTTGAGCCTTTAATGCATACTCCACTGTTCATAGTTGCTTTAGAAGAACCGTGCCCTATTGTGTGAAATTTATATCCATTGACAAAATAATTCCTGATAGGTAGTCACATATCTAAACGGGCCTTTACTTAAATTCTGTATGAATGTGTTGGAATCTCCATTTGAAGGATCATTTGTCTATTGCATATATTCAACAAATGATGTTAAAAAATGTAAGATACTAATAAATCAAATTATTCAAAACATTAAGGCTTAATAATTCTCACATAGTTCTTGAACCAATTCGCAAATTCAGTTTCTAGCATAGAATCGACCTCATGGGTGGGAATGGTTGGTTGCCTATGTTTTAACTGCTCAACATAAACACTACACAAATATAAACAGAGGGACAACAATGGATATCAGTTTTTAATTATTCCTATTCAGGACAAAATGATCTTATGATTATACCTGCAACCATTTTGGGTATACATACCACATATGGTGCAACCTCCTCACAATTAAGTAAAACGTAGCTCCGGGCTGCTTTGTACTCTTCATCTGTCATACATCTTTTCTTTGCTCTTCCAAATGCTCTTCCGAGGTGCTTGAAGATAGATAGCTTGTCCTCATATTCATCTTCTACCAGCACACGACCATCATCATTCCGAGGCATTACTTTCTATGCTTTGTATTGACATGGTCCTCAAAATAATAAGAACAAAAGGATGATGCTTCTTCTAATTAAATATGCATTTCGTAAATTGAACTCTTCAACTTTGCCTTGTTTTTAACATTCAATTTCAACTTATGAAATATAATTTACAACCATTATGTCGTTTCAATTTAATCAAATTACAATATTAATTTATGCTTGAAATAATATAACACACCTACTTATATTTATTTACTCTCAAAGGATACATCCAATTGCATTTCGAGACCGCCCTGGGCTTATCCTTGCTTCATAAGCCAAATGGACCGACAAATGCTCCATTGAGTCGTGCCTTGGGAATATCTGTTCAAGCTTACAAAGAATGAGAGGTATGTTATTCTCCAGTCTCACCATGTCATCTGTTTTGATTGTGGTTGCGGTTAGCTCTTTGAAGAACAAACTAAGTTCTGTAAGGACCTTCCAAACATTTAGGGGAAGTATTTCAAGGAAAGCAATTGGTATTAATCTCTCGTATAAATACATGACGCCATGACTTTTCATTCCAAATAACTTCACTCTTCTTCATATCCACACATCTCATTCATATTTGACACACATATCCATCAAAAGAATTTCAAATTTTTAACCCATTCACACAATGTCTGTCTTGCCTTCTTATCAAGTGTGTAACAAGCTTTAGGGTATTTTCCTGTAGCCTCATTCCGTTTCAATTCAGGATGCCGACAATAATCATTCAACTCTTGTCTTGATTTAAAAGTGTCATTTGTTTTCCCATCTACATTCAGGACAGTGTTGAAAACATTGTCAAACACATTTTTTTCAATATGCATTACATCCAAGTTATGACGACCAAATTGACCTCCAATAGCAAACTCAAAATGCCGCTAAGCTTCCTCCGTACCACATGTTTTGCATATTAGTCCATTGGGCTCCAGTGAATGGCCCATTTCAGCTTACTCTTCGCACCCAAACCTCGAATCTCTGTCAATATATCATCTCCTGAACGAACAACTAGTGGAACTGTCGTCACTGTTTTATTTTTTTGAAATGCAGTTCTATTTCTACGGAATGGATGATTTGTAGAGAGAGCTACGGTTATCAAACCACGACGGCTTACCATCGACTTGAGAGTAAAGCATCGACTTGTCCATGCACACGGGTGATGCTAATCGCCCCAAAGACTCCAACCGCATAACATTGAATATGCAGAAAATCGCTTACCGGTCCACATGCTAAGGGCCGCCCGCATCATGAAATTTTCGCTTTGAGATGCCTTTCATATGTATTCACGCCAACATCCCACAAATAATTCAACTCTGCTATAAGAGGCTGTAAGAAAACATCCAACTTGTCTTTCGGGTTTTTTGGCCTTGGAACCAATATTGACAGAAACATATATTGCTCCTTCATACACAACCATGGAGGCAAATTGTAAGGAAGAGAAAAAAAGAAAAAGAATTGAATGAAATAAAACCCACAATAAAATTTCTTAATCCTAGCCATATGAATTTCAATTCATACACATAGCACCAATGCAAATGGACATTCTCGCTTTTCAAGATTCTTTGTGCTAATGCAGTTAAATGAATTTGAAAAGAAAGGTAGATTATCCCCAAGTGTGTTATATTTGCAAAAGCAAGAAGAAATTTAGAAAATATAAGTGTCTGTTCAATAAATGTTATTTGTAGTTCTCACTTGTTTTCTGAGAGTAATTTTAAAAAATAGTTATACAAATATAAAGAATAATTAAAAATAAAACACCATATATAAAAATTATTTTCAAAACGTACTTAAAAATATTATGAACAGACCAAAAATATTTAAGGTTTCCAAACAAAAAATATGTCTTAACTTTCTCAAATTAAAATTATAATAATTCCTGAATAACATAAAGTAAACAAGATTTACAAATTTCAACTACCATTGAAAAGAAACTTTTAATCGAGGAAACCTGATAGTCCAGCGCTTGTTTTAGCTTAAATACAACAACAACTGCATCAACCTATAGAAGCATATAAAGGATTAACTCCATCTCCATTCCTCAGAGCATTGGAAGAAAGCTTTATTTCTATTTCACAACAGAACATGGACACCATCCTTGTGTATTTGCACAGATTTTTAACAATTAAATTGTAGTATGAAAATACGATTCCCTACCACAATTGGCATCTTGATTTTGCTTTAGAAACAGAAAGCTCATTTAAAGTTTTTTTTTCTTTTTTTTTTTCTGATAAATAGAAAGTTCATGTAAAAAGGACGAAGAAGTTATGGCCGTCCGAAGTTGGATGACACAACCAGAAAATCCGGTGCGCCGAACCAGCAGGGGCCTACTATTTTCTGTCATTTTCGGATAGAATCTGAGTTCAAGTTGCATTAAACTATATATGGGTGGATGCTAGACTCAAAGGGCTTTCCATAGAGTCCAAGAACACCCAAAACGGACTTTGGACGAAGAAGTTATGGTCGTCCGAAGTTGGAGGACACAAACTTAAAATCTGTTCGAAGGAACAAGTACACCCTGCTGTTGTAAACCATGCGTGTCATTCACTTTGATTAATTTGTTACCTAAAGGGTTCGGAATTTGATATACTCTATTTCAAGGAGATATGTTCTCCTATGAGTCTAGTTTACTCTAAATTTGGAAACACTCAATCTGATGAGTGATGACCAAGTTATGACAAAACAAAAACACGAAGTTTTCAAGAAATTCTGGACAACATCTCCCCTAAAACCCCAATATTTCCTTAATGCAACTATTCCTCAATTGAGGAGCACAATCAATCAACCCAAGCCCAAAACACAAAAAATTTAACATAAAACTAACAAACATTCATTATAATAAATGGGGTTCTTCTAACCCAATTTCATCAATACTGCTCGGGGATTTGATTTCACATGTATTCTTAATCCATCAGTTCAGGACAAATTCTATACTAATCAAACGAGTTCCTTACTTTAGTTCCATTCCTTATATTTCTACCATATTCGTTTCATGAACACATCTATACATATTGCATTTCCATATTTTTCCCGCTTCACGCCTCGGCTGCATATGGCATTTTCATATACTTGTACAAGATGACACCTATGTATTCACACACTCAATCTATTTTGTTCCTATATGAATCTACTTTACTTAGAAATTGAATCATTCCAATTGAATATCCAAACTCGTTATGACATTTTCATGCCAAACTAGTCATTTTGCCCATTTTACACTAGGAACAGTTTGAAATACCCATTTTCAAAGAACCCATATTTGACACTGGTCATTTACTCATTTGAAGCAAAGGTGCTATGGTTCTTTTTCCTCCAACCGGAATCACCTAAATTGGGAGCACCAAAACTCAAGATATGTCCTAAAACAATCAATTCTATGTTCAAAACGGTAACTAGAAATTGGTCAACATACCTACTCCTTGAGTGAATTTCTAGGCCAAATAGAGTCAGAATTTGAAGGTACCTATTTTAGGATATTTTGTTCTCCTTGAAGTCTAGTTTAACTAGCCACTTGAATCACTCAATTCAGATAAGAAATGACCAAGTTATAGTCAAATACTAAATCGGTCCAAACAAATGACGTAACACTTGGTACCAGATTCACCGATTAGCACCCAAAAAAGTGCTATTTTGAGTCCTATTTAAGATAGGTTTTGAGTGCTTTTTGCATACTAATCACATTAATTAAGCCGATTGACATGTGCAGGTCCATTAGTACTACTAATTTTGTTTCGAGGTTGTTTTTTGTAGTTTTGTTGGTTTCGTGAACCTCCACCAACATTTCAAGCTTGACATCGTAATTTTGTCGTTGTATGTCGAAGCCCTAAGATGACTTCTCTACGATTTCATCAAGCCCTGGGAAGAAATATCGAGTCGAAGTGATGAAATGCGTGCTAGAGGATGCAGAGGGGCAAAAATGTATACCGGAATTTTTCGCTATATTCTTGTGAAAATTTCAAGAATCCAGAGCTTAAAATTCTCAAGTAATCCTAGAGAAAATTTCTATGATCCAATTTTTCGTTATCATAGCCAAAATTCGCCATCATAGCTGGGGAAATTGTTGCAGCATGCTTAAAAACTAAATTTCTATGCCTCGCACTTTTTGCTATGATAGCGAAATTTCTCGCTATCATAGTAAATTTTGCTATGATACGAAATTCACTATGCATAGCTTAAAATGTCGTCCCTCTTTTGGTGATCCAAACGATCCCGCTTTCTTTGTGCAATTCCTCTTGCCCTCAATGTAATCTCAATATTATTTTGGTTTTTTGGTATTTCACATCTTTTGTAAGGCTATATAGTCACTCTTTATGGACGTATCAGAACCCCCACATCTCATCCACGCAGCCTTCACTTCGTTCCGCTCTTCTCCTATTTCATTCGGCCGCCAAACACACCCTTGGAGGATGACAACTCAAAGGATGCTTGCTGCTCAAAACCTTGGAAGAGGAGGGTCATAGGTTGGTTAATGGTGGCTCAAGGTGTTCTTCTGGTTTTTAAATGGAGCAGACCGCATTTTGTGTTTCAAACCCTTCCAAACTAGGTTTAATGCTACTTAATGTATTTTCTTTGGGTCAATACTGCATGCTTTAGGGTTCGTTGTAATTCCTTAATGTAGATACACCGACATTCATTAGATGTCATTTACGAGCCACCTAAATTAGGGTTAAATGTCAGATTTTCAATCATCAAACATTAAATGCTCGGGCAAATGCTTCTTGCTCAAATATGAATGTTTTAAGGGTTGGTTTTTAAAGCTAAACAAAGATCCGGTTTTGGCAATGACTATATGTCGTTTTGCTCCTAATGCGAGGAAATAACCCGAGGACACCTTATAACCTCGCATACCAACTAGCACCCAAGCCTTCAAGGTCTCCCTTTCACATCTTGTTTTAACCATATCGCTAACCTAGTGACAACAACACCCACACTTTTAATGCAATCCGAAAATCCAAAATGAACGCCACCATTTTTGAACCATGATACAACCATTTGTAAGATGAAACTCCATCCCTCGTGTTCGACCCTAGAGCCGCTTATACCGCAAAGAGCTCGACTACCTGGCAAGAGGGAGGAAATTTAGGATACAAATATTGTTGATTCCAGACACCCATCGTGACACGGCCAATCGGCGCCGTTGTCGGATGGTGCCAAACTACAGATGATGAGTTGATATGTACTTGTAATCTTCATTACAAGTGTTGGTGATCTTTTAACCCTTTTTGAATTTCATTGTTTGGAATATCAAGTTTTTTTTTTTACTTCGCCAGCTTCATTGAGCGCTTTTATCATTACAATCATTTTATTATTTCGCTAACATCAATCTTTTGCAAGCTGTAGTTGTCTTTGCTTGGTCTCTTTGTGGTCACGTGTGTTTATGCATCACTCGGGATAGAGGGAAATTAGTAGATCGCAGTTATTAGTGCACCACCGAGCAAAGTTGTGAAGAAGGCAGACAAGAGCAAATGGATCCTCTACTGAGGAACAAAGAAGTCAAGAAGTTGTACCCAATGAATCCAACAACATACGCATCAGAGGGATCACATACACCCTCCTAGAGTTAGTGCTCCTTCCCCGCATCATACCACCTACTAAGGAGGGCAAGAAGACCCTATCTCGGGTGCCCTACTCCCAACCATGGTATGGAAAATGAAAATCCATACACACACATTCGATTTGAGGAAGTATGCATAACTTTAAGGAGGGTATAACCGATATGGATTTGTTGAAGCTGAAGGCATTCCCTGCTAACCCTCAAGGACAAAGCCAAAATATGTACTCCAATTCACTCCAGGCCGAGAACAATTAGAAATTGGGCCGATCTTCAAGCTGAATTTTTGAAGAAATTCTTCAGTACAACCAAGACCAACAGCTTGAAGAGAAAATCTACACCCATCGACCCATGACAAATGAGAAGGTTTATCGTTGTCGGGAGGTTCATGGAGACCACCAAGGCATGTCCACACCCATGGTTTTGATACATGGATGCTAGTGAATCATTTATGATGGTATGCCTCCAAATATGAAGCAACCATTGAAACCAAAGTGGGGCGACTGAAAGAAACCCGTATGAAGCCATGGACTTTTTAAACTATGTGGCCGAAACCTCCAAGGCATGAGATGAACCGAATCCAAGGGAAGTTGAAAGAATGAGGCCTTCGACCCACCCAAGGGGAGGCATTTATGCACTTTCCGAAGACACGGAGATGAAAGCAAACTCCACCACTCTCGAATCTCGAAGGTCAAGGAGTCGAGATGAGAAATCAGCACGAAATGCAAGCAGTAAATGAGTTGCCTGCATCTCAACCAGCTTGTTTTAATTGTCAGTCAAATAGCCACCCTGGGGAGCACTGTCCAGTAGTTCCTTCAGTAAGAGACTTAATGCAAGAGCATGCCTATGTCTTGGGTCAAAATAAGCCACCTACAAATGCTCCTTATGGTAACACCTATAACCCCAATTGGAGGAATCATCCGAACCTATCCTGGAAGCCAAAACCCCCTGCATATGCCTCCCGTGATAATGTGCGCTTTGGCTCCACTTCAACACGCCAGCCACTTCCACCTTCTTCTCCCGTTGAGCGTGCAATTCCCCGAATTTAAGCAAAGTAGGCATCGTTTCAGGAAGAAACGTATGCCGAATGTTCAAATCCAATCGAAAATTGAGGTAGTCGAGAACTCACTCAACAAAAATCGGGACATTATGCATTCCTCGAGATTTCCAGTTGTCTAACCAGCCAGCCAGGTTCAAAAAGGGAAATTTCCTTCCCGCACACGCGAACCCTAAGGGAGTGCATGAATAAAGTTCACCGCTGATCCAAATGCAAGAATTGATGAAGTCAAGGCATTAGTGACTTTAAGAAGTGGTAAAGAACTGAGACCAGTAGTCCCATCACCAACCAAGACAGCTCCCACAGTAGTTAATCCGTCAGAGGAAGAACAATCAGCAAAAAGGGAAGAGGTGAAGCCCAGTGTACCCCCTCCTTTCCCACAGGCACTTCGAAAAAAAGAAAAATTTAGTCAACCAAACTGAAATTTTAGAGGTATTACGGCAAGTGAAAGTTAACATTCCTCTTCTTGACATGATCAAACAAGTCCCCATATGCAAAATTTTTGAAGGACTTATGTACCAGAAAAGAGGCTTCCAATGTGAATAAAGGCCTTTGACCAAAAGGGGTGAGTACTATCAGATTGAGCGCAAGACTCCTATGAAATATAAGGACCCTGATGTCCTACAATCTCGCATCTGAGGCTTTAGTGGTGAAAGCACTCATAGACTTGGGAGCTAGTGTGAACTCTAATGCCATATTTTTATGTACAAGCGCCTTTGGTTTGGGAGAAATCAAGCCCACTTCCATCACACCGTTTCTAGCCGATAAGTCCATTAAAATCAAGGGGACCATCGAGGATGTTTTAATACAAGTGGACAAATTTACTATCCATGGATTTTGTCGCATTTCGACACGTAGAGCCGCTGCGTGGGCTAATCATGTACCCATCATATTGGGAAGGGGCCATTCTTGGCTACTAATGCCATAATAAACTCCATTCTAATGGGTTATGCAACTCACGTTTGGGAATATGACTTTAGAACTCAATATTTTCCATTTGAGTAAAAGACATATGCAACCCGTGGAGGATGACTGTGAAGAAGTCTGCATAATAGATACAATTCTTGAAGAACATGCTAATGAGTAGCAAGTTCAAGATGTGTTAACCCAGGAGTTATCTGAGTGCCTTGTAGAGCAACAGGAACCTCAATGCATGAGCTTAGTACAGGGGTGCTGGAGAAAGAAAATAGAAATTCTACCGCTGACCGGTAGTTGGTAAGCATGAACCTCAACACTGAGCTCAAACCCCGCTGAATTAAAATATGCATTCCCTGAAGAAAACAAGCAAGCAGGCGCTTGTAATATCATCACCGCCACCACTTCACGTGAGCACAAATCCACGCACCTCCTCAAAATGAACAAGCTTGGTGAAGATTACTTAAAAGGCATAAACCCAACAATCAGACCCACCATTTATTCGAAGAAGAATCTGTTTCTTAGGCACCCACGCAGGAGGCTGAATCCTCACATGCAGTGAGGTAGTTCGCATTGAAGTCCTCGAAATTGTCGCAGCCTAAGACATTTATCCCATATCCGATAGCACTGGTAAGCCTAACTCGTGTGGTGCCTTCCAAGAAGCTCCAAGCACTAATTCGTGAAAAATGAAAAGGGCGAGGAATTGTCTACCCGACTTACCATCGGTTGGAGGGTATGAATAGATTACAGGAGACTCAATGAAGTAACAAGAAAAGATCACTTCCCTCTGCCCTTCATTGATCAGCTTCTTGAGAGAGTTTCTGGACACTCATTCTATTGCTTTTTGGATGGCTATTCAGGATACTTTCAGATAGAAATTGCACCAGAAGATCAAGAAAAGACCACCTTTACTTGCCCATTTGGAACTTATGCTTACAGGAGGATGCCTCGTCTCTTTGCAACGCCCCCGCCACCTTCAAAGATGTATGCTTAGTATGTTTAGCTGATATGGTGTGGAGCATAATGGAAGTATACATGGATGACATCACCGTACCTGGGAGGTGATTTTGAAGAATGCTCGACTAATTCAAGCTACTTACGTAGGTGCATTGAAAAGAATCGGTGCTTAACCTGGGGAGAAATGCTTATTTATTGTGAACCAAGGAATTGTAATCGATCATGTTATTTCCAACAAATGGAATAGAAGTTGACAGGGCAAAAATTGAACTTATTTCCCAACTCATTGCCTCCAACAAATGTAAAAACAAGAAGCAATTCTCACGCGGGCTTTTACAGAAGATTCATCAAGGATTTTTCGAAGATTGCTAAGCCCCTTTATAAGTTGCTAGAGAAAGATGCTAAATTTGCTTGGGAAAAAGACTGTCAGGAGAGCTTTGACGAGTTGAAGTTCCATTTGACCACTGCACCAATAGTAATGAGCACCCAATCGCGATGCCTTTGAGGTGTGATGTGTGATGAGGTGATCTTGCTATCGAGCGCCGCCAAAGAGAAAATGGAAAACCTCATGTAGTCTATTATGCAAGCAAAACCTTGAATGAAGCACAAAGGAACTATACTACTACAAAGAAAGAACTGTTGTCATTGGTCTACGCCTTAGACAAATTTCAGCATACTTCGCCGGGATATGATATAAATAATTTGGCTGCATCATTCCGCTTTGAAATATCTCCCGACTGGGCAAAATGCTAAGGCAAGACTTATCCGATGGGTTCTTCTCGCGAAGAATTTAACTTGCAAATTAAGGACAAAAAAAGGGGTAGAGAAATGTTGTAAGTGCACTCATCTTTCAAGATTAACAATAGCCCATGACACTCATAGCCCGCCCATCAATGATGAATTTCTTGAAGAATCTTTAATGCAGCTGGAAAAAGCTCCTTGGTATGCTCACATCGCCAATTTCCTCGCAACAGGAGAAATCCCATATGATTGGAAATAACAGGATAGGAAGTATTTCTTTGCAAAGATCCATTCCTATTATTGGGAAGAGCCCTTCGTTTAAATAATCGTACATCGATAATCAGAAGTGTGTGCCCTGGGCAAGAACAACAGGGAATTCTAAGCCACTGCCACGAGAGTGCCTGTGGTGGTCACTTTGCTTCCCAGAAGACGACAATGAAGGTGCTGCAGTCTGGTTTCTACTGGCCTTCCCTATTTAAAGAAGCACACCAAATGTGCCGAGTATGTGATAGATGCCAAAGACTCGGGAAATTGTCTCGCCGTCATATGATGCCCTTGAACCCAATTTTAGTGGTCGAGCTATTTGATGTTTGGGGCATCGGGACGATGGGACCTTCCCCACATCTATGATAATACATACATATTGGTGGAGTAGACTATGTGTCCAAATGGGTTTGAGGTAATCCTCGGTGAAACCAACGACCACTGTGGTGGTGCTCAAATTTTGAAAGCAAACATCTTTTCCAGTTCGAGGTACCAAAAGCCATTATTGATGGGGTTCACATTTCAGAACAAACCTTTCTCGAAACCTCATGGGTAAATATGGTGTTAAAAACAAAGTGGCTACCCTTACCATCCTCAAACAAGTGGTCAAGTAGAGCTTGCCAACATGGAGATTAAGACCATTCTAATGAAGGTGGTGAACAACAGAAAAGATTGGTCCCTCAAATTGCTTGATTCACTGTGGGCCTGTTGCACGCCTTCAAACGATTCTCCTCGGAATGTCCCTTACGATTAGTATATGAAAGTGCAAGGTCATCTTCCAAAGGGAAATCGAAAGTATAAAGTTTGGTGGGAAATCAAGAAAACTCAATATGATTTAAGTAGGGCCGGGTCAAAAGACTCGATCTCAATGAGTTGAAAGAAACACAAATGATGTCATACTGAACTCGAAGATTGTAAAGGAAAGATCGAAAAAATGGCATGATCAAATGATAACTAGCAAGATTGTGACGCCCCAACTCGGCATAGGATGTCAAGTAAGGGTCACTCTATTTTTTTTTTTTTTTTTTTTAACTTATAACCTTTACACTTGCATATTCATATAATGTTAAACATTTAACTTGTATTATATTCCGTGAAAGGGCCGATTACAAAATATATATACACGCTCCATATGCAAGCTTGCTCAACATCTACAATATTTACATTGGTTTACAAAATTTCATATACAAATAGACCTAGTTAGTCTTCCAAAGGCACCTATTACCGTGTGGCCTTGACCCGCCGATGTGGATGGCCCCGGTCCTCGGTCTCCTTTCCTCGACCTACACCCAGATTGAACACCCGTGCTAAGCTTCTTTTACGCTTAGCGGGAATTAATACACATGGATGACCTTACTAAGTGTCACCACACTCTCTATACAAATGCATATAACACATATACGCTGATGCATTCTTATCATTTCTCATATATACTTATCATAACTAGCCTCCATTTCTATCATCATCCATATAATTTTCACGTCAACTTGTATTTTACTTCTTGTTCTTTGTAATCAGATACTATCATCACATAGCAAGGTTATGCTTCTCATATTATCTTCATATATTTACATTTTCAGATATACCTGTCATTTTTATGTTTCATGTCCGATAAACCTTAGAAGTGGAAAGAAACCATGAGGGCCCGAAGGCGCTGTATTCACTGTATGAAACAATGGTCCATGAGGGCCCGAAGGCGCTATATTCACTATACGAAACAGTGGTCCATGAGGGCTCGAAGGCGCTGTGATATAATATACCCGAAGGTATCATCACCGCATTTGGCACGCTGACCTATTCCACGAGGGCCCGAGGTGATGTGGTGACCCTTTTGTGGCCACCGCGATCCAAACGGACGGCGTCACTCCACCCAAACGGTCTCGATATCAGAAATTGTATGTTGCAGACTTATTTTTCCCTAATAGGCATGCCCATCTATCCCTCTACCAGGTTCTAAGCAGTATTAATCAATACTTATTTATGTTCAAAAGATATATATCTCATATTCCCGAATAATTATTGCCATTCGGTATTCATATGGGATATATAAATACAATCATTTATTCATAACTTTGCATTTTTCATGTCTCATTGTATGCATAAATAACTATGTTTACCCTGTATGCTTATGAGTTATTTATGAATTCATAATATGCATTTATAAAATGAATAACCATGGTACTTATAAGGCTCACTGCTTTTTCGTGTTTTCTCGGAGCTAATACGAATTCCCATATTATCAAGTTGTTCACACGGATTCTGACTCAATGGGATTTCCATAGAGTCCAAAGAATACTTCGAATCGGAGTTCGGACGTAGCGAGATATGACCTTCTCGAAGTTGGAGGTCATACGAGGCAACCACGAGTCGACCGGATTGACATGAGTTGACCTGGAAGTGATGAGCGCCCATCTTAATACCTCGATCATGCATGGCACATTCTCTCAGGCATGAATCGTATTCTTGACTCAATGGGCTTTATAGAGTCCAAGAACACCCAAATCGGAGTTCAGACGAAGGAGATATGACCTTCCGTCGGGAGGTCATACAAATACCTTGACGAGCGACTTCAATCGACGAGCTGCACTGAAGGATTGTTTGGCTTGACACCTTGGTTCACATCTACTATCTTCCTCAGGCATATGGATGGGATTCTTGACTCAATGGGCTTTCCATAGCAGAGTCCAAGAACACCCAAATCGAGTTCAAACGAAGGAGATATGACTCGCTGGAGGTCATGCCAGCCGGGCCTTGACGAGCTGACCCGAACTCGCATCAAGTGACGAGCACCGCGCGACGAGCGCAATCGCTTGACGTGCTAATCGTTGGATCGACCAACGTTGGACCCACCACCGTTGGACGATCAACGCTTGGACGGCATCAACGCTGGACGCACCACAATCGCTGACACCAACGCTTGACGATCACCGCTTGACGCACTCAATCGCGGACGGACCACCGTTGGATGACCATCGCTACCTAATCACGGGGCCGACAACCACGGGCCGATTCACCACCGCCGACGGCACCACCGCTTTGGACGACCACCGCTTGACGACACCAATCGTTGACTCCACCAATCGTTGACCCAATCGAACGTTTGACGATCACCGTTGACGACCACCGGCGGATCTAATTCCTCTCTCCCATTTGACTATTCAAAGTAAAAAGACCATAACTTGGTCTATAGAAGTCCGAATTGAGAAATTCAAAAGCCTAACATCAAGTTCATTTATGTGGCTACAATTTCACAGAAGGACTTACTACCAAATTCTCTTTATTTATGACTCAAAAATTCGTTCTAAGGTACGGCTAGTCGAATTCTAAACTCGACGATCGACCGCATTGTATTTAATGAAGCTGACCTTTAGTGACCATAACTTGGTCTAAAAGGTACAAATCGAGAAATTAAGAGCCTATCATCAATCGTAAATCTCTGATGCGGCTACAATTTATCAGAAGGAATTACCTCGCATTCCCTTTATTTCTGACCTAAAAACTCGCTCTAAGGTCGCCACGCATATGATCAAACATATGAATTTTCTTGGTTCAACCCCGCAACTGCACTTTCCTAAAACACATATCTAGGATCCTTAGAGCTCTTCTCAACTTAATCCTAACAAGAAATGAGATTGGGAGTTTCCAAACCCAAGACATGTATCCATATTCAAATTTAGTAGTTCCATACCTGTAATCTTCTTCTTCTTCTTCTTCTTTTCTCTTTTGTTCGTATTTGCTCTCCTTTTCTCCAAGACCAAAATGAGATATTTATTTTGGTCTTATCCCTTTTTATTTCACTTTCTAATCAAAGGAGGAAACTTCCTCCCTCTTTCCTTTAAGCCACTTGTCTCTTCCACAATTTTCATCCTTATTTCATTCTAATATCTTTTATTACTCTTGGTCCTCCAATTTATAATATTTGGTAAATCAATTTATAATATTTTTACAATAGTCTCAAATCTTTCTTTATTATTTGTAATTTAACTTATGCATATTCCTACTTTTTGTTTTTATCTTTATTTTATTCCGAAAAAATATATTTTTATTTTTATTATACCCAAACATGTTATAAAACTCGTTAGTATAATTTGGGGTGTTACAACTCTCACCCCCTTAAAAAGAATTTCGCCCCTAAATTCATACCTGATTCGAAGAGCTATGATACCGGCTCTCATAGTTGCTTGGCCCTGGGCATTTCTTCTCTACCGTGGTGCTGCCGCAGAACTACCAATGGTACTTGTTTGTTCTCAAGAACTCGTTAATTCTCGAGCCAAAAATGGTCTTGCTCATCATATGACAAATCTTCTTGTACTTGTATTTCTTTGTACCCTGCAGGGTATGTGCGACTAATTAGAGCGTATTCAAGCATCGGCCACATGAAACACATCGTGTAATTTGGCCAACTCCGTAGGGAGTGCCAATCGATAAGCCACAGGGCCAATACGTTCCAAAATCTCATATGGTCTCTATGAACCTTGGACTCAACTTGCCTTTCTGACCAAACCTAAGAATTTTCCTCCATGGTGATACCTTTAAGAAGACCTTGTCTCCCATTTTATATTCAATATCTCTCCTCTTTAGGTTGGCATACGATTTTGTCTATCACTAGCCGCCTTAACCTCTCCGCCGATCAACTTGTACTTTCTTCGTATCTTTTACTATGTCCGACCTATCGCTTATACTCATTAATTCTCGTCCAACACAATGTGAGTTCTACATTCTAGCCATACAAAGCTTCATATGGTGCCATACCAATGCTTGACTGAAAACTATTGTTATAGGCAAATTCCATTAATGGAATATACCTATCCCAACTTCCCGAAAATTCTATGACACAACCTCGAAGCATATCTTCGAGTACTTGAATCAATCTCTCTGACTGTCCATCTGTTTGCGGATGGAAAGCCGTACTAAAATTCAGCTTAGTGCCTAAATGGCATTAATTCCTTCCAACCTTGATGTAAATCACGGATCTCATCCTATTAATAACAGACAACGGCACACCATGCAATCGCACAATCTCATCTACATATAACTCGGCTAGTCGATCCACAGAATAGTCAATCCTGATCGGTATAAAATGGGCCGACTTTGTGAGCCTATCTATAATCACCCGCATGAAGTCATGTTTTTGCTAGCGAGGGGTAAACCTCACAAAATCCATGGTAATGTTATCCCACTTCCATTGGAGGAATTGAAGGGATTTAACAACCGTTGGTACTTGGTGTTCACTTTGACTTGTCGACACGTGAAACAATTTAGACACATATTCGCCATCTCTTTTCATTCCTTTCTACCAATAAATCGTTTTAAGTCCTCGTATACCTTATTCTCCAAGATGGTATGGTAAATGATATCCCTTTCATATAGTCTCTTTGCTTTAACTTCTTTACTTTATCATAATCTTCTAGAAATACAAACTTCAAATTTTTTAAACTCTGCCTTGTCACCATCTCTAACCAACTTAAATTTTTCCAGAATCCTTCATCATTTTTCTCTCTGCAAGATTTATAATCATTTGTTTAAACGGGTTATGCTTAACGAGCAACATAGCTCCATCATCTCCTAGTCTCCACCACTGCATCGTAGTGACATTGCTACCACTGCTCTTCGGCTTAAAGCATCGGCTACTATATTAGCCTTCCTGGGATGGTAATCTATGATGCGCCATAATCCTTAATAACTCTAACCACCTCCGATTGCCTCAAATTTAACTTCTTTCAAGCATCAAGTACTTCGAGACTTTTATGAGATCGGTGTAAATTCTACACTTTTCCCCGTATAAGTAGTGTCACCATATTTTTAAAGCAAACACTACCACAGCCTAACTTCTAGGTCGCGAGTGGGATAATTTCTTGTTCATGGCTTCAATCGTCTGGACGCATAAGCCACTACTTTCCCATCTTCAGATTAACACGCATCCTAAACCAATGCATGAAGCATCTATACAAGGTATACTCTTTTCCCCGTGAGTAGTCATACAATATCGGGTGCTTCAACCAAAGATCCCTTTCAACCGTTCAAAACCACTGATATTTGTCTCGTCCACTCAAACTTTATTCCTTTCTCCCCGAGTAACTCGTGAGCGGAGAAGCTATGACCGAAAAGCCTCTCACAAATCTTCTATAATAACCGGCTAAGCCCAAGAAACTTCTCACCTCAGTTACATTTTGAGGTGATTTCCAATTCACAATCGCTTCAATCTTAGCAGGATCAACTCTTATACCGCCAGACACAATATGGCCTAGGAACGACTTCAGCCAAAAATCACATTTGTCAGCTTAGCATATAACTTCTTTCTCTTAACGCCCTAAGACTATTCTCGTGTGTCGTTTCATGTCTCGTACATCCTAGAATACACCAGATGTCATCAATAAAACCAACAAATTGATCCATTACTGTGGCCTAAACCCTATTCATCAAATCCATGAATGCCGCCTGCATTAGTCAACCTAAATGGCATGACCAAAAACTCATAATGACCATATCGGGCTCCTAAATGCGCCTTCGGCACATCTCCTCCTCACCCTCAACTGACAATACTGATCGCAGGTCTATCTTCAAAAACACACCCGCTCCTTTCAACTGAACAAAAGATCTTCAATTCTCAATGTGTCTATTAATCGTCACCTTATTGATCTGGCCGATAATCGACATGCACATCCGTAGAGTGCTCTTTCTTTCACAAATAAAATGTGTGCACCCTGGGCAAATAATATTGGGCCTGATAACCATTTATCTAAAAGTTCTTGCACTGACTCTTTATCCTTTTTCTCAGCCCGTTGGAGCCATACCCAGACGGTGCTCCCAGACATGTGGACCGTTCCTCGGTACAATTTCTATGGCTAAGTCCACCCTCTCTTATGTGGAATACTCCGTAACTCTTCGTGGAATACATATGGAAATTCCCACACGGGATCTTTTCTACATCAACTTGACCTCTTGAGTCAAGTATCAAAGCCAAGAATGTCTCACATCCTTTCCTCATAATTCTCCTAGCTTCAGATAGCGGGAGATGACATTAGATATTACATCATCCAATGCCTCACTCATTACCCACCGGGTCGCAGCATCTCAACACTACTATCTTTTGTCCACAATCAACGATAGTTCTGCTTATCAACCAATCCATTCCTAGAATCAAGTCAAACTCTCAAGGGTAAGGTTATCAACCAAATGAGAAACTCTTTGTTCAGATAATGGGACAATTTCGTGATATGCTATTCACACTAACGCCAGGCTCCAACGGACTAGTTACATGCATGTCATATGCTAATTTCTCCATTGGCCGGTACTTTGTCAACAGCATGCTCCATGCATACATATGAATGAGTAGATCCAGATCAATCAATGCATGCATCTCTATATCATAAAGAAAATATACCAATTTATAACCTCAGGAGCATTCTGATCCTCACGAGCCTTCATAGCATATGCTCGCGGCTCTGCCGTAGGTGACAAGATCGACCACTGCCTCCCAAACTATGCCTCCTCGGCCCTTCTTATGCCGAGATGGGCTACCACGACCCTACCATCGATCAATGAAAGCCGGAAGTGGTGCCGCAGATCTTCCTCCGCCCACTCTCATATTTCTATTATCCCCTAACTCGGGACACCGTGTCAAATGCTCAAGGCTTCCACAATCGAAAACACCCTCCCTGGCCAATATCCCGCAAACTCCCAAATGTCTTTTATGGCAATGAGGGTGATTCAGAATCTCCCCGTCCAACTGAGGCACCTCCACCTATACTACGTGCCGCATTGACCTTTGCCTCTCTACCCCCGGGTAGCGAACTATATTCCCGATTGAGCTAGGGATTCTCTAGGCTCTTTTTCCGAGAGGACGAAGCTCCTCTAGAAAACTTCTTCTTTGAAATTTTTCGCCGCCGTTTCTAGTTTCTCTACTATCGCAGCTGACGAACCGATGAAATCCACTGCTGGAGAAGTCATATGCCAAATACCTTTCATGGAATCATGCAACATCTCAAATTGCCTACATCAAATGCCTCGTGAGGACCAATTCCTGCATATTTACTAAGATGGCTAAATTCTTTTTCATATTCAAATTAATCATAAGCTCCTTTGCTTCAAATTTAGAACTCCGTTTCCACTCGGAACCCTATACATCTCGGTAACATACTTTGCCCCCGAACTCTGGACAAAGAATTTCACAAGCTAAAGATTTGAACTGGTTTTGAGCACTAGTTTCCACTTTCAATCATATGCCTCACTTTGTAATAGTGAGATCGTTACGATACTCTCTGATCGGGAGGACATCTAACCTCTTCTAATACTCTTTCTAACTCTTTTCTAACCGCACTGCTTTTGACTCTTCCATGCTCGACCCATGGAATTCCTCCGCTCCTGTCTTCTTACTGTGTCTATCGCGAGCTTTAGAGCTACAATCTATCTAAAACCCGAGCCATGTCTTGCGATATTCTCAACAAGGCTTCTGAGGGCTCATTAGGTACATTACTTCCGAAGGTTCGTGGCCGATAACCCTTGTCTCTCGGGTTAACACTCAGCAACCTTCGACGATCCATCTATACAAAACACAAGGACATCCACATCAGGCCCACACATTACTACACACAGCTTTTCTATCATATATACTCTATTCCAGAGCCGCCTAAACCTAGACTTTTCCAGAAACGCCTAAACCTAGGCTCTGATACCACTAAACTGTGACGCCCCAACTCGGCATAGGATGTCAAGTGAGGGTCACTTTTTTTTTTTTTTTTAACTTATAACCTTTACACTTGCATAGTCATATAATGTTAAACATTTAACTCAGATATATTCTCAGAGCAAATGGGATTACAAAATATATATACAAGCCCATATGGAAGTGTTCAACATCTACAATATTTAAATTGGTTTACAAAATTTCATATACAAAAGACCTAAAGGTCTTCCAAAGGCCCTATTGCCGTGTGGCCTTGGACTCGCTGATGCGGATGGCCCCGTCCTCCGATCTCATCTTCGTAACTACACCTGATTGAACACCCAGTATGCTTTACGCTTAGTGGGAATTACACATGGATGACTCCTTTACTAAGGTCACCACACTTCTATACAAAATGCATATAACACATATACCAAGCCACAGATTCTTATCATTTCATATATACTTATCATAACCGCCCATTTTTTTATCATCCCTATATACTTTTCTAATCAACTCAGATTTTACTTGTTCAGAATCAGATACTATCATCACATAGCAAGCTATGCTTCTCATATTATCTTCATATATTCTCTACATTTCCTTGCATATACCGCTATTTCTTTTATGCTTCATGTCTGCATAAACCTTAGAAGTGGATACAGGAAACCATGAGGGCCCGAAGGCGCTATATTCACTGTATGAAACAGTGGTCCATGAGGGCCCGAAGGCGCTATATTCACTGTACGAAATAGTGGTCCATGAGGGCCCGAAGGCGCTGTGATATAATATACCCGAAGGTATCATCATCGATAAGACAAAGGACCTATTCTACGAGGGCCTGAGGCGCCAGGGTTTTCGCCAATTGATCCAAACGGATCTATGTCATCGACCCAAACGGGTCTCGATATCGTAACTTGTATGTCGCGTATTTCTAATAGGCATGCCCATCTATCCTCTACCAGTTCTAAGGCATAAATCAATATGTATTTTATGTTCAAGATATATCTCATATTCCCGAATAATTATTGCCATTCGTATTCATATGGATATATAAATACAATCATTTATTCATAACTTTGCATTTTTCATGTTTCATTGTATGCATAAATAACTATGTTTACCCTGTATGCTTATGAGTTATTTATGAATTCATAATATGCATTTATAAAATGAATAACCATGGTACTTATAGTGCCTACTGTTTTTCGTGTTTTCTGGAGCTAATATGAGTTCCCATCTACCAAGTTGTCTATTATCGGATTCTGACTCAATGGGATTTCCATAGAGTCTGGGTTAAGAACACCCGAATCGGAGTTCGATCGAAGGAGATATGACCTTCCGAAGTTGGAGGTCATAATGTAGGCAAAATCGACGAGCCGACCCGATCGACGAGTCAATCTGGAAGTGACGAGTTTATCGACACGGTTAGGTATCAATATTTCTCAGGCATATGAATGTATTCTGACTCAATGGGCTTCCATAGAGTCCAAGAACACCCAAATCGAGCTCGACGAAGGAGATATGACCTCCTCAAGTCGAGAGGTCGCGCGCAATACCTTGACGAGTTGACTGAACCGACGAGCTGCACTGGCGACGAGCCCGGTTTGACACCTTGGTCCACATCTAATATCTTCCTCAGGCATATGGATGGATTCTGACTCAAATGGGCTTTCCATAGAGTCCAAGAACACTCAAATCGAGTTCAAACGAAGGAGATATGACCTTCCGGTTGGAGGTCATGCCGGCAGCCGCTCGGGATGAGCTGACCTGAACCGCACCAAGTGACGCAGCAATCGCTTGGACGAGCACCGCTTGACGAGCACTGCTGGACTCCACCACCGCTGGACGACCACCGTTTGACGATCAACGCTTGACGTTAATCGCTGGACTCCACCACCGCTGGATCGCACCAACGCGGACGACCAATCGCTTTCTGACGATCACCGCCGACGACCACTTTCGACGACCTCACCGCTGATCACCACCGCCGACACCACCGCCGGACGGCCACCGCCGACGACCACCGCTTGACGACCACCGTTGACGACCAATGCTGGACCCACCAACGCTTGACGATCACCGTTGACGACCACCGCTGGACGACCACGTTTGACTAATTTCTCCCATTTGACTGTTCAAAGTAAAAAGACCATAACTTGGTCTATAGGAGTCCGAATTGAGAAATTCAAAAGCCTAACATCAAGTTCATTTATGTGGCTACAATTTCACAGAAGGACTTACTACCAAATTCTCTTTATTTCTGACTCAAAAATTCGTTCTAAGGTACGGCTAGTTGACCCAAACTGGACGACTGACCAGACTAGATTTAGCTGAGTTGACCTCGGTAAAAGGACCATAACTTGGTCTAAAAAGGTACAAATCGAGAAATTCAAGAGCCTATCATCAAGTTAATTGATGTGGCTACAATTTATCAGAAGGAATTACTTCCAGATTCCCTTTATTTCTGACCTAAAAACTCGTTCTAAGGTCAGGCTACTGCATATGATCAAACATAAGGAATTTTCTTGGTTCAACTCGTGAACTGTAATCTTCCTAAAACACATATCTAGATCCTTAGAGCTCTTCTCAACTTAATCCCGACAAGAAATGAGATTGGAGTTTCAAACCAAGACATGTATCCATATTCAAATTCTAGTAGTTCCATACCGTAATCTTCTTTCTTCTTCTTCTTTCTCTCTTTGTTCAGATTCGTTTCCTTTTCTCCAAGACCAAAATAGATATTTATTTTGGTCTATCCCTTTTATTTCACTTTCTAATCAAAGGAGGAAACTTCCTCCTCTTCCTTGCCCAATTGGGTTCCTTCCACACCATCCTTATTTCATTCTAATATCTTTCTTTTATTACTCTTTGGTCCTCCAATTCTTATAATATTTGCAAATCAATTTATAATATTTTTACAATAGTCTCAAATCTTCTTTATTATTTGTAATTTAACTTATGCATATTCCTACTTTTGTTTTTATCTTTATTTTATTCCGGAAAAATATACTTTTACTTTTATTATACCCAAAACATGTTATAAAACTGTTAGGGTATAATTTGGGGTGTTACAAAGATTTTCAACAAGGGGGACCAAGTCCTCCTGTATGATTCCAAACTCCATCTATTTCCGGGCAAGCTCAAGTCGCGATGGACGAGTCCATTCATCGTTCAACAAGCGCACCCCAATGGTTCAGTAGACCTACTCAATCCAAATGATAATAGGGTGATCAAGGTTAATGGACAGAGAGTGAAGCCCTATGTTGTGCAGCAGACTGTAGTCAAGGAGGAAATTCTCCTTCTGGACCCTCCTTAAGACCCACTGGCCACATACTCAGGGGTGGCTCCTGCAGTGTCTCAGAAGCCACTAATTTAATTGCTTAGTTTTGTTTAAGTTTCTTTTTGTTTAAAATTTTTTGTAATAATCAGTTGAGTGGCATGTTTTACAGGTTGGCAACCGCAGCAACATCAACCACTTCACAAATGTTCCTAGCTCCGCCAGCCGGGATGATCCTTCTCCTACCACCACTGATTGAGGAGGTACCACTCCATCCTCTAACTTTCTCGTTCCCATGCCGGGACAGTTTGTGTTAAAAATAATGTTCATACTTTTGATTTTAGTTTTATTGGTTCTGCATGCCCTGCAGAGCCCAAATTTGTTTGTTAAAATTGAGGTTGCTGTTTGCGCCTATATTTTTATGTTTCTGCTCTTATCTTGAGTTGAAAAATTGAAGCACTGTATGCCACCATAATGCTAGAACAGTTCCATGCATGATTAAGTTTTTGGTCGATTGAAGTTCCAACATATTCAGCCTATTACATCCGCCTTTAGCTAATCACACACAAGGCATTACTGGGCTTTTATCAATAGATCGGTGAAGCTATATACTTTTTACTTTGCAAACCGCCTTAGATCGCCTGACGACCCATAATAGGTTTGTGTTACTCCACAAATGAAGACCAATGAAGTCTTCCAAATGAAAAGAAAAGAAAAAGCAAAAGAAAAGAAAGAAGAAAAGAGAATTGAAAGCCGTGACACTTTGGCCTTGAAACCGTAATACAACCGGGGTATATGGCGAAGCCTTAAAGCCCTAAGGCCCTAAACCTTCACTGGTTGGGAGTCACCGACTTTGTGTTCGCTACACGGGTGGATGGGTAGAGTTTAGCGAAAGTTGTAGGTACCGGATTCTCAAAATCATTCAAGTCCAGGTGAAGCCTCAAGAGTTAGTGGCCTACAGACCCTTTCACTGGCGCCCTAAACCCAATTGGCTGGAAGTCATCTGGACCACACCCGAATTCTGGTGAAGTCGGTTTTAGCATTGCACCACAATACAATCGGCATGAAATAAGTGTGTAACTGAATCTATTTAGGTTGGTCAATAATTTAAGGTCCCGCAGAGCTCGTCAGGTGGAATAAATAAGAACTTATTGGTTCAAATCGATTACCTAAAAAACACTAGATTTAGGTGGAAGTTCAAAGCACTCGCATTGTTGCTGCCCTAAAACTTGTTCCTATATGGCATTTGTTCTTCATGATGGCTTGCAACAGAGTCTAAATTGTTCATACCGAAGGTAAAGCCTCACTCAGACACACACTTTTGAACATCATACTCTTGCAAAGCATACCGTGATACCCTTTTATTATTTTTGGCGATTGCTAAGGGACTAGCAACACGCCGGTCGGGTGATTAGTACCCAAAAAGTGCTATTTTGAGTCCTATTTAAGATAGGTTTTGAGTGCTTTTTGCGTACTAATCATATTAATTAAGCCGATTGACATGTGCAGGTCCATTAGTACTACTAATTTTGTTTCGAGGTTGTTTTTGGTAGTTTTGCTGGTTTCGTGAACCTCCACCAACATTTCAAGCTTGACATTGTAATTTTGCTGTTGTGGCTGTTGAGTTCATGACTTCTACGATTTCATCAAGCCCGGGGGAAGAAATATCGAGCCGAAGCGATGAAATGCGTGTCAGGGATGCGTATGGCAAAACAAGGTCGGAATTTTTTCGCTATGGCATAGCTTAAATTCTTCGCAATGGTAGCGAAATTTAGCAATGGTAGCGGTACTAAAGAATCATTTTAAAATATTATGATCTACTTTCTATGATATGGTAAACAGCATCATAGCGAAAATTACTATGCATAGCGAAAATTCAAATTTTCGCTATGCTCCAATTTTCGCTATGATAGCGGGGGTTTTCTCTTATCATACGCAACCCCGCTATGATAGTGAAAATGTCCCTCTTTTGTGATCCAAACGACCCTGCTTTGTGCAATTCTCACTCTCAATACCATGAGGAGTGAAAGGAGCTTGTATTTACATTTTAGGTATATATAGCTCACTTTACGACAAATCAGAACCCTACATCTCAATCCACGCCAAGCCACTTTGGTTCCAGTTTTCTTTCTCCTCTTTCTTCTTATTTTCTACCGCCAAACACAATCTCTTTGAGGATGACAACTCAAAGGATGTTTGGCTAAGCCTCAAAACCTTGAAGAGCAGGTTGCTAGTTGGTTAAAGGTGGTTTCAGAAAAATTCGTTTTTAAATGGAGCAGCACGATTTTGTGTTTCAAACTTTCCCAAATCAGGGTTTAATGCTATTTAATGTATTTTCTTTGGTTAATACTTGGTATGCTTTAGGGTTCAAGTAGGCTCTAATTGGTAGATGGCACCGACATTCATGGATCATTTACAGCCACCGAAATTAGGTTAAATGTCAGATTTTCAACCAATAAACATTAAATGCTCGCAAATGCTTCTCGTCTGGGCCAGGGAATGCTTTAAGGGTTGCTCTTAAAGCTAAACAAAGATCCGGTTTTGGCAATGACTATATGTTGTTTGCCCTAATGCGAGGAAATAACCCGAGGGCACCTTTATAACCTCAGTATACCAATCTAGTGACCCAAGCCTTCAAGGTCTCCCTTTCACATCTTGTTTTAAACTGCTGTCAGTTAACCTAGTGACAACAACACCCACACTTTTTAATGCAAATCCGAAAATCCAAATGAAAGCCTCACCATTTTGAACCATGATACAAATCATAAAGAGAAACCCATCCTGTTCGACCCTAGAGCCGCTATACTGTAGTAGCTTGACTACGACAATAGGAGAAATTTAGGATACAAATATTGTTGATTCTGTATCACCCTACTGTGGCACGAATCAACCACTCTGTTTGGTACCGGTACCACCCCTTGAAAATGCCCAGAAATGGTGGTTTTTCTCCCATTTTTCCATACTTTTCTACCCAAACCAACTCAATAATCAATATACACATCAAAATCACTCTATATCCATCTTGTAACCTCTATTCTACTCAATTCATCTTCAAATACTTATCTTACTTCAAAACCTTTCATGAATTACTCCCAAAAACAACTCTAATATGGGTCATAACTCATATTAATAAACAAATACAAGGACTAGTTAGGTTTATTCTAACCCAAAGTCCATTACTTTTGTACTCAAAACCATAGAGTCCAACCTCAAAGGAGGATCTTACGTTTTTCTTTGTACCATTTGTGGTTTTACCAACCCTACTATAAGAAATCTATGGTTGGGATGAACTTATCAAACCCTAGGTTTGAAACCATAATACACATAATCTCATACAAAATTCATGTAATTTCCATACAAAAATCCAAAGATCCATACTAAATGTTAGATTCATACTCTTAAACTCTACTTCTTCTTCTTCCTTCTTCTTCTTCTTTCTCCTTCCCTTCTTTCTTCTTCTCCACGATTTTCTTTTTCCAAAATGAGCACCAAATTCGGGCCTCAAATCAAATATATCTTCTTAGGCCATGTCTGGGCTCCCAAAACCCATTTTTTGAAGCTAAGTTTCTCATTTAGCTTCACTTTAGTCCTTAAGTCTTTTCTCTTTTGCAAATCAAGTTAGGGGCATATTTTTATTTTAACCCTTACAGCCTTCTTATCTTATTACTTATGTGCCTTCTTTGGTAAATTACATATGTACTTTGTTTTATCCTCGTACAAATTCCTGTTTCATTTTATTTCCCAAAAATTCATATTTAATTTTTATTAAACCCTAAACAATGTCCGAAAAACTGTTAGTATATTTCGTGTTACACACACAAACCTGAACTGCGGTCAGCCCTAAAACAAAACAAGGTCATTCCAGGCGCCCCATCACCTCAACATCAGCCCACTTTTGAAACTGAATTCCATGGCCATTTCCGGTCTCTTACCATCAAAACACAATTTATTGCATAAATCACAACACTAGCCATCCAAACAATGACTACACTGTCCAAAACGGCTCCAAGAAATTCCAATAATTCGGTCCCAAGTTTTGGGATCGATCAAACGGCCGTTCAAGGCCTTAAACCAACTTAACCATTAACAAAACACTTAAACAAAGAGTAAAACAAGTAGGATAAAACCCCTACCTCACGAAGTTTGTCGAAAACTTCAAAAAACCGGTACCCATGCGAAGCCCTCGCTACATTGAACCACTTTGCTTCTTGGCCCGAAGAAATCTAACGGTCCGATCGTCCGGAATCCTAGAGAGAAGTTGCACACTCTTTCTCTAAAATTCAAAAACCTAACTTTCTGCACCTCCTCCTTCACGTCCAAGCCACTACTTTTTTGTTTCTTAAATGGGAGAAGATAAGATTTATTCTTAAGTTTTGTTTTTTCTTTATAAACTTCCATTTAATTCTAATGTGTCCATTCTTCTAGATTTTTGACATGGCCTAATCTGCCATTCATTTCCATCCTCTCTCTACTACGAACATGCGGTCACAAGAGCATGTTATGTGACTTTTTGTCACATCACATGTCGCTTACGCACCCATACTCGCTCGTAAACGTGTGCAAATTCGAATGTCTTGTAATTCAACAAAATTCGATGTGGTAGCTAGATTTTTATGAACGATTCCAATCCTGAAACTGCTTCTCATTATCCGAGATCTAGAAAATTTTTGATTTTTACCGAAATTACGATTTTGCCATTTTTCGTAAAATTGAATTTTCTGCTCTTACAACATTGAATTAATATTTTATAGTTTAATGAAATAATTTTTTTAAAACATATAAATTAGTTTTTAAAAATTTTATTAAATTATTTTTGCTAGTTAGATATAAATAAAATCAATCATAATAAAATAATTTTGCTCTTTCTTTCAAAAAATTAATTTTTTTACTCTTGGTAATGATTAATTAGTGAATTAAATATAGTTTATCAAAATAAATTTCTTTATTATTGATATAAAAATATTGAATCAAGCTCAATTTAAAACAAAAAAATTATTGAATCACTTGATTAAAAATTACAGGAGCTAATTAGTAAATTATTAAATAACATTGACTATTTATTGACTTATAAATTATCTACTCCATGTCTCCATTACATATGACAAACTTTTACACAAGGCCACATTGGCCACACAATTTGAATATGTCATAATTATTCATTTAATGGGGTAATATTAACATATATTACAATAAGTCAAGATAATATATGTCATCAATCACCCTTTTTATAGCGAGAGTAAAGGCCGTAGAGATGATAAATAAATAGCTAATCAAGAAGGAATAAGACACACCATCATATTTAACCAAAGAACTCGCAAAAAACAATAGCAGCAAAGAAACTATTTCAAAGAAAGAAACACCAAAGAACACACAAGCATGGTAAAAAAGACAATTGAGTGGAAAAGAAAGGCTTAATAAAGATTAATTGAGAATACAAGCCTAAAGAAGTACAACAAATGGTTAAAATCACTGTAAAATAAAAACATGAAACAACTAAGGACACAAGAGGACAAGGCATGAAACAAAAAGAAAAAAATCACATAGTTAAAAATGCCAAAAAAAGAAAACAAATGAGAGGTAAAACTTGAAATGACACGCTCGCGCTAACTCCTCTCGATTCAAGTGAATGGCTTCACATAAGGAAAATGACCTGGCAGCAAATCTATCGGGCTGGATGTTGACTTCACTAGGTGAACAAATTCCAGCCAATCTATTATGATTCCCGCAAAAAGTTCAGCTCAATATTAAAGTTAATGTATTTCCACCAATCAGATGCAATTAGATTGAACCACCCACATTGAATAAAAAAATTGTTTTCAAAATAAAAGTTATTTCTTTAACAATTAAAAATTGCAAAACTCATTACCATTTTCTCATGAAATTAAAATGAAAATAAGTAAAGGAACACGCAGAGAGAGACAGAGAGGTACACTGTCCAAATCGTAAATTGCAGTGTTCAAATGGAAAAGGAAACAATAAGCCCAAAGTAAGTAATTTGATAATGCTTCGATTGTGTTGACTCACCATGATGAGAGTCAAAATCATATAAGTGATGTGAAAACAAACGAAAGAAGAAGAAAAATTGAGGGAAAATGAAAAAAGAAAAAAGAAAACCTAATAATCTTTATAAACCAAACTCCGCTAGTGGAAATCAAATTGAGAGATATGTAAGTAAGATTTCATGAGAAGAATAGTGAGAATCTTACCCGGTAACAAGAAGAGTTAGAAATGGAGGTTTCGTAGGGAAGAAAGAACTGAGAGATAGTGAGATTAGTTTGGTTTGGTAAGCCAAATGACGCTACACGCGCCGTGTTCCGAGAGACCTAACGGTGCGTGCAATTGGAAACGGAGTAAAAGACGAAGGTGAGAGAAGGGAACAAACCCGACAGTCGAGACGTGAGATAAGGGAATGGCTTTGTTTCTGGGTGAGACAGGTGAGAGAAGAGAAGATTAATTCAAGTTTTTAAGTATAACAGAAAAGGAAACGATGTCGCTTCGCTTAAGAACCTAATCCACGGACACAATCCCTAGCTAAATTGCTAGGATAAATCCTCATGTGACACATAGAGCCAAAAAATGCATATTAATTCACTAGGGATACCATCCCTAACTAAATAGCTAGAATTATCCCATGCTAAATCAGTAAATTTGAAAAAATAATTTGAGAGTAATTATAGTGAGGATTATTCCCAGCTATTTAGCTAGGAAAAATCTCAGTTAAATACAACTAGTAAAAACATGGCGTTTCGGAAAAGCCTTAACGCATTTGAAGTATCCCTAGCTAAATAGTTAGGACATATCTTAGCTAAATACATAATTTCCTAATGAGAAGAATTTTGAGTGGCAAGAATAGCGATGGATACCTCTAGTTATTTACAGACAAATCCTAGCTAAATGCATACATTTTGTGAAATACAAATTTAAGGGCACCAATAGCTTAAGGTGATATTTTCCTAGTTTTTTAGCTGTGGATCAACTCAGCTAAATATATAAAAAACAAAAACAAAAAATTATTAACTATAGACTTAACGACGGACACTATCCCAAAATCCCTAGCTAAATGCATACAATTGGGCATAAATAGCGACGGATTGGTCTCCTTAGCTATTTGAAGCAGATCAACTCAACTAAATATATAAACAAAACAAAAATAATTCGGTATAGACTCTAACGATCTTATTACTAATCCCTAGCTAAATAGCTAGGGAAAAATCCCTAGCTAAATGCATGCATAATAGCAATTTAAGGGCACCAATAGCGACGGATTTGGTCCCTAGCTATTTTAGCTAGGGACCAATCCCTAGCTAAATATATAAAACAAAACAAAAAATAATTCGGTATAAACTTAACGACGGAAACAATCCCTAGCTAAATAACTAGGGAAAAATCCCTAGCTAAATGCATATATTTTGTGAAAATAACAATTTATAAGCACCAATAATCCACGGATTTTGCTTATATTCATTTTAGCTAGGACTAACTCAGCTAAATACATAAATCAAAACAAAAAAAATATTTCGATATAGACTTAAAGACGGACACTATCCCTAGTTAGTCAGTTTCAGGAAAATCCATAAATAAATGCATACATTTTGGTGAAACAACAATTCTAAGGGCAATATTAGCTTAATTTGATTTTTTTTTCCTAGGTTATTTTAGCTAGGAAAAACTCATTATACATATAAAATTGTAAAAAATATTTACAGATCAAGATTTAGCGACGGATTTGTTCTCTAGCTAATTAGCTAGGGAAAATCCGTCTCTAAAGTTGTTGCTAAATTTGCTGCCAATCTTTACGCCAAAATCAACGACAATATTAGCTAGGGACTTTGTCCGTCGCAAATTTCCGCCTCTAACCGCAAACTGCCGCAAAATTGTCATTAATTCCAGAATAAAAAATCTCTTGCTATTCCGTCGCTAATCCCTTGCAAATTAGTTAGGGATTATTTCCCCAGCTAATTTCCGTAGCTAATCCGATAATTTCTTGTAGTGAAATAAGTTCAACTGTAGTAGCCGCCAAAGGCTCTATATTCCGCTTCGCATGTAACGAGCAACGATCGCTTGCTTTCGCTTCTCCAAGAGATAAGAGAATCACCGTAAGAAAACAATATCTCGGTAGGTGATCGCACGATCATGATCACTACCAATCTCGTGACCAATGACGCTCAAGAGTTAATGAAGAATGGGAAGAAAATGAAGACCATTAAATATGGTACCTTCGTATATCGGGCATCCCGAGAACAAAGCAAAGATAACGAGATTTAGTGGGCAAAACATAAACCGGATCACTACATGAACTACATAGGAAATATCAAAAAGGTGCAATTAAAGGAGATAGATTATACTCCTAACAAGCTGTCTGTAGAGAGTAGCATCAGATAATGATTCGCCATCACGCAGAATCGAGGCTTACGCTATACTCAATAGGTGTGTCAACCATCTCTCGCACGCTGATACCGGCGAGAATTATCAAATATACTTGGCCTGAGTAAGATAATAACTATCTGTAGAAGAAGAAACTTCTAAACCAAGAAAGTAATTAAGAGGGCTGAGATCTTTCATTTCAAATTGACGACCAAGAAAGTGCTTTAGATCCTGAATACCCTACATATCATCACATGTAATAATCATATCATCGACATTCAAGAGGAGAATAGTACTACCATGATCGACCATCTCAGAAAAAGAGTTGTATAAAAAGAACTGCCTGAAAAACCATGCTGAGAGATAGTAGAATTGAACTTTGCAAACCATATTCAAGGAGCTTGTTTAAGACCATAAAGTGCCCGCCATAGTCGAAATACTCTGTGAGGGAACCCCGAAGGGTGAGAGTAACCAGGAGGAAGCTTCATATAGACGTCATTTGAGAGTTCACCATTAAGAAAAGCATTTTTGACATCCATATGAAAGAGTAGCCATTTGCGAGCCGCAAAAACGAAAATAAGAGTCCTGATAGAAGAAAGTTGAGCCATCGGAGCAAAAGTCTCATCATAATCAATCCCATACTCCTGAGTAAAACCCCTAGCAACAAGGTGAGCCTTGTAGTGATCAACAGTGCCATCCGATCGAGTCTTGATCTTATAAACCCATTTACAACCGATAGCAGATTTTCCAGAGGGGAGATCAACCAGATCCCATGTTCTAGTCTTATGTATTGTATCCAACTCTTCTTTCATAGCTTCGTCGTCATAAAGGGTTGGGAGTGAAGTTTCCTATGGAGTTCAGAGGTTCCCGGAGAGAGGCAAGAGCAAGTAAAAGCAATGAAAGTCACGACAGAGAACGAAGAGTAGTTACCCGATGGGAATGACGAAGTGCATGAGAGTCAAAAGGACCAAAAGATCCACAAATAAAGGTGATAAGTGGGCACGCTGATGATCTAAAAGGAAGCTTAGTAGATGCATGAGAAGGAACATCAGTAATAGAAGGGGGAGACTCAAACAAAGAGGTGGGAGACTCCTCAGGAAAAAGGTCAAGGAGAGGATTGATAGAGGGAATAAGGGAAACAGAAACATGAGGTAGTTGATAAAACATTTTGTGTTCCCAAAAGACCACATACCGAGAAACATGAAGACGTTTGCTAATGGGATCATAACACCTATAACCTCATTGACCAATTCCATACCTAAGAAAACAACACAAACGAACAGACAGTTTGTTTTCTAAGTGATCATGAAGAAGAACAAACAGCACATCCAAAGACTCTAAGTAAGTCAGGAGGAGAAGAACCAAACAACAGATCATAAGGAGTTTGATTCAACAATGGAGAAGGACAATCGATTGATGGTGTAAATGTAAGTAAGAGCACTTCCTCCAAAACTAAGAAAGGAGTAGAAGGCAATAGTAGTAAAGACGAACAACATCAAGAATACGACTTAAGCTCGCGCCTCAACCCCGCTATTTCACGAAGTGCCTGCACAAGAGGAATGAGGAACATTACCAAATTGATGTAGAATAGAGGTAAATTCACGGGCTTTATATTCTTAGGCATTATTCGATCTGAAAACTTTGATAGGTTTAGAAAACCGTGTTTCAACTATTTTGCAGTCGATATATTTGATAAAGTCTTAATGATTTTTAAGAGAGAATCTAAGTATCGGAAAATCATCCACAAAATAACAAAGCAACGGACTCCACCCGGCAGAAATGGGAGAGGGGTCTCATACATCAGAATGAATAAGATCAAAAGAAGAAAGAGAATGAGAAACACTGTTATTAAATGATAAAGCAGTTTGTTTGCCAAATTGACAAGACATACAATCAAAACTCTTATTTTAAACCGAACCTAGCAAACCCTTAGAAACTAGTTGTTTAACCCTAGAGATAGATGCATGACCAAGGCAGGAATGCCATAAAGCAAGAGAAGAAGTGTTTATCCCGAGACGGCGTAAGTAGAGCGACGTAGAGGATTCGTGAATGAAGAAAGATGAGCTCAAACAACCTTCGACCTACGGCGTCCCAACGACCGTCTGCTTCCAAGAACTCGCACAACCACACCAGAAAGGAAGGTTAGAGAAACCGTTCGTTGAGTTGTCCAAATGTGAAAGAAGATTATGAGTGAGTTTGGGAATCAAACATTGGAAATAGATAAGGTCAGGTAAGAGACACATTAAGATGAGAGACATGGATAGGAGAACCATTCGCAAAGTGTATATGGTAGGAGAGCGTATAGTCCGTGAAGGTACAACATCAGGAGAAGAAGTCATATGATTGCAGCAAGCATAATCAAGAAGCCACGTAGGAGAAGTACCTGATATCGTAGAAAGAGCAGTGTTGGATGCATTGGAAGATGGAAGATAAACATGATTAACCATAACCTGTAGATTTGCTATAGAGAGAGATGAGGCAAGACCAGACTTGGAATGGGAGTCCATAGCTAATAATTCAGACTGGGTCAAAGCAGCAGTGTATTGAAGAATACATCACGAAAGGTAACATGTTTCAAATGTATCGACTTTGTTCTACAGAAACTACAGAGTAAGAAGGGACTTCTTTATTGTTATGTCAAGTTTCAACATTATTCCCTTCTGGGCTTTTGGAAACATAGGTAGGTGAACCGACAGAGGGAAAAACAAGAGTAACGGGCTTATGAACATCGGTCGGGAGTAGTGTCCAAGGTCCGGATAGAAATGGGTTTAGCTTGGAAGACGGGTCTACCTTATCAATAACTTATGAATAGCTTCAGGAGACTGCTGCAAAAGATCCTGATGAAGAATATGACTTCTAGTTGATTCAAACTCATCACGAAGCCCCATTAAAAACTGAAACAGTCGTCCTTGTTTACTGTGAACATAAACCAATTTGGTGTCAGCATAATTTGAGAGAACTGGTTTAGATGCAATTAATTGATCCCAAATAGATTTTAGTCGGCTGTGATATACAGTGATCCGCTCACCCGGTTCCTGACGAATCTGATAAAGTTCGTGTGTGAGCTCAAGTCAGTGAGCACCACTACCAAGATACCGGTGCAAATGTCCCAAACTCACAATATCAATGTTGCCAAACTCATCAACAATGGATGGATTATATGCGCTTCACGAAATCGTTGATGATGCATAATAATAGCACTTTCCCAATCCTCAACCGGACAAGATAGGCACCGGGCCATTCACTGCTCGAATGACGGTCACTAGAGACATAAAGATATAACTTACAGCCTTTGAGATAACTACGCATGGTTTGAGACAATTGGGCAAAATTATTTCCATTTAAAATAACATGAATTGGACGAGAAATCTCATCACCTGACATATCGAAATTCCAAATAGAAAAACAGATAGCAAAAATGGAATAAGGATGCGAAAATAAGTCAGAATGCACTTGGTCAAATTTTAGGCAACGGTTAACAGTTGACATGGCAAAGTCAATGGGATGACATGGCAAAGTCAATGGATGATGTGGCAAAGTCAACGGTGACGCAGCAACAACGCACGGCCAACGGCAATGGGCGTGGGTCGGATCGAGTGTGTGGTCAGACGGTGCCGATGTGAACCCCACGGATGTAGAAGCTTGAAGTGCACGCCGCGGGATCTGACGCGCTCTGGTGCAAGCGGCACGTGGGACAACACCCAGACTTCAAGCGGTGCGCGGACGGCTCGCGACCAAGGCATTATCGCGTGATCGCCTTGACAATTTCTACTCCCTGGGAGTGGCCTCAGAATCGGAGTTTTAGGCTTGAGAAGGGAGGAAACAAGGATAAACTGTGGTTTTCGCTGGAAAGAAACAAGTTGTACGGTGGCAAATGGTGGTGTTCGCCAGAAAAAGAAGCTATACGGTGGTTGTAATGCTTAAACCATGAGAGCAAAGTGGGAAAAAATCAGGTGAACCTCGCTTGATACTATGAAAAAGACGAGTCTTTGTATATTATAAAACTGTAAATTACAAGTAAAAGGATGAGGTTCTATATAGTTAGCCATACAAACTTAGAAAACACAAATACAACTTCTAGGAAAATATGAATTACAATCCTAAGAAAATACAAAATAAATTTAACAATATAATAATCTAACACAATTAATCATTTGCTTACATCATTTCACTCATATTAATTTGCTCATTATTTATGGCAATTTATCTCGTTGTTTTATATTACTGATGATTGCTGTTTGACCACACTCACTCACTCACATACCTCACCTTTCATAAGTTACTCTCCCTCATTCGTTATCTCCCTCTCTTCCTTAATAACTCCCTTTTAATGCTTCTGTCTCTCTTAATGTTACTCATTCACTTTTATGTTTTTAAAAAAAAAAAAAAACACTCAAATCATCTTTTTTTTGATAAAAAAAACATGCTTTTTTTTTACCTGAATTAAAATAATATAAAAATGAAAAACACATTTTTTAGGTTATTGGCCTTTTTGTTTTTGAAAACATAATGAAAATCATTTTTATGTTATCTGAAAACTGTTATTGTTTTCTTAATATAATATTTTTTGTGTTCTCCCTTTTTTTAAGTATAAAAAAAATATGAACAAAATATGTTTTCTATGTTTTTCTTGTTATTTTTGTTTTTTCAAAACAAAAAATAGTTTTCAAAATACATAAACAAACAAGCCTTATATTTTGTTTCCGAAAATTCAAGAAAAATAAAATATAAAAAATTAGAAATAAATAAATATAATGAACAATTTAAAATGGATTTAAAGTGAACAAATAATATTGTTTTTCTTTACCGCTAAACATTTTAGTTTAAATTTAATAAACTGACACCATTGGAAAACCCGAAACCCCCTTCCTCCTTATACCCTGCCTTTTTGAAGCATTGAGTGCTCAACGACATGAGTTAAGCATGATGAACACAAATTATCTTGTTATATTACTTTTTAAACATTTTTTCATTTATTTAACTATTCTCTATATAGATAATTCATGCATGTAAAAATTGCTTGATAATTTCAATTGTATTTGGTTTTCTATCTTATTATTATAGTACAAGCAAGGATAAGAAAATTTTTTACTTAAAACTTTTTTTTAGTACTTTATGAGAATCAAATATGTCACTAGACTATGCTTGGCTTCTTAAAAAAATTAAGAAAAAATGCAAGAGAAATAAAATTAAAAAAAGTTGAAGGAAATATATTTCAATTAACATATTATTTTTATATATTATCTCAAACTTGTTTTAATTATTTTAACTCCTTCATATAAAATTAAAATATATAAATTTCTAAAAATTTTCAATTATGTTGTTTTTCCTTTTGATGTTTTACGCAACTTAACTAACTAAATGAAAAAAAAATCATTCTTCCTATTATTTTCTCTTACTTTAATACTTTCTTGAACCAGACATAGCCTTATTTTTATAAAAAAAGCAGAGTTCCTTTTTGTCTTAAGCGAGATTGAGCAAATAGAACTAAATCAATACGAATAGAAGAAACAAAATTGGATTAAAGTTCACACTTTACGAGAGTATTATTATGCCTTTTGTATTATATAAAGCCAATGACAAACTTAAGGTCACCTTTTTGAATTGAACAAAGATAATGATTGACAACTTTAACGTCACATGTTGGAGTAAAGATCAATTTGATAAAAATCCCTACATTTTCCATTTTTTTTTTGAAAGCTAAGCACATTGGAGTAAAGACTCAAATCCCTTTTCTTTCCATGTCTAGCATTTTTAAGATTTAACGCTTTAACCAATCGATTTAGGCTTATGTATTATTTAATTTTCCTTATTGAGAAAGCAAATGTGCCTTTTCCAAGCATCTTTGCAAAACATAATTTATTTATAGTATAAATTGAAGACATCTCGATTATTATTAATCTTATGAGAAGCTTATTTTTTTGGTTAATACTGAATAAAACTTTTATTCTAAATAATATTTAATATGATTAAGTATTTAATTGTTTATTTTTTCTAAAAAAAAATCAATCTTTTCAATTTTTTTCTAAATTTTAAGACAATAACATTTTAAATAAAGTTTTTAAAAATATATATGTTCTCATTTAATCATCATGAAATTGACCACATGTAAGTTTCAATAGGATGATTTTCTCATATTTTAATATATAGTTATTTTTAATAGAAAAAAAAACATTAAAAAAAGTCAAAAAAGAAAATATTTTGGCCTTCTATATCCAACCAAAAATTTTAAAAACTTAGTAATAAGTCATGAAAAAAAAGTTAAAAACAAACATTGTAAATGCTTATACCAAATTTGTTTTCAGAAAAAAGCCAAAAATAAAACAAACTCCACCTTAGTTTAATTTCATTTCACACAAATCGCCTAAGGTGTAACTTATATAAACATACCTCAACTATTATTGGAGTGATTGGATTGGATCATAGAGCTTGTTGTATCTTTTTGATACCCATCACAGAAGGTATTCTTTCTTTCTGTGTATTTAACTTCAGTATGAAATTATTAAATATGCTTGACTTTGGAGTCTGTGTCATCTTAAGGTCCTAATTATTTAGTGTGATTAATCTTATGTTATCAAAAAAAAAAAAAAAAAGAAAAAAAAAAAAGTGGTGGCTTATTTGTTTTTTCATGGGGTATACTACTCCTAGACCCCACGGATATGTTTTGGTTTGAAAAAATTTGAAAGAAAATGTAATGGGAATAAAATAGTGAGTAAAAAACATATATATATATATATATATATATATATATAATTAGGGTTATGGAGTTAAAGTTTATGGGTTACTTATTACTCCAGACATTATGAATATGTTTTGGATTTGGAAATTTTGAAGGTAAATGCAAGGGGAATAAAATAGAAAGGAAAAATAGAAGGAAATAAAAAATAAAAGAAAATTAAGGTATAATTGGTGACTTATTTGTTTTTTAGATGGTCTTTGTTTTTTTTTGCTCATGGGGAATAACTACTACTCCTAGACCCTGTGGATATGTTTTGATTTGGAAATTTTGACCGGAAATATAAGGGAAATAAAATAGAGAGAAATAAAAAATAAAAGAAACTAAAGGTATAATTGAATCAGACATATCATTTTTATTTGTCACTTTAAATAAAATTTATTTATTTTAACTCACCTATATAAATATTAAAAAATTTAAAAATATACAAGTTTTCAAAGATTTTATTATATATTTATTTTCTTTTGAAATTCTTATTAGACAACTAAATATAAGAAATTTTTTTTTTCTATTTTTTTTCTTAATACTTTTCAACAACCAAACACTATTGTGGATCCCGCATTTCGGCTATGATGTGTTTTCCACTTAAAATGTGATACTAGTTTTTATTTAAAAAAAAAAATCATTTACAAAAACGGTTTAAAGTCGACATTTATTTTAATTTATTTTTTAAAAAAGAAAATAAAATAAAAAATAAAATCCTTGCGTGACTCCGAATTTGGACAGTAAAATAAATTAAATCTAAAACAAATGATTTTCATTTACGGTTTTCAAAGTCATTTTTTTCTGTGGGACTCTCACAATTTTATTCCCAATATGTTAATACTATACATTTTATTCTCACTTATTACTTATAAAAAAAAGATATTTCCTATGATTTCCCATTCACTAAAAAACAAAGAGAGATATTTTTGAAAAATAATTATAATGAATTATTTTATTTATATGAAAAAAAAAGGAATCATTGAAAGTAATTTGAAAGAGTCATTTAGGTTTAATGCCAATGAAAAAAAAAAGAATTATTTTAACTGGATAATACTTAAAAAATCAAGCCAGATAGTCCGTGATCTGTACCTGCGAATTAACCACATCAAGAAAGTTCTTTTAAATGTTAGACATCCTCCGTAGTATTGGACAAAGAAAGCCCACGGAGGGAGCTCCGCCATGATTAAGTCCCTGACATTTTTGGGCTACACTGGGAAATTTATTAAACTAAGCTCTTTGAAGGGTCGAATAAAAGGACCGTGGATAATCCGCTGCCCACTAGTTGTGGCGTAATAAATAGTGTGACTCCATTTCCATGATCCGATATCTACTCACATGGGAGCAAGGATTCCCCACGATTAAGGCTCCCTAATTAGTCCTTTAATATTCAGGCCATCGATAAAGTAAGATAGACTCTTATCCAATCGAAGATGCCGTGTCGTCGTCTAACAAGGAAAGTCATCGTGATCACCCACTATAAATACCGAGTAATTCCACCAAAGAAAGGTACGCAGTGACAACGCCCTCAATAGTTGATCTCTTTCATTTCTATAAGAAAGAAATTGACTTAGATTAAGAGGCGCCGACACACTCCTTCGCGACCAATCTTTTAGTGTGTCAGAGGGACCACCCTTTCTCGCAGATTGGCAGTTATACATAGATCCGCCCGACTTAATTCGCCCCAATCCATTCTAAGAAGCTCCAACCCAACATCGATGGAAAAAGCACCATCAGTTTGGCGCCGTTTGTGGGAACAACCGTTCCTTTACAAATCAACTGACTTCTCAATGACTGATTGTATTGACTTGAAACATAAGCAGGAGTAATGCCAACCCCTCGAGGACGCAAGACCAACAGGACGACGTGGACAGTAGACAACCAGGAGACGACATCGAAGCATTACACACCACTGGCAACGAGATGGAGGCACTCTGTCTCGTCAATCAACATCTGCTAAGGGAGTTCGTAGAACTCACCAGATAGGTGTAGCGCCCATAGGAGGCACAACAGGCCCATGAAGGCCGCAATACCATCCCACATGAGGAAAAGCAACACCTCGGCACCCCTCGAGACGTTGACAGAGGAGAAGAAAATAGCTGGACTAGGGGGCATGATCCCTACATACCCCTCGGAGATGGTCGCAATGAGGGGATGCCATGCTAGAACGACGGAGGTGATGAGCCAACCCCTTATCAATAGGGGAAGGGGGAACAATCTTGGGAGCAGCGGTTCCAGGAAATTCAACAAGAGCTCAACCACATGAAAGAGGTTGTAAAAGGTCGAGCTCCAATCTCCATGGATGCCCTGGTACAACAAACGGAATCCCCATTTACGGTCGGGGTACTACACTTCCCTCTCCCAACAAAGTTCAGAATGCCGCAGATCAAAGCTTTTGATGGAACGAAAGACCCCGTAGACCACCTCAACACCTACAAGAATCAGATGGAGGTGCATGGATCCCAAGACCCCATGAGATGCAGCTCACATCACGCCATGGCTCGGCCCTCGCATGGTTCAAATTGCTCCCGCCAGATCGATCTCATCCTAAAGAACTATCCATTGCTTCGTGTCCCACTCACTCCGAGTCCTACATACTGAAGCCGAGCTTTGCCACCCCATCGACATTAAAGCAAGGCCCTCAAGTTCCAGTCCTACGCCCGCAGGTTCAAATCAAGTCATTAAGGGTAGACATCCCAGATGAAAAGTTCGCCATCACCGCCTTTATAGTTGGGCTAGGCATACAGTCTAAAGACCTAATGTTCTCCATCTCGAAGAACCCTCAGGCAAGCATGGCTGAGGTGCTTGCCAAAGCAGAAAAATACATCAACGGCGAGGAGGCCCTTATGTCTAAGCGAGGAAGTTCTTCCGAGCGGAAGGAGAATATCAAGGACGAGAAAAAGCGGGACCGAAGTCCCAAGAGACGAAGAGACCGAGACAGATCTCCAAGGAGGAACAGAGAAGACAAAGATCGATCTCCAAAGAGAAGAGGTAACGTTAGGGACCATTGTCCACCCCACTGAGCTACCAAGGTACTCCACCTCAGTTAGCTCAATTCCTAACGACTCTGTATCAAGTCCTATACTTAGTTAAGAATACGAAGTTTCTAAAGTGGCTGCTTCGTATGAAGACGGACTCCAACAAAAAGAGACATGACCTGGGCACGCGAATCTACAGAGATCATGGGCACCGAACAGATGACTGTATTCAGTTGAAAAAAGAAATCGAATTCTTGATCCGACGTGGACATCTCCGCCGTTATGTGGCTCTAGAAGATCGAAACTAGGCACCTCATCCACCACTCACATCCACAAATTCCACCAAGCAAAGATCAAGAACCCTCGGGGAGAGATCACTGTGGATTTCTGGGATTTAATGATGGTGGAATCCAGTTCCAGCAGAAAGCCTCACCCACGCAGCCTTCAGATCAAGGAGACACTACGTACATGCCGCGGTCCAAGCCCTCGGTCGATACCACCATAACCTTCTCTGACGTCGACCCGGGAAGGCTGCTACAACATCCCTATGATGACTCGTTTAGTGATAAGGGCCGACCAACAAAATAGTTCACAGAACCCATCGATAACTGGAGCTCTGGCCGACATCACTCGTGATCGACATTTGACAAATGGGCATTGGAAGGGAGAAGTTGGAACTGTGTACGCCCACTTAAGGATTCTCCGAGAAAAGGTACTACCCTCGGGGTCAAGACAACCGTACTCACTTGAGACCCCATGCCGTGCCACAACGACGATAAAATTCCTCATAGTGGAGGCCCCATCTAAAGACAAGGAACAAAATCGCTGAATTGGCCGATTTTTCGGGGCGAAATCGATGTCGGCGGGCTCGAAAAAGAGAATGCAAAATCAACAGCAGAAAATCGGAGTAGTAATCGATAAATCTGCCACGCCGCGATTTTTCGAACGGGCCGATTTTTGAGCTGAGCCTGCCAGTGAAGGCGACGCTGGAGTGAGGCTGCTCGGGGCCGAGATTCTTCGCCGACAACCCGGCCATAAATCGGGGCACCAACGCTTCACGCTTCTGATCATCTGGGATTTTTTCCAGCCCTGGATCTTTTCTTCAAATTTCTGATCCAATGTCCATTTTGTCCGCTTGGAAAACTAACTGCTATATTTGTGATCCAACTGCTGGGATTTAAATCAAGCTTGGATCTAACGTTCATTTGATTTCTAACGGATATATGATGATCCAACGGTCGATTTGAACCAAAATCAAACTAACGGTTAGAAATAATCACAACTTGGTTTTTTGACAATCCAACGCTATTTTGACTCCAAAATTCTATAAATACCCCTAAAATCATACACTTTCAGATTATACTAAAAATTCATTCATTCACATCTAAGCTCCATTTCACTTTAAAAATTTTATTTGTTCTTTATCTTAATTTTTTTAAAGGATCATTGGGAATTAAGGTATGTTTTGTTCATTAATTTTGTTTTTATGCATATTTGATTTAGTTTTATTTTTAGTGTTGAAGTTGTATATAATTCATATTTTTATAATGTAGTTTTATTTATTTTTATAATTTGATAATACTATAGCATAAATTTATAGTTAATTGTTATTTTAGTTATTTTAGCACAGTTATTTTAGTTATATAATGTTGTATGATTTTTATATTAATCTACTTTATACTTATAGTTTTATTTTTAGTTTCCTTTGATACTATATTTTCAGTTAATTAATTATATTATTTATTTACTTAATAGCTATTTTTGTTATATAATGTTGTTATTTTATTATTTATAATATTATTTTTATACTATAGTTTTATTTTAGTTTCATTTGATATTATAATTTTAGTTAATTAATTATATTATTTATTTAGTTAATAGTTATTTTAGTTATAATGTTGCAAGATTTTATATTATAATCTTATTTTATAATTATAGTTTTATTTCAGCTTCTTTGATACTATAATTTTTAGTTAATTAATTATATTATTTATTTACTTAATAATATTTTGCTATATAATAAATATTTTTACATTATAATATTATTTTTATACTATAGTTTTTATTTTAGTTTCATTTGATATTATAATTTGTAGTTAATTAATTATATTATTTATTTAATAATCGTTATCTTAGTTATATAATGCTCGCAAGATTTTTTTATATTATAATCTTATTTTATACTATAGTTTTATTTAAGCCTTTGATACTATAATTTTAGTTAACACTATGTTATTTATTTACTTAATAGTTATTTTAGTTATATAATGTTGCAAACATTTTTACATTATAATATTATTTTTATACTATAGTTTTTATTTCTTAGTTTCATTTGATATTATAATTTGTAGTTAATAATTTTGATGATATTTACTTAATCAGTATCTTAGTTATATCTATATGATGCTGCAAGATTTTTTATATTATAATCTTATTTTTATACTATAGTTTTATTTTAGTTTTTGATACTATAATTTTAGTTAATTAATTATATTATTTATTTACTTAATAGCTATTTTGTTATATAATGTTGCAAACATTTTTACATTATAATATTACTTTATACTATAGTTTTATTTTAGTTTCATTTGATATTATAATTTTTAGTTAATTAATTATATTATTTATTTACTTAATCGTTATCTTAGTTATATAATGCTTACTTTTTATATTATAATCTTATTTATACTATAGTTTTTTATTTTAGTTTCTTGATACTATAATTTTTAGTTAATTAATTATATTATTTATTTACTTATGTGTTTATAGAATGGCTAGTGGGAAGTGAGTCTTGGATCATGCATGGCACAAGGCACCTTGGAGGGACATAAAATGGAACAATTGTAATTATTGTGGCTTAAACATAAAAGCGGAATTACTCACAAGCTTTATCTCATTACATAATGGATCCCAATTCAAATACGAAGAAGTGTCCAAACAGCCGTAAGTAAACAAGAAATGAAGCAACTTTTAGAACGTAAAGGTAAAGCAAAAGCCAAAAGTAGCTCGAGGCTTAAGAAATTCGAAAGCCGAATTACGAGGCACAAATGGAGCAAACATTACAAATTCATTGATGATGATGAGGAAGCAGGAGGGTGCACAGGATGCATATGTATCCGCTGACATGCACCCCAAGGAGCGAGATGAAGATCGAGAAGCAAAGACGCATCAAAAGCCAGTGAATGGAATGTGTGATCAGGCTGCGTGGATTTATGAGAGGCAAAAGAAAATTGGTAAATCTTATACCGAATTCATTTTTTCACATAATTATGTATAAGATAAATGTGTTTGAATTTCTTTTTTTTATGTGAATTGCAATAGGCGAAGTCTTCACAACCAAAGGATCCATCACACGATACAGCATCACAAAGTGTTCGCATAATGATCCATCACCGCCAATCGCACCATCATTATGTCTTCGGGCCGCGAAACAAAAAGCCTAAAGAATATGTTCAGCGCGGTTCAACTGCCGAAACAACGGGACGATTAATTAGCAAGTTCTTCATATATGAAAGTGTTCCACCTCAAAAGCCGGACTCACACCATTTAAGAACATGATTTTCGCTGCACAACAAGGGTGTTTGTCTAATTATATAATATACTTTATTATATTCCCATATGAAATATGTTTTAATAACCACTCTTTCCTCGACTATTATATAGGATGGGCATCGAACCACCGTCTCCGATTAATCAAAAGGGTACGTAAATTAGAGTATAAAGACATTTAAGATTATGTCAACACTCAAAGTGGAGAAATGGGAGACATATGGATGTACAATTATGCCAGGATGGACCGGGCCAAACTAAATTTCGGAGCATAATTACTCATGGTATATTCAAAAGGAAGCACAATTTTCTCAAATTTGTTGATGACTGATAATGATTAAAGACAACAACACATTTATGGTTTATCACACGCGATTATGAAGTCGAGAAGCAAATGTGGTTCAAATTGTAATGTATAATGGATCGGCATTTGTGAAAGCTGGAAAGCGGCTGATGAAGAAATACAACTGTATTGGATTTCATGCAAAGACACCGCATTGATTTAATGTTTCCAAGAGCCATTGGTAAAGGGATAGTGTTGCTCATTGACTGAATGGTCGAAAGATAACCAACTTCATTTACAATCATGGTCAGTCGCTTAAAAATGCGATTGTATGTGGTGGAGATATCGTGCGCCCCGAGCAACAAGATTTGCAAATAAAACTATACAGTCTTTGGATGAGCCTTTCTAAAAAGAGGGCTGATTTGAAGAAAGCCTATTAGTAATGATTGGTCATCTCACGTTTAGTCGGACTGCGCTTGGGCATGAGGTCGAAAGACTTATGTTTGATCATCACATGGGGAGGAAGGTGGAGAAGCTAGTGTCCATCTATGAGGCACTATACACAAGCAGCCAGCATTGTTGGGATTCAAGTCAGCCTAACCATGCCATTTGTCTACGTAGTTGATTCAAGTTGATGAAGGCAAATTTAGAACGACCAAAGCCAAAGAGTGGTGAAACTTATCACTCGCAGACGCTGGATAGAACTCACATCTCTTCATGCAAAGAGTAACTAATTAATATCCCCTTCGCCGATATTCATGGATGACAATTTTATGTTTATATTATTATCGTGATACTAATTTCTCAATCACTATTGCATACCATCTAAATCCAAAATTTCAATACACCCGAGTCAGTCTCAAACCCCGATTACTTCAAGTCGCCTATGATGTTTTTTCTAAATTAGATCCTAATGTCAAGGCCTTTCTAATTTTGGAAACGAGGTAAATTAATGAGTTTCAAATTCTAATTAATTGATTCAATTTTCATTATTTTTTGGTTTAGATTTTTTGACTTTTCAATTCACAAATATACTATTCCGCGATGCAAGAAAAGGATTCGGGTGATCGGGCAAAGAATAAAGGCCAAGATCAAAAATGGTTCCTGGTGAGTGTTAATTGTCATTATAAGTAAATTTTATAACTATTTTATTATTATATATTGAATATATAATTTTTATCATAAAATTAATGCATGTTTTCAGATTAAATCACGCCTCCAACATTAAGGAGTTTCGCTTTAAAGGTTCTTTTCCTAAACCGCATCATCTTCGAACAGAAAGAAATTGGAGCACATTTACTCTAATTCATACCAAACAAAGAAACCGGCTTGCGTATCCTAGTTCCAACACCGTTTTTGTTATTACAACATGAAACTAAAGATACGTGATATGGAGGCAGAGACCGATAAAGTTGCCGAAAATAATTTTCTCGATCTACTAGAAATTTCAGCTGAGTTCGGCGAAGAAGAAGAGAATCAACTATTTCAATGGGTTAGACCTCTCCATTTAGATGATGAAGATGGAAACTCGATCCACGATTGCCGCACATGTTCGGTAGCTGCGGAGTTAATGTCGAAAGGGTTTTATCCGAGTGGTGTCTATACGAAAGTTTCAAATTAAGACACGAGGGACTCATTTCAACCCATTGCTACTCGACCCTCCTTTGATTCAAGTGTTGAACATAGTAGTAGACCAAGTTTTACGGTACTTCTACTGTTATGATGGCTCACGAGAGAGGGACCAATGATGGTAAAGTGATAATTGAAATGATGGTGCAGGGATACGCAGATCCACAACAAAGTCACATCCATCGAGCCCATTCAACGGGTGAGGATGATTTCACCATGCTACACAAGATGAAGACCACAGTCTAGGAGAGCCGGTCCGTGTTGGAGCCATGGGGGAAGCCTAAGATGAGGGAAATATCAACAAGGATGACACCATACAATGAGGATTCGCTGGTTACGCTTGAGTCAATGAGTATTGAACTCAATTCGCAATTCATCAACGAGGCCAACATATTTCCTCCTTATACAATGAGTTATGGTCAGCCTTCTTCGCATCCTTCGTATTCAATCAGAAGAATATGGAATGGCCAACTATCCCTACGATCCACAAATGCCATTCCAAATCATATCAAATGCAAGAAGGATTTCAAACGAGTATGTGGGTAAACCCTGAATTTCCTATCCACCTGAGAGGTTGTGGGTAGAGTCACATATTTACAGCGCAGATAAGTTCGAAATTACAATCATTATTATTGCAACACCATGTCTTGGTATGAATATTGTCTTCATCAAGATGGGATCCTTCATCAAATAAATGTAATGGAGCCACATCGGTCTTCATTTTGGCTTTAAATGGCTATTGCGATGTAATTTCTCGATAAATATAATGAATATCATCTTCAACAAGTGTATATTTGCTTATTTATGCATTTTTATAGTTCAACAAAGTATTTCCATGAATTTCAAAGTATTTTTTGTTACTTAGACATCGATATTTTTGTCAAAATATCCACCAATATTTTCCGATATTTCCGTAAAATCCAAGTACCGATATATCCGTAAATACCGATATTTTGTTCCTTGATCGGCATACAACATGTTACTGGGCAGGCCTTCTCTTAATGCCATAAGGGCCATCCCTTCCGCCTACCATATGGTTGTCAAATTTTCTACGGAGAATGAAGTAAGAATGGTTCGAGGAAACCAGTGGGTAGCCAGGGAGTGCTACTTGGCGTCAATGAAATAGAAAGAAGTGGACAACATCCACATGGATGAGCTCGACATGGGAGACAAACTGGACACCCGACCAACACCTCAAGAGTTGAACCAAAGGCAACTCGGACGCACTCACGTAACACCTGCCTACTTGATCCAAACTAGCCGAGACGCCAAAGACCTTCTCATCCACTTAAACAAACGCGGACGATCACCGAAGCAAGAGGACATGGGAGGAATTGACCCAACGGTTATCATCCACAAGTTGAATGTCGCTCTTTCAACCCGCCAAAATGTAAGATAAGAAGCTCGCCCCGCGCAAAGCTTCTATCAACGAGGAGGTCAAAGAAACCTTCCGTCCAGCCATCCGAGAAGCAGATTATCCCACCGGCTGGCCAACGCCGTCCCGTCAAGAAGCAATGGTGGGTGGCGATTTACATTGACTTTACTAACGTGGAACCGAGCTCGCCTGCACGCCTTTCCCCTACTGACGACCTCATAGTGGACGCCACTACCGGGCCATGAGCTCCTCGCCTACGGACGCCGGCTATAATCGGCCGTGTGGACCTTACCCGATCTCGAACCTGTAATTCCAGTTTTTCGCACCGCTCGCGGCGTACCGGAGCTCAGGGCTTTTTTTTTTGTTCTTACTTGGTTTTCCCCTTTATAAAATAAAAACCCAATGAACTGGATGATCTGAATTCCCAACCAGTTCAGTCGGTTGAGAGAGACTCTCAAAATTTTTCAAAACCTTCCTCTAAGAGTCTGGAATCCAAAAAAACAAACGGTGATTGATTCCCTGTAGCTCATGAGGAGAACCAACCAAAAACAAAACCGCCCTAACACCGAGATCGCCCAAAGAAATCGTTGAACCTCCGTCTCACGTATGAGCGTGAAAACCGGTTCAAATGGTTGAGGAAAAACCTCAAATTTCGCTAGAATGTCCTTTAAAGAATAGAGTGGAGCCAGGTCTATTTCTTACCTTTTCCACAAAACGCAGAAAAGAAACCAAACTAAGCATCCGAGCAAAATCAACAAATGTGTGTCCGAGCCCGGAAAAGTGCCCCTCCAAAAGTCCCTTCCACTTTGATCTTTCTCTCCTTTTATACTAATTCCCACCTCAAATTTTCCCAGCCTACCCGTGTTTTCCAATCTCTCTGCTTCGAAAGAGCCCAATCGCCTTGGAATCACCCCCATTGAACTCCCTCCTCATTTTCCATGCAAACTCGGAATATCTTGGAGTTCAGTTGTTTTCACCACCAAGTATTCATGGATTCATGGTGGGCTGCATGTAACTTGCCAAGGCCCAAATGGACCCACAATACTGCCCAGGTCGAAGCCGAGCTTACGGGCCCGAACCATATAGGATTTGGGGCTCCAAAACTCCGCAAAAACAGCGTCCACAAGCCGCCCAATCCAACCAATTGAACCAGATGCCAACCAGTCGAGATCACCTGGGCTGAGGAAAATTATAAAATTTTGATAGAATGTTCCCTCAAGAATAAGGAGATCTAACAAAAAAATGGTGCACCATTCAAGCTCTGAGATGAGGGAGATATGATTGAAACAAGGAAGAGTGCTCACCAAAATCACCCAAAAAAACAATGTTGTATACGTACTGCCTTGATGAACCAGTCAAACCGATTGGTCAAACGGTTGACAAAAATTATGAATTTTTAACATAAACCTCCTTGGAGAATAAGGAATCCACAAAAATAAACAGTGAACGATTCTATGTTCGGATAAGGGAGATACGATCGAAACAAGCTCAAGTGCTCCGAATTTGACATACTCTAATAAACTTTGATTGAGCTAAAACCTCGGGAGGCCCCCACTTGCTTCCTATAGCATGATGCCAATAACTAAAAAAATAAGCCATGATAACACCTAAAGTGAACTATATGCACTCACGACTAGTTACAAGCCCACCCAAGGCTCGAGACGACTGCTTCCATGTATGCCTAATTGGGTAAGAGAGGAGAACGATAGCGAATGCTGACACCCAAAGGATAAATGCAAGTGCCAAGGGACAAAATTGAGGGTCTACACAAGGATGGACCCTAGAGACCAAGAGAAGACCTCCTTCGTGACTGGATAAGGGACATATTGCTATCAGGTGATGCCTTTGGGGTTGAAGAACGTGGGGGCCACATATCAGAGGTTAGTGAACAAGATGTTCCAGAAACAGATAGGCACATCCATGGAGTTATTCATAGATGACATGCTGGTGAAGTTAGTCAAGGTCGAGCTCCACGTAGACCACCTAGCTGAATCGTTCCAGGTCCTGAAGGACTATAAGATGAAGCTAAACCCAACCACGTGTGCTTTCGGAGTCTCCGTAGGGAAGTTCTTGGGTTTCATAGTCAACATCCACGGAATAGAGGCAAATCCAGACAAGATAAAATCCGTGCTCGACATGCAACCACCCTTGAATACTAAAGAAATTCAGCGCATGACCGGAAGAATAGCTGCGTTGAGTCACTTTGTGTCCAAATCCAGTGACAAGTGTCAACCCTTCTTTCAAGTTCTGAAAAAGGCCTTCTACTGGGATGCCCACTGTGAAGAGGCGTTCTCAGCGTTAAAAACCTACTTAAGCTCCTCCCCCCTATTATGGTAAGCCCCTTCGAGGGGGAACTCCTTCTACTTAGGCGTTTTCGATTTCTCGACTAGTGCCGCCCTGGTTGAAAGGCGGGATAGGCACAGCGGTCGATTACTGTGCTGCGTGAGCTACAGAGGGGGTAGAGGAAGGTATCAAAAGATGGAGAAATTAGTTCTAGCATTGGTATTACTTGCCCGGGGAACACTTGACCTCACTTCTGACTCACACCATCGAGATTCCGAAAGAACACACAATAAAGCAAATACTGCATAAACCAGAAACCTTAAGAAGACTGGTAAAATGGGCAATAGAGCTAAGTGAGTTCGACATTAGGTACAAGCCAAGAACAGTGATCAAAGGGCAAGTGTTGGCAGATTTCATCATGGAATTCACCTCGGCAAAACTCTTTAAGAGCCGCCTGGCTCATTTTGGGCCTCCTCATACGGAGGTTGTACGTAGAAAGGGCCGCCAATGCTCGAGAGCCCCGGTCACCGGGTTGCAGTTCTAACCTCCCCGGGATGGGATCGACGTGGAATATGCACTCGAGATATGGGTTCGGGCCTCTAATACTTCGAAGCAGATATGAAAAGCATCATTGCTGGGCTTAACCTCGCCCACTCCATGGAGGTTGATCAACTAGAGGTATGTAGCGATTCCCAGTTAGTGGTGAAGTAGATAGAGGACTCCTACGAAGCGAGGGGTGAAAAAATGATCCTTTACCTCAAAAAGGTACGCGAACTGCTCAAAAAGTTTGTATGGGTTCAGGTTAGACATGTCCCAAGAACGGAGAATTCACGGGCGATGCCTGGCGAGCTAACATGGCGCCGCAGAGACTTGGACAGAGCGGTGCGGTCGGAGGCACCTCATGGAACCTTGATAAATGTCGATAGCGACGAAGTCCCTCTAGTAATGGCCAGCCAAATTTGGATGGACCCTATCACGGGACTATACATTTGAACGGTACCCTCTTAGAGCGCGATCTGAAGGAGGCATTAAGTGAGCGGATTAGCCATATTCGTTCTTTTTTGAGGAACCCTTTACAAATGGGGCTTTTCCGCACCCCTCCTGGTCATAGGAAAGGAAACGCGTGCGATGCTTAGAGAGAGGTACCTGAAGGCATGCGACAACCATATTGGAGCTCGAGACTTTGCATTGGGAAAAACCTTAGACAAAGGAGTTATTATTTGATGCTCAAGACGCCACAAAATTAGTCGAGAGATGCAAAATCACATCAAGAACATGCAGATGCCGTCTATCAGGAGCCATTGACCTCGATCATAAGCCCTTGGCCTTTTCAGTAGTGGGGATTAGACATACTCGGGCTCTTGCCCATTGGAAGAGGTCAATGCAAATTCGCCATTGTAGGAGTGGACTACTTTACCAAATGGGCAGAGGCCGAGCCATTTGCAACAATCATCGAGCAAATGATACGCAACTTCGTTTGGCGTTCCATAATTTGCAGGTTCGAGATCCCAAAAGCACTGGTATCTGATAATGGAAAGCAGTTCGACAACTAGAAATTCAAGAACTTTTGCGTCGAGCTCGGAATCAAGAATTACTATTCGTCCCCAACTCATCCGCAGTCTAACGGACAAGCAAAAGTCACTATAAGGACTCTTAAGGCAGCATTGAAGACTAAGCTGGAAAACCTAAAGGGAAAATGGGTAGAATACCTCCCCAAGGTACTATGGGCGTACAAAACCACACGCAAGTCTGCATCTTGAGAAACTCCATTCTCCTTGGCGTTTGGCACTGAGGCGGTAGCCTTTGTCGAGGTTGGGCTTGAGTCACCTAGGGTCGGGGAGTTCGCAAGCGCCCAGAACCTGATGAAGTCTTTTTAGCCCAAACCTTGAATCTGGAGGAGAAGTGATAGCAAGCTTTGAAACAAACTAAGGACTACCAACGAAAAATAGCAAGGTATTATGATCGGAAGTTCAAGCCTAATAGTTTTAAGCCCGGCGACCTAGTACTTAAGAAACTCACGCCGACGAGGAAGGTCATCATAGAGCTAGGACCCAAATGGGAGAGGGACCTACATATTGTATGTGAGTGAATCTGTCTGGCCACTATGAGCTCCAAATAGAAGAGGAAAAGACCTTGCATCACTCCTGGAATGCCAAGCACCTCAAGCGGTTTTACCCATAAACCTCAAATTGTATCTATTAATAATGCAGCCAGTTCTACTTTCGTTGAATGCTTTTCTTTTTGTTGTTTACGGTCTTTACTCATAAATCATAAAGAAAGAACTAGGGAGCTCGATTTATTTCACAGGGCTCAGAAGGGCCCCGAAAGGTTACATGAAACATGAAACAAGTACATGTGTTTTCAAAGGATTGTGCTTTTATTACAATTACTCCAGAAGATTACAATCAGTAAAACCGTTCTCTACATCTCAAAGATTCTGATCAACCAAAGCGCTCTCTATATCTCGAGAAAATTGTCCCGACAAACAACCATTCAAAAAAAAAAAAAAAAAAAACCCACAAGAAAGAGAAAAGGAAAGCCGGAAAAGAGGAGAGGAGAGGTATAACATAAGAAGAGGGACTTGAAGCCATTCAAGGAAAAAACCACAAGTAAGAGAAAGGGGAAGCAGAAAAAAAAAAAAAAGAAAAGAAAAGAGGGGAGGAGAGGTATAAAGATAAGGAGCGAGTTTGGAAGCATTCAACGGGCCGCCCCTCCGAGCTGTGTTCACGACTGACTCCATCGGAGTAAACTGGAATTTGGGGGCAGCACAACTCTAACAAATGGCGGGACTAGGGAACAACACAACTCTAACAAACGGCAGAACGACGAAGCCAAACGTCGGCCTACGACCACTAAATAGACTTTGCATAGTGGCAATCAAACCCTAAAGCTTCATCTTGTGAACTTCAGATCTTGGTGAAGAAGGTAAAGGAAGGAAGCAAGAGACAATTATAACATACCCTCGAAGGAAGGCGGCTATTTATAAAGTAGCCTGGACACTTAGGAAGTCACGCAGTTTGTTCCGATTCTCCATAGATCGGTATTAAAACTACGTGCACTTTCCTAAGGGAAGGAAGATGACAGAGCCAGGAGCTCGGATATCAAAGAGCCATGTAGGTTAGAGTCTGAAGGAGCCACATAGCTCAGTTTGACAAGAGCTAGGAGCTCGGACATTAAGGAGCCACATAGCTCTGAGTTCGAAGGAGCCATGCAGCACAATTCGACAATAGCCGGGAGCTTGGATATTAAAGAGCCACGTAGCTCAGAGTCCGAAGGAGCCACGTAGCTCAGTTCGTCAAGAGCCATGTAGCTCAGTTCGTCAAGAGCCATGTAGCTCAGTTCAATAAGAGCCCAGTAGCTCAGAGCCACGTAGCTCAGAGTCTGAAGGAGCCACGTAGCTCATTTCGACAAGAGCCGGGAGCTCGGATATTAAAAAGCCATGTAGCTCAGAGTCCGAAGGAGCCACGTGGTTCCCGGTTTGACAAGGAACGGGGCTCGGATATTAAGAATGCGTAGCTCCCGAGTTCGAAAGAGCCCGCAAGCTCGCGCCGATAAGAGCCCGATGGCTCGGTTCGTTAAGAGCCATGTAGCTCAGTTCAATAAGAGCCCAGTAGCTCAGAGCCACGTAGCTCAATTCGACAAGAGCCAGGAGCTCGGATGTTAAAGAGCCACGTAGCTCAGAGTCCGAAAAAGCCACGAAACTCAATTCGATAAGAGCCCAATAGCTTAGTTCATCAAGAGCCATGTAGCTCAGTTCAATAAGAGCCCGATGCTTTCGAGCCACGTGCTTTCGGTTCGACAAAGAGCCGAGGGCTCGGATATTAAAAAGCCATGTAGCTCAGAGTCTGAAAGAGCCACGAAGCTCAGTTCGATAAGAGCCCAGTAACTTAGTTCGTCAAGATCCATGTATCTCAGTTCAATAAGAGCCCAGTAGCTCAGAACCACGTAGCTCAGTTCGGCAAGAGCTAGGAGCTTGGATACAAAAGAGCCACGTAGCTTAGAGCCCGAAAGAGCCACGAAGCTTAGTTCGGCAAGAGCTAGGAGCTCAGATACCAAAGAACCATGACTCAAAGCACGAAGAGCCCGCGAGCTCGATTTGGCAGAGCTAGGAGCTCGGATATCAAGGAGCCACCGACTTCAGTGCAGAAGAGCCACGAAGCTCAGTTCGTCAAGAGCCATGTAGCTCAATTCAGTAAGAGCCTAGTAGCTCAGTTTGTTAAGAGCCACGTAGCTTAGACGCTAAGCGCACAACAACTAAGTTAATAAAAGAGTTGAATAGCCTGGAAGCCGCATAACCCAGGTTGTAAAGTAAGACAGTAAAGAAGGCGAAGGTCAGGGTATAAAGGCAAAAAAAAAAAAAAGATATTCACGAGATCGACCAAAATTAGAATTAAACGCATTACGAAATCACGAAGCTTAAAGCCCCCGAAGTTAGCAGGAATAGATGAAACTATGGGAAAAGCCTAAATAATAAAACGAAGACTCTAAATGCCTCAGTTGCCCCAACCACCAAACCATGTGAGTTAGAAGGTGAAGTGCCCGATGGCCCAGGAGTAGGAGAGCTAGCCTCCTTGAGCCTCCTATCTCGAATTTCACCGGGGAGAGGAATAATTTGGGGGCATCTGAAAGCACCACGGGGTCCGCTTCCTCGTCAAAGTTAGATTCTTTCGCCTCCTCCTCAGCAGGAACTTAGAAGTTGAAATCGAGCCGGAAGGCAGTAGCCTTGTGACAAAAGCAAGCCACCGGAGGCCCATAGTCTGAGGCCTTTGTCTCGGCTCGGCGATCACCTTCCTTCGTTTGACCCGAGGCCTCCGCCTCTGAGATCTCAGCCGAAGCCATGGAATTCCTTAGTTAAGCGCTCCACAGAGCTCACGGCCTCTGGCGCCTCTTGGCTGACCCGGTTTAATGTCGTGGCTTTGATGCGCAGCTTGTCCCGGACCACATGTATCTCGTCCTTGGCCACTTACAGCTCGTCCTTGACCACCCGTAGCTCATCCTCGGCAACCCTCAGCTTGCCCCGAGCCTTCTTTTCTTTATCTTCAGCCTGTGCTTTCATAGTAGTGGTGTGCTTCAGGTCCGATTCATACTTCACGGCATCCTCGGTAAGGCGCTGCATCCGAGCTCGAAGGTCAGCATTCTCGGAGGTCAGCGAGGAAACCTTAGCTTTACTCACTTTCACTACTTTAATAGATCCCTCGGTAAGGCTGACCCTCCTCGCCAGGCTCTTCATACAGGTAGCCATCTGCAAAAACAAGATAAAATTAACTGATAGTTTGGAACAACGATGGAACGAAAAAATAAAGGCGTCCGAACATACGGTGGCCGCTTCCTGAAGCGATAGGGCCAGAGCCTCCTCAACGGGCATGGCATCCGCCCTCTTGAGGTCAGAGTCCCGTAAGATAAACGATATAGCCTCGGCGGTGAGCTCTGCACTCGCGAGCAGCGAGTCCTCATCCCTCTTAGGACCAGGATGCTTCCTCCCTTCGCCCTCAGATGCCCCGGAAGGAAGCTCGGCGCTTTGTGCCAAGGGGCTTCGAACAGATATAGGCAAGATATCCAGAGGAAGCTCGGTGTTCCTCCCGAGAGGACTCTTGGCTACCGCGGCAATGGGAGAATGGAGTTGTGGACCTGTCACCTTTGACACCTCCACCGCAGGATGTTGCGGGCGACCTCTCGCCTTGATTTGCCCCGGTGGTCCTTACTCCAAGTAGACAATGGTGAGGAGGACGCCCCCAACTTCAGGACTTTGCCTCCAGCCGCATGGCTGCTCTCGGATGCAGCCGGGACCTTGCGCTTGGCGCTTCTTTTCTTCTTCTCTAAAAATTCAACTCGGGATTAAAGCTCTTCCCGAGAAGGCTTCATGACAGAAGATTGAGGTGGCCCCAAAGCAGAAGGTCGAGAAGATTTTACACCCGAAGGCTCGGAGGAATTAAGAGCTTCACAGAAGGCACAGGAATGTTGATCTAATCAACTTAGAGTGCAGAGACACTTGACGGCTGGCTTCACCTCCTTATCCTCGGGCGAGATGGGACGAATACTGAAGCGGCTCCTGACTAAAGCAAAGTTAAGAACACCTCATAACCTATAAAAGCTAACCCCAACTAGCATGAGATGGAAACTGCCGGGGTGCTTTAAGGCGGAGTCCATCTTTGTTGGAATGCCAGCGTATCCTCTCGTCGCGGGGGTTGTACTCCCAATTGCGACCCCCGATAAAGAAATAACACTCCTTCCAATGTTTGTGGGAGGATGGAAGATCAGAAATGATTAGGTTGGCACTGGACCGTTTGGAAATATATAAAAAGCCCTTTGCGGCCTCTTTCACACTAAAGAAGTCCAACAATAGAGCTATGTTGGGAACCCCAAGGCCCTATCCTAAAAGCGACCAAAGGCCAGGCCAAAGCACGCGAGAGTGGGAGAAAGTTAGGACGGGCAAGCGTTGAAGTCGTAAGGCGTTCTTGATAGTAAAGGGGTGTAGGGAAGCGGAGACCATTCTCGAGAAGATTAAGCGAAAGCGGACACCATCTTGGGGCACGGATGATGTAGGAAGTGAGAAGGTGGGGGCGCTTGAGCGCGAAGGGGGTCTATAGTGGGTAATGAAGGTTTGTTCATAAAGGGGCTCAACCCGACTAGAACCCACGACGTCTGCATACTTCACGGCAGCCCTCAAATATTTGGAACCACTAGGGTACCTAATCTCACTGACCTTTCCCTTGCCTTTTCCAGGCAGGGATGGATGACTCGTAGGAGGGATACATTGACCCGCGATGGTAAGGCAATGGATCCATGTGGGTCCATCTTGACCGGCCTCGGCGGGCCTTCAGCCTATGCATACGGAGGGCGGTGGGCCCTAGAGGAGTACGCATGATTGGGCGAGTATAAGAGGCAATGGTGACCACCGGGGACCACGGAATCCGAGCAGGTAAACAAGGTAGAAAAGAAGAAAAGACGTAAAGCCCAGGAAGAAAACAAAAGAGACGACCCCAAGCGAGATATAACGACGAAAACCACCAAGAGCAGTTTTGAGCAACAATCAGAGAAGATTCGAGAAAGAACAATCCGAAGACCACAGAGAACAAGGTTTGAGGAACAAGGGAAGACAGTTCAAATGGCCGTAGGGTGCTTCTAAAAACACTGGAAACGTTAGCTAAAATGGGCTCGAAAATCAGGAAAAGCCATCATTATCGCGATGCGATTGACGACGACAAGCTTAGACCAACAAACCCTGTTCAACCACGTAGAATCCGCTGCTCGATCCAAGAAACGATTCATCCCTTACCTAAGCTCGCTTCGGCTAAGGGTTGGGGGGCAATTGATAGTGCCTAAAAAATCAGTTTGTATTGGCTCAGGACGCAGGCCCAGGGAACGAACCATCAATAAAGCCTAAAGAGGGTTAGGCGTCCTCCATAGGGCTAACAGTAGAGCCCCACGTAGGGAATTCGGCCCAGATAACGTCCTGATTATTGCTAAGGCACGAGCCCAGGGCCGAAACTAAGCCCGATGGGCGGAGCGGTGTTGACATGGATAATCCGCTATCACCGGTTGTAGGCGTAAGAAGGCACTTCATCTGTGATCGATATCTCTTCCATTAAGGAAGAAGGATTCCCTGCATGATTATGAAGCCTGCAATTATCTCCCAATATTCAGTTAGCGATAAGGAAGAGGAGATTCCCTACCCAATTGGGAAGATGTCGTGTCGCCGTCTAACAAGGAAAGTCATCGTGATCACCCACTATAAATACCGAGCAATTCCACCAAAGAAAGGTACGCAGTGACAACGCCCTCAACAGTTGATCTATTTCCTTTCCATAAGAAAAAAACTGACTTAAGCATCGGAGAGGCGACCGACACACCCCCGTCGGACCACCCTTTCAGTGCAGGTCGCAAGACCACCCTTTTTGTGTAGGTTGCAGGTTGTACATAGATCCGGCCTGACGGACCGACCCAGCGACTCCAAGAAGCTCTATCCCAGCATCGATAGAAAAAACACCATCATTAACTCTATTAGAAGTCGTGGTGTTCAGAATTTTAAAGGAAATGTAATGCCAAATTTTCAATTAGTAAATATATATAGATATACATATTTTAAGATAGTGTCTGTCATTTATTTAGGAAAAGCAAAATACTAAATATTTACAAGAATGGTCCATCTAATTATTATTAAAAAAAAAGTTGATTAATCATTGAGAAAAATATTATTAGAGAAACTTGAATGCAAGAAAAAAAAAAAAAGAAACATTATTTATTTATCAACTTCAACAACATATTTTTTTAAGAAGGTCACTAGTTTCTTAAAGTCTCTCTTGCGTGAGAGTTTGTAGTCTCTCCTGTGTGAGAGTTGTCATTTGTCTCTCCAGCGTGAGAGTTTTTTCTGGTTCTTTTATATTTTGCAGGCTTTTCTACTCTTGAAACTCGGCAATAGAAAGAGTATGACAACGAGGATGGACGAAATTAAAGGCTTGCCAACTTATCCCTATCCGCAGATAAAGAGGAAGAACTGACTTTAGATGCGAAGGATAACGGGAGTGCACGTCAATTCTGCGATCTAGGGCTTGTAGGGCACTTCCTCAAGAACTATCAGATAAACTACATCGCCATGAAACACTCCCTTGCCAGTTTATGGAGACCCGGAAAGGGTGTTATCATCAAAGAAGCAGCCGGCCAGCGCTACATGTTTCAGTTTTACCACCTCATAGACGTGAAAAGGGTTCTTGATGTTGGACCATGGACTTTCAACAATCATCTTCTGATTCTACATCAGGTAAGACAAGGCGAAATCCCAACAGAGATACCCCTCTACCACATTCTTATATGGGTTCAAGTGTATGATGTCCCTGTAGGCTCAGTGGCGGATCCAGAAACTCTGAGGCGGGTCGCTAATAAATTAATTTTTTTTTTACGAAAATATATCAATATAGAAATAAAGTATGAACAATTATATTAATAAAAGTTTAAACTTGAAGGATGAAAAAGTACAAATCCAAGCTACACTATGTTTTTATCTTGCGAGATGAGAGATGATTTCTACGACTATCCATATTTGAAAATAGATTCAAAAATGAGTTGTTGTCAATAGAATCGAATATCTGCATTTTAAATGCTCTATTGTAATCATTTAACCATTCACCCCTCATTCTATTTCGCAAATCAGTTGTCATAGCTTTCATAGCGAGAAAATCTGCTGAAAGCAGATATTTGCCATGACAGATATTAATGTCAATTCAACTAAACGATAAACCATCGGAAAAACTCTATATTTCATAGTTTCTTTCATCTTCTTTGCGCTAGACTGAGTCTTAGCGTTAAGAACCGACCATCCCCGATGCTCATATCATAGAAAGATTGAAGTTCTGAGAAAGCGTCATGATGCTGTGAAGTCTACTTTGGATAAAAGATGTGAATCACGCAAGCTTATCGAATATCAAAATTAAGAGAATTCATTCTTTGGATCAAGACATGCAATGCAATCAATAAATTCATGATTGCTTCGGAGAAACGATGATTCATCTCTTATATGAATTGAATCAATAACCTAACAAAATATTAATAGTAATTAAAATTAAATATTGAGACAACTTTATTTAAAAGAAATAAATAAAGTCATTAGTTTTTTTAGGTATACCTCACAAAATATTTTCACTCGATAATGATGATGATAGTTTATGACAGTTTATTATCGATTAATTTGAATTAGTCTTGGTACTATGTCTTCCATATTAACAATTGAAATTTTATTAGCTTGGCAAAATGAAAATGAGTCAATATATAGTAGGAAGTGACGTCTGTTTATTTCTTTTTTTTTTTTTAATTAGGACCAAAACGACGTCGTTTTGGTCTTAATTAAAAAAAAAAAATGGAAGCCCTCCTTCAGTCTTAATTAAAAAAAAAAAAAAATCAGCCCTCCCCTTCCGACGATAGGGCGCGCACCACTCCCCCACTTGGATCCGCCATTGTGTAGGCTACATGTCCACAGCTGCTGGGAAGCAGATTGGTAACTTTGTTGGGACCTTTATGGAATACCATACTTCAACTAACACTGGCCTATGGAATGCATTCATGAGGATTCAGGTTCAACTAGATGTCAGACAACCTTTAAAGCTGTGGAAGCGAATAAGGGGAAACGATAGCAAGAGCTCTTTGACCATTTCAAATACGAACGGCTAAGTACTTTTTGCTATCTGTGTGGTATGTTGGGACACTGGGAAAGGTTTTGTGAAAAAATATTCTTAGCCAATGAAGGTGAAGCAACCCAAGGATGGAAGTCCGGACCTCCGAGCACAGATGCGAAAAACCACCGGATACGGAGGAGAGCGTTAGTTACGGGGCACAACGGAAAGTGATACAGAATCGGCGCTGTTTACGGATAAAAATGGGAGAGGATATGGCTAGCCACGAGTGGATAAGGAAACATTATCCAAGGTTCAAAAATGGGGTCTAGAATCGTAATCATTTCAGTCCCCGGCGATCGTCTGAGCACAGTCTGAGCGAGCATTGAATCGGGTGGAACTTCGGTGCTCATCAGCCAAGCTTCGGTCAACTCCGGTCGAGTTCGAAATGGCTTCGATAGACTTCGGCCCCGAGAGAAAACAATCGAATCCTGTCTATTGAATCAAAAATGCGGAAAAAATATTCACCTTTAAGAGATTCTCTAAAAAGCAAAAAAACCCGTTAACCAATTTCATAACACAACCGAACAACATGAATACAAATTGCAAAACGAAGAACAGAAACGAAGAATGAAGAACGGTTCTCTATCTGAGATTTTTACATCGAAATCTCAAGAAACGAAGAACGAAAGAAGAGGAGGAAAGAAACCTTACCTCAGTCGCCATCTCTCGAATCCTTGATCGAAATCTGAGATTTTCTCAGGGCTCAAGCAGGTTAGTTGCCGACTCATCGTCCGCCCGACCCGCCAGCTATGCCGCTCCAAAACCTCAGTGATCGGCCCGCCATCGCCCTTTCGCTGCATCAGCGTGCTTGACATGTGAGATCGAACCTTGGTGAAACGATGTTGTTTCATTATTTATTATTATTTTTTAAATGCAAAATAAAACAACGTCGTTTAGGTCTATCAGAAACCAAAACGACATCGTTTTGGATATGCCATTTCGTGATCAAAACTGGCGCCGTTTTGGACTTATCGTCAGCAGCGCCCGTTTTGATATATGCATAATTTAAAAATAAAATTTGTGCGACCTTAAAGCGGCGTCGTTTGGCTCTAAAAAGGCCAAGCGAATCTCATTTTATACCAAACTATATTACCAAAAATATAAATAAAATAAGAATAATAATTTAACAAAACCATAAATCATATTTTTGTGAACAATATAAAATACAAATAAAAATATTATTTTACCAAACATAAATAAGATTAATTTAAAATCAATAATTTATGAAAAACAAGCATAAATAAGAATAATTAATCTAATTGTATTAATATTAAATTAAATATGGTAATATATTATAAATAAAATAAGAATAATAAATTAGCAAAAACCATAAATCATATTTTGTGAACAATATAAAAATATAAATATTGTTTATTATTTTATGTATTTTACCAAACATAAATAAGATTAATTCAAAATTAATAATTTATGAAAAACAAGCATAAATAAGAATAATTAATCTAAATGTATTAATATTAAATTAATATGGTAATATATTATAAATGAAATAAGAATAATAAATTAACAAAACCATAAATCATATTTTTGCTGAACAATATAAAATACAAATATTTTTATTATTTTATTTAATTTTTACTAAATATAATAAGATTAATTCAAAATTAATAATTTATGAAAAACAAGCATAAATAATAATAATTAATCTAATTATATTAATATTAGATTAATATGGTAATATATTATAAATAAAATAAGATAAATAACACTTAATATAAAATAATTTCTTTTGTTAACATTAGAATACATATCTTTGATGAATCTTCAGGTAACTATTAAATAATGTTAAAAATAAAAAAAATTTGTTTTATTAAATTTTGAAACACGCTAATTATATATATATTTTTAATAATTTATGTAATCTTTTCGCGTTTTTTAAATATTTTAATCTGTGCTTATTTACGTATCCGTCGATATGCGATCGTCACGTGCCGTAACCATCAAGTCGACGATCGATAGCTCGACTATGAACCTCCACATTATCTCCTCACCAAAATCACGGTATTATCATCTCGGCTGGTAGTGGGCCCCAATAACACAATTTTCTACCTACCATCTATGGAGGTAACCCAAATTTGGAACATGTTTTTGCAAATCAGGATGACTTAGAGGAGAACACGCTAGTTATCAAAGAAGATAAAAAAACGAGGAGGCTGAAGCCTACCAACCCAGCGATTAAAGATCACATGATCCTAGACCCAGCAGATCCAACAGACCGAAACTACTCAGACGACATCCCTACAAATGGATCGGTTCTTACCCCCACAACAGAAATGGCAGGACCTGCAAGCCAGGCCCGCCATCAATCATGATCGGCTTAAGCTGGAACTGTAGAGGGATTCGCAACCCTCGCACAATTTAGATGTTGTGCGAGCTCAATAGAACTCGCAAGCCATACTTTATTTGTTTGACAGAAACGTTAGCCCGCAACACAAAGATCAGCCAAATCAAGATGCGCCTGGGGTTTGAAGGTATGGTGAATCTTGATTGTGCAGGTCATGCAGGATGTTTAGCTTTTCTATGGAAGAAGGCTGAGGAGTTCTTTCTGCTAGGGTTTTCACAAAACCACATAGATATGGCAGTATTGGAAAACAACACTCCACAATGGAGAATAATAGGTTTCTACGGCCACCCAGACCGAAGCCAAAGAGGTGCAACTTGGGATCTCCTTAGAATGCTAAGCACAACGTTAGATCTGCCATGGTGTGTAATTGGCGACTTCAATTCACATTTGCAATCATGAGGAGAAGCGAGGAACCATACCCCACCCACCACAACTAATTCGCAATTTCTATGAAGCCCTCCATGATTGCCAACTACAAGATATTCCTTTACAAGGCTACCCTTTCACCTGGGAAAGAGGTAGAGGCACACCGCAATGGGTCGAGGAAAGACTTGACAGAGCTGTAGCGACTTCAACATGGTTTAGCAAATTCCCAAACGCTAAGCTACTCAGCCTCACAGCAACTAGTTCAGATCACAGCCCAATTGCACTCCACATAAGGCCCACCCCGTCTACCAATCAGCAATACAGGTTTAGATTCGAAAACGCATGGCTTAAAGAACAAGAAATTGAGAACGTGGTGGTAGAAGCATGAATCCCTCAGCCTCCAACCTACTGGAAAAAATTCAACAATGCTCGGCCAAGCTAGGAAGATGGGGGAGACAGTTTGCAACAAAGTTTAAAGAACGTATAGCTTACCATAGAAGGATGATAGAGCAGGCCAGGGGTAACACAACACAGTCAGGTATCCAATCTTTCAAACACCACAATGATGACATGGGGAAGATCTTAGGGCAAGAGGAGCGATATTGGAAGCAAAGAGCCAAGACTCACTAGCTGCATGAGGGTGACCGGAATACCCGCTATTTCCACGCTATGGCAAGTGCGAGAAGGCGAATGAACAGGATTTCCAAATGGCAGACTGAGAAAGGTGAGTGGGTAGATGGAATTCGACATACTAGTCTGCTTCAGCCGCTCTCCTTTGAAGAATTTACCAAAGCGATCAAACAGATGCATCCAGACAAAGCCCCCGGCCCAGATGGCTTTAACCCGGCATTCTACCAGAGATTCTGGCCACTCCTTGGGAATGATGTTTATCAGACCTGTTCCAAATGGTTAAACATGAATGCGATACCACAGGCAACTAATGAAACTATCATTGCTCTAATTCCGAAGATAGATTGCCCCACAACAATGAAGGATTTCCGACCCATCTCCCTCTGTAATGTACTCTACAAGATCATGGCCAAGGTACTAGCAAACAGACTAAAACTTCTTCTCCCAAGCATTATAAACGAATCCCAATCCGCGTTCGTCCCAAGAAGATCCATCACAGATAATGTCATTGCAACCTTTGAAGTTATTCACCATATGAAGAGGAAGTCTTAAAGTAATGTAGGGGAGGTAGCACTAAAAATTGATATCAGTAAGGCATTTGATAGAATAAAATGGGGCTACCTTAGAGCCATCATGCTAAAGATGGGCTTTGTGACACAATGGGTTGACTAGATGATGCTCTGTGTTACCACTGTCTCATACAAGATTTCGGTGAGATGTGACTAGTAGGCATATTTCCCCTAATGAGGGCCAAGAACCCCAGGAGACCCTCTCTCCCCTACTTGTTTATTCTGTGCCGAAGGACTATCCTCTCTTATCAACCAGGCAGAAAATAGAGGTGATATTCACGGGTGTAAGGTTTGTCGAGGAGCCCCTAGGATTTCCCATCTTTTGTTTGCAGATGATAGTTTCTTCTTTAGAGCCAGCAGAACTGAGTTGGAAGCCATGCGACGTATGCTAGCCCAATATGAAACAGAGTTAGGGCAAGCGGTAAATTGCCAGAAATCGGGTATTCTCTTCAACAAGAATGTGCCATAGTCAGAAAGGGATAACATCTCACATGATCTGGGAGTGGCTACGCCCCTAAACATTGGACGCTTTCTAGGGTTGCCATCTTTGATTGGCAGAAGCAAGAGACAAGTCTTTGGTTACCTACGGAATAGACTTCAGAAACGTGTGCAAGGGTGGCAAAGTAAGCTATTATCACAAGCAGGCAAAGAAATTTTGATCAAAGCCGTAGGGCAAGCCATTCCATCCTATTGCATGAGTGCCTTCTTGCTCCCCAAATCACTAAAGGCTCAAAATATATTAAACTCCTTTTGGTAGGTCTCCGAGAGCAAATGGAAAGCGGAAACTCAATTGGTTCACATGGGAAGAGGAAGCTCTATCTTGAAAGGGAGGAGGCCGGGTTGGGGTTTGGTTGCATGATTTAGCTAGCCATGCTAGCAAAGCCTTGGAGTTGGAGCCTAATAGCCAACCTGGGATCTTTGGTGGCCAGACTTCTCAAGGCCCGTTATTACCAGAATGGGGACATTCTTTAGTGACAGTCTGGGACATAACCCTAGCTTCATTTGGAGAGGGGTGTGGAAAGCAAGGCAAATTATAGAGAATGATTGCAATGGTGAGTGGGGACTGGGGAATGGAAACAACATCCACATATGGGGAGAACTGAGGGTTAGAAGCGCAGACTTCAAACTTACAACACCAGTAAAACAGGGCTACCAACACCTGAGAATAGCCGACCTTTGGATTCCAGGACACAAGGAGTGGGACACTGAACTCCTGGAAGAAATCTTCACATGAGTAGATGCCCAAGCCATAGCAAGCATCCCCCTCAGCTCTGGACCTCAGCCCGACGCTATCATATGGCATTTCAACAAGAGGGCCACCTACACTGTCAAGTCGGGATATAGGGTCTTGAGGAAAATAACTAGACCAAACAGCCAATCGATAGCAAGTGATGGATGGAGCAAACTATGGGCAGTAGGCTTTCCTCCAAAAATAAAGCAATTCATGTGGCGTATGTGTACTGATTTCCTTCCAACGAGACCGAAACTACGGACTAGGAGAATTCCAATAAACGACGCATGCAGTTTATGTGATCATCCAAGTGAAGCTGCTATGCACTTATTTTTGGAACGCCCACACGCCAGGGAATGCTGGAACCTAGCAAACGTATCACTCAACACAACAAATGCTGGATCTTTTCCTGAGTGGACGCTTTCAACAATAGTATCCAGAGGAAAGGACGAGCTGGCACGTATTGGCACCATCCTTTGGGGGATCTGGAATGAAAGAAATTCTAGGATATGGAGAAGCACAAGGATGCCGCCGGCCCAGCGGGTACAAACCAGCCTGGCTTTTGTACAAGACTGGCTGGAACCAAAGCACTCTGCCCATCCATCCCAGCTGGCACCGTAAGCAGTGAACACTCTGCCAAATGGGAACGCCCCGCGCCTGGTTTGCTGAAATGAAATATCAGGGACAAAGCATCCGGGTGGGGATGGTTCTTAGAAACGAATATGGGGAAGTTGTGGGTTGTCAGTCGAAACACGTTAGAGGAAGACTCCCACCCAAGGAAGCTGAAACAGTAAGCATTAAGGGAAGCAATTCTATGGATGAACCGACTGCATGTTACAGAGGTGATTATAGAAATGGACGCAAAACAGGTGTACGAAGCGGTTCTTTCATACCGACATGATGATCTGAATTCCAGCACTCTGATAAATGGCTGCAAGGCTTTCCTCATAAATTACCTTTTCACTATTAGGCATGTAAAAGGTGTACGATTCGATAATAGTTGCGATGCTCTGGTGATGAGTGTCAAAACACTCATGTTGCTATCCCTTTGCAGTATACATGTTTTGTTCAATTTCATACAGAGAAATAAGTGTAGTGAAGTTATCTCTTTACACATATGATATTTGGTTTCTTGCTTGTGTCGCATCCGTTGAATAAAGGGCATTTGGAGGCTTTGTGGAGACTTGAAGAAGGAGAATTGAAAACCCAGCTCCAACATCTCGACGCCCCAACATCGCGACGGTTCCAATGTCGCAACGTCGAGGCCAAGTGATGTGCTAGTCTTCAACAGCCCAACATCGCAACGTTCCCTAGACTTAATCAGCAAGATTATGAGATATAAATGGAGAATGACCAAGTTTTCGAGGGAAGGGTGGACAGACGAGAACAGAGATGACACAAGCGTGAATCGAGACACCGTGTGCACTCTTGTATTTGCATTTCCTTTCTAGAACATTTAATGAGTAAAAAATCTATGGTTGTAATGAGCATCATTATGTTCTAGATCTAATTATACGGTTTTGTCGTAACCTTGCTACATTTGTATGGATTAATTATTAATTTCGTTTATGTCCAGTATATCAATGGATTTCATATCAACTTGCTCTATTTCTATGATTTATTCACATGGTGATGTTTGGCTAACATTGACATGTTCTTGAGTGGAATCTGAGATCGAGAGATAAAGACTCCCAGGGATATAAGTAGAGCGACACTTGGTAAATTAGTGAATAGAGATTTCCAGGTTCCAAGTGTGGTGTTTAAGGTTTAAAAATTTAAGTGTTTCGTTGTTCAGGGTTGAAGCAGAGATGCAATACACCCTACTAGCGAGATAGACGAATATACCTCGAGAGGGAGGCACGATCCATCGAATGAATAATTTATCTAGATTAGAATCTATTGAATGTGGCAGGGGAGGCAAAACCATAGTTTCCATTAATTGATTTAGCAAATATTTTAGAGTTAGTTTTTCTCTACTTTAGTCAAAATTCATTAGAATTATAGGTCTAGATAATATTTTAAAGCTAATTTCAGTATTCAACACACTTTTCCTTGTGGAAATGACGCCCGACAAACCAGCGTATACTGCGTCTCGTAGCGTATATACTTACGTATAGAGCTTGCATTTTACACAAATTAACACCATCACCGGGCGAGTCGAGTTTTTGGCGCCGTTGCCGAGGAGAAGTTTTTGTATTGATATTAACAACAGCGCACTTAGATATTACTTTGGATTAATTTTGTTTTTTTGTTTTTAATTTGTTCTAGTTACACAAGTGCTTGTAACTTGGTCTCTGCTTTGCTTTGTATTAGTTTCAAAGGTTGATTCACGTGCATGCGAGAGACAAGGTCAAGGGTAAAGTACTTAGTTTTGATCTGACCGGAGAACCCACAGGCGGGATTCACCTGTGGGGAAGCAGAGAAGCCTGGCGAGAATTCTAGCGGGTCGTATAGAACCCAGGAAGAGCAAGATCGAGGTCGAGATAGGAATGGTAAGTAAAGGGGACAAAATGGGAAATAATGGTAGAATTATGCCCACACCAGACCATTCATACGACGGATGACCCTTATATGCTGTAGAGTTTGATCTACCACACGATTTGTTCGATCCTACTATCTGAAGACCACCACGGCTAGCGAAACGACACCCGAGTTAAGAAAACAACACTACAAATGCTTCAGAACATCCAGTTCCACGGGTTGCCAAGTGAGAATCCGAACACGCATCTAACAAACTTCATAGAAGTATGCGACACGATCAAATACAATGGAGTAACAGATGAAGGTCTCAGATTGCGATTGTTCCCATTATCATTGAGTGATAGAGTTAAACATTGGTTGATGAGTCAACTGCCGGATTCCATTACCTCATGGAATGATTTGGTGTAGAATTTCCTGATCAAGTTTTTTCCTCTCCCTCCAAGATCGCCTGATTGAGGTACGGGAGGTGCACTAGGCGGTTAGTGGAGGAGAACCTAATGAGAAGCTTAGGGAGAGATTTCATGGTGTTAAGGAGATGTCCACATCACCGGGCCCCACAACTAGATGGATGCAAGTCCGCATTTTAAAAAGCGATCTAAGTGGATCTCACTAGAATAGTCATGGATGCCTCGTGGGGTGCTTTGATGGAAGAGACTACGAGACCGGGCATGTGAGGCTCCTAGAAGACATGAGCCCACCCGATGGTAACTAGTGGCCCAGGGGATAGAGTAGGTGCAGGAAAGGCGTAAGGAGCGTGGACCGCAGGGTCCTTAGCAATTTAGTTAACCATGTCGTGTGACTCACTAAACGGCCCCTCTGGAGACGACAAGAGTGATAGGAGTGCTGTCGGACTAACCATTGGGAGATTTTGCAAATCCTGTGGGAGAATGACACGATTACTATAGATTGCCATGCGGGATAGAGTGGCAGATAGAGTAGGCACAGGTAATAGCGGCTAGATTTAATCAACGCAAACAACGAGGTCGATATATAGTGCACATACAGAACCGAGACGAGTAGCGTAATAATCAAAGCAATCAAAACTATGGATGGAGGAATAATCATCTGTTCTTGCCACCACCCCAGTAAAATGACCGTACTCGAAAGAAAAAAAGTGGACTTGGAAAAGCATTAGCTCGGTCTGCTCCGCCCCATATAACCTTTATGAGATATAAAATGAGAGCAAATATACGAATGATCGAGTGATTGAATAACTTCGTGGCCACGAGTTTGAAGCAGGAATTCTGGAAATGGGAACAAATGATTTACTTTGACCAGTTGAGGAGGCAGCAAGGTTCATTGCCCGACAATTGAGGAGGGCGTGAACACGAAGAGAGGAAGGAATCACTACATGAAAGCAATAACTCAAAAGTGGAAGGGTAGATGCAGGGACCCCACGATGATAGTAAAGAACCAAAGCGATTAGACCGTCCGGAAGCAAGGTTTGATACATAGTAGAAAGATGGGGATTAGCCCCAACTAAGTAGTTCCAATGGGAAGCACCTAGAGGTAGTGAAAGGGGAGAAGCCAGTGGCGAAGTCCGACCCGCTCATCCCGCATTGCATAGAGACTAAGAAGGGTAAGTTTGAGGAAGCGGAGTTCACGAGTTTCGATATCTTGGCTTGCATATCAATATACCCTTTATGGATGCACTTGAGAACATTCCAAGTTACGTGAAGTTCATGAAAAAGATCTTGGCAAATAAGAAGAAGGTGGGTGAGTATGAGATTATCGCCCTAACTAAGGAATGTAGCGCAATCCTTTAAAAGAAGTTCCCACCAAAACTTCAAGATCCGGGTAGTTTTGCTATACCATTTTTACATGGGAAACTCAAGATTCGTAAAGCCTTATGACTGGGAGCAAGATCAACTGACGTCGCCTCAATGTTTAAAGGTTGAAGCTGAGAGCAAAATCGACGCAATCAAGTTGCACCGCTAATAGGGTCCTACAAACACTCCACGAGGTGTAATTGAAAAATGTCCTAGTCACAAAGTGATGTTCAACTTCCAAGCAGACTTTGTCATCTTAGAAATGGAAGAAGATGATACGGTCCCCATCATACTTGGTAGACCTTTCTTAGCTATGGGAAAAGCTCAAATTAATGTTTAAGAGGGTGAGCTTAAATTGAGAGTTCAAGGAGATGAGGTCACGTTCCATGTATTCCAAGTTAAGAAGCATCCGGATGACGAACCCAATGATGATATCCAGGAATTTCACCACAAGGAGATCATACAGGACGACTTAGTAAACTGCAAGGATAAGCTCATTACAAAACATAAAAAAACTAAGAGAGTTGAGGGTGTGAAAGACAAGATATTCCAACCTCCATGAGCAGTGCATTGGAGCACTATGGAGATTTGTTAGCATTTCCAGTCTCTTTTGAAAACCAATATTGAGTTTAAGGGAAGTTGAGCTAACGACATTAAACAAAGCGCTACTTGAGGCAAACCCAAGCCTGGGTGACTCTAAACCTGGAGGTCATTTTTTTTAATAGCTCCTATGAACAAAGGGCTCAAACAATGCACCGCTATTAATGAACAAGTCCGTCAGCGACAAGTCCCCAAGCCATACCACATACGCGGCTAGCCATGCCCCGCACGCACATCAGGCGCCGGTTAGCTCACAAGACAAAGATCACAAGAAGTGCGCATGCTCATGCAGCCTGTGCTTGTCGTAAGGTGCCTCATTTATCACAAGATACCTGGTCTGTGGGTCACGACAAGAAACTCTTTGTCGTAACACCCACCTTTGTAAACCCCGTCGCGACATAAAATCTTCTATCGCACTGCAGATAACTCCAAATTCTTTAGGAAACTTTTTGTCGCGACACAAGAGGACCCTTGCCTCAATTAAACACCTACCCCAGCGCCCCAAACCCCGTCTCGTCATCACTGGGCCACGCGACACCGAGCCGACAGAACATCCGTCGCGACGCAGAAAGCCTCATCGCGACCCAAATCACCCAAAGATACCTAGGAACAAAGGTCGCGGACACGTGATCCCCGCCGTTATACGTGAGCCAAAATATCCGATGTGTACAGACCGGTCGTGCATTGTTGTGACATAAGCCCTATGTTCCGACATGGGAAAATCCCATGTTCTGGGATTCTCTGTTATGACAGAAGACCTTGAGAAGTCTGTCGCGACAGAGAATCCTGCAACATAAAATCAGAAGTCCGTCGCGACAGAATTCTCTCGTCGCAACAAGATCATCTTTCGTGCGACCTCGATCAGGCAGAGCCCATGGTCGCTGGGTCGCAAGACGCCAGCCCTTGTTGCGCGCGCCGTAAACGTGAATCGCCTCACGCAGCAGCCATCATGCACGCGCATCGCCGCGACATGCCATGCCTGGCCGTATGAATGTCCCGCTTTAGACTAACCCCCCGCGAAAACACTACACCCAGTGTCGCGACATGGACCTGGAAATATCCACGCGATGAGAATTCCTTGTCGTGATCTCAGAACTTGGAAATGGGCAGTAGCCCACCCTTCTCCATTCTTCGCACTTCCAAATTTCACCCAATTTTAGTAATCTCAATTCTACTACCTATTGTACTTATTTTTCAGGCAGTTTAAAATATGAGAAATTATACCATAATTATATACCCGACTATTTATACAATATTCCAAAAGAATTTTATAAAAATCATTTTATACAAAATACTTTTACAAAAATGTTACTCAAGGCCATTATGTCATTTCCTTCATAATCACAGATCGGGTCGGCTGCCGTCTTCCCGTACACTTCAGACCGAAGGCCCCACGACGATGGAAGAATGTCAATGTGGTAAATTTTCCTACAAGGGCTACTCCCCACTTAAAATGCACATGCAATGGCAAACATAAAACATCCAATCGTATTCTACATAATTGATGTAATCCTATATGGAACATTCATGATATGCATGAGATGTGACTCCTCATGCTCACAACCCGAGTCCCGACCGACTCCCTCACACTTAGAACGTCAAGCTTGAAAAACTAGTCATTGGTGTTTCACCCAATGACTTACCTCATAGGACCGACCTCCAATTTTCATTTGAATTTTATTAAATTCCGTGTGTTTAATTTTGGGTGGCAAATTTTGGGGTCTCACCTGTAACACACTGAAAAATACCTTAACAGTTTTATAACATATTCAGGGTGTAAAATAAATTAAATTATATTTTTCCTGGGCTACAAATGACTAAAATGAAAATTGATAAAAATCCATAAATTTTACAGGAAGCCAAATAAATTTAGTAAAATAAATAAATGGGGACTCAAGGGTCCTCAAATGAGGAGCGTAATATTAAAACATGTGAATAAATGAAATGAAAGTGCAAGAAAGTGTTAAATGGTAAAATGAGAAATTGAATTAATGGATAGCCAAACATGGCCTTAGCCATGTACGGGATTAAAGACCAATTTTGGTCTTAGAAAGCCATTTTCACGCTTTGGGCATTCCGCTTTGAGAGAGAAAAGAGAGCTAGGCTTGTGGAGAAAGAAGATTAAGGATTTTTCTCTAAGTGTTCAAGAGTTTGAGATCAAGAGTGAAGAAGGACTTTGGTATTGAAGAATCAAAAGATTAAAGGTATGTGTAAACCAAACCCTAACTTTTCTTTCTTGTGTTAGATTGATGAAACCCCAATTTGATGAAAGTATGAGCTTGGTTGTAAAATAAGTTTCAAGGCTTCTAAGTTGTGTTTGGTTGTTTTGATTGGTTTTGAGAAATTTTTATATAAAGGAAATGGTGAGGTTTCAAAGGAGTTGCTGTCAATTTTTTTTCAAAAACCTTGTTCTTTTTTTGGCTATAGGTTAAGTTATAATCACCCAAATTGAGTGATTCCAATTGGTAAAGAACCATAAGAGCTAGATCTACAAATTTATAGAAGGGACCAAGAGAAAATTGTAGCTCTAAGGCTCCCGAATATGGGTTTAAAGGTGAGTTTCAGGTAGCTCATGGGTATGCTCTGTTTTGGGTGTAGTCGTGGTGTTTTGGCCATAAGTTGAGTTTCACTCATCCAAATTGAGTGATTCAAAATTTTGGCTAAATTAGACTTCTAGGGGAATAATTTTCTTGAAGTAAGTATATGTAAATTGTAACCCCAAAGTGACCATAAATCTGTCAAAGTGGAGCTATGTGCAGATCATGTTTTGCAAATTAGAGTAGTCTAGATGTAAAATACAATAACTTGAGTTTTGGTGATCCAAATTGGATGATTCCAATTGGAGAAAAAACCTTAGAACCATAGCTTCAAATGAGTGAAGGAACCATTACCAATTTATGGAGTTAAGACCCCAGAAATAGAAAATAATAGTAGGTGATCGAGTGAGTTGGGCATATAGACTAGTTTGGCATTAAAATGCCGTAACTTGAGTTTGGGTGATCCAAATGAGATGAGTCCAATTCCTACTGAAAATAGACTCATAGAGCTATCATTTTCTTGAAGGAAACATGAGAAAAATATGGCTCATGTGTCCCTAGAAAATTTTTCATGAAGGAGTATTGGGTAGATACAAACCCTAACCAAAAATCCTAGAATGCAATAACCGATTTTTCTTCTTAGGTTGTTCTTTAATCAGACATATTTGTGATGGATTAGGGTTAGTGACGAGGAAGCTTGGACTCAAGAACGTGGATTCCGAGGATAGAATTGGAAGAGCGACAACATTTTTGAGTTTGTCCTTCAATCTCTCTTTGCTTTCAAATTCAGGGAAAGTTTGATCTATACTCTTCTTTCATTGTTTCAAAATTGATTGTGAAATATTATGAAATATTGAAATGATTTATGATAAATTGCACATGGATTTATTTTAAATTGATTTGAGACAACCAATTATGAATAAATCGCATATGAAAATAAATTTGTATGAGTGTTGAAAATAAATTATTGTATCTAAGTGTATATACACTATTGTAAATTGTATTGAAATGGATTTGAAGGGCCCTTAAAAGAATGTTAATCGTTAAAATTGAAAGTTAAGGATCGGGATTGGTATACCAATAAGGGTCAAATTAGCAAGATCGCACGAATGTAATGAGTGTCACTCCATCCGTAGCCTGTGGGGACAAAAGATTCGTAGTGTTCACGAAATTGATTTTAATAACTACTATCCGTCCAACGGGGCCGCATCAGGCTATAAACCGTTTTTTATACTAGCCTGTAGCCCAGTGGGACCTTGCCGATGATTCGTTATCATGTGCACCAAAGCATAGGTTAAATTCGATAAGGGAAAAATAATAATAAGATTGAAAAGTGCATGATTTGTGATTTGAATGATTTAGTGCATATGAAATTGCATAACTTGAAATGACCAATGAATTGTAATTGAATGTAAATGAAATTAATATATATATATATATATATATATATATATATATATATATATATATATATATATATATATATATATATATATATATATATATATATATATATATATATATAGTATATATATATATGTGCGATTGCACGTGATTGGTCATTGAAAATGTACAAAACATTGTTTTATAAACATTGCATGAATTGATGAAACTGAAATGAAGAGAGAATTGTATGTAACCACTAAGCATGAAAATGCTTAGTTGTTTTGTCATCGTGTATCGAAAGAACAGTAATGGTGGACAAAGATCACAGAGATTTAGAGTCAATGTCAAAGCTTTGCGGTGTTGAAGTAAAGATACGACCACGCATTCACGAAATGGATTTGACCATTTTGTATAAACTCTGATTTTATTTTGTAAATGTTTTGATATTGAAAACTCTGATATATTTTGTAAATGATCTGATTGAAAATGGCATATAATGCCACATTGTACAAATGTGGGATTTATCTCAAAATGATGGGCCAACCGCAAATGTTTTGATGCATATTATTATATATTCTACAATATACGGAAAAAAAAAAAACGTATTTGTATTCGTATCAGTAGTGCAGGACTTTACATTTATTTTTGTATCAAAGATACAGTTAAATTGTTAGAAAAAAAAAGGGTGTTACATTTTATTTTAGTATCAGAGTTATAGTTAAATTGTTAGAAAAAAAAAGGGGGTGTTACATCACCGCAGGCTTCGCACGCCTTCCGACACTTTCGCGAACTTTTATCGCTGGATCCATATGTATGACCAAGAATAAAATTTGGGTCTTTCACCCGGAGGAGGGTGGAACCGCCCATTCGCTACACCCAACACACGTGATTTATCATTATTACTGTTAACCGTGAGTCTCGATTTTGGACGTTGTCCCATTTTCGAGCTCACCACACATTCACTAATGGCGAATCAACCATTACTATGCACCCACACCCGACTCGACTTGATGTTACCGTGCATATGGAATGCAAGTATGCCATGTTAAGTTGCATGCATTATTTCCAATTCATGGCATGAAATTTTCTATCTGCCGTGTCAATAAACGAAAGCATTGACATAAAATTTTTCACACACTGCATGTTATTCAATTATCAAGCAATAACACGCAAAAGATCCTTGAATTGGGATCTTAATCCAACTAAGCAATTTTTCGGCCTCAACAATTAAAACACGCAACTATACAAACAAAATAAATAAAAATTTTATTTTATTTTATTTTTCCGTAAACCGCGGTTCTATAGCGATGTGGTTCTCTCGCGATAGCCGCGGTTCGCCAAAAGGGCCACGCGTGTCTGCTCTTGATCGTGGGCGCGCACACCGTGTTACGCCGCGACGGCCGTGCATGTCGCGCATGTCAGGCGCGTCGGCATGTCATCCTGGTCGGGTCACGACCAAAGAGTCGTTAGACTCGCTACCGTAACCAAGAAATTTTGCATTTCAGATAGTTTTCGGGATCGCCCATTCGTCCTCGAACATTTACCTTCAATCCTAATATCTGGGATCAACATCAAGGCCACTTACTACCGAGAACCAAAGCCATGCCATTAGATTGCTTTTAAGCTAAGAATAAATCGAGTAAGAAAATCCCCTACCTCTTGGAGTTTGACGAAACTCTCCGATTTCGATACCCACATGTAGCTCTTGCTTTGGGGATCGGTTTTTTCTTTTCCTCAGACGAACGCCGACGGTCGAATCTCCGGGAAATCTAGAGAGAAGGTGGGTTTCTCTCTCCTCCTTCTTCTTCTCTCTTTTCCCCTCTCTTTCTTTTTCTTCTTTTCTTTTTCTTTCTCTTTCTCTCCCATTTCCTCTCCCCCACCGAATTGCTTGGTCCTACAAGTCAAGTGGGATGTCCCCTTCCTTGCCACGTGTCACCTCACCATTGGATCTTTTTTGGATTTCCCTTATCCACTTATCCAAAACTTTGGATTTCCATCCTATCAAGTTGTGACACATGGCCACTCCTTGGACTTTTGACTTTTCCTTTCCATTTGAAATATGGCTCCCTATGAGCCATCCCACATGTGCCAAGTGTCACTCGTCACTTTTGGTGCCTCCAAAAATGTGAAATTTTGACTGTCTCGGAATTCAACAAAATTCGACGGGGTATCTAGATTTCGTGAGACGATTTCAACGGTGAAGTTCGTTTTGTCTTCCGAGATCTATAAAAATTCCATATTTTCCATTGAAATTACCGTTTTATCATTTTTTAGAAAAATTGAATTTTTTCACGGGTTTTACACTTTTGAAGTTTTTCTTTCATTACTACAGTCTTGAGTGTTTTTAATTATTGCTTTTTGTTTTAAGTTTTAGAAATTTCAGTTTTCTCGAAGTGCATAAACTATAACCTAATTGCATTGTTTGTTTGTTGTAATTTTAGGCTCCGAGATCGTAGCGGTGACAGGGAGATTGCTTGAGAGGCCTATCATAGGTTTGGAAAAGGGTTGGAACCTCGTAAGGGAGTTTTCTAAAACTCAGAAATTTTTTATCAAAACTGAATTAAACCTCTCTGCCACGTTGCGACGTTGGTTCTCAAAGTCGCGAAGTTAAGGAAAAATGAAAAAACAACCCTCTGTAACGTCACGACGTTGGATCTGAACATCGCGACGTTGGCAAAACAGCCCTTTGTAACGTCATGACGTTGGCTAAATCATTTTGAGCAACTCTCGAGAACATCACGACGTTACCCTGTTTTAAGACTAAGAATGGTCATATTTTCGGAACTCAATGTTTGCAAACCCTAAATCCTCTCAACTTTTTTTTGCAGATTCGTGTTTCAATCATCTTCCAAAGACTTCCAAGGTGGATTTCGAGTTCCCTAGAGACTTAAGAACACCTCTTGATCCAAAAACCCTAAAGTTCTCCCATTGTTCAACATAGTTTTGGGAAAAAGAACATTTCTGGATTTCGGGTGATTTGAGGTGAACAATTGGTTTTTCTGAGTTTCTTTGGATTTGTTTTCATAAAGAGGAATATTTGTGGGTGATTTGAGGTTGTAGAACCCTAAGTCTCTAGCCAAGAACAGTGTTTCAAATAGTGGCCACCAAGTGTTAGATAAATTGCCTAGGTGAAAATTTCAAATTGTTTAACTACTAAAGGGTGATTTGAGCACATTAGGAGTTTAGGTGCTTGTTTGGTAATGATTGGAAAAGCCTAGAACCCATAACCTCAACCTTGAACTCCTAAGTTCAACATGTCTTCGAAAAGGTAAAATCTAACCTCAAAGAAGAGTCGTAGAATAGATGAACAATAAGAGGACTTTGATAGGAGTAAGTTTGTCAATGTAGCCACTGCTGAGAAATTTAGCCTCATTTCAAAGAATTGATCCTTCATCAAAGAGAAAGGATTTCACCACCCCGACGACTTCTTTCACAAAACTATAGCGAATAAAGGATGGAAGGCGCTTTGCTAACCCCTAAGGCCGGCTGCCACAATGGTGGTTCGAGAATTTTACGCCAATCTAGTCTTTCAGGTACTGAAAAAAGTTAAGGTACGAGGGGCTTTGGTAGATTTCAGTGTGAAGTCTATCAACGAGTTCTACAACCTAGAGCCGACAAGTAGTGAAGCCTATGATAGGCTATAGGAAAATCCCAACTACCCAAAAGTCCTTAGGTTACTCACAAACGGCTAAGGGGAATGGAAAATAAACAATGAAGGGCATGTAGTGCACTTCAAGGCCAAACATTTGGCCTACATCCCCAAGGTATGGCATCACTTCATCACATCCCGTCTCATCTCGACGACCAATGTGTGTGAAGTGACGGCCAGCAGGGCCTTGCTCAATTATGAGATAATTCAGGACATTCCATTTGATGTAAGCCAAGTTATAGAGGATGCTATCCTCTATAACAAGGACGGAAAAATGAACCTAAGGCACCCATTCCTTATTTATGGTTTATGTTAGAAAGCCGGGGTATAATTGGAAAGTAATGAGGCTTGGATACACTTAATTAAAGCAATTGTTGTAAAGAAAAACAAGCCGGGTATACCAAGGCCAGAAGAAGTATATGATTTCGAGAATGAACCCTCGAATGAAGAAGAGCTTAGGGCCTACCATTCTAGGTTTGGGATACGAGAGGATGACCAAAGAGATGCGGGACAGTCATCTACCCAACCCCCACCTCCACCTCCTACTTCTCAAACCTTAGAGGACTAAGTCCACGATCTCACCACAAGGTTCGATGCCTATTGGGATGAAACCCAAGAATATCAGGTCTCGATGAGCCAAGAAATAAAATAGTTAAAGGCCAAGATGGATACCGTACTACACAACCAAGAGATACTTAAGTAGAAACTAGCCCAGATTCTCGCATATCACACGTCGCTGCCACCACCGCAATGATCCTTGTGATCACTAGAGGAGTTTTCTTCACCCTCATTTTATATTTCATGCCATTGAGGACACTGTCCGTTTTTGTTTGGGGGGTGTGGGTGATCGGTTTGATGTTGTGATTCAATTCATGCATGATGGTTTGGGGGTATATGGTTGGTTTATTTGGGTAGACATGTGCTTAAATTACTAAATTGCCTTAGCATGAGGCCTTGGAGTCTTGTTTAGGTAATGCAGTTAGGTTTTGTGTTTGCGTGTTTTAGGTCATTTTGGCATTATTGTGTGTTTATTTTTAGGTATGTTTAAGGGGTCATGTGTGAGTGTGATGACATGGCAGCTAAATGAAGGCCATTTTAAAAGCCCAAGTGAAAATGTGTATGCGGATCTTTAGGTTAAACAATGATTATGTGGAATTGTGATGTTTGAAAGTAGGAATGACTTAGTTTAGTCACCCTCTTTGTATTTCAAGAAACCATTTCTCAAGTGGTCTAACACACAAGCACACGTGATATCCAGTGTATACCTAGGCCCCGAATCCCGTTTACTTCATTTCTACTAGCCTTAGGGGATTCTAACCACTTAAGTGATGGGATACCTTTGCAAAAGATGATTTCCATTGAGCCCCAAAGAAGAAAAAAAAACAAAAAACAAAAAAAATTGAGAAAAACGCAAAAACAAGAGAAAAAGTGAAAAAGAAAAAAAAAAGAAAAAGAAAAAGGTCAAAAAGATGTTTGTGAATAGAATAAGGAGACTATCCACCTGAATCCTGTGCACATCTCGAGAGGCCTTTCAAAGCCTAATGCCTGAAATAACTCGGTTAGAGTCATCGACTCTATCAGCTCGCCATATGAGACAAAAGATGGATCCCTCCCACAGTCTAGGGCCTTTAGGTTTGGTTGAGTTTTCGAGGTGAAGTTTGAGGTGAACTATATGCCCGATGCCCTTAACTAACCGGTGGGGAGTCACCAATGAATCCCTGCTACAGGGACACTTAGCAAAAACTTATAGGCACTAGTTTTCTTTCATGATTAGGTAGTTTAATGTGAATAAAAAAGGTGCGTTCTTATCCTTTCTTACTTAGACTCTTCCAAATAGGTGAGTTGAACTTAAGTTTGGGGGTGTTAGAACCTTGTTATATGTTGGGGATCATGAATCAATTGTACATAGATTTCTTGGGAAAGGTCATTGAGAACTTGGGGGTTGAGTTGCTTGGTCAACCAGTCCTTGCTTAGATAAGTTCCTTAGAAAGTTTAACAACCTTAAGGATCTTCCAATTTTAGAGGAAAAAGCTAGATTTGCAAGTTTGGTTCGTTTTGATCCTTCTTTTTGGCATCATGTGTATCACACTCATGTCATATGAGTTTTGGTGTGTTATTTTCACGTGCGTTTTGTTTTGAGTAAGTTTCTTGCTTGGGGACAAGCAAGAAGCTAAGTTTGGGGGTGTGATGAGTGTCCAAAACACTCATGTTATACTCGCGTTTTACTATGTTTTTGTTCCATTTCATAGAGTAATAAGTGTGGTTATCGCTCAATATCTTATATTTGGTTTCTTGTGCATTATAGGTGAATAAAGCGGCATTTGGAGGCTTTATGGAGACTTGAAGAAGAAGAATTGAAAACACAGCTCCAACTTCGTGACGTTGCGACGTCGCGACATTTCCTGGACTTAATTAGCGAGATTATGAGATATAAATGGAGAATGAACCAATTTTCGAGGGAAGGGCGGACGGACGAGAACAGAGACGACACAGGTGTGAATCGAGACACCATGTGCACTCCTGTATTTGTATTTCTTTTCTCGAATATTTAATGAGTAAAAAATCTATGGTTGTAATGAACATCATTATGTTCTAGATCTAATTCTATGGTTTTTTCGTAAACTTGCTACATTTGTATAGATTAATTATTAATTTCGTTTCTGTCCAGTATATCAATGGATTTCATATCGACTTGCTCTATTTATGTGATTTATTCACATGGTGATGTTTAGCCAACATTGACATGTTCTTGTTGGGAATCTAAGATCAAGAGATAAAGACTCCCAAGGATATGAGTAGAGTGACACTTGGTAAATTGGTGAATAGAGATATCCTAGTTCCAAGTGTGGTGTTTAGGGTTTAAACATTTAAGTGTTTTGTTGTTCAGGGTTGAAGCAAAGGTGCAATACACCATACTGACGAGATAGATGAATATACCTCGAGAGGGGATATCTCGTAGGCACGATCAACCCGCTAGTGTGAAGCTATTAATAAACTGAACGAATCTAGATTAGAATCCATTGAATGTGGCAGGGGGAGGCAAAACCTTAGTTTCCATTAATTGATTTAGCAAATATTTTAGAGTTAGTTTTTCTCTACGTTAGTCAAAATTCACTAGAATTATAGGTCAAGATAATATTTTAAAGTTAATTTCAGTATTCAACACACTTCTCCTTGTGGGAACGACACTTGGCGAGCCACTATACTACATAACCTTGACGCGTATACTTGCATGTACGGGCCTACGTTTTTACACAAATTGACACACCTATCTCGGAGCCCATCATTTAGCAAAAGAATCATTACACCAGGCTAGTTCTGATCACTGACAAATGGCCCCACCATTCCTAGAGCCTTTTCTTCAAGCTGATGTAATGACTTTGAGTTAGCAATAAAGTATCTATTTGAAATTAAAAAAAAAAAAAACAACATATTTAAAAAAAAAAAGAAGAAGTAACAAATGATAAACAAACTAGATTGTATAACTCTATTAGCCAATCTATAAGAAATTCAAGACATTTACAAAAAAACATGAAAGAAAAAATTAAGGAAGAAGAGGCATATATATATATATCAAAACATGCCAAATAGTGTATACAAGAATAAATAATCAAAATAAGAGAGGAGTATGGATGATTTACATGGAGCCTGTAATAGTTGTTCCTTAGCATATCAAATTGAGCTTCCAATATACATCCCAATGGAAACCAGCAAAAACAAAAAACAAAACATCAAAAATCCTCTCCTTTTCTACCGACCTCCCTCCCTCTAAAACAAAATCTATCCATATATATATGCCATCTACAATATCAAATTGCTACCATCATCCTTGTCTCAACTGCTACTATCCATGCCCATGCTCTACTGCTACCAACTCAATTGATCCCATTTTGACTTTCGGGCCCCCACTGTGACTCATCCAGCCATGCAAAAAAAAAAAAAAAAATCCTAAATAGTAGTAGAAGAAGGAATCAAGAACAACAAACCCAAATAAACTAAAAAATAAAATTTAAAAAAAAAACCCAATGCATATTAGATTTAAATCAAAACCCATATAAATAAATTAATATCAATGATCCAAATCAATTGATATCCAAATCAAAACCCAATCTATTAATATCAAGGTCTCCATGATGTGATTGTTGCTGGCGTGAAATGAGTAACAAGAAGTAAATGGAAGAGAAGAATGAAGAAAAGAAGAGAAGCCATAAATGAGAAGAAGATCCAAGGGAGAGGAAGGCCTATAGCTTTCGTGAGAGAGCAGAGAACCCAGGTAGGAGTTTTTTGAAGTTTTTTAAAATGAATGGGCGAGTGTTTGGGAAAATGAACGGCCTAGATCTAATTTATAAAAAAAAAAAAGATAAGATGGGGTTAAAGGGAAAAGAAAAAGAAATAATAGGCCTAGATCTAATTTATAAAAAACGATAAGATGGTGAAGGAATTTGAATGTCTGGTCTGAAATGAGGAAACACAAAGGCAAAGCCTGAATGCATTTATTCAAGATGTAGAAAGTAGGGGCGAAGTCTGAACGCCCTTATTTATAGAAGACAAATTCTGGACGTCTAAACCGCGATGCTAGAAAATGTGATGCAGATGAAGCCTGAACATCTTATTCATATGAAGGCGAAGTCTAAAAGCTTAATCCAGCATCTAAGTCCGAACGCTTGATTGTCAGGCTAAAAATACGGGCGCATGAAGTCCGAACATCCGATCCATATGAAGGCTAAGTCCTAATGCTCGACTCCGCAAAGATGAAATCTGAACGCCCGATCTTCAGGTTAGCAAATATGATGCGGCGAAGTTTGAACATCTAATCCATACGGCGCTAAGTCTAAACGCCCGACCGCGTAAGACGGCCTAAACGTCAATCGCGGGGTGTTAGCAATGTTGATGCATGAAGTGTGAATATCTGATTTATATGAAGGTGAAGTCTGAATGCCTAAAATTTGAAATGAAGATAGCAAAGGTGAAGTCTGAACTCTTGAGACCCAAAAAGCAAAGGCGAAGTCTGAACGCCAGAAATCCAAAAAGCAAATGTGAAGTCTAAACGCTTGAAATCTATGAGGGCAAACATGACCTAGTGTGCTGAGTCTTCGAACTCCTAAACAATCTGCTGTGAAAACCTCATATGGAATAAATATATGTAAAAGGTCAAATAATATATGCACGAATCTCTGTATCTCAAGAACATTGCTACCAATGTAAAGAGGATCCCCTAATCAAATAAGAACCACTAAGTAACTGCTAGTGAAGCCAAATAATCTCATCAATAAAATAGGGGGATATGCCTTAGTATGGCAAGTGGAACATCATATCGAGTGGATATCCGAAGTGATTGTGGGTAGACAACATTATGCACAAAAGTCGAACCAACCATATCATCATAAATAGTACGAGCATGTGTATCTATCATGAAGGACCAATAAAAACACAACGTCCAAAATGAATAACTCCTCTCATCGGCTCAAAAAGCCACGGTTGAAACATATGAGGAATCTGACTCTGAAATCTTGGGACACAAAAGACAGAGGGTCCCAGAACAACGCCAACAACGGATGAAAAAAATAATGCCGGAGAAATGTCTGCCAACTCGCATGGCTCAACAAAGATCCACTGAATAAACAATACTGGAGCAAAAATGTCATATTGAAGCTCATCCTTGGAAAAAACCATTTGCACATCTCCAAATACCATGTAATCTAAAAAAAAATAGAGAAATATGCTCTAGGATGACATATGTCTGAAATGTTATAATGAGGCTCATCCTTTCAATGAAAACCATTTGCACAAACCAACCACCTCCAGATGGTCCTAATAACTATGGGGTATGCCTAGTATGGCATCCATTAGAAACATTAAGAAATAAAAGAGAATATCATAACAAGGCTCATTCTCTCAACAAGGACTGTCTACACAAACCGACAAACTTTAGATGATCTCACTAAATAGGGGGTGTGCCTCAATATGACATCCCACAGAAACATGATGAAACCCGAAAATGTCACAGACTCATCATCTCGATAAGGACTCTATGCACAAACAAACAAATTCCATATGATCCCGACAGATAAAGGGTATGCCCAAGTATGACATGTATGTCATGCAATAAAGATGTGATGAAACCCCAAAATATCAAAATATGGCTCGACATCTTAGCAAGAATCTATCTATACAAACCGACAAATCCAAATAATCCCGACAGGTAGGGGATATGCCCCAATGTGGCTTATAATGCTCTATAGCATTGAAAAATCAATCGAAACCCATGCATCCATTAGTAAAGAGAGGCAACCTTGGGCATCCAGAACCGCAACTAGAAATGGATTCAAACTCTAGTGAGGTATCTCCCAGAACAATCAATGTGACAATGTTCAGATATCAACCAAGTCCCACATGCCTATCCAAGTAGATGTTGTCAAAGAAAACGTCAAATCTCATGGTCTCAGGGTGGTCTTACGACACGGACCGTAATGTAGGCTTAAGGTGATAAGGTAAAAGAATGAAAGGAAACTAGGCTCAAATACCCAGTGATAAGCCCTGCCCTTGTGTGTGGAATGCCACATGCATAAGAAGTCTCATGAGCCATGGACACAAGAACATTTGATGGAAGTGCTAATAATAACAATGTGACGCAAAAAGTGTAACATGTAATGAGATAGGTAAGAGGACAAGGATGTAGCGTGAAACATCAGACTCAAAATCAAAAAACATATGAGGGTGATAAATGTGAAAATGAGAGGTACGAAGTCAAGAAGATAGATAACAATAGGGAAGGGAAAAAAAAGACTAATGATGATAGGATGAATCTACCCAATTCACTACATTGGGAAGACATGTCGTCGATAGATGGGATGATGAATATGACACTAACTCGGAGCCCCTGGAAGAGGATCAATCATTTCACATACCACTAATAAAATCTCAAAGTATGCACATGATACTGGGATCTCTGGAAGCTCACATACGAACCCCTATAAGTAATACTACACTCAAAACAATGATCCTCAAATCCATATACATACTCAAGGAATACTGATACTGAATACATACACATGCGCAATTATTCATATATATATATATATATAATTTTTTTTCTTCTTTTTTTTTCTTTTTTTTATTATTATTTTTTTTGCGCATAGATTGAATAAAGCATACGAGAAACAAACTGATATGACAATGAACAAATATCTCTCTAAGAGCCTAGTACAATAAACCAACTCCAATGAAATGACACAAACCTCTTAAACTAAGGGCTTTGAATAAATGTCAATGAAATGAATGAAGGGATGACACGACAAACCCCTATGTATTAAGAAGAATAGATCACCAATCTAAGTAAGAAAGAATGGGATAGAACAAGAAGTCAAATAGAAAGAAAGTGGTGAAAACATAGAGACTACAAAATGGAGCAAAAACAATGAAGTGAATGTGGTAAGGTGATAAGGTATATGGCTAATCGAAATGATGGCCACCCCTCCTACGACCATGGTCTCAAACGTAAAAATTTTTCAGTTGATCCACGTTGGTTGGCTCTAAGAATTGGTTTCCATCTAAGTCCATCAACCATGCATCTCCCTCAAGGGTCAGCTCTCTAATAATGTAAGGTTCGCTCTAGTTGGGTCTAAACTTCCTCTAGGGTCAGTGACCAATCCTTTGAGGACTCTCAAAACCAAATCGCCTCAATGTAGTGGTCTAGTCTTGACCCGCTTTTTGAAAGCGTAGGCCATATTCCTCTAGTAAGCCTGAACATGGTCAACAACTTTCAATCTCCTCTCATCTAACGGACTAAGTTGATCAAACGCACGTTTCCACTCCGCCGTAAACCTACTGCCTTGTGGCTACTCAAGGATCCCATCTCTATCTCAACGGAAAAACTCGCCCACATAAACTAGAAAGTAAGGTGTGGTTCCCGTGAGAAAGCAAAGGGAGGTGCGATACGCCCATACCGCGAAAGGAAGCTCGCACCGCCCCGTAGTCTCAAAACATCTTACGCAGAATCCTCTTGATATTCTTGTTCATGACCTCTATCAACTCATGAAGAACCCTATATCAACAGATAATGTGCGATCTAATTTAGGTGGAAACCTTGGCGACATTTGGCTTTGCATAAGAAGTGGCCTCTACCCACTTCATGAAATAATCAATAGCGACTGTGATGAACCTTACGACCACTAAGACTTTTACCTGAATCTTCCACAACATATATGCCCCATAACAAAAGGCCAAGGCAGGTCAATGCATGCAACTCTAATGGTGGAACGTGTATGAGATCTCCATGCATTTGACACTTTGGACATCTCTGAACAAACTGACAACAATCTGTCTCCATGGTTAACAAAAAATATCCAATCCTCATAATCTTAACGAGCTAACATATGTTCTCCTATGTGGGGCCCACAAACTCCGGCATGAACCTCTGTCATCACTCAGTCAATCGAATCTTGATCTAAGAACAACAATAACACGCCATCAGTTGCATGTCTATATAGTGTCTCTCCACATATCACAAAGTGGGTGGCCAATTGTCTCAAAGCTCTCCTGTCCTTTGCCACCGCGGCCTCAGGGTATGTGCCATATCTAAGAAACTTATAAATATCATGATACCACGACAGACCATCATCAAACCCTGACTCATCAATTAGGCAACAATAAGCAGGAACAACTCTAGTCTCAACTAGTAGAGGGCGAACTACCACACCCTCAGGAATGTCAATCATGGAAGCCAAAGTAGCTAGAGCATTCGCGAACTGATTCTGCGCTTTAGGTAGGTGAGTGTAGCTTAAGTCATCAAATCTCTCGACTAGCAACTCTAAATAAGCATGATATGGCCTAAGCTTCACATCTTCGGTCTTCTAATCACCCTAGATCTGTCTAATCACCATATTAGAATCACCGAATATCTCCATCCCTCTAATTCGAGCTCAAGTGCAGTCACTAACCCAAGGATGCATGCCTCATACTTAACAATGTTGTTCGTGGCTAGATAACGATCCAAAAGGCCAAATGAACTGATCTCGGGATATGATCACCATGCGGAGAAATCAATAGAACATCCATCCCATATCCAGAATGGTTGGCTGTACCATCAAAGTACATGCGCCAACTAGACAACCTAGTCACCCCTACGATGTCCTCATCCGGAAAATCATCATCAATCACTTTATTGTCAGTAACTGGAAGTGAGGTTAAGTGATCTGCTAAGACACTCCCTTTTATAGACTTTTGAGAAACGCATCAATATCAAACCTTATCAAAGTATAACCATCTCATAAATCTATTTCCTGCCAAACCGGTTTTGTCAAATGCCCAAATATCTCAAAGGAGCCAAATGAGAAACAAGTTCCACGAAATACTCTGTCATGTAATGTCTCAATCTCTGAGTGGCCCAAACCAAAGCTAAGCAGAAGCGCTCAATCATAATGTACCTCGTCTCATACTCCAACATCCTCTTACTTAGATAATAGATAGCTTGCTCCCTACCGGAATCATTAAGTTGGGCTAGCATGCACCCTAAAGCGATATCTAAAACTGACAAATATAACAAGAGAGGTCATCCAGGCATGGGAGGTACCAAAACAGAAGGGGAAATCAAATACTCTCAATCCGCTCAAACGCTTGTTGTCACTGATCATCACAAACCTTAGGTTGTTTCTTCCTCAGAAGTTGGAAGATAGGCTCACAAGTATTTGTCAATCTAACAATAAACCTGCTGATATACTGCAATCTACCTAAGAAACCCTAGATCTCAGTCTCAGTCTGTGGTGGAGACATGTCAAGGATAGCTCTGATCTTATTGGGATCTACCTCAATACCTCTCTCACTAATCATGTAGGCTAAGAGCTTCCCAAAAGTCACTCCAAAAGTGCATTTCTTGGGATTAAATCTCAATTTAAAGCATATGATCCTCTGGAAGAAGCGCTCTAGAGCTGCCTAGTGATTTTCCCTATCACGGGACTTCACAATCATATCATCCACATAGACCTCAACATCCCTGTGCATCATGTCGTGAAATAGTGTAGTAGTTGCTCTTTGATAGGTAGCACTTGTGTTCTTCAACCTAAACGACATAGCTCTATAACAGTAGGTGCCCCACTCAGTGATAAAAGATGTCTTCTCCCTATCCTCAAGAGCCATCAAAATCTGGTTATACCCAGAGAATCCATCCATAAAAGACAACATTGCATGCCCTACAATACTATCAACCAGCATGTCAATATGTGGGAGAGGAAAATCATCCTTGGGGCTAGCCTTGTTGAGATTTCTAAAGTCCACACAAACTCTAACCTTGTTGTCCTTTTTAGAAATATGAACGACATTAGCTAGCCACTCGGGATACTGAACCATTGATATGAAGCCAGCACTAAGTTGCTTCTAAATCTCCTCCTTCACTTGCAAATTCCATTGGGGGTGTAATCGCCTTAATTTCTGCTTAACCGGTCTAGCATGTGGCACAAGCGGTAGGTGATGTTGAACTATAGAGGGGTCAAGGCCTGGCATGTCCTCATATGACCATGTAAAAACGTCCAAGTATGATCTGAGTAACCTGAGCAAACTATATCTCTCATTTGCAGACAAAGTGGTACTGATCCTCAACTCTCTAGGCTGGTTCGCTATACCGAGGTCAACTGTCTCAAGGTCATCAAAGGAGGTGAAACTTCATCATCGCAAAGCAAGGATTCAGTCATATTTCCAGAATCGCTATCAAAATTAGGCTGCAAAGGCTCATCATCAATATCATGATTATGTGATGTGGGTGAATGAGGTGCATATGCATCAATATCATCAATAAAAGAGATAGGTGAATACTCGAAAATGTTCAAATCCATAGATTTTCGCAAGTACATCATCCGAATGGGAGACAAATCCTGACATAATATCAAAAGAAAGTGGTGGGTTGATTCGCATGTAGCTTGTAAGGTATTTTAAATCAACAAAATTTATAACCTAATACCTCATACTACCGTAGCATTGCTACTATAGTATAGCGGCTCTAGGATTGTCCATAAGGATGAGTTTTCTTCGTGTAAATGACTGACAGTGAAGTTTAAACTGGTGAATTCATTTTGGATTTTGGGTTGTTATAAAAAGAGGTTGGTTTTAATGGTTGTCACTGAAAATAAAATAGATTAGAATATGGAAAGAGGTCCCTTGAAGTATCAGGACACTAGGTTTAGGTTCTTTTAGGCAAATGAGGGGGTTTCCGAGTTTTACCTCGCATTGGGGAGGACAATATATAGTTATCTCCCGGACCGAATCTTCATTTAGCTATAAAAACTGACCTTCATTAAATCTCTTTGAAAATGGCATTCACTGTCATTAATGTTCTAGCCAATAAAAACATTGTCTTCTCTTCACTCACCTTCCAATGGCTCATAAATGATAACTAATGAACATTACTGGATCTAACATTAAGCATCCAATGAGCCTTGAAAGCTTACCAAATACTGACCATTCAAGGTGATTCAAAGGGACAAAAACCTAAAGTTGAAGAGAAGAACAGTAATGACAGTGAATACCTGCGTGAAAAGCATGAAAACCCTTAGTTTACCTTAGGATCCTTCACCTAGTGGCCTTCTACTTCAAGGAAGAAGGGGTTTTAGCCACTCATCCTCTGAGAAATCATCCTCGGAGGGTGTTTGGCTAGTGAGAAAAGAAAACGAAAGAAAATGAAAAGCAAACAGGAGCTTGTTCGACATGCTTTCCTAAAATTTCACATAAAAAACCAACAAATATAAAAATGTTTAAATTATATACCACCTGAAACAATAACAACAAAAGAAAAACCAAAGAACCAGATGAGAGGATAAATGTGTGAGAAACAAGATAATAAAGAAATATTCAATGAGAACAAAGGTTAATCTGAAACTGCATTCTGCAACTGCAACGGCAGGTCAGCCTTTCCGTTGTTTCTGGCTGGTCTGCTCATTAGTTCCATAACTTCATGCTCCAATTGATTTCTTCATGCTCGAGCTACATCCCTATCTTCAATATAAATAGCATGTGAAAAATAAAAAAAAACAGCTATAAATCGATTTAAGAATCATGAACCTTAACGTACAATCAGGGTCAATTCGCTGATTACGCAAAAAGTGCCCAAAACCCGAGTGTTAAGAGTATGGAACAACACTATTTAGGTAGTAATCATGGGCCCACAGAATCGGACTCTCCCATAACATGTCCTAAAATATCAGAAGATGCAATATAAAAAATAACATCATCCATAATCGCATCAGCAATTGAAGTAGGAGGAGCATCCTCATCATCTCTCAAAGCAAGCACACAAAAATCACTAAGTGCAGAATCCGGCTTGGGCTGAATGATGACCATCTAAAGTAGCTCCTCGACATAATCATCAGACAACGTAACCCCATCAATCCTCTCATAATCAGCTATCTCATCCGGAAAGTATATAGTGAACACACTAGATCGCCCAGGGGAAGGAGGAGCGATCAAGGTAGTAGAAGTGTCAGAAGCCCCACCGCGCAACTGAAGCTGTGAAAAAAGATGATGTTGCTCAACATGCTGGATATCAGTAGGCTCATCAATCGATCCATCAAGATGCAATAATGGCTTTGAAGCCCTCACAAAATAGTCAGTAAACCTCAAACTGTAAGGACGAACAGGATAGTCAAATGGAATGCGGATTTAAGTCGCAGATCAATTCTTGGCACGCTTGTGCCATGCATTGGTAATCTCGCTTCACGGGTACAAATCCCAAGCCAAAGGTGGGTCATTATCCAAAATTGTGATAAACTCGCTATGACCATGCTGACGACGCCCTAAACTCCAAATCCAGTATGTACAACATGCCCATCACGCCCAAAACAACTGAGATGTTATAAGCCGATCAAAATGACACGGGTAATCAATCTCTAACAAAACTCGGCCCAAATGTCCGCACCTCATCAAAAGTGAATCCAATTAGAAGAAAATCATCACCCTATGGCTAATCTCCAATACTGGCTCAGAAGTCAAATGTGCCCCGCCTATAGATGAAATAGTGATTACTCGACCATCATGAATGAACTTCACCTTCAAATGAAAGGAAGATGAGATAGAACCAACATTGTGAATCCATGGGCGGCCTAAGAGTAGGTTAAAGGATACAAGGATCCTCAAAACTTGAAACGGAACCTGAAAAACGACTGGCCCAATCATTAGCTCAAGATTCAAAGTGCCCATCATCTCTCTACGATTACTGTCATAAGCTCTCATTGTCTTTGTAGATGGCTCAAAATATGTGGGTCCATATCCTAGAGTGATAGTAGTGGCAAGTGGGCATAAATTTAGGGCAGATCCATTGTCCAAGAGGACATATGGAACATGACGACCCAAACAACCAATTGATATATGCAAAGGTCGAGTGTGGTCTAAACCCTCCGGAGGTAAGTCATCCTTAGAGAAAACAATGCAACTGGCTCGACCGGTGATGTGGTCGTGTCAACTCGAATCTAACTCAAAGCCCTATCAAAGTCTCTCTATGGGTAGTAGAGGAAGCTAACAAACTCCAAATAGAGAGATACGAGCCTATGTACTCGAGCCGCTGGCGATCTCATCATCCGCTCAATGTCTTCTGGCCTTTAGCAAGATTAAGATTTATTGCCGAGATGGAATCGAGGCTGTTTGCTCGACCACCTACCTCCCCTCGACAACATATCGAATCTCTAGTGTATCAACTATCCTACGGCAGGAGTCGACAAAGGAGTATGAACACTATAACATGATGCCACGTCTTAGTGTGAGGAGCCAAACTGGGGAGGACGCTTCTACAATAAATGACATGCATGAATTTGCTAGCTAAAAAACACTTCATGAACCCCGTCATCGCCATAACCATCATCAAATACTATGGACTCCGGCACTTGATCATCCCATGACAACATATGGATGCAATCATCAGACTCAGCAAAATCAATAGAATGAATACCTCCCGTTGGAGAAGGAACCGCATGTGTAGAATATGTCGGAAGGGGGTTAGAACTAACGCTAGGTTGTCCCAACTGCATAATACCTTGATCAATCAAGTCCAGAACAACATGTCTCAAAGTAGTGCACTGATCTGTAGTATGTCCGGGGCCTTGATGATAGGCATAATGTAAGTCCATCAAAATGAGGTGAACAACCCCAGGAATGGCCTCTAAGTAAGTAATTTGGATCGAGCAATCCAAAGAATCATCTCAGAAGACCTACCTAAAGGCATTCCTAGTGGTGTAAAGTGTCTGAGTTGTCTAGGTTGTTGTGTAGTAACTGTGAATGCTCGAGGTCTAAGATGAGTAGTAGGTGGTCTCTCCACAACTTGTGCAGCATAAACTAGGTGTGGTGGAGTGAATGGAGCTGGTAACCTAAGCAGCTAAACCAGTGGGGAAGGTCTATACTAAACTAAACTTTGTGTGTAGGAAGCCCCGTGCAGCCGAATAGATGCATACTAAGGCCTGGGTGGCCCCTGTCTGAATGAACTGATGGCTCCTACCTCCTATGGCCTATATGATCCGAATGGCTTCTTCCCCTTACTATCAGAAGAGGAAGAATCCGATCACAACCCGCGTGCCATACCATCCTCGATACCATACAATGCCTCTAACAAAGTTATGTAATCCATAATCGTTACACCCATAAGATGTCTAGCATAACTAGGTTGTATACTCCTCATGATCATGCTAATTTGCTCTCTTTGATAGATGGTCAATCATTTGAATAACCTTCTCCCTCCAACGGAGATGTAGCTATTACAGCGCCTCATGAGCTCCCTTTTGCCCCATAGCCTCAAGCTTTCCTAGTGACGACGCTTATGACAAGATCAAAGAGAACTCGTCGAGAACTGCCGGCAAGTCCTCCCATGTCCACCTGCACAGAGCATCTAAGATAACAAACCAGCTCTATGCCACCCGACTTAGTGACAAGGGGAACAACAAGATCAATTGAGCCTCATCCAAACCCATGTCTCTCATCAACTGACGATATATCCTCAAATGAGTACATGGGCATCCTCTGCCTGTATAGCACTCCCTTTCAGGAATCCAAAATTTAGGCGGCAATGGGGTCATAGGTGCACCATCAAATCCATCCCACATATCCATACCCTCTGTGACTCTCAATTGTCTAAGCATCTGTTATACTCTTTGTATGTGATCATAAGAAGTAGCAGTGGTCTGAACTGGAACAATTGCATGTGACGAGATCTCTTATGTATGCCTCTTAATGATAGAAGGAATTCCATGAGGGATAGGCAATGGTTCCATCTCGACCATTGATAGAGGTAGAGGTAGGGGTGGTGCCCTTATGTCAAACTGAGTATCCTCTTGTGCTGAAATCTGTGGGGTCTGTTGTCTATCAATCCTTTGACTAAGGCCATGTACTGTATCCTGAAGCGCAGCTACAGCCGTAACAATATGCTTAATAGTCGCTGTATGTGGATCCATATCTGCTTATCTAATGTATGTGCTAATCTCACCTCAACTCTTACCCACGAAGAAGGTCCCAATCTGTGTCAATAAATCCTAAAAGTGTAAGTGAAACAAATAAGGTGGAGTCTAAGTCGAACCGAAATGAATGCTACTATAATGAAATTGAAATAGGCAATCCATCACTATGCACAAAACTTGTAACACCCCGAAATATACCCTAGTCGTTTTCGACATGTATAGGGTATTTTGTAAGCCTAATTTGAATGTTTCGTGAGTTAAATGCGAAACATGGAAACGAGAGACCCGGAAAGTTACAAAACTTAAGGACAATTTTGTAATTGGTCCAAAAAGGGGCTTAAAAGTCCTAATGTAAAAAGACTAGAGGCCAAAATATCATAAAAGGAAATTGAACTATAAATGGCCAAGAATTGAAGGACTATTTGGCAAATAAAGAAAAGTTAACCCAAAATGGGTTTTATTTAAGGGCCAACATAGCCTTATCAAATCCATGGATTTAAAGACCAATTTGGTCTCAAATTGGGAGAGAACCCAGAGAGAAGAAAGAAGGGAGAAGAAGAGTAGAAGAAGAGAAGAGAAGAAGGAGGATTCGCCAAGATCAAGCCAAAAGGTATGGAAACCGACTTATGTATGAATTTCCATGCTTTGATGGTTATAATCTTGCCCAAATCTATAGTTGCCAGATTTCATCTAACCCAAAAATTATGTCAAGTAAGGTGGGTAGAACCCACATGGCACAAGATGGGTATGGAATCCTTCCTTTGTGGATGGATTCATGGTTTAATTATGAGAAGTTGAGTTAGGTTTGGAACAAACCCTAACTAATCATCATAATTGGTTTGTGCGGGTTTTAAACCCATTAGGAATTGTTTTGGAAGGAATCTTGATATGTTTTTGGAAGAAAGATATGTAATTGAGAGATGAATTGAATAGAAAAGAGATTCCAAAGTAACTGAAATGGTTTTGATGTGTGTTTGAAGTGGTAGAGTTGATTGGATATCAAAACATGGAAAATGGGTGAAAAATACACATTCTCAAGTAATTTCGGTGAAGTGTACCGTACAATTTGAGCTTGTACCGGTACAATTTCGGTTCTGGTCATTTTTATTGACTTGTACCGGTACATGTTAGACATGTACTGGTACAACCTGCTCGCCTGCTTCGACCGCTGTATTTTTGGCTATAACTTGCCCATTTCTTTAACTGATTTGAGTGATTCAAGGATACGTAAAAGACTTCAAGGAGAACAAAACTAAAGAATAGGCATTGCTAAATTCTGGGATCCTAAGGTCAAAATTCACTCAAAGTGGGACCATGTGCAAGCCAAATTCTGTTCCAGCTTTGAACATAGAGTAGTCCGGATAAATTCCTGACGTATCCCGAGTTCCTGTTCGAATCAAGATTCAGCAAAGAGGTCCTTAGCACCTAATGAAGGGAGGGCAAAGATCCAGTGTCAAATATCATGATGGCGGCACTGGAAAATTAATATTGCAAACTGTTCCGGGTAAAATTCCAGAAACCGGCCCGTTTAAGTAATGAAATAAACAAGAACTCAGCTGACGATCCGACGTGAATGACCCCAATTTTGAGCAAAGATGATTCATGAGGAACAAGTGAAATATTTATGATCATACGATCACTGGGACCAAAAATGAATGAGTGGAGATCCGACAGTTCTAAGACTCAGACAGTACCCCCAGACTCCCGATTAGTGCTATGACACTCGTCCCGATTAGTGCTACTCAAGACTCCTGCTCGCATTTCGCACTCGCTGGTGCCATGACACCCTAGTAATCGCATCACCTTCGCACTTATTGTACCGTCCACCATTTCTTATAATTGGTCTTAGGTAGTCATTATTATGATAAGACACCAACAAAGACAGAGAGATCCACAGATTCGATATGTCCCGTAGCACCTACGAGTACTCCTCAGACAGAAAGTCCTGTAGTACCTCACTTTACTGGTCTCGAAAGCTCTCAGCACCTACGTACTCCCGTCCCGGGACAAGCCCCAGTACCTACGGGCACCCCAGATTCGAAATGTTCCAGAGTGCCTACGGGTACTCCCGCATTTAATTGCTCAGAGGCACCTACGTACTCCTGTCTCGATTATGCCCCGTAGTACCTACTCAAGTACTCCATATCTGGAAAATGTTCCGAGTGCCTACTGCACTCATTTAATTAAGTTCTCAGAGTACCTACGGTACCCCGCCTCTCGATTACTCCAGAGTACCCACGTGGTACCCTCAGATCCGAAAAATGTTCCGTAGTGCTCACGTGTACTTCAGATGAATTAAGTTCCGCTTTTGTCTCGACAGCTTCGAAGTACCTACGGGTACTCCTCGTCTCCGATTAACTCCCGTTTCGATTAAGTCCTCGTATACCTCACGTACTCTGACCGATAAATCTCGTGAGTACCTACGGGTACACCCGTGATTTAACTAAGCTCGTAGCACCTACGTACCCCAGATCCGAACAAGTTCATCCTGTGATATGAATAGTTCCTGTAGCGACCTAAGGGCAATTTCCTCGTATTTGAATAAGTCTCCGTTTCTCGAATTAAGTCCCTGTTTTGATTTAGTTCCCCCGTAGTACCTCCACGGGTGCTCCCAAACATCCGGTCAAGTTCCCACTCTAATTAAGTCCCATTTTGATTAAGATCCGTATACCTACTTCGTACTCCTGTATCTGAATAAGTACAAACTCAGAAGACCCACTTAGCACTTCCGTACGCAATATAAGTACAGTTTTTGCAGCATTTACATGAAAGTATCACTCTCGTATCCGCACGAAAAGTATAACCAGCAGACCAACAATCAGATAATGAATTCGTAGTACCACGGTACTTTGCACGTAATGTTTCAAGATAAGATCCAGAAGACAAGCATGTCTTAATACCAAAATAAGATCCGTAAGACAAGAATAAGCTCAGAATACCAAGACACGTCTGTAATCCCGTGATACCTACTGCATCTCCGAATAAGTATAAATCCGTAGTTTAAGAATAAGATGTAATTCTCTACGGAGTCCCGAATGAACATACGCTCCTATATGGTCCCGCATAAAGAAGTAACTCAGAACTCCTACAGTGAGATCCTAATAAGTATAAGTCCGTGAAGCACCTATGCGCCTCGCATTCCAGAAATAAGTATATATATTCAAGCAGATTCAGAGACTTTACTTATGGACTAATGTCCATACCTGACATGTATCTCGTATAAGTCTGATTTGTTCCGACTTATAGTACTACGGTACCTCCGAATAAGTAAACTCCGTAGTATAAGTATAAGCCCTATGGTATAAGCATATCCCGTGAAACTGCCACGGAGGTCTCAACAGATATAAGTACCTCAGTACGCGGTACAGGACCTCTCGAATAAGCATAAGCTCAGAACTCCTAATGAGATCTGAGGTATAAGATTAGAATGTGATAAGTATAAGTCCAGATAGTTTGGCAATCAGATAAGTTCATTATGTGAATGCCTCGAATATTCGAGCACTGCCATCGTTATCTCATGTATGTTTCAGATAAGAAATGTTCCCACTCGCTTAGAAGCTTACACGGGCTTTAATCCGTAGGTATAGAGAAGACATTCAATGATCGCGATACGCCGGGCCAACACACCAAAGAGTAGTTCACCACACGGTATCTCCAGGCTTTGATTTGTAATGTAAAAGTTCACTGTATATGTAACGGGACTCATGAGGCAAATAGATTTTGATGGACACCAATTCCAAGGGTGTTCTTTGATATGATTTTTGAATTATTATAAGCTGTGGCCATACCACAAAGTACCGCTCGGTTTAAAAAAAAAAAAATTCGTAAAGAGTCCCAGCCCTAAGTTCGCACTCTAACTCTGATCCACAAACGAAGTCAGTCGGATTGGGGCTGACAAAACTCCGGCCCCATCGAAACCTAATACATTAATCAATCTTTGGATACTCTCTAGAGGAAACAAAACTGGAGAGCTCTGGATCCATAACATGACTAAACCGGCCCTGAGGCTCATAAATGCACTCACGTGGTAGGATGGGATCCTAATTAGTAGGATCTAAACTCAACCTAGAAGGTCAATGATAGCTCTAAAAAGACAAGGGTGAGTCTTTTAAAGGGGGTCCCTAGCAGGAGAGATCGTACCCTCCAATGGTACACAACCTCCTACACGTCTCCGAAGAGACGGGACGTTTCCATGCAAGGTGGTCATCACATCCACACATGCACTACCTCGACATCCTAGGGTGCGGCCTATGGTAAAGGCTCTCACTGCTCTCAACACTCAAGAATAAACTAAGTGTACAGTGAATGAGTGGGTGCATCCGAAAAACCTAAATGACATCTAAAACAAAAAAGGCACAACTAGTCAGCCGCAAGTATCCAAAACGGTTCACATACAAGTATTCAACGACGTAATTCCTCAAGATCACAGTCGACAACCTCCAAAATGCTCCAAAACATGGATATAGCCCATTACTAGACCTTACGCCTAGTCACTAACTCAGTCGAAGAGCAAACACGAAGCAATAAGTCTCCAATCAAACACACAATCAAGAAAGATAGATCGACCGAGAATAAGGATTTAGAGATAAGGGGATACATGTGTGTACCACATAGACATGCGACAAGCAATCATGCAAAGTGTAGGTATATCATCCATATCTACACATAATCTAAGTAGGAGTATAAGATGAGCAAGGTGAACATATAACGAACCATGAGAAACAAGTGACATAACAAGATTAACAGAAGAATCAATCAATGAAGTCAACCAATTAATACTAATGATACAACAATCAAGCATGTGAAAGTTACAATCAGCAAATCAAAACTCTCAATGTGCTACAAATAATCAAGTATACAAAAAGCACAAAAAGAGGTATTTATCAATTAACTAATCAAAAGCCACATTTTCCCAAATGGGATCGTTTATGACCTCACTGCCTGAGTCAACATTTTGTGGACCTCGTATTTTCGGCTATGATGCTTCCACTTAAAAGGAAAGAAATGCTTTTATTTTTATTTTAAAAAACCATTTAAAACTGGCTTGAGTCAAAGCATTTATTTTAGTTCTTTAGCTTTTAAAACAAAATAAGGAATAAAACCCTTGTGCGCTCCTTATTTGGAAAAGATGTCTCGTTAAAAAATTAAGTCCAAATCGAGGTCGTTACCCATCTAGAAGGTACAGAGTGGTCGAGCACCCATCTAAGCCCGTATAAAAACGATGTATACTAAAGTTTAGGGAACGCGCCAATTAATTAATTATTTATGGATACTGAAAAAAAGAATCATATTACTCAATACATAAAAAAAAAAGGCAAAACTAAATCACAACAATATATATACACGATAAATGGTGAGTGTATCATGTGAATCAATTTATAACAATAAATCATTATTTTATACGTTACAACAATTAAAAAAAATTAATTGTAAAGAATTTATTAATATAAAATTAATATGTACTTATAAAAAGTGTAATTTTATTTCCAAGAAATTTTACTTGCATTTATTTTACAAAAACTTGATTTATTAGAAAAAACAATCTTGCAATAAAATTTTATTAAAAGAAAAAAAGAAAAAAAACCCGATTTATATTCAACAAATAAAATTTTAAAGAATTTTAATTGAAAAACATATTTTAGATTTTATCTCGTAAAACAAACCTTTTTTTGGGTTTGTTGAAAAAAAAGAAAAGAATTGTTACGCTTTTTATTTTAAAAAAATTGTTAAAGTCTTTAGTGTTTATTCATACATACATACATATATATATATATATATATATATATATATATATATATGTATATATATATATATATATATTAATAAACATTACTGGAACTCATAAAAAAAATATTCAAACTGTCATATAAATAAATAAATAAAATGTATCCCAAATTTTCTAAAAAATATATAATTTGATTTGTTTTACAAAAAAAATATTTATTTACCTTTATTGGATAAAGTCTCTACATAAGTTATCAAGAAGTAATGTGAACCTATTTCGAGCCGAGCCGAGCTACCGCAAGCCGTCGAATGCTCGCTCGTTAGAATATCGCTCGAACTCGTTTATTAAGTTAAACGAGCCGAGCCCGAACATCATTTTGAGGCTCATAAGTTAAATGAGCCGAGCTCGAGCACCCTCAAACTCCTACTTCATCACCTCGTAAATGCCCGCGGAATAGCTCGTGGAGCTGGGGCTCAAGTAACTGCACTCGTGAACGTGCTCGCAACCAAGCCTCGTGGAACAGCTCGTGAACATGGAGAAGGCTTGATGCACAAATTTTTCCTACAAACGAACACGATTTAATATTTTAACTTCGAATCCCAATCGCTAATTGAACTTTTATTGTCTTATTTTTTTTTAATTTAGTTGTATGTTGGCTATTTTAGATGAACATTTTCTTTAATTCCCGAACATCATTTTGAGGCTCGTAAGTTAAACGAGTTTCAGCCCGAACACCTCAAACTCAAATTTCAGCTCGTAGTTAGGCTCATCAGCCATATCAGTTTCGCGAATAGGCTTTTGAGCAAGCTCGTTAATCAAGCTCATGAACAAGCTCGTTAACCAGGCTCATTAACCAAGCTCGTGAATAGGCTGGTAAGTTAAACGACCGAGCTCCGAGTAATCGTCAAACCTCTCTGGCCTACAAATTCGTGAACAAAGCTCGTGAACAAGCTCGAGCCTACTCCTTTAAAACCGAGCCGAGCCGAGCCTGCCTAATACTCGACTCGACTCGGCTCGGTTACGCCCCTAAGCCCTATGAAGAACACAATGGAAAAAAGAAAAAAGAAAAAAAAATAGTTGGGGAAATTTTATTTTTATTTCTATTGAGATTTTGGCAATATATGTTATGAAAAAAAAAAGTATAAATGATTTGATTGTTGATTTTATATAAAGAAAAATAATAATCTCTATTTACTTTATTAAAAGAAATATCTTAGTAAAAAATATATTTTAAGAAAATTTAGAAAGGAAATTCATTTTAGATTTTATAAAGATAATGGAGATTTGTTATTTACCTTTTAAGGCTTAGATTTACATGAAAAATAAAAAAATAAAAAAACTTATCCCATTTTATTTAAGAAAGTAACTCAACGATTTATTCATTAATATTGAAAAAAATAACTCCACTAAAATTGGAATGAAACCCAAATGTTCCTTTATGTAAGTAAAATAAATTAAATCTAAAACAAATGATTTTCATTTATAGTTTTCAAAGTCATTTTTTTTCCTGGGACTCTCACAATTTACTTTACATTTTATTCTCACTTATTACTTATTAAAAAAAAAGAAGATATTTCCTATGATTTCCCATTCACTAAAAAAACAAAGAGAAATATTTTCGAAAAATAATAATAATGAATTATTTTATTTATATGAAAAAAAAAAAGAATCGTTGAAAGTATTTGAAAGTGTCATTTAGGTTTAATGCCTATGAAAAAAAAAGAATTATTTTAACCCTATTAGAAATCGTGATGTTCAGATTTTTAAAAGAAATATAATGCCAAATTTTCAATTAGTAAATGATGATGCCTTTTTCAACCGGAACTGGGCTGGAGCGTGTTGGGTCGTTGGGTTGGACCAAGACTGCTGAGGGGCTGGAATCGAAGGATGCTGACCGTTGGGGCTAGGTAGGATTATCGCAATGCCGTTTATAGGATCCAGCGCTGCACTCTCCCCCAAGAAGAACCGTAAGAAAGAAGGGCCATGTAGGGCTTTCGCCCAGGGTCAGCCCGATGCCTAAGTCGATTTCTTTCGGAAAGAGAGATGCTTCTCGATTGCTTAGAAATTAGCGACCTTTGTCGAGCGCCTTGTATTTATAATGGATATTCATTCACCTGACGATGATTAGTGGTTCTTCCTCGAGGATAGGTTTCATGTAATACTTTTAGATTTAGCAATGGATTAGTCAAAGGAGTTTATTCGGGAGTAATCCTCCTTCCTTATCAGTATCCAACTAACGGCTCTCACGCTTTTCCTTCCTTTATAATGCGACCTGACGGACGAACAGGACGCCTTTTTGTGTGGAATATTCTATCTTCTCGTTATTTTGTAAAGATATGGTTTGACTCGGCCGAGTACGGGCCTCCCATTTTTCCAAATCCATGTTTTAGCCTGAATGAACCGCCTCTGCTTGGCTGCTATGGCGACACGGCTCGGGGCACGGTCCTCACCGCTTCATCACACGAGTGCCCACCCGGGCTCAGATCCCTATCACGCCTCACCTCAGGCACGATCGCGGGCAAGTGGGCCGGATTAACTCGCGACGCTTGTTATTTCTGTGTCTCGCTTGAATGTGGATTAATTAACCCGACCGGCCATATCGTGGAAGTAAGTAATGATGGCTCTTCTCGAAGTTTCGCTTGTTTTTCATATACTCCTTTGTTTTCCTTGTTTCGTCGAATTCCTCCAGTTTGACTTCGCTTCATAACTTCCCACTTTCGCCTTTATATTTCGCGTTTTGTATTTCTTTCGCTCGATTTTTCTCCACCGTTTAGTGTTGGTCCTTTCCGCGCTCTCACTCTCGGGCCCGGCGGTCCCCGTCCTGTCTTGTTTCTTTTGATTGATACGACGAGGCTCTAGGGTTCACTGCCTAGATTTCGCTTTTTATATTGTTTGTTTACGCTACGTGGTCCAAATCGTTTCCTTGTGTATCGCTCGATGACTCTTCTCTGTTGATGCCGGTCCCGGCAAAGCCGGGGCGTTCTGCTTGTTTGACTGCTTCGCCTCAACTCGCCCCCGAGGCGCCTCCCTTCCTTGTGTGCAAGGGTAAAAAGGAAGATAAACCCGATCAAATATCCTAAGGGCCTGGACTCAGACTGCTTGCTCTAAGATGTCGAAGGTGGGCCCTAGTAGGCTGGTCCTTCATATGAGTCTACTTTACGAGCGCATTCGCCTCCCGTGTCCGAATATGGTCCCCCTGATGTTCACCTTTACACCGCCTCCGTGCCTGGTATGGTATGCTTTTTGAAGTTGCTTTTAATAACGGCCTTCGCTTTCCTTTGCATCCCTTCATAAAAGAAGTTCTTCATTTCAAACATTCGCCTTCATTGGCTCCCAAATTGTTCGGGGTATTTTAGTTGGTTTATTGGTCTTTTTTAAGGACAGAGGGTTTGGCGCCCCCAATGTAAGGTCTGCCCCTCCATCTTTCAGTCCGACATGGCTACTACAGAGGGTTTTATTTATTTTCCAGAATGCCTGGTCTCCTCTCAGGATCTCTGACCTTCCTTCTTCGCAGACCGGCCATGTGGAAGGACGATTTTCTCGTTAGTGGTTCCAATCGAGCATGACTCTCGCAGACAGTGGATGATACTCGGGTGCCCAGACTCGAGTGCCCCGATAACCTTCGTGAGTGTTTGCATTGATTGGTTTGATTTGTCTAAAGACGATCGTATCACTTGACCCAAGCTTTCCTTATGCTTCCCAGATGCTCTGCCTTTACCCAATGACGGAAGATGCTACAGTGGTCGAGAAGCGTTGGAGGAACGCTTCGCTTCGTTCCTAAGTGCAGTATCGATAAAGCCTTAACATCTTCTAGTTCCTCTAATTTGTCGTCGCAGTTTTCTAATCGTTTGAGGCTCCTACTTTCTACCCTTGAGTTTTTTCCTTGGGCTCCACTCAATGCCACTTAAACAGGAGAGATTTAGTTCATTTGGGGGCGACGTCAAGCCCCTGAGTGAAGAGAAAAGTTGACTCTTCTCAAAGTGACCCAATGCTCCTACTACGTTCAGGTTGGGGTGTGTCTCCTTCTTCCCTGCTCGGGAACTGAGAGGCATCGCCGCCCCGGCCGAGGCTTGGGACACGGGCGCAAGTCCCCTTTCCTGTCCACTGGGGCCGAGCGGTCGTCGCCCGCTTTGACCTTTACCGTCTTCTCCTAAGCCCGCTGCCAAGGCAAAGGGTCTTTCCGTTGCAAATCACCACGCCCGTCGACGTGCTCGCTTGCAACTGCAGAATCCGCTCCGACAATGCCAAGTCACTCCGGGCGGAGCCGAAAAAGAAATCGGCAAAAATCAAATAAAAATCGTGGCTTCTTTGCTCTAGTGCCGAACTGGCAAGAAATGCCGCTTCATCCATTCTCCGTGAGTCCGACATTGGGGATCAAGGAATTGCCGCTGATGAAGCGGCGTTGTCTCTTCGTGGGATTGCTTCGTAAGTCTGTAATTGTGTTTGGTTTCCATGCTTGTTCTGAGGCTCGAACACTTGCAACTGGTCTGACATGCAAGGCCGCCACCCATTTCAGCGGCCCGGCCGATAAGGCCAAACCGTGAAAAACATGTGAAGATCGTCTGATGAGTAAAGCGAAGGTGGCTTTCCTCACTTCCCGAAGGCCGAGCCGCTATGAACAGCGCAAAGATTCGTTCAAGAAATAGAGCTGGCTTGTCTGACGGCACACTTACTCCGCCGTGCTCGTAGAAAATAGAGAGAACGAGGTCCGGAAAGGGGGCCACGAAGGCCGAGGCCGAGTCTCGGAGGTTAGGTGAGCTCCAGGTCAGCGCAGGTGAGCCGTCGAGACTGCGGAGGGGCCGAGATCCGTCTGCACGAGCTTCAAATGGTTGCGGAGGAGCTCATCACTCTCCCGGGCGTGCCGGATCTTCAGTGAGCCATGGCTACCTGGATTCAGCGCCAAAGAAAACAACTCGGGAATTGCTGCTCGCGAGGCTTCGTGAGGCAAGGTGTTTGCTGAGATCGGCCGTCGTGAGTCTCAAGTCAGAATTTATCAAGATCTACCGAGCTACGAATGTATGTATTACAGATCTTCACCAACAGTCAAACATGCTGCTCTATGACGAGGTTATCAAACAATCAGAGATCAAGCCGGTGCCTGCAATACTTCGGGTGGCTCGCTTCAACTAAGGCCAGACAGCGCATCGCATCTAGATTTCTCAATTTTGACCTCCCAAGTGACGAGGAGGCGGAGGGGTCTTCCGATACGAATTATTCTCAGGAGCCTGCTACCCCTACTAAGATCCCTTCTCATTCTTCATCGCCCGATGCCCAAATTCCCCGACTCATTTATGCTTTCCCCCGAGCGTCGACCTCCCCTTTTGTCGAGCCCGGGCCCGACACTGCGGTAGCCTTCCTTCAATAAATACTCATTTTTGAAACTCAGGTTCTAAATTGAGATATCTTTATTCTTTTTCCCGAATCGCGGTAACCCGGATTCAAGGTCTCAAAGAATTTAATCGTGACAAATTTTATGCATCATCCCGCTTTCAATCGGGTTTCGTTCCCAATTTATGGTCGAGGCGGAGCTGCTTGATTGGCCTGCGGGCCTTGCCGTCTGATCGGGCGGTGTTACCTGTTTTCGCGCCGAGGCTTCGCCAATGCTTGGAGGCGAGCGGCTTCATCTCGGGCCGCTACGGAGGCTCGCCGAGCGTGGGCCGAAAGTAGAGCCGCTGAAGAGCTCACATGTAAATAAGAGGAAGGAGTCCGACCGCTGGAGTCCAAGAAGCGGCTCGTCATCGAATGCGTAGGGGTCGCCCATCTAAGCCGGTGGACGACGCCTCGCCAACATGAATTGCACGGGCGAGCCTGGCCGCCTGCAGCAAATAAGGGCTCGCCACTGCGGAATGCAGCCGCCGCCCATCCGAAGCAGCTGATGAGCCTCGCCAATAGCGAATTTGCACGAAGGAGCCCGTCGTCGAGTGCAATGGGCGGCTCGCCATCGTGAATGCAGAAGGGCTCGCTCCATCTGAGTGGAAGAATGAGCCTCGTCGATATGAATGGTACGATGGAGCCCGCTCGTTCGGGAGGCAAATGGCGCTCAATGTGAATGCAGGGCTCGGGCTCCATCTCGAAGTTGAGGGATTGAGCCTCGCTGCTATCAATCTGCACGGGGCGGGCCTGGGCCTGGTCTGAGTGCAGCCAAGGGCTCGGCAAAGTGAATAAGTGAGGCTCGCCCATCTGAGTCGAGGGACGGTAGCCTCGCAATATGAATTGCGGATGTAAGGAGCCCGTCTGCCTCGAGAGCAAATGCGGCTCTAAGAAAGTGAATAAGTAGGCTCGCTCCATCTGAAGCCAGGGAGAGTCTCGCCAATAAGGAATTGCACGAAGGAGCCCGCTCGTTGGGAGGCAAATGGGCGACTCGACAGTGAATAGTAGGGCTCAGCCCATCCGAAGCCGAGGATGAGCCTCACACATCAATTGCATTTAAGGAGCCCACCTGCCCGAGTGCGCCGGGCGGGCTCGCCAATGTGAATAGTAGGCTCGCTCCATTCGAGCTGGTGGACAGCCTCGCCAATATCATCAGACAAGGAGCCCGCCCGTCTCGAGGCAAACAAGGGCTCTTCAAAGTGAATAAGTAGGGCTCGCCCATTGAGTCGTGACGAGCCTCGCATTATGAATTGCACGGCGAGCCCGCCCGGTCTGAGTGCGCCAAGGGCCCGCTGAATGCGTAGGCTCGCCCATCCGAAGCCGGTGGGACGAGCCGCCAATATGAATTGCACGGGCCGAGCCCATCGCCTGAGTGCAGCGGGGCGGCTCGGCTAAAGTGAATAGTAGGCCGCCCATTCGAAAGCCGAGGATGAGTGCCTCGCCAATATCACTCGTACGAAGGAGCTCGTCTCGTCTGAGTGCAGCCAAGGGCTCAATGTGAAGGCAGGGGCTCGCCCATTTGAGTCGGTGGATGAAGCCCTGGCTAATATGAATTGGATGGTTGAGCCCAGTCTGGCTCGAGGCCGGGCGGTTTGCCAGTGAATAGCAGGGCTCGCCCATCTCGAAGCCGGGATGAGCCTCGCTAATAAGGAATTGCACGCAAGGAGCCCGCCCGTCTGAGGCCAAGGGCTCGCCACTGAATAGTAGCGGCCGCCCATTCGAAAGTGGAAGAATGAGCCGCCGATATTAATATACCGGCTGGAGCCCGCTCTGGTTCGAGTGTACAAGGGCTCGCTAATGTGAATAAAGTAGGGCTCGCCCATCCGAAGCCGAGGGACAGCCTCGCCAATATCACTGCACGGCGCCCGCCCGTCGAGTGCGCCGGGCGGTTTCGGCAGTGAATAAGTAGGGCTCGCCCATCCGAAGCCGAGGGACAGCCTCGCTGGCCGCGAATCAGACGGGCGAGCCCGGTCTGGTTCGAGTGCAAATAAGGCTCTAAGAAAGTGAATAGTAAAATGCCCATCTGAAGCTGAGGGACGGCCTCGCCAATATGAATTGCATTTGCGAGCCCGCCTGTCTTGAAAATGGCGGTTCTGGGCAGTGAAGGCAGGGCTTCGTCTCCATTCGGAATAGGATGAGCTCGCAATATGAACAGACGGGCGAGCCCATCGGCTCGAGTGCAAATAAGGGCTTTGCTAAAGTGAATAGTGGGGTTTCGCGCCAGGGTTTTCGCGCGTTTGCCGCATCGGCGACAGAAATTTCGAGTTTGCCTGGATTTCTGGTGGCAGAGCGCTCGTGGTAGAAAGTAGAGTTTCGCTGTGTTGCAACGTACCGCGCTGTGGGCCTCGTAGCTGCTTCAAGCTGAAAGCGCGATGTAGCCCGAGCCGGTTCGGATTTCGAGGCTGCGGGTTCGTGCAAAGTAAGGAGTTTCGCTAAAGCGAAAGAACCGGGTTTCCCGACATCAGGGGCTCGGGGCGGCGTTTCTGCCGAAAGCGCGGCGTACTGAAGCCGGTCTGATTTCGAGGCAACAAGGCTCGTGGCAGAAGGTAGGAGTCGCCAAAGTGAGCAATCGGGCTCCCGGCGCTGCGGGCTCGTGGCGTTTCGCCGAGAGCGACAGCTCGAAATGGTTCGACTCGAGGCAACGTGGGCTCGTGCGCAGTGTAGGAGCTCGCCAAAGCGGAGCAATCGCTCCCGGGCGGTGGCTCGCGGGCGTTTGCCGAAAGCATATGTAAATGAGCCGGTTCCGATTTCGAGGCGCCAAGCCAGGCGCAGTGTAGGAGCTCGCCAAAGTGAGCCGACACGCATGCGGATTTCGCAGCGGCGGCTTTGGCGAATCGAATCCGCCGCATGATTTTCGTATGTGAAGAGCGGTGAATCAAACGCCGCATGTTCTTCTCTCGAAAAGGGGGCAAACCACATTAATGCCGATTTATGGGAGAACTGAACGACATGAATTTTCGAGCGCTTGACTCCTTTATAAATGTGGTGGCTCATGCCTGCATCTTATGCTTCGAGACTCGTTTCACAGCCGGGTGGATGGTAGTCTGGCCGGGATGGATGCTCGACTGCTCACGCTCTCTCTCGCCGGAGTTCCTCTCGACGCCTGGGATCACCCTTCCGGTCTCTCATGCGCTGAGTCAAGGTTTTCCTAGTCTCCCTTACGGAGTCATGTCGGTTCCCTACCAGTGGAACTGCTCGAGGGGGCTGCGCATCCTCGCTGCCGCACTCAAGCTTTTCTTTTATCTTCTTCCTCCCTCCTTTCTACCTCTTCTTCCTTTTCTTTCTCCCCTCTCTTTCTTCTTCCACAAATTTTCTCATCCATTCTTTTCCTTTTTCTTTCTCCTTCTTTCTTCTTCCACAGCCTTTCATCCGCTCTTTTCCCTTTTTCCTGGTCTTTTCCTTTGCTCCATCTTTTTCCCTCTTTCTTTCTCCTCATCACACCCCTCTTTTCTTTTATTCCTGCCTTTCCTTTCGGCTCAAGGCGTAATCTGCCAGGACTGAGTGCTTTTCGAGATGCAATCAAGGACACCACCGATCAACTCTAATATGATTCATTTGGAATAAAAGAGAGACTTTATTTCCTATGACTTTTCATCAGGTATGTTTCTTTATATATCCCATCGTTAAGATACTAATTACCCAGGCGCCTCATCACATAAGAATCGATAAGGTTTTATTACAAACCTAAGGCTTCATCGTAAAAACGTCAGGTGCTCCGCCCATGTATGTTGTGAAGATTTTTCCTCCTCTCGCTCGAGCTCATAATCACCGGGTCTCGACGACGTTATTATGTAAGGACCTTCCGGGGCCGCAGTTTCGCTCAAGCGCGCCGATTCTTCTCGCCAGGCGTGTTTCTTTAAGACCAAATCTGCAAGATGTAACTTCTCCGGCTCGACCGTCAGAGTGCACCGGTCGCCTTCCTTTGATACTCTTCGTGCGCCTCGTTGAACTCCGTTTCACATTTTTCTCATCCAGAGTTCCAAGCCCGACGCAGTGGCCTCGTCATTTTGTTCCTCCGATGCAACTCGACTCTAGAGATTTTATCTCCAACCTCAACATGGGCTATCGTCGTGCCAAAGGCTGTAAATTCCGGGTCTCCCGAGTCGCTAACTTCCTCGTGTCGTCCCGTAGCTCCATAAGACTTCTGGAGGTATTCTACCCAACTTCCTTTAAGATCTTCTACTGGGTCTTGCTGCGCCTTTGGGCGGTCTCCCGATAGACTCAAATTTCATCCGCTTGATCGCGGTGTGCTGACAAGTAATAATTTTAATTCCAGCTCTGCACAAAATCCCCGAATTTCGTGTTTGCCGAACCTGCTTTTCCATTATCCGATACTTCCTCAGGGCTCTCGGGGATACCGAACTCGCATATGATGGCTCGCCACACAAAAGTCAAGGTGATCTTCGTTTCGTAATCGTGGCTAAGGGCTCCCGCCGCCACTTGGTGAAATAATCTATCAGCGACGACATAAATTTACATCGCTCGCCAATGGGCAAAGGCCCTAATATGTCCAACCCCATCACGAAGCGGCCGTGGGCCGGTGATCGATGTTAGGGCTCACTGAGGCGTGATATTTCATGCAGTTCCCGCAGATCAGATCTTTCGACCAGGCTCTGGCCCCATCTTTGGCATCGCAGCCAACAAGATTTCGCCCTCAAAACTTTCCCGCTAACGCTCGAGCTCCGATATGATTCAGATATACCTTCTCGTACTCCCTAAGATACTCGTTGTCTTCTCCCGCCATGCATTTCCCTGCAGCGTAAAGAAATCAAAGGCTACTCCTCGTGATCGCAACCGAAGACCTTACTCTATCTTGTACCATTCTTTCTGGCCTGCCCCATGTGGTTTCTCATTATTAATATAATCCCAAATAGGTCCATCCAGCTTCTAAGACTGATCCTATCGCTACCACCATGTCAGAAGGGTCGATAAAGAGGCTCATAGTATTCGACAAACGCCGACCAGCCCGAGATCTTCGCAAGGCCGTGGCTGGCTTTCGCGGCGTCACGTATTCTCTGCCTGGGACGCATTTCGACCAACCAATACAAACTTTGAAGAATCACTGACCTTTTTGTAGATATAACCATCGCCTCACTCGCTCGTATGTATCTTCGACCGCTCGACCACCAATGAGTCACCGTGGACCCTACCGGGCCGACTTAATGAGTGGGGCGAGGTCGAGGCCCCGCTATGACGCCCATACTCGCCGTTTGTCGAAGCATGGAACCCAAACTGAGCAGATTCAATGTCTATCCTTCGTGAGGTGAGGATTAAGCCCGCTCCGCGCTCCCGTGCGTGCCGAGGCTCCATCTACGCAGAGTTTCCATAATGAGTCGCCCTCGTCGGTGTGGGCTCAAAGAAGCTCCTATCGGGGCCGAATTCCATGACGAAGCCTGGCCAGACCTCGTCCCTTTATAAAGAAGCCGGGCCAGACTCGATGTCGAACTCGCTTAGCTCTACGCCCACTTCATCAACATTCCCGAGACTCTCTCGTTTGTGTAATAATTCGCTTCATCAGTACCTCGCTGTGACTTCTACGGTGAGCCTGAACAGACGAGCTCCGGTCGCACGCCACCAAGGCGATCAACTTTTTCCATTCTGCACTCTCTCCTCCGCTTCTCTCAAGGCTCGATCAAGCAGATAAACTGGTGTCGGATCATTTTCGTTTCGACGAGCATCAGACCGTTGAAAATCTTATAATGACTAAGACAGGCGGAGGAGTCTTCTTCAACCCGGACTACTTTAGAATGGAGGAGAACTCAGTATGTTTTAATGTCGTGAATGCTTCTTTCACATTTTTCGTCTCCACTAAAAGGCTTTTCTTTAACTCGAAGAAATCGCATTTATCACTCAAGCCTCGATACGAAACTACTTAAAGCCGCAACCCTTTCCCGCTGCCCGATTGGACTTCATTCCTCGCAGCGACGCAAAGACAAGCGAGCAATGCTTTTATTTTGTCCGATTCGCCAATTCCCCGGTTAACTATGAAACCCGTAAATTTTCCTACGATTACATCGAAGGCGCATTTGCCAGCCCGCCATGTTATAATTCCTCAGATCCGAATGCCCCGTAGAGACGGGTGATACGGAGATTCGACTTAGTGGATCCCACCAACACGCCGTCTATGTATACCCATCAAGGTAACCAATCGCTTTTGGAACATCCTGTCACACTGGGGCCTCCCAGAGGTCGCTTCTCAGATTCTTCGAGTCCAAACCAAGATTACCCGACAATGCGAAGTTCAGGTCGCGATGAACTAAGTCTTTCCCCGGCCAACGGTCCATGCCGATTTGGCTGTACTCCTAAAATGCATCCATAAATCGGAAGTGCTCGGCTCGCGCGCGCCCACGATGAGGTCGACTCTCTGGGTAGGAAGCCGCCCTTCGCATGCTTTGCTTATGTCGCTGAAGCCGACGCAGTAGTCGCCACTGTCAGCCGGGGCTTTCTCGACGAGTACAACGTTAGCTAGCCACTCCTGCAGCCTCTACTCTCTTATCGCTCCCGCCGAAGAGTTTACCGACTTCCTCGTTGATAGCTTGTCTTCCTGCGCGAAACTCCCCGCTATTTAACCTATTCATGAGGCTGCGTTCGGCCTTTATGGATGATTACTGGGTAGGTCGATCTCCACGCCCGCCCTCGCGTCCATAAAACGCTTTCATTCGCCTCCCGCAACCGAAAGTGAGGAGGCCTTCGGTGATCCTCGTAGTTCGACAATGTAGGCTAGATGCCCGTCATTATCCACAAGATGCGTTCTAGTTCCTCCGAGGGTTCTGCCCGTGAGCACCTCGTCACAAGATATCAAGCTCGCTTCTACGCTCACGTAGTCGATCGCTTTTTGTTTCATGGAGGTCGTAACACTCGCCACCCGCCGATTTCGACCGTCCCGACTCCATCTAATCGTCGAATTTGATTATCATGTGATACGCCGAGGGGATGGCTTTATCATATTGCGGGAGGTCTCCGCTTAGCATCATATTATAGTCAGACCGGGCGCCCACTATAAGGAACCTCGTCATTGCCGCTGCCTCGCAGGGGTTCTCCTGTGGTCGCTTAATTCGCCGAATCGAGCCCAACTGCAGTACCTTCCCTCTCCGAAAATCCCCGCAGATGTGTGTTGACGGGTTCTAGCTTTTCTCTTCCAATACCCATCTTCACGGCTACCACGCCGAAGATGATGTCACCCGAACTCCCATTATCAATTAAAACCCTGAACTGTGGTGTCACACATCACATGGACCACCACGGTCACATGGGTGTATCGGCACCCTTCTGTGATCCGAAATGTGAGAACGTGATGGTAGTGCCGATTCGCGCAATTTAGATACCGGCTGTATTTCCCATGTTCGCCGATCTTATGCCCGTAGGCTTTTCGGTACCGAACTAGATTCCTCCTCCTCCAAAGAATCCTCCCGAGATCACATGGATTTCCTCCCAGGTCAGCAGGCCGAACGCTTGCCTCACGAGATGGCTCGAGTCGGCCTGCCATGGCTCCTAGCCCGACTCTGGGTTTGATTCAGCTTCGTCTCCCTGAGATATGAAACGCCAAGATATCTGTCAGACAAATATTCTATTTCTCTTCTAATAGATAATAGCTTGTCCGTACATGTCCATAGTCCCCTGTGGAACTCGCACTTCGTGTTATCCTCGTCGCGGATCCGATTTTATCCGCGCCTACCATCTCAGAATCGCCGTTCGCACCTCACGCAGACTCAGGATACCGGTACGTTAGTGGAGTGAAGCTGCCAGACGTAATGCTCGCTTCGCCCTTCACTAGCAGCTCTGACGGCCTCCGAGACTCCCCGCTTTAGGATCGTCCCCGTGCTCCCAGATTTCCTCCGGTCGCCTGCCTCGGCCCGCCCGTCGTCTCGGGTCTGTCGTCCCTTTTTCGCGGCGAGGAGCCTTCTTGATACGGAGGGCCTCCTCGCCGCTTTTATGTACTTTTCGCTGCCAGGACTCTACTACGTTAGCTCGGGAGGTTCTTTCAGATAACACGTCCTTTTGATCGCAGTCTAACCCCGCGATGAAAGCCGTGGATTCGCGAATTTTTCGTCAGTACGCCTATCTTCGTGGACTCTACCAATCTTGTGACATATGATTTTTCAAACTTTCCCCAAGATCCTCGTTGATGGTCGACAGATGGTGCTGGCCAGACATCCCCAGTCTGGCGAAGGAGACGAATCTGAATGGGCCTACCCTCAATGACGAGATACGTGCGGGGAATTCTATCAACCAGCCAAAGCCGGCCCTCAGCGTAGCCGCGAAGCCCTGCACCCCTGACCTGGTCCCGAGCACCCATGCGCCCCATCCGATTTTGTAAGTATTTCGAGGTGATCGACGGATCGGGCTGATTCCATCGAATGTTTCTACCCGAGGCATTCTCACCTCACAAGGAAAGAAGACTGACCACAGGAAGGGAGATTCTGCTTCGGCTGCACTGCTGCATTCCATAGTATCCGGGCTTCGCCTTCACCACTTCCTTCACGCCGATGAGCTCTTTGCCAAGGCTTTTCAACCTCGTCCACGACCGCTCTCGCTTCTAGCCGAGGGTGATTCGCGCTCGTCCACGAGCCGCCCCGAGCATAGCTCTCGTTTCCCTCACCGGGCCAACTAGCGTCCATGCCCCCGGTCACTCAGACTCGCCTCCGCTCGATGCCTCTGGGAATGTCGCGACCAAGTGGTTCTTCACGGGAGGAGGCTGGTGGCCTTCCGGTTTGCCGTGGTCTCCCCGCCGATGTCAGGACCGCCGGTAAGCTGCTCCACTCTTACCACCAGACGGTCGACGAGGCGGTCGCCCACTTCGCTTATATCGCTTGCATCAAGCTTCCACCGGCCCCAAGGGGTCCGCCGCTTCATATCACCGGGTGGATTCCGCGGCCCCTGCGGATTAGTGTTACCTATGCTTCAGGTTCTTGTTACCACAAGAATCGACTAATCATTTATGTTTACGGCTGTGAATCGCCGTTCTGGGCCGCATCCGCGCTAACCGATGATGCCTTTTCAACCGGAATCGGCCGAGCGTGCTGGGTCAGTTGGCTGACTAAGATCACGAGGGTCGAATCAAGGATGCCGACCGCTCGCTAGGGGCAGATTCCCAATGCCGGTTTATAGATCCGGGCGCGTGACTCTCCGCAAGAAGAACCGTAATAAGAAGTGGTTCCATGGTGCTTCGCCCGCGGCCGCTCCGATGCCTAAGTCAGATTCTGTCTGAGAGAAGAGAGGATGCCTCGATTGTTTAGAATTAGCGTACCTTTAGCGCCGAGCTACCAGTATTTATAATGGATATTCATCCACCTTGACGATGATTGTGGGTTCTTCCCTTTTCGTGGAGGATAGGTTTCTCACAGAATAAATTTCTTGGGATTTAAAGAACGGATTAGGTCAAAGTAGTTTATTCAGTAATCCTCCTTCCTTATCGGGGTATCCAACCAATCCGCCTCCGTTGCTTTCTTTTCCTTCCCTTTATAATAGATTCTGATCGGGACGAACATGACGTCTTTTGGCTGAATATCTATCTTCTCGTTATTTGTAAAGATATGGTTTGACTGGTCGTAGTACGGGCCTCTATTTTTCCAAATCCATGTTTCGCCTAATGAGCCTGGCCTCCGCTTCAGTCGCTATGTAAGGACACGGCCGTGGTACCTGGGCCCTCATCGCTTCTTTTCGGGTCAGGAATGAAATTCCTAGCCCAACCAGATTCTATCAAGAAATATATAGATATACATATTTTAAGATTGTGTCTATCATTTATTTAGAAAAAAGCAAAATACTAAATCTTTACAAGAATGGTCCATCTAATTATTATTACAAAAAAAAAAAAATTGATTAATCATTGAGAAAAATATTATTAGAGAAACTTGAATGCAAAAAATAACATTATTTATTTATCAACTTCAACAACAACATATTTAAGAAAAAAAAAGTAAGTAACAAAATCAAAATGATAAACAAACTAGATTATATAACTCTATTAGCCAATTTATAAGAAACTCACTGACAAAGCAAAAATTAAGGAAAAAGAGGCATATATATATATATATCAAAACATGTCAAATAGTGTATACAAGAATAAATAATCAAAATAAGAGAGGAGTAAGGATGATTTAAACGGAGCCTGTAATAGTTGTTCCTTTACATATCATATCAAATTGAGCTTCCAATATACATCTCAATGGAAACTAGCCAAAAAAAAAAAAAAAAAACATCAAAATCCCTCTCCCTTTTCTGTCGACCAACCCCTGCTCTCAAAAACTGCTACCATCATCCTACCCACTCAACTGCTCCCATTTTGACTTTCGAGCTCCCATTATGACTCATCAAGCCATACAAAACAAAAAAAAAAATCCCAAGCCGCAATAAAAGAAGGAAGCAAGAACAACAAACTCGAATAAACTAAAAAATAAAATTAAAAAAAAACCCAATACATATTTGATTTAAATCAAAACCCATATAAATAAATTAATATTAATTATCCAAATCAACCAAAAACATAGCTCAATCTATTCTAACTGGGCAAATGATAACCTGATTGAACAAAGGGGCACCCAAAACATAAAACAAAACCCAATAAAAGGAAATCTAATACTGGAAAAAAAAAAAAAAAACTCATCTTGAAAACCCTATGATAAAAAATGTTGATGGCAAAATCGAACGGCGATGATGTCCGGGAAGCATAGCAGACATGGTAATGTAGTGATGGAGATAGGACAGAAGACTAATAGAAATAGGTAGCCGAAATGGAAAATGAGGGAAAACTAAGGAAAGAAAAAAATAACATAAAATGAAAAGGAAAGAGGGAAGAAAATAAGGAAAAAAAAAACGAAGAAAGAAGAGGAAAATAATAATAATTTGAAGAGGAAGATGAGATCGAGGTAAAGGTCTTGAGTGAAAGAAGTAACAAGAAGTAAATTGAAGAGAATAATGAAGAAAATAAGAGAAGCCAGAAACGAGAGGAAGATCCAGGGGAGATGAAGGGGGCGATCGCTTTTGGGAGAGAGTATGAGAACATTGTAAGAGTTTTAGGTTTTCTTGAAAATGAATGGTGGGGATTATGGGTACCTTAGGCCCAGGCCCAATCCCCATAGCAGGCCAAAGTGGTCCAAGGGTCTCGAAGGAAAAAGGCCCAGGCCCCGGCTGCCCCACGAGTGCCAGACCGACCCTTCGTCCGGATATCTCAAGGGAGTGAGCCTAGAGATTGTAGCCCTACCACGGATGTCAAAGAATGCTCGCCTCCGCACCGGGGGATATCAGCCCTGACGACTGCTTATCTCTCGCAGGCATACTTTCCCCGAAGCCAAGCAATCCTCCCCGCAAAGTCACAACCGAAGCTTTATATCTTACAAAACAATCTATTTATGAATCGATTGGCCGCCTCCGGCGAAATGTGAGGTATTCCCCAATATCATCCCTATCCGAAAGCGCTATACACAAGGGAAACAAACTCTTCCGCAATAAGAGCCAACCTCCTACCTTTAAGGAAGAATCGCCCAATTTAAAAGTCGATCTCCTATCTCCCTTCCATAAAAGGGAAACGACTAGACCCGTAAAAGGTACGTGATTCCCAATCGAAGAACACTTTTTTGACTCTCGTTTTCCCAAAAGAGGCTAACTTTGCTATCGGAGGGGCGACTTATCACCCTGCCGTCTCAGGTTACTACAGTCATTACTAATCGGTGAATGTCACAACGATCCGCGGGTCTTAATCTGCGACTACACCGGGCGCCGCTCGTGGGAAACGCCGAGCAAAAAGTCGCAGCGCAGACGCTTGAAGCCAGTACATCCGCCCCGCAACCCCGACCGCAAAGCCTCGCTATTCCCAAACATCCCGCAGACCGTCTAATTCATCACCATGACTAGCAATCCCGCCGAACCTAGCCTCCCCACACCATTCCTCCTCGCGCCAAGAATTGTAGGCAAGACAAGATTAGCAGTGCCAGTAGGGCCGACCGCTACTACGTGCGAATCGCTTGTGGAAGAAACGAGCGCCCATAACCCACCGAAGCACGGCCGAACGATCACGAGAGCCTCCTCACCCCTTTCCTCCTTCCCGTCCCGGCAAGGGCAAAAAGGCGTTTAAGACCGATGATATCGACTCCCGCCAGATGATGAGTTATCATCCTAAGAAGCTTCTTCTCCCGCTGGGCCGCTCACCATCCCCGAACGCTCACTAAGCCCACTCCAAGAAAAGGCAAAATTGCTACCAAATGGCCCATCACCGTCGCAAGGCATCGGACACTGAGGCAACCCAGCAAAGACCAACAACCGCCCATGCCCACTCAACAATATGTACCCGATCTAACCGGGACTCCGCCAAGGCCGCCTACCATATACCCACCTTTCGTCGCCCTCAAATCGAGCATCCCACCGTCCGGGACCGCATGCTTTCCACCCCTGACGCATATTTTAGATTACGATCCCCCTGCGGGCTCTTCCATACCAATCTTCGCCATGTACGACGACTCCTCCGACCATATGATCATATATCAGATTATAATCAGCAATGATCCTAATACAAGACGACGATCGCTTCAGAAGGTAGCTCCCAAATTCACCAAGGGCCCAGCTGGGCATGGTTCCACAAGCTCCCTAATGGATCAATAAATATGCTCGCGAACTATGGGTCAGTTGCCTCCCAATATCTGGGCCTATCGACAAAAAGGAACATCGCCCCTCCAATCCATCCTTAAACTAGGAAGAAGAGTCCATCCGAGACTTACCGCAGATTCGAAAGTGTGCCGCTCGCCAGATAGATATATACAAAGATGGGATACCGTTTCTACAGACTCGTACAGCTGGGGCCTAATTCACCCCCTTCTTTCGGGGCCTCTATCACTGATCCTCAAGAACTATAGAAGAATTGTACCGTCGTGCGGATAAATTCTCTACCCTAGAGGATAACATCCGGGCCGCTTCGCAAACAAAGCATGATAACAAATTTAATAATAAGTCACTTCCAAGGGCCCATCTCGAAAGCGTAAAGGCTACCGCTAAGTAAGAACCAAAACACTCACGCAATCGCAGAAAAAGACTCCCCCCCTGCCCATTGCTCAACATCACCTATGATCGACTTCTGCCCCTCATCTGGGACCTCCCCGACTTTAAATGGCCCCCACCAATGAGGGCCTGGCCCGCACTAACGCACAGGTCCCCACGCGACTACCATAGGGATCATGGCCATGAAACCAATCACTGTCCGAGCCTCAAGTTCCCGATAGAGAAGCTTATTCGAGCTACCCACCTCGCACGCACTTAAGGAGCTAACTCCAGCGAGGTACCGTCCCATTAACCTGATACAGACGCTGGTCAAAATCGAACTGCTCCGCAGAGCTCCTACGATCATCAACTTCATACCTGGGGGACCAAATTGACACCAATACCAACTAAGAGATCACGAGAAGAACGCTTACTGACAACCCGCTAGAGCCCGAATAAACGCCATCGCGATCATGAGACGCCCCACCGCTGCTGGATCGCCCTATATCCTTTCCTCCCCATTAACCCTACACTGCCATCACACCACACATGACGACTTCAGATTAACCGCATGCATTAATGGCTTTGATGTGCACATGTGGTCCTCGTCGATCCAGTAAAGGCCGATCCGCTCCATATCCCAAATTTTTAAGCAAACAGAGTTTCAATCAATCAACCCACTCCCTGCCAGATTACGCCGTTTCAAATTCGGGCTACCATCATAATTGTGAGACATCACCTTTCCCCGTCAAGGTGTCCAAGAGAACCCGCCAAAGTACTCATTCTCTGTAGAGAAGATTTCGGGGCCTTAAAATTATTTTGGGCCGAGCTCGCTGCATACGAAAGTTGTGCCTTCCACATATCACCAGACCGAGTATGGACAAGTCAATTCCGTGGAAGCCAACGCCACCCGCAGTTGTTATCGTACCTTCTACAAGAACGCGCCGCACCGCTCCGGGGGGGAACCACCCGAGAACCAACCTTACAATAGCACACAACCAACCGCCCGGCCGTCGCGGATGAAAGGAAACCGTCAGTCGTGGATCCTTAGAAACCGGGATCTCGACCTGGCCTGACATATACATCTATATTAGCACCTCTCCAAGGGAAGAGAAAGCCCAGCTTATGCTAAGTCATACACCATCAGATGTGTTCGCCTCGACCATGCGACATGCCTGGATCGCCTGGTCACGCCTCACACTAAATTAATGCCGCTCTCCGCCGTCGATCGTGACAAAAAGTGAGACGCTTCCACTCGATCACACTGCTATCCGTGATCGAGGTCGATAACCTTCAGATAATGGATTCATCGTGATTTGAAATACCGAGCTACCGCCAACGAAGGTGGTTCCAAAAAGTGGAACAAGTGGAGTATAAAAGGACTACACGAATCTTTAACGACGCCGTCCCAAAGATAGCTTCCCCGCCCGCGATGCATCGACGCGGATGCCTCAAATGGGCATGACACGTTATCCTTCGACGCTTTCTCCGATATCACTAATCCCACGACTTTGATGCAGAAAAGACATCCTTCATCACGCCTACGATCAGACAATAATGTGATGCCCTTCCTTGACAAGAATGCAAGGGCCACTAGACAGAGGTCGGGTGACGAAAAATGTTCCGCCCTACCAGCTAGCACCATGGAGGTTTATATCATGATATGTCAGGAAATCCAACAATGCTCTGATTCACATGTCACTCATCTTCAGCAGGCCTTCGACCTCCTCCGAGAATATGACATGAAGCTTAACCCACTAAAATGCACATTCTGGGGTCAAGGCTCGCAAGAAATCTTCTCGGGCTTTTACAGACACAAAGAGGAATGTATAAATCCCTGCGCCTAAATGCCATCTTGCAATCGGGCCACCTAATTCTAAGAAAGAGATCCAACGACCGACCTGGGCCGGGCTAGGCAACCCGGCGCTTTATCTCCCGTCACCACCCGCTGAAACCCATTTTCACTCACCCCGAGGGAGCTAGCCGGCCGAAAGGGACGAGAATGCTAATTAAGAATTAGCAGCGATCAAACAATATCTTACAAAACCCCCAATTCTTATGAGCCTGTGGCACGAGACACGCCTATCTTTACCGCAGCCTTAAATCGGGCTGCTAAGGCTACCTTATTTAAAGAGTGCAGGATACAAAATCGCGCCAAGATTCTTTGTTAGAAAACCCTAACTAGTGTCGAAACTGTGCACACCCACCTTGAAAGCCGCTGCCTCGGGACAAGAGCCGTATTCGCCCTATTTCAGCTCCACCCGCCATGTGTTTCATCGACCTTCCGTCCAGCACTATACATAAGCCTGACTGTTTCGACGAATGATTCATGGGCACCGGAGCCAAGAGAATACGGGATACGCATGCCGAGGCTTTCAAGAAGGGGCAGTTCGCCGATTTCCTTACGTATCCCACAACCCAATACACGCGAACAATGAGGCTTGCGGACCCTCTCAAGGCTGGGATGGGGCCTCCGCACAATCGGGAGCCAGACGGCTTACGCTAACCTCCCGGAGGAGAAAGTGATCAACAGCAGCCACGTGCTTCGTGCTCCAACAATGAGTCCAGCACGGCCTTGATCGCCGGAGTTGAACTCGCCCTCAGGGTGTTAATAGCCTCCTAATCCACAGCGACTCGCAACTAGTTGTGGGACATAAAGCACGTGACCAACCAGAACCCGAATGGCAAAATATGCTTCCTTGGCTAAGCAAAAATAGAGTACCCTCTCGGCATGGAAGCTGGAACATGTCCCCAGAAACCATAATGAGAAGGTCGATGCCTTAGTCATTGCCTCCGCTTCCCTCACCAGTGTTATAGGGAATCAATATATCTCCGAACACTGCCAATCGTCACATATCTTGAGACAATGAGGTCGATAAGAGGTCACCCCATCCCTTGACATTTACATAGCAACGAAGCACCAAGGAGATGTGAATGAGGTACACAAAATTCAGTTCAAAATCATTGCCTCTTAGACAAAATGACAAATTGTATAAGCGATCCTCGGCGAATTATATACTTGAAAATGCTTGACTCCTCGAACAAAAGCCACACGGTCACCGAAGGTTACATGAACAAGGCTTCAAACCACCGGGAGGGAAGGGACATTAGCACAATCGAGTTCACTCGTGGATATCACAACTTGAAATCGGGATGTCGCCGACTATGCCGAAATGCAGACCCCCCGCCAAATAATGCCTCCTATGTTGAGATCTCCCACGCAAGAGTTGGATCAGCTCTAGTCCAATGGCCATTCACGCTGGGAATTGATAATGGGCCCACTCCCACGTCAAGACAATAAAAAGCTCCTTCACAATGGCTCGCCACCCACTACCGCCAAGAATTGGACAGAGGCCCAAGCTTCTTTGCATCTATCAAAGATGAGGACGTCACCCGTTCATATCCGGAAGAATGTCACGGCTCAGATCAGGTGACAATCAGACGATAATGGCCACACTGACAAATGGGTATAGTCAGAGAGATCAAAAAAAAAAAAAAAAAAAAAAAAAAACACAGAACTGAAGAAAACATAAAAATCTATACCCACCCCTGCACTCCAAAGTAATGTCGCCGTCAAGCCCAGACCCCAGACCACCAAAAGCTGCTAGACTCCGCCAGCGGGAATGGTGAAGAACTACCATGGTGCTCGCCCACAGGACCACGTCGTGTCAAACTTGGGCTTCCTCCCTTCGTGATTCACCCCATGGAATGCAGTTTATCCCTACTGAAATCGGTTTGCCTACCGTCTGGGCATCAACGCCCGAATCAACCAATGAAGAATCCATGTAATTCCAGAGTTAGAGACAGCTATGAGCCATGGAAGTGTACAACCGAGTGGCATCCTATCAACGCCGCTTGGCGAACTTTTATAATAAACGGGTAAGGCCCCGAGTGTTCCAAAACAAAGGACCTGGTTTTCATGGAAAGTTTTGAGAATACGATGCACTTACCACAGAAAATTCAACTTAATTAGCGCCCATTCATAGTCGCTAACACAACCCGTCCTATGCTATAGATACAATTGATGTGAACCCCGTAATCTTAATGTGGAATGCCAGCGCACTTGAAAAAGGTATTATCAATGTGCCGAACATTCTTTTTCCGATGTTGGCATATCTTCTCCCCGTCATTGTGGTCCACTTATAAAGTCCAGTAGCTGGAAACCGACCGCCTCGCCAAGATAGCCATCGCCTAGGTCGGGTCCACTTATAAAACCGGGTATGTAAACCGACTCCGCCTACCAAACATAGCCATGCCTAACTGTCCACTCTATAAAGTCTGGGTGGCGCGGAACTGATCACCCCGCCAAAGATAGCCACTAGTCAGGTCCACTTATAAACCGCGGCTGAAACCGATTTCTCCACTACCCAAAGATATTTCGCACCTAGTCAACCACTATAAGTCAAAGGGCAATGCCTCGCCCAAAGATAGCCACGCCTAATGGTCCACTTTGGGGGTCCGAGCGGCAGCAGTCACTCATCCTTCGACCCACGCCGATCACCCCATTAACCCATTCAAGCCCGCGCCAAGATCCAATATTAGTCTCAAACACATTCCACCAAGACTCAAGACTGGTTTTCAATAAAATTTACTCAATCATATATATATCCATAAACATTAAAATAAGAAATGACGTAAAGCAAATGACGAAATGACGAAAGCAAGAGAAAAAAGCAAATTGTTGGGTATGGCCTACAATAAAAACAAGCTCGCTTAACTAATTTAAAACTTAAAACTCTACTCGCCCCTTGTCTGTGGGAATAACTAATTTCACCTATGGATTTGGCTATTTTCAATTCGAACGGTCCCCTTGTCGATGATCACAGGATCCAAGAAGAAGGCAACATGCACCCCGGGCAGCGGATTAAGAAACCACAGATGATCCATATCTTCCGCACGTCCGATTTCACATTCACATAAGTTAATAAACGCAGAACAACCATACGCCCACTAAAAGCATGTCACCGCTTGAATCAAATGCACCCATCATCTCTCGCCGGCACCCAAGGCGCGAAAAAGTCATCCTTACGCCCAGTCATAATTCAGCCAACTTATCTTACGCCACTGACTGCTTCAGCCTCCCGTATACCAACACTTCAGGCGGCTCAGATCAAACTCCGCCTTCCGACGCGAGCGCCTCCTTCTCGCAAGCCCCGCGATGCAAACCTCGGCAGCTCAACTCCAATCAGCCAAAAGTTAAGGGCCCTCATCCTGGCTAGCAACCCTGTTGCCAGATCTTCTTCCGCCGCCCGGCAGCTTCCTTCTCAATGGACCCTTAGCCTCCGTACTCCAAACGATCGCAGCACGCCAGCTCGGCTTGCTTCAAAGAGACACCAGATTCCTCGTCGCCAGCCATGCCCGCCTCCGGACTACAACCGCAATCGCCAAAGATTCGAAATAAGCTCGAACTCAAGCAGGCTGCAACGCCATGTTCGAACGGCAGCCGCATCGCGCCAGAAACTCCATTAGCAACTATCGAGAAGGGTAACGCTTAAACTCACCCGGACGAATAACCTATCTTACCGCCAGATCAAAATTGGGCGTTCCGGACCTATACTCCGCCATCGATAGCCCTTCGAGGTAAAGGTGACGAGAACAAAGATAAGCTTCGGTGGAAAGTCTGACGCCTGCAACAATCTGCACTCGACATGGCCGTACAAATCATTCAACCGACAGTCACGTAACTCTCCATGAAAGGGGTTCTACTGTGCAATATTCTTTCACCTCCAGAGCCGATATTCCCCAGGGGGCTCCAAACACAGAGGAATGTAGTTATTAGTAATTATCAACCATTTGCTAGTTCAAGTGTTCTGACCGCATGAACTCCGACCGTTTTAGACCCTCGCCCGACCAAGATCGGATTATTTGAAGCGCCAGGAGCCCGACTCATCCTCATTCAATTGATTGATCCACCGTTCGATGATATTGGTCTGGTACCGGGAACAGATGGGATGGTCTTGGCCTCTCAACTACCATCGCCAGCATCATCTTCTCGGTCGTCATCGCTCAAGCCTGCGATTGCAGGTAGGGCGCTGGCTCGACTGCACTTGAACCACCGCCGCTTCCTTTTCCGAGCGGCGTATCAATCAAGTAACCCCGCCGTCCTCTCCATCCACTCTTCCTCCTCTAAATCCTGAGGATCGTCCGGGTAATTAGGAACCCAGGGTACAAAATTCGCACTTTAGATTCCATAAAGGTTCGACGCTTAAGCACCTTCTTCCGCTTGATCTGTACCACTCGGGGGGCAGCCTTGGTTATGTATGCAAGAGGAAGGTTGCGCTCGGGACCATGCCCACTAGCTTCCCAACCAGCAATGAGAACCAGACTCACTTCAAGAGCTTATCATCTCTCTTCACTCGCCTCTCCCGACCTGAGTTCTTCGCATCGACTACTAAATCCTGGGAAGAGCTAGCACCACCAGAAGCTAGACGCCGAACATCCTACACAAAGTGCTCCTCACGACACTCAATGCAAAACGGCAGTGGATAATCGAAGGGTATATGAGCGGCTGTTTCTCACTTTAGAGATATTATCCCTGGAGCAAAACTCGTAATGTATGCTCCCGCCGAAAATTTCCGGTGGAGTTGACAAATCTTCTCAACGCTCGATTTTTCCACCCATTTCACCAGCCACCCCCTCCAAGCCTTACCTACATGCGTAAGCAACAGTTAGTACATTATAGCTCTAGTATAAACATAGATTAGAACCACAATAACCATAGACTTCAAGACTGGATCAGGTTAACTTTAAATGGTAACTGGGGAACCGGTCTCATCCTGACCTCTCACTAATAACACTTTCACCTCCAGTTTTGGGCTAGTCGAAGCCCATTCACGACCAGAGTCAGGACTCAAACTGACAGACTAGCTATCCCGGGCCACCCGAATCTCTATATTTAAAAGGTAAATGATAAAAAGCTCCACCAACGTGAGATCAAGCTAGTACAAGTGGTTCAGCACGCAACAACCGATCAGGATGCGAATCACGTTTGGATGGATAAGAGCCAGCGGCGCCCGAGTAAAATGTAGAAATTGTTTAACTATGGCTGGTACGGGAAAGCGCAGTCCGGCTGCCAAATGTTCGTGGGTAAAAAACATATTATTGTGTTCCCCATCCAGCGTGGACTCATCCACCCTCTCCATCAACCGAAGGTCGATGCTATCAGCACCCGTCAATACCTTAATTTTCCATCGTCATAGACGCACGATATTACTTCTGTGAGAGCGCCGGCCTTCCTCCCGATCAACACACTGTGGAAGCTCACCTCACCATTTCTGCAAGGCATATCAAAAGAAAGGAAAAGGCAGAATATTAGGCCCTAGGCACATACTAAGTAGGTGAGAAGAATATACTTCATCAGCCCGGAAAATAATGTGGCAAAGGTAATAATATGTGGCTTTTCTCTTCCAGGTTTTTAACAACGAGAAAGATGTCACCCACCAAGTACTAACACTATCAAGAGACGATTTAAGGTACCTGTGGAGTAAAATGCACTAGACGACAATATGAACGAACGTACAGAATCAATCATCACGTGCCGCCGGAAGAAAAATAAGATGAACCAAATGACACGCAGCTAAAAGGCGCGCACGATGCCTATCTAATGTACTCCGCCAGTGTGAAAAGATTTAATGCAGATCAATCGACCGTTCAGACAAAGATCAACAGATACAATAGTTTGTACAACACTTGTAAGTACAAGATTACAATGGGCCGTTTAAAGGCCCTCCTCTCAACCTCATGAATCGACCCATTAGCTAATCAGTAACATCCAAGCAACCGTATTTATAAAATTATAGAATACTTGAACATAATCACAATAAAACGCAAAAATAGTAAGGAACAAGAGTTTTATTAATATCACCAAAAAGGTGTTTGCTAGTACATAGTGATGCTTGTTGCCAATATCAGTGACACCTTTGCTTATGAGACATCCGGCGGCAAAGCTGCTCAGCCGGGATCCAAGATAAACAGTAGCCATGGTGTGGCAGTGGACCAACAAGAAGCGTAAAACCCCAAACCGCCGCCAGACCAAGATGAGATGGGGCCGAACGGTAGCGTAAATCCCACGCCACCAAGCCAAAGTCTAAGAAGGAGGAAAAGGAAAGGACAGAGGCCGGTCCAAACTTAACTCGAACTTCAGATTTACCGTGGGCGCCCGGCGTGCAGGCTGCCATTCAAGTTTTGTAACCACACCCAAACGCCCCAAACAGCTTCCGACTGCCAAAACCATATACTCTCGGGACAAACCCATGCCCGAGCGGCATGGTCAACCAATTGATAGCTATCCCACATCCTCTCTAGTCCCTTCACAGAAATCTCATCATCGATCTAATGACTTTCAATAGAAAACTCGGGCAACCAAAGGAGATAACGAACTTTCGTCACCTCCCTTTATAACGCTCTATATCTCGTGATCAAACCAGCGGTCCAATGACGTCAACGAATGTTGTATAGAAGTTATAAAATTACACTCAGAATTAAGTTACATTAATAATGTGCCATTCTATGATACGACGATCACCCATTTTTCACAACCGGGACGGTTTACCCCTGCAGGTAAAGTACGGGTACCTCGGGCTCAGTCATCCCCATAGGTGCCAAAGTGGTCCAAGGGTCTGTAGAAGGAAAAAGGCTCGCGCTACTCCACGTGTGCCGTGCCAACTTCCTGGCCTGAAGGATCATGAAGGGAGTGAGCCCAGAGATTAACCGGCCCATGGATGCTTGGCTAGTCGTTCGCTCGGGCGCTTGGGGATATCATAGCCCGGATGGCTCGTTTATCTCAGAGGCTTACTTTCCCTTACGTGCAACCCTCCTTCGAAGTTACAGCTGTGTTTTCAGATCTACAAAACATAAATTCATTTATGACCGACAACATAATTTAGTAAATAGAGGTGTTCCTTATCATCTCAGCGAATATCCGAAAGCTGGCAGGCCAACAAACAATCCCCTTCCGCAATAAGAGCCAACCTCTCCTACCTTTGGTAAGATCATCAACTTAAAAGTCGATCTCCTATCTCCTCCATGGGAAACGAATCGCACCAGTACACGAGATTCCCAATCGAAAGACTTTTTTACCGCTTTCCAAAGAGGCTAACTTTGCCATCGAGGCTTACTGAATACCGCCCTCGTGTTTATTTTTTGCAAAGGTCGCTGAACGTAGAATGCCACCACTTTTCTCGCTCCATGGTCTGCATCCGCGACTACAAGGATGTGCTTGGGAAAATGAAAGGCCTAGATGTAATCTATAAAAAAAAAAGATGAGATGAGGTTAAAGGGAAAAGAAAAATAAATTATAATAATAATAATAATAATAGTAATAAGTGGGTAAATTTTAGGGTCTACAACTACCTATCCAACTTCCCATTCTCAAGAACGCCTGACTACTTAGTATTATCAATGTGCACTGTAAAGTTCACAAATGTCACATCAATTAGAATGGAAGAGTATATGGGCATGAATAAGATTCAATAGTATGAGGTCTTTAATAGAAAGTCTGTAAATAAAATTATATTAGCCCGTGGACAATATCATGCCAATATGGATTGAAAATGGTCTATGAAGTTTTCCAACAAGTCAGATAATTCGAAGTTCAAGCTTAATCAGGGTCAAAATGATGCAAAGGAGTCACTGAAGATAGGCCAGTAAATACATAGTCCAAACGCAATGAAAGACAATGGAAACTATTTGAGACGAGGCTCGTAGTTTGTTCTGTGAATGATTATTTGGGATGATGGTCCAAAGTACTACAATATCCCATACTCATATGATCACGGGTTTAAAAGAGCGCAGCCCACCCCCAAGTCCGAAGCTGCAAGATTAAAAGGGAGACCACAAGGTGCATCTCAAGAGTAGCACTCTGTCTCAACAGAAATCTTCCAAACGGGAGCTATAATCCTCCCAAGGGCCTTCCAGAACGCCAAAAGCCCAAAGAGTTCATGGTATCCTATAAACCAAATCGAATCTCCACCAATAAAGTAGTAGAATAGTTCCCAAGAATCGGCTTTAATTATCCCTGCATATTAATCAATAAAGAATAACGTAAAGAAAATTTGATTTAATAAGAGAGAGTCCTATCACCATCAAATTAGAGTCACCAACTATAAATACCGTAGCCACCCCATCTATGAAAAGGTACGCACAACTTCATTCCTAAGCATGATCTTCTCTTCCACCAAGAACCTGACTTAGTACTCCGAGAGGTAAACTAAGGCAAACCCACCCATCTTTTTGTTTCTTGCTTTTATGCAGGAGCCCGACATCCAGAGTCGACCGCCCAAGAAGTCAAGGCACACTGGCCCGGGCCTCCGTGTTTAAAGCATCATTAGTTCACGCCAGTTCGTGGGAACGAATGAATGCCTTTTACAACAGTTTGATCTTGACCATACCATACTAACTTGAACACAAGAAGAGCCACTAACCCCAAGCGTTAATGCACTGTTAGTATAACGTGAGATAGCCGACTGAAAGCACTGAAACGATACCATAATAATAAACAGGCACCTTCACCATCCACGCTGATAAGGAATCGAGACCACCGCATTGCATGGTAACTCAGTAGAGTACAGCCCAAGAGTTAATAAACTCTCAAGTAATATTAGAACACACTCAAAAATACTCTGGAGTGGTAAATGAAGGAAAATCAGCTTGAGTCGTGTAATGAGCCTTACTAACAACTCCCCCCAAAGAGGAGCCAATGAAGCAATACTTTGTAAGAAATAAAACGATGAGCCAACTCCTATCAAAGAAGGAAACTGGGGAGCATCATGGGAGTGAGGTTCATGAAGATCAAGAAGAGTCACCTTACAGAAGGAAGTCGAAGGCAGAGTCTTGACTCTCATGACACCCGCAGCTCAGAGTCACCCCGCCTCTCACTCATTATGATCCAACTTCTGAGTTCGTAAGGCGCATTACATACGACTCCTTAATTGCTTTTTTTTTCAAAGTCGACCGCACCGTGGGTAAATACCACATCTTATAAATGTAATCAAAATATCATATGCATATACAAAGAACTACCACCGGAGTGGTGTCCATCAAAATCTGTATACACAACGAAGTCCCATTTTCATATACAAACTGTGACTTTACATTTACAAATTAGATAATTTAAACCATATGTATGAACCCTTACTGTGTCGCTCCAATCAGACAATAAGTAGATCAGTTTTCCACTTACAAGGATTAAAAAACCCGTGCTAACCTTTTACGCTTAGTGGGAAACATATCTTATAATTAGTGCACTGATACACATGCATTTGTTTAGATTCAAATCATGACAAAACATGATAGAAATGGGAGACAATAAAACTCATGAATTCATAATTCAAATGTATAACAGCTCGATCATATTCGGGAAAGCAAACTTAGACACATGGTAATGACAAGTATCCACTCACTTTATATAATATGACTTTTCAAAGCAAAGTCATTTTATTCAAAGTCATTAACATACCCCGTTTACTGTACCTTGTGACTTTTAACACTTATATCTCCCATAGATATAGAACTATAATGTAGACTGATATATTTGTTTTAGCTTAATTCCCATTTATTCAAATCCTGCATGGTTTATGTTCACATGGCTTATTATACAATGGAACATATACTTATGCTGGCTATAACGAGGGTTCATAATGGGTTCATATCTCCCAAGGACACATTCTTATCTGTTATTCCTCAGATACCATATAATGAACTTATACATATACTGTGACTGAGTAAATTCTTATCCACATACTCATATTTATATCTCAAGTTTATACTTGTTTCGATCTCCAGAGGGAAGGCGTAACTTATGCTTATAATAAGAGGTGCATATACACAGATCGGTACCTCTATATCTATCCTCGCATTCCTCTTCGTAGGGAGCCATTAACTCTGCCATACAGAGGTACTTATACACGCACCAGTACTTATATTCATCCTCAGATTCCGTAGAGCTTACAAAAACTTATGTTTACAGAGGTACCCTTGTACTAAGGCTAATACTCTATATCATAGGCTTATACTTATACTACTTGAGATTACACTTGCTTGGAGGTACCAGAGGGTACCATAGACATACGAACGTGATCGTATTATTGTGGAACTTATTCTTATACCTGGGCACTGTAAGTACTACTTGTTCAAATGTCCTGTAGATACTTCAAAGCCATATACTCAAACTTATCTCATACTGGGAGAGTACCCAGAGGTATCAGTTTATCCTATCCCGGGAGCTTATACGGAGATACCCGTAGGTACTCAGATTAATCGATACGGCACCCGTAGGTACTACAGTGTGAATTAATCGTATATAGAAAATTGTAGGTACTACAGGCACTAATCGACATGTGAGGCCCGTAGGGTACTACAGACACTGATGATAAGTACCCATAGGTACCACGTAGAATTAACTGATATAGAATACCCATACTACAAAATTAATCGTATACGTGAGCACCTTGTGTACATAGAGATTAATCGGGATAATGTGGCACCTATAGAATGCTGTGACTGATCAGATATAAGGTCTGTGGTATATGAAGAAAATCACACTGGAGATATTAGAGTACCCAGAGAGGGAAAATTTTAATTCATATATTATGTGGGAGATATATTGTACTGCAGATTTGTACTACGTGAGCATATCCTTGTCTTACTGATCTTATACCGGTATTACTGGAGCTTATTCCTCAGACTCTGATCTTATTTCATATTTCCTAGAGCATATACCGCCTTACTGATCTTATATCAGACACGGGACTTATTCTGTATTTCTGATAGCCAAGTAATCATGTGAGAGGGCACTATAGAACATTTACTTGTACAAAGTAAATTCGTAGGTACTATTGGACGAGTACTTACTCACTCGAAACGTGGCAACTGTGAGGGTACCACCGACTTAACCCTACAAGTCAAATCCTCAAGTCATGCAACCGGGTCTCGCACCGCATCACAGTGAGGAATAAATTGTAAGGCGCCTAGCATGTATTACTGGGCATACATTGGAAAATATCTAGTAAGGCAGTGGAGGTTCACACCTGGGAGAGCTGATTGTTTGGCCTATACTTATCACACGGGTCAGATATTTGGCTTGTGGCTATTAGGTTTCCAGACACCAGAAAGTTTTCGGGATTTGTGTAAATATTATTTTGATCATGTAAGTGAATAGTCTGGTTCATTGAGGACTTACCTCAAAGATAGTATATGTATATATGTTTAGACCGAGTTGAGTTTTAATTACGTTTAAAGTAGATATCTAAGGAGTTGACTGTGTTTTGAGGAATACAAAGGATATGGTGTGTGTGGCTGCAGTAGCCCTTTTATGCAAAGTGTCGATTTGAAAGAGTCCTATGTTAGGGACTCATGATGAAAAAAAAAAATGGTACACATAAATCACAATCGTGAAATCGTGGTGTGACAATTGGTATCAGGTTTATTTACAGATGAGTACCCGTGAGGTAATATAGATATATGCAGGGGTACCCGTGAAAAGATTTAGATCTTTACTTTATTCTTTGTCTCGTAGTCTTATCATATAACTGCTTGACTACTCACCAATCATAAGAAATGAGTAAGACCGAGCACACAAGTACTCAAAGTTAATAATACAAGATCGAAAGCCGTAGCACAAGCAGGAGTGCCAAGCACTGAACATGAGTGATGACACGACCGTGAGTACCAGCAGTGGAGGTAATTAAGTATCGGTGTGAGTGCCAGAAGACTAATCGTGAGCACCGGCATTGAAAGCAGAGTGTCGTAGCACTAATCGTGAAAATTAAGTACTAATCAGGAGTGCCGAAGCACTAATCAGGAGTACCAAAGTACTAGAGTAGAGTGGCCAGAAGACTAATCGGGAGTAAAACGGGCATTAATCAGAGTGCAAGAAAGACCAATCGAGTACCAAGCATCGAGTGCCGTAGCACACCGTGGAGTACCGGGCAACGGTGAGCGCCCAGCTATGATCATATGTCTTTAGAACTCATAATATATCTAATCAGCATTTGTATTCATGACATATTGCTTTCATGTTCATGTTCATGTTCATGTTTCAGCCATTATATTTCATTATCATATTCATGTTTCATGAACACGACTATGATATTATATTTCTTATACTTGTACAAAGATACGCCTATGTGTTCACACATCATTCATGGCTCTGTATCTCTATGAATATATTTTTACTTAGAAATTGGAATCATTCCAATTGAATCATCCAAACTAAAGTTATGTATTTTACAATAAACCAGTCATATTTTACCGATATTACACTCGGGACAATTTATAATACTCATTTTTTCGTGAGGCGAACTTCATACCTGACCCTGGTTCTTTGTATTCATTTAAAGCTATACAAGTTATGGTTCTCCTCCAACCTGACTCCAAATCGAGCACCGAAACTCAAGTTACGTCCGCCGAAACAACCGACTACACTATGTTCAAAACTGAACTTAAATTTTCAACATACCACTTTCGGAGCAGAATTTTTTCAGCTGCTATAGAGTCGGAATTATAGGATATCTATTTAATGATGTTTGGTTCTTGAAGTCTATTTTTACGTAGCACCTTCGAATCACCAACCGCATCCGGTAAATGGCAAGTTATAAATGGAAATTAACTGGTTTCAAATAGAAAATGTAACACTACCGCATTCTGACAACTCAATTGCATCGATACAAATTTCTTGAATTCCGCCTAATGGGTTTTCTTCCATTTTTCCATATGTTGATACCAAATCAACCTACTACTCATATACACATCAAACCACTCCAAATTCATCTTGAAATGGGGTTAGAACTTCATATTCATCTTATAACCTCTTCTATTCTTCCTCAAATCATCTTTTCAATACAGAAAGGTTTCTTTCAAAACCTTTCATGAATACTCCCAAACAACTCTACGGGTCATAACCCATACACAAACCAAGTTATCAAAGATTTGTTAGGGCTTATTCTAAACCCTAACTCAATTACTTGAATTTAAAACTACATGAATCCAACCCTCAAAGGAAGGACCTATACTTTGATCCCATAAGAATTTATTCTGTGTGGTTAGGCTTCTTACAACTCACAACCCACACAAACATGTATCTGTTTAAACCAGTGGATCCATAACAATTCACGAACCATATGATCCATACTAGAATCCATACCAAGGTTAGTTTCATACCTTTTTGTTGGCTTCTCTTTTCTTTCTCTTCCACTTCCTCTTCTTCTTCCTCCCTTCTCTCTTCTCTCTACGCTTGGTCTCTCAAATTGAGACCAAATTTGCTCTATCCGCATTTTTTACAGGCTATGCCTGCCTAGACAAAAAAAAACCATTTTTGGCTTATTTTTCCCATTTTTGCAAGGCCCTTTCTTGGTTAATCTCAATGAACTACACATATTATACTTCGCATCCCATCTTTCACAATACCCATAATTTCATCAACTAATGACAGGCATGTCCTTATGTAAATGACCACTTTACCTTTGTTTCTAATATTTATTTCTGTCTCTATTTTATTTCCTAAATTTCTTACTTAGTTTTATAAGACACCTGAAACATAAGTCCTTAAACTACTAGGGTACACGTTACAATCAACCGAGTCCTGCTTCACAAATGAGGTGCTACATTTCCCCTCTTCCAAAGAAAGTTCAGATGCTGCGGAATAGAAGCTGCCTGATGAACGAAGGATCTCATGATGACCATCTTAACACTTATAAGAATCCGTATGGAGCCTCCATGGATACGTCACACCTCAGGACATGCAAAAGCCTCTACATCACTGAAAAGGCCCATCATTGACTTGGTTTAACAGGCTCCCACCATCGTCAATATCTTCATTTAGAGAGCTCTCCATCGCATTCTTCTCCCACTTCATTGGAGTCAGGACATACAGGAAGCCGAGTTACCACTTGCCGTCTGTAAGCGGAACCCTGAAAGAGGGTCTTATGTCGGAGGTTGGCCTTAGTCATTAAAGGTAGATGTTAGGGCGAAGTTCTCCATCAGCATTCATCGTTGAAATTGGGATCTGATCAAAAGACTTAATGTTTTCCATCTTAAAGAATACCAATAGCGTCATTTGAGAGTGCTGGCCCAAAGCGAGTACATTAATGTGAAAAAGCCCTCATATCGAGAGGAAACTCTTGACCTGAGAAGCGGGAGGCGACCAAGCCGCGGGAGCAAAGCCACAGGAGACAAAGGCAGAGAGATCCCAGGGATAGAAACTGATCCCGAGGCGAGGGCGTCGGGGGCCTTTTGGGACCACGCCTCTGGCCAGAGCTCGGCAGTGAGTATTCACCATGACGAGTTCCCAGTGATATACAGGTATCATAGGTCTTATGCGAGGTACAACATGAAAAATTTTACAGGACGTGGCCATCCCGGATGAGACCGACGAAAGAGATAACACTAGAATCTTTGTGAGTTCCATGAGGACACGGGCATCGAACGAGAAGATTGCATCTGACTCGGGAAGGAAATAGAATGCTTGATTCGGCGAGGGAGTATCTTCGGCCTTCCTTAGCCTTTGAAGGTCGGGATCAGGCGCTGACCACCACCACCTCGACCCTGACCCGTTTCGACACGATAGCCATGGAAATCCATGTGATCTGGGAGGTTGCGGGAGGTGGGAGTCGACTCGACCCGAAGGCTCATTTGCATAGTATCAGGTCAGGAGAGGTCTTGGAGGTGCAAGAAGTGTCCAAACTCCCTCAACTAGACACCGCCATAACCTTCTCAGATTCAGACCTGGAAGGATGTCAACACCCCCACGACGACCCTTTGGTGATAAGGGCGGTTGTGGCTAACAAAACAGTCCACCGGGTCCTTGTAGAGTCAGTGGGCTGGTGAGCATCATCATCGACTTTTGACAAGATGGGAATCGGAAGGAGGCTGAACTGATCAACACCCACTGTGAGGATTCTCTAGAAAAAGTACTACCTTTGGGGTTAATACGAGTTAGTGCTCACTTTGGGAGACCCATTGCTAGAAGCGACGGCAAACCAGTGGGTTGTAGTAGATGCCCCTCGACATATCAAAGTGTTGTTAGGCGGAGGCCCTGCTCTCGGCGCTGCAAGGTCATCCTTAAAACATCATGGCTGATCAGAGTTTCCCCACCACAAACGGGTAGGGAATGGTTCGAGGAGACCATCGCGTGGCGAGAGGGAATGCCACTCGGCATCGATGGTAAGCGATCGACATCATATCGTGGGCTGAACTAGGCATAAGGACAAAGTTGGCGCTCATTTGAGCCCATGGAGATAGTTGGAGCCTACTCTGGTGGACGACCACCTTCGAACACCTACCTTTCACGTTGGTTCCAAGCTAGCGGAAGAGACCCTCGAAGCCTCCTTATCAGCTTCTTAAAAGCGAAACGAGGATGTTTTCGTGGAGACGGGAGGACATCGGGAGGGGATTGACCGCTAATAATCACTCACAAACTAAGTGTCAGTCCATCCTTCAAATTGGTTAAGAAAAAAAGAAGAAGTTTCGCCTGAAAATGAAGCGATTAATGAGGAGGTGTGAAGCTCCTCGGTAGTGAGTTAGGAAGTGGAATACCACGAATGGTTGGCCAGCGTCCGTCTTTCGTCAGCGAATGGCAAATGGCGACTACGCATGGATTTCAGCGTCAAGGCATGCCCCGAGCGACTTCCTCTGCTAGGCCAAGAAAAATTCAATTTTCTTAAAAAGGGCAAAATTGTAATTTCGATAAAAAAAATCCAAAATTTATTCTCTATATCTCGGATGATGAAACGGATTTCACCGTTGGAATCATCTCACGAAATCTAGGTAGCACGTTGAATTTCGTCGAATTTTGAGACAGTCGAAATTTGCACGTTTTTCGAGGCATCTAGTATCGGGTACCGGAAAACGACCTGTGATGTGACAAAAGTCACCTATAACATGTACACACATGTTACACATGTTGCATGAGTAGAGAGATGATGAAAATGGAAGGTCGAGATCGTGCCAAATGTCGAAAATCCAAAGCTTGGGGACATGATTGACATTATTGAAAATGTTTAAATGATAATAGGACAAATTAGCAAATAGTGTCGTCTCCTACAATTCAAAAGACCAAAACATCAAATGAAGGGGATGGAGATACAGAGAGATTAATTTTTAGGTTTTAGAGTGAGTAGGGCGCTTCTCTAGGATTTTGGGAATCATTTGTCGAATTCTTGAGCTTGAGAGGAAAGTTACCTGCAGCGGAGAACTTCTGGCGTGAAATCAGGAATACGAGGAGTTTCGATGACTCCGTGAAGGTAGAAGTTTTATCCTACTTGAGTTTTACACTTTATTTAAGTGTTTTGTAATTCTTCGGTTGCCTTGAGGCCTTAAACGGCCGTTTGATCGGTCCCAAAACTTGGGAGCAAATTATTGAACATTTTTGGGAGCCCATTGTACGATGCATTTGTAGGGGGCTATTTTAGTGCTGATGGTATAAATTATGCCATAAATCATGTTTTTGATGCGTATGAAGTAGGAAATGGGCCCAGGAATTCGGGTTCACGAGGCAGAGCCGATGTAGGAGTAGTGGCGAGTGAGCAGTAACGAGGATTTTCTTATTCACATGAATAGTGTTCACTGAAATAAATTTTGTGAGAAAAATGTGTTTGGTTGAGTAATTCCGTCGAATTGCTATTAGTTTATTAATTAGCCATGTAGAAATTTAATTTTGGTGTAATGGATTGTGTTGCATAACATGTTTGTCGATTAAATTATGTAAATATGTATATCATGATATATATATTTGCATGTGTTATATGCAGTGTTAGATTGGCATCATGCATTCCATATGCCTTTAGGAGCACCACAGACGTGATAGAGTGAAGTGCGTAGGATGGTTTCTTGAGAGAATTGTTTAGTTGTTGACAATGATAAATATCAGATGTTAATTCTGATATCGGAGGGTAGTCCATATAAGATATCGATCGGGTCGACCCAGGTGACCTGCATCGGAGGTTGTCCACTAAATAGATTATCGGAGTCGGTCTACTACTTATATCGGAGGGTTGTCGCTAATTGAAAGCGAAATACCTTTGTTTAGAAAATAATATTTCTCATACATGGCCAGAGCAGGGTGTGAGGAAGTCGGTGAAGGACTCGGGACAGGTTGGTCATTTAGACATTCAGAGTAGGATCATGTATTTTGCTTGAATGTGTGTTTCACAATGGATCGTAAGCGTATGCGACTTAGGTGGGAATGTACTTTAGGAGTGATTAATTTCTGCAGGGCGTCAAACTCATGCTGTCGAAGAATTATATTATTTCGGAGTACGAGGGGCGAGGAAGACGGCTCGTCATAGAGATCGATTTTTGAAGAAAGCGGGTTATGGCTTTTAGTATTTTAGTTGGATACATGTATTAGAGATATTTAAAACTTTAATATATGTTGTATAAGTAAATCATTAACTCTTGAATATGTGAGATATATGTATTTGGTTTGGGATATGTTTGGTGTGAGTATTGATACGGGGGCCCAGTGGCCATTTTTATTCATTTTATTCATATGTGGATGCATGTGGTCGTTGGGACCGAGGTTATGTCTCACTTTGGTAGAGCTCCCGGTACAAAGGGACTACTGCCCAGGTGCACTGCGTGGTAGTGTGTCGGGTTGCAGACATTCCACGGCATGTGCATGAGGTTAATGAGGGTTGTCAACGGACCCGAGGGAATGGGAAATCACCACCCCTACCTCGGATCGACCTCATAATGAGCGCGCAGTAGGCCATGAACTCCTGAGCTTCATGGATGCTTTCTCAGGCTAGCCCGGATCGTATGGATCAGACGGCCAGAGAATACCTCGTTAATCGCGGGGCGGGAGCCGCATTGTGTATCGGGTAATGCTGGCTAAAAAAGCGGGAGCTACCTACGAGGTTGGTGAACAAGATGTTCGAGGAAACGAATAGGGACATCATGGAGTAATATATAGGCGACATGTTAGTAAAATCAACTACTATGACTCCATACTTGGCTCATCGGCCAAGGCATTCAGGGATCCTAAAAGTCTGACATGAAGTTGAATCGACCCGAGAATGTACTTTAGTCTCGTGGAAAATTCTTGGGTTTATAGTCAATAACCCAGGAATAGAGGCAAACCACGACGAAAATAAAAGTTGTGCTTTCGACATACGCGTGGTAAACATAAAAAAAAGTCCAACAGCGGAAGAATAGTTGCACTAATTTGTTTTGTCGAGACGGTGATGAAGTGTCGACCACTTAATGAGTTAATAAATCTTTCCAATGGGATGCACTAGCGTGAAAGCGGCATTCACGACCGTTAAAAACTATCTGACTCCCGATTTCTAGTAAGTCCTGCGAGGAGAAGAACTCAGCCTGCATGCTGGCTAGTTTAGTTCTCAGCCGGTGTCGTCTGGTAAAGACGAGGCAGTGCGGCGGCCCGGTCTACTAATGCGTACGAGCTTTAAGGGCGGAGGAAAGTACCAGTGGAGAAATTAATCCACGGCGATGCCAGTGCAACCACGGCCAGAAAACTCGCCCCTTACTTCGGTACGCGAGCCGGAGATCATGGTTGATGGGAAGTGGGCCGTAAGCTGGCCCGAGTTCGAGCGTGGAATCCTGGCCGAGCTTGTGATAAAGACGGATCTTGGCGGATTTCGTCATGATTCACCTCGAGCGAGCTTCGCGGAAGGCGCAGTGACGTCCGACCTCCTGTTGGAGGTTGTCCCAGTAGATGGGCGCGATGCTCAAAGGGTGATCTTAGGTCTAATTTGACCTCCGGATGGAATAGATATTGGTATGCGCTAAGATTGGAGTTCAGGGCCTCGATAGCAGTAGGAGTATGAGGCAGATCATAGTGGGGCTTAACCTCGCCCATTCGTGGAGTTGTTAGCTAGAGGTATGCGTGACTCCCATTTGGTAGTAAAACAAATAGAGCTCCTACGAAGCGGAGCGAATAAATGATCCTATACCTCGAAGGTCTGGGGAATTACTTAAAGTTCGTGCGAGTTCAGATCGGACACATGCGAGCAGAGGTCGCGACGAATGCCACTGAAATAAAGCGTGACAACTTCCCGAAGACCTCGATGGCGACACACGGTGAGTATTTTCGGAACCCTCAGTAGATCCTCGACAATGAAGAGATCTCTCACGTCATGTCAGAAGCCCAAGGCTGAATGGACCCGTTGGGTTTGCAATGGGGACTGCGCGACGACCCGAATAAGGCATCTAAGCTTGGGTCGAAGTGCGCGAGTTCACTATTCATCGAGACCCTTTATAAAGCGGAGTTTTCCTCACACACCCATCCTCGAGAGTGCATTGCAGGAGGCCTGACCTACGTCTTTGAGGAAGTACATGAAGGCGTATGTGGAAATTACATGGGCTGAGACAGCGGGAAAGTCTTGAGCGAGAATGCTATTGGCCTGATGGCAAAGACTCGACAAAACTAAATTGGAAAATGCAAAGTTTATGGGAACACGCGAAATCTCTACTTCTCTTATGGATGCGTGGGTTCTGGGTTTAAGTGGTGGGGGGTTGGATGATCTTGGATTTGCCCATTGGAAAGGCGATACAAATTTATTGTATCGTAGCGATGAATTATTTCACCAAATGGGCGAAGCCCAGGAGCCCTTAGCTACTATCACATAACAAGGTGCATAACCGTTTGGCGTTCCATAGTATGCGGGTTTGGTATCAAAGCCACAGTGTGGAATGATAGAGGAAACAGATTCGGCGATCCTAAGTTCTGCGGGTTTGTCTTAGAGCCGGAATTAGGAACTACTACTACGCCCCCAGCTCTCATCATCAATCAGTGGACAGACAAGCAAAGTCACCATGTCAGAACCAGCGCAAAAGCAACATTGAAGACCAAGTTTGAAGATTTAAAAGGCAAATGGGTAGAATACCTCCCCGAGGTGTTATGGGCATACAAAACTACAAGCAAGTCAGCAACTCAGGAGACCTTATTCTCTCTAGCCTTTGGCACTGAGGCGATAGCCCCTATCGAGATCGGATTAAAATCCCAGATTGAATTATGAGAGTAGAACATAACGAGAAGAAGCTCTTAGCCTCTAAACTGAACTTCCTAGATGAAAAAGGCGTGAAGCCCAGTCCACGAAAGCAGCATAGAGGCTACCAAAGGAAGACGACAAGGTACTATGATCGAAAGGTTAAACCTAGGAGTTAAAAGGCTGGCGACCTAGTTTTAAAAAGCCGACTGACGAGGAAGATCTACGCATGGAAAACTAGGACAGCCCAGGAAGGCCCTTATATCGTGTCACTGGCGTGATGGTCGAACTTGTATTTACAAATTCAGAGACGGAGAAGGAAAATTCTACCTCCTCTTGGAGGCAGAGCACCTCAGAAGCGATTCTATCGATGACCTCGGATTGCTTAATCTTGTAAAGAGTACCATCGGTTTTGGATAACGGTCGTGTGTCGGGTTGAATTACTGCAATTTTAATATCCTTATGGCTTGAAAAAAGCAGGCATATAGGTAAAGAAAAGCGGGCGACTCGGCCGAAGCGCTGAAAAATTACACACCTCGGAAGACGAAAATTCATGCTTCCACGAAAAGATTGTTCTTTATTTCAAGGAATCTGATTGTTTGAGAGAAATTCTGATGAGTCACCATCCTACCATCTCGGGGGCGAATAGTACAATGACTCCCTCGAAAAAACGTCTCAAGAAAGGGGAAGGAAGAAGAAGAAGAGAGTGCGAGACGGGAGGAAAGGAGAAGGAAAGGAGAAGAAAGGAGAAGGGAAGAGAGAGAAGAAAAAGGAAAAATGGAAGCTGATGCCCAAAGTTCTTTTTTGAAGTACCACAGCCTCGGATCACATTCCTAGCACCGGCTCAAGTGCGGATGTAAAAGCTAGAGACAACCTGCTCCCACGAGGAGGGGCTAGGGAAAAACACAGCTCCCTCTAGTAGAGGCCGCCCGGAACCCGAGCTTGTCGGCTCACGATCTCAAGCGAAGCCTCACTGCGTGAAACAGCGAGCCTTGGCCGGCTTCATCGTGCGCGGATTCCAATTACGCCTAAAAAGGGAAGAAGGTTCGAAGCATGAGCACCATCACAGAGGAATCGCTATTTGTAAGGAAGTCGGGGCACTCGAGAAGTCGTGCAATCCATTCCAATTCTCCATAAAGCCGCATTAAAGCTACCCGCGCCTTTCCAAGAGAAGGAAGTCAAACCAGCCATGTAGCCATGATGCCCTGTAGCTCAGTTTGTAGAGCTTAATAGCTCAAGAAGGCCTCAGCGCCCAGCGGCCAACCTTTCCGGTTTATGAGAGCTTATTTCGGGAAGGCCTCGGCGCCATGGCCAGCCCGGCTCGGTTGCGAGCAACATCTCGCGAGAACTGGCGCCCAGCGGCCCAGAGTAACACGGTTTGTAGAGCTTAACTATTTCGGGAAGGCCTCGGCGCCAATGACTGCGGCTCGGTTGCGGAAGCAACCTTCGGGAAGGCCTGACCCTGACAACCCGACGGCTCGGTTCGCGAGGCTTAAGCTGGCACGAGAAAATGCCATATAGTCGGCGTAGCCCGGTTCGACAGGCGGTTGGCCGCAGACGACATCGACTCTCGGCTGAGGCTCGGCTACTCAAGCTAAGGCGCGCTGGCCCGGGGCGGGTTAATTCAGGGCGGATTGGCAGTGGGTATCGGCCTCGACTTTCAAGGCTATTTGCTCAACTAAGGCCTTATAGCCTAGGAGCGGTCCGGCTGGCCAGTTAGTGGCGGGCCTTAGCGGCTCGGCACCGAGAGCTCGGCAGGCTTCGGCGCTGCTCAGCTAAGGCCTTGGCCCGAGGCCGATTCGAGCTCGAGACGGATTAGCTGCGGGCCTCGCGGTTTCGGCACCAGGCTCAGCTGCTCAGCTAAGGCGCGCTGGCCCAGAGCCGGTTCAGCTGGACGTTGGCCCACGGGCCTCGGCGACTCGGTTTTGAGAGATCGGCTATGACTAAGGCCTTGCAGCCCGGGGCCGATTCGGCTCGGGCACATTAGCCAATGAACTCGTATTTCGGCTTTGAAGGCTCATTGCTTTCGGCTAAAGGCCTTGTACCCCAAGAGCCAGTTCAGCTCAGGCACATTAGCGCGACCTCGCGATTTCGGTTTTCCCGAGCTGTACGCACCGACTAAGGCCTTAGCCGAAGCGATTGGCTTCAGCACGTGGCGGGCCTCGGCGGCTCGGTTTAAAAACTCAAGCGCTCAACTAAGGCCTTAGCCCGAGGCAGTTATTTCGAGCACATTAACCCACGGAGCCTCAGTGGCTTAGTTTTCAAGAGCTATTTGCTTTCAATGAGCCGCATATAAATAAGCGTAACCCGATTTGCTTCACGGTGCTATAGAGACCGCAAACATCTCTGACTTTTCGAAACTCGGCGCTCCTTCGGCCTTGTAGCCCAGAAGCCAGTTCATCTTAGGCACATTAGCCTGAACCTCGACTCAGTTTCAAGACCTTAACCGCTCGGTAAGGCCTTGTAATGGCTTAGGGTCGGCTCTCGGACAGGAATATGCCCTGAGGAACACGATTAGGGAGTAAAAGCATTTGCAGATATAGAAAATTGGGTATTCATTAAGTATCAAAGCCAAGAACGGCGTTACATATATCCCGGGTTCAAAGCCCATGGTCGACAAAAAACAAGCAGAATTGTACAAGGAGGCTCAGACGTTAAGCGCGGGGTTAGGAGCATAAGGTGAAGGACGAGCCTTAGCGAGGCGGTTAGCTCTCGAATAATCGTGAAAAAAAGGACTCCTTGCGCCTCATAAATCGGCACAGAATATCAAAATTAGGTCAAGCCGGGTAGGCATCGACGGCGCCCTCCTGCGACGAAGCCATCCGAAGCCCGATAAGTGCGGGGCCTGCGTCCCTCAGGCTTGTTGCCTCGCTGTCTCACAAACTGCGGAGCTGCACGCCTCGCGAGGTCCCTCGCCGAGTCATGGCTGCTCATCAGGTCAGCGTTCAATGAGCTCTCAGCCTCGGAGAAGCTTATCCAGGCTGGTCTGCGGCTGCCACTTTATTAAGCGACTCATCTAGCGGCTTGCGGCTCTTCCACGACGCTGGCTCGTTACAGGCCAGGTTTGCGCTCTTCTAACTACGCCCAGCTCATTACGGGCGGTCTGCGGCCCATCCGGGGCTTGCATGACTCGTGCAGGCGGTCTGCAGCCCGTCGCCAGCCTCCAGGCGCCTGGCGACTCTTGGCCTTCATGGGCCTTCTCTTCTCTGCCCTCGGCCCGAGCTCTCGCCGTCGAAGTGTGTCTCAGGTCGGACTTGAGCTTCACGGCTTCCTCAGATCATGTATTTTGCATCAGAGCTCACGATTCGGCCCTTAGAATTAAGAGCCCTTTGCTGTAGGCTAGCGGCTTGACCGCCTGAATTCGGTCTGGCCCTTTTCGCGGAAACTCTTGAGATGGAGTAGCCTTTGCGATACCCGGCGCTACGTCGTGCGCGGCTGAAACCAAGATAAAGCGACGAATAAAGACCGCGCGAACTTCTGGCGACCACACGGAGTGATAAACCAGAAGGCGCCTCCTCAATGAGAGCGGGGCATCAGGCCTCTTGAGATCGGAGATCTTTGGCGGATGGATGAGATTGCGCCAGCGGCAAGCTCCGCATTGGAGAGCAAGGAATCCTCATCTCCATCCAGCTCAAGGGGCGCTCCCTCCCAGGTCTTTTCGGTATCGAAGGAGGCTCGGCCTCATGGGGAGGACTCGGCGAGATAGGCATAACCTCAGCGGAGGCTCGGCAACCCTCCGAAGAATCTTTGGCCTTCTGTGAGCGAGGGCGAGGCCTCTGAACTTAGCACTCTCGGCGCCTAGGTCGGAATGGCAATGCTGCACTTGGACATGGGGCGAGGGTGTGAGACGTCCCGACCTCGGGGCTTTACCCGAGTAGGATGGCTCTTCTCGAGGAGTCACGAGACTTTCGCTTCACACTTGAGGCCTCTGGGCGCGTCTCCACCGAGCTTGAAGCTCCCCTTGAGTGGGCCCGTGACAGCGGAGGCCTCTCGGTGGGAGGAACTTCATAACGGATGGAGGTGAAGGCCTTAGAAGTGAAAGTCGGGAAGACTTGAACTGAAGACCGGAATGTCAGGCCCTGATGAGCTCGGAGTAAACCTTGGAAGGCAGCAGCTGACTTCCACTTCACGTCCACGTCTTACGGTAGGTCGGAATGAATACGAAAAGCTCACAACCGATGCAAAGTTAGGGATACCACATGTCCTTGAAGACGGACCAATAGAAAGCAAGAAAAGCTCGAGAAGATTCTCGGGAGTAGTCGAGACGGCCCGAAGCATGGTGTGTCTTCCTAGTCGGTGATTATATAGATAGCGGCCATTGACAAAAAGTAGGGTTCCTTCAATGCACAGTGGAAGGCGGAGATCGAGATGATCAATGTGAGTCTTCAGAAGCGCTTAGATAAAATAAAGAAAGCCTCATTTCCTTCGTCTTGAAGGTCTAGGAGCATAGCTATATTAGGGCACTGACCCTTATCCTAAGACAATACTTGGCCACACGAACACCACTAGAAGTTGGGCGAAAGGTGAGAAGGACAGACGTTGAAATGCTACAAAACCCTTTTTATAAAGGGATGCAGAGGAAAACGGAGGCCATTCTCAAAGGCCACCTAGAAAAAGCACACCATCTTGGGCACTTGAATGACATAGGAGGTCAATACATCGGGAGACCAAACCTGAACACCAAACGGAGGCCTATATCATCTTGGGAAGATTTCCCCAAATAAAGGCTCAACCCTACTAGGACCCACTAGCCACTGAAATTTCTACCGCGACCGACTTGGATATTCGGACCAGGGGGTATTTAATCTCATCGATTTTATCCCTTGCCTTTACCCGAGGGAAAGAGGTTTATGGGGCATCTGAAGAACAATAGTGGCTAAGCAGTTAGACTCTGCGAGTCAGCCACGAATGGGCTCAGTAAAGTCGCCTACCTCCACCTGAAAAGAGAGAGCGACCGGACCCGTAGAATACAGTGGACAGAAAACCTAAATTTTGCCTAACGCCTTGCAACACCTCTCGAAAAGACAAAGAAGGAAAAAGATGTACCGGTCCTAGGAATAAAACGAAAGGGACGACCCCAAGCAGGGTATTACAAGACACGAAGAAGTTCATGATGATCGGATAAGTTTCAAGAAAAAAAGAAGCCGAACTCACCCGAAGAAGGAAAAGCCCCGATATCGGGAACCTGATGCTAACGGTCGGAATTATGTTCTCAAAAGCTGGAAGAACAAGGAAATAAGCGAGAAAGTCGAGAAGAGTCATCATTCTGGGGACATTTGTGGCGAGCCTAATCAAACCCGACCTTGAGCAGCCACGTAAAATGCTTTTAGATCCAGCAATCGACCCTTGCTTGCTCACTGTAACGAGAAATTTCAAGGGAGCAATGATTGGGTTTAAAAGTGGCCTTGTGAGCCAGCCCTTTTGAGTAGAGACGGGATTAAAGGAGACTTATAGCGAGGCCAGTAAAATAACAGGCGGGCACTGAGCAGGGCAGGTTCATCCCTCGAGGTCGGTACGTGAAAAGCCCTAAGAGCCCATATCTATCGCCAAGATCGAATATCCACCAATAAGGGAAATATAATAATTCTCGATAAGCTGTTTTCTAATTATCATATTAATCGACCGGCGATAAGAAGAAAATCCTCAAATCGATAGAGAGTCCATATCACCATCAATTGGGAAAGTCACCCTATAAATACCGGGCCACCCCATGGGGTGAAAGGTGCGCACAAAACTTCATTCTAAGCGAGTTGATCTTCCTTTTCCACCCAGGAAAGAAACGACTTAGGCATCGGAGAGCAACATCACGAGCCCTCGCCGTCCTTTTTGTTCTTGTTTTTTGCGGAGGAGCGGAGCATCGGGTGTTGAGGAATGGCCCGGCCAATTCAAGCACGCTCGAGGCCCGGAGTTAAGTTTGAAAAAACATCATCGGGTTATAAATAGGAAAGGCTCACCGTATATAAGCATTGTGATATCTAGTGTGACGTCTTTTAGGGAAAAAGCCAAAAAAAAAAAAAAAAACCTTGAAGACTAAGGTTAAAGTAGATAATATCATATAAATATACAAAATATTGTTTTTATAGGAAGACCACTCTCATTATTGTCCTTTTGCTCCTAACATAGAGTAAAGGTGCTTTAAGATAAAAACATTTAATATGAAGACAATTTAATTATATAAAGTTACCATGTCCTTGCCTTAAGTGGTAGGGACCGAATCTGAAGATTGCAGACTACCTTCGAATCCACCTTCGAATCCCTATAAGAATAGAATAATATGAGGATATAAAACAAATAATTGTTGTTATATATTTTTTTTGAAAAAAGACACTGTATTATTTGATCAAATTGTATAATAGGTTCAATATACACACAATTAAATTTATTAAAATTAAAAGAATAAACAATATAAATAATGAATTGATAATTTATTTAACTTAAAATCAATATTATCTGAGATCATAACAGAATTTAAGATTATAACTCAGTTTATAATATATTCAATATTGTTTTGCCTAGTCAATATAGAATAAATATATTTGTTGACTAAATGCCACATCACAGGCTAATAATAATATACAAACATAAATATAAAATAAAATAAATAAAACCCAACATGTCCATCCTTCAATTACTTTGTATGTTGTGTTTAAATATATAAATATGAGGAGAGTAAAATAATCCATCTCAATGTCATTGATAACAAAACTGAATTGACTTCTTCATCTCTTAATCCATATATATATGTTTATTTCTGACACAAAATCATAATTAAATTCTAAAAACATCCTTGATATAAAGTGAGTTTTCTCTCTGACATTAAACATACATCAAACATCTGACACTTATACATGAATATCTAAAGACGCGCAATCACTGCGCTCAGTTCAGTCACTGTGGTACAAAGTATGATATTTATTTGAAGTAAATGTCAAAAGATCTTATTTTGACAAGATTTCAGAAACATATATCTACAGCTCACTAAGAACACTAGGTCCTTGATACATATGCCGACAAAGATGTGAAAGAATTTCACCACATTGAACAGAGAAATGTGTCACTGCAAAGTAAAGGATCATCAACAAATGCTCAAAACAGATTCCTATTTTTGATGATTATTAAAAAATGATGATATATTTATCACTTAGCAAACACTATCCCCTGTTTACCATCTGCAGGTATTTATTCTTTTCTCTCTTTCTTTTTTTGAAAGGGACCAACTAATCATTCATCTAGTATAAACATGAAAGAGCTTCACTCAGTTTCTGTATTGTAAAACCCAGAATGAGGGTGTCCACACATGAGCATAATGTAAATAAAACATAAACCATTATATGCAAAATCAGGTGAAATATCATTATTAACATCCCCTTTTATAGGAAATTTGGTGGATTCCAAATCATTTGAAGTCCATGGATTTGAAATTTAAATTTGAATTCCGAACAGTACTTTGCATATGAAGCTTTTGAAAAGAGAAGACATAATCTTCTTTTGAGTTAGACTATCCAGCTTTGAAAAGTGAAATTTACTTTGAGTTAATATTTCGGCTTCTTTCTTTGTCGACTTTTGGAAGTAGAGTCTTCTTTTGAAAGCTGACCTATTGCGTAGTATTGCTTTTGACTATAACATCTTCTTGTTTTGTATTAAATCGTTTACGAAGTGGGGAGACAATGTTGTATTATAAAGTATGTCTTTAGGTAGCTTTGAATCCGTTAGGTCAAAACTGCCGGCTGTTTGATTTCTTTCATGGAGTCTTCGTGAAGCGTCAGCTTGATGATGTAGAAACTTTGTTTGAGTTTCAGGCCTTTAATTTCATGGGAAAAAAGGCACTGAGAAAATGGGTAGAGGGCAGTTCTCGAGGGGCGTATGGGAACTATACTTGCATGTCTTCATTTGTTGGAAGCGGAGCAGAGCTGTGTCTTCATCACCTTCATCCCCGATTAAGTTGAGACAAGGTTGTGAAACCAGAAAATCTAATTTCACGAAAAGAATGAAAATGGTAATTTCGGTCAAAATCAGAAATTTCTAAATCTCGGATAATGAATGGAGCACCAGATTTGGAGCGGAGTCTCGTAAAATCTAACTACCACGTCGAATTACGAGACGGTCGAATTTGCGTATTTTGAGTGCTTGAATGTAGTGCGGGGCACTTGACACATTTTGAGTGGCTCACAGTGTGCCACGTGTCAGGTGCAAAACGAGTCAACTTGAGCTCAAGTGTGGGGCCCACCTGGACATGTGACATCTCCTAATTGAGTAGAAAATTCAAAGTGGGTGGATTAAATGGATAAGAAATCCAAATGAATCAATGATGGCTTGATATAAGGCAATAAGGACAAAAAGGAATAAATGAAAAGAGAAGACAACTTCATCTTCTCCATTTTGGGCTGGAACGTGCAGTGGAGGAGGAGAATGGATTTTTAGAGAGAGAAAGTGCAACTTTTCTCTAGATTTCCCGGCTTTTGGACCGTCGGTTCACGTCAGATTGCGAAAAGTTGTTCTGTTGCAAGGGCTATGCGTGGGCCAGCCGGTTTGTGAGTTTCGCTATTTCCAAGGGAGGTAGGGGTCTTCTCTACTCGGTTATTTTCGGTTTAAGAGCCTTGTAAATGGTTTGGTTGATTCAAGGCCGTGGTGGCCCTGGATTTGTTCGATCCCAGAAAATTCGGAGATTTGAAATGCAAATTGGAACCGTCTTGGGCCAGTCCACAATTTGTTGGGTGGCTGTGATATATTTGTGTGTTACGCGATGTTAAATAACATCTGAGAATTGTATTTGGTGTGTCATGAGGTTGGAAATGGCCCTTTGCTCGTTTAGGAATTTATTAAAAGCAGTCCGTTTATGAATGGACCAAAATGTCCATGTGTTATTTGCATGAAATTTCTTGAAATAAATGGCTTGAATTGTGTGGAAAATGACATGTTGATGCATGCTAAATTAATGTGTTAACATGAGGTTGAATTATATAAAAATATAATTGTGTGTGAGCCATTGGAATTGGATTGTTAATTAGCTCTTGTGAGCTAATTCGGATGTTATTGCTATGAATTGAATAACATGATTCATGTGGGTTAAAAATTGTTAATATATGCATGATTGAGATATATTAACATAAATTGTTTCGAAATGTCATAATGTATTCCATATGTACCGGGGCACCCTAGAAAATTAGGTGTGAGTGCATGACATGAAAGAAAATGAAAAATGAAAATGGTTGTGAAAGGAATTTCAATGGAAGATTTTCCGGAGAATTGAGTTGGGATATTGTCAGTGATTCCGTTGGAGGAGCCCGTAGATTGTTTCGGAAGTTATCGACAAATTCGCCTCGGAGAATGATCGATATATTCTGGAGTACTTTCGGTAGTCGTTTTTGAGAACAAAAACCTTTTGTTTTGAAAACGGTGTTTTTCTCGCATTTGGCTTAGGCATGCGTGAGGGAGTCAGTGAGGGCTCGAGAAGTGGGAAAGGGTGAGTCGCATTCTCATCCATAGCATGTAGACATTCAAGTAGGATCATGTATTTGTTTTAGTGTGTTTATGTTAAACCATTACATGTGCACTTAGGTGGGGAGTAACTCATGTAGAATAATTCAACTACTGGGCATTGCTCACCCTGTCGATGGATCATTATTTAAGGTATAAGGAGTGTTAAGAAAGACGGCGCTCATTAGAGGCCGCTTTTGAGAAGAAAGCCGGGTTGTGGCTTTGATTTCATTTTTGTAAAACCTGTATTAGAATTCTTAATTTTAATATATGTTTGTATTAAGAGTGATGTAACAACTCTTGAACTATTGTGATATAGTTGGTTTAAATGTTTGATGAGTATGATGTGTAGGCCCAAGTGGCCATTTTCACTAATGTATGAGTCTCATGATATAAAGCACATGTATTCCGCGGGTTGACGGTGGTCAACGGACCCCCCCGGGTTTTGGGGGGTCACAAGATTTAAGCCGCCACTTCTTGGACTCTTTTGAAGTAGGCTTCATAGGTCGAATTTGAAGGAAAATAATTTTTTGAAGGAGTTTAGGGCCAAGCAAGAGGGTCTGGTAAAGGTTGAGTCCAAATAGGAGTCTTTGTTTTTGTGAGCTTTTTGGGTTTGGGCTTTTTAGAGTCAATCCATTCTTTAATTGACTCAAAAGTTTGTGTTTGAGAAACTTTGAAGGGTGTCCACCATTTGATTTTGAACTCCATAGCCAAATGCTGGGGATAAGGAGGAGGCAGAAAGCTATGGGTGGTAAAATCCCAACAAAGAATCCAAAGGATTCTAAACTGAGAATAAAAGGAGAGTGAATAGCTATTTCCAAAAGGGAAAAAACTTTCACTATTAACTTTGAAATAATCAAAATATTTGCGGATTTCATGACAAAAAATATCTTGAGTAGCTTCGAAAAAGAGCCACCATTCCTGAAACCAATTTGGAAAATTTATTTGAGACTTTTCTCCCCAATTAAAAAACCATGAATGGGAAGAAGGTTTGACAAAAAAATGTATTAAACCAAACATTTTGTAGTCGATGTCAGGTTTGAGGAACAAAATTTTGAGAAAAGCTTTTGTGTGTAAAAGGACTTTATTCCTAATTCTTTTCAGAAATGATTTTCAAAATTTTGCATTTTGAATAAACAATATCAGTACCCTCAAGGTTCCTGACATAAGAAACTTGTATAAACTTTGTATCTACAAGTATAAACTCATAGAATCTACGGGTTTTGGAAAGATCATTTGAAACAAAAAATTTGTATTTTTGAAAAATCTTTTAGATCTCAAAAGAGCATAAAGCAGATCAATGATAAGCTTTTAGAACCTGAATTAGTTGTTTTGGTTCTTTAGATTTGTAAACAGGGTTGGAAGAGGATGGAACGAAAGGTTTAGAGATCTTCCTGTTGTAAACAATAGGTTTTTCAATAAAAACAAAAACATAAAGTTGTGTCCCACATGGAACAAAGACAAGGTTTTTTTTGAGTTTATATATTAAAACCCATTTATGGGCTTATACATGGATTGATATTTATATAACAATCTTCGGAATTTATTTGATCCATTTTGATCATGGAAACAAATGCTCCGATGTAGCTTCCCCACAGCCTGCCGTGTACAGCTGCGGTTTGCCTCTTTGCATCACTCCGGAACATCGGTCGCGACTCGCGATCACTGCATACCACCGGTTCTATTCTCCACAGCATGTGAAGAAGCCATTCGGGACATCTCCATAATTGAGGTCTTTTACGGCCAAAATTATACTTATTTAGCGAGCGGATTTACTCCACTCTCGATATGCATGGAGTGGAGTGGTTGCCAACCGGTGAAAGCATCCCTTCGACTCGGTAGGTGGACATATGCGACGAGGTTTGTCGACATACCATCCTAACTACGTTATCTAATAGATTATTTGATGTCACGTAACGTATAGAGAGCGGGTATATGGGATTCAATGCTAAAAAATACGGCCGAGGATGTGGGCAAGCGAGAAATTTGTTGCTTGAAACTACTGCAGTGGGAGATGGTCGACAACAGACATAAAACTCGAATCAATGAGTACCATAAATTCTTTGAAGGAGCCCAAGTTTGAAAAAATAGAACTACCGGAAGCAGTTTGTAGCAAGGCTGTTGATAGAAACTACGACTCATGGAGTGGTACAAGCAGCGATTGAAAGCACAAACAAAAGCAATTATCCTTTGGGTGATCTAATCACTCACATCATTATAGAAGATACAAGTACGCCAAGAGCAGGTGGCAGCGAGCGGATGTCGACAGGCGAGCAGTCCTGACAGAGCCATAGTACAAACATAAATCTTAAAACTCGGGGAACAAACCCAAAATTTCTACCTCTCATGCTTTTGAAAGAGAGCACCTGTTTGTTTAGAGGCAAACAGGCCATCATACCTGATGCGAGAAAGAAGTAAAAGCGGAAGCTTGGTAAATCCTCCACAAAAGCTTGACTTGGTCGAAGGAGATGACATAATAGCTCTTTGGTATCTCACGACTAATATGGTGAACAATTCCAAAATTGGGTGGTAGACTCACAGTGTAACAAGGCATATTTGTGCGAAACAAAGTGCTTACCTCCTACACTTCCGGTGGGGATGATGAAGGTTGTCTACCTTGGTGACTCTCACCTTGCTCAAGTCTACGGGAAAAGGCAAAGTCATCTTTGAAGCTCACTTGAAAAGACTGGCCTTAAATAATGTCTTGCATGTTCCCGATATAAGAGCAAATTTAGTTTTGATTATGGCTCTGTGGGAAAGGTGGGGGTTAAAGTGTCATTTAGTCCCAGCCAAGTTATAATGATAAGATAATATCTTTGTAAGGAAAATGGTTTGTAATCGGGGGGCTCTTTGTGCTTAGTATCTCACGAGTTATGAATGAGAATAAGCTAGCTATACCTTACTTGGTTGATTCGTATGATATATGGCATGGCTAAGATTGGGACATGTGAGTAGTGGATATATTAAGAAAATGCAAACTCTAGGCTAATCAATATGTGATTATTCGAGGCTTAAGTAAGTGCGAATATGTGCCACTTCTAAGCTAACTAAAAAGACATGTAGCTCCAGTTGACTAGAGAAACAAAGTTATTGTAACTTATTCATTCCGATTCAGAGATTTAAAAAACAAAACTACGATTATGAGGTAAAGAATTCTAAGGTGAATCTTTGTATTGATGATTATTCTTAGGTTTGCTAGAATTTACTTACTTGGAAGTAAGGATGAAGATTTGGATATGTTCTTGCCTATAAAGTCAAGTAGAAAATCAACTTGATAGAAAATCAAAAGGATTAGATTTTGATGAGGGGGCGAATACATCCCTAATGATTATCAGGAAAAGGAAGGAATAATTCATGAAGTGACTCCCAGACGCCCCAACCAAGGCCCATTGACTACTACAACTCAAGGGAAATACTCGTGGAATGTCGGAGCTTACCCAACATCTCTACGAAAATCAAGTCTCCTTTCGTGAATGGAGCCTCTACCCAAGAACCAGCATGTCCCAAACAATCCAATATAACATATCCATGAGTAAAACGACCTCTTGACCCATAAACCAATACTCATCAAAAATATACACCCAACTATTTTCCAATAGTTCATGAGTTATAACATTTCTCATCAAAATATCCAACCAACTATCTCACATGGTTCAAGAGTTATACATTACTCTTAATACAAATACATATTAAAATTTACAATTCTCATACATATTATCCCAAAAATCATCCAAGCCACTACCCGGCTTTTTTCAAAATCGTCTCGCGGCGGAGCCGCCTTCTCGAACTCTTGTACCAAAAATGTTCCCCTGGCCAGGTGAGCTATCGCCCGCTGGTGGAACCATCCTAAATGGGTTACTCTCCACCTAAGCATATGCAATGCTCCAAAATAAACACACACTCAAGTAAATGTTGATTCTACTTGAATGTCTACATGCCCATTCCTATGTCTCGAGTCTTCACCGACTCACTCACACTTGCCTAAGCCATGTATGAGAAAATAATCATTTTCAAAATAAAACTTGTTGTTCTTGAAAATATACTACCGAAGTGTCGGTAAAAATATGGGACTACCCTCTAAGGCGAATTGTCACAGCTTTCTCCTAAACAATCATGGTCCTCATCCGAAATGATCTGTTGTCTATCTCCCAACCCAATTCCCTCCTAATATCATCCCAAATTCCTTTTGCAACTACGTCCGCTTTTACAAAATCAAATCATGTCATGCACTCACACCTAACTTCTAGGTTACCAGCTAGCATATGGAAACGCATTATGCCATTTTCAAACCATTTATACAATATGTCAATATGCGCTATTCAATCAATTACAATTACACACATGTAATTCAACACATCAATCATCACCCAATTTAGCTTCACTGGCAATTTACATTATCATCTCCACGGCCATAAAACACAATTTTATTCCATAGTAATTAGGCCATTAAGGCACATTAAATCAAGGTCTTAACTCTATCTATTTCACATAACCAAGCCAGTCTATTTCACTTCAATTTCTAACTTAAACACATGGACGTTTTCGGGTCCATTTCTCACACAAACCCTGGACCTGCTTTTACAATCCCAAGAGAGCAAGTGGGTCATTCCTACCTGCACCCCACTCCTCCTACATCGGTTCCTCTTGGTGGAACCGAATTTCCATGGCCTATACACACAAAACACAATTTATTGCATAAAACCCCACCTCACTGTCCAAATAGAGTGACTAAGAAATCGGCCCAAAACGAGGTTCAAAAATTCTACAATCCCATCTCCGTTTTGGGACTGATCAAACGGTCCCTCACGAATTCTCAAACCAACTCAAATGCACACAAACACTTAAATTAAAGTGTAAAACAAGTAGATGAAACTCCCACCACGGAGTTTGTCTAAACTCCTTAAACCTGAGCTCCACGCGTCGTCTCGCCAAGGTATAGAACAACTTCTTTTCTTCCTTACCCAAGAACCAATCGCTTGATCGCCTCGGGATCTTAGAGAAGTGACACACTCTCTCTCTCTAAAATAAAAATCAAAATCAAGCCTACTCTTCGCACTTTTCCATTCACCTAACGCCTCTGAAATTGGGTCTTTTGAGGGAGATGAATACTATTCTCACCTTATCCTTACTCATTAAACTTTCCTATAATGCCATTCATGTCCCCTATCTGACTTACAGTAATGCGGGCACTCTCTCACTGGTCCATTTCGACATCTCACTTCATGTAAACTACTTATAATGAAGATACGTTATAATGCGACTTTTTTCACATCAAATATCGTTTAATGACAATCTAATACTCATTGCTCCTCGGTAAATGTGCAAATTCGACCATTCTAATTCGACGAAATTCGACGGTAAGGTAGATTTCGCGAGACGATTCCAATCGGTGAAACTGCTTTCATCATCCGAGATCTAGAAAATTTCTGATTTTATCAAATTGATTACTTTTCGTAAAACAATACTGGGTCTCAAGAATTCTCCTATTCACCCGAGTCAAATGGAGTTGTCGAAAGAAAAATAAGACTTTAAAGAAATGATGAATTCTCTACTTGTTAGTGCTTCAACACCTAAACAATCCACAAGGTCGTATACTTTCGTATGTCATCTACAAAATATAATTTCATATTAAGAAAACTGTAAAACACCCTATGAGTTATGGAAAGGTCATGAACTCGAACTCAAATATTTTAAAAGTGTGGGGTGGTTCTGCCAAGGTTATGTTACCTGATCCTAAAAAGAGGAAAATATGGTCAAAGACTTCATTGCATGTTTATTCAAGCAAGGTAATAGGTGCAAATATAGATTTCTAGTTTTGAAAAGTGATGTTCTAAAAAGCAACATTTATTATTGAGACAAAAATGCCGAATTTTTTTGAATAAATTTTCCACTTTTTGAACAAATTTCATACACCCATACCTAGATCGAAAAATCATATGATGAGCATGTGCCTACTAGTGTGGATGATATGGAAAGCTCTCACATGAGTTGAGAAGGAGTAATAGACGAAGAAAGAGGTGTTTTTAGAGATGATTTTATAATACTGAAAATGAACCACATCTTATTTTGAAGCGATTTCTTCCCGACGTGATTATTTGAAAGAAGCTACAATCGAAACACTCTATTTTAAAGAATTAAACGTGAGAGTTAGTCGATGTACCTTCAGGAGAAAAACCTATTGGTTACAAGTGGATTTTCAAAAGAAAATACTTTCCCAGACATTCCATTGAAAATACAAAGCTAGGTTAGTAGCCAAGGGTTTTTCACAAAACAAAATATTGACTATTTTGATACATTTGTTCTCTACTGTGGATCTCTTCCATTCGTATTTTAATTGCTTTAGCTTCAATTCATAAACTTTTATCCATCAAATGGATGTTAAAACGGCCTTTTAAATGGGGACTTGATGAAGAAATTTACATGTTACAAATCAAGGTTGTATTTACACCTGGAAAAGAACATCAAGTTTCAAATTCAAACAAGTCTCTATACATTTAAAACAAAGACCTAAAATAATTTGAATTTGAGAAATTGATAATGCTTTGTTGAAAAACGGGTTTTTATCTATTAAAGTGGATAAATGTGTATATACAAAGTGTACAAGAAAAGAATGTGTAATCATTGCATTGTATGTAGATGATATGTTGATCTTTGGCATTAGCCTGAGTATGGTACAGTAATTAAGAGATTTCTAGCTTCACAAATAATATGAAAGATATGGGTGGCTTAAGGTCATTTTGGGTGTGGAAATCAGTGCAGATGGGTGATAGTATAATGCTAATACAAGAACATTATGTTGAGAAAATACTCAAGAGGTTCGGCCATTTCGATGCCAAACCCGTGAGTGCCCCTATGATTTGCAAAAACACTCATTTAATGAAAATGAGGCATCCCGTGGGTCAAGCTGAGTATGCACAGATTATTGGGAGTCTGATGCATTTAATGAACTTTTCTAGACCTGACATAGCATATGCAGTGTGTAGATTAAGTAGATATACACATAATCCCAATAATGATCATTAGAGTGCACAGTTAGGACTAATGAAATACTTAAGGGTACCAAGGAACTATGGCATCCTATAGTGGATTTCCCGCCGTGTTGGAAGGATACAATGATGCTAACCTGGATCTCCGATCTCTATGAGATAAAATCCACGAGCGGTTATGTCTTTTTACTTTGGGAGGTGTTGTAGCTTGAAATCATCTAAATGAATCCTCATTGCTTCTACCATGGAATCAGAGTTTATAGCTCTAATCAAGGGGTGTAGTCGGTTGTTAAAGAACTTCCTATCAGGAATTCCTTTGGGAATCAGGCAACACCTTCGATGTCTATGGATTATGATTACCAAGCAGCAATATCGATCGCAAAGAATAAAGCGTTTAATGGGAAAAACAGACATATTTGTCTAAGACATGAGGTAAGCTTAAACAATTGGCCAAAGATGGAATCATTTCCATTGCTTATGTAAAGTCAGAAGTGAATTTCGCCGATCCTCTAACTAAGCCTTTAGGAAGAAAATTAATTTTGGAAACATCGAGGAATGGGACTTAAGCCAATATGAGATTAATGCGATGGAAACCCAACCTTTTGTGATTGAGATCCCATGAAGAAGTGTTCAAACGGGTAATAACAAGTCACTTGTTAATCCCCGCTACACCAACAAAATGGTCCTATCTATGGTATGATTATGGTGCTAGAATGCATAATTTGAGAGGTTGATTAATATTCTTAATGATCATATCCCTATGGGGGTACATATAAATGCGTGATGTATTTGATGAAATCACCTATATAAGTGTGAGTGAGCCGCTTCCTATGAAGTGGTATGGCAAGATTTCTAGAGCGCTTAAGAATTAATCAGGCACGCGCATGGCCTAATCGAGTACAATGGCGTTGAACAGCAAGAATCGTGATGTGTGGTGCTGATGATAAGGTCTCTAATTTACGATTAAGAGTACTCTGGTTCAAAGAAGCTATAAGCTTCACCAAAGCTCTGTAAGTTAAACCTTATTCATCAGTATTCTGTCTATAGTTCATTGAACACCAAACTTAAGGCATTAACACCTTCTTCTCATATTCCAAACAATATGTTTTAAATACAAAAGTTTTTCTTCTTTTGAAAAAATGTGGGGATTGTTGTAAACAATAGGTTTTTCAATAAAAACAAAAACAAAAAGTTGTGTCCCACATGGAACAAGACAAGGTTTTTTTTGAGTTTATATATTAAAACCCAATTGATATTTATATAACACTTCCCTAAAACTTCAAAGCGATTTGAAGGTTGAGCTTTTGGCATAGCATATGATTCTTTGGTTGTTGGTGTTATGGGATCAACTTTGCTCATTTTCCCTGTAAAAATTCCCGTGAGAGAAAATTAGGCAAAACATTTGAAGATCCTTTTATAAATTCAATTTTAAAATAAAAAATAGATAAAATGGCTTGTCATATGACAAAGATTTGTTTGGAAACTAGATTTTGAACATCTTTGTGCAAAATTGCTTTGACACTTTTACAATCAACTCTTAAAAGGAATTTTTTTTTTTAAAACATCACTTTGAAATTTTTGAATGCAAAGAACAATTGCTAAAATCTCCTTTTTGACTGTCAAATAATTTTCTTAAGGCCACCTAAATACCAGAGCACCACTATCAAATTTTTGTTTTCAAATTCTTGTTTAAGTATCCCACCATATCTTATAATTGAGGCGTCTGTTTCTATAATGGGAAAGACTTTTGGATGAAGGATTCCTAAACAAGCAAAGCCCCTTAACTCGGTAGACTTTACCGCCGACTAGCTCAGGTATGTCTACTGCATCATGGATTTGGATTTTTCTCTAACCTTTGAAATAAAGGTTTGATAAGAACTCTAAGATTTGGATAAAAATTTGCTATATAATTTAAGCTTCCTTAAAAATCTTTTGAAGGATTTTTTTATCTTTATTTTATTAGAAATTTACTAGCAAATTCACTGCTCTGAATAGATTTAATTTACCTTGATAAATATCAACCCTAAAAATCTTATATTTGTTTGGAAAAGTTTACTTTTGATGTAGATAATCCAACCCGTTGTCTCCACCACTTTGAAAAAAATTTAAGTGTTGGAAATGCTCTTCTATAGAATTTTGAAAATATAAGAACATCATCAATGTATACTATATAAAATCTAGTATAGTTATTGAAAATGTCATTTATTATATTTTGAAATTCAGAAGGAGTATTTTTCAGGCCAAAAGACATCACATTCCATTCATAATGTCCAAATGGAACTGTGAATGTTGTTTTATACTTATCTTCTGGTTGAATCTGGACTTGCCAAAATCCAGATTTCATATCAAATTTTTAAAAAATTGTTGCATTATATAACCTTTGGATTAAATCCTTTTTGTTAGGTATTGGATACCTAATCCATTGTAAGACTTTGTTAAGGGGTTTGTAATTGATAACTAACCTTGGAGTGTCACGTTCAATTTCAGAAGCCTTTTGGACATAAAAGGCTGCACAACTCCAAGGAGAATGACTAGGTCTTATCAATTTTTTTCTTAACAAGTCATTTATTTCTTTTTTGCAATATTCTAAAAGTTATGGACTCATTTGAATTAGTTTTTCCTTATTTGGACATTAAAGGACTACAACAACAAAATAACTTTACAAATCAGATTTTGGGAACAATTTCCTCTCAATTAGATAGAATTAGAAAAATATTTCAAAATCAAAAGAAACAGAAAAGGAAAAACCTTTATTCAGAACCCCTGAATATAATAAACCTATAAAATTAGGTAATAAAAATAATGAACTTATCAAAGCATTAACCCAAAGATTAGAAGCCATGAACATTACAGATCCCTCAACTTCAAAACGACAAATAAATTTTCTCAATGGTTCTGAAACAGAATCCTCTGTAAGTGAAGAACAAGCTCAAAATTCGAACCAAGAAGAAGATCAAATAAATAGAATAAATTATCAAAAGGCATGGCAACAAGGAACAAGAAATTATTATCATAGGCCTACTCCTCTAGATCTCCTATATGAGGAAAGACTTCCTCAAAAAGCCATGTACAATGATACTTTTATTTATGAGTGGAATATTAATGGTCTTTTTGAGCATGAAACCCTCAATGTTCTAAGGCAAATGCTAATTGCGCAAAAGAATCGCCTACTTAACCGAAAAATGATGACGTAATGTGTTACACAACTTCTAATTTCCTCGGATTTTCCGAACATTGCGAAGTCAGGATAATTGTTTAAACGAAGAAGAAAGATAATTTCTTCAAAATATTACAAATGATGAAGGAGAACAAAATGCAATTCATAGAATTGTATATGCAATAACCAAAGACTTTATTGGAGATCCAAGGATTCTCCAAGAAAGAAGTTTTGAAATTCTTCAAAACATAAGATGTAGAACACTGAGTGATTTTAGATGGTATCATGATGTGTTCATTTCAAAAGTAATGATTAGACATGATGCAAGAGCTCTATATTGGAAAGAAAGATTTATGTGCTTGATTCCCTGCATTTAACCGAAAAGTTCAAACCTCAGGAAAACATCATGGAACAATCCTTATGATGATCTTACTATGCATCTCATAAGTGGGTTAAGAAAGAAGGATTAAAATTATGTTCACAATTAAGACTCCAATATAAAATAAAAGGATCTAAAAGCCTCTAAAAAAGATCTAGGATCCTTCTGCTCCTAATATGGTATTGAAATGCCAGTGTCACCCTCACAAAAACATAACATATCAAAATATACTACTAAAAGAAAATCCTATTCTAATAAAGAATACTCAAAGAAAAATTATAAGAAATATGAATCTCATAAATACAAGTCCCAAAAACCTTAGCCTAAAAAACCACATAAAAGAGAAATAAGATGTTTCAAATGTAGGCAAAAATGACATATAGCCTCAAACTGCAGAAAACAAAAATAAATACTATCCATTCTAAAGAAGATCACTATCCCTGAGGAAATACTAGTTCTTCTCCGAGTTTGACACTTCAAATAAAACCCTTAGAAAAAGAACAAAATCAAACAGATAAGATAGAAAATTGTTTATGTCAAGTCAATGTTTTAACCACTGATCAAGAATTATTAATAGAAATGATAGATAAAATTGAAGATAAGGAAGCAAAAGCCAAATATATAAGGAAAATAATGGAACAAAACATAAAAGCTACAAAATCTTTGCCTCTTTCAAATGCTTACAAATTTAAAGACATTATGCAACAATTTGAAATACAAAGTCCTGTTACAATACAAGATTTACAACTAGAAATAAAACAAATAAAGGTACAAATTGAAGAATTAAAAAACTTTACTCAACATTTATATTTTAAAATCTAAAATATAGAAAACCAAAAGGTTTCCTTAACACCACAAACTTTTGAAGATTTAGATACTTTTGTCAATAGTATGACTATTGTACAAAAACAAATATGGTATACAAAGATTACTTTAAAAATCAATTCTGATTTTCAGTCCACTTTTATTGCCTTGATTGATTCAGGAGCTGATCTGAATTGTATATAGGAATGATTAATTCCTACTGTATATTTTGTCAAAACTTCATAAAGACTTTCAACAACTAATAATGATCCATTGAAGATATAATACAAAATACCACAATGACACATTTGCAAAGATGATATTTGTATCAAAACTTCATTCTTATTAGTAAAAAATATTAGTCATCAAATTGTTTTAGGAACTCATTTTCTTACCCAATTATATCCTTTTTATATTGATAGCAAAGGATTACAAACAACTTACAAAAATCAACAATTCTATTTGAATTTTTCAAAGGCATAGAATTAAAAGAAATAAACCAACTTCAAGATCATATTAATTTACTACAACAAAAACAACAACAGGTCAAAACCTGAAATCCAAACAACTACAAGAAAGAATTAAACAAATTGAAAATAATTTATGTTCTTCTATTCCAAAATGCTTTTGAATAGAAAATTAAACATATGGTTTCACTATACGAAAAGATTTCAATGAAAAACAAATCTCAACTAAGGCAAGACCAATTCAAATGAGTCCAAAACTCTTAGAATATTGCAAAAAAGAAATAAATGACTTGTTAAGTAAAAAATTGATAAGACCTAGTCATTCTCCCTCGAAATACAAGGCGAAATTTTTATGTCCAAGCGCTCAAATCAACGTGGCACTCCAAGGTTAGTTATCAATTACAAACCCCTTAACAAAATCCTGCAATGGATTAGGTATCCAATACCTAACAAAAAGGATTTAATCCAAATGTTATAGAATACAACAATTTTTTTCAAAATTTGATATGAAATCTAGATTTTGGCAAGTCCAGATTCAACCACAAGATAGGTATAAAACAACATTCACAGTTTTATTTAGACATTATGAATGGAATATGATGCTTTTTGGCCTGAAAAATGCTCATTCTGAATTTCAAAATATAATGAATGACATTTTCAATAACTATACTAGATTTTCTATAGTATACATTGATGATGTTCTTATATTTTTAAATTCTATAGAAAAGCATTTTCAACACTTAAATTTTTTTCAAAAATTGGTCAAATACAGTGGGTTAGTTATCTCTGCATCAAAATTAAACTTTTCCAAACAAATATAAGATTTTTAGGGTTTGATATTTATCAAGGTAAAATTAAACCTATTCAAAGAGCAATTGAATTTGCTAGTAAATTTTCTAATGAAATAAAAGATAAAAATCAACTTCAAAGATTTTTAGGAAGCCTAAATTATGTAGCATATTTTTATCTAAATCTTAGAGTCCTTATCAAACATTTATTTCAAAGGTTAAAGAAAAATCTAAACCCATGGTTTGATGAACATACACAAATAGTCAAGCAGGTAAAGTCTCAAGTTAAAGAACTTCCTTGTTTAGGAATCTTTCATCCAGAAGCCTTTCTCATTATATAAACAGATGCCTCAAATATAGGATATGATGGGATACTTAAACAAAAATTTGAAAACAAAATTTCAATAGTCAGATTTCACTCTGGTATTTGGAGTGGCCCTCAAGAAAATTATTCAACAGTCAAAAAAGAGATTTTAGCAATTGTTCTTTTACATTCAAAAATTTCAAAGTGATGTTTCCAATAAAAAATTCCTTTTAAGAGTTGATTGTAAATGTGCCAAAGAAATTTTGTAAAAAGATGTTCAAAATCTAGTTTTAAACAATCACAATGGCAAGTCATTTTATCTGTTGGTTTTCAAAATTGAATTTATAAAAGCGATCTTCAAACGCTTACCGATTTTCTCTCATGGGAATTTTTACAGGGAAAATGAGCAAAGTTGATCTCATAAAACCAACAACCAAAGAATCTTATGCTATGCCAAAAGCTCAACCTTCAAATCGCTTTGAAGTTTTAGAGAAGATGCGAAACCCCAGAAAATCCAAATTTTCAAAAAAGGGTAAAACGGTAATTTCAGTTGAAAACTAGAAATTTTCTAGATCTCGGATGACGAAATGGATCATACAAGAATTCGTCTCAAGGAATTTAGTGACCTTAAAAGTTTTGGTTTAATTCGAGACAATAAATATTTTGCGATTTAGGTGAGAAGTCACAAGGATTTTAGTGGATTTTAGATGTTTCATTTAAAATCTCAAGTCAGGAAATGACTTGAGCTAAGTTTATTTAAAATAAATTGAACTGAAAATAAATAAATTATTTCGAGACAGAAACGGATCTGAATGAGAAAATATAAGTCATATATCAAAATAATAATAATAATAATAATAATAAATAAATAAAAGGGATAAAATAAAAAATGGAGGAGAAGGACGGGAGGGAGAGAGCGTGTAGAGAGAGATATTTTTATTTATTTTTTCTTCTCTTCGCTTCTCTCTAAGATCTATGGAAATCATATCGTAGGATTTCATCGGAGCAAGATGCAAAGTTTATCCACGCATCGAGAGCTACGCGTGGGTACCAAAATCTTGGAGTTTCGTTAAGCTCCACGAGGTAGGGGATTTTCCTACTTTTGTTTTTTCTAACCTAAAGGTCATTTAATGACTTGGGGTTTTCTTAGAGGTCGTGAAAGGCCGTAAATTTCAGTCCCAAATTTTAGGGACTAAGTGTAGGAATTTTTAGAAAATTTTGGGACTGTTTTTGGACAACCGGGTTGAATTTCGGATCGCTTTTGGATAAATTCAAATAATTTTCATGATCAAGCAAACAACTTGCCAAATTGTGGACTGCTTCTGACAGTTTCTGGACTGAAACTTAGCTTGGTTTTGATCCCGAGACTGATATCTGAGGTTTTTGTGGTGTGTCTTACTATCACAGTAATTCGGTGACGAACCGTGAAGGGACCAAGAGGTGTCCTGTTTTATGTGGGTCCGAGATTTGGGTCATTTTGTGTGTTATTGTTGTAAAATATTAAATAATATGCTGTTGTGTGTAAAAATCATGTTAATATATGCTATTTGATGTATTAACATGGATTGCATGGATGTAAATTATATGTAAAAATTATAATTGTCCATGGTGTATTAATATTTCATGTAGCACCTATATACATGTAACATATAAAGGAAATACATTGACATCATGCATTTACAGTGCACTCCGTGAAATCAAGCACAAGTCGGTGTGGGTGCATGAAGGAAACCAACCGTGGCCCACAAAAGAAAAAGAAAATCATGAAATGATAAATTAAAATTGGAGGGTTGTCCAATGGTTTAAGTCATTGGGTTAAATGTCAATGGCTAGTTTCCACACTTGGTACTGTATGCGTATGATGTAATGACAACCAAACACATTCAAGTCAAACATGTAAGTCCCTACCAAATGTCTACATTATAAGCATGAGAACGCCACCCACCCACTCCCACATGTCTCGAGCCCTCATCGACTTCACACATGCCTAAGTCAAGTATGAGAAAACACCGTTTTCAAAACAAAAGGTTTTGTTCTCGAAACATACCAATGAAGCCTCGGTAAAATCTATTAGGATAACCCTCCGAGGTGAATTGTCGGGTGATTCGAATTACTATGGGTCCAAATTCGAAATGTATCACAACAACTCTCCAAGGCACTGGAAAATTTTCCTGAAATTCCTTTCACAACCATTTTTCCTTTTTCTTTCTTTCATGTCATGCACTCACACCTATTATTCTAGGTTGCCCCGGTGCATATGAAATGCATTATGTCATTTCCAAACAACACATGTCAATATATCTCAATCATGCAAATATTAACAAATTCACATACTAACCACATGTTATTTATTCATAGCAATAACATCAAAATTAACTTACATGGGCTAATAACAATTCAATTCCAATGACTCACACACAATTATATTTTTATATAATTCAAATATCATGTTAACACATTAAATTATATGCATTAACAATTTGTTTCGCACACACTCTTAAGCCATTCGCGCGGGCAATATTTTGCAAACAACACACATGGACAATTTTAGTCCAACCATCAGCCCGGGTTGTTTTAACAGTCCAAAAACAGTGTGTGGGTTATTTGAAACTGCCCAAAAATTCCAGCATTCGGTCCCATTCCAGAGGACCGAAAACTCACGGCCATTTTGGCCCCAAACACTCCAATCACAATTTAACACACAACAACGCATATGGACCAATAACAATCCGTAATCTGTCCCGGGACTACCCAAAACAATCCCAAATTTCCAACATTTCAGTCCCAAGTTTTGGGACTGACCATACGGCCACTCACAGCCTCATATCAATCAAATCATTAACAAGGCTCTTAAACCGAAAATAAACCGAGTAGGAAAAAGCCCTTACCTTTCGGAGTTTGTCAAAACTCCCCAAAACTTGTTCCCACGCGTAGCCCTTGCCGCGTAGAGCAACTTTGCCTCTTGGCCCGACGAGAATCGACGGTCCGAACGCCAAAAAATCTAGAAAGAAATTGGACTTTCTCTCACTAAAATCTCTTTCTCCCCTCCACTGCCGGATTTCAAGCCAAAATGGAGAAGTGTTCTTCTTTTCTTTTCATTTTATTCCTCTTTTATCCCCTTACTTGCCATTTGTCAAATTCTAATTGGCTCATTGGATTTTCTTATCCACTCATCCACTCCACTTGATTTCATCCACTAGGGGAGATGCCACATGTCCACGTGGACCCCACACTTGAGCTCATGTTGACTAATTCTGCACCTGATACATGACACTTTGTGAGCCACTCAAAATGTGTCAAGTGTCCCGCATTACACTTGTTACCTCGAAAAACGCGGTGTCCCCGAATACTGTCCTCAAATCTCGACATGGTAGCCAGATTTCCCCGAGAAGATTCCAACTGAAGTCCGCTTCACATCCGAGATTTAGAAAATTTTCTCGGATTTTAATCGAAATCACCATTTTTACCCTTTCTTAAAAATTATAATTTTCTCTGTTTTACAAATGATGCTCGACGAGGCCGTGATTGTAGTTAAGGTCGATATGGCCTTGACAATACTTTTATAAAAGGTATTTTATGTAAAAAGAATTATAATTAAATTCTTTTGGACTATTGTATAAATAATCGGGTATGGAAATATGGTAAGAGGGTCGTGATCAGACTCTTATGGACTGTTGAGACCCTGGATGAGTTATGATTATATTTTTATACAAGTTGTATGTTGAGTAGAGCTCCCCGAACAAAGAAGACTCTACCCGATTTTTTTTCAAATATGGATCCCGATAAATGGGACACAACAGTGTGGTATTAGGTCACCCGAAAGCCACAGGAATTCCGCAGGTTGATGGGTTGTCAACGGGACCCTCGGATTTGAGGTGTCACAGAAGATCCATAAACCTTCCTTTCCATCCTCTTTCAACCTTGTTGACAAATCTAAAGAACCAAAGTAGCTAATTCAGGTTCTAGAAGCTGTTCATCGATCTGCTTGAGGCTCTTTTGAGATCCAAAATATTTTTCAAAAAGACAAATTTTTTGTTTCAAATGATCTTTCCAAAACCCGTAGATTCTACGAGTTTATACTTGTAAATACGGAGTCTATACAAGTTTCTCATGTTAGGAACCCTGAGGGTACTGATATTGTTTATTCAAAATGCAAAATTTTGAAAATCATTTCTGAAAAGAATTGGGAACAAAGTCCTTTTACACACAAAAGCTTTTCTCAAAATTTTGTTCCTTAAACCTTTGATTACCTAGACTACAAAAATGTTTGGTTTAATACATTTTTTGTCAAACATTCTTCCCATTCATGGTTTTTTAATTAGGGAGAAAAGTCTCAAATAAAATTTCTGGGACAACCATCTGTTTATTTCAAAAAAAAAAAAATATATATATATATATATATATATATATATAGAAAGAGGATTAGACTCATTTTAAAGAATTGACCAATCAAAACCTCTAATATTGGTGTTTGATGAAAAAATGATTGGAATAATATATTGGACTCAATCCGCTAGTTTAAAAAACGTTGCTAGGAGTAGCTTACGTGGAGTTGAAAAGATAAGTTTATTCAAAAGTTATCAATAATTACCGTCCTTATCTTAAGGTTCTCACAAAACCTTTTTTATTTTTTTTTATTTTTGGAAAGTATCAACGAATCATTTTATTGCTAGGTAGAAACTAGAAAGAGCTACATCAGTTTCCAGGACAAAACCCAGAAATTGAGGGGCGTCTTGCCATTGCTTTAGACCAAGGAACAAAATATCGGTAATTACGGATATATCGGTACTTGGATTTTACGGAAATATCGAAAATATCGGAAAATATCGGTGGATATTTTGGCAAAAATATCGGTGGATATTTTGGCAAAAATATCGGTAATGCAAAAATTAACAAAAATACTTTGAAATTCATGAAAATACTTTGTTGAACTATAAAAATGCATACCAAGCAAATATACACTGTTGAAGACAATATTCATTATAATTTATCGAAATTACATCACAATAGCCATTTAAACCAAAATGAAGCACCGACGCGCTCCATTACATTATTCGACGGGCTGATCCCATCTTCACGTAAGCACAATATTCATACTAAGACACAAAGGCCGCAATAATATCGATCGTAACTCGAACATGCCATGCATAAATATGTCGACTTACCCACAACCTCTCCGTGGATAGGAAATTCGGGGTTCACCCACATACTCGTTTGAAATCCTTCTAGCATTTGATATGAAATTTGGAATAGCATTTGTGGATCATGAGGATAGTTAACCATTCCATATTCTTCACCAATAGAACATGAAGGATGTGAAGAAGGCTGACCATAACTCATTGTATAAGGAGGAAATATGTTGCCTCATTCGATGAATCACTGAATTGAGTTCCAATACTCATGGACTCAAAACCCGGCCGAGAACGAATCTCGCCAGGCGGGTGTCATCCTTCGTTGTCTTCCTCTATGTGGCTTTCCAAAGGCTCCAATACTCCGGCCCGCCTCCTAGACTCGTGGTCTTCATCTCAGGTAGCATGAGTGAAATTGTTCCTCACCGTGAATGGGCTCAATGGATATTGACTTTGTTGTGGATCTACAATATCCCCACCATCATTTCCCAGATCACTACCATCATTGGGTCCCTTCTCCTTCTTTGAGCCATCATAACTGTGAGTAGAAGCAGCCTTGCTGAAAACTCGGGTCTCCGCATTATGTTCAACACTTGAATCAAAGGGAGGCTCAGGAAGTAACAAATGGGTTGAAATGAGTCTATCGTGTCTTGACTAAAACTTTCACTATGAACTTCTTCAGATAAAACCCGCTCAACATTAACACCTACTTCTCGAACATATGCAGCAATTCGTGGATCAGGATTTTCATCTTCATCATCTAAATGGAGAGGTCTAACCCATTGAAATAGTTGATTTTCTTCTTCTTCACCAAACTCAACTGAAATTTCTAGTAAATCGAGAAAATTATTTTTGGCAACTTTAATGTACCGCTCCATATCACGAATCTTTAGTTTCATGTTGTAATAATAAAACCAATTGTTGGAGCCTGGGCAGACTCCTAATTCCTGTGGGTCCGTTGACTACCCGTCAACCCGCTGGAATACTAGTGACGTGGTTACCCGATGCCACTCATGAAAATCAAGTGCAGTCTCCTTGTACCGGAGCTCCCACCAAATACAACACCCGGCTTATAACCTCGTCCCAATATACAATGACCCACACAGGTCTCATATACAAACTATACCAGTAAAATGACATCTGGCCCCCGTGATTATACTCACAACATATATCCTGTAACTATTCAATATAATCCATCACATGAGTAAATGGCCACTGGGCTCATAACCAATACTCATAAAACATCTCAACTATATATCATAGTTACAAGAGTTAATGATCTACTGTTATACAACACATATTAAAATGAAAAACATTCTAATACATGCAAAACCATCAAAGCCAGATTCATTTTCTTTTAAACGGCTCTATGGATGAACTGTCTCCCCGCACGCCCCGTACTGTGAAAATAGCATCCCTCGACAGGTGAGCTAATGTCAAGAGTAAACCACCCTAAGTGCTACTCCACCTAAAGTTCATAACGCCTCCAAGCTTTAAACACATCTACAAATGCATGATCCTACTTGGAATTAACTGATCATCCTTCATATCCCGAGTCCTCCCGACTTCCACACCCGCCTGGCCACGCATGAGAACCTTAGCTCTTATTTGGTTCAGGACAACCCCTCCGATGTATATATCAATCAATGCTCGACAATTGATATTATGTATGGACTACCCGATGTATATCAATCAATGACTCCGACGGATGATAGATTTTTATTTGACTACCCTCCGATATTCATTATTTTTAGACAACCCTCCGAACCATTCTCTCAAGAATTACCTCATGCACTCACTCTTATCGTCCTAGGGTGCCCCAGTGTATATGGAATGCATGATGCCAATTCCATTTCAATTCTATAACACATGCAAATATATAATCATGCATATATTCACATAATTTAAATCACACAATCATGTTATGTAATTTCACATTTCCATAGACAAAAAATTAGCTTACTACTAATGATCAAACACTTCCAGCAATTCAACTCTTGGAATCACTCGAATTAAGCACATTATTTCACAAAATTATTTTCGTGGAACACTATTTTAGAATAAAGGAAACCTCGGTTACTATTCCCGGAAAATCACCAATCATAGGTTCACTTTGTGAACCTGGGTTTCACGGCCATTTCTAGCCTCATACACATCAAAGCATGCATTAACACATAAATGCACAATTAACAACCCTAATTCACCTGCGGACAAATACATTGTAATGATCTCGGGTTTCAAAATTATAACACCCGGTCCCAAGATCTGGGACTGATCAAACAAATTCTCACGGCCTCATTCAACTAAATATTAACAAAGCACTTAAATAAAGAATAAACCCAAGTAGGAGAAACCCCACCTCACTAAGCTCTATCAAACTCCTCAAATCCTGGCCCACACGTGTGCTCCTCCGCATGATCAATGCCTTTCCTCTTGCCTAAAACTCTTGGGGATAGCCTGATTGTCGAAACTCAGAGAGGTTTCGATCTCCTCTCTTTAAAAAAACCCAAAAAATGGCTCACTTATAAGTCGCTTTTGGCCTCCCATATTCGTTCATAAGTCCCTTTCTTTTAGCTGGAGGGAAGATGGAGTTAATCTATTAAGGTTTATTCCTTTTCTAACTTTAATCAAACTCCCAAAACGACTCCATTAAGGCCCCTTCTTTTCCTGGGGCTTGACATTCGCAACTATCTCACGTCCATTTTCATCATTTCTCTACTCATGCAACTTATGGCACATGAGTACGTGTTATATGTGACTTTCGTCACATCGAAAATCGTTTTACGACACTCAAACCGTGATGCCTCGATGCCAACTCCAACTGTCTCGGAATTCGACGAAATTCGGGCAATGCTGCTGGCTAGATTTCATGACGATTCCAACGGTGAATCCATTTCACTATCCGAGATCTAAAGAATAAATTCGGATTTTGACCAAATTTACGATTTTGCCATTTTTCCGTAAATTGGAATTTCTGTCTTACACCTAGGATATGTTTCGATTTCTTTGTTTGGTATGAATTAGAGCAAATGTGCTCCAATTTCTTTCACAATGAAGATGATGCGGCTTGGGAAAGAACCTTAAGGCTAAACTCTATCGTCGAGCGTGATTTCCATACAAAACCACCATTCAACAAGAATAAAAATTACTTGTATTCAATATATAATAATAAAATAGTTATAAAATTTACTTATAATGAGAATTGGCACTCACCAAGAACCATTTTTGATCTTGACGCTATTGCTGCCCGATCACCAAATCCTTGCATCAATAGTATGTCGTGAATTCAAAATGTCTAAAAATCTAAATAAAAAATTAATCGAGAAAATTGAATCAATTAATTAGAAACTCATTAATTTACCTGCTTCCAAAATTAGAAAGGCCTTCAAAGATTAGGATCTAATTTAGAAAACATCAAGAACAAAGATGAAGTAGCTCAAGGTTGGAACCAACTCCCAGGTCTCAGATGAGAATTTGATCATAGTATGCCTAAATAGTGGATCGAGAATTAGTATGCGATAATAATATAAACATAAAATTATTAAAGGTGAATATCGGCAAGAGGATATTAATTAGTTACCCGCATGAAGAGATGCTTTTTAAGAGTTCTATCCAACGATTCCAAGTATGATAAGTTTTACCCACTTTAGCTTTGAGTCGATTTAAATTTTCTCATCAACCTAATCAACCGTACAAATGGCATGGTTGGGTGGGACGATCAATCAATAATGCGGGCACCGTATAGGCCTCACAATGGACACTAGCTTCTCCACCCTTCTCCAATATTGATGATCAAACATGAGTCTTTTCGCCTCATGCCCAACTACAATCCGGCCAAGCTCTCGTGGAGATGACCATTCATTACTAATAAAGACTTTCTTCATCGCCCCCTTTAGAAGACTACAAGGGCAACAGAAGTATTGCAAATCATGCTGTTTCCAGTAGACTTTACCGACATTCCACCACATACCGCCGATTTTTGCAAGCAACCAACCATGATTGTAAATGAAGTTATTATCTTTCACCATTCCCAATCAACCGAAAGCAACACTATCCCATTTACCAACGCTCTTCAAACATTAAATCAATGCAAGCAGGCCGCATATTGAGTTCAATACATTGTATTTCTTCATCAACAACTTTCCGCTTTCTTACAAATGCCGATCCATTATCTGTTACAATTTGCACCACATTCATTTCTCCAACTTTCTTGATAACGTCCTTCAACAAACCATATATGTATTTGTTGTCTTTAATCTTATCTGACGCATCAACGGATTTGAGGAAAATTGTGCTTCCTTTTGAATATACTATGAAATTAATTATGCTCAATTTGGTTGGCCCGATCCATCCATCGAACATAATCAGACATCCATATGCCTCCCATTTCTCCCTTGCAAGTTGGACATAAGCTTTCATGCCTTTATACCACTCAAGATTGCTTAATTTCATACGGAGATGGTGGTTCGATGCCTCATCCCTACATATAATAATTCAAGGAAAGTCGGTTATTAAAACATATTTCATATGGAGATAATAATGTCATTATTAAAACATATACTATAATGGGAGACATAATGAAACATATTATAATTGGGACAAACCCGCTTTGTTGTACACCAAAATCATGTTCTTAAAATGGTGTGAAATTCGCTTTTCGAGGTGGAACACTTTCATATATGAAGAACTTGCTAATTAATCGTCCTAATATTTCCTTGATTTGTCCACCTTTGGAACATATTTTTTAGGCTTTTCGTTTTCTGTGTTCAAGATTTGTATAATGATGGTAATCACAGGATGGATTCAGACGCGAACACTTTCATGATATTGTATACGCCTTTACAGATCACCTGGTTGTGAAGACTCGCCTACGGGGTAATTAGCGAAAAATAAAATCAACTTACATTATTTTATACATAATTATGTGAAAATGAATTATAGATAAAGATTTACTAATTTTCTTTTCATCTCATAAATCCCGTAACCCGATCTCTGTTTCTATTCACTAGCTGATATGGTATTGCTTCTATTCTATCTCATTTACCCGGGGTGTATGTCAAATTCTGATACATATGCACATCCTCATCACCCTCCTCTTCCTCATCCATCACTGTCAGACTCGATGTTTTCCTATCACAAGCCAGAATTCAAATTTCAATTTCTCTTCCATATCAACTGCTTTTTCGCGCTTTTACCTTTACGCTCTAAAAAGTCGTTTACTCTTTGCTTTTATCAATTTATATTCGACACTTCTTAGTATTTGAATTAATTCAGATGTGACATGGAACTTGCCAGTAATTCCACCACTTTTAAGTGCTTAAAACCACAATAATTACAAATTGTTCCATTTTACGTCCCTCCAAATGTGCGTAATACTCATGTGATCTCGCCTCCACTTCCACTAGCCATCTATAAATACATGCGAGCCTTACTGGAAATAAATTCAACTCATGCTTTAATTCCTTTTAGAAAATAGAGAGAGATCATTATAATAACATTATATATATGTAATATAATATAAAAGTAAGACCTAAGTTTCTAACATGATATATAGCTTAATAATATCATTAAGATGTCTAAAAAGATCTAAATTTCTAACATTAAATATGTCTAAGATCTAAGTTTCAAACATTATATAAGATAACTAAAAATTTAATATAAGTAATAGAAACAAATTACTAAATAGTATTACTACACATATCTAAGTTTCAAATATTATAAAAATTATAGATAAAATGTTTCAAACATTACATAACTAAAAAATAAGATTATAGTATAAAATGTTCGGAAAACATTATATAACTAAAATAACTATTACAAATAAATAATAACTATTAATTAACTAAAAATTATATTATCAATGAAACTAAAATAAAACTATAGTGTATAAAATAAGATTATAGTATAAAAATGTTTGAACATTATATAACTAAAATAACTATTAAGTAAATAAATAATAACTATTAATTAACTAAAAATTATATTATCAAATGAAACTATAATAAAACTATAGTATAAAAATATAGATTATAGTATAAAAATGTTTGAAACATTATATAACTAAAATAACTATTAAGTATATAACTAAATTTAATTAATTAACTAAAAATTATATTATCAAATGAAACTATAATAAAACTATAGTATAAAAATAAGATTATAGTATAAAAATGTTTGAAACATTATATAACTAAAATAACTATTAAGTAAATAAATAACATAATTAATTAACTAAAATTTTATTATCAAATGAAACTAAAATAAAACTATAGTATAAAATAAGATTATAGTATAAAATGTTTGAAACATTATATAACTAAATAATCAAGAGTAAATAAATAATATAATTAATTAACTAAAAAATTATATTATCAAATGAAACTATAATAAACTATAGTATAAAAATATAGATTATAGTATAAAACAATAAACATTATATAACTAAAATAACTATTAAGTAAATAAATAATAACTATTAATTAACTAAAAATTATATTATCAAATGAAACTATATAATAAAACTATATAAAAATATAGATTATAGTATAAAAATGTTTGGAAACATTACATAACCAAAATAACTATTAAGTATATAACTAAATTTATAATTAATTAACTAAAATTCATTATCAAATGAAACTAAAATAAAACTATAAGATAAAAATAAAGATTATAAGATAAACATGAAACATTATATAACTAAAATAACTATTATAAATAAATAAGATAATGTTAATTAACTAAAATTATATTATCAAATGAAACTAAAATAAAACTATAATATAAAAATAAGATTATAGTATAAAAATGTTTCAAACATTATATAACTAAAATAACTATTAAGTAAATAAATAATAACTATTAATTATTATATTATCAAATTATAAAAATAAAATAAAACTATAGTATAAAAATATATATTATAAACTACTTCAACATCAAAATAAAACTAAATAACATATGTATAAAAACAAAATTAATGAATGAAACATACCCACTACAAAGATCTTTCAAAAAATTAGGATAAAGAACAAAGAAAAATTATTTGAGAGTGAAATGAAGCTTAGATGTGGATGGATGAGCTTCCATGAAAGTGTATGATTTTAGGGGTATTTATAGAATTTTTCGAGTCAAATAGCTATCGTGATTGTCAAAAACCGTTGTAATTTATTTATAACCGCTGAATTTGATTTTTGACCAAATCGACCGCCGATCATATATCTATTAAATCATTCTCGATCGCGATCGCTCTTTCGCGATTTAAAATCAACCGTTGATAAAAATATAGCCTGATTTTTCAAAGGCGGATGAAATCACCATCCGATCAAAAATGTAAAAATATCTATGGCCAGGATAATTAAGGAAAATCGCCGATTTTTGAATTTATCGTCGGATAAATCGACGAAAAATGTCGCCCGGTCGCGCTCCCAGCGCCAAATCAATCGCCTGTAATCGCAAAAACGCACTTTTCGGAAAAAACGCTAAAACGCGATTTTTCCCGATTTTTTTCTTGCCGATTTTTCCATCCCAAAATCGTTTCCAATCCAATCGAAAACCGATTTTTTGCCAAAAAAATCGGTCGAAAAAGCGAATTTTTTGTCCTTGCTCTAGACAGGCAAGTGGAATGTGTGAAATAATAGAGAATATAAATCTGGTTATATATAAAAAAAAATCAAAAGTAGTAAACATCGATTGTCATTTAATATGTTACTTTTTAATACTTTAATTTTTTTTTTGTTTGGATCATGGCACAACTTATATGTGACACATTGCAGATATGGTGTGTCAGGATTGTCTATTTGAAACTTCTGCTAAAAAGATAATTTAAAATAAAACATCTTCCTTGCATTATACTTTATTAAAAAAATGGATTCATTACATTACATTACTTTGTGCCCAATTGTAATGACTTTACAACAATAAACCACTACTTCGTTACATATAAAAAATAAGATTTGAGACAACGTTTGTACCACATTCCAATCTTATAAGATAAAATTATTAATATTTTCAAAATTATTTAATTATTTTAAATTGGGAAACTTAGAACTGAATGGAGGAAAATGGTGGTAAGTGACACAATAAGCTACATTTTTTTCCCTAAAGTATAAAAAAAAAAGAAAAAAAAAAAGGTTTTTCATGTGCCGCTCTTTCGGTTTCAACACAAAAATTAAGAAAAAACGAAGAAGAAAAAATCTCTCCTTTTTTTTTTCCAATGATGATATCACGCCAAAACCCTACTTTTCAATACATGAAATCAGTTTTCTTGTCCTGCTTTTGTTATTTTAACTTGACCCGGACGAAGTGTTTGAAGAGTATGGGGTTGTTTGGTTCGTATTTCAACGTAGGGGCTTTTGTTTTTTGTTTTTTGTTTCTTTTATGTGAAAACAACAGTTTATAAAAAAAATAACAGTTTTTAATAAATAAAACATTAAAAGTGTTCTCGTTTGGGCCTACTTAAAATTTTCAACTCTATCTAAAATTCAGATGATAAAAATTTTAACAGATTCTAATTTTTGGGCTATTTTCTTAAAATACTGCCAGACTAATTTTAATGAATATTGCCATTTTCAACCCTATTCATTAATTTCGGCTGACCAATTAAATGCAAAACAAATTTTACTGCTTTCCGATTCATATATAAATAAAATAATTAATTCATTTTATTTCATTTTCAAAATTATTGGCCTTATTCCTCAGAATCTAAACGCCGCTTTCTGCTTTAAAATTCATCAGAAATGTAAAATTTTCTATCTACTAAATAGGACCTAAAATTTTGTTTAGTAAAAAAGAGTACTCCCATTTATTTTTTGTTTTTCCGTATTTTCAAAACTCCTGCTTTAAAATAACACATTTTTTGATGTAAAAAAAAGGAGAAAAAAATACACTTTTTTTCTCCAAAAGTAAAAAGATACCTTTTTGATGTTCCATTTGTCACGCACTAAATCACGAACAGGGCCAGATATTCATTCCAAGTTTATTTTTCTCCGTGCTCCAAATAAAATATTATTTTAAAAATAGTCCACCTAATTGATCTAGAAATCGTTTAAAAAGATACTTTTCAGATTCAAATTAAGAAATATTACGATGTTTAAAAATAAACAAAATATTATCTAAAAAAAAATATAATAAAAAAAACATCTTAAAATTTAAAATAATTAATTGAAGTCTAATATGAGAATCATTATTTTTCTAATTTTTTATATTAAGTTACTTACCATTTAAAGCTTTCTAATTAATTATGAATTTGATAAATAAACAACTGAATTTATGTTAAATTATTTTCAGTTCAATATACAAAAAGAATGGATACATAATATATTTTTAAAATATGTTATCAAATCCAGGAAAATCGCTACCGTTGATTGTAAATAAGGAAACGTGGCCGTGAGACTATGGCATTTAATATTATAATAAATTGACAAATTAATTAATAATAATAGTTGATCCAACGTGTAAAGCGGCACGTACCGGGCGATTGGTGCGCCTACGAACCGAGTCAACGTTACTGCAAACGGCCACATGATCATTTATTATTACACGTGGCGATACACTATTGGTTATCGACTTATCGTTCAACAAATCGATGGTGCGGAAATGGAGCCCTCACTCGTCGTTGACGCCGCCAGTGTAGACAGCCAATGAAATAAATCAATGAATAAATAGGGAAAAAAATTTATGAGGCGCTGATGTATTGTTTACGTCTGGTGATTAGACGGGTGAGATGGGTACCTCAACGGTAGGTTAGTTTATCGGTGCCTCGAAGGGAATCTTTGGAAACCAGGCGCGTTCACACATAGTGATCGAGATATTTACGGGTTTGAAAGTTCCATGAATGTCTAATTACCAAACTAGCCTTACGGAACTTGTAATAATTATTATTATTATGATTTGAGAAAAATTAAAATATTATTTCAATATAACACGAAGATTTTTATTTAAATGTTAATTTATTTATTTTAATTCTAGAAAAGGAAGCAAGATTACATTTTTTTTTAATTTAGGAAACATAATTTAATAAAAAATCGTGTATTTAAATTTTTGTTCTTTCTTGTAATTTATCATTTGTAGAATTTAAAATTTTTATTTACATATTAGATCCAAAATATAGAAGCTGTACTGCTTAAGCAGTGTAGAAAATTTTCTGTTTATTCAACTTTTCAAAACATGAAAACTGCACATGAGACAAGCATTTAAAACAAATTTAAACAAAGAAACTTAATCTAATATTTTAATATTTTATATACGAATCAAAAATGCGAAACGCTTTCCTTGCTTTCAATTAAATTCAACCAAATTCAACCAAACGTACAAAAACAAACGATTTTCAACTAAATTCAAAAGACGAACGTATTTTCGAAAATTAAAACTAAAGATTAATACATCAAAATTTTCATATTCGAATTTCGATAAATAAAATTTTTGCGAACTAAACGAATAGCTTTCTCAGAAAAGACGTATAGACTTATCTTTTTCTAATTGTGAAAGTCAATAATTATCTAGGTAATTTTCTTAAATATGTAAGAATTTTACATATGGAAAACAACATATATAGTATGTTGTATATGGCTATAGTATGGTAAAAATATCTTGAAAATAATTTTCTGATTTAGGCATATTATTTTCTAAAAATAAATGTAGATTCCATTTCCATTATTTTAATTTACAAATGACAAGTGAATGGAAGTAAACCTAGAAGAGGGTAAGCTATTTCTCATTTCTTAATTATAACCTTACTATACATTTATATATTTAAAAAAGGGAAATAGCAGAGTTGCCTTTCCTATAAAAAAAAAAGAGGGTATTTTAGTCATTTAAAAAGTAAAGCATTAGTCTGTCCGTTTTCAGTTTCCAAGCCTAAAAAGGATATATTTTTGGGTGCTCTGTTTTCATTGGAAGGCCTGGTCGGAGACTCGGAGCTTTATGTGGATGCCACACCACACCAAACCAAAGAGCCCGAAAAGATGTTTTCAACGGAGACCTTATTTAATATCTCGCCTATTTCCTTTTATATATACCCCACCTACCCCCTGTCCGTACATCAGGTTTTTTGGTTGATCCAAACCGTCCATCTCGAAATCCATACGAGCCGTTCGATCTCTAGGATCTGACGGCTTAAATTAAGTTGCTAGAACCTTCGTTTTCCTCAAGCCCTTTATATCTCCGCCCTTTACCTCTGTCTGAGCTTGTGTCCTACTCGTGCCGATTGTGTGCTCCACATTTCCGTTGTTGAACTTTGTGAGTGCCATCCTTTGTTAACTGATCTACTGATTCTGATTGCTTCTTTCAAAAATTTTCTTTTCTGTATCGGCGGTTGATTTGGATCTGTTTTTCATTTATGGATTCGAAACGCTTACAGAAAATTTGAGCTTAATTTCAGCGATTTTCTTCCCTGTTCTGTAATGAATCCAGCCTTTTGAAGTGGTTTTCTTTGATAGATAATACCGAGGGACTAAGGGAAAATTTTATGTTTCTTTTGTATCGCTTGAAATGTTACTGCCTTGGCCTTGTTATCTGAAACTCTTTCTCGTTTTCATATGGATTGAGTTTCTGATTTGAAAACTGGTTGGTTCTCGTGATTAATTTTGCAGTGAGTCATAACCATGGGGAAGAGCTATCCTACCGTTAGCGAGGAATACAAAAAGGCAGTTGAAAAGTGCAAGAAGAAGCTTAGAGGACTCATCGCTGAGAAGAACTGTGCTCCGATCATGCTTCGTATAGCGTATGTCCTTTCCTCCAAGATCTCAGTGGTTGTGTGGTTGTTTCTCACAGTTTGTTGTTAGTTTATTTATTTATTTTACAGGATGTTGACTTTGATCATATGGTTTTAGATGGCACTCTGCAGGTACCTTTGATGTAAAGACCAAGACCGGAGGTCCTTTCGGGACCATAAAGAATCCAGAAGAGTTGGCTCACGGAGCCAACAATGGTCTTGATATTGCTGTTAGGCTTTTGGAACCAATCAAGGAACAATTCCCCACCATCTCATATGCTGACTTCTATCAGGTAATATAAATATTTGAAAATTTTTTTGACTCCTCTTTACATTGTGTTGTTATTTTTCGTTTAAGTTCTTTTGGTTGGTGAGAAACCCGTTTAGGAAAATGAAAGGCAGATATGTAGATATTTGTGTAAACGGAGGAGGCAAAGTTTTTGCTGTGCCCTTAAAAGCTGCTCTAAATCTGTTACCTCTTTGGCTTGCTTGTTCATTTCAGCCGTTAGTTGGATTGAGAATTTGCTTGGCATTTTAATGCTTGGGAAATTTTCCATATCAAATATGGGAGTTCGCCCATTCTAATTGAACGATAGCTAAGAAATCTTCGTTTATTATTTGCTAGGTGGCCTTTGTTGAAATTTTACCTCAGCCTTGTATATGACCATAATTCTCAAAATTGCTATTCCTATTTAGTCATTATCACATCTATCTCTTCCTTTTTGGTAATTTTTCTTCATTGCATTCCGAAATTGATCCTATTTTTCTTTTTCATTTTCTTTAATTCAATAGTTGGCAGGAGTTGTTGCTGTTGAGGTCACAGGAGGGCCTGAAGTTCCTTTCCATCCAGGGAGAGAGGTTTGTGAATTGTAGCCATTCTTTCAATTCGGTTAAACACATTTGTCCATTTGCCTCTGGCCTATAATATGGATTGTTCTGAATTTTTTTGTAGAGCCCAAACCGTTTTTTTTGTTTGATCTATTACTTAAAATGGTGCAGGCTCACTAACTTCAATATATGTATTTGTTTTTTTTTTCTTCAATTATATTCTTTATTATTATTTTATTTACTTTGTATTTGTTTTATTGCTCTGTCTTCCTTCATACAATCCTGTGTTGACGTGGCCTGGAATTGATTTGTGTTCTACACATTTGATGCTTATTTTTCCTTAAGATGACTTTTACTAGTTTGTGGCTTTTTTATGCCATATTATGAAAGATTTTCGGTTTTTCCTTTTGTCGTTATTCCATCATGCAGAGTCATTGTCCTTTCAAAGTAAGAGTCTTAATTAATTTCTTTTTGTGAGAATGTATTTTTAAAGTTTTTTAGATGTACCATTTCTGTGTGACCATGATAAAAAATAACGTAATTATGTTTCTGTTCCAGTGGATTGGTGTTTTGCGACAAAGAATGGCAAAAATTGTAGCAATTGGTTAATCAGAGTTTGAATTTTGTTCCAAAAAGACAGTGTCCTCCTAGTTTCAAGTTTTGTTTGGTGGTTCATTGTATAAGTGCCATTGGAAGAGAAAAAAACATATCATTTGATCTTTCCCCTTTTTCCTCTGGGGGCCTTTTACAGTTCTTTCAATTATCATTATTTCAATTTTATCCTTTTGCTCTCATGATATAACCGTTCCTTTATGGCATATTAGAACAGATCTACCTTATGGTGGAGCTTCAAATTTAGTCAAAATATTGGTCTCGCCTGATCCATATTTATATTCTGAAAAACGTTGCAATTCTTTCTTCTCTGCATTTATCTTGATGTCTTTATATTGTTATTTTATGTTGACAATACAACTCCTCCTATCTCAGGACAAGCCGGCACCACCACCTGAGGGTCGTCTCCCAGATGCCACCAAAGGTTAGTATATGCTCAAAATCTAATAAGGATGATGTTGTATGTTGAATAGAGAAAACAAAATCTTACTGGGAGAACGTTCAAGTTAAAGAAGTTTATTTGTGTGTAACAACCAATGTGCAGGATCCGATCACTTGAGACAGGTGTTTGGCACACAAATGGGTCTCAGTGACAAGGACATTGTTGCTCTTTCTGGTGGCCATACTCTGGTGTGTGTGGATGGTTTGCCTTTTGATTGTAATTTGACATCATTCCCTGATTGTAATTTTAAAGTGAAAAGTGTGTGGATGGTTTTTAACTTTTTCAGGGAAGGTGCCACAAGGAGCGATCTGGATTTGAAGGTCCCTGGACCTCCAACCCTCTGATCTTTGATAACAGCTACTTCAAGTGAGTTTTGCTTGCATTCTCCCTCTTCATACATTCTTCAAAATTGTTCTCTAGCTTTTGCTCTCTTTTTGATTTATTATTAATCCAATTATCTTGTGAAATTGTGACCGCCCATGGTCTCGGTTTAGGTTAAATATGATAATCTTCTATCATCGCATGCTTATTTTGTTATTATTTTACTTGTGTACAGGGAACTCCTTAGTGGAGAAAAGGAAGGTCTTCTACAGCTGCCGAGTGACATAGCTCTTCTTAAGGACCCAGTCTTCCTCCCTCTTGTTGAGAAATATGCAGCTGTCAGTACTCCTTTGCTTCTTTCTCTCTTGATTTTAAGGTTTCAAGAACATATATAATTATATTGGATTTTCATGCTGTGGAAAACTGAAATTGTGGTTTTGATATCTTTTCATTTTCAGGATGAAGATGCCTTCTTTGAGGATTACGCTGAAGCCCATTTGAAGCTCTCTGAGCTGGGGTAACAATTCTTCGTATTTGTTTCTGTATGGTTTTGCTATCATGGTGATGTCTTGGGTTAGTTACTAAGTTTTTGTCCCATTTTCATCACCTGCAGATTTGCTGAAGCCTAAAGGGAAAGAAGGATACATGGTGTGGAGATGGGCAAGTTGCGCTAGCTGATTTAGCATTATGTTTTTAGATTTTGGAAGGGATTTGTGGGCGGTGTGGTGTCTAGGCAGTTTCCTTGTTGCTTGATTTTGTTGGACATGCAAAATTTAAATATCACCAGCATACATGATTTGATTGATTGCATGGGGTTGTATTTCGTGCAATGGATCATCACCCAACTATAATAAAAATTTTGTTCACATGAATGGGCGTCTATTTCTTTGTTTCCTCTAACTGTTCATTTCTATGAATTCGGATGTCTGTGGTTCCAATCTTTGCCACAGTTCATAGCGTAAGAGAGCCAATCACAATCACAATCACTAGTTTGAATTCCTTGCCCCCCCAAATCATTGTTTTGATAGAGCCAATCACCGGTTCGCTTTGGTTTGGGTTGGGTTGGGGGGGGGGTGTGGTTTCTCCCGTAGACCGTAAAAGATTTTAAAGTAAATGACACTGCTGTTTGGATCCTGTTTTCGAAAACTTATTTGAACTTGGTCTTGTATGCGTTTTCTGTCTTTTTGACAACAAAGATAAATAAAAAATTGGGAACTAAAATGTTTTTTTCCTGGTTTTCGTTGTTTTTAAGAATAAAAAACTGTTTTTAAAAATAGGGACTAAACGTATCTTTAAGGGTTCTATTTGGTTCCAGTTTGTGAAAATTGTTTTGGTTCTTGTTCGGAAGGTTAACTGGTAATTCTTGCTTAACACTATTTTATTTTTCTGAAAACTGTTCCCTTTTTACACTCTAATTATAATATTGTAAACCGGCCTTTATAGGACTTGAACTGAACTTGGGATCTCCTCTTCCCTTCATATACCCTGACTTTTCAAAGTCCACATTGTTAGGATTGAGTGTTTTACACAAGCTAGGCATGATGAAAATGGGCACATGAAAATTGTTATTGATATTTGAATTTAAGATTTTTGTGTTTTTAAAAAATTAAAAATGTTTTTAATGTTTTCCTTGTTTTTCAGAAAACTGTAACCAAATACTAATAGGCTCTAATTGATTGTTTTTAGATTGGTCCTTAGAGGGTTTATTAATACAAAATTTTCCAGCTTGCTTTTAGCTTTGATTCTACCAAATTTAAGAGGCTGACTGGTCTTTCAAACAACCATCCATCATGCCATGGACTGTGTAGGCCAAAAGTCACAACTCGTGAAGAATTGGTCCTACTTGTGGGGATTCAATTATGCCCTCATTTTGCATGAGAGCCCTATTGAGTGGAGGTTTGTTGGATTAAATTCATAAATGATTCATGATCTAGTAAAAATACCTTTTTAAGACTGTCTTTTTTTTTTTTTTGAAAAGAGACAAATTTATTGATGAGTTATCAATACAATCAATAAAAACACAGAATTAAAAATATTAGAAAGTAAAAACTTTAGAGGATTATATAGTATCTAATTTAATAACAAAAATATCGACTTAAGACCTATACATTTAATAATAATAAAAAATACTTATAATATTTAAGGTTCCAAATCTGTAGCATATAGATGAACAAGATTTGATATAATGACTCTGTCGGATCGAACTTTGCCATTTGGATTGTCAATGTGAAAACCTACGAAAAAGCTAATTGTCGATAACTTAACTACCCGTCACAACAAGTCAATGATAAAACAAGCTGTAATAGGTTTGTGACAAAAAATATAGGAAAAAAATAATAATAGAATGAATGATTTCAAGTCAAGAATCATTTTTAACGAACAAGGGCTTGAAAGAGAAAACAATGGAAGAGTCGTTCAAGAGAGAGAAGACATTATCTATTATATTATACTAAAATTGAATTGGTAAATACGACCAAATTTGAAAAAAAAAAGTGTAAATATATATAAAATTATAAATCATATAATTACAAGAATTAAATAAATATTACATATTAAATAATAGATTTTATAAGAATTATAGAAATATTATACAAAATTAGGAGTTTTTGGTTCTTATGTTTAATTGGTTATGAAAATTAAAAAAAAAAATCAAATATAAATAAAATTACTTAAATATTTTTTAACCATATGACTACTATATAATCTTTACATCGACCAAATGAAATAAATAAAATGAGTTTAAAACAGGAAATAAAAATAAAATGTAGGATTTAAATATATAAATTTATTTTCCCTTTTTACTTCTTGTTACTTTTTAAAAAAAAAAATTTATTGTCTTGTATTTCCCTCTAAATATTGTAGGAGCCATAAAGTCTTTAGAATTAAACTTTCTTCTCAATCCTAGTAACGAGAATTAATAATAAAAATATAAAAAAAAAGAACATGTTGTAAATCAAAAGATTTAGAGAGAGATAAGGAAGAGACAAAGAGAGAATTCGGAGAGGAAGTGATGATATACATTCGTGATTAAGCACATTTATAGGCTTATAGTGAAAGACAAAGCACCTGCATCGTAATCGTTAATAGTGAGAAGAATTAATGGTTCTGTGATGAATGACATTGTAGCCAATTTAGTCGTTATCTGCTTGATGAATGACATTGTAACATTTGGTACGTGTAATTAGAATTTCAAAATCGATATTTATAGCATTTCATGGAATGGCCAATAACATTAATAATAAATCCTTTATTAGAATTTGCCTAGATTAAAAACCTTGCCCGATAAAACGGTGGGATAAAAGCACAGACGAAGGGAAAAAAGAGTCGCGATCTGTGTGAGTCACTACGTCATGCTCCCTCATGTCCCAGCATCCTTTACTTTTCGCATTCCGTGCAAATTAATTTCTTGAACGTTGAAGTCGGTGTGCCTTTGTGAATAGATCTGTAGATTATCGACGATCGTATTCTTTGGGCATCAATTTCCATTATTACGAAGCTCATGTGTATAGAAAAATTTTGGTGAAATGTGTTTAGTTCTATCTCGCTTTGATGCATCGGCTTTGATTTGTCGCGATGCATGCGACATTGTCTTCAAATATTGTTGAACTGTCTTTGACGGAGGAGAGCCGCGTGATTCTTTAATATGGTGGATCTCGATCTAAGCCATATGCGTTCACGACCAACCGTGAATTGCGAGAATTTACGAATGATTTGATGATGTAGCCACCGTTGTCTGGCAGCGGATCTCCATGAGATACTTCGGTTAAATTTGTAGTTAAAAACATAGGGTTTGTGATCTAGCTTTATCTTTGATCACGAAAGATATCCTGCATCTGCGCTGTCAGAGTAGTTTTTCTTTCGGCTTATTTGAATAGAATAAGCCCGTATACGTAGTTCATTGAGATATAATATATGTTGGATACCTTCCCGTGTCTTACGGTTGGGCGGAGCTGTGCACGGCTAATAAGTGCCGAAAAGCAATATACGGTCTTGTATGCGATTAAGCAAGATACATAAGTGCACGATAGCCTTTAGATGTAGTACTTGGGGTAAAGTAATTCCTACTCGCCCCTTTCTGAGGCTGAAATGGGTCATTTTTCACATCAAGTGATCTAACAGCCATAGGTGAGCTTAATGGATGTGCTTTATCCGTAAAAAAGCGCTTCCAAGATTTTCTTAATATATGTTGATTGATGAACCAACACTCCGTTTGGAAAATGTTAAAATCTGAGCCCGTCTGAAATTTTGTTTTCAGATCTTTCATTTCAAATTAACTGCTTTAAATATTCTGCTGCTTTTGTGAGCTCTTCAGGAGTTCCAACAAGATTTAAATCATCAACATAAACAGCAATAATTGCAAATCCGGTTTCTGATTTCTTAATGAAAACGCATGGACATGTAGGGTTATTCACATACCCTTCTTTTAGTAAATATTCACTAAGGCGATTGTACCACATGCGTCCGGATTGTTTTAATCATCTGAATATTTGTAAGCAATTGATAACATCTTCACGAGGTTTTGTACTAGCTGCCCAGGCGGTTTAAATCCTTCGAGGATTTTCATGTATATCAACATCTATGGATCATATAAATATCACGTGATAACATCCATAGACGCATATCAAATTCTTGAGTGATGTCGAAGCCGTGTTTGGAACATTTGCAGCGGGGATATGTGACTTTGTCACTTTCTTTGTATCAAACCGATCATCGTAGTGATTTGCGAGATTTGAATGAATGATCGTGAACTTCAGTTCACATTGATTGATACGTTGATCAAGATGAGATAATCGCCAGATGCATTCCAAGTGATCTCTCATCGTCCTTCTAGGATCGATTTTTCCTGCAATTGTAGAACCTTTGTTTCATTAAAATGACAGTCAGCAAATCGTGCTCTAAAAACATTTCCTGTTATGGGTTCCAAATATTTTTATGATAGGCGGCCAGTCAAAGCGCACGCAAATCCAGGTATGTTGGGGACCCATCTTGGTCGTTGTGTAGGTCTGGTGGTATAGGCGCACCTGACGAAATTAAATAAATGAGAAATATTTGGTTGTGTACCAAATCTGGTGTGAAGGGGAGTACTCGCATGGTAAGATGTTGATTACGAATTCTTGTGGAGCTCGCGGCGTACGTAATAAGCGTGTCCCCATGCGAATCTTGGTAATTTGGTTTCATCAATAATGGTGTAGTAATTGAAGGCGTTTAATCAATGATTAACTAAACCATTTTGGTATGAACGCGAGCAACGGAGATGTTGACATTTATCGAATTGACATGCAGGTATTGAAAGTTTGGGATGTAAATTCTGACGTATCAAGTCTAATGGTCTTAATTGGATGATACGAAAAATGTGCTCTTAATTTAATTATTTGTCGCGAACTGTGAAGACAGCGTTGTGTAGAAGAAGGCAGCGCATGTGACCGTCTAGTGGAGGCATCTATTAGGACCGTAAAATAGCGAAAAGGTCCACATGGTGGATGAATAGGTCGCAATATGTCGTGTATTCTTTCTAAAAGGCAGGTGACTTTCGGACAGATTTTATTAATAGATGGTCGGACAGTTAACTTACCACGGCCAGACAAGCTGCAAGAAAGTTCATTGGCAAAAGAATCATACGGTTCTTTAATGGATGCCCTATTTGAGTGTTATGATTCGTCGTATCATTGAAGATCAGGGATGACCAAGTCTGTCATCACCTGAAGATTAAAAATCTTTGGGTCGTTGAGCTGCAGTTCCACGACAACATTTGGTCAAATAGACTTTATGGTCATATAATATAACCCTGAGAGGAGAATGCAAAGAGCTTAGCGACAATCTTTTTCGAAATTATGGAGGTAATATATAAACATTCTTTGTACCTTCATTCATAGTTCGATATGATATCCGTTCTGCGGATATCTTTTAAACTCAACAAATTTCTTACGGATTTGCTAGAATATAATCATTTATATAATCTGGTTCATTTGGTAGTACTATGTTTGCTCTTGGAGCCTTGATTAGGGTGATGTACGGATATTGTACTAACAACGGTGTTTGTTATTAAATTGAAACTCTGTTTTCTCTCAGTATTGTGTGGATTCTTATGATCATTGAAGACGTACATCACCCCTTCATTAAATGCGAATTGAGAACACTTATATTTAGAAAAATACAATGACATTTAAACACACCAAATAAGTCACGTCAAAATGAATCTGTTTGAAATAAATACATATGTATTTAACATTGTCATTTACATCATCTATTAAATAATGAAATTCTCACTTGGACTATAAAGAAATCATTATCGAGAAATGATAGATCCATTCCATTCTTATGCAGCAGAAATTCATTTTATTTTCTTTCCATTTTCCTTTAATGATGCTTGATATAGATCTCTTCCCAGATGTTTTTTGATCAAATGCAGGCGAATCTGAACCCGGTGTCCTTCCATACCACATCATAACGTGTGTCTTGAGGAGCCTTGGATTTTTCTTTGCACTTTCTCCGTTTCTTGTCTAAGCTCATTATTGTTCCACTTACGGTGGTGAAAGCAGACTTTTTCTTTTACGATAAAAGAATTGTTATATTGTCGGGAATTCCGCCCTCGACCGACCACGACCACGTCCTGGAATCACGCCCGTAATTTTGGGATGATATTGCATTCACTTAGGAATGCTTGAGATCGATGGGGCCGGGGCCGATGATTTTCATTAGTAGCTCATTATTTTGTTATTTCTTAGAAGACATGATATTAGTGAGAATATTACGTAAATCACGCTCTTACGATATTCGCTGCTTTGCGGGGAGCACATTCAGGCGTGAAGCGTTAATAAGCGTTTTTCAAGCATGTCTTCTTACGTGATATTTTCTCATAAGCTTCAGCGAGAGAACATTTTTAAATAAACGAGTTATATTCATTGCTTGTTTTAAAGTCTTGCAACCTCAGGTGCATCCAGTCATAGCGAGCTTTTGGTAAAATCACAGTCTTTTGGTGGTCAAATCTCTTAACTGATTCGAGTCCATAAAATAAGAGGATCTTTACGAGTTAAATACTCGATTTTAAGATCCTCATGGAGATGGTGTGCAGGAAAATTAGTCTTCTTGTGATCTGCGGGATAGCTGATTTCCTTAACTGTCTCTCCAAGATTTGTAGCCTCTAGAGATTTATCTCGGCATAGGACCAAAGATAGATAGTTTTTACCGGAAATGTCGAAGTCTGATAAAGCGAGATGAAATTTTTGACATTTTGTAAACACTATATGATAAATTGAAAATGAATTTTTTCTACAAAATAAATAAAATAACGTTACCTTTTTCTAAGTGATCGATGCGATAACGTGTTGTAAATCAAAAGATTTAGAGAGATAAGGAAGAGACGAGAAGTCGGAGGAGTGATGATATGTATTCGTGATGATTAAGCTAATTTATAGGCTTATAGTGAAAATGCAGCGCCTACGTAAATGACATCACGTTAATAGTGAGAAAGTCGAAAGCCGTTCGCGATGAATGACGTTGTAACCCACTTTGAGGTCATTACTCTGCGATGAATGACATTTATGCCGCTGATCGTTATGGTCATTGAATCGATATTTATAGCGAGCAGGTAATAAATAACTTTATTTTCATATATTAATGCTTGGGGTGAGAACTATTACGGTATTACCCCATAAAATAAAAACCAGGAAGAAATCATATTATAGGGACTTTTCTAAAAATACAAAGAAAAAAATACATAACTTTAATATTGAAAATAACCCTAAAGTTATTTCTTTCTTCAATTACTTTATTTTACTCTTTTCCAAAACATATAATATCTAAACAATTTTATTCCTGTAGTATTTTCTGGGACAACCATGTGTTTATTTCAATATATATATATATATATATATATATAGAAAGAGGATGCGACCCATTTTAGAGAAATGACCAATCAAAACCACTAATATTGGTGTTTGGTGAAGAGATGATTGGAATAATGGATTGGACCCAATCCACTAGTTTAAAAAATGTTGCTAGGAGTAGCTTACGTGGAGTTGAAATGACAAGTTTATTCTAAAGTTATCAATAATTACCGTCCTTATCTTAAATTCTCACAAAACCTTACGAGAGTTCACTAGCTAATTGCCTCATCTTCAATTATTAATATCAAATTACTATGAAGAAATTGACATATTAAGAATATGACATATTTATCATTAATTTACACAAAAAAATTTTATTCGCAACTTTATTAATAAATAATAGTAATATTTATCTATTTGCACAAGGTTAATATTTTTGTAAATTAGCAACTCAATAAATTTGTATATTTTAAAATTTTAAAATTACTAATCCTTTTTTTTTTTGTAAATGATGTTTTAATTCTTCAATAATAGTATACCTTATTTCCAATAAACTCATCTTATAAATATAAATTATTAACAAAAAAATACTCAATAATAAATTGTATCAATGTTCATATTGATCATTTTACACAAGTAAATAACTATCAGTTATTGGCTAAATTTTATCAAATACATTTATACAAACCACTAATAAAATCAACTATTCGAATCAACTAACAACAAACAACTAAGCTATCAGTTATTCGTTATTTGCCAAATAGGGCTTATAAATTATTTTTATATTTGATTTTATCATAAAAATGATAAAAACATCAAATATGATTATATTTTCTATTTTTTTCTCATATATATATATATATTATTGAAATTCTTGGAAAGTGAATAAAAAGGTTAAGAACTTATATAATATAGGAAGTGTGAGTACTATGATCTTTAGACCCACTATTCAATGGGTCCAGGGCCCATTTGGCCCGCGTAATGAAACAGTCTAAGCTCACTTATCGTATTAAAACCAGGCGAACATTATCGAAATGAGAGAGTCTTAAAGGCTGTCTGAGAAAGCTAGAGCGTCTTCTCAAAAACTTGTTTGACTTGCTTTAAGGTGGCTTGTCTAGGATTTCAAGTCCTTAGCCAGCTATCTTATTGCATATGAGAAGTTCATTATAGATAAGCATATGAAGGTGGAAAATACGCAAAAGAGATATTTATCAGCAGATTTCCCAGTTTCCAAATCCTTGATTTCTCGGAAGATTAATCATCGATAAAGAAAAATATATTTTATCCCTAAAATTAAGGGGAGAATTGTGAACCGCGCCCTATAAATTGGGAAGATCCCCCACAAGGTGAAGGTAAGACAATTCAAATTGTGTGAACTATCTACTTCTTCTTCTCTATATTGTGCTAACTTGATCAACAGAGAGTGTGGCTGGCACATCGCTGCTGGATCATCTTTTTGCAGGTTCACGTTGCATTGCTGATGCCTAGAGTTTTCGATGATCAAGGTCCTTACAATTGGAGCCGTCTGTGGGAATTGAACATAAAGTATCATATACAGGTCGTAAGGGCTTGGCTTCAACGATTGTCTAGTAGCCCTTCATCACCTAGAGCTCCCTTGATTCCCCCTTCCACATCTTATTTAATGCGGCGTGCGATGTCGCCGTGTCAGATGGGCAATCGCGAGATCGATTCCTCCGTGGCGTCGAGATGGAAAAAAAAAGGAGGAGCAGTAAGGCGGATGGAAAAGGAGTTGCAAGGTCATGTTGAACACTTGCAGCGTGAGAATGACCGGTTGTGGGCCCAGATAAAAAAAAAACTGCGATCTTGGAAAAGATGTATGAGATAGCGGTCGAGTTGGGCATTCAATCGCTCGCAATAGAGGGAAGGAGCCCATAATTCTTGACGATGTCGATACCCGAACAGATGATGAGTTGTCCTCCCTATCCTTAAGTCTCTCATTGACAAAGAATGTTCAGGAAAGTACAAAGGTCAAATTGCGCAAGAAGCCTTTGCATCACCCTGCTTTCAGTGATGCCATTAGTGGCGCATCCTACAAGGTAAAGAGAGAGGTAAGTAGGAAGTAGAACCGGCCAGATCAAGCCCTTAGGAATGCGTCAGTATTACCCGCAACCACAATGCCACCAATATCGCTTGTACATCCTGCTTTTGGTACAAGGCCAACATTCTATATGCCACCAGCAGCCTTAATTTGGAGACCTGATGACATGCTCTTTTCACCCTTAGGGCAACACATTCTTGACTATGAGCCACCTCACAGGTTTTTCATACCAGCTTTCCCCACGTTTGATGGCTCTACTGACCCTTACGATCATATGCTCCATTATAATCAGGCGATGATACTAAAGACTGTTGTGTAAAGTATTACTGGCTAGTTTGTGGGGGCTTGCGTTAGCTTAGTTTCACAAGCTCTCACATAATTCAATAAATTCATTCAATGAATTATGGGCTGCATTCATATCGTAGTATCTTTATATGATGCGACAAAAGAGGAACATTAGTTCTTGGAAAACTATTTTAAAGCAGGAAGTGGAGTCTATTTGAGACTTCACAAGGAGGTTTGGGCAAGCCGTTCAACATGTAGAATCAAATAGCATGGACGCGGTCCTCTAAAACTTTAGAAGAAGCTTTGGACCATCTACTCCTTACTTCCAGTCACTATCTTTAGACCGTGGCAACAGTGGAGAAATTATACGGACGGGTGATAAATACTCAATCTTGGAGGACTGATATCGGTGCGGTAGCCCGGTATCATGATTACAAACCCCGGTAGGTTGAGGAAATAAGTTGTGCAGGAAGAAGCTTTCGAGTCTAAGGAAGGTGAGAGCGGGCGAGCGGTTAGTTATCGATCATAGAAAAAAAAATAGTTCCCATAATTCACCCCCCTTAACATCTCATACAAGAAGTTATTGCCTATCATTTGTGACTTGCTAGAGTTTAAATGGCCTACACCGATCCGGACAGATCCTTCCCAAAGAAACAAATCCTTGCGGTGCGGTTATCATAAAGATCATGGGCATGAGACCGACAGGTGTCGAAGCCTAAAGTTCTTAGTGGAAAAGTTGATCAAGGTTAGGCACCTCGGAGGTGTCCAAAGTTGACCACGGAGAATTTAAGGCGAAACGACATATATAATTATAATAGGATGTTGATCTGAAAGAATTCGGGCCGACCATAAATTATATACTAGGCTGACCCGTCGGCGGCCCGATATTGGTTGGGCGCTGATAGAAGAAACCAAGAGCCATGATTAAGAGCGGGATAAATGCTATCCACACAGAAGGCAACCATGAAGAAACCAAGCAAATAGATAACCCATATAATTTCCTCCTATCAACCAGAACATGTTAATTGTGCCCTACTATAATGCACTGGTGCTCACCCTAAGTATTAATGGTTTTAATGTGCACATGGTATTGGTAGACCTTGGCATTATGGCCAGTTTGTGCATTCTGACCTTGGCGGATGAAGCTTTCTTTAGGTATCTTGGTCGGTACGAGTGAATCCTCTTTGGTTTTAATGGAGCAACTACCATAACATTAGGAGATGTCGCACTCCTGTACTTGAGGGCAGTCACTTTCTGACAAGTTTTGTTCTCAATTGTCGAAGACTTGAAATGTCTGATACTTAAAAATAAATTGGGCACGGCTGCACTCGATGAAGGTTGTCCCTTCGACCTACCACCAAATGGTCAGTTATTTGACTAACGTTGGGCAAGTTGACCTTTTAAGCAGTCAGTTGGCCGCATGACAATGTTATTAACTATCTATACAGGAACAGAAATGGGAGAAAAACTTTGAAAGTCCTCCCCTCGAAGATCAAACCCTGGCATAGTAATCACAGTTCGCTGCCCAGATCAGAGAGGAAGAGAAGGATCCGTTGGCTATGGATCCCTTGGAAAAAGTAACGTTGGACGGGTCGGAAAAGTTCACTTACGTTAGTTCTCTCCTATCCAATGAAGAAAGGGAACGGTTACAATTCGTACTATTAAATAATATAGATGTATTCGCCTGAAGCCACTCTGATATGGTTGGAATTAACCTGACGGTGGCCTCTCATAAGCTGAATTTTATTCTCGCGGTCAAACCAGTAATATAGAAAGTGAGGTGTTTCCATCCTAATCGCCATTAGATTATTCAGACGGAAGTAGACAACTTATAGAGAGCAGGTTTCATTAGAGAAGTGAAGTACCTTGAATGGCTAGCCAACGTGGTGGTGGTTCTAAAGAAAGGTGGTAAGTGGCGAATATGTGTAGATTACACTAACCTCAACGGAGCATGCCCAAAATATAGCTTCCTCTTGTCGCGTATAGATCAAATTGTTGATGCCTCAGTCTAGCACGGGATACTATCGTTTCTCGATGCTTTCTTTGGATATCATTAGATTCCCATGTACCCACTTGACATAGAGAAAACGACTTTCATTACACCACACGGGGTTGTACTGCTACAATGTGATGCCTTTTGGCTTGAAGAATGTCGGGACAACTTATCAAAGGTTGGTAACTAAGATATTATGACCGTTGTTGGGTGAAACCATGGAGGTCTATATTGATGATATGCTTGTAAAATCCAAAAAGTGCCTCTATCTCACAAAGCATCTACAAGAAGCCTTTGAGCTATTACAAAAGTACATCATGAAACTCAACCCTTTGAAATGTGCGTTTGGAGTCGGTTTGGGCAAATTTTTAGGCTTTATGGTGACTTAGAGAGGGATAGAAGCTAATCCTATTCAACTCAAAGCTATAATTGATTCACAGGTTCCTACCTTCAAAAAAGGAGTACAACAACTCACTGGCTTGCTGGCAGCTCTTAAGCGGTTCATATCTCGTTTCATAGATCGGTTAAAACCATTTTTATCACTCTAAGGGAGCTGGTAGTTTGCGATGATAAATGCGTGACTTTCATAGCGATCAAGCTTGATATCTTCTTAAGCCTTGATTACGGCTGGCAGGAAACGGAGAGTGATATGCTCTATCTTTACTGCGGTTTGAAGTCTACATAAGTGCGGCTTTGTTTAAAGAAGATGAAAGCGCTCGCGAGACCAATATTCTTTGTAAGCAAATCTACATTTAGGCAAGAAGCTTCGGTATACCGTCTCGAGCAAGCGAAGCCCAGCATGTGGCAGTTAAAAAGCTTCACCCCTACTTCCAGGCACACCCCATCGTCATGCTAATCAATCTCCCTTTGCGAAACACTATACATAAGCCTGACCTGTCGGGAAGGATGGTTCGGTGAGCGATTGAGCTAAGTGAATTTGGTATTCAATATAAACCTCGCTTGGTATTGAAGGGGCAGATAATGGCATACTTTTTAGTAGAAATTCCCCAACAAGATGTGGACACGGGTAACGCTGATTGGTGGATCCTTAATGTAGACGACGCTTCTCAACAAACGGGAGCTAGAGCCGGTTTGCAACTTAAAGCCCCAACTGGGTAAAGGATAGAATAGGCCATATGGCTAGACTTCCCTGCCTCTAATAATGAGACTGAATATGAAGTAATCCTAGCTAAAATCAACCTCGCAACTTTTGTATCTTCAAAAAAAAAAAATCATCATCTGACGACTCTCAGAAATTTGGTAGTAGGGCCCAGTGCTTGGAGAATATGAAACGCGAGACCAGCGCATGATCAAGTATGTATGTCTAGTTAAGCTATGACTAGGGAGTTTTACGACTTAGTAGCTTGAACATATCTCGAGGGATTCGAATGAAAGGGAAAATGCTTTGGTAGTAATGGCCGCATCCCTCCCAATAAAAGAAACCGTATTCCTCCCTGTCTATTACCAACCGACATCGTCAATTACTGCCAGCTAGGTAAATGAGATAGATGAAGCATGTTCTTCTTGGATGACTCTAATAGTAGCCGTATCTTAACGCCCCCGAATCCAGGGGTCTTTTTTTTTTTAAATTAAACCTCCCAAGTGGCTGCGATAGAAATCCTTGTGTGAAAATTATACATCATGTCTTGAGGCAGTCGTGTGTGCCTAGCAGTGTCGCGTGTGCATGGCCTCCTGTCCTGGCGGCCATGACACAGCGCCACCTTGTTGTGAGCGCCACAACGTAAATAGCGTCTGCCGGCCAGCGAAGCCTTCGGCGCTGTCGTGTCGCTTGAGGCGTCGTGTCTTTGGCACAATGCATCGCGTGTGCAGGCCTCATTTGTCCGCGGCGCAACCTGAGCGCCACACTATAGAGTGACATTTACCTTTGTCTTCTTGCGTTAGCGCTGTAGCCCCAGCTGCATCGTGTGCATCGGAGGCTTTGCGTAGGTGGCCGACTCTATCGTAACATAAAATCCTTTGTCTGATAGAAATTCTCCCACTGCCACTGGCGACTGCGTCGCGACGTAAAGCATTCTATAAGCGACATGAAAACTCTAACTTTGCTCCAAACTCTCGAGACATAAACCCATACATTTGTGATAAGAAGTCTCCTTTCCTTGGCCGACTGGGTCTCGACATGAAACACTCTATCGCAACACCACTCTATGAAATCCTGTCGCGACATAAAATATTTCTGTCGCGACATAAAATTCCTTGGCCTCAACTAAACTCTATCACGACACAAATTGCTTTGTTGCAACACAAGGCCCCTTGATCTTGGCCACACCCTGTCGTGACATAAAATACTTTGTCGCGACATGAAACCCTTTTGTCTTGGCTAAACTGCATCGCAAGCCGAAAAATACTATTGCGACACAACCCACGTAGGAAATCACATGCAGCGACTGCAAATCTCTTGACTAACGAGCCTTGTCCATGACCTAAAGTTCTGATACCTAACCTCTTGCTATGAGGCGTCTATATAGCCGACAAGAAACCTTTGTCGCAGCGTCGTCATGTGAGAGAACTAGAACCTGTCGCTGACGAAAGCCATGTTGCGACAATTTCTATTGCCATCGAGAGCCATGTCGCGACCTGAGTTCCTATCATGACACGGAAACGAAAAAAGAACTTCTATCGCAGCGGGAATTCACGTGTCGCGGCGTAAACATCTGTGCTTGGTCTTGGCATTTCCTGCACTTCCAACCCTTTTTTTTCTAAACACACTAAATTCGATATACACTAATACAAAGGACATGAAACCTAGGAAAACCTTGCCAACCAGTTTTAATCATACAAAATGAGTTTGATTACAACTCTTTTCTCTTACATGGACAGAAATTGAGTTTTCTGCCCAGAATTTTACAAATTTCATAACAAAGCCAAATCTGGCCTTCTTCACCACTAAGGTCTCAACTGAGTTCCATCTCTTGGTGTACCTCCAGTGTGGCGACCCACAGAACCAAACCACTACTGGGTGGCGGTCGAGCAGAAACCCGGGGGCCTTCGTTTATTTCTTTTAAAGTCATTAATCAAATCTCTTTAGTTATCGTTTTATTTAGTTTTAGTTTTCAAAAGTGTTGCGACCCGAATCCCAGACTCGACCCGGTTGGCGGATCGGCCGGGCAGGTTTACTCAGGCATTTCCAATTATCTTATCGAAACATTTGGCTCATTTTATTCATTTTAATTTGTAATTTCGCGAAGCAAATTTATTTTAAGCCCATAAAACATTAATGATTAATAAAATATTGCCGCGTTTACATTTAACAAAATGCCTTCTGTCTCCGGGATCGGAGTTCGAGTTGTTTCACAAAATGTCAATGTTTGAAAGAAATGGAGTAATGCATATGACGGAGCATACTCCGTAATTCCTTCTCTATGACTCTGAGCTCCTCGATCTTGGGTCTTCTTGATATCACATCCTTTCGGTACTGCTGGCATTGATAAAAACAATACGTTGAAACTCATCTTAGTGGTTACATACGATTCTGTGCTTCCATTTTCATTCATATAAATCATGCATTTATCAAAATAATGCCTTTATCTTTATATCGGTGTAATGTAAAGATACTTATCTGAAATACTTTTCAATGCGGAAATCGTTCCTTTTCGGTTTGTGATTCCACACATAGCTATAAATTCGGCATCCAGCAGTTAGTTGGTGAATCTGCACATTTGTCGTGATAGTAATGTGGTTTCACGGTAATATTACCGTCTCACGTATGGTATAGAATTCGACATTCCGCGACGGGTTCGGTTGGTGAATCGTCTTGTTTGTCATTCGGTAGTAATGTGATTCGCGTTCAATATTACGGAGTCACCATATGACTATAAGTAGGTATTCCGCAGCCAGTTAGGTTGGTGAATCTTGTCGTAATACGTCGTGATAGCAATGTGATTTCGCATTAGGCAATCTGGTTTTGCGCTGTGTGGTTAGTTTGGTGTTGAGTCATGTTGAATACCATTCAATAATACGTTTCAATCGATTTACTTTTATCTGATAGAAATTCACTTACGGTTAATACTGCATACATGCATATATTTGGCAAGCAGTTCGAATAACAATGATTGAATCAATACGAGATCATTAGTCGTGCTATAATGCATATTTTACAAATAGAGAGCAATATGAGAATAAAGAGCGTGTGGTGAACAAACTAGAACAAAGAACAAGTATAGAACAAACTAGAATAGAGAACGGGTATAGAACATACCAATTATCGATTCCGTTTCTTTCTCGATGATGTCAATCTAGAGCGAGGTTATGCGTCTTCGCACTTTAGTCAAATCTGATTTCATTCACTCTTAGTGATTATGCAAATAATCGTGCTAAACGAATTCGCTTTGCCTCGCGGCTCGGTATGAGTACGCTTTGACTTGGGCTCATTCTTATTCCTCTATGAGTCTACTTTACTTAGGAATTGAGATCATTTCAATCGGATTATCAAACTAAAGTTATAAGCATTTTCATACTGACTGGTCGGTTCTTAGGACCTGCTAGAACAATTTGTATTACTAATTTTTCCAGGGGTCTTAACTCCATATTTGACTCTAGGTCTTTTGTACTCATTTAAATCTAAGGTGCTAAGGGTTCTATTCAACTGGAATCACCCGATTCGAACAGAAACTCGAGTTCGTCAGCTTGACGGGACTACTCTATGTACAAAGCTGATGCGGGATTTTCTTGCACATGGCCCCACTGAGTGAATTTTAGGCCACTTAGGATCAGGGTGACGATTCCTTCTCTTTAAGTTTGGTTCTCCTTGAAGTCTATTTTACGTAGCCACTTGAATCACTCTCAAATCGGATAAGAAATGAGGAAGTTGTAAATGAAATCAGCGGTCGAAACGGAAAACCCAGGGAACAAGTTGTACCGGTACAAGCTCGAGTTGTACCAGTGAAACCTAATAAATAAGCCCAGGAACCGAAATTGTGCGCATATTACAAGCTCAGGATTGTACCGGTACTAATCCGAAAATGCCCGAATGGGTATTTTCTCCCCATTTCCATACTTTTGAACCCCGATCAACTACATACCTAATAAACACTTCAAGATCGCTACCCCAAATTCATCTTATGATCTCTTTTCTCAATTTATCATTCAATACACCTCTTATGAATATATTGAAAGCTCAAACATGCTTTCTATTCATCTCTTATACAAGGCCTAGGGTTTACTCAGCCACATTCAGAAAACTATGGTTAGGATGACATCTTTAACAAACCACAGATTTAGAGACAGATATTAACCATATCGAGCCTTAAATTGTGATCCATACAAAATCCATACTCAAAGTAGTTTTTCCATACCTTGGCTTGCTTGATCCACCTTCCTCCTCTTCTTCTCTTCCCCTCTTCTTCTCTTCTTTTGCTCCTCCTTTTCCTCTCTTCACGGTTTTGTTCTTTTGCCCTTTGGAACAATATTTTGGTCTTTAAATTCATCATTTTTTCTTAAGCCTTGTTTGACATCAAAGCCATTTTGGGTTAGTTTCAATAATTGCCTTTAAGTCTTTCAACTCTTAACTATTTGAATTTCAACTTCCTTTTTCTATTTTGGCCTCTCATCTTCTAGGAATTACACAACAATTCCTATTATTTTCTTCTTTGGCCCATAGTCTTTTCGATTTATAACTTTTAAGCCCCTTTTTGAATGATTTACATATTTGTGTAGATTTTCTCTTCAATTTTGGGTTCACTAAATTTCTTTATTTCATAATTTGTCGATTCATCAATTTTTAGGAAAAACCCAAGTTTGGCGATTCATACCCGGAATATATAATAACATTATTATAGAAACAGAATTATTTTTTGAACATTAAATCCACGACACACGAAAATATTTTCCTGGCGGGGTGGCTTGATACTTTCGATTAGATATGAATTCTTCTACAAGAACTACTCCCCACTGAGTAATGCGTATTAGCAAACACACACACATTGAAGTAAAAATATGCACATTCCTACTCGAATGTCTACATGTCATGGATGAGAATGTGACTCACCCTATCTCATGTCCCAAGTCCTCACCGACTTTCTCACACATGCAAATGGCAGGTATGAAAACTTGTCTTTGGTGTTTCACCCAATGACCCTTTCTCCAAAACAAAAGCTTTTTGTTTTTAAAACTCATGACCCATTGGGCAAACCTCCAATGTTCATTTGATTTAACGAATCTTTTTGTGTTTATGCATTTGTGGGCCACGGATTTACGGGTTCCTGCCATGAGCTATTTGCCTGCGCCTTTCGACATTTTACGGAGTCTTTCACCACCGTCATATCTAACAGTGAATGGTGGGTCTTTCACCTAGAGGCATCTACCCAGCTTTGCTGCACTTGACACACGTATTTTCTTTCATCTTGTGCAGCCAGTGAGATTCATTTTCTTGGGCGTTGTCCCTTTGCAAAGACTCACCTCGTACGAGAATGATAAATGACCATAATCCTGCACACACACCCCGAAACTATGTGGTATCCGTGCATATGAAATGCGGCATTTCGCGCGATTCATGTTACATGCATAATAGAGCTCTGAAGCAACATTAATAGATCACGAACCAGGTATATTTTCTACACATAATATACATCCATCATGTAATCCATGTTAATACATCAAATAAGCATATATCGACATGATTTTCACACAAGCCCGACATGTTGTTCACACAAGCAATAACACGCTGAATAACCAGTTGTACTGGTCCAATGAGGCATCCTCTGACCTCGACACCTCCCCGAACCGATCCGGTTTAGTCGCTAATTTCGGCAGGTAGCGGCTCGAGCACGAAACACGGCTAAACACCCAAGACATCAATCATGGGACCAAAACTAATCCTCAACATAATCCTAGATTGTCCGAAAATAGTCCTAAACATTCCAACATTCAATTCTAAAATTTTAGGACTGATCCACATGGCCCCAAAGAAACCCATGCCATTAAATGGCCTTTAGGCTAAATAACCCGAGTAGGAAGAAACCCCTACCTCTTGAGGCGTAGAAGAAGCTCTAGGAAGTCCCATTGACACTTCCTAAACCCGAAACTTTCGACTTCCCAAAATCCGAAATCTAGAATTGCGTTGAAACTCCTCGCCAAGTAGATGAGCTTTAACTCTTGGTCGACGAGAACAATGGCTCGATCTCAGTATTAAATGTAGAGAGAAGGTAGAGGCATTACTCACTCTTTCCATCTTACGCATACATTCCGGTAAATGAACCAAAACCGGAAAAATTACTTCCCATTTTTCCTTTTTACCCTTTCTTTCATTTTCTTTCTTTTCTTTTCTTTCTTTCTTTCTTTCTTTCCACTTTCTCTGCTCCCACAGAACACCTTGTCAGACTTGGTTCCTATACAGGGGTATGACACATGGCCTCCATGGGTCACCCCATAGACTTTCCCTTTTTGTTTTGACTTTTCTCTCCACATTACACATGTCTTAATGTGAGCCATGGATATTTTCCTTTTTACTATTCATGTGTCATGTGTCACATGGACACATGCATTAAGTGGCAGTTACCACACCACATGGCTCTCATGCCACGTGCACCCCTCTGAGTTGCATGTAGGCGACTAATATGGTTATGCTATGTGGCTTTATACTCCGCTGTGTGTCACTCGGCCAGTACAGTCACGCCAACGTGGGGTCGGTATCTCGGAATCAGACGAGTCGGTAGGTAACTAGATTTCGCGAGACAATTTCAACGGTAAAATCCATTTCGTTATCCAAGATCTAGAAAAATTCAAGGTTTTCAACCTGTACTATTATAGAAATTATCATCTTACCCTTTTTTAGAAAATTTGAATTTTTCTCGGGTTTTACAAGATTCATGTCTAGGCGACTAGATTTTCCCTTGTGAATGGACAATTATATAAATGGTCTTTGGACGGGCCGTATCTTAAGTGTCTCACCACTCAACAGGGATAGTATATATTAGTAGAACTCCATGAAGGAATAGGTGGAAACCATCCAGGCGGCAAAACTCCATGAAGGAATAGGTGGAAACCATCCAGGCGGCAGAACTTTGGCTCATAGGGCCCATACACAAGGTTATTATTGGCTAAAAATGAGAGCAGATGCAATCGCCTAAGTCAGGAAGTGCAACCGTTGCCAACGACAAGCCCCTCATCTCAAGGGTGTCGGCTCAAGATCTAACCACCATCACAAGCCCCTGGCCCTTTACTCAATGGGGGATTGATATAGTTGGATCGTTGCCTACCGCCCCAACTTAGAAGAAGTTATTGTTGGTTGCCATTGACTATTTCAAAAAATGGATAGAATTTGAAGCCTTCACCTCCATCAAAGATAAAGATGCTGTCGATTTGTAGCGGAAGAATATAGTCTGGGTCGGAATGCCTCGGTCGATTATATGCGGCGTGGTACGGTTTGATAGCGGTATATAGAAATATATTTCCACGAGTTGAAAATAAAACTTGTATTCAGCCTGATTCCCGAAGCGATAGCGGGCGAAGCATATAACAAAACTCTCTTAACGACTTTGAAAAAACGTCTACATTCAGTTAAAGGAAAATGGGTAGACGAGCTACCAGGAGTTTGTTAGGCCTATAGAAGAACCAGCCGGAAGCCAACTGGAGTATCACCGTTCGCCCTCATTTATGGGATGGAGGCCATAATTTCTACAAAAATTGGGGTGCCCACATTTCGAACTAAAATCCCTAAAAAAGCTAATGCTGAAGCCATTGTCAAAGACTTAGATATGACAGATGAACTCCGTGAAGTTGTGGTTGTACATATAACATTGTACCACTAAAGGATAATAAGCTTTATCTGGGCATGTAAAGAGTGAGCGTCGAGTTAGAGACCTAGTCTTGAAGGTCTTTGAAAACACGGTTGACCGATGTGACCAATCGAATTGGGAGGGGCCATACATGATAGTAAGAGTGGGGGCAGCTACATCACACGCATTAAATAAACTAGACGGGACGCCAGTGCCTAGGATGTGGAATGCTACGCATCTTAAGAAGTATTATCAATAATTATTATTTTTTAGTATTTTCTTTCAATTATTGGAATAGCCCACATGCCAAAGTCCAGAAGTGGCTCCTAGCCTGCTTGCTAAAGCCAAAGCCTAGAAATGGTGCTTTACCTACTTGCCCGTATGCAGCTTTAAAAAACTTATAACAATGATATCCCTGGAGCAACTATCCGAGTCAAGACTCATAGCAAAAAGTTGTGAAATAAAAGATATCAATTACATATAGATCAAATATCAAATTTATGAGAATTTCCAAAGTACGCCAATGGCGTTAGTGGTTCCATAAACATATATATATATATATATATATATATATATATATATGTGTGTGTGTGTGTGTGTGTGTGTGTGTGTGTGTGTGTGTGTGTGTGTGGCGGCCATGCAGGACCCATTACAAAACAAGAGAAAAAAAGAAAAAAGAAAAAGAAGGAACTTAAGATGTTCCAACAAAATCCCCAGCGGGACCGCTCCTGTCACGCCCTTACCCTCGCCTGGGCGAAGATAGGGGGCACGGCACGGAACTGAGACTCCTTTACTTTACTTTCTAACATTGGTGGCGTTTTGATAAATAATCAAGTATAACGGAATATAAACGTAAACTACCACTTAGTAGTGGTGTTTAAATATCACAATACGTATACATGCAGGTCTCATTCTTAGTGCCTACCTGAGCTCCCTTTATTACAAAACTTTACATTTACATTACAAAACATAATAAAAAAACCTACATATGGTAGACTCCTATTGTTGTGTTGGCCCTGGCGAATATGGAATGCCTCGGATGTCATCTTAGGTACTGCAGATGAAACACGTGTAAACATAACAGTGGGGAAACAAATAACAGTTATGACCACTTGGAGTGGTCCACAATTATAAGATGCATATAACATAGTAGCATAAGCGAATTTCTTATCTCGAGTAAAGGAGTTCATAACATAGATCTTGTCTGGCGAAGGTACATGTGAGTACATTACAAATATAATGATTTCTTGTACTTTCTTAACATTTCATTATTCATATTAACATCTCGTATAAATGTTTGCGTATGTGATATTATTCGAGATAATGACATATAAGTATTTGTAACGATGAATGATGGAACAAACCTGTCATTGCCCGGTGGGAATTGCAATCTTGAAAAGAGGCGTGTGCGCACGTAATAGAAGTGTCGTAGCAGCGGGTCTTAGAAACGCGTCGAGAGACTTACTTTGCCGCGTAATAGAACAATATAGCAAGGTGTCGAAGCAGCGAGCAGTGCCTATTCATTATTATTCCATCTTGTAGAGACGCCTGATTATATGTCTTCTGCGGAGCTTGTTATATTGTTCTTAAACACATTAGAATGAATGCGAAACAATGTTTTCCTGACTTGTAACACCCAATTACCCTAACGGTTTTATAACATGTTTAGGGTATAATAAAAATAACGATATATTTTTAGGGAATAAAATAAAGATAAAAACAAAAGTAGGAATATGCATAAGTTAAAAATTAAAAATAATATTTGGCGATTATAAAAATATTATAAATTGATTTGCAAATATTATAAAGTTGGAGGGCCAGTAAAATAAAAGGGATAAGATCAATAAGGATAAGGCTAGAAAGAAATATCTCATTTGGTCTTGGAGAAAGGAGAGCAAATGCGAATAAGAGAGAAAGAGGAAGAAAGGAAGAAGAAAGAAGAAGAAGAAGATCAGTGGATACATGTCTTGGGTTGTAATAAGACAGAATTACTAAGTTGAGTATTGGTATATGGAATTTGAGTATGGGTATGGATCGTTTTTAGGTTATAATAAGAGCTATGGGAGTATGGAAGTCGGTTTTGGATATAAAGTTTAGATACATGGTTAAGAACCGCTTTATCTTGGGTATGGTTTGGGTTGGAACTCTAAACTCATTTCTTGTAGAGGTTGAGTTAAGAAGAGCACAAAGCTCTAAATATGTGTTTGAGAAGGGTCTAGTTGCAAGTTGAACCAGAAAATTTTTGTGTCGACCATATCACGGTAGTCGGATCTTAGGGCGAGTTTTGGGTCCGAAATACAGAGAATTCAGAAGTAAGTCCTTCTGTGAAATTGTAGCCACATCAATGAACTTGATGTTAGGCTTTTGAATTTCTCAATTCAGACTCCTGTAGACCGAGTTATGGTCTTTTTGCTGAGCAGTCAAATGGGTGAGTGATGCGTCCAGCGGTGATCGTCGAAGCGATGGTCGTCAGCGGTGGTAAACTGCGGTGGTGAATCCCGCGTTGGTGAGTCGGCGGTGGTGTCAAGCGGTGGTCGATCGCGGTGGTGGGTCAACGGTGGTCGTCAACGGTGATCGTCAAATAGTGGTAGTCCAACGGTGGTCGATCAGCGATGGTGCGTCAGCGATTAGCCGTCCAGCCCGATTAACAAACCGCCCGATGCGACTCGTCGGCTCGTCGAGGTTGTGCAGCATGACCTCAACTTTGGAAGGTCATATCTCCTCAGGTAGAACCTCCGGGTTGGGTGTTCTTGGACTCTATGGAAAGCCATTGAGTCGAATCCATCCATGGCGAGGAAGATATTAGATGTTAGACGAGGTGTTAGGCGAGCTCGTCTCTTGATTGCAGCTCGTCGGTCGAATTATTTCGTCGGGGCGACTACGCGCGACCTCGAAACTTCGGAAGGTCCTCCTCTCGCCGTTTGAACTCCGTTTGAGTGTTCTTGGACTCCCATGGAAAGCCCGTTAAGTCGAGAATCCATCCATATGCTGAGAAGATATTAGATGTCAGGCCAGGGTGTCGGACCGAGCGTCACTTGGTCTGTTCGTCGGTCGAGATCGGCTCATTCGGCGGCTGCGCGCTGACCTCGACGGAAGGTCATATCTCCTTCGTCGAACTTCCGTTGAGTGTTCTTGGACTGCATACCGACCCATTGGTCGAGAATCCATCCATATGCTTGAGGAAGATATTAGATGTCATAGGTGTCGAGGCCAAGGCTCGTCGCCGGTCTGACTCGTCGGTCGAATCATTCGTCAAGGTATTTGCGCATGACCTCCCGACGGAAGGTCATATCTCCTTCGTCACGAACTCAGGATTGGGTGTTCTTGGACTCTATGGAAAGCCCATTGTCCCGAGAATCCATCCATATGCAGGAAGATATTAGATGTCATATCAAGGTGTCGGGCCAGGCTCGTCACTTGGTGCGACTCGTCGGTCGAATCGATACGTCGAAGCCATTGCGCATGACCTCCGACCCCGGTCATATCTCAGCCGTCTTAACTCCGTTTGGGTGTTCTTGGACTCTATGAAAAGCCCATTAGTCGAAAGAATCCATCCATATGCCTGAGGAAGATATTAGATGTCAGGCCAGGGTGTCGGACCGAGCTCGTCACTCCGGTGCGACTCGTCGGTCGAGTCGGCTCATCAAGGCCCGGCTGCGCTGACCTCCAACTTCGGAAGGTCATAACTGGCAATCCCGAACTTCCGATTTGAGTGTTCTTGGACTCTATGGAAAGCCCATTGGTCGAATTCAGTGTTGAGCATGATAAGATTGGAACTCATATTAGTCGGAAAACATGAAAAACAGTGAGGCTCACGTAGTGTATAGTTATTCGTATTATGAATTAAATCAAGTACTCATAAGCATCTGAGTAAGCATAGTTATTTATGCACACAAATAGACATGAAAAATGCAAAGTTATGAATAAATGATTGTATATATATATATATCACATATGATTCGCAGAGATAATGATAATTATTGGGAATATGAGATATATGCGAGCATAAAATACACATTGATTTAATGCCTTAGAACTTTGGTAGAGAGGATAGATGGGCATGCTATTAGGAAAAATAAGTCTGCGGCGTACAAGTTACGATATCGAGGCCGTTTGGGTCGATGACATAGATCCGTTTGGATCACGGTGGCGAAAGGGTTACCCTGGCGCCTCGGGCCCTCATGGAATGAGTCCTTTGTCTCGATACCGGTGATGATACCTTCGGGTATATTATATCACAGCGCCTTCGGGCCCTCATGGACCACTGTTTCATACAGTGAATATAGCGCCTCCGGGCCCTCATGGACCACTGTTTCATACAGTGAATACAGCGCCTTCGGGCCCTCATGGTTTCCTGTATCCACTTCTAAGGTTTATGCAGACATGAAACATAAAAGAAATGACGGTATATCTGAGGAAATGTAGAGAATATATGAAGAGAATATAGAGAAGCGTAAGCGGCTATTTATGTGATGATAGTATACGATTCACAAAGAACAAGTAAATACAAGATGACATGAAGAAGTATATGGATGATAAGAAATGGAAGCTGAGTTATGATAAGTATATATATGAGAAATGATAGAATACGCCAAGCGTAATATGTGTTATATGCATTTGTATAGAAGTGTGGTGACCTTAATGAGGTCATCCATGTTAGTGTAATTCAGCTAAGCGTGAAGCAGCACGGGTGTTCAATCCGGGTGTAGGTACGGAAAAGAGGAGACCCGGAGGACGGGCCATCCACATCGTGATCCAAAGGCCGCCTGACAATAGGTGCCCAGCGGAAGACCTTTAGGTCTATTTTGTATATGAAAGTTTGTAAACCCATGTAAATATTATAGATGTTGAACACTTCCATATATGGAGCTTGTATATATATTTTGTAATCCGCTGCTACAGAATATAATACAAGTTAATTGTTTAACATTATATGAATATGCAAGTGTAAAGGTTATAAGTTTAAAAAAAAAAAAAAAAAAAAGTGACCCTCACTTGACATTCTATCTTGGGGATTGGGCGTCACAGTTTAGGTAATATCGAGCTTAGGTTTAGGCGTTTACGGAAAAGCTTAGGTTTAGGTGGCTCACAGAATAGAATATATATGATAGAAAAGGTGTGTAGTAATGTGTGGGCGATGTGGATGTGCTTGTGTTTTTGTATAGATGGATTGTCCGAAGAAGGCTGGCGAGTGTTAACGAAACGGGTTATCGACACGAACCTTGGAAAGTAATGTACCTAATGAGCCCACGAAGCCTTCTTGAGAATATCTGAACGTAGCTCGGGTTTTAGATAGGTGTGGCTCTAAAGCTCCGATAGACACGGTAAGAAGACACGAGATGGAGGAATTCCATGGGTCGAGCATGGAAGAGTCGAAAGCGAAGTGCAGTTTAGAAAGTTAGAAGGGTATTAGAAGAGGTTAGATGCCCTCCGTCGAGCATCATGTGCGGATCTCCCATCCCATTGCGGGGTGAGGCATACGATTAGTGGAAACTAGTGCTCAAAGTCTAAAGTTCCAAATCACGACATAGAATTCTTTGTCCAAGAGTTCGGGGCAAGTATGTTCTGCGAGGATGTATAGGGATTCCAAGTAGAAACAGTTCCTGAATTTGAAGCAAAGGAACTTATCGGTGGTGAATATATGAGAAGAATTTAGTCATCTTAGTAAGTATGCCGAGATTGGTTCTCATGAGGCATTTCGGTGTAGAGCAATTTGAGATGGGCGCATGATTCCATCGAGAAATTATTTGGCACCTATGACTTCTCTCGAAGCAGTGGATTTCTATCGGTTGGTCCAGTACGGTGAAGTAGAGCTAGAAGCGACGACAAAGAAAGATTTCAAAGGAAGTTTTCACCAGAGGGCTTCGTCCTCCTGGGAAAAAGAGCTAGAGAGTCTCCGACTCAATCGAATATGGATTCGCCCGAGGGGTGAAGGCCAAGGTCCCGATGTAACCGCGTAGTACGGGTAGAGGTGCTTCGGTTAGACGAGGGAGAAATTCGAATGCCCTCATTGCCGCTAAAAGCATTTGGGAGTTTGCGGGATAGTGACGGGAGGGTGTTTTTCGATTGTGGAAGCCTTGAGCATTTGAAAGCACGGTGTCCTAGAGTTAGGGATAATAGAAGCCAACAAGGAAGTGGCGAGAGGAAGATCTGGCGGCACCATGGGCTTCGTGATCGTGGTAGGGGTCGTAGTAAGCCCATCTCGGCCTTATGAGGACGGAGGCATAGTTTCGGAGGCCGGTGGGTGGATCCTATGCCCCTCTGACACGGCACGAGCATATGCTATGAAGGCTCGTGAGGATCAGTCTCCACGAGATCATAGTGAATTATTTTTCTTTATATGATCTTGAGATGCATGCATTGATTGATACTGGATCTACTTTCGTTCATATGTATTGCATGGAGCATGTATTTAATGATATGTCAGCAATGGAGAAATTAGCATATGACATGAATGTAACTGGTCGTTGGGTGCGGCGTTGTGCCGAATAACATATCGAGAAATTGCCATTGTTATCACAACGAGTTTCGTGGTTGATAACCCTTAGAGTTTGACTTGATTCTAAGAATGGATTGGTTGTCTAAGCATTGAGCGATCGTTGATTGTGGACAAAAGACAGTCGTGTTGAGATCTCTGACGGGCGAGGAAGGGGAGTAATGAATGCAAAGGCATTGGATCAAGTGTAATGTCTAATGTCATCTCCACTATGCGAAGCTAGGAGAATTATGAGGAAAGGATGTAGGCATTCTTGGCTTTGATACTTGACTCGAGAATCGAGTTGATGTAGAAAGATCATTAGTAAGGGAATTTCGGATGTATTTCTGAGTTACGGTATTCCACATGAGAGAGAGAGGTGGACTTAGCCATAGAAATTGTACGGGGGTGATCCCGCATGTCGAGGGCACCGTACGGGATGGCTCAATGAATTTGAAGAGATGAAGTCGATTGCAAGAACTTTTAGATAAAGGATTTGTCAGGCCAGTGTGTGTCCCCTTGGGGTGCTTTTTGTTTATTGTGAAAAGAAGGATGGCACTTTCACGGATGTGCATCGATTATCGGCGAATCAATAAGGTAATGATGAAAAACAAGTACCCATTCTTAGAAATTGAAGATCTTTTGATCGGTTGAAAGGAGCGGGTGTCTTTTCGAAGATAGACTGCGTCGGGGTATTACCTCCGAGTTGAGGAATTAAAGGAAAGGAGATGTCTAGGCGCATTTAGGAGCAGATATGGTCATTATGAGTTTTTGGTCATGCCATTTGGGTTGACTAATGCTGCCGGCGGCATTCATGGATTTGATGGAATAGGGTCTTAGGCCATGTGGATCAGTGTGTTGTGGTTTTATTGATTACATCTGGTGTATTCTAAGGATGCAGAACATAGTGCTTTGAGAATAGTCTTGAGGCGTTAAGAGAGAAAGAAGTTATATGTAAGCTCGGCAAATGATTTTGGCTAAAAGTCATTCTAGGCCGTATTGTATGAGGGTATAAGAGTTGATGATCTGCTAAGATTGAAGCCAGTTGTGAATTGGAAATCACCTCAATGTAGAAGTGAGAAGTTTCTTGGGCTTGGTTATTATAGAAAGATTTGTGAGAGGCTTTTCGGTCATAGCTTCTCCCAGCTCACAGTTACTCGGGAAAGGAATAAAGTTTGGGTGGACGGACAAATGTCGAGAATAGTTTGAGCAGGTTGAAAGGGATGTTTAGTTGAAACACCGGTGATGCGACTGTTTCAGGAAAGAGTATACCTTGTATAGTGATGCTTCATGCATTGGTTTGGGATGCGTGTCTGAGATGGGAAAGTAGTGGGCATGCGCGTCAGAGACCGATTGAAAATACGTGAGCAAAGTATCCCGCTCGTGACCTAGAGTTAGGCTGCGGTAGTGTTTGCTTTAAATATCGTGACACTACTTATACGGGGAAAAGTGTAAATTTTACCGATCATAAGAGTCTCGAAGTACTTGATGCAAGAGTTAAATTTGGGAACCGGCGGGTGGTTAGAGTTATTAAGGATTATGGCTGCATCATAGATTACCATCCGGGAAAGGCTAATAGTGGCCAGATGCTTTAGTGCAGAAAGGCGGTGGTAGCAATATCACTACAGTATAGTGATTGGAGACTAGGAGATGATGGAGTACATGTTGGCTGATTAAGAAGGCATAACCGTTTAAAACAAATGATTATAGATCTTGTGAGAGAAAAATGATGAAGGATTCTGAGAAAAATTTACGGATGGTTAGAGATGGTGACAAGGCTAGGGTTTTTAGAAAGAAGGTACGGAGGTTGTATTTCAGAATGAATTATGTGTGCCGGATGATAAGAGCTAAAGAAAAGTTGCTATTTGAGAATTTCATGTCATTTACCATGCATCCTGGAGGGAATAAGATGTACGGGACTTGAAAGCTTGATTTATTGGTGAAAGGAATGAAAAGAGATGTGGCCCGAATATGTGTCTAAGTGTTTGACGTGTCGTAGGTCAAGGCCCGAACACGAGGGTGCCAACGGGTTTGTTAAATCGCTTCGATTCCTCGATGAAGTGGGATAACGATACCATGGATTTTGTATCGGCGGGTTTACCTCACTGGCAAAACATAACCATGCGGGTGATTATGGGTAGGCTGCAAAGTCGGCTGCATTTATACTAGTCGGGATTGACTATTCTATGGATCGATTAGGCGAGATTATATGCGGATGAATTGTGCGATTGCATGGTGTCTTAGATTGTCTATTGTGTCGGATAGAGATCATGATTTACATCAAGGTTACGGAGGAATTCACGGTCGACTTTGAGCCTTGGCTGGATTTTTAGTACGACATTCCATCATGACGGATGGACCCGATCGGAGAGATTGATTGAGTGCTTCGAAGATATGCTTCGAGGTTGTGTCATGGAATTTCGGGAAGTTGGGATAGGTATGTTCGTTGATAGAATTTACTTTATCTTGATGGTTTTGATCGAAGCATTGGTATGGCACCATATGAAGCTTTATATGGCGGAAATGTGGAAGCTCTGTGTGTTGAATGATTAAATGAGCATAAGGCGAGTAGGTCAGGACATAGTAAAGATACGGAAAGAGAGTCTGAGTTATTCGCGAGGTTAAAAGTATTGTGTCAGCAAAGTCGTATGCCTGACCTCAGAGGAGAGATATTGAATATAGCGTGGAGACAAAGTCTTTTAAAGGTATCACCATGGAGGAAAGTTTTAAGGTTTTGGTCGGCCCGAGTTGAGTCGAGGTTCCTTAGGAGTATATGAGATTTTAGAACGTATTGGCCTGTGGCCTCCGATTGGCACTCCCTCGGGAGTGGCAGGTGCGATGTGTTTCATGTGTCGATGCTTGAAGTCTTTGCTCGATGAGTCGCACATACTACCCGATACAAGAAATCTAATCTGAAGATTTGTCATATGATGAGGCAGGCCATTTTGGCTCGAGGAGGTGAACGATTCACGGAACAAACAAGTACCATTAGTAGAAAGTTCTGCAGCAGCACCACGGTAGAGAAGAAGCTGCTTAGGGCGGAAGCTGACTATGAGGCCTTGATATCCTCAACTCTTGAATCGGGTATGAATTTCGAGGGCAAGTGCTTTTAAGGAGAGTTGTAACACTAATTATGCCTAACAGTTTATAACATGTTTAGGGTATAATAAAAATATGATATATTTTAAGGAATAAAATAAAAGATAAAAGCAAAGTAGGAATATGCATAGAAGTTAAATTAAAAAGAAGAGGCATAATATTTGGCGATTATAAAAATATTATAAATTGATTTAAATATTATAAGAGTTGGAGGACAAAGTAAAATAAAAGGGGATAAGATCAAATAAGGATGAGCCAAAGAAAGAAATATCTCGTTTGAGTCTTGGAAATGGAAGCGAATAGGAATAGAGAGAAAGGAAGAAAGGAAGAAGAAGAAGATCACGAATGCGGATACATGTCTTGGGTTTGTATGGAATTACCAAATTTGAGTATTGGTATGGAGATTTGAGTATGGGTATGGATACGTTTTTGGGTTATGGAAACTATGGGGTATGGAAGTCTAGTTTTTGGACTATAAAGTTTAGATACATGGTTAAGAACCCTCTATCTTAACGGTATGATTTGGGTTTGGGAACTCCTAAACTCATTTCTTGTAGTTGAGTTAAGAAGATCTTTAAGGCTCCTAAATATGTGTATGAGAAGAAGTGTTGCAAGTTGAACTGAGAAGAATTCCCTATTATTATCGGCCATATCACGTGTAGTCGGATCTTGGGAACAGGTTTTTGGGTCCAAAATACGGGAATTCAGAAGTAAGTCATACGTGAAATTGTAGCCACATCAATGAACTTGATGTTGAAGCTTTAATTTTCTCAATTCGGACTCTGTAGACCAAGTTATGATCTTTAAAACAAACAGTCAAATGGGTAGTGAGATCGTCCAACGGTGGTAGTCAAGCGTTAGTCGTCGGCGTTGGTGGCCAGCGATGTTAAGCCCGGCGGTGGTAGGTCAACGATTTGTCGTCAAGCGATTGGTCGTCAACGGTGGTCGATCAAGCGTGGTGTCAACGTTGGTCGTCCAACGTTGGTCGTCAAGCGATTGATCGTCAACGGTGGTCGTCAACGGTGGTCGATCAACCGATTGCTCGTCCAGCGATTAACTGTCGCTTCTTGATACGACTCGTCGCTCGTCAGTTGTGCGCGACTCCAACTTTGGAAGGTCATATCTCCTCGTCGAACTCCGATTTGGGTGTTCTTGGACTCTATGGAAAACCCATTAGTCGAATCATCCATATTGTGAGAAGATATTAGATAGACCGAGGTGTTAGACTGAGCTCGTTGCCCGGTGCAGCTCGTCGGTCCAGGTCAGCTCGTCGATGACGCGCGCGATACACCAGCGGAAGGTCATATCTCGCCGTTTGAACTCGATTTGGTGTTCTTGGACTCTGGAAGATCGTTAAGTGAAATCATCCATATGCCTGAGGAAAGCCCAGATGTCGGGCCGGTGTCAGATCCAGGCTCATCGCCGGTGCAGCTCGTCGGTCGAGTCAGCTCGTCAAGGCCCATTTGCGCGCTGACGCCAACGGTCATATCTCCTTAAATACGAACTCGATTTGAGTGTTCTTGGAGTCATGGAAGGCCATTGGGTCAAGAAGTCATCCATATGCCTGAGAAGATATTAGATATCTTACCGGGTGTCAGAAGCCGGGCTCGTCACTTCAGAAGTGTGGCTCGTCCGGTCGAGTGCGACTCATTAAAGGCCACGTGCGCATGACCTCCAACCGGAAGGTCATATCTCTTGTCACGACTCAGTTCCCAGGTGTTCTTGGGCTCTATATGGAAAGCCCATTGAGTCAAGAATCCATCCATATTACCTGAGGGAAGATATTAGATGTCAGACCGAGGTGTCAGACCGAGCTCGTCACTTCAGTTCCGGCTAGTCGATCCGGTGCATTTCGTCGAGTAGTGCGCGACCTTCAACCGGAAGGTCATATCTCCTTCGTCTTAACTCGGGTTGGGTGTTCTTGGACCATGGAAAGCCCGCGATTAAATCCGTCCACATATGCCTGAGGAAGATATTAGATGTCGGGCAGGGTGGCTGGGGCCGAGCTGTCACTTCAGTGCAGCTCGTGTTGAGTCGGGAGTCAAAGCTCGGTCAAAGGCCCGAGCTCGCGCATGACCTCCAGCCGGAAGGGTCATAGCTTCTTCGTCGAACTCCGATTCGAGAATTTCTTGGACTCTATGGAAAGCCCATTGGTGAGATTTATCGATAGATAGCATGATAAGATTGGAACTCATATTAGTCCCAGAAAACGCGAAAACAGTAGGCTCTGTAGGTAACTATAGTTACTCATATTATGAATTCATAAATTACTCATAACTCAGGAATGACATAGTTGTTATGCACCTGATGAACATGGAAAATACAAGACTATGAATAAATGAAGTTGCATATATATATATCACATATGATTACAGGAATGACCGTAATTATTAGAGATAATGAATATATCTTGGCGACATAAAAATACACATTGATTATGCAGCGGAACTGGCCGAGGGGATGATGGGCATTTTCATGTGAAATAGTGGCGTACAAGTTCGATATCGAGGCCAGTTTGGTCGATGGCGCCGTCGCAGTTTGGATCGGTGGCCACGAGGAGTCTGCAGCGCCTCGAGACCCTCTTGGAATAGTCAACAATCTTAATGGTGGTGTTTACTAAGTTATCATTCTGTCTGGCGCCAGTTTATAACGGATATTGTTTCATCTGGGTGAATGTAAACCTCAGGGCCTCATGGACCCTTTGTTTCATACAGTGAATCTGCCTTGGGATGACCTCATGGTTTCTGTGTCATAAAGTTTATCAGGTTGCAAACCATGAAGTATGTTCTATGCCAGGAAGCTCTTAGAGAATATATGAAGAGAATATGAAAGCATAGCGTTTGCTGTGATGATAGTATACGATTACAGAACAGAAGTAAAATACAAGATGACATAGAAAAGTAACGGATGATGATAAGAAATGTTGATTATGATAAATATGTGAAATGATAAATACGTAAGCTGTAATATATGTTATATGCATTTTCATGCCAGTGGTGATATAATAGGAATTCGATGTTATTCCATAGTGTAAACTTAGCACGGAGTGTTCAATCGTGTGGTGAAGAGGCGAGAGGACTAAAGTGATCATGTAGGTCAAGGCCACCACGACAATAGTTGCCTTTGGAAGAGACCTTTAGATTATTTTGTGTATATGAAAGTTTACACATAGACAATGTAAATATTATAGATGTTGAACACTTCCATATATGGAGCTTGTATATATATTTTATAAATCATTTTTCAAGTCATAATACAGTTCAATTCATTTAACATTATATGAATATGCAAATTAACCAAAGGTTGTAATTTACTTTTGACCTCACTTGACATCCTATCGGGGTTGACGTCACCACAACTGAATCATATCAATTTTTTGTCTTGCTGAACCTTTCATTCTTATTAGGATCCTCATTGATCGTGGATGATTGTTGAATTATGAAGGGGAGCAGCAGGGACTTGCAGTGCGCTGGCGAAAGTGCTGCTGGCGGAGAGGTTCGCTGGCGAAGCATCTGCCTTTGGTGGACCGAGTGTGGCTCTGGGGCTTGGTTTCACTTGGCGTAGTGACCTCCCTGGCGGGCTCCACACAGAGCATGCCTCCTTATGCTGGGCACGCCAAGTGTCGACGAAAGCGAGAAATGGACTAATAATTTTATTGCTTTTCAGAGAAGTTATTCAGGCCAAACGATAATTCAAAGCACAAATATTATAAAAGTGTCTTACAATAACAACCTTCAATGGATTTTCTGCAGCTTGACAAGATTTCCACACATAATCCTTTTATATAGTTTCCATGCAGAGTTAAACAATTACTTCTAAAGTTCTAGCATCACACAAGAAATTTCCAAACCTGGATTTTCTTCTTCTCTTCTTCCTTTTTCCTTCTCCTTGCTTTAACAATTGGGTGCCAAAAATTTCTTCTCCTTATCAGGACCTACTTGATAGAAAAATCATCTTCTCATAAGACACGTGTTTGATCTTATCTCATTATATCAAGTTACTCATTTGTGATATCGTCATTATTCTTCATTCTATTTGAAAATTAACTTGTCATTTTCAACAGCATATAATCTTCTTGTTTTGACCTTTGGGTTCTACAAATATAAAATTACTTCGTTTATAGTACTCAAATTTGCAGAAAAATGAAATTTTCCTTCTGTCATACCTTAAACGTAATAAATTTACTGAGGTATGTTGCTGAGTTATAACCTCTTGGGGTTCTTCTGCCCTCTGTGCTTTTCTTATATCAGCCTCGGTTGCTATAAGTCTTAGTAAGGTACATTTGGAACCTTAGAAGGAACTTAGGATCATGAAGAACTCTGAATTAGATTCGGAGTCGTGCATGCCGTCTAGAACTTTCGGCTGATCAACACGAATATTGTGTTTGAACATACAACATCTGTAACCATAGGCAAATATCAGTTCCAGGGCCTTTAGATAGTTATCCTCCATGGCTGCTTTGTCCTTACTTGCCTGAGATTGAAGAGAACACACTTCATCTTTGCGGTATTGACCTCGGCGAGGTGATCCTTTCAACCTCTGAATGGCGACCTTGGCCTAAACCTTGCCTTAGCCTCCTTCGCAATCACTAGGGCGTCTTGAACCATAGCTAGGTTATCTTCCACCCTCGCCTTCACATCACCTGCTGTGACGGCAACCAGTCGGGCATTTTGAGCCTCTTCCTTAGCTTCATCTATCTCTTTCTCCGCACTTGTAATCCTCTCTATACTCGCCTTAGCCTTAGTTCCGGTGTGGAGCTTATCATGGCCTTGTCTAGGGGCGTCTTCTAAGGCGTGTTGGTGCTTGGAAACAATAATAGGAGCATAGCGTCCTGACTTCTTGACATCTTCAGCCGAAGATAAAGTTCATATCTTTAGTAGCGCCCCATATTAGAATAAGCGTGACAACCTATAAAAGAAAAGGTGTTAGAAGAAAATCACAGCATAAAACTCATGTTCAAATGTTAGAAGTCTAGCCATACCATCTCAGCCGTCTCATTAAAATCATGGTTGCGAATATACATTCCATCTTCAACCACATGCTGGTAGGATTTTCCATCCAAATAGACGGGGAAGGGAATGGTAAACTCTTTCGAAAGATCCACCACTGGTATTCAAAGGTTGGTGGGGTAGAGTTCATGAATATTGGTGACAGAAGTGTCCCTCTGGTTGAAGGGGTTCTGGTGGTCAATAATTGACTGGGCATCATCTGGACCAGGAATAAACGTGTCCACCGAAAGATGATCCCACTTCATCGGTTTAACATATGAGTTCAGCTCTAACTTATCAGGATCCCTTGACCTGCGGAGGCCAGCAATTACGAGGTTGGACTGTCTAGCTGGGAGTGGCAGACCAACGATTGTCTCTGCAGAGGGAGCCTTGCCCACAACTTTATCGGTGTTACGAGGTCCTTCGGCTTGAATCCCATCCTCCAAAGATGCAAAAGCCTCCTTAGAGGCATCCTAGGCGACGCCCTCTGAAGCTAGAAGGGCATTAGAGGCTCATTCTGGAGAGACCGAAGTAATTACTGTCGGGCTCTTCCAAACATCTTTATCTAGGTTAGACCGTTTTGGACGCTTTCTGCCTGGTACTTCAAAGCTGTGGATAGTTTCCCCTTGAGCACTCCTTGCTCGCTTGCTCATCAGCGCGGAAAATCCAACAACAAGATTAGACATGTCGTCCTCGCTCTCCTCAAACGAATCACTAGCCATATGGGGAATAGAACGGACACCCTGAGTCTCTCCTATAGGAGGAATAGGATTCACCCAATCTACAAAGCCTTCTAACCCCGTAGAAGCAACCTTTACACATCGACCTTCTTAGCATTTTTTCCTTAACTTCTTAACTACGAAGTCGGGGTAGGCTTGGGATCTGTACAACGGAGTGATTGGGTTGGACAAAGGTAGCCAAGGTTTCTTGAGCGAACTCAACTTGAGGCTCTTGAGCAAACACCGCTTGTAAAGCTACTTGGGATTGACTTCAGAAGGTCAACAAGAATAAAATGGTACTTTAATAAGTTCTTTATTGATAGGGCCAGAGGGATGACAAGAGTTTATGTAAGGAAAAGAAGGCAGCTAACTCTTGCAAGATTTTAGTAGACAAAAGGATCTCGTGATTGCGCTCCCTCTCAGTGATCTCGAGTAGTCGTTTGATGTAATCCGACTTGGTCTTCTCCACCCAGTTAACCAGTCGGCCTCTCCTGTACCAACCTACAAAAAGTTCAAAGAAAATAGGCAAATCAAAATCTAGATGGCCTAGGGAAGTATAAGCTCCATCAAGATGAAACAGACTTGCGAACGTGAGAGACTGATTTAGATCAAATGGAAGCCCAAGAGAACCTTACGTCTCACCTTCTGACCTTGACCAAAATAGCTGCCCGGCCCTTAGGGAGTCGAGGCCGTTCACAGTTTGTGTGAGTGTGAGGTGACATGAATGCGACCCTATTTGAAGCTTCAAGTATAAAGTAAAACAAATGTCTACTAGCGAAATATCCCGGCTAGTAAAGAAGGTTTAGCACCGCTGCAACCCGTATTGAGAATCGAAAGGCGTTGATTTGTAAGTGTAGGAGGTGCCACTGATGAAGTGCGACGCTTCACCAAGAGCGGGATAGGGAAACGAGTTCGACAAAGCGCTCCCGGGTGGGAAATAAGCGGCATTATGCGCCCCTCATGGTTGGGATAAGCGTTGTAAATCACCACCTTTAGTCACGATATCGGCGGGGTTTGGTAGGCGATCTCAATTCCTTCTGACATAGCGACTACTAGAGTTTACTTACAATGGGCGTTTCCTGGGAAGTCCCCCTCTTACGCCCAGTATGATTGGTAGAAGTCTCTTCATGACCTCTCGTCATTCTATAGGCAAACAAACAGAGAAAGGGGATCAGCTTGAGGCCCATTAAGCAGCAAAGGCGACAAAACCCTAGAAAGACAAACAAAATCCCCCTTTGGAGGTTTGACAACCCACTAGTGACAAGACCTAAGAATGTGAAAATAGGAACAGCCGTGGGAATACAATGGGATGCCCTAGGCACAGGAACATCCGCATGCAGCTTCGCGACATCACCACGAAAACCGTGAATGATGATCGCACCCTCAGAAAGAAGCAAAAACTTTCTAATTCAAAAATACTTAACAAACAAAGCCACAAAAAACAACACAAAGAAGGTGATACAAACGAGATTTGAGTTGCAAAAACTCACCGGAAAGTCGAAAGTTGTCGAGGATCTAGTGATTATACTGAAGGAAGTTTGCGGGAGCATAAGAAGAAAATTGCGATAAGCGAATAACTGCAAATCGTAAAGAAAGCGGCGCAGAGCCCGGCCCACATACATGGGCCTGACATGAATGGGCACATTAAATGTGTATCAAAAACGGCATGCGAAAATGTTAGAGGCTTATGCGCTTCCCACACACTTTGTATCCAAATGCGCTTTACCTTCCCGTGCGTTCAATGTAAGCATCAATTCTCCCAACCCTTTCAACTTTCCGCACTCAAGGTTTAAAAGCACATAATTTTCCCCCTACTGAAAAATCACAAAATTCCAGCCGGGGAAAAGGGGGGCATTGTAAGTACTAAGATCTTTAATCCCACTACTCAATGGGCTAAGGGCGTGCTTGGCCCACGTTGTGAAACGGTCTAAGCCCACTTAACGTATTTAAACTAGGCGGGCATTATTCAGACGGGAGAACTTAAAGCCCGTTGAGAATGTCAGGGTGTCTTCTCAAAGACACCTTCAGAATTGGCTAATCTGGTGCAAGTCCCGATCGGTCATCTATCGCATATGAAGTTAGATTATGCATAAACATATGTCTTGAAACCCAAATATGAAGTCAGATTGACAACGTCAACACCTTCAAATTCACATGTGAATTTAAGTTGCAGATACCACATGGTTGTGTCCATTTATCGGGATCCATATTTTCCCGCAAATCGAATGAGTCTCCTTTGTTCGAGAAGCTACATGATAATAGTAGTCGTAAGAGTTTATTTTCAACCTCTTGCTCTGGAACATATATTAAAACTAGCTTATTCTAATATAGTTTACCCGACACCACCTCAATCAAAAATATGAAAATTAACAGTTAATGATAATCCATAACACGACCCTCTTACCATAATTACATACCCGACTATTTATACAATAGTCCAAAAGAATTTAATTACAATTCTTTTTACATAAAATACTTTTTATAAAAGTATTGTCAATGCCTTGTCTTGACCTTCTTCATAATAAACCTCGTCGGATATCGTCTTCCTATACACCACAGTGCAAAGAATTTTCTGAAGTGGCTTGATATAAGTGAAATTGCTCTACAAGGGCTACTCAGTAAATGCCTTGTAAAATGGCATCGTAAAGCATCGAAACGAGTATTACAGTATAAATAATGCAATCTGTCAATAGATGTTAAAACATCATCATGAGATGAGACTCCTCATGCCCCTGACACAGTCTGACCAGGCTCCCTCACACTTGCAATGCCAAGTGTGAAAAACCAGTCATTGGTGTTTCACCCGATGACTTAACCCGATGAATGACCCTCGATTTTAATTTATTAAATCAGTGTGTTTATTTGGGTTGCGAATTTATGAAGGTCTCCCTTGCTTGGGCTTCTGACACCTTAGACCTTTGCGAACTTTCATCGGCTGGATCCATATGTCGACGAAATAAAATTTGGAACCTTTCCTGCAGGGGAGATGCGCCCCATCTGCTGCCCGAACACCGTGATTTATCTTATTGGCTGTCTGGCCGTAGTCTCGATTTTGGAAGTTGTCCCGTTCGAGCTCACCACTCATTCTGAAATGGTGAATAACGATGCAAATGCACCAGCGACTCGTATGAATGTGACGTGCGCCTGAAATGCATGATGCGATGCATTCTCTTCATGTTACATGTATATATGAGTGCTACATGAAACATTAATACACCATGGACAATTATAATTTTTTACATATAATTTACATCCATGCAATCCACGTTAATACATCAAATAACATATATTAACATGTTATTCTTCACACTGCATATTATTCGATCAAGCAATAATACACAAAATGGCCCAAATCTCGGACCCATATACAACAGGGAACCTCTTGGTCCCTTCACGGTTCGTCACTGAATTATAGTGATACCAAAACACACCACAAAACTCGAAGACATTAGTTCCGGGATCAAAACCAAACCCGAACCAATTCTCGGACACTTGAAAACGGTTTAAGAAAATCCTGTTTGATTATCAACTTGATCTTGAAAATTTTAACCAAGCTGTCAAAACTTGATCCTGAAATTGCTTGAGACCGTCAACAGTCGAAATTCTAAATAATATTCCTGCACTCGGTCAATCAGAAGCGAAATTTATGGCCTTTTCACGACCTCTAGAATGACAAGTCATTAAATGACCTTTAGGATAGAAATAATACAAGTAGGAAAATTCCTTACCTCGTGGAGTTTGACGAAACTCCAAGATTCTGGTAATCACGCGTAGTTCTCGTCACGTAAATGAACTTTGCCTCTTACTCCGATGAAAACCTACAGTCTAATTTCCGTAAATCTTAGAGAGAAACGAAAAGAAGAAAAAAATAAAAAAAATTTCTCTCACCTCTCGCTCTAACTCCCACGTCCGTCTCCACCCTTTGGATATTTTTCGTTTTTTTTTTATCCTTTTTATTATTATTATTATTATTATTATTTTATTATTATTACATTATTATTTGACTACATGGCTCATATTGCCTTATTCGGGTCCGTTTCTTCTCCGAAATTTTTTTATTTATTTTCAGTTTACTTTATTTTAAATGAACGTAGCTCAAGCCATTTCCTGACTTCCGAGATTTTCGTAAAAATCTCGTCCTTGAAGAATCCTTGACGGTTTTATTACCAGAATCGTAAAATATTCGCTTGTCTCGGGTGTGAGAAACTTTTAAGATCCCTTTAAATTCCTTGAGATGAATTGCTTGGCATGAGTCAGTTTCATCATCAAGATGCAGAAATTTTCTAAGCTTCCTTGAACAATTATGGCAATTTATTATTATTATTATCATTTTACAATTTTTGAAAATTTATATTTTCCGGGTTTACATTCTTATATGAGGTATAAAAATTCACACATCTCTTTACCTGAACACATGCATATGCAGTAATGTTCTCATGCCAATTATTAGACCACGTACCTTCATCCTCAAATAGGAAGGATATATGGCACCGCTAAGTGTCCATGGTTTCCATGTTACTTCCTCATCGCGGTACCACAACACTTTTTACTAACCGGTCTTGCGTCATAAATAACTTATCCCATTATCTAAGATATGCATTGGTCCATCCTCTGAAAGATTACATAAATTGTCAGATAATCTGTCCCCAAATCCACTACATGAGCTGGATGCGGGTATACTTAGGAGCATGGGGCACATGGAACACCTCATGGGCCACTGATCAGCTCGGTGATAGTGTAGGCGGTAATATATTGTGCCCACCCTCTCGAGGTACCTCGAAGGGCCAATATACCTCGGTCTTGCTTCCCTTGCTTCTGTAAGATCGACCGCTCCTCTTAGGCTGATCACCCACCTTAAATTCTGGGAGTGCCTAAGTCATTTGTCATGAAATTTTCCATTTCCTCTTCGCTTTAAGTCGTAAGAAGGCGCTTCAGACAAACACACCTTCCTCCTGAGGTGTTTTTAATCGCATCCAGTCGTTGATGAAAACTTCCACCTCTGTCCCAATGTAAATCGGGATCAACATGGCATCCAGTCATTCAGATACTCACTTGATAATCAAGTGTTATAAAGTAATTTCTACTAAGGGTAAGTGCTCTTCCCAACTACCCTTAAGATCTAGAACGCATGCTCGCAACATGTCCTCTAAAACCTGTATAGTCCTCTCCGACTGATCATCAGTCCGTGGATACAAAAAACATGGTGCTCATCCTTCACTACGTCCCCATGGCCTTTTGGAAGCTCTTCCAAAATTGTAAGCGTAATCTGATCTCGTCCACATACTATGGGACAATAGTAAAACACCCATGTACCCTGGATAATCTCACCAATATCCCTGCACTCGCGGAAAATGTGCCAACCAGGAGTCGGGTCCACTATAACCCATAGCCATCATGCTCATCAACCGCAGGCAAGCTGGTCACAAAATCGACGCGCGATCTACTCCCATCTCCACCTCCGCCACCTCCGTTTAATACCGAGTAAATTCCTCTACTAGTCTTTAATGCTCGCTTTGTACCATGACACGTGAGACAATCACAACAAAATCCCAAACGTGTCGCCCCGCTTCCAGACACAGCTGCAATTCAAGATCATGGTACATCTTCGTACACCCGGATGCACAAGAAATCAAGAGCAAAGAAACTCCCGAAGACCTCCTCTCTCTATATCTACAGGCCTGGCAAACCACAACCGGCCCCCTCTTATACGAAGACTCACATCCGTGTGGATGGCCTAGCTTCTCAACATCTTGCACTGACAAAGACTTGATTCATGATGGAAGATATCTGTCCCGTCTCTAGACTCAATCTCACCTCTACTCCGCAGGATAGCATAGCCGCCTAAACCCCGTTCCGAGCGTGATCAGAATGCGCCTAAAATGTCCCACGATCTCGAAAGATCCCGCCACTCGAAGCCACACTAGCTGCGACTCCCGTGACTTCAAACTGAGTGCATCAACCACTACATTTTCCTTACCAAGATGGTAATGCAAAGTGAAGTCATAAGCCTCGTGGTTATTCCAGGTAATCCATCCGCTTTCACTACAGCCGTGAAAATATACCAAACTTTTCGTGGGTCTGGCACTTTCAAACCGCTTCTACATATAAATATGGCTTCAAATCTTTAAGGCAAAAAGACAATAGCCACCAATCTCTAGAGGGTTCAAGGCATAGGTAATTCCGCTCTATGATCTCTTAGACGCTCCCGGGAATCATAATCTACTATCTTCCCGGACTGCATCAAGACATAACCCGCAATTGGCTCCCAGGCACTCGAATACACCGTGCACCTCCGTCCCCGTTCCGGGACCATCGAATAGAGCCTGGCAAGCCCCGACAACTCTGGAATGCTCAATGTGTCCCACTCGATTTTCTTCGAGTAAACAAAACTAAAGCCCAAGGTGAAGTGCTCTGGGCCTAATAAAACCCTCGGCCCAATGCCTCCGTGATCCGGACATCGAGTTCAGAACTTAATCTGGGGCGCTATCTCATGCGAGGAGTCACAGAAATAAGCCACGCATCAGGTGTAACCTACGTAAGTCTACATCCCTATGTAGGTAATCCCGTAGCTTATCCTAAACATCCTCGTACCGCAACCAACAGGTAGACTCCAAATCCCGCCTCTCATCCTTCTAAGGCAAGGCTTGCTAACCAAATCCCATCAATCGTCTATACACCTTATCCGAGTCGTGGTATGGTCCGTAAAGCATCATGCCCCTCCAAACGTAATGACGATAATACAGATCTCCGTGTGTAGGCAAAATCCACCCAATACGATCGCTGTTAAATCAAATGATCGACTTACTGGTCGCCAACCAGCCCATCCGGTTGATGCTTGATCTCAAACTCGACACGTCCATGACCCGAGGTCCACTCCTGCGTGAGCAAACCACAGAAATCCCGTAACTCACAATCCCACATATTCGACCAACTCTTACCCCTAAATCAGGTAGGGAAATTTTTCCATACAATGGCTTTCTCTGCAGGCTCAATCCTCCAAGCCTAATCCATCACACAAGATGCAAATTACGATGAGTACGATGCATCCTAATTTAAATAACACGCGAGTAGAAACGCATTCCCGTATACGTCGATTACAGGGCCCACTGCGGGCACAACAACGTGACACGCCTTCGTCCTCGGTTCCGGGCCGGGCCCGTTCGACTCCGACGTTTCCGCCTCCCTCTGCCCATTCAGAGCCGGGCCAAGGTGCCGTGATAGCACCATGCTACCAAACCGGTTCCTCCGACGACGCTCGGGAGCGCCAGAAAGAATGAACCGAGTCCGCTGGCCGCCCGGTACCGATGAGCGGAATCGGCGCCACCAAAACCCCGGGATCGGCGCCCCGCGCTCCCGCCGCTTCATGCGTCTTGCCGGCGCGGCAATGGCGGCGTCATCGCTGCCCCGGCCGCTCTCGTACTGGACGCCGCGGGAGCAAGTCCCCATCTCTTTCCCAAACTCAAAGAAGGTCGATCCTCCTCCTGCACTCTGCAGGATCTGATCCCGAATGCCCCGTGTATGCCTCCATCTCTCTCTATGGCCGTAGAGCTATCCCGAGACTGCAGAAGTCCATGTTCTGTAGAGGCAGAGGCCCACAATCTTACTCCCGAATAACAATTTCGCCCAAATCTCCCCGACCGGGCCATGTTTATGGCCACATAGTCATCACCAAAATGATGCCAACCCTGCAACTGCCACGCACCATCACCGCCATCGTTCCCCCTCGCTTTAGCACTCAGAACTCTCTGGTCTTTGCATGTTCATAAAGGGTCAGAAAATACTTGCTCATAAAGAGCTCCGCGGAATCGCCTGTCACCCTCTAAACCCCAGAGGTCCTAACCCCGTCCCGTCCACACTCTGATCACCCCGCCTGAACGCACGGCCTGATCCCGGCCACACATCAGGTAATATCCATAGCTCCTCAACACCTCTCTAAGATGCCTAACCAATGGTCCTGCCACCTCACCGATCCCTCCCCCAGAACATCAGGAGATGATGTGACTTGCTCTCAGAGGTTACTCCTGACCATCATGCTCACAATGCACTGGCCTCAGGCAATGGAAAACAGCTTATAATCCCCAATGCACTTCAGCACAGATATAAAGGCCCATCACCGTAAAAAACAAAGTTTAACTCGCACCTATAGACGACTCGCTGCCCCTGAGCCTCACTTTACATCTACAAGTGCAAATGACAAGAAATTTATTCACCTCACATGTTTAACAAAACCACATGCCACCGCACACAGATTCGGCATCCATGAATCACCGTTTCATCACCTGCGATGCGACCTGCCACCACTCATTTTATTTATTTCAATAAAATTCAAACTTTCTTATGTTCATTTCATTTTCCGAACCCCTGTCGCTGCATTCTAACCTTAGCATTCAACTTTTCCCATATACATTTTACCATGTATATATATATGGCGCGGTATGATATATATTTTCGTGTACAACCACACAACTCCACATTTCCACAGAGCGCCATACCGTAGAGTGAGGTGCTTTCCACAATAATGTAATACACAATCAACGCAATCACAATCAGGTGGAATGTATGGAGTGGTTCGGAGCATCCTACTGGCAATATGAAACACACTATGCAATGTTTCTAAACCCGTCATGAACTCCTCAGAAAATTTCCCAGACTCCAAGCCCGACACTGCTTACATGACAATGTATTAATTTCTACACAAGAATGTGGCCTGCTTCATCTCAGAAGCCCGGTGTGGTACTGTGGTACCTATGCTTTAACAATTACGTCATGACACCCCAAATCTGGGGTCTCGTCGACAACCCACACTCAACCCAAATTCCTCGCGATTTCTGGCATCTTGGATACTCAGGTTGCCGTGTCCATTTATCAACCATGAGCCATAGAAAATCGGTAGAGTCTCCTTTATCTTCTGTAAAAGTTCTACCCAACAACAAGAATCCATAAGAAAGCTTAGCTTCTCAACTTTCTTATACATAAACATATATTAAAACTACAGCTCTATTCTAAACAGCACTCTAATTCCTATTACCCACCCCACAATATCACTCCATTTATCGAGACTCCATTCATTCATATTTAAACTAAAATATGGAAAATTACCGCTAATGACAAATTATAAGAGTCCGATCACTGTCTCTCACACTCATAAATGGCATATTCTGAAGGCTGAGGTTATACAATAGGTTCAAAAATAATTTAATTACATAATTTTTATATAAAATACTTTGCAAGTATCACAAGGCCATACGCCTAATCTCTTCATAATCATCATCACGGCTCGTCAAGCGCCGTTCCCTCGTACACCCTTGGCTCGTGCGGGTCCTGCTTAACTGCAAACATGAATGCCTAAGAGAAAATTCCTCCCACAAGGCTACTCCCACTAAACGCACAGCAGAAATTGATTGGTTACAAATAACACTCCAACAATGAGTCCCACATAAATAATGCAATCCTCTATATGAATGTCTGTCATAAAAAGGAGAGAGAGATGAGACTCCTCTTTATACCATAAATCGAACCCCATCGACCCCCATACTCAGTCGTTATAAAACCAGTCATCGTGATTTCACCCAATTGATTTAACCTGATCGACAACTCCAACACCGAATTATCAAACCCGTTTACTCAAGTAGAATTTCCGGGTCTCATCGCAGCTTGCACGCTTCCAAACATTTCACAAACTTTCATCATGATCCTGATAATGTTCCACCATGCCAAGACAAAATTCCTTGGCTTCACCTCGGGATCCCGCCCTTATCCGCCACCCAAAACACACGGACGGCTCTCATTATTATTTTGCCACAAATCCAGTTCTAATTTTTTGACTCGGTTCACAAGCTCACTACATGGTACATCAAAGACTATGCATCCATAACCGGCTCGGCAACACACAATCAAGGAGATATGAAATACACTAATGCCATCATTCCTTTCATGTTAAGATGATATATATGAGTGCGTTACAGATAAAAACATTAATACATCACGGATTAAATTATAATTTTTACATATAATTTATATTCATAATCTCAAGTGACATCAAATAAGATATTAACATGTTATTCTTCACACTCCGCATATTATTCACTCGGTTACACACACAAATGGCCAAAATCTCACCCATATACACAGGTAATCTTTTGGTCCTTCACTGCCTGGTCAATCTTAATATCAAAACACACCATAAACCCAAAGACGTCCTGCGATCAAAACCAACCCGAAACTAAGTCCCATCGCCTAAAAACAGCTTCCAATATCCTGGCTCGATTGTCCGAAAATAGCCGCGAAAATTTAACTGAACGCTTTTAGTAAAAAACAATCTCAAAATTAGTCCCATTGTTCAGGAAAACAATCTTTGAAAATTTTAAAATTTTCAAAAAATTCTAAAAATTTTAAAATTCCTACACTTAGTCTAAAAATTTGAGACTTAAATTTAAGGCCTTTACAATTTTCTAAGTCAGATCCTGTACCATTAAAACGATCTCATGATAAATAATGGCAAGATAAAGTACTCTTTCTATCTGCTGAGCTTAATCTTAAATCCAAGATTTTCATTATTCCACACTCACTGTAGGGATTAACTGCTACTGTGGCTTCCTCCCACTGCTAAAAACCCACGATCCATCTCGGCAAACCTTAAAAAGGTTACAGCAAAATCTCTCGCCTATGCTCAACTCCACTTCTCGTCCGTCTCCACCCATATTTTTCAGCTTTTAATCCTTGTATTATTATTATTATTTATTATTATTATTTTAATATTGAACTCCACTGTTTATTGTTCAACCAAGCCATCCTGCAAAAAATTATTTATTTTCGGCTCACTTTATTTTAAACAAACTAGCCTCAAAGTTTATTTCCCTAACTTCGACATTTTCTCGTAAGAAAATCTCGTCTTCCTAAAATCGTTTCAATAAGCCATCACCCGCAAAACATTGTAAGATTCACTTATCTCTTAGTCTTACCTAAACTCCTTCTCGTCACTAAATTTGCTTCCAGACGAACACCTTAACGCCATGTTGTATCTAGTTCTCATCATCCGAGACGAGAATTTTCTGCGCTTCCTTAAACCTATTTTAGAAGTAATCATTATTATTATTTATTATCATCTTTATAATTTATACTCTGGGCTTTTCCATCTTTACAATATAAATAAAGTAAAAATACGTAAATAATACTTTTACTCAATATCCTCCCTACTTTTTGAACTCCAATTTCTAGAAGATTAATCCTTAATAGAAAAAAATAGATTTTATCCTTAAAATTAAGAAGAAATTTATGAATCATGCCCCTATAAATTAGGAAGATCCCTCATGCCACATGAAAGACAAATTTATTTTGCTCTTCCTCTTTATCTTATGAAGAACTGATTCAAACAGCACATGACCAATGAGAGGCTCACTTGATCACCTTACATGTCCCAAACTTTCTTGTTTAATAATTCAGAGTTTTGACTAGAAAGCTCCATATTTAAGATCCCTAAAAAACAGCCTCCAGTATTGTAAAGAAGGTAAGAAATGGTATTATCAAAAAGAGAAAAAGAAGGCATGAAATGGTTTAATCAAGTACATTCTTTGCAATAAAATAATCTTGGCAAATAAACAGGCCATTGGGAGAGTCTTGAAAGAGGTGAGTCGAATTAAAATACAAACAATTTTGAAGTGATTGATAGATTAAGTCTCGGTTGTTACCTTGACCTGCCAGCGCCTGTCAGTGCCAGTCAGAATACAAAATGTCGTCATCTCAACTGCCCACCTTAAAATGAATGGAAATGACAATAATGTGCCAACTGCACTGAAATTATGCATTTTAAACTTTTGTAATCCACACTACTACTGGTCTTAACATTTCCTTGCGTGAGAGGAAACAAACATATATATATATATGAGAGAGGTATATATATATATATAGTTATGTTATGTACTGGTTAGAAAACAATATGCTTTATATTAGGGATGAAAAATTGTCTTATGAAAAAGGAAGGGAAGAATATATGCGGATTTGAGAGTCAGGTCTTGGTTTATTTCACCCTCAAACATAACTATAAATCTCGTGTTATCCTTGTTAATTGGGTGTTCTTCAAAAGTTTATTATAGTAAAACATAAAGTTCAAATTGACAAACAAATTTTAACAAAAAATAATTTTCAAAAATTGAAACCAAACATATCTTAATTTTTCATTTTTTTTCTCTCTCATTTTTGTCTTTAATTTTCAAAGAAGGTAGTGGAAAAAGATATTGTAGAAGTTGGATTTATTGAACCCGACAAGGGTATTGATGCAGATATTGTTTGTCTTAGGGTTGAAAGAGGATATTTACGATTTTTTTTAAGGATATTCACGTTTTTTTAAACGCATATAGTTTATTAAGTTTACCTCTTTTAATATAAAAGAGAAACATAGCTTTACAAAAAAAAATTTAATTTAGAAGTCAAGTTTCTAACTATAATTTTAACTTAAAAATGAAATCATAGTTTTTAAAGTTTTAATTTAAAAATAAAAAGCACGATTTAGTTTAAAAAATGAAGCATTCCCCCTTCTAACTTGTATCCAAAAAGTTAAAAAAAATAAAATATTTTTTTTATGTGACTTAAAAATGTTATATTCAACAATAGTTTAAAAAGATACTTAAAATCATCATCACTATTATTATTTTTTGGAATAAAAAGGTAAACTCTAGACTTTTGGAGGAGAAGATCCATGGGGAGGAGAAAGTTGCCTGGCAACGCGGCGTGCGTTATGTTGACAGTTGACTATCTTTTTTCTACTTCCCTTAAGTCTTAACCAGTCTTTACGCCAGTATTCCAAATTCCAAATAGTTAGGTCAAAAGATAATTACCATTTCGCCCTTTTGATAAACAATCCATTCTTAGTCACCATGCACGACCTGGTGTCATTCTTTACCATTCCTCCATGGAATGATTATGTTGACTCAAAAAAAAAACTCCAAATACAACCAATTCTGTGTTCTGATTTTTGAGAAAAGATACAAGGAAATCAAAAATATAAATTATTATCACACTTTCCATTCATTTAGTGATAATAATTAAAATAATCAAAAAATATATATTGACATCTTATCTCATTTGCCTTCTTCGTATCTTTAATAATAATTTTAAAATAATATGTTATTTCAAAATAAAATTATATTTCAGTTTCTTTACATCAAATTATATTTCCTCACAGTTTATAATTATACTTTTTTCTTGATTGTTCTTTCTTAGTAATAGATATGAATATCCTATAATAGTTGAAATGCGGGGAGAATAGTTGGTAATTAAGGTCAATGTTGATGGCTAGGTTTTCCTTGGTTTAAGAGTATTGTTGGGTTGGTTATTTATTCTTCAAGTTCCTTCTGCACACATGAAACAATCCTTAGAAGATATACTACAAAACCCAATGACAAAGACTATGGGGGTTTGAGAGGTTTTATTTTGAATTAAACGGTCTCACCTATCCAAAGGGTGTGGTAAATAGAATGCTTTGTTGTATTCATGCCTCATGTCCTGTATCTCTGTCTCCTTTTGCTATATTGATCATATCATAAAAAAAGTTTTAAAACTAGTATTGATGACTTAGTCTTCTTTTTTGTAAAAATGAGTTCAATGTCAGATCCATGTGAATAAGTTGTTGATGTTTCGGAGTTCTTATTTTCCAGCTTGAATTCTGATCTTCAGTATATTACGATATTTCCTTTAAAAAAAAAATTATACTTAGAATTGTAAAATGGTTACATCATACCAGTACCATATTTTTTTTTTTTTTTTGAAAAGACCACTACCATATCCTAAGGACAGATGATTGAGAAATTATTTATAATATCATGTGTTTGATTGACCGTAAAATATGATTAGAAATTAATATATATTATCTTTTTTTAATACACTTTAGTTTCAAGTATAGCTAGAAAATGGATCGGGACAATTCAACCCACTTTTAATTGGGTCTACTTTCATCAAAGTTGACGCTAAGACCCTTGTTAGTTATGATAATTGACACTATAATTATAGTCAATTGATAATAATAGTAGACAATTTGTTTTTGTCCCACCAAATTACAACCATTTGCTATTTAAAAGTTAGAACACAAATATCTTTTAGTGAAATAGTTATATTGGATACAAATGATTTTGGTATGTATATAAAGTATTTACAAAAGATTTACATGTTTTACTATATTCAACTCAAAGGTTTTTATGAAATTGATTCTTTGTTATGTCTTTGTTTTGAAAGCATAAGTTAAAAACATTTTATTCATAAAATAATATTAATATTTTGTATAGGGCTTTGAACTTATCCTTATTGGTTAACAATTTTCCAAATACTTTCAATTTTTGAATATACTCTAGTTTTAAAGTAGTAAATTGTCTTTACTAGGACTTGAACATAGTACCTCCCTTCTTATGCCCTTATACTTGTTTTATCATTTAACGCTCCATCACTTGATTAGGCATGATGAACACTATTTATTTATTTAAACATATTTGAATATTATAATTTAATTTCAAATAAATTATTTTTGTTTGAAGTTTTAGGTAATGATATTTACTTATGTATTCTATTGGAATTGAAATTTGGAGATTATAGATTATAGATTATGATTTATAATTTTAAGTGTAGCTGCAAACGAGCCACCAACTCATTTTGGGTAATCCAATCCATTACTCACTTGGCAAGAAAAACAGACAGTTAATCTAACCTATTTTTATTTGGGTTGCTTTGTAAAACCTAAGTAGAAGTTACACATGGCAAAAAGGCAACAAAACCTTAAAATAAAAAAATTAATTTTTACAAATCTCTAATCATTCTTCTCAAAATAAAATAAATAATATTCAAATATGGTTAATAATTATATATAAAATGATTGAGTCTAAATAATATAATAGCAAGAAACAAACCCTAAATAAAATAAATAACATGTAATGATCAAGTATAACAAAAATAACAAACTAACTAAATAACAGACAAAAATACAAAGAATAACTTAATAAATATATTTGAAAAAAACAACTATAAAGTAATATTAAATCAAATCCTATATAGTTCTCAATCTTATCCTAATCTTCATTATATCTAATAATACGTGACTTCCACATTAGAAATATATATGTCCTCATGTATGCTGAGTTATCATCATCATCTATTAATTAATTTAGACTAATAACATAAATTTAGCTTATGTTTCTTGGAATAAAAATATTTTTCTAAAACTCCATTTCAACCTTATAATAATGAAATATCTTATTTGTTTGAAAATTCATCTTACTAAAAGATATAATCATATCAGGAAATAAATTAGTGTATAATTTTTGTTAATTATTTTAAAAATAACATTATTTTGTTATTAACACTAGTTTAAGTAATAAAATTATTTTAAAATATACTGATAATTTAGTTATTAATAAATAAATTTATAAATTAGTACAACTTTTATTTTTATCAAAAAACATATATGTATTTGAATAAAATTTAAAAAGATAAATAAAAAAATGAAATTGTAAAAGAGCTAAAATATAATTAATGAGATAAATAAAAATATTCAATATTAAAACTCTAATTTATTAATCTCAAATGTAAATCTCCATATAGGTTCTTTAAATATTAAATTATCATGGCAATTATATTAAAATATAGTATCCGTAAATCAAAATAAATAGCTTAAAATAACAAAGTTTAATATAGTATAGCACAATTATTATTATTTTAAAAACCCCTTACGCTATAAAATAGATAAATTAAAATATCAAATTTTATGGGATATCTCCTTTAAAATCTAAATTGATGTTTGCCATTTAAAAAATTAATAGAAAATTTTAATCATTAACTTGTTAAACTCATATTATACAAAGTTATTGTTAAAAACTTATCAATGGACCTAATTTTATTCAAATTTAAATTTTATATTGAACCCTCTTCAAAAATTTATTTAAATTAATCACCTAACGTGGCTTTGCCTCAGTATATATATCTCGCTCTAATTTTAAGTATGAATTTGATAATTTGACATCATCTAAATACAAGAAATTTATTTTATTATGAAATGACAATCATGTCCTTAGAACGGATTTGGGTGTGACTTTCTTTGACATCAATTAACTTGAAATTACAATATTATAATATTTAGTTTTCACGGAGACTAGTTAAATTAAAAATTTCATCCAACCTTAACTATTATTGCTATCTGATAAATATCTTTAAGATTCTTGAAATATTAAAAAATATGAAGATTGTTAGGTTATGTATATATGTGTTAGTTTGTTTTCTACAAAATACTAAATAAAATTAAACCGAACTAAATTATTTAATTTTTCTATTGAATACTTAGAATAAATTAAATGAATTTGGAGTAGTATACAAAAACAAGTTATAGATTTTAAATTAGTTTTTATTTATCTTTAATTTTTTCTATTTTTGTGGTTAATATCTTCAAAAATTGAGAACTACATGGATTGCTGTATAGTTAAAAAACAAGATGCTGTCAAGACAGTTATTAAGTGATGTATTCAATATTTAAAAAAAAAAAATCAATAATAAGCATGAAACAATTTATTTATACCTAATTGTCAATCTGAACAAAGTTGGCAAAAAGGATGCAGATAAGAATTTTGGCACAATGCTTCAGTAATATTTATCCACTCAACAATATAACAAATAAAATAATATTCCATCCCCCACCTTCCCAATAAACTTTTATTTAAATTTTGTTTTGTTTTAAATAAAATTTATAATTTTATTTTATTTTATTTTTGTTTTTGCCAAACTCCAATCATATCATATGACTGCATATCGAACTGTGAAGGGCACAGTATTGCTACAAACCCTTTCTTGCTCTTGTTTTCGTGTTTTAAGGCGAAGGAGAGGACCGTTGAAAAACAGGACTACTATCTACCGTCGATCAGAGGCGGCTGTTTTTCAGCCGTCCGATCTCTTCCTCTAATGCATCAAAAGGTAAGTCTTTAAATTCGCTTTGACTCCATTTCCTTTCATCTTCTCCGAATAGACAGAGTCTTCTCTTTTTATATAAGTATAACAAAAACTTTGTGGCTTAATCAAACATCAGTAGAGAGAGAAAGTGGGAGAGAGTAGAGAGAGAAAGTGGGAGAGAGCTGCTGCAAGTGAGTATTGAAATGGCTGACGGTATGAGGAACTCCGCCGGTGGTCAATTTGGTGATTTTCCGGCTGTTCCGACGCATGGAGGGCTGTTTATCCAACACAACATCTTCGGAAATCTATTTGAGATCACGGCGAAGTACCGGCCTCCTATCATGCCGATCGGTCGCGGCGCGTACGGGATCGTCTGGTATGCCAATTTGTTTCTTTATTTACTTTCCCTTTTTGTGCTTCAGTTTTGATGAATCTGATTGGCGACTGTGTTGACGGATGTTATAATTGGTTTTTTTTTTTTCTTGTTTTGGATGATCACTGAGTTAATGGATTCGTTTTATTTCTTGTTTTGGCTTGAATTTTGAAGCTCGGTGTTGAATTCGAGAGAATGGAAATGGTTAATCAAGAAAAAGAAGTAGAAGTGCCTTCGATAAATCACACATGGATGCATGCAATTCCTTATGGATTAAGCCGGCATTTGATCACGAAAATGTGTTAGTATTTGTTTCATTTTCATTCACAGAGATACCATTAAATAATCTAACTTCACAAGTCTTTACACTTAGATTGCTAAAGGTGACACTGCTCTGTTTTTGGCTTATTTATGGTCTACGGGAAACATAGTATTGTAGCTGAGTAGCATTTCTAAGAAGCACATTGATTCATCAATTGAGTAGTCCCATTTGGAAATTGGTTGCACTATAATTGAAGAAGGAAAATATGAATAATTGTTGTTTTTCAACTTTGAGAGGATGACTTCTTTTGTGGAAAACAAAATTTGAATGTAGAAGTTGTTTTGGTGCTGTCAATGCAAGTTTAGCTAGTGACTTTGGTAGTTTCTAAATCTCCTTTTCACTAAAAATACTTCTCCTGAAACAGGTTATAGGTATAAGAGATGTAATTCCTCCTCCTTTAAGGAGAGAATTTTCTGATGTTTACATTGCCACGGAACTCATGGACACTGATCTGCACCAAATAATTCGCTCCAACCAAGGTTTATCAGAGGAGCACTGTCAAGTAATCCTCTTTGCATTGTTCTTAAGAGCAACTTTGCCTCTTCCCTTGTTTTTTTTTTTGTGCCTTTGGAAGAACTGCAACTTACTTTTCAATTGGTGTTTTCTTCAGTATTTCTTGTATCAGATACTCCGGGGACTGAAATATATACACTCTGCAAATGTGATTCATAGAGATTTGAAGCCCAGCAACCTCTTGCTGAATGCCAATTGTGATCTAAAAATTTGTGATTTTGGTCTCGCTCGTCCAACGGCAGAGAATGAGTTCATGACGGAACACGCCAGCAACAGATTAAGTACAGGGCAATTTGAGCTACGCCACAATCTCTTCAGATTACACTCATTGCTCAATTGATGATGTCTGGTCCGTAGGTTGTATTTTCTCTTCTTTCATGGAGCTTATGAAAATGTGAAATTCTTATTTGCAGAAAAGCATTCATGTCCACTAAATGCTTTATTGACCGAGAGGTAAGATGAAATTTATATGAATGAATCCCCATTGAGAGGCCTCACTACACTCCATTTGAAATATCTTAGGAAAAGAAATGTGACTTATTAGATAATTTTTTAAAGTATATGAATTCAGTTTTATGGTTGTATAGATGGAAAATAAAGGTATGCAGACCAGATATTTCCTCTAATTATAAGAATAGGTAACTTTACTATGCTTTATTGAATAACAGCATAATGCCCTGCTACAGAGTAGCCCTGTTCAGATTTCAGTGTCCAAATTGTGTGACAATATTAAAGATTTAGAAGTTGAATTGTGTGACATGTATAATTTGTTGGTTTTTTACATATTTTATTTCGTATGCATATATTTTTTTATGCTGGACAAATCTCACACATGCTTTTGTTCTTTTTTAGCTTCTTGGCACACCCACTGAATCTGATCTTGGGTTTGTTCGGAATGATGATGCAAGAAGATATATCATGCAACTTCCTCAACATCCCCGCCAGCCATTAGAAAAGGTTTTCCCGCATATTCATCCGCAGGCCATCAATCTTGTTGATAGAATGTTGACGTTTGATCCGACTAGAAGAATTACTGGTAATTTCCTTATCTGATGCTACCTATTTGCTGATCTCGCTGACAGAATTAAATTACTTACCTACTAGTTCTTTGGTCTCAATGTGATGAACTCCATTAATCACTTCAAGCAGCATGAGCACATCATTTGACTCCATTGTGAGGTTGTTGTAGGCCAAAATCAAAATCCGTTTTACAAAACCAGTTCATATATCTCTATATAATTGGAACCACCTTTTTTTTATAAATTTACGTCCCTTGTCCCTATGTTTTCTTGTTCAAAATAGCCACGAAGTATGCTGTTAATGAACAGAGTATTGAATAGTTTATCCTCAATTTAAGTGTGTTTAAATCATGCTCAAGCTCGTTTGACCAATCTAGCATCCACGTTTGGTTTTGTTAGTTTTTTAGCAATATGGTGTGACAAAGTTGGCTTTCTAACTTTTTGGAAGACTTGTCAAGTTGACATTTTCCTACGTTACATGCTTATCGCATTCCCGTCCATGTGTTATCCAAAAATTGAATCCTTTATCAGTGTTAGAGTTGAAAACCATTACAATATGGCCGTGGAACAATAGGTATTGTCACTGATGGAGTTAAATTTATACACAAGATTGCTTGCCCAAATGAAAATAATGTCATCAAGATATTAATTGTATTTCTAGTTTCTCCCTTTTTGTTTGAACCCTAAGAGATAGCTCAAGTATAACGTATTAGGGTGGGTTTATCCAATGGTCTCCCATTCGAGTTCTTTCAGGGCCACTAGAAGTTTACCTGGTTGTTAACTTTAGGGCTTCTTGGGTTTAGTTGAGTTTCTCCCCTTTTGTTTGATTTCCTTTCCTGTATCTAACATTGAATCTCAACTATTGGTGCAGTTGAAGAAGCATTAGCCCATCCTTACCTTGCAAGATTACATGATATAGCTGATGAACCAGTTTGCCCGGAGCCCTTTTCCTTTGAATTTGAGCAACAAGCTCTAGGAGAAGAACAGATGAAGGATATGATTCACCAGGAGGCTTTGTTTTTCAATCCAGAATACGCTTAATACAAATGAACCCATCCCATGAATCTCCAAGTGGGACTATGATATGACTAGAAATGCAGACTGCAAAATAAAAAATTAAAAAAAGAAAAAGAAAAAAAGCAGTTTGTGGACAAAAAAGTAAGAATATTAATTCTGCAGATTGTGTTCATCAGGTGGACTAGGCCTTGATGTTAATTTTATAAGGTCAGTCAGTTCCATTGTTTTATCAAGTATTTTGTTTTAATGTGTTTGAGACGACATGTTTTCACTTTTCCTTTTTTTTTTTTTTTTAATTTAATTATCTGTAGTCTGTACCGTGTGTACATGTACATAAAGACTGGATGGATGAGTGTAAGTGTTAAAGACATTAATGAAAATAACGTATTATTTTATTCTTCAGATAGTCAATATTTGTTAGTTTGTCTTAATGTTAGCCAAAATAATATTATAATGTTCTGGTTTTTCTTCCAAAACTAATGTTAACTGATACATATATAAGAATGTAGCTTCAGCTACATGCTTATAAATGATCGCTGCAGTTCATAATTTTGAATCCCTTCTTCAAGTAAATATTCTGGTTTTTTATTTTGAGACTAAGTAAACAATTATGTAACAATTCTTAATTTGAGAAAATTTTCGGATATTTGGTTCCTAGAAAGTATTAAAAGAAAGATAAATATAGCAAGCTTCTTTTCAAATGAAGTTTTTTCAGAGTGTTCAACTTGAATTTTATGAAATGTTTAAATCAGCCATTCTTTATATAATGATAAACATGTAAATGTAGCCTGAGAAGTACTAGAAAATAATTTATCGATCTTAAATTTATTTTCTATTTTTCTTCTATTTTTTTTTTTTAACTTTTTGTTTACTTTCCTTTTATTATTATTCTCTTTCCTTTCTATTTTCCCTCCAAATTTTTGGAACCAAACAAAGATTTGGCTAGCAGAAAAGTAAGTACACAATTTTTGATGAAACAGGAAGTACCTGTACTTGATGAAATTAACCCGAAGGAACTAAAAATGAAAAACGAGATATCATGGAGATATTGATGACAAAAACTACCTAAATAAATTTCAATATTTTTACAACTACTAATGAATATATAATAATTTTAACAAAAACTATACAGTATTTATTGTCACGTGAAACTCCTTATCTATGCAAAGTTAAGAGAATGATTGATTTTTTAGATTTTTATTGGAAGTAGTATTCTCTTTTATTTTAGATTTTTTTTCATGACTTACTATACTCTTTTGCTTATATATATATATATATATATATATATATATATATATATATAAAGAGGTATATATATATATATATATATATAATAGGCATTTTAAAAATAATCCTTGGATATCATATTAAGTATTTTAGTTTTAAGTCCTACTTAATATTAATTTTATAAAACAACCACCCCTAAATTTAGAATATTGAACAAAGAAATTGTAGATTATAGATACAAAGAATGACAGCCTAATCCATCTTCATCATCATGTGGATTTCTCTAGAGGGTATGAAATTAATTTCACATATTTAGAGGCATCCATTATGATGATGAAGAAGTGGGCATTCACATATTTGAGAGAAGTCTTTGCTTGATGATTTGTTTTGATAATCACTAGGATAACATAGTTCCTTAATGGTTGAACAAAGGTTGTACTTTTGAGCTCTATCCTATGATCTTTTTGTAACTAAAGACCGTTTAACAGTACTTTTAAAAAGTGTTTTTAGGATTAAAAAAAAAAAGGTGTTTGTAAGCATTTTGAAAAACGTTTTTGACACTTTAAAAAAGTACTTAAAGTGTTTTCTTTAGAAGTACTTGAGAAATGTTTTTCTTAAACATTTTAAAAGTTTTTTAAACATTCCTAAAATACCTATTTATCTTTTTTTTTTTTAAAGAGATAAATTTATTGATTCAATTAACAATACAATAGAGGAAACATCGAATATCAAATAAAATTTCAGTATATTTAATAATATCCTAATAAGAAAAGATTCCACAAGACAATATATTTTGATAATTTTAAAACGTTTAATAGATGGTAAGATTTTATTTTTTACAATATACCGATGCAAACAAAAAATTATTCATTATTCTGGTTTGATCGAACTTATAATTTGAGTTTCATCATGAACCTGTCACGGTTAAGTTTATCCATCGACTACACAAATCATCCGCCACAAAAATCGACGAATAAACATGTCGCAATTGAAACACTGGCCAAACATCGTTGTAATCACAGCTTCTGAATTCATCTGATATCACCTATCGTCGTTTAAGATTTTGCCATCGAATCGCTTTCAGAGGAAAAATCTAAAAGCCAGAAAATATCAAATAAATATACCGCCGATGAAGACGTCAACGCCACCAATTCACAAAATACTGGTCAACTTGTTCGCAAGATCGGCTTACACACTTCGCATTAGGGAAATTTTTCAAGTCATTTATGAGGCCGCTTATATTTCGATATATCGGTAAGATATATCGGTCTGCATGTGTGTGGCTGGATTGGTCATGGCAAGATCCACACAAAGATCTAAACTCTCAACTGCCAGCCGACCGATCTCGATGGCTGATGAACTCAAGCCGATCAACTCGGCGATTCCAAATCTTGATGAAGTCATCCAACGCCATTCATCCAACTGCACTGTAGAATTTAAATTTAACTTGATCCAAATCGACTTGCGGATTGATCCTTTAACTACGAGATCTAATTGCCACCACTAAATAAACGCAAATAACGGTTAAGAATTAAACATATTTTTATTTAACTGATACCCTTTTGACCTAAAAATCGCAAATACCTCCCCAAATCACTATATTTTCTCACAAACTTCTACCATCCACACTTTTCATTTCCATCATCAGATTTCCTTCTACACTCCAAAAGGAAATTTTATGCTCTATGTAGTCAAGCTCCCACCTCAATGTGCCTTGAATTGCACACTTCCCATTGGTATTTAAGGCTCATGTACTCTATAGCCTTACATTTATTTTGTAGCTTCTGGGTGCTTAATTATATATTAGTTTGCCTTTTTATAATTTCATATTATATTATAAATTCAATAAAAACATAAATATATATTAGTCTAAGATACAACATCATATACTACTAGGTTTTATGGTTAGCATAATAAATTAATAAAGAATTTGCCCCTTTAAAATAACTTTACATTAGTTTTTTTTTTTATAATTCTTTGTTATTGGCATTTATAAATTCTCACAAAAATACAAATATATTATTTTGATAAAATATAATATAATGTTTTTGATCTATATAGCAGGCAATTTAATAGTAAATTTTATTTTAAAATAACTATACATTAGTTTTTTCTTATAATTTCATTAGATTGAGTAAATTTATAAAATACAAATATATATTAGTTAAGGTAAATATCATATAACAATATGTTCTATATAGTATAATAAATTTAATAGTAATTACATTGGGGGGTTTAGTTGCGCCTACCATCAGGCCTCAGCCAGAAGTGAAGCCCCTATAAAACACCCAAGCCCAGCTACGCCTGCACAAAACGGAAAAGCTCCCAAACTGCACTCCACCCAAAGTGCCTAATATATCAAGGCCTACATCTTGGAAAACCCGCCTCAACCCTCACCAGTCATGGAAACAAGATAATTCCCTAATAATATATTATCCTCGCAACTAATCAATCCTAACGCCATCACAAACATGATAATTTCAATAATATATTATCCCCAAATCCAATCAACCACTAAAAAGGAAGGCGGAGAGTACCCTAAATAAACTATTCCTTCCAATATCTCTGCCTTCAAAACCTGATAAAGGCAATAAACATCCCATCCATCTAGTGAAAGAATCCTTACTTTACTTCAAATTGGGAATGCACTATACACTATAAATATGGCCACCTCATCATAAAATAAGACGTTAATTCTTGTATGCCTGGTCCTAAAGCACAATATTCCCGGCATTTTCTTTTCTCCTTCAAGAAGAATCTGGTCCGTGACGGAGTGGCACAAGTGCAAGCCCCCTGGCTGACCGATTTTTCCTCCTCGGTTTTGCAGAGAAGATTTCCCATCTACCATAGATCAATAAGGGAAGAATCTAACTGCATCGGGATTTGGCTTACAGCAAAGCCCCCTCACGACCCCATTTTTTCCTCGGTTTTTGCAAGTATAGTTACTTCATCTGTGGCCCCGCAGATCAACAAAGGCAAATGATCCTACCTCGGGGCCTAGGATAACTAAGAACGCATCCCGCACCCCCGCAAACAACCTCACCACCCAACACCCCCACACGCTCCGGTACCCCAGCCCCGCTTGAAAAAGCATCATCAATGGCGCCGTCTGCGGGGGAACGATAAGCTCTCCATAAACATAACCGATTTCTCGCCATCGATGGTATCAACTCTGAACACAAGCAAGAGAACTCAATCCCGCCGGCCACATCCGCCAGCTACATTGCCACCAAGGCCACAACCACGGAGCGACACGCCGATTCGGGACGAGCCCGTCTACTGCACAGCCACGCCGCCTCAGCCGACCACCAGACTACACGCTATCTCTGGCCAACGCCGCCAAGGCCCCAGGCCGCTGAGCCCAGCTTTCTCACTTCGACGAGCTCCCTACTCGCACAGCCACACCGCCTCAAGAGTCAGACCAGCTCAGCCATCGCCATTCTGGCCACCGCCAAGGTCCCAAAGGCCAAAGAGCCCACACACTGACGAGCTCCTCTACTCGCACAGCCACGCTCAAGAGTCGCACCAGCCAAAGATCGCATCTCTGGCCAATCGTCGCCAAGGCCCCAAAGCCGTGAGCCTGGGGGCTGCTCACTCTCGACGAGCCCCACTCAAGACAGCCACACGCCGCCTCAAGAGTCGACCAGCTCAGCCACATCGCCATTCGCTCGAACGCCGCCAAAGGCCCTGGGCCAGAGCCCAAATACTTCACTTCGACGAGTTCCTCCATCAAGACAGCCACGCTCAAGAGTCAAACTACCAGTTACATCGCTTATTCGCATTAACGCCGCTGAAGGCCCCCACGTCAGAGCCCAACTTGCTCACTCTCGACGAGTTCCTCTACTCGCACAGCCACGCCGCTCAAGAGTCAGACCAGCCAAAGCACGCACCCGACTCAACGCCGCCAAGACCCCGCCGCCAGGAGCCCGGGCCGCCACTCGACGAAACCTCTACTCGCACGTGCCACGCCGCCTCAAGAGTCGACTACCAGTTACACGCTATTCGGCCAATCCGCCGCTAGTCTCGGCCGCTGGGAGCCCGCTTGCTCACTTCGACGCAGTTCTCTACTCGACAGCCACGCCTCGCGAGTCGCATCAGCCAGCTACATCGCTTATTCGGCCAACGCGCCAAGGCCCCAACGCCAGGAGCCCGCTTGCTCACTTCAACAGCCCCCACCCGCACAGCCATGTCGCCAAGAGTCAAACCACCAGCTACATCGTCATTCCGGGCTTGAAGGCACCACCAAGGCCTCGGGCCACGTAGCCCATCAGCCTTCGGCCTCATGAAAGCCCTTCCAAACTACTCTACCCGACGGCCTATTATTTACATGACGAGCTCAATGGGGCTTCACTGACGAGTTCTTCCCACAAATTTACCCGACGAAGCCTAAACGGCTCTACCTCGACGAGCTCCTATTATTTATACTCGACGAGCTTTAATACCACTGACGTATTCTTCCCAATAAATTTCACCGACGAGCCCTTCCCAAATGTACCTCTCCTCGACGAGCTCCCATTATATAATGGACGAGCCTCTACAACAATTTCACCTCGACGAGCTCCTGCCCAAACTAGCCTACCGACGAGCCTCTATTATTTACATGGACAGCTCTCGCAATTAGCTTCCACCGACGAGCTCTTCCCACAAATTTCACCTCGACGAGCCCTTCCCAACAAATTTCCTCGACGAGCTCCTATTATAGTACACGGACGAGCTTCATAACAGCCACTCCGACAGCTCCTTTCCCCAAACGGCCTCACTTGGACGAGCCCCTATTATTTACATGGATCTAGCACTCGCAAATGTACCTCCCACTCGACGAGCTCTTCCTAATAAATTCTACCCGACGAGCTCCTTCCCAACAAATTCTTCCTCGACGAGCTCCCATTATGTACATGGACGAGCTCTTACGCCCCACCCGACGAGCCTCCCACCAGCCTCCCGACGAGCTCCTATTATTTACGTGGACCCAGCCTACAACAACCACCGACGAGCCCTCCCACGTACCTTATCCGACGAAAGCTCCCATATTTGATACGCGAGCTCTACAACAAATTTCCACCCGACAAGCTCTCCCAACAAATTTATCCGACAGCTCCCATTATTTATACTGGACGTAGCCCCCTTACAATACCACTGACGAGCTCCTCCCAACAAACATCCTGACGAGCTCCCATTATTTACACGGACGAGCTCTACGACGCTTTACCCGACGAGCTCCTTCCAAATCCGCCCACCCGACGAGTCCCTATTATTCACACGGACGAAGCTCTAACAAATTTCACCCACGAGCTCTTCCCACCGCTCTACCCGACGTAGCTCCTCCAAACATCACTCGACGAGCCCTATTATGTATGATGGGATCGAGCCTTACAACGCCCCACTCCGACGAGCTCTCCCAACAGCTCTCCGACGAGCTCCTATTATTTACACGGACGAGCTCTTACAACAGCTCTACCTGACGAGCTCCTCCCAACGCTCTAATTCCGACGAGCCCCTATTATTTATACATGGACGTAGCTCATCAGCCTCCCACTAGCTCTTCCCAATGGCCGACCCGACGAGCTCCTCCAAACAACTCCTATTGACGAGCCCTTCACTGCACATCGGACAGACGGGCTCCTTCCCACAATCCTATCGACGAGCCTCCCCAACTACACCCGACGAGTCTCTACGATTCACTCTGACGAGCCCTTCACCCGCACTCTCAAACAAACCGGCCCTTCCACTATTCACATCGGACGAGCCCTTCACCCACAGCCGACGACGGGCTCCTTCCCACACCCCATCGACGAGCCCTCCCCAACCCTCCGACTGACGGCTCCCTACTATTCGGGGCTGACAAGCCCTTCACCGCACTTCAACGCACCTGCTCTTCCTACTATCTGAGTTGATCGACGAGCCCTTCACTCGGTGACAAAACACGACCCGGCCCTTCCTACAATTCTATTAACGAGCCTCCTCAACTCCGATGGATCGAGTCTTACTATTCGCCTGACGAGCCCTTCCACCCGCACTTCAAACACACTCCGGCTCCTTCCACTACTTTCATCACGAGCTCTTCCGATCACCAACATGGGCGAAAGCTCCTACCACGCATCTCCTCGACGAGCCTTCACGCATATCGCATGCACGGCTCCATCCTACAATTCATATCGACGGCTCTCCCTCGATATGGAAGAGTTCCCACTGCTCAAATTCCGACGGCCCCCACCGCACTCAAACAGACGCTCCTTCCTACTATTTTCATCGACGAGCTCTTCCCATCACACACAGCCCTACTAACATTTCCGACGCCCTTCACCGCATATCGACAAACTGCCCATCCTACAATTCATATCATCGACGAAGCCTTCCCCTCGATACTGACGAGTTCCCACCGTCACCTGACGAGCCCCCTTCACCCGCCCTTCCCCGTATTTCACCTGCCCGCTACTATTTTCACGACGAGCTCTTCCCATCACCAACATGGGGCGAGCTCCTACACGAGATTTTGATGAGCCTTCACCAATGGGGCCCCCAAATAACGAAAGCTCTTCCCAAGCTCCGTGACTGACGCAGCTCTTCCCATCAATACACAAGGGACAAGCTCTAATTAACCGTTCTCAATTTCGACGAAGTCTGGTTTACTCCAGTAAAATACGCCACCGGCGGAAACAGATCGCCTTCGCTCAATCAAGCACTTGGCCACAACGCCACTTACCAATTCACAATTTTGCCATCGCCACTGACCATCACACGGCCAATCGCCACGGCACGCTACTGGCAATCGCCACGGGCCAATCGCCACGGCCAATCGCCACGCCAATCGCCACGGCCCATCGCCACTCTGGGCCATAACGCCATTTCGGCTATTAACGCCACTCGGCCACCGCCACGGCCAATCGCTACTCGCTCAATCGCCATCGCCAATCGCCACTCTGGGCCATCGCTACGCCAATCGCCACGGCTATTATCGCCACTCGGGCCAATCGCCACTTGCTCAATCGCCACTACCATAACGCCACTGCCTGACCGCCACTCTGGCCAATCGCCACGGCTACACCGCCACTTGGCCACCGCCACTGCCACCGCCACTGCTCATCAAGCACGGCCAATCGCTTACCGGGCCAATCAAGCACGGCATCAACGCCACGGCCACCGCCACTTATTAATCGCCACTTACACCGTCACTTACTAATCGCCACCGGCCATTAAGACCGCCACTCTACACCGCCACTGGCCAATCGCTCATTCTACATCACACGCTTCAATCGCCACTGGGCCACATCGGCCACTCTACCAATCGCCACCCGGGCCAATCGCCACTTCCCGCCATCGCCACTTACCAATCGCCACTCAACTCAATCGCCACCGGCCATCGCCACTTGGCCATCGCCACTACCAATCGCCACCGGCCATAACGCCACTGGCCAACGCCACTGACCACATCCGCCACGGCCATCGCCACGGCACCGCCATCGCACTTTCACCGCCACGGCTATCATTACCGGCCACCGCCATTACTTGCATATCGCCATCGGCCATCGCCACGGCCAATCGCCATCACATAACGCCATTTCGGCCATCGCACGGCCACCGCCATCGCCATATCGCTTATCGGGCCAATCGCCACGGCCAACGCCACTTTATTAATCGCCACGGCTGGTATCGCCACTGGCCAATCGCCACTTACGCCATCACGACTCGGCGACCGCCATCGGCCATCGCACCCCGGCCAATCGCCACTACATATCGCTACCGCCATATCGCCACTCGGCCACCGCCACGGCCAATCGCCACTTACCAATCGCCACTAGGCTACATCGTTACCTGGCCAATCGCCATCGCTAACGCCGGCTCGGCCAATCGCCACTACATCGCCATTTCTGGCCAATCGCCATCGGCCATAACGCCGTCTCTACGACCGCCATTCGCATCGCCATTTCGGCCAATCGCTTACCACCGGGCGAGCATCGCCACTGGCCAATCGTTCGCCACGGGCCACCGCCACCGGCTACATCGCCACTTGGCCACCTACCACGCGATCGCCACTAGGCTACTATCGCCATTTCCTGGCCAATCGCCACTTTGGCCATAACGCCATTTGGCCAATCGCCACGGCTACATCGCCACGGCCAATCGCCATCGGGTTACTAACGCCATCACACCGCCACGCGCATCGCCACTGGCCAATCGCCATCGGCCACATCGCCACTGCTCAATCGCCACGGCCATATCGCCACTCGACTAATCGCCACTGGCGCATAACGCCACTCGGCCAATCGCCACTCGGCCAATCGCTACTGCTACACGCTACTCTGGCCATCATACTCTAGCTGAACGCCACCTGCAGCCACAAGCCAGAGCCAAGTAATTACATTAGACGAGGCTCATCCCATCACTCAAAGATGGATGATTTCCACTTCATTATTCATTCCGACGAGCTCTCATCCCATCACTCAACAATGGATGTAGCCTCTACTCGTATTATTTCATCCTAACGAGCTCTTCCCATCACACACGGACGAGCTCCGCTTCAATTATTCATTCCACGAAAGCTCTTCCCATCAATTACCACGGACGGAAGCCTCCTCAATTATTCATTCGCGCCTAGCTCTTCCCTATCACTCAACACGGGCGAGCTCTTATTCACATGGACTAATTCTTATTCGAAGAATCACATCGACGAAGCTCTTCCATCGCTCACTGGGACGGCAGCTCTACTCAATTGTTCACTCCGACCAGCCTTCCCACGCTCACTTCGACGAAGCTCTACTCAATTGTTCAATTCCGACGAGCCTTCCCATCGGGCTTCACTCGACGAGCTCTACTCAACCGCTCCACCGACGAGCTCTTCCCGTCACTGACGAGCCCGCCAACCCTTCACATCGACGAGCCCCACCCACCTACTCGCATCGACGAGCTCTTCCCCGCACTCCCATTGACGAGCTCTTCCTGCTCGCACTAACGAGCTCTTCCCATCAATACACATGGATCGAAGCTCTACTCATCCCGTTCACACTGACGAGCTCTTCCCATTAGTTCGCGAGGACGAGCTCTACCCACCTATCAGATTGAAGGATCGACTTCTGGCCAAAAGCCAGTCATGCCAAGGAATCAATTTACCATACAAGTCACCCGGATGGAGATCAAGAACTAGCACTAACGACCTCAAATTAAAAGTCGCATGTTCTTCAAAGAACCCACAAGCTCGAACAAGCCAGCCCACGGTTCTAGAGACTTAGTTCTGACGAGTTTAATTTCTCTCTCAACTCGTACGCTCAATTTCAGCTATCTGAGTCAAGTGGAACGCAGACGAACTGGGCCAGAGGATATTTATGGAAGAAATGAGCGCGAGAACCGAAGGTCATCATTATCACCGTATTACAAGATCACAACAAAGCCCCCAACTAATCCAGCCCCGAGCCTAGCTACACGGAAATCACACCCGATACAAGAAACGATATAGCTCCTCGCCCACGCACACCGTGCACAAGTAATAAAAGGAACCACTGGTTTGAAAATAGCGCAGCCTACCACTGTGCCCAAAGGAGAGGCAAGCCCTATAAAAACACCCAAGCCTTAGCTGGGTCTAAACTAAAGCCCAGTCCACTCACCCCAAAGGCCGATGATATTGGGAAGGCTCACATCTTGGAAATCAGACTAAACCTCACCAATAAGGGAAACAAGATAATTCTCAATAATATATTATCCTGCAAATCCAATCAAATTATCAAGCAAACATGGATAATTTAAATAATATATTATCCTCGCAATCCAATCAAATCTCACTAAAAGGAAGGAGATAATTCTCAATAAACTATTCTTCAATATCTCCGTTTAAAATCCGATAGCGCAATAAATATCCCATCAAATGGGAAAGAACTTACTACCCTCAAATCGGGGAATAATATACACTATAAATACAGTGGCCACCCTACGCAAGTGAGCGCACGCACTCTTATCACCATTCAAATGCCAATACCAATCCCCCAAAGATTCTCTTTCTCCTGGGCCAAGAACTGACTGGGTGATCTGAGCCTGGGCTACCCGGCAAAGCCCCCGCCGACCCCATTTTTCCTGGGCTTGGCAGAGAAGCATCATCTGGGCCCCGCAGATCACTCAGCAACATCCCACTCGCAAACACCTCGTATTAATCCAAGAGCTCCGTGATCCCGTACCGCTAGAATAACCCGGTCCAGCCTCAAATGACCCCCACACGCTCCACCCCGCCTCCCAAATTTGGAAAAAGCATCACTGCAGAATGATTCTTTAAAATAACTATACATTAGTTTTTTTTTTATAATTTCACATTAGATTATAAATTTCATAAATACAAATATATATATTAGTTTTAAGGTAAATATCATATAATACTACGGCTTATATAGTATAATAAATTTATATAATATTTTAAAATAACTATACATTAGTTTTTTTTTTTATAATTTCACGTTAGATTATAATTACAAAATACAAATATATATTAGTTTAAAGTAAATATCATATAAGTAATACTATGGTTTATATAGTATAATAAATTCAATAGTAATGTATTCTTTAAAATAACTATACATTAGTTTTTTTTTATAATTTCACATTATTATAAATTTCCTATAAAATACAAATATATATTAGTTTAAGGTAAATATCATATAATACTATGGTTTTATATAAGATAATAAATTTAATAGTAATGTATTCTTTAAAATAACTATACATTAGTTTTTTTTATAATTTCACATTAGATTATAATTTCTATAAAATACAAATATATATTAGTTAATATTTGAATCTGAAGTTATATATTAGTTAATATTATGTATGCATATTAATAAATTAATTAATCTTTTCTATGTTAGTTAATATTTTAAAGTGTTATATATTAGATATATATATATATATATATATATATATATATATATATATATATATATATATATATATATATATATATATATATATATATATATATATATATATATATAATAAATCTAGAGTTTTATATGAAAATAAATTCATTTTTGAATTGTATAATAGTTTGATGGCGTATGGAAGTAATATCGAGGCTTCAGATCCAGCATTAAATACTGCATACATATGGAGGGGAATAAAAATGGTATAGTATGCAATTACTGTGGAGCCAGCGATGCTGAGCCATGATCACTCCGCGAACATCATCTATCACATTCTGATCCCCACATTAATACAAAAAGGCCAAATGTGCTATGAAACAAGAAATGAAACAATTTTAGACTAAAAATAAAGAAAAGCGAAAAAGGTACTGATATAGGAATAAATTGGCTGAACTATGAGACACAAATGGACGATAGACATCTCTATCGATGATGATGATGTATGAGGAGGAAGAAGAGGAAGATGTATATATGTATCCGGGTGATATGACCCCTGATGAAAGAGTCGATTCGAGCAAGATGTCGCGTATTAAAAGCTACCGGAATTGAACCGACAACAAGAAGAAGGATTTATGAGAGACAAAAGAAAAATGGGTAAATATTTAAATTAAATTAATTTTTATAAAATAAATGAATTTACTTCGATTTCTAATTGAGATATTGCAACAGGTGAGCCTTCACAATCACAACCGACTAATCCAACAAGGCGCATGCAAAGATCTCAAAGTGTGAGACAATCGGATCCATCACCACCTCTTGCTCCATCATTATATAAATCTTCGGCAGCAAGACAAAAGAACATTAAAATTTTTTTCAAAGGTGGTTCAATCAAAGAAACGATGGGCCGACTAATCAGTAAATTCTTCATATATGAGAGTGTTGGGCTACCACAAAGTGCATCTCACCACTAAGAACATGATTATCGCGCACAACAAGTCGGTATGTGACAATCACTTTCATTTCGAACAAATTATTATCTTATAATATAATTGAAAACTAGATAATTAATTTCATTAATTCTACTTGTAGCATGGGAATGAGCCACCATTCCATATGAAATCAAAAAACAAATACTGGATATGGGAAAGTATAAAGACAATGGAAGATTACGTGAACATCCAAAGGAGAAATGAAAGACTTATGGTGCACGACATGTCCGATGGATGGACCGCCCACGAATCGAGCATTATTAATTTCATGGTATATTCGAAAGGAAGCACAATAATCCTCAAGTCCATTAATGCATCCGACAAGATAAAAGACAACAAATACATTTACGGTTTGTTGAAGGACGTGATCAATAAAGTCGTGAAACAATGTCAGGCAAATTGTTACGCATACGGATCATTTGTGAAGGCTGAAAGTTGCTTATGAAGAAGTACAATTTATATCGATTCATGCGCAAAGACACCGCGATTGACTTGATGTTTGAAGATTACTGCAAAAGAGCCACCGCTTCTAATTGTCACTAATGCACAGAAAATCACCAACTTCATCTACAATCATGGTCAGTTGTCATGGTGCGAGAAAGGTCCGGGTGGAGATATTTGTATGCTCTGGGGCAACAAGATTTATGTATTAAATTACATCATTCTAGAAAGTCTTTTAAAAAGAGGCTTGATTTGAAGAATATTTTTTTATTAGTGATGAAACGGGTTTCTCACAAGCTTAGTCGATCGCACTACGGGATACAGGTCAAGTGCCTACGCTTGATCATGCATCTGGGAGAAGGTCTCTAAGCTAAGATTGACATATGAGCCACTATATACGCTTCTTTCGCATTGTTGATTCTCAAGTCGCTTAAACATCACATTTGTAATGAAGACTGCAATGAAACAAAATTTACATCAACTCAATGCCAAAGATCACAAAACAATCATCGTGAGATCGGCCGTGGATAGAACCCTCAAACATCATCTACGCAGTAACTAAGGGATAGCCTTAATCACACTTAATGTATATTATTTTCCTTTTATGACATTCTAATTCTAAATCACTTTTGTAGCATATTATTTGAATCCAAGATTTCAATATAGACTTGGAGTTAGTAGTGACCCTGAGTTACTCCAACTGTTCACGAAGTATTTGCAAGATTATCTTCTACTACTACAGGCATTGGTAATTTTGAACAGGTACATCAATTGGTTACAAATCTAAATTAACGATTTAATTTAATTGGTTACACTTACACTTATACTGATTTCACATGTATATTTTCAATTCACAAATTATAATGTTTCGAGATGCGAAAAGAGATTCATGATGAGCAAGAATAGCCTCAAGAGATTTAATGGTTCCCGTTAAGTTATTTCTCATTAAAACATTAAAAGTAAACCTTATTATCATGTTATTATTAGATTTTGAATGTTACTTATTTTTATCATAGTTTAAATGGTGGTTCGTATGGAAACCACACTCCCACATCGAGGAATTCGCCATTAAAGTTCTTTTCCTAAACTCCAAGATCTTCTTCAGCAAGATGTGAGAAAAATCGAGCACATTTGCTCTTAATACATACAAAACAAAGAAATCGGCTTGCTTACCCGAGGCTCCAACAATTAGTTTTTTGTTACTATAACATGAAACTAAAGATAAGTGATATGCAAGCAGAGTCAAATAAAGTTGCTAAAAAGAATTACCTTGATTTACTGGACATTTCAGCCGAATTTGGTGAAGAAGAGGATAATCAATTATTCCAATGGGTCAGAATCTCCATTCGACGATGAAGATGGAAATCCCGATCCACGAATTGTCGCGCATGCTCGAGAAGCTAGTGCTGATGTTGACCGTGGTTCGATCTAAAATAAGCACAAGGAAAGTTTTTACTAAGACACGAGACTCATTTCAAATTCGTTGTTAATTCTCGAATCTCATTTGATTCAAGTGTTGAACATAGGTAGACCTAGTTTTGCCGTACTTCAACTATAGGCAATGATGGCTCAAGAGGAGAGGGGACCAATGATGGTAGTGATACCGGGAAATGATATAGATATTTGCATCGCATAAATAAGTCAATATCCACGAAGTCCATTCATCGGTGAAGCATGATTTCAATATATACACAAGATGAAGACGCTGCCCAGGAGAGTCGGTCCAGCATTTGAGCCATCGGTCTAGCATGAGGTCGACAACTAAGGATGACATCACAATGAGGATCCATCAGTTCATTAGTTTTGAATCTATGAGCATCGACACTCAATACGCTGATTCACCCAATGACTCCGTAGCTCCTCCTCACACACGACTTTATGGTCACTCTTCTTCAAATCCTTCGACTTCCATTTACGAAGAATATGGAACGATAAATCATCCTCATGTCGAACAAATGTCATTCCACATTCCATATATCAAATGCAACAACGATTTCAAACGAACACGTGGTGAACCCGACTTCCCATCCATGGCAGGTTGTAAAAGTCAAGACATTTATACACAGATGCTCTCGATCTTTATAATCAAAATTATCTAACACCACGCCCCATGACCATCGTCTTCACCAAGATGGGATCTCTTCATCAAATGCTGCAATGGAGCCATATCGATCTTCATTTTGGTATGAAAGACCATAACAACAATGTAATATCACGTCTATATTTAATCATAATGTCATTTTACACTTTTATAAAGTGTTTCAACACTTGGCATTTTTATTAATTTCTGATATATTGATATTCATGTAAAAATATTCATCGATATATCTCTGATATATCCGATATATCCGTAAAATCCAAGTACCGATATATCCATCGAAACCGATATATATCCGTCGAAACCGATATTTTCATCCTTGGTTGCAATAGGTCGGCGAAAAAAACGTGAAAAATAAAAGCAAACCCTCATTGATGTGGAAAAAACCACTTTATTGGAAAAGAAAACCTAGATCTTATGAAGAAAATGACGAAAGAGGTGATTTCAAGTCAAGAATAACAAAAAAAGCACCCCTCATCTTTAACGAATAAGGGCTTGAAAGATATAAACAAAGGAGGGGTGGTTAGGGTTCTATTTATCTTTTCTTAAAATATCTATTTGTTGTTTTTAAAAAAATACTTAAAAAATTTGTACGCACTTCAAAAGTTTTTAAACATTCCTAAAATACTTATTTATTTTTCCTTAAAATACTAATATTTATACACATTTATCCATTAATTCAAATCTTTTTTAAACATAAATTTACATGTTTTTTTTTGGTAATTTTAATAATAATAATAATAAATATCCACGTGCCTAACTCAGTTAGTTAAAACGTTCAACGTTTAAAGACATTGGGAGAGGAGATGTTAGAGTCTCCGTAGAGATAATTTAACACATGGGGAAGGGAGATGTTAGAGTCTCGATAGAGATAATTTACTATATTGTAAAAGTGATTAAATTTTTAAAATAATAATAAGAATAATAAAGCAGTCTGCTATATTGCAGACAATTTATTACATCAGAATTCAAAGAGATAAAAATAAAAATAAAAAATAAAAAAAAGAAAAAGAAAAAAAGAAAGGGTTTCTATACTTAAGGGACATGTTTTAAAAAATATTACTAGGTATATTGACTCCTTGTTCCTATCCACTTTATAAAGATGAGATGCCTAACCACTTAATAAAGATAAGACAACGATAATGAGTCATCAAGATTATCTAATCTTAAAAGATCTTTTTCTAACACGACATACTTTTGTTTTTTTCAATGTTTTCTTGATTGTAGTGATTTCAGACATCCAAACGAAAGATTGATAATGTCCGAAATGAACAAAGCCAGTGATACAACCATTTTCTTCAACAGATGCTTCTTCATTCTTTAGGTTTCTTCTGTAATAAATTGCACAATTATTGTGTATAATGACTTTTAAAAAAAATGGAAATAACTAATAAGAAAATAAAAGATGAAACAATGACATACACAAAAATGGAAACCCTAAATAGTAAGAATACAGGAGAAAAATCACTAAATCCTAAAATGATCGCAATACCTCAAAAACCTCTTCCTTAAATCCTACCCTAAAAAGTATATTATGCATTTATAAGCATCCAAGGCCAAAAAATGTAAAAAAGAAAATTCAATAGGCCCAAAGGGTCATGAACCCTTCACTAAAATAGGAAATATTGTACCTGCGAAACTTTTCGGGCCTAAATCTATTAGAATTCATATCACCATACTCTAACACGATGTGATTTTAACGTGCCCTAGTCGGATTTGTTATTTCCTTACTGGGTAATGATTTGTTTGTCCATTTACGGACTTGGGTAGTGTTATTTTTGGGCTTTGTGACAGCTAATGCATAAAAGGAAAATTTTGCATTCACTGGATGGTAATTATTAATTAATGAAGATTGTGGCAACCACTGGTAATTAAGAAAGGTATGCTTAACTTCTATATACAAAATTTTAAGTTTCTTTTTTATATACAGAGGAGGGGGTGTACACCGAGAGAGCACTGACTGCCAAAACTAGGTAAGACATTTTGGGCCAAGTTGAACCCATTCCATCCCATTGCCCTTTTCCTTCTATCTTCCTCTCATTTTGAGAAATATCCATATACTAAATTGTTTTTATTAAGACTTGAATCCGAGATATTTTTTTTTTCTATATCTTATATTTTTGAAACGTTGAACATTTTAACATATGAACTAGACATGATACGTTATTAGAAAGTACTTATTAATATAAAAAAATGTTTTCATTCAAAAGAGAAAGAACGAAAAATTTTGAGATTTTCAACTTCTTAGGTTTTTATTGATATAAAAAGATGTTTTCAATCAAAAGAGAAAGAACGAAAAATGTTGAGATTTTCAACTTCTTAGGTTCTTATTGATATAAAATAATGTTTTCATTCAAAAAGGAAAGAACGAAAAATGTTGAGCATATATATATAATTGGGTATATATATATATATACCCATTTAGAGGACAAAATATGTTTGGAAAATAAGGAGAAATATTAGAGAACAAAAGTCATCAAAATTTCTCTGTGTGGAATTAAATCTAAGTGGAACTTAATTTCACTAGTTAATAAGGTGAATTCTTAGTTTAGAGAGTTTAATTCAAATAAAATATTTTAATATCAATTAAGCAAATAAGTAAAGGTCCTAAAGATAAGCTAAAAGTGCTTTATAAACCTTTCTATTGTAATAAAATAAATCATCTAAAAAATAATAAACGTGGCATATTGTGGACCCCGTATTTTTCATGTTCGTTCCCAATCGATGGCAAGATTCGTTTTTTTCTTATTTTTGAAAACTCATTTAAAAAAAAAAAAAGGTTTGGAGTCATAACTTATTTTGTTTTTTTTTTAAAGAGAAAACAAAATAAGAAATAAAACTCTAATATGACTCTTTATTTAGGAAAAGACTTGTCCACGAAAAACCAAATTCGAATCCGAAAGTCATGTTACCTCTTGGGAAGGTACGGTAGTGAGTCATAGCACCCTTTTAAGCCTGTATAAAAACGGTATCTAGTAAATAAGTTTAGGGAACTGTGACAATCAATCAATTAATTACAAATACCAATAAATCATGTAGATGGTAAATAAAGAGCAAAATTAAAGAGAGAAAAATGGGTACTTAGGCGACGAATCGAGAGCGCTATTAATAGAAAACCATGTTAGTTTGACAGAACAATATAGAATATTCACATTCAATTAAAAAAACAGATCAAAAGTTGAATTATTTGTTAAAATGATACATGAGATGTCTGGTCCCACCCAAGCCCATTTATATGTTACACCAATTAACTCTACATGATTCCATTTTTCAGGAACTGTCGAATGAATCATATGTTTGGAATTTTTGAAAACTGATTTGAAATTGAAAATTTGAAGTTTGAAATTTTGGAATTTGAAATGAATTTGAAGTTTGAGATTTTTGAATTGAGATTTTGGGAAATTGGATTTTGAGATTAAAAACTTGAATTTTATGAATTTGAGATTTGGAATTTAGAAATTAGAAATTTAAAAATTGGAAGATTTGAATTTTTAAATTATGAAACTTTGAATTTTGAAATTGAGAAATTGTAAATTTGAAATTGAAAACTTTAAAATTTCAAATTGGAAATTAGGAAACTTCGAATTTTTAGATTATTATACTTAAATTTTGAAATTGAGAATTTTGTAAATTGAAAAAAATGAAAACTTGGAAAAAAAATGAAATCGAAAATTAAGGGAATTGAATTTTAAAGTTGAAAAATTGAATTTTAGAAAATGAGAAAACAGATTGAATTTTGAAAATTGACATTTAAATTAAAAAATGAGGAATAAAAATTTAGTACTTTAATTTTTGAAAACTTGGAATTTTAAGATTAAAATTGAAAAAAATGAATTTAGAAAATGAGAAACTGAATAAATTAAGGGTGGAAATTTGACGCTAAAAGCTAATCGTGAAGGTACAAAGGCTCGGGTCGAATGACTTAATGGGTCAGTAAACTAACCTAATGAGTTGGGCCTAGATGAGTTAGATTTAATGAGTTAGGTTTAAGTAAGTGAGTTGTAATAGATTTAACCTAAGTATGTTCGACCTAATGGGTTGGGTCTAATTTTATGGGCCTAAGTAAGTTGAGCCTAAACTAATGGGTTGACCTTAAGTAAGTTGAGTCTAAATTAATGGGTTTGACCTAAACTAATGGGTGTAGTCTAATATGTTGTGCCTAAATTAATGGGTTTGACCTAATTTGATGGGCCTAAGTAAGTTGGGCTTAAACTAATGGATTGAGCTTAAGTATGTTGGACCTAAATTAAATGAGTCGCCTAACAACAAACCTAAGTAAGTCGGTTTCCAAAATAAATGGGTTAGACTTTAAGTATGTCGCTCAACTTAATGAGTTGGGTATTGAGCAAAGGGGTTTTGTTTGATGGGTTAAACTATTGGGCTGAAGCAAATGAATTACACAATTTTCTATTTCTCTACATACATCAATCATATGTCAAATGTAACAAATTTTCATAAAATAAAAGAAAAGATGAATCATTGTTCTTGGATGCAAAACACCACTTTGCCGAACTCCAACCCCAATCTTCACCTTTCAAAATGAAGATTAATGAGTTAAGAACCTCTCCTCCAAATTTCAGGTTGATCAGACCATAGACGAAGCAGGATTAGACCCTTGATGAAATTTGGATAGTGAAGAGAAAAAACATCGATTTTCTCTCTTAAAACTAAAACAAGTGGCATTGTTTCGATCGAAAGGCAACCGTCCGACTCCAAATTGATCTCACCGCTCACAGATTTAAGACCAATGAGTCCCGAATCCCTCCTCCAAATTTCAGGTCAATCAAACCATCGACTATGGGGGATCTAATTTCTTTGATGAAATTTGACAAAAGGAAAGAGAAAAGAAACATCGATTTTCTCTCTTAAAATCCGGAAACAGAGGCACTGTTCTCGGACTGAAAGGAAACTGTCCTGGACTTCAAATCCGATCTTCACTATTCAAATTTAAGATCAATGTCTTATCTCAAACATATCTAAAACTCAAAACAATCCAACGGTGAAATGAGAAGATTGAAATCTTACACTAAAATTGTTTGAAATTGAAACGAATTCAGCAACTATTGGTTCAAACTAACATAACTATCAAATGAGATCTCTGAACATAATCTCCATTGTTCATAATCTAGATCTATTTCTTATCTCAAACATATCTAAAACTCAGCACAATACATCAGTGGAATAAGAAGAACGAAAGCTTACATTGAAATCGTTTGAAACTAAAACCGATTTCCAAATCTTCGAAAATGACTTCCGATATATGAAAATCTAACCGTTGAAATTTTTATCGGGGACCATGGGGAGGTTTCTAGTGTTGAGTAGAATAAGACATCTAAATTTGATGTCCATCTGATCCCGTTTGATGCTCTGATCGGTATCCAATTTCTCATTTCCTCTCCTTCTCTCCTCTCATTTTCTTCTCTCCCTTTTCTCTCTTTCTTTTTGGAGCTTCCCCCCAACCCCCTCTTTCCTCCCTTTTTTTTTTCTTTTCCTTTGCTTTTATCGCCTCCTTCTGTTCTTCTTTTCCCTCCCATTTTTCTTCTCCTCATGTTCCCCATTTTCCCCTTCCTTCTCCTCCGGGTTCCCCCATTTTTCTTTCCTTCTCCTTATGTTCTTCTTTTCCCTTCCCTTTTTCTTCTCCTCTTGTTCCCCCTTTCCCCCCAAATCACGACCCTTTATCTGTCTCCTCCCGCTTTCAAGAAAAAAAAAAAATCTCCTCCTCCGTCCCTTAAAAAGATTAAAAATAATAATAAAATAAAATAAAATCACCCCATAAAACCTTAATTTTTGGGTCTACAAATATGCCCATCTTCGATGTAGCCTAAGGCGTAACGACGCGTAACAAAGGAAATTGGCAAAGTGTTAAAGGAGCGAACCCAAGCATTTAGTCCTTATCAAAGAATAAAGGATGCCCCTAAAAGTGTTCACAAAGAACACTAACAAACTCAAACTCAAGCAGCTAAAAGGAGTTATAAGAAAATATCAAAAGGACAAAACAACCTGAAGGTTAGCAAAGTCATGACATAAATCCAAGCCCTCTCTAAGAAGGTCCTCTCAAAGGTGAAACCTATGTCAAAACCCGAAACAAGTGAAAATCTATCGACCCATGGGTGATAGAATGGTCATGTGGATCGGGAGAAGGACAACACCCGTCATGGACAAACTCATGAGCTAGCAAGTGGAGAGTACAAAAACCGAAATAAACCATGTGATCAAAGTGTGCGATGATAACGACCAAGCAACTAAAAGGAGTTATAAGAAAATATCAAAAGGACAAAACAACCTGAAGGCTAGCAAAGTCATGACATAAATCCAAGCCCTCTCTAAGAAGGTCCTCTCAAAGGTGAAACCTATGTCAAAACCCGAAACAAGTGAAAATCGGTCGGCCCATGGGTGATAGAATGGTCATGTGCACTGTATAGCGATCAACACCCGTCATGGACAAACTCATGAGCTAGCAAGTGGAGAGTACGAAAACCGAAATAAACCATGTGATCAAAGTGTGAGATGATAACGACCATGAATACTAGTAGCGATATCTCTAATAAAGATGAAATCTGAGAGTCTGAACTATGGGGAAGAATCAATGTCTAAATTCTAAACGAGGAAACACAAAGGCGAAGCCTAAACGCTTTATTCAAGGTAGAAGTTAAAGGAACAACACCTGACGGCAAATGACAGTCTGAACGCTTCCAAAATGCGATGTTAGAAAATGTGATACAATGAAGTCCGAACATTTCGACCACATGAAAGCTAAGTCTAAACGCTGATATGCACACGGTTCGAACTTAATCATGGGTATACAAATGATCCAGATGAAGTCTAAACATTTGATCCACATGAAGGCAAACTCAATGCTTAATAAAGATGAAGCTCAACGTCTAACTCCGCTGGTGTTAGCACATGTGATACAGATGAAGTTTGAACATCTGATCCATATGAAGGCGAAGTCTAAATGCCTTATCTGTAGAAGACGAAGTCTAAACGTCTAACTGCGGTGCTAGTAAATGTGATACATATGAAGTCTGAACATCTTATCCATATGAAGGCGAAGTCTGAACACTTGATATGCAAAAGACGGTCTCTAATGGTCTAATCGGGCAGCGTTAACGTAACGGGATACGATGAAGCTCCAACATCTAATCCATATGAAGGCGAGTCTAAAACACTGATATGTAAGACGGTCCGAATGTCTCAACCGCGGTGCTAGCACATTATGATGCGTATGAAGTTCAACATATGATCCATATGAAGCGGAGTCCGACCGCTTAATCGTTGTAAGACAATGCCCGGGTCTCAACTGCAGACAAGAAATGCGATGTAGATGAAGTTTGAACATCCGATGTGGCATGGCGGTTTGAACGCCTGCCTCTAAAATCGAAGAAAAAAGGCGAAGTTTGAACGCTTGAAATCTAAAATGAAGATGGCAAGGTGAAGTCTGAACGCTTGAAATCTATGAGGGCAAGTAACGGGGCTCTGGAAGGTGGGTTGAGTCCGAACTTCAACAATCACCGTGGAAAACCTCTATCGTAAACATATGTAAAAGGTCGAATAATATATGCATGGATCTTTGTATCTTAAGAACACTACTCACAATGTAAAGGGGATCCATCAATCAAATAAGGACTGTCAAATAGCTTTCATTAAAGCCAAATCATCTCATTAATAAAATAAGGGATATACCAATATGGCGTTTTAACATCACATTAAGTGGATATCCTATGACTCTAGGCAAATAACACCGCCCCCAAAAGTCGAACCAACCATATCATCAAAAATAGTACGAGCATGTGTATCTATCATGAAGGACCAATAAGAACTCAATGTTCAAAATGAATACCTCCTCTCATTGACTCAAGAAGCCATGCTATAAACATTTGAGGAATCTGACTCTGAAATCTCGAGACACCAAAGACAAAGGGTCCCAAAACAATGCTAACAATGGATGAATACTTTTTGTTGTTATTTTATAGAAGGGAAAACCAAGTAAGAACAAAAAACCCCAATGACTCCAGTATGGAAAAAGCGGTATGCGAAAATTAGATTTCTAGGTCCAGATCATATTCATCATGTTATGCCTCATACGAGGTAAAGACTTCAGCTGAACTCCTGGGCCTCTACTATTAAATCAAGTATGTGGGAGCATGGATCGCAGATCCACAAATTCTCAGCTAAACATATAACTTGGATCACACCCACCTAATTCGCATCAACATGCTTAAGAACACCAACAAAAAAAGAAAAACAAATGGCGTTGCATTGTGGGTCCTTAGCTAAAGCGTTGTAAGTGGAGTGGTCGCACATTTCAGCATACAATAACATTCAAAATTAGATATCAAAGCCAAGGAAGCCGTGGAGAAACCACAGATATATCCAACCCACTCATTGATGTTATCACTCAGGCAACCATATCTATCTATCCTGAAGAAACGGCTCAACAAAACACTAGATTATCAAGTGCTTAACTAATCACCCTCGACCCGCATAAATCCCGATTCTTAAGAATGCACCAACCCATTAACCTGAACTAAACCCCATTTCAGACCCTAAACATAGCCCTACACCGATTCGGAGTGCGAATGGGCCTGACTACAAAGGTCACGGCTTTAATTGAACCGAACTGGACGACTTACAAAACCCGAAAAATGGTCGATTCAGCCTCCCCCAACCGGTCGATCCTGGGTTGAGAATTACCCCAAAATTTTTAGAACATCTTGCGCAGTAAGGAAACCAAAAAAAATAAACGGTGTACCATTCCGACATCGAATGACTAAGAACTACACAAACAAACAGCATTCAAACTTCATTCCAAACTCAACTCAATGAACTGATAATCCTATTTCCAACCAATTCAGCCGGTTGAGAGAGGGTCTCAAAATTTTTCAGAACCTTCCTCAAAGAGCCAAGAATCCAAAAAAACAAACCAAGTAGAAAACCAACTCCGAATGACTGAGAACCGACACAAACGGCGCCAAAGACCCAAACTGGCCAAGCTTCAAAGAACTGACTAAGGGAACCACCGACCGTCAGTCCGCTTCAACCGTTATTGAGGAGAATGCAAATTTTTCAAAATCCTCTCAAAGAGTCATGAATCCAACAAAACAAACCAAGTATAAAACCAACTCGAATGACTCAGAACCACACAAACGGCGCCAAAGACCAAACCGTTTCAAAGAACTGGCTCATGAACTTCCGGCTTGGACTCCGCTTCCAACCGGGCCAAATTGCCGAGAGCTCTCAAAATTTTTCAGAACCTTCTTCAAAGAGCTGGAGAACTTAAAAAAAAAAAAACAAAACTTGCTAGAAAAACTAACTCCGAATGACTGGGAACCAACACAAACGGCGCCAAAGACCCAAACTGTTGTTTTAAAGAACTGATTTATGAACCCTACTGATCTCGGTTTCCCAACCAGTTCATCCGGTTGAGAGAGGCTCTCAAAATTTTTCAGAACTTCCTCAAAGAGTAAGAAATCTAACAAAACAAACGGTGATTGATTCTCAGCTCGGATGAGTGAGAACCAACCAAAACAAACCGTAGTGCTATGAATTCGAACCTGCTCTAGTAATGAACTTCAATTGAAATCAATCGAGCTAGTCGATCCGGCTCTAACCTGTCATCTGGTTATTAAAATTTCAATTTTTAGATACTCCTCACGAGGCAACAAAACCTGCTGGCCAATTCCGAGTGTTCGGGATGAGGAGATATGATCGAAACAAGGCCAAGAGCTTCAAATTCGACATACTCCAATAAACTCCGATCAGCCAAACTGGGGTCCACTTGTTTCCTATGGCATCGATGCGTTAATAACCGACACTCCGATGACACCTAAGTGAACTACATATGCACCTTTGTGGACCATATATAAGCCTACCCAGGCCTGAGAGGTACTAAGCCCCAAAGGGCCCTAATGGTGTTATATTATGAGAACGGTGAGTGTGACACCCAAAGGATAAATGCAAGTGCTTCGAGGACAAATCAGGGTCTACAAATATGCCCCTCAAGAGAGTGAGAATGAACTGAGGCATCGGTCCAAAGTGCATGTTGATGCAAGAGTGAAATAAACTCGAGCGAAGAACCCAGATGACCAAATAATTTTGGCCCCCTAATGGCAGATCAAGGTTAACGAATGTAGTCGTCCGATCGTATGATTTAAAGAAAACCAGGCACGATGCCTGGGAAGATGAGTGATCCAAGCACAATGCCGGAAAAGATAATAAAATCCGGGGGCAATGCCGGAGAAGATGAGGAAATCCGGGCAAACTCTGGACAAAGGTCCGGGCAAGCACCGGAAAAGGTTGGATCCGGGTGAGTACCGGAAAAGGTAGAATCTAGGCGAGTGCCGAAAAGGTGGAATCTGGGAGAGTACCGAAGAAGGGTCCGGGTGAGTACCGAGAAATGGTAGAATCCGGGCGGTCACGGAAATAAATCCGCAGGGCAGTGGATTCCCGGCAAGTAATCGGTTAGCGGTCCGTGAGTACCGAAATGGTAGAACTGGGAGCAATGAAAGAGAAATTTCGGCGAAAATTTAAAAGGTGAATCCAGGTGAGTACCGGAAGGTAAAATCCAAAAGTACCAAAAGGGGAATCCAAAGAAAATCTAGAATGGGATCCGGGCGAGCACCGAATGTAAAATTCGTGAGTTCCGAAAAGGTAGATCCGCCAGTACCGAAAGGTGGAATTCTGCAAGCAGTACCGTAGAGGTGGGATTCGGGCGAGCATCGAGACAGGTGGGATCCGTGCGAGTACCTGGTTGGAACCGGTGAGGCCCAAAAGATCCGGTGAGTACCGAAATGGGGGGAACTGACGAGTATCGCATGGTAGAAATCCTGGGCAATTAAACGGGAACCCGCAGAATCAAAATACTGGATCCAGCACCGAAGGTAAAATCCCGTGAGTACCCGAAAAGGTAGGATCCGGCGAGCACAGAAATGGGAATCCGGGCGAAAAGAAATGGATCCGCGAGTACCGAGCGTAAATCCAAGTGAGTACCGAAGTAGATCCGTGAGACCCAAACGGGGCATCCGCGATATCTAAGGGGGATCTCGCGAGTACTGTGAAGGCAACCAAAACAGATCCGAGAAAGTACCGGAATGGGAAATTTTGGTGAGACTGGAAAACCAAATGTTAAACGTATAACAACTGGAAGTGGTAGCTCCTATACGACGTCTGTGGTTCGCCAACAAATGACTCGACAAGCCGTAAATCAAACACAATCACGATAAAATACAACGCCCGCATTTATTAAATGCAAAAATGCCAAATGATAAGCGAAACTAAGTAAACTTAATAAATAAGATGTAAACAAAGGGTATGCCCCTATAGGACAATCTCACAAATGTGACCAAGGGTGAAAGAAAGGGGTTATGTCTCGGGCCTAGTATCAACGCCCATGTCCAAATCCCATAATCGCACATGTATCAAAGCCGAGTTGAAAATATCACAATCATTCATTCATGAAAATCATCCATTTCATTCCATAAAACTATTATATGGTATGCCTCTGAAGGTGCACATCGATATGCAAGTGCCTTTGATGAAAAGACTCAAATAAATTTCAAGACCCACCTGTCTCAACAAGTAACAAGACAACATACAGAGCGGCACCCTACCAGTCGGAGAACATGCGTAATCCGACCTCAGTTAGCCTTGTGGCTAATCTGTCAGATGAAGAAACCGCTGCATGTGGAACATACCCAATCCTTTTGATGCCAAACATCTCTTAGCGAACGGGCTGCCGTTGTACATGCGCATTTGAGCCAATGCCAACATGAAAGGATGGGGGTGTGCCCTAGTGTGAACGTGTCAAAGCATCAAGCCAATCTGCCATCAACGTCCCGACTGTATCATCTATATCCGATCATGAACCCAGCAAGCAAACTAAATGGAGAAGCAATATGTGACCTCGGGATATCTTCCAAGAACAGACCTATCGACATCCCAGATTCAATTGCACAGAACCTCGCCCATATAAAATGCTTCTCGCTAAACACGAGATCTCACGGTCTCGGGACGGGTCTTACGACTTAATCGCAATGTAGGCCGTGGGTGAAAGGTGAATGACATGATGGGAAACAAGGCCCAAATACCCAATAAACAATCGCCAAACTCGCAGACAAGAACGTCAAATATCAAAGAATCACGTGAGCAAAGGTGACTCAACCTAACAACGAACAATGTCAAACACAAGTGAAGTGCACCAGATGACACGTCTCTCAAAAAAAAGGCAAAGCGGTATCACGATCAATAAGAGTAGAAGAAGACCGGGAAGGGATAAGAAAATGATGAATGGATAAAGCAAAAAAAAAGAAATGTTCGATAACATTATGAATGTGTGACAACGACGAACAACTCATCCTGTGAACGCCAAGTCGTGCCAAGTCACTATAAGACGGGAGGTGATTTGTTACTCATCCAAGGACCTACAAGTGAGCAATCCAAACCTCATTCCCAATGTGTTACCTATATCCATGGAGAAAGATCGACAATGCTCTCTACCCAACTTTTGTGAGGAATAACAAATCTCTCGAACCTAAATGACTTTCGATGACCCTAAGTATATTAAAGAATACCAAACAAACAAATTTTTTTGCTTTTGTTTGTTTAGAGCCATACGAACCACCAAAGTAGGTCGAATGCCATACTAACACAATCCAACTAAAGAACCTCAAACCTCCAATCCCAAATGGTCCCCCAACCTAAGAATCGATATCAAAACCCATGGAAGTAGAATCGAAGGGTGTGACAAACCCGGATCAGTTCGGATGAGAGCACGCTATCATCATACAAAAAGAGATAAAAGTGAAACGAATAGAGATGATTGAAACTAGACTCAAAGGCAGACGGTGTGAAGATGTAAAATGGAGAAGAAAAGAAACATGCAATGATGCGAGAAAGAACAAACGAAGAATGACACAATGCTCATAATGCTCATAATGCTCATAGATCCAATTAATAAATAAAGCGCACGCCAGGCAGCCCCCAACCTGTAACAAAAGTATGCAAGGTTGAATGAAAGAATGTGCTATAATAAACGTATGAGGTCAAAAGGGCTAGCAATAGATATATCAATGTATGTGTGCAATAAAAAATATGGCTACTCAAAACATGGCCACCCATCCTAACCATGGATCTCGCAAAGTCCTTCAACTCGATCCACATCGACCGGGCTTCGTGAATCGATTCACCCAAGTTTGTCAACCAGTCGCTTCCTCGAGTCGATCTGGATGACATAAGGCCCACTCCAACTCGGTCTAAACTTACCTCTTAAAATCGCTGATCAATCCCGAGGACCTTAAGACTAGTTCTACTTTTGAAACTCGGGTCGACCTTTCTCTAAATGTACGGGTCATTTTCTCCGATAAGCTTTGAACATGATCTCGTTGTCTCTAATCTCCTCTCATCCAAAAGGTCGAGCCGATCATACCAGGATCGGAGCCCACTCATTCCCAGACATCTAATGCCCCAATTGCTACCTCAAGGATCCCATCTCACTTCAACAAAGAACATTGCCCATGCCATATACCAAAGAGCAAGGTAACTCAAATGAGGTACGAAAAGATGGGCATGATAGCTCACAATGCGAAGCTGGAGATTCTCCGACCGGGATCCCTTAAGCTCCCGATCATTTTCTCAAAAAATCCTCTCGATATTCTTATTCATAGCCCCACTGTCTCCATTAGTCCTGGCCTATACGCAGATGATCGATGATGCTGAATACCATACTCTCGACCGCTATCCACTTCACTCAAATGCGCTCCTCTATCCGAGATCAACTTCACGAGGACTTTATATCGCAGTAGATAATGCGGTGATTCGATGAATTTAATGACTCGCCGGCTAATCCAAAGATAAGAAGTAGCTTCCACCACTTAGTGAAATAATCAATACCACCGTGATGTACTCATGCCCACCTAAGACTTTGGGTGAGATCTTTCCAATAATATCAATAATTTACATCGAAAACTGGGCCAAGGGGATGTGAGGGCTGCAACTGTATGTGGCACGTGCACAAGCCCGTATTTGACACTAACATCTCAGATAAACTGGCAATAATTCATTCCATACCAACCAAAAGTAACCAGTCATCATGATCTTACGCGCTAGCATGTGGCTCCCATGCGGGCTTTTCACGATCCAAGAGAACCCTCTCATCACTCGACGGCAGAGGCGTCCTGACATAATAATAATAGGCCATCTGGGTGATCTCCTATAGTGCGGCATCCCTACAAATAACAACCGTGGCCAACTGCCTCACGTTTCCATCCTCGTCAGGGTTGTTTGGGTAAGCGTCATATGATAGAAACTTATCAATATCATGATACCATGGTAGCTTATCCCGATTCTCAATATCTCCAATTAAACAATAGTAAGCTAAAAGTGACTTGGTCTCAATCAAGAAGTAGTCGCAACAATCACTCCCCGCAGAATCTCAACCACGTATTAAGGTGGCTAACGACGCGAACCGACATTCTCGCCCCAGCAGATGTATATATCTCAACTCACAACTGCAACCGGTAGCCCAAGTAAGCATGGTAAGGCTTCACTTCTCATCTCGAAGTCCCTCCATATACCCCGGGTTCGGCCAGGCAACTAAGCTCGAATCCCCATGATCTCCAACTCCGCTTAATGCCAAGATCTAGCGCTGGCCTCTGTGCTCGCACAAGCCTCATACTCAACCATATTATTCGTCAACCTATGATGATCGTAAAATCCTAATCGAACTGACCGGGGAATGTGATCACCCCGTGGTGATATCAATAAGATACCAATACTAAACTCCGACTCCATCGGCATTCATCAAGTAATAACCGCCATCCCGTAATAGCCGGTCATCAAAACAACCGCTTCATCAGGGAAATCATCGCCAATCAATCACATCTGATAATCGCAAAGAAGCCAAATGATCTCGCAACAATGCTTCCCTTCTACCGATTTCGCGGCTACGCATCGAATATCAAACTCACACGTAACCAACCATCTCACGAGCCTACCAATGTAACATGCCTATTAAACAAATACCTCAAATCCTGATCTAATCATGGAGACCAAAAGTATGGAATACTCAATGATAGTGCCTAAGTCTCGTGTACCCCAATTAACGCTAACAGAGGCGCTCAATCATAATGTATTTGCACTCGTGATTCCAAAGATCCTCTTACTCGATAATAAATGGCTTGCTCCTTTCCCGAATCATCGAAATGAGCCAACATGCATCCCAAAGCTATGTCCGAATCGATACAATATACAGGTCGCCCAGCCGCGGAGGCACTAAATCGTGAGAAAGTAAAAACTCCTTATCTTCTCAAAAGCACATTGACAATCTATTGCCCAAACCGTAAATGGTTCTTCCTCTGCCAGACAAAAGATAGGCTCAGATATGTCTATTAGGTCTAAAGAATGAACTAATCATGCATTGTAGTTCGCTAAGTTCTTATCCCTTTCTATTTCGAGCGGGCATGTCAAGTATGGCCTTGATCTTCTCTGATCAACCTCGATATCAAGGCTTCACTAACAATGCGGACTCAACAATTCTAGAAGTTACCCTAAAGGTGAACTTCTGGGATTCAATCTCAATCTGAACCGTCTGATCCTCTCAAAGAATCTCTCACAAGCCGCTATGATCTCGCTCGTCCCTGACTTCACTCATCATGTCATCCACATACCTCAACATCTCTATGCATCATATCATGGAATAAAGTATAGCAGAGCTCTCGATAAGTGCCCCGATTCTTTTAACCCAAATGGCATAACCTCAGTTAAAGAAGCACCCTCTACCGCTGACGAAAAGAGTCTTCCATATCCTCCTGGAAACATCAAAATCGACATACCCTAAAACCCATCCATTTAAGGATAACAACATGGTGCCTGCAAGAGCTTCAACCCAACATATCGATAAAGTGAGGGAAAATCATCCTGGGGTCGCCTTATTCAAATCTCGAAAGTCAACACAAACTCTAACTCTTCCGTCCGTCTTGGGAACAGGGACGACATTAGCCAACCACTTAGGATACTAATCCATCGACACAGTGAAGCCAACACCGAGTTGCTTCGGTCTCCTCTCTGACCCGCAAACTCCATCGAGGATGGGGTCTCCTTAATTTCGCTTAACTGCCTAAAGACACGTGGGCGCACCAGCAGTGATGTTGAACCATGTTGGTCAAGGCCCGATATGTCCTCGCTACCGACCATGCAAATACATCCGGCATGACCTGAGTAGGTCAATCAATCCATCTCTCTCATCAGAGATAAGGAAGAGCTAATCCTGAATTCCCGCCGATTGGCATACCAAAATTCATCAACTCAGGCTACCAAACTGTAATCTTCTTTTATCCTCTCAGACGTATCAGACTCGACTTACCACCCAGCGCGGGGTCATCCGGTGGTTCCCACATCATCAACATCGATACATGTGCTATGTGGGTGTCGATGAGTAATCAAAGGAAAATGTCAGGACACAAGCAAATACCGAAAATACTCATGTCATTATTACCACCGAAATGTCATCAAAGCGTGGTGACAAACCCGACATAGTGTCAAAAGAAAGAGGTGGGTCCACGTAGCCCGACGCCCCCTCAACGTAAAACAAGATCATGAGTACACGTGAGCAACAAGTCCATCACCATCAAACTCAAGCATAGAAATCCCAAACACATCAAAAGCGATCGGGTCCTGTGTGGGGAAGATTAGAATGCGCCTACATCATGTCCATCGCTAATAATGCAAGCATTATAAAGTACACATCATCGTATTAATCATAGAAACTCCAAACATGTCGTGCTATTAATGGCCCACGCGGTCAGAAGGTCAAGAATACAACCAAAGCCTATCATGTCCATTGCATCCATATAAGTATTAGACAAAATCACACCATCGAGACCATCTCCCAAATCCATAGGCAGTCAAGGCCGTGACCTCTTTAGGAAAGCACATGGAAAACACACTGGCTCGATCCGGTGATGGGGGTGCAACTATCATGGCCTTAGGTGGCTCGGTGGTCTTAGAACTCAAACACATCTATCCTAAGGCCTGTTGAATGCCTTGATTCTCAGCCATCTTCAAAACATGGTAAACTCCTTATGTGTGGGGTGCATGCTTCCGATCCTCTGCAAATAGTCAAGAATCCAAAAGTGTACGGGCGGTGGGGATAATCTAATAGAACCCCTGACAAACGCAGCCTAATCTATCTCACAAAGACGCTATGTGTCATGCATCATCCTTAGAAGGAGTGTAACCTAATCCATATGGCATGTCATGATCAACTATAATAGTAAACTCGCGCGCCTGGGCCGGCGCTTAATCTGGGTCTCAAACTAGGTATATAAGACATGCCTTCATCATATTCTAGTACCAGCGTCACAGGTCATCAAGACATAGTACCATGTGTCTATCGTCATCTCTCTAAACTCGACAACTCGACCTCATCAAAACAAACCCCGCTGGCGCAAGTCGCCCTCATTGTGATCGGGATGGTAACATCGGCTTAGAAGAGGTAACAACATCTTTGTCAGATTGTATCGTGATAACGCGCCTCGTACGAACTTCACCTTCGATGAAGTGAAGATAGATAAAGATTCGCCATGAATCCAAGTGCGCCTAAAGCAAGTTAAAGGATGACTAGATCCTCAAAACCTGAAAGAGTATGGAGTATCTGATTGGACCGATCATGACATGTGTAGTGAGAGTACCCATAACTGTCCTCTGAGTGCCGTCATAAGCTCTGATGGTTTGTATGGATGGCTTAAAATCAGATGGTGAAATCCCAAAGCAATGGCAGTAACCAATGGATAAAAATTAAGGGCGGAGCCGTTGTCCAGCAGGACGGATGACACCCTAAGACCTGAACAAGCAACATCGATGAACAAAGGACAAACATGGTCTGATCTCTCAGGTGGTAAATCATCGTTAGAAAACACTATGCATGTACCTCATCCACCGAAGCGGATCACCCTCGGGGGTGGTATATCAACCTAATCTGACTGAGAGCTCTGATCAATGCGTCTCTATGTGTGCTAGATGAGGCCAATAAGCTCCAAATGGAAATGCGAGCCTGAGTGGTGCGTAGCTGGTAAAATCTCATCATCTTCCCTCTGAATCTCATCTCTAGCATCAATGCCAGCAAAAGGTCTATCAATGTGGAAATAGCCACCTCCCACTCCTCGTAATAACTGACATCTCTATGCACTCGCCCATACTCCTCCGGAACAAACAAAGGGTGCCATGGGAGGAACAAGTCAAGAAGTATACCGGCTGGAGCATCGTTATCTCTGGTCGAGGAACATCATCCGAAATCAATCTAAACGGCCCGAGACCTGACACCGGGCGCATCCACTAAAGCCTCGAGTCCGCATACAAACAAGATTGCCAAGGAGCCTCCATCCCATCCCATCATGAATATCTCATCTCCCAAAAACTCAATCGAATGTATACCACCAGGGGGTGGAAGTACAACTCTAGTGTCATGAGTGGGGAGCGAGTCTGTAGTCACTACAGGGCGTCCCAAATCAACCAAACCCTGATCAATCAAGTCCTGAATAACATGCCTCAATGCTGCACAACTATCTGTATCATGACCCGCTCTCTGATGATAGGCACAATGAAGACCGCCCCGAATCCGCCGGTAGCCGTGGGTGGTGGTTTGTGGTAAGTAACAATCAAACCCCTTCAACCACCCAAATGCTCGAAGTCGCATCCCCGAGTCAGGTAATCAGCCGGGCCTACTTCTGGAGGCTGCTCTATAATGTCATGGTAATCGTACATGTGCCTCCGAGGCGCCCGCAGCATATAATCACTGCGGGTGGCGATGTAGATAGCAGCCTAGCCAACCCGTAAAGGAGAAGGTGGTCTCGTGGCCGATCCCGTCAGACACCGTAAGGAGTGTCTCGAAAACCGCTCTTTGAAACGGAGGTGACGCTGACCATGCTCGCCAGCGCCAATGGCACCAACATCTAAAGGTCTGGGTCCCGAATTTTTGCTTCTTTCCTTAAAGTCTGAAGGGGAAGAGTCCGCCATAATCCTCTAGGATATGCCCTCCCCAATGCCATGAGGGCCCGAACTTAACGATCCAAAGTCCGCAGCGTGGGAAGCCCATGAGATGCCTAGCAAAGCGTGGTCGGACTGCACAATCATGCTGATCCGACGCGCTCTATGGCCCATATCTATAACTGCGGCAATCTTCTCTCTCCAAATGGGAGATGAATGAAGTGGGCCCGACTATCCGCCTCTCGCCCGAGGCTCTAACTCTCTTCGGGGATACGTCCACTACAGTATTAAAAGAATATTTGTCTCGAGCAACCTGTCTCCAAATCAACCCATGTCCTACGCCTCGAAGGGTCCAATGATGCAAACCAACGCTGAGCGACACTACTCAACGACAGAGGAAAAAGCATGATCATTTGTGCCTCATCCAATCTATGCCTGCGCATAACAAATGGTACAACTACAGTGAATACGTGGCACCCTTACTCAAGCAGGCCTCCCAATGTCCCGCATGCGGAACTCACCGGCAAGGCCGCTACTGGGGAGCAGCCACCATATCCGGTCCCAACCTATAACTCCATCATAAACATGCAGAGGTCTGATCCTCGCTCAATCCTCATCAATAAGGGCTTCGAGTGTCACACCGAGGCGGGGGCCATAATGTAATGTGCTGGTCTCGCCTCCGACCATGCAAGACAAATGCTCCAGCCCGTGGGTTAATCAATGTGTGGTGCGGTGGAGGTGGAATCGTATACCCCCGTTTATATAGTGGGTCCAAATGGTGGCGTGGTGAGGTGCGAGGTCGGGCGCGGGTGCTCCCGGAATTATGAGCAATGGTCGGGCCTGGACAACATCAACCCGCCCCAATATAGCATCCCGTGAGAGATGTGCCATGGTATCGTGTGCAATCTCAACCAACTAGTCCATTAAAGAGTTATTGTACCGAGGATCCATATCTCTATGATTTGATGTCTACTTAACCGATCGTAGAATATGATCCTTCTAACAAGTCTAGCCTTCGACTAGATCCAAGCTCGAACCTGTGTTGATCTCAATCAACAATCTTACAAAGTAGAAAGGTAATTCGGGCCCTCAGACTACATCAATCCGTAATCATCCAGCAATGCAATCCCACAATGAAATCCTACGTGAACGAGCCGACATGCGACATCAATACTAATCTAATATGTGGCTCCACATGCAGAGCGGGATTCTTAACATGCAGGCCACTCAAAGGGTAAAGGTGGCTCACAAGCCAACAAAGAGAAAGGGCAAGTCTTGAAAGGCTAGATGACTGTACCCACAAGGATACATAATCTAAGATCCTAATCAACAATCAAAGTTTATTAGTGATCACACGCTAGCTTATCCATGAAATTCAGCCAGTGGCTATACAGTCTTCATTGCTCGGACAAAATTGTCATCTCCATAGTGCCTCCCATACATTGATATAGTCTTATGTTAAATTTGATCCCAAACCCCTAGCATGGTTTGACAGACGCTGGGAATGACCCCAAGAAACTCACTAAGCACCAACACGAGGAATAATCGACCAAGACTAGTGATTCGGAAACAAGGGGATATAAGCGTGCCCCACAAACACAAGAGGCAAGCAGTCATGCAAGAGAGAGGGTAGTCATGCAACATTTAGTCATGCACAAAGAGCAAGCCTATCACAAAATCTACACACAATCTAATCCTCTAAGCCTAATTCCAAATGTCATAGCTAGATACCAATCAATAATGAGAAAGAATGCTATAATCCAAAAGGTGAACACATACATCAACAAATCACAAATGTACGCCAAATACCAATCATATATGATCGACAATATCTATAGCCCAAGAGCCTCGATCGGGAGAACCATGTGTCTAACATACACAACTCAAGTCTTGCTTTGATCCTTTATGAAACCAGAGATTCTCGGGTTCGGGATCCCCGCCGGAGTCGCTAATTTGTGATCTTACCCGATCCACGGGCCTACACTCACTTTTAAATGAAAAGAAATGGGTTGATTTTCGAATTCTAGAAAATTCGCCCCCGAGGAGGAGCGCTGAGTCGCCACTACTTTTTGTTGTTATTTTGTAAAGGAGAACCAAGTAAGAACAAAAAACCCCAATGACTCCGCAAGATGAAAAAGCGGTATGCGAAAACTGCATTCAGGCCCAGATCGATTACCTATCGGAAGGAACCTCATATGAGGTAGCACCCCTCTGTGGCTCCTGAACTCCTGGCCTCTACTATTGAATTGGGTATGGGAGCATATGGTCGAGATCTCGACGCCTCCTAGGCTAAACATATAACTTGGATCACACCCACCTAATTGGTATCTAACATGCTTAAGAACACTCAACAAAAAAAGAAAAAAACAAATGGCGTTACCTGTGGTCCCTAGCCAAGCGCTATAAGGGAAAGTTAGTCGCACATTTTGAGCATACAACAATCTCTCAAAATTAGATATCAAAAGCCAAGGAAGCAGGAGAAACCATGGCATCTCAACCACTCATTGATGCTACCACTTCTTGTGCAACCATATCTATTCATCCCAAGAAACGCTCAACAAAACACTAGATTATCGTGCTAACTAATCACCCGGACCCGCATAGATCCCGATTCTAAGAATCCAAAAATTGAACCCCCATTAACCTGAATCAAACCCTACTCAAGCTCCTAAAACATAGCCCTACACTGATATGAAGTGAATGGGCCGGACTCATTAAAGGTCAGGCTTCAAGCCAATTAAATTGAACCCAAGACCCTTCACAAACTTTTAAAAATGATCAGATTCAGCTCTCAACCGGCCGATCCATCGAGAACAATTTTGAAATTTTTTTAGAACATTCCTTACAAAGTAAGGAAACCAAAAAAAACAAACGGTGTACCATTTCGAAACTGAATGACTAAGAACCGACACAAACAAAATAAAGTACCCAAACTTCCATTTCGGAAAACTGAACCCAATGAACTGGCTGATTCGGTTTCCCAACCAATTCAGTCGGTTGAGAGAGGCTCTCAAAAATTTTCAGAACCTTCCTCAAAGAGTCAGGAATCCAACAAAACAAACCAAGTAGAAAACCAACTTTGAATGACTGAGAACCGACACAAACGGCGCCAAAGACCAAAACTGCTGTCGGCTCAAGGAACCGGCCGATCCGGTTTCCCCAACCAACTCAACCGGCTGGAGAGAGTTCTCAAAATTTGTCAAAAACTTTCTTAAAGAGTCAGGAATCCAAAAAAACAAACCAAGTATAAAACCAACTTCGAATGACTGAGAAACCGACAATAACCGACGCCAAAAGATCCAAACTCACTGCTTCAACAAATCACCCCAACCGCTTATTTTGGTTTCCCCAACTGCTCAGCCAATGGGAGAGAGGCTCAAAATTTTTTCAGAACCTTCTCAAAGATTCAGGAATCCAACAAAACAAACCAAGTAGAACAACTCTGAATGACTGAGAACCGACACAAATGGCGCCAAAGACCAAAACTGTTGTTCCAACAAACTGAATTCAGTGAACCGGCTGATCTGGTTTCCCAACCAGTTCAGCCGATTGAGAGAGGCTCTCAAAATTTGTCAAAACCTTCCTCAAAGAGTCAGGAATATAACAAAACAAACGGTGATTGATTCTCAGCTCGGATGAGTGAGAACCAACCAAAACAAACCGTAGTGCTCTGAATTCGAACCTGCTCTAGTAATGAACTTCAATTGAAATCAATTGAGCTGGTTGATCCGGTTTCCAACTGGTCAACTGAGCCACATTGGTGGCTCACCCTGAGATACTCAATGAGTAAGGAATCCAAAAAAAGAAACGGCGCTCAATTCCGAGTTCGGATGAGGGAGATATGATCGAAACAAGGCAAAGTGCTCAGGATTCGACATACTCCAATAAACTCCGATTGAGCCAAACCTAAATTTTAATTTCTGCTTCCCTATGGCACGATGCCAATAACTGACACTTCGATGACACCCTAAAGTGAATTACATATGCACTCAATGGACCATATACAAGCCCACCCGAGGCTCAGAGACAGACTAAGCTTAAAAGGGCCCTAATGGTGTTATATGAGAACGATGGGTGAGTGTGACACCTAAAGGATAAATGCAAGTGCTGAGGGACAAAATTGAGGGTCTACACATCTTCCTTTGGTAAGCCTGAATATGGTTAGCAACTCTCAATCTCCTCTCATCCAACAGGCTAAGTTGATCAAACCGTGACTGAGCCCACTCTGCCTTAGAAATCTGCTGCTCTAGGGCTACTCTCAAAGATCCCATCTCTATCTCAATGGGTAAAATTGCCTCCATGCCATAAACTAGAGAGTAAAGTGTGGCTCCTGTAGAAGTGCGAAAGGAGGTGAGATACGCCCATAATGCGAAAGGAAGCTTCTCGAACCGCCGATAGTCCTAACGATTCGCATGTAATCCTCTTAATATTCTTGTTCGCGACCTCTACTGCCCCATTTGTCTGCGGCCTATACGTAGACGATCTGTGATGTTGGAAGCCATATCCCTGTAATAAGGTGTAAACCTCACCCCTAAAATGCATACCTCTATCTGATATCAACTCATGAGGAACTCCATATATGCAAATAATGTGCGATCTGATAAAGGTGGCCACCTTGGCTGCATTTAGCTTTGCATAAGAAGTGGCCTCTACCCACTTCATGAAATAATCAATAGCGACCAGGGATGAACTCATGACCACTAGAAGACTTCGGCGAAATCTTCCTAATAACATCTATGCCCCAGATTGAAAACGGGCAAGGTGAGGTCAATGCATGCAACTCTGATGGTGGAATGTGTATGAGATCTCCATGCATCTGACACTCTGTACATCTCTAAAGAAACTAACAACAATCTGTCTCCATGGTCAACCAAAAATAGTCAGTCCTCATAATCTTACGAGCCAACATATGTCCTCCCATGTGGGGCCTATAAACTCCGGCATGGACCTCTCTCATAACCCGATCAACTGAATCTCGATCTAAGCACAATAATAACACGCCATCAACTGCACATTTATAAAGTGTCTCTCCATATATCACAAAGTGGGTGGCCAACTGTCTCAAAGCTCTCTTGCCCTTGGCCGCCACAACCTCAAGGTATGTGTCGTATATAAGAAATTGATAAATATCATGATACCACGACAGACCATCATCAAACCCTGACTCATCAATTAGGCAATAATAAGCAAGAACAACTCTAGTCTTAACTAATAGGAGGCGAACTACCATACCCTCAGGAATGTCAATCATGGGAAGCCAGCGCCAGAGCACGCGAACCACTCGCACTCAGGCAGTGTAGCTCAAGTCAGTCACCCCCGACTAGTAACTTCTAAATCAAGATGATAAGGACCTAAGCTTCTCACATCTCCGGGTCTTCCGCCACCGCGGAATATGTTCACCAGATTACATCGCTGCACACTTCCATCCCCAATTCAAAGCCTGCGCGCTTTAACCCAAGGATGCATGCCTCATACTCAACAATGTTGTTTATAACTGGATAACAATCCGAAAAGGCCAAACGAACTGATCTTGGGATATGATCACCATGTGGAGAAATCGATAGAACACCTATCCCATATCCAGAATGGTTGGCTGCACCATCAAAGTACATGCACAAACCAGACAAACCAATCACCTATGCAACCACCTCATCCAGAAAATCATCATCAATCACTCTACTGTTGGTAACCGGAAGTGAGGCCAAGTGATATGCTAACACATTCCCTTTTATAGACTTCTCATAATACACGAACACAACCGCTGCGCACAAAGTTGGTCCTTCATAAGTCCGTCGTCAAAATCGTTCATCAAACAGATTTTCAAAGGATCCAAACGAGAAAACAAAGCCACATTGCATTACTCCTGGCTGTAATGTCTCCAATCTTCGAGTGGCCCAAATCCAAAGCAAGTTGAAGCCGTCAACTGATAACGCACTGCCTCATACTCTAACATCCTCTAGATAATGATAGCCAGCTCTCTACCGTAATCATCAAGCCGGGCTAGCATGTAACCTCCCAAAGCCAGATTCCAAAAATTGACAAATATAACAAGAGAGTGGTCCAAAATGAGGTAACACAAAACAGAGGGAAAGAAAAGACATTTCATCCACTCAAACACCTCGGCTAGCATTGATCATCCTAACCTAGGTCAAGCTTTCTTCCTCGGCTAGAAGATATGTCAGTCTAACAATAAACATGCTAATATATTGCAATCTACTCAAGAAACCCTTGATCTCAATCTCGGTCTGTGGTGGAGACATGTCAAGGATAGCTTTGATCTTATTAGGATCTACCTCAATACCTCTCTCACTAATCATGTAGCTCTTAAGAGTCCCATGGTCACCCAAAAGTGCACTTTGGGGATTTAGGTCCTCACCCATAAGCATTTAATCCTCTAGAAGAAGCACTCTAGAGTTGCCCAGTGATCTTCCCTATCATGGACTTCTCAGCCAATCATATCATCCACATAGACCTCAACATCCCTGTGCATCATGTCATGAAACAGTGTAGTAGCTACTCTCTGATAGGTAGCACTTGCGTTCTTCAACCCAAACGACATGACTTTATAATAGTAGGTGCCCCACTAGTGATAAAATATGTCTTCTTCCTGTCCTCGGGAGCCATCATAATTTGGTTATAACCAGAAAATCCATCCATAAAAGACAACATCGCATGCCCTGCAAAACTATCAACCAACATGTCATAATATGTGGGAGAGGACAATCATCCTTGGGGCTGGCCTTGTTGAGATTTCTAAAGTCCACACAAACTTTAACCTTGCCGTCCCTTTTAGGAACAGGGACAACAGTAGCTAACCACTTAGGATACTAAACCGTTGATATGAAGCCAACACTAAGTTGCTTCTGGATCTCCTCCTTCACCTACAAACTTCATCGGGGTGTAATCGCTTCAATTTTTGCTTAATCGCCCAGTGCAGGGCACAAGAGGTACATGATGCTTAAACAATGATAGGGTCAAGGCCCGCAGTATGTCCTCCATATGACGCCAAGAAAACATCCAAGTATGATTTGAGTAGCCTGAGCAAACTATCTCTCTCATTTGCAAACAAAGTGGTACTGATCCTCAACTCTCTAGGTTGGTCCGCTGTATCGAGGTCAATTGTCTCAAGGTCATCAAAAGGAGGTGAAACTCGCTCATCAGTAAAGCTATGATATGGTCGAGCCGTGCTTGTCATCAAAAAATTAAGGTACGCAAAGGCCTAAATCGTCGATATCATGAATGTGTGATGTGGAATGGGAATGTAGCGTACATCAATATCATCAAATAGAAGAGAGACGGTGAATACTAAAAAATGCTCAAATCCATAGATGAAAAGCGAGTACACCATCGAACAAGGGAGGCAATCCAGGCAAAATATCAAAAGAAAGTGGTGGGCCCATAAAATCGGACTCTCCCACAACATGTCCTAAAATATCAAGAGATGCAATATCAATGATAACATCATCCCTAATCGCATGAGCAACTGGAGTAGGAAGAGCATTCTCATCATCTCTAAAAGTAAGCACACAAAAATCACTAAGTGAGGAATCTGGCTTGGGCTAACTGATGACCATTTGGAGTAGCTCCTCAGCATAATCATCAGAAGACATAACCTAATCAATACCCTCATAATCATCACATCTCGTCCAGGAGCACACTTAGTGAACACGAGGAAGGAGGGCAATCAAGGTAGTAGAAGTGTCGAGAGCCCACACACATGGAATTTATGGAAAAGGCGTCTTGACTCAACATGTTGGATATCAATAGGCTCATAAATCGATCTATCGGGATGCAATAATGGCTCTGAAGCCCTCACAAAATAGTCAGTCAACCTCAAATTGTAAGGACGAATAGGATAGTCAAATGGAATGTGATGAAGTCGAGATCTGATCCTCTCTTGGCGCAGTTGTGTTATGCATCGAAAATCTGCCTCTACGGGTATAAATCCCAAGCCAAAGGGTGGATCATGGTCCAAAACTATGATAAACTGCTTTCTGACCATGTTGGCGACACCACAAGCCCAAACCGAATTTACGACATGTCTCATCGTAACGGCCAGTACTATGTTGATCAAATGACATAGGTACTGAATCTTTAACAAAATCCCCTGGCTCCATGGTCTGTACCTCATCAAAATTGAATCCGGTCATGGGCAAATCATCACCCTCATGGCTAATCTTCAATATTGGCTCATAAGTCAGATGTGTCCCGCTTGTAGATGAAATAGTGATCACTCGACCATCATGAATGAACTTCACCTATAAATGGAGGGAAGATGGGATAGCACGGCTCATGAATCCATGGGCGGCCGAATTAGGTTAAGGATACGAGGGGATCTTAAAACTTGAAACATAACCTAAAAGGAGTGGCCCGATCATATTTCGAGTCGAAAGTGCCAATCACCTCTACGAATCTTATGTGCTTCATTTTGTCACGTGTAGATGGCTTTCGAAAATTTGTGGGTCCGTATCTGAAGCGATAATAGTGGCAAGTGGACAGACATTTATGGCAGATCCATTGTCTAAGGGGACAGATGGAACATGATGGCCTAAACAACCAACTAATATATGCAAAGGTCGATTGTGGTATGAACCCTCGAGTAGAAGTCATCCTTAGAAAACAATCTGTGGCTGTTGGTGTGAGCATATGTATCAGGCCCTCTGGTGATGTGGTCGTGTCAACTCGAATATGACTCAAAGCCCTAATCAAAGTCTCTCTATGGGTGGTAGAGGAAGCTAAAAAACTCCAAATAGACGAGCCTTTGTACTTTATAGCTGCTTGAGGATCTCATCATCCTTTCTCATATCTAGATCTCGTATTAGGATCTATGTGTAGAGAGGAGCGGAGGCTGTTGTCGGCCGCTCTGCCTCCTCGATATCTTGAATCTTTGGTGTATCAACTATCCCTCGGTGTGGAGTTAGAATAAAAGGAGTCTGAATATTATAACATAACAAAGTCACTGGCCTAGGTGTGGGGATCCAAACTTGAGTGCTGCTCGACGACGAAATGACATGTGCGTGAATTTGTTGGCTCAGAAAACACCTCGTGAACCCCATCATCGCCATAACCATCATCAAAGACTATGGGCTCTAGCCCTTGATCATCCCATGACAACATATGGATGTGATCATCAGACTCGGCAAAATCAATAGAATGAATACCTCCCGCTGGAGGAGGAATCGCATGTGTAGAATAAGTCGAAAGGGGGTTAGAACTAACGCTAGGTTGTCGAGCGCACAACACCACAGTGATCAAGTCTGAACAACATGTCTGAAGCGATTATATTGATGTAGTATGTTCGGGGGCTTTGATGATAAACCGTGTAGGTCCATTCGAAAATGAGGGTAAACAACTGCGGTAATGGCCTTAATTGCTAATGGGCGAACAATCCAGTCATCAATGTACGTAAGACCTGCAGGCATGCCTAGTGGCGTAAAGTGTCTAAGCTATCTAGGCTACTGTGTAGGAACTGTGGGCACTCGATGTCTAAGATGAGTAGTGGGTGGTATCTCCATAACCTGTGCAACATCAACTGGGTGTGGTGGAGTGTATGGAGTTAGTAATCTAAGCGACTGAGGTGGTATGGAAGGTGCATATTGAGCGAACTGCAGGCGGTAAAGGAAGCCACTATGAGGCTAAATAGATGCTATCTTTTGAGGCCTTGGTGCCTCTACGAGATGACGTGGCTCCTCGAGGTCTATATGATCCAGGATGGCTTCTTCCCTTACTAGGAAGAATCTGACCATAAACCGCGCGCCATACCATCCTCGATACCATATAATGCCTCTATCAAAGCTCTGTAATCCATAATCGGTACCCCCATAAGATGTCTAACATAACTAGGTTGTAGACTCCTCATGATCATGCTAATCTGCTCTCTCTCTAGTGGACGATCAATCATTTGAATAACCTTCTCCTTCCAACGGGATATGAATGATATGGAGTCTCGACTCCCACGCCTCATAGCCTCGGCTCTCTTTCTGTGACATCTAAGCGGTGTTGAAGAGAACTATCGGATTAACTCATAAATGAAGATCCTTCAAGTTGGCTTTTACGAAGCACCCAGGTGGCGAGAGCCGGCTTTGTCTTATCTTACTTAGTAATGAGGGAGCAACATGATCAAAGCGGAGTCTCTATCGAACCATGCCCCTCATCAATTGACTATATATCCTCAAATGAGTACGTGGGCATCCTCTGCTTGTATACCGCTCCATGTCAGGCATCCGAAATTTTGGCGGTAGTGGGGTTACAGGTGCACTATCAAATCCATCCCACACATCCATACCCTGCAACTCTCAGCATCCTAGCCTCTACTCTACTCTGTCACGATCATGAAGCACGATAGTCTAAGCGGAATAATCGCATGTGGCGAGATTTCCTCTGTAGGCCTCTGGGTGACAAAAGGAATGCCTTGAGGGATAGGCGGCGGTGCCATCTGAGCCATCGATGGAGGTGTAAGTGGTGCCCCCATGTCAAACTGAGTATCCTCATGTGCTGAAATCTATGGGGTTTGTTGTCTCAGTCCTCGGCGAGCCCATCCTCTTGTATCTTGGGTGCGGCGGCAATAAGCGCAACAGAAATACCTTAATAGCCATTGCATGTGGATCCATATCTGTATGATTTGAGGTACGTACTAATCTACCGTTAACTCTAACCCATGAAGATGGTCCCAATCTAAGTCAGTAAATCCTGAAAGTGGAGCTAAAACAAATAAGGTGGAGTCCAAGTTGAACCGAAAAAAATGTTGTTATAATGAAACTGAAATGAGCAATCCATCTTTATGCACAAAACTGCCCCACTAAAACCCAATACTCTGATCAATCTCTGTATACTCTCGAGAGGAAACCAAACTAGAGAGCTCTGGATCCATAACATGACTAAACCAGCCCTGAAGGCTCACAGATGCATCCACGTGTAGGATAAGAATCTTAATCAGTAGATCTAAACTCAACCTAGAAGGGCAATGGTGGCTCTAAAAAGGCAAGGGTAGGTCTTTTAAAGGGGTCCCTAGCAGGAGCGATTGTACCCTCCAATGGTATGCAACCTCCTATATGCCTCGGAAGAGACGAGACACTTCCATGCAAGGTGGTCATCACCTCCACACATGCACTTCCTCGGCATACGGAGAATGGGAACATGGTAAAAGGCTCTCATTTACTCTCGACACTCGGGAATAAACTAAATTATCCCCGGTGAATATGTGGATCTCAGAAAAACCCTAATAAATCTAACACAAAAAGAGCACACTAGCCATGCAAATATCCACCGGGGAAATCTAGCTGCAGGCTGCTCTGAGACTTGGTCGGACTCCTCAACATCAATATGTCGACCACCTTTGGAATGCTCCCAAACATAGATATAACCCATCGCTAGACCTTACTCCTAATCATTGGCTTGGTTATAAAGTAAACAAGGAGCAACAAGTCTCCAATCAAATATCCGAACCTATGGCAAAGGGAAACCAAAGTCAGCGAGACTAGGAGTCGTATATAAGGGGATAAATGTGTGTCCCACATGAACCAAGCAACATGCGGTCAAGTAAGAGGAGGGTAGTCATACCTTAATGAGTCATACGAAGAACAAATTATATCCTTCGAAATCTACACACATTATAATCAAAAGATATAATAATCAAGATATTGTGCTGTCAACAATAAAGTATACAAGAAGCACAAAGGGTGGTATCCATAATCTAACCAATTAAATGTCATTTTTTCCTAAACTAGAGTTGAAGCTTGACCCAAACATTTGTCCCCAGCGGAGTCGCCATTTTGTGGACCCAGATTTTTCACATTCATTCCCACTCGATGGTAAGACTTTTTTTTTTCTTATTTTTGAAAAGCCATTTTCCTTTTTTTTTTAGAAAACAGTTTGGAGTCGCCACTTATTTTGTTATTTTTTTAAAGGAAAAATAAAATAAGAAATAAAACCCCAGTGTGATTCCTTATTTAGGTCATGTTACCTATCGGGAAGGTATAGTAGTGAGTCGTAGCACCCCTCTAAGCCTGTATAAAAACGGTCTCTACTAAACAAGTTTAGGGAACTGTGACAATCAATCAATTAATTACAGATACCAATAACTCATGTAAATGGTAAATAAAGAACAAAATTAAAGAGAAGAAATGTGTACCTTGGTGACGAATCGAGAGCGCTATCAATAAAAAATCATGTTAGTTCGACACAACAATATAGAATATTCACATTCAATTAAAAAATGATTATAGATCAGAAGTCGAATCATTTGTTAAAAGGATACATGAGATGTCGGGATCCTCCAAAGCCCATTTATATGTTACACCAATTAACTACACAAGATTCAATTTTCTAGGAAATATCAAATTAATCATGTGTTTGGAATTTTTGAGAACTGATTTGAAATTGAAAATTGGAAGTTTGAAATTTTGGAAATTGATAATTTTGAAATGAATTTGAAGTTTGAGAATTTTGAATTGAGATTTTTGGAAATTGATTGAAGATTAAAGACTTGAATTTTATGTGAATTTGAGATTTGAAATTTAGAAATTGGAAGATTTGAATTTTAAATTAATGAAACTTTTGAATTTTGAAAATCGGGAAATTGTAAATTGGAATTGAAAAACTTTAAAATTTGAAATCTAAATTGGGGAGAATCTGGAATTTTAGATTATGATACTTAAATTTTGAAATTGAAAATTTTATAAATTGGAAAAAAATGAAAACTTGGAAAAAAAAAATGAAATTGAAAATTAATGGGAATTGAATTTTAAAGTTGAAAAATTGAATTTTAGAAAATGAGAAAATTGAGAATTTGAATTTTTGAAAATTTGACATTTAAATTTTAAAAAAAATGAGGAATGAAAATTTAGTAATTGAATTTTAAGATTAAATTGGAAAATAAATAAATTTTAGAAAATGATAAATTGAATAAATTAAGGGTGGAAATTTGACGGGTCAAAGAGTTTATCAGAATGCGTGGCCAAAGACTTGGTCGAATCGACCTGAATCTTGGCTTAAACTAACCTAAACAGTCAGCCTGGTTTCGGTTAACTGAATGAAGCCGAGCCTGCAAGAATCGCACAGAATGGGGACGGTTCTCAAGTAATGCTAGACCTAATGGTCAGCCCACTGATAGCCCAAGAAATCAAAATTTCAAATTAATATAATAATGGTGCCTGCGATGCTGTGGACCCAAATAAATGGGTCGAGCCTACACTAATAATGGATCTAATACGTCACTAAATTAATGGGTTCACGAATTTGACGGTAGATAAAGAAGTCTGGACTTAAACTAAAGGATTGGGCTTAAGTAAGTTGGGCCTAAATTAACAAACTTAGTAAGTTGAGCTTAAAATAATGGGTTGGCTTAAGTATGTTGGACCTAACTTAATGAGTTGGACATTGAGCAAAGGGGTTTTGTTTAATGGGTTAAACTATAAGGCTTAAGCAAATGGATTACAAAATTTTATAAGTAGAGACATACATTAATCATATGTCCAATGTAACAAATTTTCATAAAACAAAAGAAAAGATGAATCATTGCTCCCGGATGCAAAACACTACTTTTCCGAACTCCAACCCTAATCTTCACCTTCCAAAATGAAGATCAATGAGTTAAGAACCTCTCCTCCAAATTTCAGGTTGATCAGACCACAGACGAAGCAAGATTAGACCCTTGATGAAATTTGGATAGTGAAGAGAAAAAACATCGATTTTCTCTCTTAAAATCCGAAAACAAGGGCATTGTTCTTGGACTGAAAGGCAACTATTCGGGACTCCAAATTCGATCTCACCGTTCAGATTTAAGACCAATGAGTCCTGAACCCCTCCTCCAAATTTCAAGTCAATCGGACCACGGACTATGGGGGATCGGACCCTTGATGAAATCTGGACAGTAAAAAGAGAAAAGAAACATCGATTTTCTCTCTTAAAATCCGGAAACAGAGGCACTGTTCTCGGACTAAAAGGCAACTGTCCGGGACTCCAAATCCGATCTTCACTGTTCAAATTTAAGACCAATGTTTTATTTCAAACATATCTAAAATTCAAAACAATCCAACGGTGAAATGAGAAGATTGAAATCTTACACTTAAATCGTTTGAAATTGAAACGAATTCAGCAATTACTGGTTCAAACTAACATAACTATCAAACGAGATCTCCGAACATAATCTTCACCATTCATAATCTAGATCTATGTCTTATCTCAAACATATCTAAACTCAGCACAATCCATCAGTGGAATAAGAAGAAAGAAAGCTTACACTGAAATCATTTGAAACTAAAACCGATTTTCAAATCTTCGAAAATGACTTTCCAAATGAAAATTTAACCATTTAAATTTTTTTATCTGAGACCATGGGGAGGTTTCTGGTGTTGAGTACAACAATATATCTAAATTTGATGTCCATCGGATCCCGTTTGATGCTCCGATCGGTATCCAATTTATCTCTTCCTCTCTTTCTCTTCTCTCATTTTCTTCTCTCCCTTTTTCTCTTTCTTTCTAGAGCTCCCCCCTCCTTCTTCCTTTTTTTTTTTCCCTTTTCTTTTCTCGCCTCCTCTTCTTCCATTTCTCCCTTCTTCTCCCCTCCCTGTTCCCCCCTTCCCTTCCTTCCCCTCCACGCTCCCTTTTCTTTCCTTTCTCCTTCCTGCTTTACCCCCTTCCTTTTCATCTCCTCCCTGCTCCCCTTTTCCCCTAAATCATGACATTTTTTTTATCTTTGTCCCCCGTCTTTAAATAATAATAATAATAATAAATCTTCCCTCCTCCTTTTTGTCCCTTAAAAAAGAAAAAAAGAAAAAGAAAAAAAGAAAAGAATAATAAATAAATAAATAAATCACCCCCTAAAACCCTAGTTTTGGGGTCTACACATATGCTATATCATTCCCCTTGTTTTTCAAAAGGTCTTTCATCAAAATTAAATAAATCTTTATAAGATATTAAAGTTGCATTACACCTATCCAATTGGAAACATTCTAAAATTGTTGAACTAGATTGGATAAATGAAAACATGGATTTTTTATAGAGATTTACAATAAAGAATTGTATTTGTGAGATCTTTTTTTTTTTTTGATAAACAATGAAGAACCTTCATTAAATAGATGATAAATCAGAAAGAATCACCTCCTCCAACCAAGAAGGGATGACAAAAGGCTCATAGAGACTAGCGTTGAAACAAGCATGTCTAGCTAGGAACAAGGAGCACAATTTGTTTGCTTGCCTCTTTACAAACCGAATAGAGTAATTATCATTACCTCTAAGACGCACACAATCCGAAATTAAAAAGCCATATTCAGAACAGTCTAAAGAGTGTGAAGACAAACTGTTAACAACTAATAAAGAATATGTTTCAAACTCCACATCAACCAACTTCAAAGATAAAGCCCAAAGAAGGGCCTCACGGAGTGCTAATGCTTCAGCTTCTTTGACACTACAGGATAATGGCATCCGCAACGTCTTGCATGCATAAAACTGGCCATCATTCCTTCGCATCACCATACCCAAACCTATAGCTGATAGATCACGAAACAAAGCTGCATCCAGATTGCACTTCCAATGGCCTCCTAAAGGCCGAGACCAGGTTAGAGGTCCATGAGCACGCTGAACAGCTGAGGAAGATGCACCAGCACGGGCTCGACGCAAATCTTGGAAAAACACATACCCCAGCTCTACCGCCTTCACTGCTGGTAGTAAAGAGTTCTCCCAAAGCTTCTGGTTTCGTTGCCTCCATACACACATAAGATCATTGCTACCGGACACATTACATCGGGATCAAGATCGTCAATCAACTTTAGCAACCAAACAGGAAATTCATTAGTGGTCAATGTCGGTTTATCAACTTACAAAGAAATTCAACACGCAGGACGAATACGAGCAATCATGTATCAGACGCCAGTAATGCTCCAGTCCCTACCCACACAACACACAACAAGTCAAGTAAATTCATACCTTTATCCAGCGCCTAACCAAACAGAATGCAAACTGGCAAAGATTAGATAAAAAGGAAATTATTTTAGGGGAAGAAATAATTTCCACAACCCTTCCAACTAGAGACATATGACCTAGATTCATTTCAAGGCTACCCACAACATTCTATGGCATGATTTTACCGTATATAAACCACTATTTGAATAATGCCATCAATGAGTCGAGGTCCGAGCTTTGATAATGGAATTGAATGTAGCCGTGAGAATCATTATTCTCAAAGATAGAGTGAACCAGTTCCGAATCCCATCCTCTTCCTGCATCTAATAACAGATCTGAAACCTTTAAGTTTTCAAGGCCAAAAGTCGGATTGGTTCTGACCCTAAAACCAGGCAAATCACGAACCCATGCATCCATCCATACATAAATGGATTTACCATCCCCCACTCTCCATCGAATACCCCTATTGACAACTTCTTTCGCACTCCAAACACTTCGCCAAACAAAACTCGGATTACTTCAGTTGATGATGGTGAGATAACTTCCACGAGGAAAATATTTTAGCCTCAACAAACGAAAGCACAAAGGTCGGGTTATGAATGAAGTTCCACCCTTGCTTTCCCAATAAAGCAAAATTAAACACCTGTAAATCATAGAAACCCATGCCGCCCAATTCCTTAGCATGAGCTAGTCTAGCCTAGCTTTGCCATCTAATCCCTTTCCCATTCCCTGAACTCGAACCCCACCAAAACGAATTCATCATTTTCTGAATCTCATCACAAACCGAGACAGGCAAAAGAAACACACTCATACTATATGTTAGGATAGCCTGAGCAACCGATTTAATTAACACACCTTACCTTCCTGAGAAAGCAACTTGTTTCTCTACCCTTAGATCCTCTTCCAAATCGCGGCTCGATGCCAAAAGTAGCACGTTTGATCTACCAATCAATCAAGGTAAACCCAAGTACCTACCCGTGTTAATACCATTAGTAACCTTAACAATGTACCGATAACACTCCGTTGTCACCGAACGCTAAGAAAACATGATACCCGATTTATGGAGATTGATTGCTTGGCTTGAATAGCACTCATACAACTTAAGAACTGATGAATCACTCTAGTTTCCTCCTCCAGACTTCAAAATAAGAAGGAATCAACAAGAAAGAATACGGATATGCTCGGCACCACTGGCATACCCATCGCTGATCAAACTAAGACTCACTGACAGCAAAGTCGACAACCCCTCCGCACAAATAATAAAAAGATATGGAGAAAGTGGGCAACTTGACGCAAACCTCAAGCTCAAATGATGTGACCCAATTCTCCGAACCATTCAAGGCTACGTAATAATGAACGCATCGCTACACATCATAATCCACTTAATCCAATTGCCGCCAAACCCCAAAATCAGAGATATGGTGCAAAACTTCCAATCTACTCCTCTATCATAGCCTTACTAATATCCAGCCTCAATGCTACTTCCCCTACATCGCTCTCCGCTACGATTCATAATGCAAGAACTCGCCAAGCAATCATAACATTATCGCGAATAGAGCGTCCCGAGCAAAGTGCATCGAAAAGGTAGATAATACAAGATAGAATATGTTTCATATGATCGCTAAGACTCGCAATAATTTTGTAAATCACATTGCAAAGAGAAATAGTTCAAGGTCTTTCTGGATTAGGATCAGCGATATTTAGGAATTAAACATATCAAAGTATCATTCAGATTAGAAGGAAAAGATAAGTTTTCTAACCAACTTATAGCAATCTGGAATACCTCTAGGCCTAATAAGTTCCAAAAATGCTGATAAAAACCGGGATTCAGGCCATCCGATCTTAGAGCTTTATCCGAAACATTCAAGGTGAATACCTCCAAGAAATTCTTCACCGCAAACCAAGCCACCAGACCACTATTCTCCTCCACCGAAATTACGTGATCTATTGGAAGCTCACCATACGAAACTTCTTCTGTACTAGCTACAAAAAGGCCTTCAAAATATGTCTTCGCAAGATTACTTAGACCCTCTTTATCCGAAACTTCATTACCATCTGCATCATTCAACTTCCGAATTTGATTATGCTTTTGGTCAAGAAGCTGCAGAATGGAAATAGCGAAAATACTATCTCCTTCCTTTAACCGGGAATCTTTCGCCTGCTTGTTTCCCAAGACACTTCTTCTCGATCCAAAAGCACCATCCACTCGCTTCTAACTCGAAAGAACTCACCCACTGCAATATCATTTGTCTTTCCACGCAATCTCACTAGTTTTTCTGAACAAAACTTTATTTGCTTTCTAAACCGTCTGTAATTCCTTACCCCATTTAGCCATGTGAGATCGAACACAAAGATAGCTCTATCAAATCTTTATCACTCGACAACCGCTACCACCTCTTTAAACTGTCATCAAGTCTTGTCTACGAACCCATAAATTCTCAAAACTAAATCCACGTAGGTACTGCCTCGTGTGATGTCCACGAAAAGAATGGGGGAGTGATTAGATGAGGACGAGCAAATTAGTAAGTTCGAGACAACGGAAATTCCACAACTATAAAACCGATGCAAAGGCTCCCATCCAACCGCTTCTCGAACCCGTAGTTCACCACTCTCCTTAATGAATCGATGACCCAAAATCTCTAATTCGTAAAGTGCACAATCGCCAAAGCCTCCGAAAAGCCCCGAAAAGCCAATAGGATGCTTCAACCGAACTCCATCTTATCACCAGAGAGCACAGTCATTAAAATCTCCGAAGATATACCAAGGTAAAGAAGAGTTAATTACGTAAAATACGGCTGGAGATTCCAAGAGTCCTTCCTTCTATTACGTCGAAACCATAGAAACATGTCAATCTCCACACAACTTGTTTGGCACATGACCGAGACATCAATGAAATTTGACTCAAAATCCTCAGAAATTACAAGCCACTCCATTGTTTCCAAAGCAAAGCTACCCACCTCCTCCGCCAACTCTATCAATTCACAAACTTTCCATCAAAACCTAATCGGCTCTCACCGTCAATTTTCTCATCATTCACTAATGTTTCAATGAGAAAAATAAGCGAAGGCTACCAGACCGAATTTATCTCAATGAAGATTTTGAATTATCGAGTCGCCAAAACTCGACAGAATCTAACCACGCACCATTGTCACGACGGCCCACCATCGATCACAAAAGAGTTTGGATTAGTAGCCATGTATCCGTAATCACGTAAGAATAAAGCATCACTAAGACTATCCTCACAGTTATAATTTCCACCACCATCAAATCTAAATCAACGTCCTTACCTGTTTCTTGCCTCCTACGCTTCTTATCTAATAATAATATTTCATAACATGTGCATTGATAATCTAGGGTTTGTATGGTTTTTGAGAATAATTTTTGAAAATAAAAAGAATATTATTATGGTGTACTCGAAAACTGTTCTTATTCTTTTAAATTAATTATTCCATGTGGTTTCTATGTTTTTCATAATAAAAAAGATTATTGACAATCAAATGCGTTATCTCTATTTTTTTGATTCTTCTTGTTTTTAAAAATAAAAAAAATAATTTTTAAAAATTATAACCAAAGAGGCGCTTACTTTTTGCGAGTGTCATGTCTATCATCCATGCACAAGAAAAATTATTGGTCGTGTACCAATACTACTCACGTTTTTTTATTAACTAATACAGTTATAGTATTTTATTGACTGTAACTTTTTTCTTTTAATGCTAAAAAATATGGGAAAAAATGTAAGTTATTATTATATTATTATTTCAATCAAATTCATCACAATTCTAAATCATATCAAACTTTATCACCCGTGATGCTTTCAGAAACCATTAAAAATAAAATCTGAGATAAAAATTCACTGGATTCGCTCCGGAAAGCGATTTTGTCGTCATGCATGTAAAGCTGAAGCATTGCATTGGCTTGTGTTTGTTGTGGCAATCCATCTACCTAAAAACATCGAATTGGATAAGAATTGGTGGAGACAGGGGCCGCCATGGTGACGGACGGGTCAACTTTGCCTCCCACTTTCTCATCTTTGGTTTTCGAATATTCCTCAATGAAAACTCAATTATATGTTAAAATATTATCATATTCCTAAACCGATTTATAAGTATTATTATATTTATAGGCTTTTAACCAATTTATTATATAATTAACTTAGTTGTTATCAATAACGGATATATTATTAATAGAAATCAATCAAATTATTTTATTTTCAAAGAAGATTCGGATTGGAACATTGACTAATCCAACCCTGGGGGGCCGCGCAAACTTTATTATTGTGTTATAATAGGCCTTTGAAAATTTTTATGTCCTGCCTAATTTTATTTCCTGATCGCCACTGTCTGTAGTTCAATCAACCTCAATCCGATTCAACCACGTACTCCTATTCTCCTAAACCGTAAATTGATATTTTTTTTTTTTCCATACTATCATCGATCCAATTTTGTAAAAATATTTGGGAGAACCGGTAAATCATTAAGATGAGACGAAGGAAGACAGGCGAAGTTGCTGAGAAAGATTGAAGATAAGACTTCTGGGGCCAGCACTAAAAGTAGAGTCCACAAACCATAATGGGACTTCCAATAATAATTGCTATTCTCTCATTTTTCACGTCACTGTTGAATATTGGCTGCTGACATTCTATTACCCCACATTTCTTTCTTGCTTGACTTCTTTTTCTCTCTGCTGAGAAGGTACACGATGTGTGTCTACAGGGCTCTTATGGTGGAGGATTTTTAACCTTTAAAAACAATTATGTATTATTTTGTTAGAGTTAGGTTACCCAGATTTTGTTCAATTAATCCCAAAAAGTTTTACAATACAACATCATGAAAGTTTTTTTTATAGGATTTCAGTGAAGGAGTCATTCTAATAAGTCTGATCCTACTGGTTTTATTAACATTAGATCTATTCAGTTTTATTATGTCTATAAATATATGATGCACTTTTAGTGTTAGTGAAGGATTGAGAGGTATTAATTGCAAGCATTTCGTATTTTTTTCCTATAGTTCCAATACTCCAATAATTTTTTTATCTTATTTTCTAAAAAGAATTTCATGAGTAGTAATCTTAAAAACATTGGAAAGAAAATACTTTTATTAAGAATACTCAAATAAAAGTATTGTTAAATATACTTTTGAATAAACTTTAAAGAATTACTTATAAGTTTTTGGCTCTAACCAATTTTTTAATTCATCTCTCTCTCTCAAGCAAAATTTGATTCTCAAAATTATAAAAATGTATTTTAGTTATGGTTACTAATCATAATAATTTTAAAGAATAATTATATGAAAACAAAGAATAGTTACAAATTAAAATAATACAAATAAAATTTAAAAGGTTATACTAAACATATATTTCAAATCGTTGAAAATGTTTTAGTTTAAAACTGTTTTCGAATATTCCTCAATCAAAACTCAATTATAATTTAAAATATTATCTTAAATTAGATCCATGTTTTGAAGATAAAAATAAAAATAAAAATACTATATAAGTGGAGTATTTGAAAAACCATGGATCTTTGGTAGTGTTTTGGAAATAGCTAAAATATTTGACTTTTTATGTAGTTATAAGTAACTCATCCATATCAATTAATATAATTAAAATAAATTTATTTTAATTATGCTGATTGATATTAATAAAATTATTTTTTTTGGTAATAAAACATAACTCAAATGGTTAATAACATAATACTATGATGTATATCAAAGTGAATAAATTTAAAAATAAAATAAAATAACTTTTTTATTTTTTATTTTTATCTGTAATTGATTGTTCTCCAAAATCCAAGGCTACATTTTTTAATTAAGTTTGCAAAATATTCAATAAAGTATAAAAATATATATTTTATGTTTGGGTCCTAATCCCATTTACTCCCACTCAATCCATACCAAATAGAATGAATAAAATAGCATTTCAAAAAGATTTGGTGACACTAAAAACAACTTGTCTTTGAAGAGAAAAGTTTGCTCTCCAATGCAATCTAATATATTTGATAATTTGACAAAGGAAATAAAAAATTTCAGTAACAACGTGAGCCTTCTTAATGAATTTTCTTGATTAGTTTGATTAAGACAAGTTGATATCAGTCTAAAAACAAAATGATATCAGTCTAAGACAACTTTTTCTTTTCTTTTTTCTAGTTGTCGTGTAGCTTTTAGAACAAGGTGCCATTGCCATCATGATCAACTAAAATATCACAAGAATCATTTTCATGATTCCAATGTTGTCACGATGATCTCATAATACAATATATTTAATGTCCCCTAGAGAGTAAAAGATGAGCGTCGAAGGAGTTAAAGTCAATACCAAATTCACCTTTTATACTGAGAGCTTATCCATATTGAAAGGACTTAAACTCAGTGTTACAATGACTTTCTTTAGAGTTTTTTGATCCATTAGAAAAACAAAATCGTGATGAGTTGATAGGAATCTGCGCGCCACTAGGCTTACCCATAATTATTTTCACAAGTTGTAGTAAAAATCTTGAAATATTTTTCTATACGGTTGGTAATGTTTCATTTCGGTGATAAAAGGAGAAGGAGAAGAAAAAGAAAAAAAAGAAAATTATCTTAATGAATACTCATTTCAATTTATTTGTAAATTAAAAAATTAAGAATAAAATACTTGAAATTAAGGTCACTCCCTTTATTTAAAAAATATTTAATGAAGACTAATAAAATATTTTATAAATGATCCAAGAAATTTTAGCTATGACCTTATTAAAGATTATACGTAATAGATATAGTAGTACCCAAAGTTTATAATTTTATAAGATCATAACTAAGGCTTGGTAGACCCCATCAAATATTTTGTAATTTTTATTAAATATTTTTTAAATTAAATTCTTTCCTCTTAATTTTTCAAATAAATTAAAAGGACGATCACATAAGATGAAAAGAGAGAGACAGGAGAGAGAGAGTGTGTGATGATTATCATCTACACTTGGGGGGCGATGAAGCAGACTGCAGAGGTGGTATGAGTAGTAATGGAGGGCCCCTACACCAACACTACTTCTTAGAGCATTTCAGCATATGCCAATAAACTGTCTCTTTGCTATTTTAGCTTTCTTTCTAAAATTTCTCCAATGTTTCCAATTTATTTCTCGCTTAACTATTTACCATAGGTTTGATTTCACTCGCCACATATGACAAGCCCATCTCCCTTGCCACATTTCAAACCCAGAAGTCATCCAGGTCTGTCTGTCTGTCTCCCTCCCTCCCATTCCCTTTTCTACATTTCTCACATTCCCGTGAATCCAACAAGCAAAGAGCGTTGAACAAAAATTTCAAATCAAATAAATCCAAAAAGGAAAGTATCGACTTCGAAAAGAGCAAGAAAATATCAATATTGAACAAACAGATCAATCAGACTGCAGGATATAAAAACCGTTTAGATAAAAATAAAAAATAAAAATACTTTGACCACATATATCTCCGCGCATTTCATCCGTATTCTCGAACAATAGTGACCTCTTTCAAGACTTTTTTTTTTAAGTTAGTTGAAATAGATAGATAAAATATAGTGCGATTTTCGCCGACTTCGAAATTACTAGCTAAAATGTATAATATAATATTTTAATATATTTCACTGGGCTTATTTTAGATATCATTATTGAAGATGCTCTTACTTGTATAAATTAACGTGAATAGTGGGGGAAGGCGTGCTCCCCCCACTACTACTAGCAGCAGCTAGGAATCAATAAATCATAATCTCATTTCTCATATCTCCATGGCAGCCCTAGACCTGCAAAACCCCCCCAATTGCACCACCGTGCTCTTACTCTCCGGTGACCATGAGTCTCATGACTCTCAACTTCCAGATTCCGGCGGCTGGATCACCTTCCCCTTCATCGCAGGTGCCTTGACTGGCTTGACACTTGCGGCCGGCGGCTGGGGAGCCAATCTCATCGTATATTTGATTGAAGAGTTCAACGTTAAGAGAATCGACGCAGCTCAGATTTCCAACGTCGTTGGTGGTTCCTCCAGTCTCTTTCCCATCGTCGGAGCAATTGCTGCCGACTGTTTCTTTGGCAGTTTCTCCGTCATTGCTCTCTCTTCCTGCGTCTCTTTGCTGGTAATTCATTATGCTTTCTTTCCCGTCAACTCTTTTTTTTTCTTTTCAAAATACTGATGTTCCCGTCAACAAATTTTAAAAATAGAGAACATAAATCTATCCAAATCAAAACTAAATTTACTATTCACATCGTATCTTCACTTATTCACTTGCTAACCTGATGTAAGGGTTGCTTGCTTATCAGATCCGGTTCAGAAGATAGAATAATAATCATAATAATTTATTTTTAAGAAAGAAAATCTTGTTGAAAATTATAATTTAATAAATGCTTAGTATTGGGATATTTGGTTTATGTTTTTTAAAACAGTTTGCTATTCTTAAAATCAAAGAAAATAGGACAAATATATTTGGTATTTAGTTTTTTTTGTTATGAAAAACACAAGAATACAAAAAAACACTAAATTTATAAAACAATAAATAATTTCATACAAGAGAAACCAAAATAATGCTAGATGAAAAAAGCTTTTCAAAACAGTTTTGAAAAAGGGTAATCAAACCGGCCCTTAGCTTTAGAATATCTCATGTATCTACGAGAATATTTCTCTCATCTATCAGGCCGGTTTTCTAGATTGAGTTTAGGTTACCTATCATTCTCCCATCTATTATGTCGATATTTTAAATTGAGTTCTTTAATTGGGCTTAGGCACTTATCAACATCCCTATAGCATTTCAGGCCCCACATCTCACGTCCATTCCCCTTTCCCCACCTCTTTGTTTCTTTCCTCAAAACACACAAAAATAAAAAAATAAAAAAAGGAAAAAAAAATCCTTGTGATATGGGTAATAGTATGATTTGTGATTACTTATGATGTTGTTGTATCAAAATCAACATTTATCTTTGTTCAGATAACGTGACTTGATATCTGAATGGGGCGTTTCAATGTTGTGCCTTGTTTGATATCAAATGGTGCATTATTTGACGTGATTAGAGGGTGGTGCGTGCATGTGGAGTGTTTTCGATACATAAATTTGTAATGTACTGAATTTGTTTAATTTATTTTATCAGTGGATGGACGCCTATCTTGTTTCGAAAACTTGGTCAATAGGCTAAGCTTCATTTTGAAGGTGCAATTATCCCACTTGGTCAATATCTTAGCTAAGTATCCCAATACTACTTAATGGGCTCCATCACCTTGCTGCTTTCCCCCCACCCATTAGTGGACCTTATTAATATTGCTTACAGACAAACTTTTTTATTTTATTTTTTCATTTTTTAATTTAAATCAACCACATTTTACACATGCAGGGTGTAGTGCTTTTAGCCCTAACTACACTAGATTTCTTGAGGCCTGAAGAATGCGGACTAGCCTCTACCCTCTGCAAAAACCCATCAAAACTCCAATTTTCAGTCCTATACTCCGGTATAGCACTAGCCGTAATAGGCCTGGGAGGTAGCCGCTTCACTCTAGCCACCATGGGAGCTGATCAGTTCCATAAACCCAGCGATCAAGCCGTCTTCTTCGACTGGTATTTCTTCTCTTTCTACGTCTCTGCTGTCATAAGCAACACCGTCATTGTTTATGTCGAAGATAATGTGAGTTGGAAATTGGGTTTCGCCATAACCATTGCGTTTAATCTTATCGGCTTAGTTATTTTCTTACTGGGAAGTCGATTCTACCGTCGTGTTAAGCCACAAGGCAGCCCGTTTGTGGATTTGCCTGGTTTTTGGGGAATGTCTATGGAAAAGGAAGGTTTTGATCTCTTTGGACAATGAAGATTATTATTGTAACCATCAGCATCAAGGGCCTGTGAAGACGGTGACTGCCACTGCACCTACAAAGAGTTTTAGGTAAGGATTTGACCTTTTATTTCCATTAATATTTATTATACATATTATCCAAAAAAAAAAAACATGTGGGCCTGTTTTTAAAAATTATTTTATCTTTGATAATAATGAAAACATAAAAAACAAGTTTTATTTCGAGTTTTTTTTGGGTCGAAGAAAAACATTAAATTCAAATAACTAAGAAATTTTTTAGAGATTATCAAAATAGTGTTTAGTGTGTATTTAAAAACTATTCTCAAAAAAAGTTTTTAAAAACATGAATCAAACATGCATTTGGTTTCTGTTTTTGCAAATTGTTTATTGAGAGCAATTTTTGAAAATACATAGAACAATGTTTAATATTTTTTATGTTCTTAATGATTTTCTTATTCTTTTTCTTTTTTGGAACAAAAAAACAATTTCCAACAACGTTAACCAAACAAACCCTAAAATGATACATTTTTTTGCCCATTCTTAGCCATGCATTCGCTCCACTCTACTCCACCAAGCCACGAGTTAAGTAAACTAATATATACCCAGCAACGGACAAGAAATTAAAGCAAGGAATGAACATGAGTCACACACAAATGACAAAACTACTAATAGGCATTTTCCTTTGTGGGGTGTACGAGCAATTAAATGGGAAGTTGTCCCTTGAATTATTTATTGAAACATTTTTAAAAAATCTATCTCATTGATGGGGTTGTTGGCCCGTCCCTTTGTCAGTGCTTCCTAGACTTCAAAATAAGCTTCCCTCTCCCCATTTCATTTATTTAAAAAAAAATATATTTATTTTTAATCGTGGTTGTTTGGAAGACGTTATAGGCATCTAAACTAATCCTATAGAACTTAAAGTTAATGGGCTAATAAATTCCCCAATTGCCCAAACGGATTCAAACTGATGACATTGAGAAATAAATCTAAAGTCGGATCAATCCAACTACCCCACATGTGTTTTTTAATGTTAGAATACATAATTATGTTATTTCTTGAAAGCAGCGCCTAGTCATGTATATGCATGCAAGATGAAAATAATCATGTTTTGATTCAAATCAAGAATGTTCATGATATTAGGAAAATAAGATAAAGTTCAATTTTCATGCAGGTTCTTGAATCGAGCAGCACTGAAAACTGAAGGAGACACTAGATTTGACGGCTTAATTGCAAAACCATGGAGGGTATGTACAGTAGAACAAGTAGAAGACTTCAAAACCCTAATAAGAATCTTCCCACTTTGGTCATCTAGCATATTCTTAGGCACCCCAATAGGAACTAAATGAGCCTTACAGTCCTCCAAGCCCTAGACTGCCACCTGGTCTCATTTCAAAATCCCGGCCGGCTCTTTCCTCGTCATCTCCTTTATCTCAACCGCCATCGCTATCCCCCTCATCGACCGCATCCTATTTCCGTCATGGAAGAAACTCACCCGTCATTCTCCGACGCCGATCCAAAGGATTGGCATCGGCCACATTCTCAACGCCCTCAGTATGGCAGTCTCCGCCGTGGTCGAGCTGACGACGGCGAGTGGTTCACACTACACGCCACCTCCCGTCGGCTCCACACACGCCATGCTGGGGCTATGGCGTTTCCGCAACTCTGTTTTGGGTGGGCGTCGGTGAAGCTTTTCATCTTTCCGGGGACAAGTTTCGTTGTACTACCAGGAGTTTCGACATCGTTGAGAAGCACTTCACTGCGATGATTTCGCTGCTTGGCTGCCATAGCGTTTTATTTCCACCGCCCTAATCGATCTTATTCGAAGAACAACAACGTGGTTGCCCGAGGACTTAAATGATGGGAGAGTCGATAATGTGTACTGGTTGATGACAGGGATCGGATTGATCAACTTTTTTGGCTTCTTAGTGTGTGCTAAAATGTACAAGTATAAGAACACTAATGAGGCTAGTACTAGTAATGGGGTCAGATGAGTGAGCTTGGTCCTAATATATATTAGTGTGTACTAAAATGTGCAAGTATAAGAGCACTGAGGGTGGTACAAGTAATGGGTGAGATGAGTGAGCTAGGTTCATTTATATATGTATATAAACTTTAAAAAAAAAAAAAAATTGCTGTCAGTGCTTATTGTTAGGTGATTAGATTAAAAGACCCTTTTAAAATCAAAATTTGGAAATCTAATCCATCATCCATTTTTGACATTGTTTGGACAGATATTACCTGAATTATTCTCTTGTAAAAATAACTATTTATTTCCAAAGAAATAAATAAATATATAAAATGACAAAATACATTTTTGTCTCATAGAGGTTATCCTTGAAGAAAAAATATATAGAATTTTGAAAATATAATCCTTCGTCACATTGTTTTAACAAATATTACCTAAATTATTCTATTATAAAAATAATCATTTCTTTTCAAAGAAATATATAAATATATCAAATGACAAAAGTCAATTTTGTCTAATAGAGGTTATCCTTGAAGAAAAAAATGCATAGGGAATTAGATTACAAATTGTTGTGTTATTTGAGGTTATTTAACAAAATATTTTTTGATTAAAAAAAGAGTTTTGAAAATTTGATCCTCCAATCATTTTTGTTTCATTTTTGACAAAAATGTCATTGTTTTCTTATAAAAAATGATATTTCTTTTAAGAGATGATGTAAATTACATTAACTGGGGTGCTGGATCATGGGAATGGAAATATTACCGTCAAATTCATTCTATGTTTGAAATGAAATTTTAAGCAAGAAAGAATGAAATGAAACTAATTCAAAGGAAAATCAAATTCTATTTCTAAGTAGGATTTAAATTCTTGTGGGTACATGTGGTATTTTGATTCACCTTGGTCCTTTTTTTTTTTTTTGACAAATATTCATCCTTCTTCTTAAAAAAACATAAAAACTCAAAATTAATATTTTACCGATAACCTTTTGTTCATCAGGCCCTACGATTCTAATTAATAATTTAAAGTATTTTATGAAAGGTATGTCCGTATGTGATTGAAAATCTAAAAAATTGTCTCTAATGTGTTTTGAATTTTTTTTTACACTTATTTTACGAGAAAATACGTTAACATTTTATTTTATCATTAAATGTATAATTTTGATAAAACATTTTTATAAAACTGTTACATAAAAACTAAGAAGATACATTTTTATAAAATTGTTATATAAAAATTAAGAAGATGCTTAATAATGGTTCTAAACACTGAAAATACTTTGAAAATTATTTATATATTAAAAGTAATTTTAATTTCTAATATTTTATTTTTTAATCATATGACTTAATTATTTTCAAAATAATTTTAAAATGAAATGTGGATAGTAATTAAAATATTTACCACGCTTTTTTTAAAGTTCTAAACTGTAAATAAACCCTAGTTAAAAATCCAATTTGGCTTAAAATTCAAGAAATCAAAATTTCGGTAAAATTCGAAATTTTCTAGATTCCCGATGATCTAAACTGACTTCACCGCTGAAATCGTCTCACTACCTAACTAACACCGCCACTCGTCGACCCGGCATACTAATTTACACTGCTTTTCGGCGCACCGAGCATCTATCGTGAAACGAAATTCACGCGACAAAGCTAATTCATAACACGCGTCACGTTACACTGCTGTAACAGCAGAGAGACTTGTTTAAACTGACTACGAGGCCACACAATCATCAAAATACTGAAAGGCGGACATAGATGTAATTTTAGAAATTTTAAATGAGGAAAATGACAAAATAGGGAATAGTGTCATCTCCTACCTTTAATTGAACACCAAAAGATGCAGTAGGCTGGGAAAAAACGGACAGTGGGCTGGTTTTGTGATTTTTTTAGAGAGACAACTTCTTCTCTAAGATTCCGATTAATCCACCGCGGGAATTTCTTTCTGGAAAGAAGAAGGAAAGTCGTCTACGCATGGTGCGCGCCACGCGCATTCGTTTCGCGTATTTCGACAAATTCGTGAGGTACGTTTTATCCTACACGCTTATTTTCGATTTTAAGTATGGTTGATGTTTCGATTGCCTGAGGCCTCGAACGATCATTGATCTGGCCCCAAATCTTGGAACCGAATGCGAGACTTTGTTCTTCTATGCACCATGGTAGTGTAGGGCCGTCGGGAGGACTTTGTGATGATTTATGTATTAATTCGCGTTTCATGCGGTATGAGGCCTAAACGCTATGGATTTCGTTCAGTTGAACTGATGTCGCAAGGATAATGTGGAAATGTGAACTCGAGGGTTTTAATGCTCGCGTGAATAGTGTCTCAGAAATATTTTGTGAAATAATGCTACTTAATAGCAATTCAAATCGACCAATAGATTATAATTGTACCTCATAGGAGCTAATTTTTGGGTGTAATCGACACAATGTATAACATGTTTTATGTGCTTTTATTATGTTAATATATATACATGTTTTATATATTAACATGTGTTGTATAAATTGTATTGAAATGACTTGAGTTCACTACTACAAAAAACTGAAACAATGACACTATATCGTTGACGCTTGTAAAAAAATGTCATTGTTTAATTAGATATATTAAAACATTGACGTTTTTTTACTATGACGTTTTGTAAACGTCATTGAACTATATACATTTAACAGTCTTGTCGCTTATTTTAAGCATCATCGTATATTGAGTTAAAATATCATAACCCTCATAAGTACCAATCACACTCAATGCCCATCTACTACCCCCCTTTACCAAACCCACAAACAATCTGATTCTCCTTCTTAAAAAACCCTCATAAGGTTCATACGCCAACAAGTTCGCCCTCGCCAAGCGAGGGTATAGATTTAATGAGGGCCAGCACGTCGATCCCGCCTACATCATGCAAGCTTCGATACTGCCGCGCCGCTCGTGTCAAAAGTGCACTGATATCCACCTTGCCAATCCCCTCGCTGTTATCACGATCGTTTCAAAGTGGTGCCGCTTCACAACTCGGCCGTTGTTAAGTCCAACGCCTACGATCAAGTATTATCTAATCTCGATAAAGGATACCCATCCACTAAGACGCCGAGGTGGCTGGTCACGAAACCCCAAACCCTAAGTTTGTTGAGAGTCCAAATCGAATTGAGTCAATATACGTTCTTAACATGGATCCATCCGATCTGATAATACGCCAATGGATCCTAAGGTTCAATCACAGCAAAGATAAACGTCGGTAATCAAATGTCTCATCAAAGAATAATATTGGGAATAATCTAAATGGTCGTGGTGTGTTTCTAAGAGCATTCATCAAACAGCACTGCAAGGGAGGAACTGACATCGACAACATCCCTAGAAGTTTCATGAGCCATTTGGTTTCGTAGTGTTGATTTCATGAGAAGCTTGCAAAGGTTTTCTAATAGTCTTATCAAGTTGTTCTCATCTCCTTTGATTCATTAAAAATTTTGAAATCTAGGTGATTAGATTTTGAAGCTAATTTCAAAATTTACGTAAAATTTTATCCTTTTTAAGAAACATCAGAAAGGGTGAATAGCATCTATCTGGGGTTTTGGTTTTTCAATTCTTCCTCTTCTTCCATCTACGCATTTATGCTAAATATCGACTTAGCCCCTGTTTGTGACTCCATCTTAGATCCGATATATCACATCCCTTGAAATCAAGTACGCCAAGGTATTCTTAGCATGAGTCAACCGTGTTTTTGTTGTTCTGTAGGGATTCCTTCACTATCATGTATAAATGATGTACATTGATTTCCTTATGCTGAAATTTCTATTTCTAAAAAAAAGCAACAATAAAGAATATGAGTTATTTCATCTAAATTTTGATGTCTTTCTAAATTTCATTTTATGTTTGTTTTTTTCTACCATTTATTATTATTATTATTATTTTTGATGACTCTAGTTTGTTTGTTCTTGGATTTCTTTCTGGGTATAGATTTGATATCTCAAATCAAAAAAAAAAAATTTATATTATGGTTTTAAATATCTTACGTGCACCAAGAAAGGTTTGTCTCAAGTACTAGTTAGAAAATGAATTATTCAAGGAACAATTAGAATATGAGTTGCCGGGGGAAACATTCTGCCAACCTCATATTATTGACATTCTTCCAAATCAAGGTTTCGTATATTTGGTAGGAAATGGACTAGTCCATAAAGTAATATGGAAAATTCTATCTGGGTATATCCGACATGGTTCGAAGTTTTAATGAATAAAACATAGTTGAGGTCCCACATTTTAGAAAATGAAATGTCGTAAAAATGGTAATGGAAAAAATATCACTATCGACGGGAGTGATTCGATATTCTATTTTAAAAATCGATAAATTGTTTCAATTATGAGGGGAATATATGATTTGTTGATGTGGTGAATGTCTGCATGAAATCATCAATACAAATATATTATTAAGTGTAATGTACTTCTTCGCTTCAATGCAAGGGGTCTTCCTAAAACGCCAACTTGTCCTCTAATCGATATGATGGGAGGGTATATTCGTTTTGGAAGCGAATCTATTTGCTTTTGAGAGCAAATGGTTCTATTTTCAATCGCTCCTATTCACGTACATGCAATGTCGGGCTCAGCTCCAATTCATGGAGAAAGAGGGAGTGTACTGGCTTGGGCTTGATTTCCTTCATTCAAATCTCTCACTTATTGTTTCTACATATTCAAGACATATCCAATAAAAGCAATGCCTAAATGTCGATTAATTTGGAAAAATGTGCATAAGATATGCCCAAGCAAGCCTTCAAAACATGACTGATAACATTCTGGCCCAACTTGGATGGGCAATTTAAATTTAGTATGGGTATATAAAGTGGGATCCTTCTCTTATTTCTAATCCAAAACAAAGTTTGTTGCCCCCTTCACTTTAGTATATGGTTGCATGAATTAGCTTCATAACTTTTCAAATGCAAGCTCTAAATATGTTAAATTAATGAAAAGAAGTAGAAGGTTTACTTTGATATTTCTATTGGAAGATTGAATTTCACTTCTTCACTAATCTTAAAATCTATTTCTTTCTCAAATCTTATTCGTTTTTTCCAATGATTTTACCCTTTCAATTATGTTTCAGACAATCGGGGACATCCCTTTGATGCCTTTAATGAAGTTTCTACTTAAGTGTATTAAACCTCGTCGCAAATGCTGGAAATGCTATCGGGGAATCGCTTTGTCAGGTTGCAAACATATACTTTAGCTGTTTTATCGAAAAGCATGCTTTCTATTCTTACATCTTCTATCTCTTCTTTTTGTCTTATAACTTAATTATTTTTGCTGTAGTGAATTAGATCAGATCCCAGCTTAGAGATCATTCCATGTCGATGTACATTCTTTTTTCTTCTTCATCATTTTATTAGGGATTTAAAGCTTTGAAACAAACAAATAAGCTTTATTATCGGTTAGGAAGTAAACAGATGATGCAGTTTCATAGAGTGATGTTGATCAATATTAAATATACGTTGAAGGGAACCACAAAAATGTATTAATAACATCATCGCATTTCTGATCAAATAGCTTAATTTCGGGCTTTAAGGAGTCTCTAATGCTGGGAGGACTCTCAAGGCCCTTAAAAGGCAAAAATAAGGTTAGGGAAGCTTTTTTTGTCTTAAGATTTTATTGCCTCTTATTATCAAGATGTTGGTTTTAAAATATATTGCTCTTTGATAAGTAGGAGATTAGAATTAAGACAAATCTTAAGCTTTGCAAGATTTTGGGTTTGACATGGCGACTATGTGTGAATGCTCTAGTACTTGGCTGCTTTGAAACTATGGTAAGAGTTGGAAACTGTGTCTTTATTCTCTATTTTGTGTGTTGAGAGTGTAAACTTGACTAGAATTTAGAATATATACATTTGTCTAAGGTTAAAATGATTGGATATATTGTTTTTTTGTCTGAAGCTGGACCCTTCTTGCCGCAAAACTGTTGTCGCTAAAAAATAAATATTATCAAATCATTGCCAAATAATACTCACATCAAAGTTTCATTCATGCTTAAGTACTTAGAGCCATTCTTCAAATCTACCCCGTAATGTCGATATTAAGTAAAAGCATAGAAATAGGAATAAAATAGCAACAACCCATCTCACTAATTTTTCAATCAATAATACGTGAATCAATTTAAGTTGATATACTTTCGTAAACCCAGAATTGCGTCTATTGAAGGGCCTTTTACAAATTTTTAGACACTAAATTGAAGTCAATTCTAGCTACCTAAGGAACATCTAAGTCAGGTGAGTATTTTCGTGATACATAATAAGATAATAGGAGCAAAGTGGGAAAACTTACTATGACAAAAGTGAGGATAACATAATAGGATAAATATAATAGGAACAAAGAAGGATTTAGAATTATGGAAATTGGTTTATGATATATCAGTTGTATATACTTGGTTATTTAAGCCGGGTCCTTAATATTTTGTTTCTACCTTCGTGTTTCTTTCTTTCATATATGAACAAGAACCACTGATTTTATTTTGATTCGTGATGTTTTCTCCTAGCATAAATGTATTTGAATGGTTCAAAGTGGATTCATTTTAAATGCAAATAAAGACTGAATGATGAAACACCATTTATGTGGAAGGAAAAGTGCCATTTCTTTGAATCATTTTTCATTTTCTTGAGCAACAAACATACTATTTTGTTTCTGTGGGGGCTTCTTCTCTTTTGTGATGCTATGCTGCTGAGTGCAAGGTCCTAGTTTCATTTCCTTGTTTAGTTTTTGTTTATTCATTTATTTTAGACTGCTCTGGATATGCAAGACATCTGAGCTGAGATTTTTAGTTTCTACCTCTACTTTGAAATGAATGTAGGCTTCATGCCCCATTCTGCTACACATATAATATGCTTGTTTCTAAGTGATCGTGATGCAGTCGCAGGATTGAGCTATACCGGATGAGCGCTTTCTTCTTTTAAATTTTTGAAAGTTATAGTTTCACATGTTTATGGTTGTTGCACATAATTTGGGAGGTTTTCTATTCTCCAAATTTGTTTATGTGTTTCTAATAAAAGCAGTTACTGTGAAGGATGAGAAATCATTACGTTAAATGAGGCGATGCCGAAATGTATGAAGACTACATCGATATTTGTTCTTTGCTGGTGAAAGAATTAGGAATCGATATGACTTGTGGTTATCATGTATAAGGGGATTACATTATTAGTTGGAACCAAGTTATCGTGTACAACATTTGACGATATTTTTAGTTAAAATTCAATTTATCAGAAGCTTTTAAATTTTTATTTCATTATATAAGAATCTAATATTTTAATAATAGGATACAAATATTCTTTTAATATAAAATTTTAAAGTAAAGTCAATCAGTATGTCACTCTAGAGTATGACATTGATAGTCAGGCGAACAATGACCTCCTTTGGGCGTCATTGTTATGGGTCTCCTTTCAGTTGAAAATGTTCAACGATGATGCTTTTTATGAGTGTCATTGTCAATGTTATCCAAAGATGACGCTTATAAGAAACGTCATTGTTGCCCAATAGATATAATGACAGTCGATGCCATGACGCTTTAGGCATTATCAGAATCCTTCCACGACACGTTAATCGTTGTCAATGATTAACTTTTCCTCAGAAATATTGTCATAAATGGGGATATGCTATCATACGATTTAACGCTGCTAACATAAGAACATAACTATATAAATATAATCGTCAGAGCTACTGGAGATGATATGAAATGAATGGTTCGGGTGCTTTATGGACCAAATAAATTAGTAGGTACGCTTGAGGTGTTAATATGACGCCGCCAAATTATATCATTATAATCGCCACAGAAAATAATTGCATTTAAATCGTGACTCGCTCAAATGAGCCTAATTTTGGAAGCACTACGAATTATTGAATACATGCGATGCGATTGTAAAATTTGAGAATATAATGTGATATTATATATATCGTATAAAATTATTGAAATGACATATCGTATCTCTTATATGTACCCCAGAATCTGTAAATTAGGGTGTGAGTGTACGACATGAATTTTCTGAAAATGAACATGCACAAGGGAAAGGAATTTCATGACGATTTTCCAAGAATAGTATTTGGGAGTATTTCGGGCCCAATGATCATTTTGGATGCAAGCACATTTAATTATTTCAGCGTTCTCCAACATATTCAATTCGAGGGTAGTCCAGATTTTATCATTGACTTAAGAGTATATCAAAACAAATGTGCCTTTGTTTTGAAAATGATTATTTTTCTCATATACTACAGTAGTTTAGAGGAATGCTTATGACTGGCATACTGTCTGACATTTATTATTTCAAGAGGATCAATGATTTACTGAAAGGCGCTGCTTAAATTGACTACTGTATGTGCACTTAGGTGGGGAGTAACCCATTTAAAAATGATTCCACTATCGCAATGATAAATTTCACCCCGTCGAATATTATTTTCGTGCACAGTGGAGAGTTCTTATGGCACTACTTCATCCTAGAGACCACTTTGGAAGAAAGTTCGGTCAGGCTGGAAGTTTTAATTGGAGACATGTATTAGAATTCTAAAATTTTAATATATGTTTTTATAAGGATAATTTTATTACCTCTTGAAACTATTGTATATAGCATTTATTCGGGATGAAGTATCGGTTTCAGGCTGAAGCTATTGTTTTACTCAATGATATGTCAGTATTGAACCTGTTTGGGACATGTTTGGGCTCAAGAGCTCCACGTATAAATGAGACTGCCTCGATTTTCGTGAATAAGGTTTCAAGCTACCCGACATTCACGAGTATTCCATGGCCGACGGATAGCCAACCCGACCCCTGGGTTTCACATTTAGAGTATTGTTGTCAATTTATTTCTTTTTCATTCAAATTCCTAGTATTATCGAACAATGAAATGAAAATAAACAATCATTCTCACGTAAGATTCATAAACTAATCTAAACTCTAAAAATTGAATCAAATTATTGATTCAATTCCTTGAGAAATAAGAATGGATAGAGATACTTCATTTTCATTCCTCATTCCAATGTACCAAACACGTCTTAAATTAAAAATGATATTTTTGTCCAAAATATGTTATTTTTAAAGAAAAAACATGGGGATATTAGATTTACACATTTTGGATTATTTAAAGTTTTTATCCAAATATTTCTTTATTGTTTAGAGTTATGAGCACTGAAACTCAAAACGAGTTTGATAATCAACAATCGAAGCATGGGCCCCAGCAACACGAACAAAGAGAAAAATTTATTTCTCGAATGATCTGTTCATCATAATAGACATTTACGGACAAGTATTTTCGATGCAGTTTAATCAATGAAAAGCGTGCTGATAAAAAAGTCTATTAATGTTGTAAATAAAGGATTTATTCATGTGGTGAATGACCACATACATGAACCTAATAACCTATTGAATAGGAATGAATGACCAAATGAATAAAGCCAATTCATGAAGGCTTTCATGAATTCCCTTACGAACTTCATTTATTTGGTCTACGTATAAGGGAATTGTGTATCTATAAGCGCCTCCCTTCAGATTAAATTTAAGATCCCTGCCAGAAAGCCAAGAAGGAAAGAAAGAAAGCCTCTCCCTCAATCTAATTATCTCTTCTTGCTCATTTCTAAGTTCCCTTTCTTTTCCCTCTTATTTTCTCACAGGTACAAAAAGGAATAGTATTTCTCTCTTTAACTTCAGACTTTATAATAATTTCTACAACACGTTATCAGCGACGATCATTTAAAAGGTAACGTTATTTTATTTTGTGCAAAAATCATTTAATTTATCATATAGTGTTTACCAAAAATGTCAAAATTTAATCTCTGCTTTATCAGACTCGACATTTCCGGTAAAAAACTATCTATCTCGTATCCTGGGGATGCTTAAGATAAATTTAGAGTACTGGAAATCTCGAGAAACCATTAAAGAAGGAAATCAAAGGTCCTCAGGATCGTGCAGCACTAATTTTCTTAGACACCATCTCCATGAGGATCTAAATCGAGTATTTAACCTGTAAAGATCCTCTTATTTACGGACTCGACCAAGTTAAGAGATTCACCACCAAAAGACTTGATTTACCAAAGCTTGCTATGACCGGATGCACCCGAGGCCAAAGACTAAACAGCGTGGGGCGAATATAACTCTCGCTTTATTTAAAATAAGCTCTACGAAGCTACGGAGAAAATATCAGCGAAGAAGATATGCTTGAAAAAAACGCTATTAACGCTTTCACGCCGAATGTGCTCCGCAGCAGTTAGTCATCGAACGAGACGGCATGTAATATTCTCAATTAATTTTCATGTCTTCTAGTAGTCGAACAAAATAATGAGCTACTAATTAAAATCATCAGTCCTCCCACCAATCAAGCATTCCTGTCGTTAACGCAATATCATCCCAAAATTACGCGTGGACGAGGACGTGGTCGTGGTCGGTCGAGGGCACCTTACAATATAACACCGTTTTATCGTAGTTAGTTTCATTTCACCACTAGAATGAATACACAATGAGCTTAGACAAGAAAATGGAGAAAAGTGCAAAGAAAAAATCCAAGCGTTCTCAAGACACATGTTGCAGATGGTATGGAAGGACACTGGTCTCGCACTGGGCTGTATTTACCCAAAGATCTAAGATCTATATCAAGCATCATTAAAGGAAAATGGAAAGAAAATAGAAACAATTTCACAGACAAGAATGGAATGGACCTATCATATTTTGATAATGATTTCATGTGTCCAAGGAATTTCGATTATTTAATAGATGATGTAAATGACAAATGTTAAATAAGTATATGTATTTTATTTCGGTATCTTATTTCCGTGTGTCAATGTAATTTTGTATTTTCTAAATATAAGTGTTCTTTAATTTCAAGATGAATGAAGGTTGATGTATGCTCCCGCTGATCAAGCAGAACCACACATACAATACTTCGAGAAAATATACTTTCAATTTAATAACAATAAACACCAAAGTGTTAGTAATAATATCCGTACATCAAATTTAATTGGCGTCCCAAGAGCAAACATAGTAATTACCGTACCAACCATTTCATATAAAATGATGCATTATATTCTAGCAAATCCAGAAGAAATTACTGAGCTTAAAAAGATATCCTAATGGATATCATATCGAAACTAAGGAAACGAAGGTACAAAGGAATGTTATATTAATTCTATACTCGGAAAAAGATTGCTGCGTAGCCTTAGCATCTCTCCTCCGGGTTATATCATACGACCATAAAGTCTATTGAATCAAATGTCGCCGTGAACTGTTCAACGACCCAAAGATTTTTAATCTTCGCATGATGACTTGGTCATCCCGATCTTCAATGATAATGACGAATCATGAACACTCAAATGTAACATCCATTAAAAGAAATCGTAAGATTCTTTCGCTAAATGAACTTTCGTGGCTCGCTCACGTGCTAATCATCCGACCATCTATTAATAAAATCACGTCTTCAGCCACCTATTTTTTGGTAAAGAATATATGTATAGGTGGACTGGTCCATCTACGTGGACCTTTTCGTTATTTTATGGTCCTAATGGATGCCTCCACTAGATGGTCACATGTGTGTCTTTCTACACGCAATGTTGCCTTGCCGTGCTCCTCGCACAAATAATTAAATTAAGAGCACATTTTTCGTGATCATCCAATTAAGACCATTAGACTTGATAATGTCAGAATTTACATCCCAAACTTTCACACTCTTGTATGTCAATCGATAAATGTTGAACATTATGTTGCTCATGTTCATACCCAAAATGGTTTAGCGAATCATCGATTAAAATGCCTCAATTAATAACCTAGACCATTATCATGAAACCAAATTACCAAGATCTACATGGGGACATGCTATTATGCATGCCGCGAGTCTAAAAAGAATTAGACCAATATTCACTCATGAGTAATTCCCTTCACAATCCAGAATGGTACACAACCAACATTTCATTTACTAATTTTATCACACAGAATATAAAATTAACTGCACTCACAACGCACCAAGATGGGTCCTCAACGAGAATCGGGATTTATGGTATTTTGATTCGGCTGCCTATCATAAAATATTTGGAACCATGATGTGAAATGTTTTTGTGAGCACGATTTGTCGATCGTCATTTTAATGAAACATTTGTTCTGGCCAATTAGTAGGGGAAAAGTCGATCCGTAAGGACGGCTACGAGATCACTTGGAATGCATCTACATTATCTCATCTTGATCAACGTACTAATCAATGTGAACTGGAAGTTCAAATGATCATTCATTTGCAAAATCTTGCAAATCACTACCAGATGCATTTTTTGATATAAAGAAAGTGGACAAAAGTCACATATCCCCGCCGCAAATGTTCCAAAGACGTTGATATCACCGGGCACGTTTGAGTCTAAAACACGAGCGTGGGAGACCCATTGGGTCAAAGACATAACTCCCTGGCGAGAACAAATGGAAAGCAAAATGACCATGAAGAGTCAAATATTGAAACCAACCTCAAGAGATACAAATGAACAACACTCTGTAAGAGGTAAGGCTGTGTACCAAAATAACAGATCTCAATAAGTTATGTGCAATGTGGGTGAAAAATGGATCGAAATAATTTTGATGGAATAATATTTTCGTTTCAAGTGGCCTTAGACATCATACAAAATGATGATGATCCGTGAGCCACAAAATACGACAATAGACAAAGAAATGATCGCCTAAATTCCGGGAGAGAGAATGCAAAAGTGCATCTATATCTATTGATAAACGAGATGTTTTCGGACCGTAGGTCCAAACACCCGGCAAGTATAAAACTCCGCTTGGAACAAATGGGTATTCAGACGTAAAGCGCAATGAGAATAGTCAATGATATCATAAGGTATAAGGCGCGATTAAGAGCACAAGGTTTCTACAAAGACCTCGATATCACTACGAGGAAACATATTCATCCTCTATGACGCAATCTACATTTCACTTTTCGATGCTTTCTTAGCAGCATTTCCAAGAACTTGAGACAAAGGCCCCATGGATGTTATCACCGCATATTTATATGGATCCATAGACAAAGGATATACACATGAAAATCCTCAAGGATTTAAACGCTTTGAAGCGCTTAGTACAAAACCTCGTGAAGATGTTATCAATTAAGCTTACAAAGATTCAGATGGATTTAAAACAATCCCGGACGCATGTGGTACAATCGCTTTAGCGAATATTTATTAAAAGAAGGGTATGCGAATAACCCTATGGCGTCCATGCGCTTTCATTAAGAAATCGAAACCGGATTTTCAATTATTGTTTATAAGCGATGATTTAAATCTTGTCAGAACTCCCCAAGAGCCTACAAAAATGTTGTAATACGAAGAAAGAATTTGAAATGAAAGATCTGAAAAACAAAATTTTGCATCGGCCCGCAGACGAGCATTTTCCAAACGGAGTGTCAGTTCATCAATCAACATGTATTAAGAAAATCTTCAAGTGTTTTACGGATAAAGCACATCCATTGTCAATTCTATGGTTGTTAGAACTTGATGTGAAAAATGACCCATTTCACCCTTGCGGAAAAGGGCGAGGAATTACTTAGTCCCGGGCGCCATATCTTAGTGTCATTGGTGCACTTATGTATCTTGCTAATCAGACAAGACCGTGATATTGCTTTTTCGTTAATTTATTAGTCGTACAGCCCGCTTCCAACTGTAAGACATCGGAAGCCGTGATCCAACATATATCAAGGCTATCTCACTGAACTACGATATGGGGCTTATTCTATTCAAATAAGTCGAAAAGAAAAACTAATTCTGATATGTATGCAGATATCTTCGGGATCCGCATAAAGCCAGATCACAACCTGGGTATGTTTTTTAACTACAATGGAACTCGTTTATCTCACGGAGATTCGCTGCGTACAAACGGTGGCTACATCATCAAATCATTCGTAAATTCCTCGTGAATCTACGTAAGCCTTAGTCGCTAATGTATATGCTTAGATCGACGATCCAATTACATTCAAGAATCACAGGCTCTCCTCCGTCAGTTATTAAGCCAACAATATTATTTGAAGACAATGTTGCATGCATTGCACAAATCAAAGGAGGTTACATCAAAGGAGATAGAACCAAACACATTTCACCAAAAAATTTTCTATACAATGAAGCCGTAAGAATTGAAATTTACGCTCAAAGAAATACGATCGCCGATAATTCAGTTAGATCTATTCACAAATAAGATTACCACTTCAACGCTCAAGAAATTAATTTACAAGGTTGAATGCGAAAAGTAGCTGATGTTGGATACGAGGAGCATGACGTAGTGACTAGTGTACTGCACTCTTTTCCTTCTTCGTCTGTGTTTTGTCCCACTCGCTTTACCTGCGTTTAACGAGGCAAATATAATAAAGGATTTATTCTAATGGTGGTCATTCAAGGGGGAGGTTAAATAAGATTTATTCATGGTGAATGACCACATACATGAACCTAATAACCTATTGAATAGAATGAATGACTAAATGAATAAAGCCAATTCCATGAGCTATGAATTGCTTTTATGAACCTCATTTATTTGGTTCATGTATAAGGAATAGTGCTCATAAAAAGTGCCTCCCTCTTTCAGAAATTCAGACTCTTTTCAAGAATGCTAGAAGCGAAGAAGAAAGCCTTCCTCAATCTAATTATCTCTTCGTTTCATTTCCTAAGTTCCCTTTTCCTCTTTTTTTCTTGTTGTGTACAAAAAGGGAATAGTATACTTCTCTTTAACTTTGCACTTTATAATAATTTCACAACAATTAACAAATTATTAGAATTAGGAAACATTGACCCCACAGTACTGTTTATTATCTAGAATCATATTATAATATAACATAATTTTCGTTTAAAATGGTCTAGTCGCTATGAATCATGGCCGACTAAGAAACAAAGTCGATTGACATAAAAATTTTCAGATGAAACGTTATAACACAATAATTAAGAAACTTACCTCTAAATTAAAGGTCATTAATTCAAACAAACTCCGGCTACGAGATGATTGAACACTACTTTTGTGTTTGATTTGCTTAAAATATAAAAGATAGAAAAAATATTAATGAAATGAATTTTTCTTGATTAGTTGTCTAATAAAAAATTTAAAAGATAATTACATATAAATATGATTTCTAAATTTTTTTTTATATTTTAAAATTATTTAATTTTTATATCAATGAGTTAAAAGAAATAAAATCTGTTTGAAGGGTGCAAATAAAATACACTGCCACTTAACTCTCATCTCTTTTTTTTTTCCTTGAATTTTCTATTTTTGGTGACTGATATATATTGTGGAATAGACATTTGTCAATTGATAATTTCAAAGGTGGTTGGAAAAATCCTAGGAATGGATGATTGAATGATGAGTTCCAATAATAGCAGTTGTCGTTACTGTTCTGACTGGAACAAGGCAAGAACTAGCTCCACTAAATTATTCTACTATATCCTCCATGATTCGATCCTTATGCCTTGGGGAGAGGACAAGCACTAAAATTAAAGGATTCATGAGTCATATGTTTTATAGTTACTATAGTCACTATAATATTATCAAATTTATAGGTTTTGAAATGATTTATTATGTTCATAACATTAAATATCATTTTTAGTCATTTGTATCTATGTGTTTCTATTGATATATTGATAGTTTGAATCAATAAAATTGTTTTATTGAAAAATAAATGTAATTTTCATTCCATAAAATATTCAAAAAAATCAATATTTCATTGAGCTCATATTTTGATTAGGGCTGCTACTTGGAAGGGTTGGGTCGAGTTGAGAGTCAACACAAACCAAACCCGAACCTGAAATACATGAACCCAAATACAATCAAATCCGACTTTTAACCCGATGAACTCAACCTAAATTGAAATTATGGAACTCAGGTTAAGCTCGGATTAGCTTGGGATGATTTTATGTTGACGCCTTAATCGTGCTGGAAGTTAGGATGGATCGAGTCAGAAAGGAAAAATTTATTAAATAACAATAATAAAATGACAAAATACATTTTTGTCTCCATGAAAGTATCTTGCAAGAAAATATATATAGAATTTTGAAAAATATAATCCATCGTCACATAGTTTTAACAAATATTACCTAAATTATTCTATTATAAAAATAATCATTTCTTTTCAAAGAAATATATAAATATATCAAATGAATAAAGTCAATTTTGTCTAATAGAGGTTATCCTTGAAGAAAAAATGCATTGAGAATTTGTAACGACCCGTACCAAATAATAAGAGTTTTTAACACATTTGACCTAGTTTGACCAAATTTGACCAAGTTGACCAAGTTGATCAAGTTTGACTTTTTCGAGGAGGAATAGTTTTAGGTTAACTAAGGAACCATTTTGTAGGCCTCGTTGATACGAGTTCATAGACGGGCGGAACGTCACAATCCGACCTACGGATAAAAAGTTACGGCTATTAGAAGTTCAATAGTAGCACTTTATCAGTGTCCAAGTTATGTCTGGGATTTTTACCCGAAAGCGACCCTAGACCCTATATAAACATAGTTTGGGATGCCAAATGAAACCCTAGCCCCCAAAACACCATTTTGAACTCCAAAACCCTAGAGAAGCTCTCCAAAAAACTTGGACCCGAGTCAATAGCTCGACCATTCGCAGCCGTGGAGATTAGGACTCAACGAGGCACCACCGGCCACTATCACTCCGCACACGCGCTGACAGATGGGAGGAGAACATCCAGACGGCCGGCCGTGAAATCTCGCCTGGGCCAACCGCCCACCGGACGCCCGGATCTGCCGCACACGGCGGCGGAGGCCACCGTGGGTCACCGGTAATTTCGATTTTCGCCATTTCCGCCGCCTGCGCCACCCCATAACTCCTTTCCACCATTTTGGACCCCGAACCTTACCTGGTCCCTTGCAAATTCTCACCGCTTGAAAGCCACGACGAAACAAAGTTGGCCGACTCTGGCCGATCTAGTTTTCCTGGGCCACCACAAAGGACTCACCGTTGACCAAGGTAATGGTACCGATGAGTTCCTAGTATCTCGCTTCCATCGATATGTGGTTTGTAAATTTGGACATCGCTTGGTTAGGTTTCCATTTTTAAACGTTTCTAATTATCGGTAGTTTCTGGATCGAAATAGAGTACCAATTAGTCAAATTTGGTAAAATTGAAGTTGGATTAGTGAAATCGGGTGTTTTTAGGAATTATCGAACGTTGAATTTTGAGAAATCAGCTCCTACGAAAAAGCCCCACTCGGGGTACCGCCTATAGGGCACACTCAATCGGACCTCGTCGAGTCCAATTAGGATGATTTCTTAGTTCTAAAATTACCAAGGCCTTAGGCATTCCAATGTCGTTGGTTTAATTATTGAGTCTAAGTGGCATTTTATTTATATTACGTGCACTCACCCGCCCGAGATAATTTCTACTGTGGGAACAGAATCATATCTATAGTATGTGAGTGGTCTACTTGTTTTTAGAATGTTTTCAGTATTATTATGATATATATTTTATTATTTGCATATATAACTTATTTGATCGGATTTATTGGTCAGGTATAAATGAAAATGTGTCGGCTTTTATAAAAAAACAGTTATCATTTCATGTGAATTTGTCAACATTTTTAAATATTTGGAAGTTTACAAAGGTTCATGGATGTGTGAGTGGTTTATAAGGTTTTTAAATGATTTGGGATATGATGGTGATATATCTATCAGGATTAAATATTTTATATATATATCAAGCTACATCAAATCACGTTGCATACAAATGTGATTATCGGTCTCCATATAAAAAACAAGTTATCATTTCATGTGAATTTCGTCACATTTTAACTATTTGGAAGTCAGACCGGGTCTGTGGATGAGTCCGTGGTATTTGTGGATATTTTCGTGGGTATGTGGATTGGTCAAACCCTCGAACAATTATTGTTTTGTGAAATGGATTTTGAAATATATGTGTTTAAAAATTGGTTAAGGAATATGGTCAACAGGTATTTCTCAAATTTCGTCAATTCGATGAACCAAAGATCTCAATGTAGTTGGATTGAGTCAGGGAAAGTAAATTCGCACTCCTAACTTAGATACGTGTGACGTTGGAAAAGTACACGTGAGTGTACATTGTGTCGAGGTTATAAGGTGATGTACCATATTGTACCGGAGATTGGATTTAGTATTATATTATAGTGCATTGAGATTGCCACGGTGTCGTGAGGTTGGTTACATCCAACGGTTATATGTTATTTCCACGGCCGTGAGGTCGGGTTTACCCGACGGCTCGCATTTCTCCTAGGGTTTTGCCACGTGGTGCCGTGAGGTCGGCTCGAATCTGACGGTTTGCATTCTAGGCCGCTACTGACGTTGAGGTCGGCTTCTTAACTAGGTTTGGTATTCTAGGTTGCCACGGTGACGTGAGGTCGGTTTAACGGCGGTTCCCGGTATTATGGGTTTGCCACGATAACGTGGTCGGTTTACAGCGGTTTGGTCATTGACCGATTTGTGATTGTTGTTAGTGTGTGACCGTTGTTGAATGTACCGTGGTGTATACCAACGTTGTGTTCAGTGTCGTGATATGTCGTTGAACAACATCTGTTGCCGATGCGCCGATTGGTTTGTAATGCGGTATTGTGGTTGTTGAACCTGCCCTTTTTATCAGTTCACGATTATTGTGTTTCAACGATTAATTGTACAATACTGGCGTTTATATGTTTATCATCATTCCTATGTGGTAGATGAATTGGGTTATAAGGTTCTTGAAAGTAAGTCGGTTAGTGTGAGCATGATTTTCTTGGCTGTTGGGTTTTGGTAAAGTTGGGTTTTGTGAAATGTTTGTTAAGCAGGGGACACCACCACCACAAAGGTGGGCCGTGAGGTCTTGAGAGAATGTTTAAAAATTAAAACATTATTTTTCCTTATAAATTATGCTACTCAGTGAGATTTGTTTCTGCGTTTTGTTGTTTTAAATCTATTTTCAGGTTGACGGTTTGTAGAGCCTCTGCTCGCAGATTCAACAGCTCGTTTCTGCGACAATTTGTAATTACTCACCCATCCATGTCTTAGATTGTTGGACCTATTTATTTTTATCTTGTAACCTAATTATGATACTCTTAGGAATGCTCGACATTAAGTATTAAACTCATTTGAGTCCTATCGTATATATTGTGATTTTATGACCTACATTTGGGTGGAGTCGGTCGTGGATTATCTATATATTTGGTATTTAGTCTTGCATGTGTTCACTTCTCTTTTAGGTAGGGTCCTTTGTGCATTCCCTAGAGAGTTGTGTGGGACCCCACTAGGCAAGAAAGTCTGGGGAACCACGGAGGGAATTATCAGGTAGATCTGTCGGGGAGTCGTCCTAAATTGTTGTGTTATTTGAGTTATTTAACATCTTTTGATTAAAAAGACTTTTGAAAATTTGATCTCAATCATTTTGTTCTATTTTTTGACAAAAATGTCATTGTTTTTCTTATAAAAATGATATTTCTTTTAGAGATAGTCATAAATTGCATTAACGATTGTGTTGGATCATGGGAATACAAATATCGTACAGCTCAGTCCATTCCCATGTTTGAATGAAATTTAAGTAAGAAAGAATGAAATGAAAAATAATTCAAAGGAAAATCAAATTCTATTTCTAAGTAGGATTTAAATTCCTTAGGTACATGTGGTATTTTGATTCACCTGGCCTTCTCTTTTTTTTTTTTTTTTTGACAAATATTCATCCTTCTTCTTAAAAAAACATAAAAACTCAAAATTAATATTTTACCTATAACCTTTTGTTCATTAGGCCCTACGATTCTAATTTATAATTTAAAGTATTTTATGAAAGGTATGTGATTGAAAATCTAAAAAATTGTCTCTGATGTGTTTTGAATTTTTTTTTTTTTTACTTATTTTACGAGAAAATACGTTAACATTTTATTTTATCATTAAATGTATAATTTTGATAAAACATTTTATAAAGCTGTGCATAGAAACTAAGAAGATACATTTTATAAATTATTATATAAAATTAAGAAGATGCTTAATAATGGTTTTAAACACCGAAAATACTTTGAAAATTATTTATATATTAAAAGTAATTTTAATTTCTAATATTTTATTTTTAATCATATGACTTAATTATTTTCTAAAAATAATTTTAAAATGAAAATAGTGGATAGTAATTAAAATATTTTATCACGTTTTTTTTAAAGCTCTAAAACTGTAGTGTGAAACCCCGAGAAAATCCAATTTTCTGAAAAATGGTAAAATCGTAATTTCGGTAAAAATCCGAAATTTTCTGAATCTCGGATGTGAAGCAGGACTCCCTTAGTTGGAATGCGTCTCGCGAAATCTAAACCCAACATGAATTCGTCAAATTAAAAGCGGTTGGAATTTGCACGTTTTTCGAGCATGATGTCAGGTGTATTAAACGAAATGTGATGTGACAAAAGTCACCTATAACATGTGCTCATGTTACACAAGTTGCATGAGAAGAGAGATGATAGAAATGGACGGCCGATGTTGTGCTAAATGTCAAAATAGTTGAAAGAATGGACATAGATGTCATTTTAGAAATTTTAAATGAGGAAAATGACAAAATAGGGAATAGTGTCATCTCCTACCTTTAATTGAGCATAAAGATGCGTTAGGCTGGGAAAAGAACGGGCCGATGGAGTCGGTTTTGTGATTTTTAGAGAGGTAACCTTCTGCTGAATTGCATTTAATCACTGGTAAGTCTGGTTTGTGAACAAGAAGGAAGAGTAGTTACGATGGCGGGAGCCTACGCGTGGGCTCCGGTTTTAAGGAGTTTCGACAAAGTCCGTGAGGTAGGGGTTTTATCCTACTTGGTTTATTTTCGATTTAAGTGTTTTGTTGATGTTTCGATTGGTTTGAGGCCTTGAACGACCGTTTGATCAGTCCCAAATCTTGGAACCAAAATGTGAGAATTTTTGGAGCCCTCTCTGTGCAGTCGATGGTAGTGTAGGGGCTGTTTGGGCATCTTTGGTGATGATTTATGTATTAATTCATGGTTTTGTGTGTATGAGGCCGGAAATGGCCATGGTTCGGGTTCACAAAGTGGGAGCCGATGTTGAACGGTGGCCTTGAGCAGTGGCAGGGTTTCTTGTTCACGTGAATAGTGTTCATGAAATATTTTTGTGAAATAATGTGGTTGGTTGAGTAATTCAAATCGAATTATTCGTATTTGTTAATTAGGCCATGTGAGCTAATTTTTGGTGTAATTGACGGTGAATGTGCATAACATGTTTTATGTGTTTTTATTATGTTAATATATATACCTGTTTTATATATTAACATGTGTTGTATAAATTGTATTGAAATGGCTTGAGTTGTTGTGGAAATAGATAGGTTAATACATGATTTTAATGTGTTAACATAGTAACATAATTATATAAAATATAATTGTGTTTGTAGGCCATTGGAGATGATATGAAATGAATGGTTTGAGTTAGTTGACCAAAGAAATTAGTAGGTTAATGCTTGAGGTGTTAACATGATGTCACAATTATATGGAATATAATTGTGTGTGTAGGCCATTGGAGATGAAATTGTGACTTGCTCAAATAGGCTAATTTGGGTGATGGTTAGAGTGTTGAATTACATATGTTGATTGTAAAATTTGAGGAATATATATATTATATATATTGGTATAAAATGGTTGAAATAGCGTATGCATTTCATATGCACTTGGGTAACCTAGAAATTAGGTGTGAGTACATGACATAGTACCACAGAAAATGTTGCTGGTTGCGAAAGGAATTTCACAGGATGATTTTCCGGAGAATGAGGTTGGGAGACGATCCAACATATCATTTCGGATGAGGACCATGACTGTTTCGGGAAGGTTCTCCAACACATTCGCCTCAGAGGGTAGTCCCGTATTTTTACCGACACTTCGGTAGTATATTTTCGAAAACAATAGGTTTTGTTTTGAAAATGATTATTTTTCTCATATATGGCTTAGGCAAGTGTGGAAGGAGTCGGTGGACCGAGATGTAGAGTGAGCATTTAGACATTCAAGTATGATCACGTATTTACTTGAGTGTGTGTTTAAATTGAATCAATGCATATGCACTTAGGTGGAGAGTAACCCATTTAAGGTGATTCCACTACTAGGCGATAGCTCATCCTGTCGAGGGATATTATTTTCATGTACGAGGAGCGTTGAGAACTGGCTTCATCCTAGAGGCAGATTTTGAAAAGCAGTTACTTTGAATGTTTTAATTGGAGACATGTATTAGAATTCTAAAATTTTAATATATATTTGTATAAGGATAATTTTATTACCTCTTGAAACTATTGTATATAGTTGTGATTTATTTGGATGAGTATTGGTTTGTGTATTTGAGAGTGGTCGTTTACTACGTGGATATGTCATGGCCCATTTGGGACATGTTTGGTATTTGGGTAGAGCTCTATGTATATTGAGACTCTCTGCTAGATTTAAATGAATAGTGTGGGTTTGCAGGCATTGCGAAGTAAGCGAGGTTAACGGATGATCAGGACCCGGGTTTTAGGCGTCACATTTAGAGTATTGTTGTCAATTTATTTCTTTTTCATTCAAATTCCTAGTATTATCGAACAATGAAATGAAAATAAACAATCATTCTCACGTAAGATTCATAAACTAATCTAAACTCTAAAAATTGAATCAAATTATTGATTCAATTCCTTGAGAAATAAGAATGGATAGAGATACTTCATTTTCATTCCTCATTCCAATGTACCAAACACGTCTTAAATTAAAATGATATATTTTGTCAAAATATGTATTATTTTAAAGAAAAAGCATATGGGGATATTAGATTTACATTTTGGATTATTTAAAGTTTTTATCCAAATATTTCTTTATTGTTTAGAGTTATGTTAATCTGAGCTCAAAACGAGTTTGATAATCGACAATCGAAAGAAGGCCCGAGCAACACGAACAGAGAAAATTTATTTCCCCGAATGATCTATACCATCATGGCCGAGCATTTACGGACAAATATTTTTGATGCAGTTTAATCAATGAAAAGCGTGCTGATAAAAAAGTCCATTAACAAATTATTAGAATTAGGAAACATTGACACCACAGTACTGTTTATTATCTAGAATCATATTATAATATAACATAATTTTCGTTTAAAACGGGTCTAGTCGCTTATGAATCATGGCTGACTAAGAAAATAAAGTCAGGATTGACATAAAATTTTTCAGATGAAACGTTATAACACAATAATTAAGAAACTTACCTCTAAATTAAAGGTCATTCAAAAATTCACGACAAACTCCGGCTACGGGATTGAACACTACTTTTGTGTTTGATTGCTTAAAATATAAAAGATAGAAAAATATTAATGAAATGAATTTTCTTACTTGATTAGTTGTCTAATAAAAAATTTAAAAGATAATTACATATAAATATGATTTCTAAATTTTTTTATATTTTAAAGTATTTAATTTTATATCAATGAGTTAAAAGAAATAAAATCTGTTTGAAGCAGTAAATAAAAATAATACTGCCACTTAACTCTCATCTCTTTTTTTTTTCCTTGAATTTTCTATTTTTGGTGACTGATATATATTGTGGAATAGACATTTGTCAATTGATAATTTCAAAGGTGGTTGGAAAAATCTGAATGGATGATTGGTAGTGAGTTCCAATAATAGCAGTTGTCGTTACTGTTCTGACTGGAACAAGGCAAGAACTAGCTCCACTAAATTATTCTACTATATCCTCCATGATTCGATCCTTATGCCTTGGGGAGAGGACAAGCACTAAAATTAAAGTTCATGAATTATATGTTTTTATGGTTACTATAGTCACTATAATATTATCAAATTTATAGGTTTTGAAATGATTTATTATATTCATAACATTAAATATCATTTTTAGTCATTTATATCTATATATTTCTATTAATGTATTGATAGTTTGAATCAATAAAATTGTTTTCTTGAAAAATAAATGTAATTTTCATTCCATAAAATATTCAAAAAAATCAATATTTCATTGAGCTCATATTTTGATTAGGGCTGCTACTTGGAAGGGTTGGGTCGAGTTGAGAGTCAACACAAACCAAATGAACTTTGAAATACATAGACCGTACAATCAAATCCGACTTTTAACCCGATGAACTCAACTCATTGAAATTATAGAGCTCGAGGTTAGGCACCGGATTAGCTTGGGATGATTTATGTTGATCGAGTTTAATCGGGTTAAGTTAGGATGGGCTAGAGTTGAGTTAAAATTTATTAAATAAATCTATTTGACAACTCAATGAATTCTGAAATGACTAATTTAATAAAATACCAAAAAGTATTTCAAATGCATTAGCACGAAGAAAACACAATCACCATGTTAAATACATGTTATTATTATTATTATTATTATTTTATCTAAATACATGTTAAAAATATTTCTAAAAATATTCGTAGTAAAGTCATAAAAAATAACATTTTAAAAACTTAAATGCACAAACATTTAATAACTTAGTGAATTTTTTAATATTTGTGAAATTTATAGGTTGTCAAGCTAATATTTTTGAAGTTTTAAAAGATATATTTATTTTTATGCCATAGACATTTATAAACTATTAAAAAAGAGTCAAATTTCTTCACATTCCCATTGAATAATTATTATTTACCACAAATATTTCAAAATAAATAATGCTTCTTAATAAAATCATAACGAATAATGATTGTTTCCAACAAATGTACAAAATAATATCCTTGTTAACAGTCATAACCAGACACATGAGGAACTTTGATTTACAGAATCAAAACACATATTAGCCTTATTGAGTTGCTCGGGTTGGTAGCCTACAGTGTTTTTAGATATATTTATTTTGATTCTAAATTCAAATACTTGTCGTCTATATGTCTAACTTAGTTTAAGAACATTTAAAATTTAAAATGGTAGGGCAATTAGGGAGGGGGGAGGTTCGAGGTTCGAATCCCATTTGGGACAATTTACTACATTGTAATAAAGTTCTTAGTTATCAAAAATAAAAAATAAAAAATTCAAATAGTTATCTTGCTTTTCCTTTTGATTAAGCTACGAAGCAAAAAACTCTGAAGCTTTCAAAAACCCAAATTCTTACTACTTTTTCATCAAAATAAACTTGAAATCATAAATAGAACACACAAAATCGATGAAAAGAGAAAAACTATCATTTTCTAGAAAACAAAGAAAAAAGCAATTCTTTTCAAAATAATAATAATAATAATAAGAAATTCAATAAAACAATGCAATGGGAGCAATCAATGACGAAACTCAACGTTGTACCTAAAACCTGAATTCTAAACATCGAAAAAAGAACACATAGGAAATCGTTATGAAGTATTTGAAAGAGTGTCGTTGAAGTATTCAGTCTAGTCTAGCATGTAGAATAACAATACTACATAACATGTAAAGGGCTTTATATAATATATATATATATATATATATATATATATAAAGAAGAGAGAGAAGAGAGAGAGAGAGAGAGTTGTGTGATTATTATTTAGCCAATTTTGGAAGATTAGGGTTATTAAAATTTAAAGGCGAATAAATGGGACCAATTTTACTGGGCAGTTTGACCGATGATCAGGTGGTTTGGCGGGTTAACTCAATTGACCTGAAATTTGTATTTAACTTTATTTATTTAATATGATAAAATCATAACTCAAAATAAACTTTTTAAAATTTAATTTTATTTATTTAAAGTTGTGGTATCGCTTCTTTGATTCAAGGCTCTTAGAGACGTGCTCGGTTGTCGACTTGGTATTGACAATACGTAAAATTAAGATAAATAAAAATTCAAAATTATAGAGGTATAATAAATTATTAAGTTAAAAATTTAGTGAAACAAAAATTATTTTATATTATTGCATTTAAATAATTATAAATGCAATCACCAAAAGAATTATAAAATCATAATATAATTATTACAATGTTTATTATAAAATTAATTAATTTATGTTACATATTTCAATAATAATATTTGTAAAAATATAAATTATTTCAATAGTTGATATTAGAAGCAAATAATAATTTATGTTAAGTTAGATATAAATATAAAAACAATTTGAAACTTTATCTTTAAATTAATTTAAATAAAAATAATTTTTTCATTATTATTGATAAATTAAATTAATTTTTATTAATAGTTATAATCAAGTAAATTAATGTTTTGTATAAAATTGAAGATAAAAATTTAAATATCCTTTTGATTAAATAATAGTTTTAATATTTTATACTAAATATAAATTTTATCAATACTATAATTAAATACAAAAGCCATAAATGTCTAAATTTGCTTAGAATAGACATGCCCACAATTCCCTCATTTAATATATTATATAATTTGACAGAAACATGAAAAATAAATCTAAAAAATCTAACAATCCTTTTGCTTTTTCCTTCTTCACGCCTAACTTTTTATGCCTTCCACAATCCACTTTACGCGGTGATGTTAGCACTCTTGCCACCAGGCCGTGTCCTCCCATTCTCGTCCAGGCAGAGATAGGCGGATCCGAGCTGGTCGGGTGCGAGACTATATCTTTGGGACTCATTGACTGTTCTTTCACCAGGCCCGAACTTATACGCAGTAGTTATAAACAATTTACGTAATAGCAAAAAATCATTTTCATATATAAAGAACTACCACCGGGTGGTGTCCTCATTATCTATATCGTATCTTGAGTCCCATTTACTTATATGTACATTTTTTCTTTTCTATCTAGCGTCGGAGATCGCGCGGACGGTGCGGTGAGCACCTATCTCTGGCGGCACCTTTCTGCGATGTGGGATGTCCGTCTTCTATCCTTGTCTTCTGCTTTTTTTGTACCTACGGATTGAACACCCGTGCTAAACTTTGCGCTTAATGGGAATAAGCATGGACAACCACCCGATTAATTGGCTTGTCACAAGCTTATACATATGCATATAACTTTATATTACTTATTATCTTTACATTACTGTATTACATGTCACATGTTTCTCTGTCTTTGACATATCTCCATTTATACTTCTTTGTATTCTTGTGCTTTGTCATCTTTTACTTATCTCTATCGTTCTTTGCCTTATTTCTATCCTTGTATTCTGTACTTCCTACATTCATTAGAGCCATGTCTACTATATATTTATATCCACATAGCCTATGTTGTGCGTATCATCATTCACCTTATACATATATTACTTTCATGCTTATATACTATATCATTTGATATGTTCTATTTTCAATACTGCTGTTATCATGTCGCATTGTAATATCTTGTCATCAAGTATAATTTCATATGGCCCAGCCAATTCATGTCTTTGTTTCGTATGCGTTTTCATATCTTGTTTTCTGGTATACTTTTCATATTACTTTCTCTTTCGTATGCTATTACTTGTTCATATACTTTAGTCATTGACACTTTGCTTCTTATCTTGTATACTTAATAAATACTTATCGTCATGCATGATGCTATAGCCTCATATCGTGTCATATATTCTCGACATTTCATTTGTTTATGTTTCATGCAACCTAAACCTTAGAAGTGGATAAAAGAAAACCATGAGGGCGAAAGACGCTATATCCTTTGTATGAAGCGGTGATTACATGAGGCCGAGGCGCTATAGTATATTATACCCGAAGGTATCATCATTATGCGAGGCCGGTGACCATCCGCGAGGGCCCGAGAGGCGTTGGTGACCCTTTAAGGACCGCAGTGATCAAATGGGATCTATGTCATGATGGCGGGCATCGATCTCCGAACTTGTATCTTCTGAGACTTATTTTTTCATAATAGGCATGCCTATCTATCCCTCTACTAGGTTCTAAGCAGACAATCCATGTGTATTTTATGTTCAGTACATATCTCATATTTCCGAATCATTATTGTCATTCGGTAATCATATATGAGATATATATATACCATCATTTATTCTTATCTTTGCATTTTTCATATCTCATATCTCCCTTTACACATTTACATATAACTGATCATATACTTATGTCATATTCTATACTTGTCATATACCCATGATTATATATATTTCCATACATATAATTTATATAAACATATCACATTATCATCACCCTATCCATTACTTTGTCGTATTCGTTTTCATTTCTTTAGCTTCATATTACGGTTCTCCTATTTCTTTCTTTACAATACATGTATATCATTCGTATATGTCTATTCCATACTCGCATTTCGTTCATCATTTTAGTATTCATATTCCATATCTTCACTCTTGTATTCATATCATATATTCATCTCCTATATTAGCATATAACATTTGCATATATCCTATCATCATGCATGCATTTACTCATTCTTATATTCATACATGCCTATCATTCGTGTACAAGTACTCATTCCTGGTAACATCTTATATCTTGTTAACTTATATTTTCATGTACTTTATTAGACTGTCTATCTCCGTGGAATTACAGAACTTATACCTATACGGAGTACTTATACATGTACTTGTACTTTTATCTATCTTATACTTGTATCTATCTTATAATATGCATGATATACCATGATTATCATATGCCTTCTTTGTTTTCCTTATATCTGGACCTAATATTAGTTCCACTTTTATCATACTATGTATGATATTCTTGACTCAATGGGCTTTCCATGAGTCCTGAGAACACCAGATCGGAGTTGGACGAAGGAGTTATGACCTTCCGTAGTTGGAGGTCAAACGTACTCAAATCCTGAGCTGGACAAGCTGACCTGACCTGGACGAAGGCTCGATCTATCACCTCGATCCTGACACCTAATATCATATAGAATATCAATGTAGCCAATGACTCAATGAACTCCATAGAATCCAAGAACACCCGAATCGGAGTTCGGACGAAGGAGATATGACATTCCGAAGTTGGAGGTCATGCGTAGTCAACCCAGACAAGCTGACTTGAACTGACAAGCTGACCTGACCTGGATGAGCTCGATCTAACACCTCAGTCTGACATCTAATATCCTCCTCAGGCATATGAATGTATTCTTGACTCAATGGGCTTTCCATAGAGTCAGAACACCGTCGGGTTAAGCGAAGGAGATATGACCTTAGTTGGAGGTCATGCGTAGTCAACCCAGACAGGCTGACCTGACCTGAAAGAGCTCGATATAACCATGGTCACAACATCTAGCCATCTTAGGCATATGAATGTATTCTTGACTCAATGGGCTTTCCATAGAGTCCAAGAACGCAAATCGGAGTTCAAGCGAAGGAGATATGACCTTCGAAGTTGGAGGTCATGCGTAGTCAGCCGGACAGGCGGCCTGAATAGACGAGCTCGATCTAACGCCTCGATGACATCTAATATCCTTCTCGGGCATATCAATGTATTCTTGACTCAATGGGCTTTCCATAGAGTCGAGAACACCATCGAGTTCAAACGAAGGAGATATGACCTTAGAAGTTGGAGGTCATGCATAGTCAACGAACAGCTGACTGAATTGCGAGTTGAGTTCTACGGGATGGTGAGCTCTTCGAGGTGGTCTGGCCGACCTCCTCTGAGGATGAGGTGTGCTGACCTCTGTTGCATGAGGTGTGCTGACCTCTGCTGCATAAGTGTGCTGACCTCTGTTGGACGACCTCTATGGCTGACCTCTCACCCGTTTGGTATTCGGGTAAAAGACCATAACTTGGTCTCTGAGGTCAGGTGAGAAATTAAAATCCTAACATCAAGTTTATTGATGTGGCTACAATTTACTGAAGGACTTCTTTGCCAAAATTCCCTTTATTTCTTACTCAAAACGCGTTCTAAGGTCCGGCCTAGTTGACCCGGAGTGCCAGCGGAAAGCGGCAGGCCAGATTCCATTTGGGCTAACCTCGGTAAGGACTACTCTTAGTCTCTGAGAGGTCCCAGTGAGATATTCAAAAGCCTAACATCAATTTAATTGATGTGGATACAATTTATCAGAAGGACTTACTTCCAGATTCCCTTTATTTCTTACTCAAAAACCCATTCTAAGGTCCGGCTAGTTGACCATAATTGGCGGAAGCCCGGCGGAGCCAGATTTAGTGAGCTGACCTCGGTAAAGGACTATAACTTAGTCTACAGAGGTCCAAATTGAGAGATTCAAAAGCCTAACATCAAGTTCATTGATGTGGCTACAATTTATCAGAAGGACTTACTTCCAGATTCCCTTTATTTCTGGCCCATAAACCTATTTTAAGATCCGGCTACTACATATGATCAAAATAGGGAATTTTCTGGGTTCAACTTGCAACTAGCCCTATCCCAAAACACAACTATAGGAGCCTTAGAACTTTTCTCAACTCAACCCTAACCAGAAATGAGTTTGGGAGTCTCCAAACCGTGTATTTATACTTTCTATACCCAAAACTAGACAAACCCATACTATTGTACAAACTTCGATACTTTTCCATACGGAACTTAACAAGTCCCATACAACTCAAGACATGTATCCATACAAAACCATACTCAAATTTAGTAGTTCCATACCAAACCATATTTCCATACTTTTCTATACAAAATCATAGTTCCATACCTATGATCTTCTCTTTTCTTTTCCTTCTTTCTTCTTTTCTTTTCTCTTCTTCTTCTTCTTCTTCCTTTCTCTTCTCTTCTCTCTTATCCGTTTTTGCTCTCTCTTTCTCCCAAGACCAAAATGAGATATTTATTTTGGTCTTATCCCCTTTTTATTTCACTTTCCAGGGAGGAAACTTCCTCCCTATTTCCTTAAAGCCACTTGTCTCTTCCACAATTTTATTCTTTATTTCATTTTAATATCTTTCTTTTATTACTCTTTTGTCCTTCAATTCTCTATTACTCTTGATTTAACTTATGCATATTCCTGCTTTGACATATAGACATTATATTATCTGACCCTTGGGTCATGAATTATTAATTTATTAATTTACCATAACTATTGTATTAACTCGAGTTCTTGCTTATTTTATTTTATCTTTAATTTATTCGGATAAATATACTTTTACTTTATTATACCCACTAGCTTATGTCAGCGCTAGGGTATATTTGATATTACGAGCTAGCTTCATGGCTTCGCTGCTTCTGACTTCACCACAAACTTCCACCACCGGCCTCCCAAAACGCCTTGACGAAGAGTTGCGAGTTGTCTTGTATTTTCCACTCATCGTTGCCGGCTTTGTCTACGATTAGAAAACCAAAATGAATGGATCTGGTAGGCGAAAAATTGTTGATGATCTTTGGTTCTTAAAATCTCAAATTTCTCAAAAAAAAAAATTTTTGACTTTTTTTTATTGCGATGGGTAATAAATGATTAAGAACTTGTAGAATCCACCTTTTTCTTATGACGAGTTGACTAGTATTGGGGTTTTATTGATCAGTGTTTTCAGATTCTTTCACCAGGAGTCTATGATAGTATCGTATCTGGTATTGGACTTGGTGCGGCCAATCTCGAGATGGACACGACTCGACCAAGTGATCGCGGTATCGATTGAGTTTTCGAACCCTACCTTCTGAAGTATTCCACTCTTCTGCAGTCTGGAGTATATATATATATATATATATATATATATATATATACTATATATATATATATATATATATATATATATATATATATATATATGTGTGTGTGTGTGTGTGTGTGTGTGTGTGTGTGTGTGTATGTGTGTGTGTGTGTGTGTGTGTGTGTGTGTGTGTGTGTGTATGTATGTAACAAGGTTTTTGGGGCAATGAAATAGTCAGATTTTTCACGAATTTTGGGGCGATGAGTGTCTGGTGGACCCCAAAAATTGGATTTTTGAGAAAAAATCTTGAAAGTGAAAAATAATTTAAATAAAATTCATATAAAATAATTTGAACTCAAATAGAGATTAAATAAATGGTTTCAGAATAGAAACGAACTTGGATAGGTCATGGACATGTGGTGCGACGTGGGCCAAGTGTTTAAAAGTGTAGATAAGGTTAAAAAAAATGGATATTTTGGCAGAACACATCCCATTTCATGTTGGAAGAAACCGTGAGAGAGAAAGAGGGAAGGAAGAGGGGCTACCAAGCTTTCTTTGTGATCTCTGAGTTCAGATTAGTCGAATTTGTCGAACTAGAGTTAAATTCATCTATGACCGAGGCTCGTGTGTACCAAAGGAAAGTTTCACGAAAGATCAGGAGAGGAGATTTGGGGAAATCAAAGTTTTCGGGGTTAAGGAGGTATTCTTGAGACCTCCTACGTTTCTACTACGTTTCAAGAGGTAGGGGTTCTTCCTATTTTGATTTATTTCTAACCTTAGGGCTGTTTTAAGGGAGTTTGGCTGTGTTGATGCCTTAAGGGATTGTTTGGCTTGTTTTAAACGGCTTTAATGGCAGTTTTGCGGCCCGTTTGTGGCCGGGTTGGTGAATTTATTTGTGGTTGTGTATAGTATGCCCCAAAAAATTTTTTGGATAAAAAAAAAGAAGAATAATCTAGATTACTAAGGGCCTATTTAGCCGATTTCGTGACCAGTTTAAGGGCTAGTTTGGGGCCGTTGTGTGGACTGTTTTTGTGAGAATTTTATGTCACATTTGGCCTTGAGAGTTAAAGTTGTCATTACTTGATTTTGTAATAACATGATTTGGTTAATTGTTATTTGATGAATGTTGATATATGTATTCTTATATATCGACATTAAATTGAATGTTTGTTTTAGAGATTATATGTATGTAATATAATTGTCCATGATGCATGGTAAAATGCATGAATTCAATTGTCCATATGACATTCATCACATATGTGACATGACATTGACATGAAATGGTGCATCACATTGCATATGCATGGGAACATCGCGTTTCATGGGTGTGAGTGCATGGTTGAAATTAAACACCACATTGGTGATTGATGAGTGGGCTCGGTACCATTGGGCCGAGGGTGACAAAATCCCACGTATTGCATGAAATGGTAAAAGGCTTGTAGCATGGGAATGATAGCAAGAATTGGCAAGCTTGGTATAGGTGTGTAAATTAGTATAAAAACATAGGCTTTGCGCATATCACAGCCGCTAAGTTTACGTAATATAGCGGCTAGTCAAGTGTCGTTCCCACGAAGAGAAGTGTGTTGAATACCGGAATCGGCTCTAGAGCATTATCTGGATCTCAAACTTGAGTGAATTACTACTAATATAATGACACTTTGATCCTAAATGAGTTGTTAATTCAATTAACGAAGACTAGGGTTTCGCCTTTCCTTGCCATATTCAATGGATTATCATCTGTGTAAAATATGTATTTATTGGTATATTAACGGATGTAAGTTGTGAGTTGATCGTGCCTTGAGAATATCCTCTCTCGAGGTATGTCGCCTATCTCACCCGAGTAGGGTTCGTCGCGGCTTTGCTTCACCCCTCGACCCAAGAGATGCTTAAATGGTTAAACCACCAATCGCCACGGTCGGAACGGGTCTACACTCTCAGATTGGCCAGAGTATCGCTACCTTTCGGATCAGGAACTTTATCTCTCTATCTTAGATTCGGAGACAAAAGCAAGTTTGTGTTGGCCAAACATACCACCATGTAAGGTAATTAACGGGAAATAGAGCAAAGTCGATATCATGTTTATAAATATCTTGAACAAGCCCGAATTAAACTAATCCATATGAATATAACAAGAATATAGAAAAACCTAGAAATAAAGTGAGAACATCATTTTGCTTATTACAATCATTTGGTTTCAATTAATAGGAGTTTGAGAAAGGAAATATGAATACAAGGATTACACGATCTCTCGAATCTTCCTATGTCGTCTTCTCCATCTCGTACTCCGTTCCTCCTCATACAGCTTTTCCTCACCTTATTTTTGTTATATCTAAAAAGTGCTCCACATTCAGGAGAGTCGGCGGCGTCTGCGGCCGGCTGATGCCAGAGGCGCCGTCATACGACCGCCGGCGTCGTGGCGTTGGAACATCGCGGCGTTGGCGAGCTCTCCCTCGAGAAACTCCCTTCCAATCTCCACACAGCTTCCAAATGCCTTATTTTTCACATGAAATGCATAAAAAGCCGAGTATCAGATATACGACGATAAACGTACTTATTACTAGATGAAATGAACCAAAAACGCGATCAAATGTGGGTATATGATGAGTGCTTTGGGCACTTATCACACCCCCAAACTTAGCTTCTTGCTTGTCTCTGAGTAAGAAACAGACTCATAACCTATTATGCATGGAAATTTGACACACCAAAACGCCTACAACATGAGTGTATTGAGCTGCAGCTATGGAAACCTGGTCAAATGAACGGAAGGAATATGCAATCAGAGCTTTTATCGTCCTAAAATCGGGATCCTTAGAGTTGTGCAACTTTCTAGGGAGGCGTGGCTAAGCAAGGTCGGGTTAACCGAAGCGACTGACACACGCGTTTTCAATGACCTTTCCCGTAGATCTACGTGTAATTGTTTTCATGATCTCGACATATACCTCGGTTACAGTACCCCCGGAAACTTGAAGTCCACTCACCCATTTGAAAGACTGAACCACGAGAAGGGGATAAGAAGAATGCACCCTCGGCTCATGGAATTCTTGTGAGCAGATTACGGAGCCTTGGTACATACCCCAAGTCATGTGTGTGTGTGTGCGAAAGACTACTTGGGAAATGGCTTCTTGAAACTACAGGTAGTAGGCTTCCATCCTACAACCTTTCCTCTAGCACACTATTCAGGATTATGCTTGACTGGGGTCCCTTTTCATTCTACGCTCGATATTTTGAAATTTTTTGACTCAAATTATTCTCTCCCCATTCCTTGGCATGACGTCATCACACGAAACACACAAAATATGCCTAAAACATGCAAATGCTACGAAAACAACCTAAAACACGTGAACAAGTAAAATCCGAATATAAGAACAAAAATACTTGCACCTTGAACACATAATACCTAAAACACCTTAAACACCGAGACAAACTGAAACAGGAAACTAGAAATAAACAGGAAACACAAAAATAAACACAAAAATAGACAAACTAAAGCGGGAAACATAGAAATAAAAAAATAAAAAAATAAACGATCACCTACACCCCCTAAACAAAAGCGGACAGTGTCCTTAATGTCAATAGAAGAGCAAGAGAGGGTGGAGTGAACTCCCCTAGTGATCGCTCGGATCACTGCGATGGTGGTGGAGGTGGCATGTGAAAGGCGAGGAGTTGGGGCAAGATGCTCTGGATGGGGCTGGTGGTGAGGATGGTCGCCCCCAGTTATGCATGGCCCGTGCATATTTGGCCATGAGTGCATTCCATGTCTTAGCTGATGGTGACCTGGTGCTCTTGGGTCTCATCTCAGTACGCATCAAATCGGGTGGTGAGGTCCTGTACCTGGTCCTCCAGTGTAGTGGAAGGATTGGCCAGGGTCCTCTCTGAGGGCTAATTTGTGGTGGTGGGGAGATTTGGGTGGATGCGCAGGCCTCTCCCCTGCTTCTGAGGGATCCCCCGAACCTAGGCTGGTATGCTTTAAGGTCGTATCCTCCTTCGGAGGCTCATTGCTGGGAGTCGTACACCTCCTACGGCCTTGAGCACGCACGGTTTTTGTCTTTCTTAACCATGATTGCCTTGATCGGTGTATCCGAAAACCTCGGTAGCTCCTTTAGGGGTACCTGACCACTTGCATAGGTCGTAGATAATAAAGAAAGGGGTGCGAGATTTATCGTCGCATCTTTATTATGAAGGATGCATCCTCTTATAATACAGTATCAAATGGATATCTGGATGATGGCATAGTTGGCCGAGCCACTGCGGCCGTCACTTCACACACATTAGTCGTCGGGATGAGGCCTTGATGTGATGAGAGTGATGTCTGCCTACTCGAAATGTGAGCTAAGTGTTTGGCGCAGAGAGTGAGCAGTGGCCTTCCTTTGTTAGTTTCACTCACTTGCCGGGTTGGTGACATCCACGGACCTCGGGATAGTTGGGATGCTCATGGAGCCTATCATAGGCCTCAGGGTTAACCAGTTCTAGGTTATAGTATCTATTAATAGTCTTAGCACTGAAGTCTACCAACACTCCTCGCACCTGGACCTTTTTTAGTATGTGGGATGCGAGATTGGTGTAGAACTCTAGTACCACACTTGTGGCAACTGGTCTTGGAGGTTGGCAAAGTGCTCTCCATCCCTTGTTTGCAATGGTTATGTGAAAGAAATCATCGGAATTGGTGAAAACTCTTCTTCCTTGATGAAGGACATTCTTCGAGATAGTACGGCAATTTCGGCGGTTGGATCTCATTGACAAATTTCTCATGATCGTGTCATGAGTTAGAAGCTCTTCACTTTTTGGTTTTCTTTTCCGAGCTCATTTTTTTCTTTTTGCTTTCGACCGAGCTATGATAGGGAATAAGGGTTGGATAGGTTGTCACAGGTTTGAATCACTCTAGTTGGTTCCTAGCTTTGTGTGATCACTCTGGAATTTACCAGCTAAGGAGTCACGAATACTCACTTAGGCAAGGAGCAGAAACACTGTGGTGTACTAGGGAGATGGCCTTTGTGGCTCTATCCTATGGATTCTATGATCAACAACCACTCCTAAAGTCCCTTCTCTAGCACAAGAAACCCCAAAAAAACAATACAAATTGAATATGGACCTAAGTCACCCGAAAACTAGGCAGTGTAAGGTGTATCCAAATGAGAGTGGATCTTAGGGTTTTGGACAAGGCGTTCTTAGGGCTTTGGAGGTGCTGGTCGATTGGGACGAGGATGCGTTGAAGGTTGGCTAGGGCACTGCAAGACAAGAGAAGAGCACAGGTTAGGGTTCTTCGGGTTTCGGATGTGGCGAGAATATGAGCAGGTTCTTGTTCATAAAGCGAGGAGCAACATCGTGACGTTCGGACCCAGCGTCGTGACGTTTAGACCCAGCGTCGCGGCAGTTCAAGAGAATTCGGTATTTCAACGTCACGATGTTGGATGCAATGTCTAGCGTTCGAGAATTTCCAGGCCTCCCGGCGTCGTAGCGTTGAATCCGGCGTCGTGGCTTTCGAAGGCTGGTGAAATTTGAATCATCATAGCGTTGGGATCCAAGGTAACGCGCGTTCCCCCGGTAGCTCAAATCTTAACTTCTGGCGTTACGAGGAGAGTTAAGGAATTTTCATTTTTCTAGCGTCTCGTGACTTTGGACATGACGTTATAGAGAAACTCACTTTTTGAAAAAACACATTTTTAAGTTCCGAGCACTCCCTTTTTGGGTTAGATCATTGTCTAATCCACGGTTTTGGTTACTTGAGCGCTACACATCTATGCCGCTTTGATCTCAAAGCCTAAGAACATAACAACACACATAAGTTATGGTCTAGAAAAAATTTTTACTCATCGCTAAAATAAGCAAAGCATATCTTAGCTAGCAATGAATTAGAAAAACTTGAAAATGCTTGGGTTGCCTCCTAAGTAGCAGCTTTGTTTAATAATAAGATTAGCTCGACTTCCACACGAATCTCAATGTCGATCTTGAGGGCAAAAATTCTTAACAAACTCCATAGTGCTCATTTCCTATGTTTGCCTCAGGCGAAATGGAACCTCTTGTCTTCCTTACTCTTAATTCTCTTGGTTTCTTTTTGTGTCGCATTGAGCTTATCCTTGCAGTTTACCACATCACTCTGCATGATCTCCTTGGGGTGACATTCTTGGATATCGTCATTGGGTTTGTCATTCGGATGTTTCGTAGCTTAGAATACATGGAACGTGACCTCGTCTCATGAACTCTCTCGATTTAAGCTCACCACTCTTGCCGTTAATTTTGGCTTTTACGTAGCCAAGAGGGTCTATTAGCAGGTATGATGGGACCTTATCACTGTCTCTCCTTCCATGTCTGAATGACAAAGTCTACTGGGGAAGGCAAGACATCCACTTTCCACTAGGACATTTTCAATTACACCCAGGTGGGTGTTGGTATGACTGTCGACCGGTGCAGGCTTATTGTTGTTGCCACTTTTTATACTCCCCAACTTCAACAGCACCACCCAAAACAGTAAGGAAGGCGACATCAAAATTGATCTTGCATCCCCCAAGATATAAAAAGAACTTTACAGCTACTAGTTTCATGTGGATAGTGACAGAATGCTGGATCATTAGTTTATGATTGGGAGATTCTTTTGAGAGGTTGTCTTTACATATATAGTTAGAACAATGAGAGAAGTGCCAGTACTCTTCCCATTTACTTCTTACCTTCTCAAGATCTTTTCAAGAACTTGTTAACTTAGCATGTTACTCAAAGTGCATCCATAAAGGGTATATTGATGTACAATTTCTTAAATATATCAGCTTTGCGGGTGGCACTTTCTGACCTGCAAGTCTACGTGGATGGGGATAGTGGGGGTGGGTCTTTGCCACTAGCTTATCACTTTTTCACACCTTTAGATTACTTCCAGTGGAAAACAGTTAGGAATTTGATCCCAGTTTTACGCTTTGTATCTACCTCTGTTTTTCGTTGGTCGTTGTCTTGTTTCTTTTCTTATCCATTGGTAAAGGTCACAGTGCGATTACTTCCCTTCAGCCGAGTTATTGGCACTGCGGTATTCCTTCCCTTCACGTCTCGGGTTATCTCACGGTGTAGCGAGAACTTTCTTGCCTCTCGAGTGTGAGTTGGCCATTTGGCCCATTTGCACCTCCAAGTTTCTCAACTGTGCCGCCTGGTTATTTAGTTGGGTTGACTGATTCTGCATATTTGCCTTTGTTTAATTCATAAAGGCTATATAGAAGTAGCTGTTGAGCTCATACCTTTCTTCGACTCCACCTTTCTTGTTTGTGTTTGTTCACTTGGAGGTGTTATCCTGCGTCACACGTTGCCTGTTCCATTCATAGATTATGATTAATTCCTTTTTGTCAACAGCCTAGTTCAGTTCTGATTTGATGGTGTTACCATACCACATTGACCTTGTTGGCACGGAGTTAGGTTTGAAATCTTGACATATATTGACACTCATTCTATTGTCATCGTGGCCCTGGCATTATCTTAAATCATTTATCCCCAGCATGTTCACATATCTCAGGGTGCTTTGAATAATATTTATGTTTTCCCCCACTTTGCCTTGCTGTATTGTTTGGTGAGTTGTGATTACCAATTGTCGGGACCTGCGTAATACGCACGTCCCACTGCCTTCTATGGCGTATCATCTATCTACGGGCCAGGTTACTATTAGTAGCTTATGTCTCTGGGATTCATACGGCAGTGCGTAGTCTTTTCAACGGTCACCTTGTTGGGGCATCTGATGTATTCTAGTGAGTCGCTCGGACCATTGTAAAGGTGTGGGCGCATCCATCTAATTCGACCTATGATGTAGCGGGCACATATGGGTTCATGGAATCTCCCGGGGGCCCTTGGCGAGTTCTCCCACCGATTATCTAAGCAGTGTGATAATCCTCTTAAGGGTTGGGATCTTTAAGAAGTGGAAAAAGAAGCTTTGGTTAGGAATTTCTGCACCAAATCATTCCATGAGATAATGGAATATGTTGGTTGGCTTGTCAACCAGTGCTAGTGAGAGCGGGAATAATCTCAATCTAAGCGCTTCTTTAGTTACTTCATTGTATTTGACTATCATCGCATTGCCAATCAGTTGTCAAATGTGTGTTGGTTCTCACTTGCCGAGGCCAGGCGGGTGAATGTTACGAACATTGCGGGGTTCTTGTTTTCATCAGTTGTTTATAATAGGTGGTTCGGATAGCGGCCCGGAACAATTGTAGGCGGTAAAGCGCTCTCCCAACAACATAAACGGACCATCGGCTATATAAAACCTCTGGGTGCGTAATTCCTACCATATTCCCATTCCTGGCTTGCTTACAAAACGGACATACTTAGCTCCTAATCTTGCTCTTCATTGTCATGATTGCTAGATCTCTTTTATGTGCTTTTCTTTGTTCTCTGCGTAATCGGTGTAAGGTTTTTTCTGGTTTAGGATTGAACGGAAGTGTACTTCAACTTGACCTCGTCTTTGCATACACTCACAATAACCTTCATTGTAATCACACAAGCACTTGTGTAAACAAAACAAAATGAAAGGAAAAAAAAATCCAGAGTAATATCTAATTGCACTATTGTCAATATCAACACGAAACTTCTCCTCGGCAACAACACCAAAAACTTGACGAGCATGGTATAGGTGTGTAAATTAGTATAAAAATGTAGGTCAGCCCGTGCAAGTATACGCGTCGAGTTTACGTAATATAGCGGCTAGTCAAGTGTCATTCCAGAAGAAGGGTGTGTTAAATCACGAGATTGGCTCTAGAGTGACCATCTAGATCCCTCAACCTTGAGTGAATTACTACTAATATAATGACACTTTGATCTAGCGAGTTGTTAATTCGATTAACGAAGACGCTGAGGTTTTGCGCTTTCCGCCCGCGCTTATTTAATGGATTATCATCTATGTAAAATATGTTATTCAGTATATTAACGGATGTACGCTGGCGGTTTTGATTGCTGCCTGAGATATCCTCCTCTCAGGGTATATTAACCTCTCATGAGTGGGATTGAGTCACATCTCTGCTTCACTTCTCAACCTTGAGACACTTAAATGGTTAAACCTTAATCACCACATTCGGAACCAGGAGATCTCTACTCTTCGAATGACCGAGTGTCACTCTACTCGGATCCATGGGAACCCTTATCTCTCCATCTTAGATTCCCGGCAAAAGCAAGTTGGTGTTAGCCAAACACCACCATGTAGGTAATTAATAGGAAATAGAGCAAGTCAATATCAGGTCTATAGATATACTGAATAAACTGAATTAAAAACTAATCCATATGAATATAACAAGAATCAGGAAAACCTAGGAAATAAAGTTAAGAACTTATCATTTTGCTTATTACAATCATTTGGTTTCAATCAATAGGAGTTTGAGAAAGGAAATATGAATACAAGGATTACACGATCTCTCGAATCTTCTATCGTGCTCCGTCCCTCATACTCTAGTTCCTCATCCCTCCCATTTTCCTTCTTTTTTGTTGTTATATCTAAAGGTATAAATTGGGAGGAATCTGAAGCTTGATGTTCTAAACATTTGGATGATGTAGAATTTGCATGTCATACGGGCCTCAACATGCGACGTGTGAACATCAGCGATGTTGAAGAGGCGAGCTACTCCTCAAACTCATAGCTACAATCTCCCTGGCTTCCAAATGTCTCCTTGTTCACCTGAAATGCACAAAAAGCCGAGTATCAGATATACGGCGATAAACGTGTGCGGTGAGTAAAAGCAGCGCGATCAAGCGCGGGTATATGATGAGTGTTTTGGGAACTCATCAAAGGGTTTGAGCAACTCCTTCGCGGGAGGGGGGAAAGACTGATCTTAGTTCCTCACGCTCCAGCGATTGAAAGTCCCCAAGGATGTAGGAAGGTATCTGCAGGCTTGCGGTGAGGCCGAAAGTCGTTACTCGAAAAGACACATGGTTTTGTATATGAAATGATCATTGGAGAGTTAAAATCAAAATTTTTATTTTATTTTATAAACAAATGATTTTGTTTCGAAAATGATCATTGGATGTAATCACACATTGGCATTGCATTGTGTAGTGGGAGGAGTCGGTAAAGACTCGGGTATGGTGCATGAGTGAGTCTCATCTCATTTCATGGCATGACACATGTGGGTATAACCTGGGATTTGCATGGTATTTGGCGAGAAATTGTGTGTGAGGCTCGTGAAGTGTAAAGATTGAACATTATATACGAGCAGTGGAGGTAGCCTCCATGGAATTCACTTTACTGGTGACATAATTCAGATAAGCATTTTGATTCTTGGGACAGCTCTATTGGATGTGACTCTCTTAGGACATGAGGTAAAAGGACCAACTCTGGCTTTATGATTATTTTTATGTAATAATTTTGAGATAATCAGATTTTGACATGTGTATTTCATGTGTAAAGGATATGAAATGACTTATCATGGTGGTTTTTAATATGGTCTTGTGTTTTTTAATAAAATGTGGATCTGATGGAATGGGTGTGATTGAAGTGTTTACTCATAATGGACCCATTTATGAGTGGTAATGGTATATTGGTCTGGATAGTTAAAATGACATGTTGACAATGTAAGTTGGGTTTTGAAGATTGGCTCCACGAAGTACAAAGGGAGACTCTATCTGATTTTTGTTAAATTATGGATCCCAGTAAATGGGACACAATGATGTGGTATCAAGTTACACGATATCTGCAAGCATTCCGTGGGTTGATGAGTGATCAACGGACCCCCGGATTTTAGGGTGTCACAGTTTCTTCTTCTGCTGCGTTCGTTCCCTGAAACTCCTTCAATATGCTCACTTCTCGACCCGCTCTCCATTTCATCTTTCCCTCTCAAAATCCCGCTTTCTTCTACATATTATTCTTCTTCAGTTATTTAAGACCATAAAAAAGAAAAAAAGAAAAAAGAAACTTACATAATTGATGGAGGAGAAGCCGTGGAAGGGGCCACCCATGGATGACATGAAGTTCAAGTTAGGGTTTCGGATCGGGAAAGAGAAGAGGGAATCTGAAGAAGCAGCGTGGGTGAGAGAGAGGAAGATGAAGCGGCGTGGGTGGGAGGAAGATTTAGGGCAACATTAAAAAAATATAACTTTACATATATGAATTTGTCTGGCATAAAAAATTTGTGAAGGGTAAAATTTATAATATAATACACTATCGAGGGTGGGGCGGGTCTTACATATCTTGAACGAACATACGAACACTCGAATCAGAGGTTTGAAAATCCAAATCCGAGCAGATCCGTACTGTTTGTTGGATTTTGACAGAGCAGTTCCATTGGAGTACGAGGGGTGGAGCGGAGCGGGAACCCAAAAAACCCCATCTCATTACCATCCCTAATTAATATTGTCTAACCTTAAAACATCTTTTTCTAACACAACATACTTTTGTTTTTGTAAAAAATGTTTTCTTGATGGTAGCTGAAGAGTGGTGTACCTAATGATTACCTTGGGGGCATATGCTCCCTTTTGTAGGGGTGTGGACTCAAACCCAAGTTCAATGTCCCCCCCGAATATATTAGCAAGTTAGTTTATGCCCTACTTATTATATTATGGGTCCTGTATTAAAAATTGATGAAGAGGTTTGATTTCAACATTTAATAGAACGAAAAGATTGACTAATGTACGAAATGAATAAAAAGTTGATGCAAGGATAAATCACGATGGATTGTCAGAAGTTGAACGGAAATAAGGTATCGGCTTGCCAACGCATTTTTCTTCATGGCATGATGAAGATGACATTATCGATTATGAAAGAATTGATTCCTAAGTCGAAAGTAGAAGAATAAATACTTACTTCATCATTTAAGGAATCTATTGAGGGATAAAAAGTCATGAACTCGTCATTTAAGAGAATCAATTCAAAAGATAAGAAGGCAAAATATATACTTTGCCACGTAAGAATCCACTAAGAGATAAGAAGTCACGCACTCACCACTCAAGGGAATTCATCGAAAAGATAAGAGAACATGAGAAAACTTTTTTAAAGATAATGTAAGGGCCAGCCTTGGCCCACGCTCAGACGAGGGTGGTCAGCTCCACGAGGCTATCCCCAGCTCCACGGGGTTTCGTTCGCGCCGTGGCTCGAGCAGGGCGGCGAGGCTTGGAGTCTCGGTCGAGGTGATTTCCAGCCTGGCTTGGTGTGTGGCTCGGTTGGTAGTGAAACACCCGAATGGTATCCCAGACTGCGTGAGTCCCCGAGGCCAGCCCATGGCACGCTTCCCATGGTAGGGGGATGCTGTGAACCACGTCGGGTAGTATGAAGACTTCCCTTATATCCAGGTCCGCTGGCCCGCCTCAGACGGAGGGTTGGTGTCAAATTCCACGGTATCCCACCCCAGCTCAGGGGTTTTATTATACTCGTGGGCTCGAACGGGACCATGAGCTTGGTACCCATTCGAGGTAAGTTCCCGCTACAGCCCGGGCTAGTAGCTCGGTTGGTAGTGGGACTACACTAGTGTCTTTTCATGGTCGAGTTCCAGCAGACTTAACAGCTTCCACTAAGAGAGAATCTTGTGAGTGAACACAATATCAGAAGAAGCAGAAAGATTTCTGTATGACATGCCTAGCACAAGGCCCCGCCCGGCCGCTCAGAGCCCGAGTGGTCAGAAACCGCGGTATCCACAGCTCGCGGGGTTTCTTTACTTTCAGGTGGGCTCGAACACAGGGACCATGAGCCCAGATACCCGTTCGGGGTGGTTCCATTTGGCCCGGGCTTCACTGGCCGGTGGGTTGGTGGTGGGAGCCGGGGTGGGTGGTCGAGGGTTGGGCGCTGCTGGCTCAGGAATGCTGAATTCTTCCCGAGTGGGCTTCCCCAAACCTCCCCACAGCTCACTGGGGTTTCTTTCGCCTCCGTGGGCTCAGAGACACAGGACCATGAGCTTGGGTACCTGACCGGTAGTTCCACACAGTGAAGCTGCTTCGGTTGGTGAGTGGGGCTCCCCTCGAATAGTATCAGCCCATGGTCCCGGGTTAGCCGCAGCAGCCACTGTGGCAAGAGTGCTGTGGTGGGACCACCTCGTCGGGTGGGCCGGGGTGGGGCCCTTACAAGGCGCCTTTTTTGTGGGGCCCCCCCATGGCTGAGAAAATGAGCCCGGCTCCTTAGTAAGAGGCATGTCCCTTGCCGCTTTTCTTTACCGCCTTAGTGAGGCTCGAACCCCGAGACCCGAAAGGACATATGTGAAATGGGGGGGAAAGGCGCTCTGCTGCAGGCGAGCTACTAGCCCGGTTGGTAGTGAGGGGCGCTCCCCGGTATATGTTCCACTTTGTCTTAGGTCAGCTCAAGAGAAGCGAAAGAACAAGGCTGTCTGCTGCTATCAGTGGAACCACCCCTGCCGAGAGTGGGCGGGGTGGGGTCGCTACGGATAAACTAAAAAATATTATTAAAATTTGAATCCATAAAAGAGTACAATATTGGAGGGGTTTATATAGGCCCCTTATTTTCCTAATTCTAATTGAAATAAGACCCTAGTAATTAAAGTCTCCTAATCCTAATTGAAATAAAATTCTTAATTCTAATAAAACAACTTGTTGGAAATTAAATAAAAGCAACTCTTACTTTAACTAAGAAACTTAAAACAACTCATTTACTAACTAATAAGAATCAAACTCAAACTAGGACTTATAAAATACATAAAAATCAAAATATTGACTTAGTTATACTCTTCCTCGAATCTTGACTATGATCATTACTCCTTCCAAGTCCTTATTAAAGTCCAAAAAACCCATTTTGATGATCAGTATTTTGTAGCGCCCAGGAATAATCAACGGGTAGAATCGTCGTGTGATTTAGAATATTGATTTAATTCTTAAGCTAATATAACGGTCAATTGTACCTTGTGGATTGCGAGAGAAGTATGCACAGGCACGGATCTTCAAACTATCCTCGAGGTGATGGAGCAGTGTGTGGGCGCTTGAATTACTAAGAAATAATTTCTTTTCTCTGTTAAATTATATTTAAAACTAATTCGATTCATATCTAGGGTTGTATTATCTTACTACATTTATGAGTGCAAACCCTAGAATGCCAATAGCCATTTGGGCCTCCACACCTTAGAGACCCCGAGTCCATTATTGTGCTGTGAACCACATTTAGTGTTTTAAACAACTTGGCACTTGCTTGTATGCTTCAAATCCCGGCAATACTCCCACTTGCTATAAAAACAAGTCTGGGTTCTTTCTTGTAAACCGTGATATCATGCTCCGCCATTTATCTGAGCTAGTTTGGGGATCCTTACGATTATCATTAATCGAGAGGCTCACGATAATTACCCGAAGCAATTATCTAATCAGAGTGTTATTCCTAAAAGCCCGAATTGAACTACGAGGATTAATAGTAAATATTAATATTATTTTTCTTTATCAAATATCGACAATTAATTGATAAGATTTTCTATCAATCAATCAATTATTTATTTATTCTTGATTTATCGGTTTCTCTGTGAATAAAATACGAGAGGCGGTGACTTCATAACATCAATCTTGAAACATATTAAGAGGGTGTTTCGTACAAATTCCATATTGTTTACATTTTATAAATACGGCAATTAAATAATCTTTGCTCTGAATCATCGAATATTAATTGTTCAAATAGACTCACTTATTGACAACTGAGAACCGACCGTGTTTAAATGCCTAACCTCTATAATAAACTCGAAGGGATTGAGAGAAGAATAATAATGAAATATTGCTTGAGATTTATTTCCTTTTTAGGAAATTTAACTTTAAATAAAATCTCACTTTTATTGATGCCATATCGATGCAAGCATAATTTGCACAAATGTTTTGTAATAATAGAACATATTATTTCATAAAATATTGCGGGTCAATTAGCACCTTTGTTTGATGACTATGATCTTGTTAAGTGTTAACTGAGAACACATGATCATGTCTTCTATGAGCGTATCATTCTTATGATCATATACTATCTGATCCAGACCTTATGCACAAAAGTATGCGTACTGCAAATAATATGAAAGAATACCTCATATTATGGCCAAATTAAACTTAGAAAATATATGCCACATCCACATGCACATTCTAAAAAACTACAAATGACTCCACAGCTTGCCTTAAACAAGTACGATGAGGCTCTTACTTTTAAGCCAAAATCCCTATTGTTTCATGAAACTGAACGGTGGTGTCTTTGTAAATGGGTTTCGCTAATTTTATGAATCAATATCCGCCAAAATGCGAGTGCAGTATAACGATAGTTCCAGGACTCCACTAGGTATACTAGCGCTAATGCCCATTCTCCTTAGATATTTGAGAGTATGCCGCTCTGATCTGATCGATGTTCTTACTCACAGATTCCGGGATTGATATCGACTAACCTATTCCCAACTAGCGTAGCAGATATCACGACTGTTACATAACGTGACGCTCACGGCGAGACTACTGCTATAAAGGCTTAGGTATCCTACTCATACGTTCTTTCTGCTCGAGTTTTTGGTGATTGCTCCTTAGAAAGATGAACTCCATTTGAAGGGTAAGAGTTCCCTTCTTAGAATTTTCCATCTTTGAACCTAGCAGCTAGAGATTTTATCTGTATATAAAGCTTGAGATAATGCGACCCACTTTATTCTTTCGGTCGTAGAAGTTTGATTTAAGAATATAGTTGGCTTCTCCCAATCTTTCATATCAAATTGCTTTTGCGGCCATCCTTTTACATGACAACACCTCTATGTCGTTTAGATTAGTAAGAGTGTCATCTACGTAAGGGTACAGGGAAAACTACTTTTGTACGCTTGGATTTATAAACCTGAGTTCATGGGACTTCTCAAAACAGTATAAGATTATGGCTTGATCAAACTAATGTTCCATGTTGGATGCTTGCTTTAGTCTTCAATGGACCTTTGCTTTCCCATGCCATGTGTTCTTGCCCTTTAGCTATGAACGCCCATAGTTCTGCTTTTATGTAGATGTCATCTTCTAAATTATATTTAAAATGCTTTATTTTGACATCCATCATGACATGAGGCATCATGGCTCTAGACTTGCGGCTATAGCTAAAGAATGGATGGTTGGCATATTTCTTGGCGAAAAAGGTTTCTGCTAATCTATCACTCTTTTGGGTATAACCTTTTCACTTACCAATCTAGCTTTGAAGGTACTACCCTTCCCATCGCGTCGTCTTTTCTCTTATGATCCACTTACCACATGGGGTTTACCCCTTGAGGTGCCTCTACAAGAGACCGGATTGAGTTAGGGCCATAGACTCCATCTCCGCAGGTGTGGATGGCTTTGAGCCACTCACGTGCGTCGACATCCCCTCCACGGTGCTTCTTTGTAATTTACGGGATCCTCTTTGCTATCAATGGTTATGGCTTGGTATGAGTTCTTGACAAGAGATATCTCGATGAAGCGCGTGTCGTTCTCCCACTACGCTAGCTCAGCGAGTTTGTTATGGTTTCTCATGAGAAAATCAGCAGATGTTGGAATTTGGGTTGTAGTTTGGCTGGACACTTGTATATCTATGTTGTTACCTATTAGTTCCTTTCGTGCTTGTTACCCTTAGGTATAGCCTTCCATTTTCCCTCACATTGACCACATATGAAGCTCAATGGAATGCAATGGATCAAAGGCCAGTGGTTTAGGCAGTTCTTAATTTGGTGACCTCCTTAAGATTGCACCGCACTCTTGACGAAATTGTTTGCAAGTCTTCCTCAGGAAATTTTGCGGTAGTGCTCACTATAACAACCTACGGGTTATAAAAGAATCACCACTCTAAGTTCCTTTTGGGTGTCGATAAACAAACATACTTTAGTAAGTTTCAACTTATGTGGTTTCATAAAGACATCGTGGGCACCACTGATCAGAATATGGATTAAACCAGGCTTGCAGTGTTCTGGTCGATTAAGATTGTGCTAGAAACCGACTTAGAAGGAATCAAGTTCAATAAGTATGTAAGCGGATCTTTAAGGCATATCCCCAGCGATATAGGTGAGATGAATAACTAAAGCATCGATCTGCATGTGCAGGAACTATTTCTCTTCTTATGACTCCGTTTCTTTGAGGTGTTCAGTACGTGATTGTGAAACTATCCCTCTTGAGAGTTAAAGTAAAACTTAAACTCTCGGAGATGATATTCACCTTTCAGGTTAGATCGAGAAGTTGTTTGATGTGGACACTAAATTGCTTGCGCTCAACCGCCCATATTCTGAAATTTATCAAAGAGGAGTTTCGGACTTTTTAGGCGCGTGCGGGTAACGAAACCATATCTTGGTGAGTCATCTGCCAAAAGTGACAAAATACTCATACCGACCTCTAGCTTGAACACACATTGAGTAGCATACATCGGTGTGCACCAATTCCAATGGTTTGGTTGCGCGATATCCTTTAGCCTTGAAGAGGGCCTGCTTGGTGTTTGCACGCTGAAATGGGATTCACACATTGGTATGGGTTCAAATCTTTGGGAATTTAAAGTCCCTTTTCTGACCATGTATCTATTAGGATTAATATGACCTAATATGAAATGACAAAGGTAAGTTTCATTTGATACTTTCCTTTTCTTGGCAAGGTGATTATGTTTCATTTTCAACAATTTCAATGGCATTTATATCATAGAATGAGGGACTTAAAAATAAGGTATTCATGATCCGGAACAATAAAGGTGCTTCAGCATTGAAAATGAGAATTCATGTGTTGTTGTCAGCGTGATTAAACTAAACAATTGGCGAGCAATTCCTCTTTGAAATCCGGAAAATAAAGAATGTTCTAAACATGAAATGCTACATTGTTATCAAAATAAACAACTGAGTATAGCGGCGCACACAAAGAGATTAGCTCCAGTTCGAGGTTTCAGTACAATAACACGTCGCTTCTTGATAGGCGTGATATGTTTGAACCAGCACCGCAAAGAGTAACGGCGTGATTGGTGACTCTTGAATCAATGATCCATTTATCATTCAGAATTCTCCATAAAATAAGCCGCCAGCAACATTAAATCACTTATTTTACGGCTTTTGGTAGCCTTCCGGGCAATTACGTTTTGCGTTGTCGTACCCATCGCAGCGAAGCACTTGCCGCGCACCCGACTTCTTCCATGGCGTGATTTGGTACTTTGGTATCTTTGCCTTCTTTTTCTTATTCTTGTTTCCACATAGGTTTCCCTTTAGGTTTAACATAACCCTAAAGTAAGTGACTCACTGGTTCTTTGAGAAGCTGTTGACGCACTTTCAAACTCATGCATCGAGTAAGTGATCGAATCATATCTTATGCATAATTATCATTGACTTTTGTTTGATTGATCTTTGGCGTGGTTACAGAATGAATCTATCTTCTCCTACTTTTGATTTGCTAGCCAAACTAAACTCATGATATGTGAAATCATTGCCCAACGATGATCCTTCACATACCAGCGATCACTCACGTGTGTTAATCAAATGGGTGATAACTAACTTGTCTCTGGCGTGCACAGCCATCCCTTCGAGAGTTTTGAACATTTCTGCTCCCCTTTGCAGCCAGAGGTGTTATTTGCTACCTCAAATATTTTAACACTAGCAAGAATATAACTCCAGTGAAGTGTTTACATTCTCCCAAGTCGCATGCTACATTTTTGTTATATCGATGCTTTCGACTTAAAGGACAGTTTGGCAGGGGTATCAAGACAAAATTGATTTTCTCATAATCAGGAGCGATGTATGGATTCATTTTCAATCTTCAAGTTATTTCCATCCAATGGTTTGATTCAAAATCATGATTAGAGGGTTGAAGAAAGATGCCATTTACGAAAAAATTTACCACATTGTGCACACTAATATTAACTCGTATATTATACAATAAAACATATATTTAATGAAATCCCAAAACAAAAATATATTTATTTGTTTATTATTGTAAACAATAATTTAGTTTTCCATAATAAGTAACTCATGGTGGGCAAGACGTTTATATCAAACTAAAAACTTGATCATACAAAATGAATAGTAGCCAACTAAGTCGGGTCCCCGAAAAATAAAATTGAGGTCACTTCTTTGGACTACTTACATCCCAATCTTCATTGGAATAGAACAACTTCTTAGATAATACACTTTTCATTTCCAATCTATTGTTCATATGGCCCATGGCTTAATATTATATTCAGGCCTTGGGAGGATTAATAAAATTATCGTGGTTTTGAATCCTTGTTTAATTTTTAATTCTCTTAATCTAAGAGTTGCTTGGAAGTGAGGTGGGCCCAGGTCAATCCCAAATAATTTTAAAGTATTTGATCCAATAATAAGAGCAGATGTGAATTATCCGATGGGGCTTCCATGACCATTTATTATTTGGACCCCTGAAAATTAAAGATTTTTCATTATTAAATTTTATCACGAATTTAAAAATTCAAAATTTATTATGCATGTATATCAGTGATACGAGAATCGTATGGCACCACCTAGTCTACTTGGCATGTTATGCAACTAAAGCATGTTACCAAATATAATTTAATCATCACGAATAAAAAATAATATGAATAAATATAAAAGCGATCCATGGTTTCCACAAGAAAAGAAAAAAAAAACACAAGCCCGATAACACTTGGGCCTTTGTGTTAATCAGTCCGGCTTTGGTCGGCCGAGTCCATTTTGGTTCAATTTATGTCTGGGGCTTGGAGGCCCAAAATTGAAGAGATTTGAGTTAAAACCCAAAACTACAAACACCTGACATGAAACCCTAGCGAGTCAAAGTCATCATCGTGCTTACCGATAGACCACTATAGAAATGTGTCTGGAGGAGATCTACAAAAAGCAGGGCGAAGCCTCTCCATAATCGCGCTTTCCGCAGCGCGGCTGGGGTCGTGGCGGTGAAGCCACGCGGCGCGTGAGGGCGCATCCGGCGATAGTTCGGCACGAATTTGACCGGCGGCGTATTGGCGTCTCTTCGTTAGCGGCTGGCCCGGAATGGTCGTTTGTCATTTGGATATACGTAGCCTCGCGGCAATCGCGGTCTACATCGATCTGGTGTTCTCCAGCGGGTTCTTTGTACTTGCTTATTATCTGTTCTTTGATTAATTATTTAAAAATTTTTGCAAAAACCAATATCTTTAAGCAAAGATTGTGCAAAGTACAGATGATGGAAAAAATAAATCAAGAAGGAAACCTAATCTTATGATTAGCCCCCTTGTTTGGAAAACCGATGAAATGCGAAAACTCTACTGTAGTTTGAGAGGGCAAACCACAATTATTGAGTAACAAAAATCGCAAACAAAAATTATATTAAACATACAGAAACATACAAATCAACAAATATAGAAAACCTAGGTGCCATATTGCTAATCAAACACCAAAATACATGAAATTGTTTTAGATCAATTTAGAAAGAGAATTTAAGTACACACATGCTGTGCAATTACAGCGGAATAATTGACGGAAGCAAAATCATCATATGATTTAGAATATTCAATTTAATTACTAAACTAATCTAACACGATCAAATAAGTATTGTGGATTTGCGAGATAAGTGTAATACATAAGAGCTGACGGATCTTCGAACTATCCTCGGGTGATGGGCAGCGTGTGGCGCTTAAATCCACACTAGGAAGCGTCTTTTCTCGGCTATTCTGCAAAAACTAATTCGATTCGAGGATCTGGGTTGTATTATCTTACTCTATTTATGATATAAACCACTAGGAAATACTTAATAGTCATTTGGGCCTCCCGCACCTTAGGGCTGAGTCCATGTAATAAACCCATTTAGTGTTTTAAACAACTTGAGCTTCTTGTATGGCAAAATCAATAGCAACCTCCGAATCTACATCACTTCTGTAATTAAAAGGCTAAATTTTCTAATGATGAACCATTGAAATATACATCAAGCGAGTTGCTGAAATGCTCACACATCAAGCAATAATGAACCGTTTTCATGACGTTAGCTGGCTGCATTCTACAGGTTTCTCCTCTAATAAATTATTACACAATTATTGTGTATATTCATTTTAAAATGGAAATAGCTAATAAAAATAAAAGATAAACAATGAAATACACGAAATGGAAACCTAACCTAAGTAAATTCTTTCTGAGTTTCTCCTGTAATAAATTCTTGTTATTTGTGTATAATGCAGACTTTTAAAAAAAAAATGGAAATAGCTAATAAAAATAAAAGATGAAAACAATGAAAGACACAAAATGGAAACCTAACTAGTAAAGTCCCAATGGAATAATCAAAAATCTAAGAATTTTTTCTTCAAATCTACACTAAAAATTATATTGTACATTTATAAGTATCCACGACTCTGAGGCCCAAAAAAAAATTGAAGACATAGGCGAAGCCTTATAAGATCAATGATAAGTCATGGATGGAATGGGAAACTTTTCAGGTCTCCGTCTAGTAGAATTCATGTAACCAAACTCTAACACGATGTGATTTTGAAGTGGCCTAAGTCGGATGTGTTATTTCCTTACTGGTAATGATCTGTTAGTCCATTTACGGACTTGGGTAGTGTTAGGGGTGTAACCGAACCAAACGGTTCGTGATTCGTTCGGAGCTCGGCTCGGTAAAAGCTCGTTTGAATTCGTTTATTAAGTTAAACGAGCTGAGCCCAAACTCCATTTTTAGGCTCGAGCAAACGAGCCAACCCAAGATTCCTTAAGTTCGCTCGTAAAGTCTTCGTGGAACGTGCTCGTTTCGCCAAACGCTAACATGTTCGCATAACAGATTTCACGGTCAGCTGCGAACACATGTTCGCGAACAGGCTCGTGAACATGTTCGCGAACAGGCTCGCGAACAAGCTCTAGAATGTGTGTTCACATAACAAGTTCGAGATTATTTTGAAGTTGTTATATGTTTGTTCAACATTATTCTTGAAATTTTAAAGATGATTGTAATATTTTTTTTATTTCTTTTGGTGTTGCAACTTTTAGTTGGTTCGATATGTTAGTTATTATTGACAACTTGTTGTATTAAGTTATTAGTATTTTTATTATTTTTTTTTAGATATTGTATAAGATGCTAAAACTATCAATTTTTTTTTTCAAGATCATAAACAAGCTCACAAACGAACTCAAACGAGCTCACAAACGAACTCCTTACTGAGCTCATAAACGAACTCCTTACCGAGCTCACAAACGAACTCCTTATCAAGCTCGCAAACGAGCTCACAAACGAACGAGCCCGAGCTATAATCAAACGAGCTTTAAACGAACGAGCCCGAACCGAGCTCGATCTTGATGAGCTCGGAAGTTTAACTCGAGCTCGGTACCGGATTTTAAAAATATGAACCCGGCGCCGAACCGGTTCTTCCAAAATTTACGAGCTGAACCCGAGCCTTTGATAATTCGGCTCGGTTCGGCTCGATTACACCCCTAGGTAGTGTTATTTGTGGGCCTTGTGACAACTAATGCATAAAAGGAAAATTTTTCATTCACTGGATGGTATTTATTAATTAATGAAGATGGTGGCAGCCACCGGTAATTAAGGAAGGTATGCTTAACTTCTATATGCAAAAGTTTAAGTTGTAAAATATGAGAAGGATTTGTTTTTACTGTAAAACATTATAGTTACAATGTAGTAAATTATTATTATTAAGACTTTAAATTAGAATCTCTTTCTTTCTTATGCCCTATTTTTTTGAAATATTGAGTATTTTATCACATTAGTTAGATATAATGTGTTATTAGAAAATTCCTATTTATATAAAAAAAAATGTTTTCATTCAAAAGAGAAAAAAAGAAAAATGTTTAGATTATCTATTTCTTTTGAGGAATCAAGAAGGCATTTGAAATAAGAGCAAAATACTACAATATAAGATACTCAATTTTATATATATAATAATAATAATAAAACTTCCCAATCAGAGGACAAATATTTTTTGGAAAATAAGGAGAAATACTAGAGAACAAAAGTCATCAAATTTTCTCTGTGTGTGGAGTTAAATCTAAGTCGAACTTAATTTCACTAATTAATAAGGTGTGAATTCGTAGTTTAGAGAATTTAATTCAAATATAATATTTTAATATCAATTAAGTAAATAAGTAAAGGTCGAAAAGATAAGCTAAAAGTGCTTTATAAACCTTTCTATTGTAATAAAATAAATCATCTAAAAAATAATAAACCTGACATATGCTATATCATTCCAATTGAAAACATTCTAAAATTGTTGAACTAGATTCAATAAATGAAAAAAAATGATTTTTTATAAAGATTTACAATAAAGAATTGTATTTGTGAGATCCTATCTACATTGAGATAATAATATTTGATAACTATGTTATAGTCTACGGTCTATTCGGTTTCTTAAAAATAATTTTTGAAAATAAAAAAAAATATTATTTTGGTGTGATTTGAAACTGATCTTGTTATTTAAATTAATTGTTCCATGTGTTTTTCGTAAAAAAAATGAAAATTAAACAAATTCTTATTATTATTTTTTATTTTTCTTGTTTTTAAGAATAAAAAATAATAATTTAAAAATTATAACAAAAGACGCGCTTACTTTTTGCGAGTGTCATATTTATCATCCATGCACAAAAAAAATTATTGGTCGTGTACCGATGGTACTCACGTTTTTTTATTAACTAATACACTTATAGTATTTTATTGACTATAACTTTTTTCTTTTCATGCTAAAAAATATGGGAAAAAATGTAAGTTATTATTATATTATTATTTCTATCAAATTCATCACAATTCTAAATCATATCAAACATTATCACCCAAGATACCTAGAAACCATGCGCCAAAATCTGTGATCAAAATTCACGGGATTCGCTCCGGAAAGCGATTTTATCGTCATGCATGTAAAGCTGAAGCATTGCATTTGGCTCGTGTTTGTTGTGGTAGTCCATCTACCTATAAACATTCATAGAATAAGAATTTGTGGAGACAGGGGCCGCCATGATGACGGACGGTCAACTTTCCCTTCCACCTTCTCATAGAATATTCCTCAATCAAAACTCAATATAGTCAGGGGATAAAATATCTTTAGGGGTATTGTAGTATAATGATTAGGTAATTTGTTTAACGGATTTGTATTTTTATAGGATTGGAACATTGACTAATGACTTTTTTGGTCTGATTCCAATCCCATTCACCACATTTGAAAATTTTTATATCCCTCGGAACATTATTTTTTAGGTCTGTCACTGTCCGTAGTTTAATCAATGTCCTATAATGTCCATTTGAAAATTTGTATACCCCTTATAACTTTAATTTTTGGGTCGTCACTGTCCGTAGTTAATCAACTTACCGATAACTTTTCCAATCCGATTCAACCACGTACTACTAAACCGTAAATTGATTTTTTTTTTCCATACTATCGTCAATCCAATTTTGTAAAAATATTTGGAAGGACCGTTAAATCATTAAGATGAGACGAAGGAAGACAGGCGAAGTTGGTGAGAACGCGTAAAGGTCAGACTATTGGAGCCTGCACTAAAACTCTAAAAGTAGAGTCCATAAACCATAATGGGACTTCCAATAATAATTGCTAGTCTCTCGTTCTCACTGCTATCTTATTTCCTCTACATTTCTTTTTTTTTTGCTTGGGCTTCTTTTTCTCTCTGCTTTTAAAGGTACAATTCTCATGTGTGTGTACAGGGCTCTTATGGTGGAGGGTTTTAACCTTTTAAAAACAATTATGTATTATTTTGTTGTGAGTTATATACATCTAGATTTTGTTTAATTTATCCAAAAAGTTTTGTCACGAAAGTTTTTTTTTAAGGATTTTAGTAAAGGAGTCATTCTAATAGGTCTGATCCCACGGGTTTTATTAACATTAGATCTATTCAATTTTTTGATATCTATAAATATATGATGCACTTTTAGTGATAGTGAAGGATTGAGAGGTATTAAGTGGAGGCATTTCGTGTTTTTTTCCTATAGTTCCAATACTCCAATAATTTTTTTATGTTATTTTCTAAAAAGAATTTCATGAATAATAATCTTAAAAACATTGAAAAGAAAACACTTTTATTAAAAATACTAAAATAAAAGTATTGTTAAATATACTTTTGAATAAACTTTAAAGAATTACTTATAAGTTTTTGTCTCTAAACAATTTTTAATTCATCTCTCTCAAGCAAAATTTGATTCTCAAAATTATGAAAATATATTTTAGTCATGGTTACTAATCATAATAAATTTAAAGAATAATTATATGAAAATAAAGAATACTTAAAAATTAAAATAATACAAATAAAATTTAAAAGGCTATACTAAATATATTTCAAAGTGTTGAAAAGGTTTTAGTTTAAAACTGTTTTCGAATATTCCTCAATCAAAACTCAATTATATGTTAAAATATTATCTTAAATTAGAACCATGTTTTGAAGATAAAAAAAAAAAGAAAAAAAAGAAAAAAAGAAAAAAAAAAGAAACTATATAAGTCGAGTATTTGAAAACTATGATCTTGGTAGTGTTTTGGAACAACTAAAATACTTTATGAAGTTAAAAGTAACTCGTCCATATTAATTAATATAATTAAAATAAATTTATTTTAATTATGTCGATTGATATTAATAAAATATTTCTTTGCCGCAAGACATAACTCAAATTAGTGCTTTACGCCGCAAGACAAAAAAATTTATGAGCTCAGAGTTTAGAGTTCAAGTCTACAGAAATAAATTTGTAAAGAATATAACATAATACTATGATGTACATCAAAATAAATAAATTTAAAAATAAAATAAAATAAAATTAATTTTCTAATTTTTTTTATCTTTAATTGGTTATTCTCCAAATCCAAGGCTACATTTTTTAATTAAGTTTGCAAAATATTAAATAAAGTATAAAAATATATATTTTATGTTTGGGTGCTAATCCCATTTAGTCCCACTCAATCCTTACCAAATAGAATGAATAAAATAGCATTTCAAAAAGAGAAAAGTTTGCTCTCCAATGCAATCTAATATATTTGATAATTTGACAAAGGAAATAAAAACTTTCAGTAACAACGTGAGCCCTCTTAATGATTTTTCCTGATTAGTTTGACTAAGACAAGTTGATATCAAAACAAAATGAGAAAAAATCATTGAAGTTTTTCTTTTCTTTTTTCTAGTTGTCGTGTAGCTATTAGGACAAGGTGCCATTGCCATCATGATCAACTAAAATTTCACAAGAATCATTTTCATGATTCCAATGTTGTCACGATGATCTCATAATACAATATATTTAATGTAGTGTCTTATATATAATATATGTCCCCTAGAGAGTAAAAGATGAGCGTCCATTTGCGAAGGAGTTAAAGTCAATACCACATACACCTTTCATTGTGATGGGATATGGAGTAAGCTCATATCTAGGCCTAAACGAGATATAAAGCCTAAGTCCATATCTTTTAAGGTTTTCTATTGGTGCTTATAGATAACACCTTATGTTATTGTTTTGATGAGACTTGATATGATATTGAAAATTTGATAACTTCGTTCCGTTTATTTCGTTCGCTTTCTTTCAATTTTATTATTCTTTGTAGCCGAGGTACAAAAATTTGGTATCAGAGCTTAACTTCGATCCGAGATCAAGTTATTTCAGTTTGTTTCAAGTTCTTGTTATGTTCCTTTCCCTGTTCAAAGCATCACGATTCTTAACAACTTCAAGACATCTTTTACAAAGTACGGATCTAGATTTCTTAGCAAAGAAAATAGCGAAGCTCAACAAATGAATTTCACATGGATCAAAAATACAGAAGCCAAAACCTCCATCAATAATATCACACAGATCTCAGTCGCCAAAACGGTATAGAGTGCCGAAACACAGAAGCCAGCAACACTGCAACCAACAAACGGATCTCGCACACAAAGGCAAAACTTCACACACTCCACGCCTTCTCGCCAGCATGCCCGCAGATCACTAGAAGCCAAGACTAGTCCTTCAATGTGGGAATCGAATCCATGACCTTTAGCTTCCGGAGGATCAAGGTTCCTCATAAAAATTGCACACTTTATTTGATTCCCTTGCAACCACGCTAAGGAATTGTAGGCGTACTAAAGGTTATTCAACGGGGTACATTTTCTTTTACTTTGAAAACTTAGTTTATATTCATGATATTTAAGTATTTTTTTTATTGTCTTAGGTTATAGTTTGTTTGATAGAGTATAAAGAGTATTAAAAAAATTTTTTGTTTTTTTTTTAGTTATTCTTTCGTGACTTGTACAATCTGTGATATATAATCGCATTACATTTTTTTTAGATTTGTGTTTGTTGCATTAGCATATAGTTTATAAATTTCCTTACTCAGTGAAATTTTAGATTCTATCTCAACATGTCAGCCATCAAAAATGTTACTGTTGAATCTTCTTCTTCAACTAACACAAAAGATCCAACTGAGAGACTTAAGACTACAAGCTTTATCTCAAGATCTAAATGATAGTTTAGTTTGTATTACTCCGTCATCATGATGCAAATAAAGCACAATTTTATTCAATCACTGCATCGGTAAATAATTTAAATTCAATGTGTGGTCAATTGACTCAACGTCAATCTGCCCTCGAATAACAAACCCATGTAATAAATCAAAAAATGGATTTGTTTTTAAAACATTTAGATAAACATGAGATAGGTGAAATTGTTGATGAAACTGTTAGAAAACATGTTGGATCACCACACACTGGTTCAAGTTCTTCTGAAGGTTCACATCAATTTGATGAATTCAAAAATGGTTTGCATGACCGCCTGGGTAAAATGAACTTGGGTAATAATTCAATTGCTCAACCTCACACAATGTTACCTGCAATAGGAGACTTTCAGTTCAACCTAGGTGATTATTTTCAACCTGCTAATGTCAACTTCCCATTAGACAATAACCACTCAAGGCAAAATTACCTCAACAAATCAGGTGGAGAGAAGATGTCGCTCCTTAGCGATACCAACCTGGGGTTAATGGTTATTGGGGTAGAGATTAGGATAGACTAGTTAGACAACCTCAAAGGGATATCACAAAAAAAGTTAAGGTTTGTGCTCTTGAATTTTATGGTAAAATGGATCCTAATGCTTTCTGTGATTGGTTAGTTGTTATTGATGAATATTTTGATTGGTATGAAATGATTGATAGTGAACGAATTTGGTTTACTAAAATGAAATTAACCAATTCAGCTAAGATGTACTGGCAGAATGTTTTGCAAGACATGATTCGTTTGGGTGAACCACCTATGACCCAATGGGCTGTTATGAAAGTAAAGTTGCAAGAAAAGTACATTTCTCGATCATATAAGAGTAAATTGTTCTCCCACGTGATTAATCTAAAACAAATGACTCTTATTGTAGTTGAATATTTTGCTAAATTTGAGGAAGCTAATCTTAGGTGTAGTGAGTTCCATGCTGAGGATCAATTTGCTGGCTGCACTCATTTTGTTAATGGTCTCAGGTTCGACATTCAAAAGATGGTGAAATTGCATGCTCCACACACTATAGAGGATGCATATAAAAAAGTATTAGAAGTCAAGAAGTTCAATAGACCCTCCTCTTTTGCACACACAGGTCAATCTAAGTCATAATCCATGTCATCAAATGGTAATACTAAGCCTAATAACATTTGAAGCAAAGAGTCTAGCTTGCATAACTCTCTTCCTATTGCTTCTCCTATTGAGTCTAAGGTTAATAATTCATCGATTGTCTGTCATAAGTGTCATCACAAGGGTCATATTGCATCTCATTGTCCCCAATGTGCAGTGGCATTAAATATTGAACAGAGTAGTTTAGAGGATGAGGAAGACCAATTGTTAATCCTTTAGATTATTTTGGTGATGAAGATGATCTTCATGAAGATTGTGATGATGATGTGTGTGTCGCGTGATTTGGACAGCACTCACAACCAGAGATAATGATAATTGGAAGCGTACTAGTATTTTTCACACAGTCATACAGAGTAGAGATAAGAAATGTAAGTTAGCAATTGATGGGGGTAGTTCAATGAATGGCTTCTAAGGATGTCAGAATTGTTAAACCTCAGCATAACCACATCCAAATCCTTTTAGAGTAGCATGGGTGAATGACCATACTTTGCCTATCTCTCAAATGTGTCTAGTCTCTATTCAAATGGGGGATTATAAAGATGAAATCTATTGTGATGTGCTACCCATGGATGTTGTCCATGTTCTTTTAGGTCGCCTTTGGTTTTATGATCTTAATGTTACCAATTTTAGTAAAGATAACATTTATTTCTTTAAGTACAAAGGTAAGAAGATTATTTTGAGACCTGCTAAGCCTAAAGGTTGTATTGGTAAACGTGACGTCTCTAAACTTTATGACGACATTTACATATTTTAAAATGTAAGAAGTTTTAGAGATAGGGAATTGTGACTAGTACGTGCTTAGCATTAGTGGCAAAAGAAATTTCATCTGATTCTTCGAGTGTCGATGTTCCTTTGGGAGTGAAGAATTTGCTAGATGATTTTGTTGATATGGTGCTTGATGAGTTGCCTCGTGAACTACCACCTTTAAGAGATATCCAACATGCTATAGATTTAGTTCTAGGTTCTCAACCGCCTAACCTTCCACATTATAGGATGAATCCTAAAGAGAGAGAGGTGTTGAATAGGTAAGTAGAAGGACTTTTTGAAAGATGATTTGTTAGGCATAGCCTTAGAGGACATGATTATATTTTGGTTGTTGTTGACAGGTTTTCTAAGATGGCACATTTTATTCTATGTAACAAACCCAATGATGCTTCACATGTTGTTAAATTATTTTTTAGTGAAGTTGTTAAATTGCATGGTTTGCCTTCCACTATCAGGACTGGGATGGAAGGATGTGGAAATTTGTCAACTATTTTTGGAAAAACTCTCTCGAAAAATTGTTTGGCACTACTTAAAATTTAACTGCCATCCTAACTGATGGTCAAACTGAGGTTGTTAATCATAGTTTGGGTAACATGCTTAGGTGTTTGGTTAGGGTAAAACAAGGTGTTTGGGATTTAATTTTATCAACAGCTGAGTTTGCTTATAACAATTATGTTAACCGTTCAACTAGTAAAAGTCATTTTCAAATTGTTAATGGCTACTCACCCCTCACACCCATTGATCTTGTTTCTTTACCACCTCACATGCTTGTGTTTGAACCTGTAGAAAACTTTGCAAAACGCATTCATGACTTACATGTTAAGATTAGGCGAAAGATTTCTCTAAGTAATGAAGAGTATAAACCGGCTGCTGATGTGCATCGTAGATCTAAGGAATTTAATGTTGGTGAATATGTCATGGTTTGCATTCATGTTGAAAGAATTCCAAAAACTTTTTCAAAAAAACTTTATGCAAGAGCCATGGGCCCTTATTCTATCATTCGTAAACTGGGATCTAATGCATATCTTCTTGATTTGCCTAATGACATGGATATTAGCCCTGTTTTCAATATAGAGAATTTGCTACCTTACCGAGGCACTTTTGAGCCTTCTACTTTGCCTTCTAGTGTGTTTGCAGGTGAAGCTAGCAAATGTGCACCCATTGTGACTTCATTATAATATTCTAAGGAAATGGTGGATACTATCCTTAATGATGAGTTTGTGACTTCTAGAGATGATGGTTTTCGTTGTTTCCTTATCAAATGACATGGTCGTCCTGATTATGATGTTACTTGGATACAAGAGGATGGTTTTCGTCATTTGGATCCTTCGTTGTTGGATTGCTATCTTTCCTCTCACTCTTTAGATTCGAGTTCTTCAACTGGAGGGAATGATGGGACATGAGCAGGCCCACATTCAGCCTGCACGCGATAGGGTAGCCCAAGTCCATACCTGTTAGGGTTTTCTATTGGTACCTATAAATAGCACCTTATGTTATTGTTTTTAGAGAAACTTGATATAATATTGAAAACTTGAGAACTTCATTTTGCTTATTTTGTTCGCTTTCTTTCAATTTTATTATTCTTGTAGCCGGAAGTACATCCGTGACCCAAAACTGGGTCCGTTGATCACCCACAACCTGGCTGAATACTGCGGAATGCTCCGTAACCCGACATTTTTCACGAAAATCAGCACCTCCTTTGTACGGAGCTCTACCCAAATACAAACCTCGTGATATAACCCGGTCCCAAACATCAATATCATGAGTACAACAACCATTGGGGCCCAATACAACACTACTCAACAATAGAGTATATATATATATATATATCCAAAGAGGTTTTCGTAGTTCAATTGTTTTACTTTATACAACATATATTAAAATTAAACAATTCTAATACATGTAGAACCATCAAAGCCACATTTCGGGCCTCTTCTTAAACTCGCCTCATGGACGAGCCGTCTCGCACGTCCCTCGTACTGTGAAATAGTATCCTCGACAGCGCGAGCTAATGCTCGCAGTGGAACTACCCTAGGTGGGCTACTCTCCACCTAAGTGCATATGCAATGCTCCAGCAACACACATTCAAGCAAATGCGTTGATCCTACTTGAATGTCTAACTGACCATCTCATACCCCGAGTCCATCGAGCTCCCCCTACACTCGCCTAAGCCTCACAGCAGACATGAGAATTATTATGTTTATTTGTGGACAACCCTCCAATGGATATATCAATTAGGCCGTCTCCGACGATTGATATTATTTATAGACTACCCTCCGATGTATATCAATTGGGCTGACTCCGACGATTGATATTTTTGGTATGGACTACCCTCCGATAATTATCAATTTTAGACAACCCTCCAAAACCATTTTCTTTAGACTCTTCTCATGCACTCACTCCTATCGTCTTAGGGTGTCCCAGTGCATATGAAATGCATGATGCCAATTCCATTACAGTCTATAACACATGCAAATATATAATCATGCATATATTCACATAATTTAAATCACACGATCATGTTATGTAATTTCACATTTCCATTCACCAAAAATTAGCGCTCACTCGCACGACGCTGACGAAGAATTCAACTTGAATCACTCCGACCAAACACATTATTTCAATAAATATATTTTGGTGAACACTATTCTCGAATAGTGAAACCCTACTACTATTCCTATGAAATCGACCAATCATCGGCTCACTTAGAACTCCGGTTGCACTCGCCCATTTCCTACTCATTCCAAATAAGACATGATTTATCACATAATTCGTACAACCACGACCCAATCAGCCCGTGGACAGTCAAATATGGTCATCTGACTTGAGTCTCTAACATTTTTCCACTCCTGCCTAAGCTGGAACCGATCAAACGACCATTCAACGCCTAAAATCAACCGAAACATTGTAAAGTACTTAAATGAAGTGTAAAACCCAAGTAGGGAGAAACCCCTACCTCATGGAGTTTGTCGAAAACTCCCTGAATCGAGTCCACGCTGCAGGCCTTCTCCTGTAGGAGCAACTTTCCTTCGCTCCGAAGACTTCCGACTGGTTTGACGCCCCGATATTCTAGAGAGAAGTCAGATGTTCTCTCTCTAAAACCTCCATTTTCGGATCACTGTCATTTTCTCCAGCTTTTCACGTTTTCTCCCCTTTTGAATTTGAGAAGATGAGTACTATTCATTTTTTTGTCTTTTTATCCAACTTAAACAATTCAAAAAATGACATTTATGTCATTCTTTCCGCTTTGACACTACCATCTCATGTCCATTTTCATTATTTCTTACTCATGCCACTGGCGGCACATGAGTACGTGTTATATGTGACTTTCGTCGATCGAATCGCTTTACTCGACTAAACTGATGCCTCAAAACGTGCCAACTCCGAACACCGTCTCTCGACTCACTAAATTTACGTGCTAGCTAGATTCGCAGATGATTCCAAATCTGAAACTGCTTTCATCATCTGAGATCTAGAGAATAAATTTTGGATTTTTGATAGAAATTACGATTTTTCCATTTTTCCAGAAATTGGAATTTCTCGGGTCTTACATTCTCCCCTCTTTAAAAGGAATTTCGTCCTGAAATTCTGGACAATCACAATCACTAACATGCATATGCAACATGCACTCTACCATGCATGTAAACAGTCATTCAAATCTTAAACGATTAAACCACGTACCTTCATCCCTAAACAAGAAAGGGTAGGTGGCCCGTGATTGTAACTCTCGCGTCCCACGCGACCTCCACTCCACAAGGCCATAGCACTCACTAGCCTCACGGTCTTCCGTCGCAAAACTTGATCACGACTATCCAAAATACATACCGGTCCCTCCTCAAAGGTCCCATCGTTGTCAATCTCGACCGTCCTCAATCCACATGAGCTGGATCTCGAGTATACTCCGAGCATGGAGACGTGAAATGTTCCTCGAACACCTATCATACCGGGCGGTAACGCTTAACCCAAGACGCGAACAATGCCCACCCTCTCGAGTATCTTGAAAGGTCCAATGAACCTCGGCGATAGCTTCCCACGCTTGCCGAACCTGACCACTCCCTCTTAGGCATCACCTTCAAGAAGACGTGATCCCCAACCTCGAACTCTAAGGGTCGACGTCGCACATCCGCATAGCCTCCGCCGGCTTGGCGAGCCGCGGAGAAGACGCCTGCCGCACGTTTACCTTTCCTGGAGGTGTCTCTATCAGACGTGACCAACGATTGAGCCTCTCTCCCACCTCGGTCCAACATAACGGTGACCTACATGGCCTCCCATACAATGCCTCATACGGTGCCATCCGTATACTCGCCTGATAATTGTTGTTGTAGGCGAATTCCACTAAGGGAAATTGCTCCTCTACCCTTAATACTTAGAACGTATGCTCGCAGCGTGTCCTCTAACACCTGTATATAATCCACACAACGTGTAAACCTACACCACCCTTACTTTGTGTGTAAACGTTGACCTTCCCAAGGTTACAATCGCTGACAATCCAATGGACCGTCAACCTAGTCCATGTCATGAATGACATCCATATACCGAGCCCTTGCCGGCTCAACACCCAATGCAATTTCCAAAGGGGTATCCAAATCTCGAGTCACTCCCGACTCCTATCACTCGACTCTAAGTCTACGTGATAACCTGATCGTGTGTTTTCATCTCGATTAACATAACTCTTCGGCTGACACTTCGAGCCTCTTACATTTCCTGAATCGAACTATGAGTCTTCATTAGACGTAGTCCTAAAGACAAACTCAACCCACACTCACCAAGAGTGGTGAATGACGGTGCCGTGCACCCACACCCGACTCGACGCGATGTTACTTTGCACACGAACGCAATAATGCCATACTGTGACACCCTATCCCGGGGTCCACCATGAGCAGAATCTCGGAGATCTCTCACTCATAATCCTGACTTATCAGGTCAACTTTCACCCTACATCCTAGGAAAGAACATCTATTCCTGGCTTCTTTAAAGGCCTTAACCTCTAAGCCCAAATCCAAGGTCGTGTTGGGTATGACAACCAGGCTAAGGTCCCAATTGCTGACAACCCAATGGCTGTCAACTCATCCATGTCAAGCCTGACATCGACCACCAATATGTCTACGACCCTAAGGTCCACTACGCTTCCGCTGCGCAACTCTGATCTGTCCCTGACTTCAACCCACACTCTGGCCCCTCTCGCCTATCTGTGTTGCCGTAGTGCTCAGATAGCTTCCCGAAATCGAAACTGTCTCTCTCGACTCGTACTAGTGGTGTGGAGGAATGAACCGTATACTCTCCTCGTTTCTATTAGCCTAACTGACCGCATTGTCCCAAAGTCCCGATCCCCGTCTCTAGGGCAATCCCGTCTCACATGCCCAATCCCGCCCGGTCCCAAACTCTTATGAAGCGTGTCTTCCCCGCCTCTTCCCCCGAACTAGAAGAAGGCTGATCCTCCCTCTCGCTACCAACACCCGTATCCCGAGTGTTTCGAGCATCCTCGATCTCTCTCTCTATGGTCAGGGTCGTCCCAACCATGGAGTCCCTGTCCCGTAGGCGAAGTCCTACGATCCTAACCCGAATGGACAACTTCAGCCCATTCCTCGAATCTCCTCAGAATACCCAAACCCAATCCCAAGAAACTACGTATCTCGAAGATTGACATTCGGTCTCTCCCAACTCATCACGGTCTCAACCTTCTCTGAGTCGATTGACACTCCTGATGTTGACACCACGCGTCCCAAAAATCTCACCTCAGTAAGCCAAACTCGCACTTACTGAACTTAGCATACAACTGATGGTCTCTTAACAACTGTAAAGCAATCATCAAGTGATACTCATGCTCCCACTCTGACTGGGAGTAGATCAAGATGTCATCCACGAAGACTACGACAAACTGATCTTGATAAGGTTGGAACACCCTATGCATGAGATCCATGAATGCCGCTTGCACATTCGTCAATCCAAAGGGCATCACCGTAAACTCAAAGTGCCCATAACGCGTCCTAAACGCCAGGTTTTGTGTGGATATCCGTTCCCTAATCCTCGCTGAAGGTGGGCCAAGTGCGGGCTGGGTCTATCTTGGAGTAGACTCGCGCTTCTCCTCTCAACTGACAAACAACCGTCGATCCTCTGCACGGGTACCATTCTGATCATAACCTCGCTCAACCGCCTCAGACTAATGCACAAATAAGGGTCTTACCTCTTCTTCTTCACAAATAGAACCGGAGCGCTCTACGGTGAAGGCTCGGCCCAATGAACCCCTCGGTCCACAGCTCCCAGAATCGACTCGAAAGTCTCGCACCTCAACCGGTGCCATCCTATGCGGAGTCATAGAGATGGGTGAAGTACTGTGGTAACTCCCGATAATCGTCTACTACCTCCGTGGAGGCAAATTGTGAGTCATCCGAAAACATCCACATAATCGCATACCACTTCGAGGTAGATCTAAGTCCGTCTCTCCTGTCCTCCAGTGGTAAGGCTCGCTAGCCAACCCGCTTAATCGGCCCTCGCACTGACTCGTATATCGTCTGGGTAAAATATCATGCTTGTCCTCTCGAAATACCACACGAAAATTGGCTCGCTGTGGTAAAGGTGAACTTCCTATGCTCACAATCGATAACGACTCGTAAGTCGTATGCCAATCCATCCCTAGATGACATCGAACTCGACATGTCCATGATCCTCGTGTCCACTGCGGAGTATCCCCGAGATCTCCAAACTCGCACCTCGACATATCATCCTTATTCTCTCCTAATCCCTAGGGAGAACTCACATACAAAGGCTCCTTCCAAGGTCTCTAGGAGGTCCCTTTCGCCTCTTCCACCATATTTCCGGGGCCTCACTCTAGCGTCGGATCATAGCTGGTCTAACTGCAGTGCCCAGAGGTAATTTCCATAACCTATAACACCTTCTCAATTTGTATGAACCAATGGTCTACCACCATCGGATCTCCTCCCCCTGTGAATGTCGGAGGAGGATGCGCCCTAAACCTTCGGAGGTTTCTAGGGCCTCCCTGACTACCTGCTATGTTGGGCCTGCATGATAAAGAGCGCCAATACCTACAAATTTCAAAGAAAGGCCTCAAGTGACAAATACCTGGCAGGTCCGACCAAGACTCGTGGACGCCTCACGCCCCGTCCTCACTAGCCACTTCCACGTATTCCAATGGCAACAAGAATCATTTAATTTCTTTCATTTCAGTCTAACTAACAATGCACATGCCAATTACTAATGTAGACTTCGACAAACCATGAACTCGAATTGTCATTTCCTAAGGAAGCAATTCCAACCACTCAATTCTTTTATTTCAATAAGGTTTTAAGCTTTCTTGTTCATTTCAGTATCCAAATCCCTAAGGTCATAGTTCCTAAGCTTAGCATTCACCCTTTTTCCTATACACATTACATCATGCATATAATTTCCTACGTTGAACAACCGCGCAATCACAATTTCAAAATGGTGCTTAAATACAATATAGCATCTCTAAGGCATAAGTAATGTACTCGAGACACTATTTATACACAGAATTAGTTCATATACCAAGTCCTTGCATTCATAAGCAATGCAAGACATAATTTCATTTTTAAACAAATCATTTTGATCAACAAAAATTTCATTTTTGAAAATTTTATTTTTTCGAAAATTTTAGCTCATTTTATTTGATTTGATTTGATTTTTATTTATTTTAATTTTTTTTTTCGAACAAATTTTGCGATGAACAGTGTTCATGAACCGGGTTCATGAAAAGTGTCCAAAAATTGACTCGTGAATGCGATCGAGTCAAATCGGGTCAAACAGCCGAGTGCACCAAGTGCACCCGTCGCCCAACCGCGCCGCCCGTGCCGCGCTACCGCTGGGCCGCCTCGCGCCACGCCTGCTCGCGCCCCCGCCGTGCCGGCGCCCTGCCGCTGCCTCCACCGCGCCACGCCAGTCCTGCGCCCTCGCTGGGCAGCCGCGCCTGCCGCGTGTCTCCCGCCCCGCCCGCGCCCGCCGCCTCGCGCCGCCGCCCGCCGCCCATCGGCCGGCCACGCTCAAATGGGCAATACTACTCTGTGCTCTCGCACCATTTTTTCCTCATTTCCAAAAGAGCCTCCTTGCTACTCCATACATGCAAAGGGCTTGAATCACCGCACCTTACACTAATAATTTTATGCTCACTTTTAAAATTTATTTAAATTTTATTTCATTGTCCTAAACCAAATAAATTTAGTAAAATTTATTTCTTTATTTCCTTTGTTCCACTTTACAATAATCAAAACTCCAAATTTGTTTTCCAACACACCTATGTGTTATTTACCTAAGCACACAAACATTCATATCATACACACATGATCACACATCATTCATAAAATCACACGAAACACATCAAACACACGCATGCAGTGTCCTAGTCTTGTCTCGTGATTTCCTAGGTAATCTCATACTTAAACTCAACATCGAATCACACCAAGTGGTGATGTTCTTACACGACTATGGCCTAAGCCCAAGCCCTCATTCTCTAGGTTTTCATATACCTATACTCTACATCAAACCACCCAAGTGGGCGATGGATACCTAAACCCGAGTTCCCCAGTATTCAGATACCTAAGCTCTAATACCAAGCCGCGACGCCTTAAAACTCCGGGTCCGTCACTCACCACAACCCGCGAGTCACTCAGAATGCTCGGTAACCCAACATTTTTCAAAGAAACTAGCAAGAGTCTCCTTTGTACGGGGAGCTCTACCAAATACAAAACCTCAGATATAACCCCGTCCCAAACATCAATATCATGAGTACAAACACCGCCGCCTCAATACAACACTACTCATCAATATATATATCCAATAGCTTCCAGCTCAATTGTTTTTATCTATACAACATATATTAAAATTAAAACAATTCTAATACATGTAGAACCATCAAAGCCATTCCTAGCTTCTCTTCTAAAAACTCGCCTACGGATTGCCGTCTCGCACGCCCCCTCGTACCTCAAATAGTATCCCTCGACAGGGTGAGCTAATGCTCAGTAGTGGAATCACCATAAGTGGGCTACTCTCCACCTAAGTGCATATGCAATGCTCCAAAGTAAACACTTTCAAGTAAATGCATGATCCTACTTGAATGTCTAACTGACCATCTCATACCCCGAGTCCACCGATCTCCCCCTCACACTCGCCTGCCTCGTATGAGAATTATTATGTTTATTTGTGGACAACCCTCCAATGGATATATCAATTCGTCAGTTTCGACGATTGATATTATTTATGGATCACCGACGTATATCAATTCGGGCCGACCCGAATGATATTTTGGTATGGACTCACCTCCGATTATTATCAATTTTAGACAACCCTCCGAAACCATTTTCTTAGGACTCTTCCTCATGCACTCACTCCTATCGCCCTAGGGTGTCCCAAGGCATATGGAATGCATGATGCCAATTCATTGATACTTATAACACATGCAAATATATAATCATGCATATATTCACATAATTTAAATCACACGATCATGTTATGTAATTTCACATTTCCATACACTAAAAATTAGCTCACTTGGGCTAATGATCAAGCACGAGCAATTCAACTTGAATCACTCGACCAAATACATTATTTCACAAAATATATTTTGTGAACACTATTCTCGAGAATAGTGAAACCCTCAGTTACTATTCCCTACAAATCACCAATCATCGGTTCACTTAGTGAACCCGGGTTTCACGGCCATTTCCAGCCTCATTCCAGTCAAGACATGATTTATCACATAATTGCACAACCAATGACCCAAATCAGCCCGTGGACAGTCACGGGCTGTCCACTTGAGTCTCTAACATTTTTTCCACCTCTTGGAACCGATCAAACGACCATTCAAGGCCTCAAACCAACCGAAACATTGTAAAGTACTTAAATGAAGTGTAAAACCCAAGTAGGGAGAAACCCTCACTCATGGACTTTCATTTAAAACTCCTCGAAACTGAGTCCACGCCAGTAGGCCTCTCCGCTGTAGAAATTAAATTCCTTCCTTCTTGCTTTGAAGACTTCCGACGGTCGGATTGCCCGATATTCTAGAGAGAAGTCAGATGTTCTCTCTCTAAAACCTCCATTTTCGGCTCACTGTCATTTTCTCCAGCTTTTCAAGTTTTCTCCCCTTTTGAATTTGAGAAGATGAGTACTATTCATTTTTTTTGTCTTATTATCCAACTTAAACAATTCAAAAAATGACATTTATGTCATTCTTTTCCCAGTTTTGACACTCGACCCTATCTCGGTCGTCAATTTTCATCATTTCTCAACTCATGCCACTTATGGCACATGAGTACGTGTTATGGCGTACTTTCATCGTGATCGACAAGCCAAAACGCGGCCAACCTCGATCGTCTTCGAATTTAACAAATCACGTGCTAGCTAGATTTCGCGAGACGATTCCAACGGTGAAATTCGTTTCATCATCCGAGATCTAGAGAATAAATTCCGGATTTTTGAACAAAATTACGATTTTGCCATTTTTCTAGAAATTGTAATTTCTCGGGTCTTACAACATCATATTGAGAGTTTATTAGTATACAAAGTAAAGAAAAATGGAACTGAACCAGATTTGTAAAAGGATTTCTCTTTTTCAATGTGAAGAGAGTTCAAGACTTATGTTATTTATAGACTTTGATACAATTGAAGATAATACAAGGAATGGAAAAGTAAGGTTTGAATGAATCAATCCCTCTTTTATTGCTGTCAATGAAGAAGACAAATGATTTTTCTGGCTTACCATTTTGACATAATTGGAATCAATCAATTCCTCTTTAGCCATTACTATCGTGAATGAAGTAGATAAATAATATTTTTCTGGCTAACTATTTTGACATAATTGGGTCTCAATACAATCCCTTGAATTACTCTCATGATCTTCTATATTAAGCATAACAACCATGACTTGATAAGCTTCCTTATCACTCCATTTATCAACGTTTTCTCTCCAACCCTTATCACTATGGTTGGTTGACTCAAGATGGTTGTTGGATGTGTGATTCATTTATCACCCTCCTCAAAATGTGCCGAGGTTGAGGCACAATTTGCTACTTAAAATGATGTAGAGTGGTCTTACATAATGGATTCAGAAATGCTGTCAAATTGAATGGTGTAGAGACATGACAAGCAATACAGCCCATTGAAACTCTTCACAAACAAATGGTAATCTAATTCCATGTGATTGCTAAGGGCATGAAAGACAAGATTGATAGTCAATTGTAATGCACTCAAGTTATCACAAAAGAGTATCGGTGGACGGGATTGAGAAACTTGAAGATCGCGTAAAAGAAATGTGAGCCATGTTAATTCCATTGTTGTATAGCACGATATTCTGCTTCAATACTCAAGCGTGAGATTTTGGGTTGTTTCTTAGCACACCAAGAGATAATGTTTCACCCTAAAAATGTGCAAAAGCCCCTTGTTGATCGTCTTATAGTAGGAGCACCGCCTTAATCTCAGAGACTTAAAAGCAAAAAGATGAAGTGCAAGATTCTGCTAAATGCAAACCAAAAGGGTTAGATCTTTAACATATCTCAAAATGCATCGAACCATTTTCATACTGGAAACAGTTGGTGGTTGCATAAATTGAGAAACGTAGTTAACACTAAAAGAAAGATCAAGTCTTGTAATTGTTAAATATTGTAAAGCACCAACAAAGCTACGATAAAAAGTATGATCGCATAATGGAGTATCATCATTAAGACCCTTGGCTTTAGACTCCATTGGCGTATTCATGGGTTTGCAATCCATCATTTGAGCCTTGTCAAGAATAGTGTGATCATAGTGAGTCTGAGAGAGATGCAAAGTGTTAGTATATCGTTGAACTTTTATGCCAAGAAAATGATATACGGATCCAAGATCTTTCACATCAAATTCAAAATGCAAAATGTTAATAGAAAATCACCGGCAACTTCGATCGAACCTCACAACAACATATCATCAACATAAAGAAATAAACCAATGTGACATGTGATGAGTGCATGATAAATAAAGACTCCGATACAAACTACAAAAGAACCCTCGTTTAAGCAAAGCACTAAACGACAAACTATGCTCTGCCTCAAGTATACATAAAGAGATTTTTGAAGTTTATAGACTTGAGATGTAACTTAGGGATCGCACTGTGGTTGTTCCATATAAATATCTTCATTTATGTAACCATGGAGAAAAGCATTTTTAACATCAAGTTGCCTAATATCCCATTGTCAAACCAGAGCTAAACTAAGAACTAATCGAATAGTACCTGGTTTTATAACAGGAGAAAAAGTTTCAATATAGTCTATGTTGTAACGCCCCATCCCCTAGCCGTGGCAGGAGAGGGGAAGCCACACGGGACTAGGACTTCTTAATATGACTTTGGACACAGGCTCCATTTAAAAAAATATATATATATATATATATATATCGATAAAATCCAATACTCGGCGCCGTAGTGGTGTTTAAATGTTCCTATACATAAATTCCCAGTCCCAGATTCGTACATACACAAGTTCCACTATTACAAAATTTTAAGCATTTATATTTCAAAAAATTTACACCAACATCGATGACTCCTAATGCTTCTGTCGTCTCCGGCGAATGCACGTCTCGACTCTAATCTTCTTCAAAAGATCTACACGAATGAAACACTCATGCTAAGCTTATAGCCTAAATGAAAAACAAATATATATGACCAATTTTTATAGTGGTCCTCAATTACAATATACATATAACTTAATTCATATATCGTAGTTTTCAACATCTCCATAGAGACATACGTAAATTCAGACAGATGGTACCAAGAGGCACTCGCCATGTAACGTAACTGGACATTTGTGATTTTGTATAATTATTTCCATATATCATACTATTCATATTCTTATCATATAAATGTTTGTCTGCATATACCGGAAAAAATGAATGAGAGGGACACAGCAAAATAGGTACCCGAAGGTACGGTACGGTACTGAACAGATGTGTCGAAGCACATTACATGCCTACCCACGCAACAGAGGTGTCGTAGCACAATGCAAGAGTGTTGTAGCACTGACAGAGAGTGTCGAAGCACTAAACAGAGAGTGTCGTCGCACTAATCAAAGGTGCCTATTCATTCATTATTTAGTCTTAAGCAAGAATACAATTATATGTGTTTCAGAGCATTTTATTTTTCTTACTCACATTTTTGTACTTGGATAAAACATGCAAATAAGGGGTAAGAAAACAAAGTTTGCCCATTCACTTTGCCTCGACGGTGAAGTTCATAATTTTTTCCTCTTTTTCATCGGAAATCTTCCTTCCAAAACATGATAAACTCAAAATCAACCACAAAACTGACTTAAACCACCCAAAAATACCTTTATAACAAGAGTTAGGGTTTTCCTAACCTAAAATAGACAAAGAGGGATTTGTGATAGTTTCCATACCTTGATCTTCTTGAAATCACCACCTAGCTTCCTTTTCTTCCTTTCTTCTTACTTGAACCAAGCTAGATCCTTGAACAAATGGAGAACAAGCAAACCAAAGTTGGCTTCTTCTTCCTCAATCGTAGCCCTAACTCTACCTGCCAACAAAATGGGAAATATTTCCTTTCTTAGAAGACCATGTTTGGCCTTAAGGGAGTTTAACCCTACTTTTCTCTTTTTACATTTTAGTCCTTCATTTTTATTTCATTTGCACATCAACTTATCAATATTCTATTTTATCTTATAACCTTTTAGCTTAATGTCTCTTAAGTCCCTAATTTGACATTTTACCATTATCACCTTTAATTCTTTAAGAATTCCGATTATATCATTTTTCACACTTAGCAATTAAATTTCCAGAAAAATGAAAATTTAACTTATATTATACCCTAAACATGCTCCTTAAAACTCCATTGCATGTGATAATATTCTTTTTTAAAATATATTATGTCACAACTTGATGATAGTCTTTGCAACGGTCTCTGCTTTCAACATATCAAGAGTGCCATCAGCTTTTAATTTGGCTTTAAATACCCATTTTGATCCTACAATATTCATATGAGATTCTCTAGGAACTAAGCTCCATGTTTGATTTTGATGCAAGGCATTAAGTTCATCGAGCATGGAGTTCCTCCACCCGTCATGTTGAAGTGTTGTTTTGACAAATCGTGGCTCACTTGGTATATCACCACATTCAAGAATTAATGCATATCGGGGATTAGGCTTGTAAATGCCGTGTTTTGCTCTTGTAACCATAGAGTGGGATATGGACCTTCTAAAAGATGAGAATAGTGGTTAGAATTTTCACTCATTGAATTTTCACTGACCGAATTGTTGTCTACTATGGTATGGGATGTCACAAAAGTCATGTCATGATCTTGAGATGAGAAATTGAGGGTAGCACGTTGCGGAGTGTGATCTTTGTCATGATTTGAAGGTGACTCAGGTGGCACATATGAGTTGATGTATTCTGGCACAATTGATACCGGAATTTTCATTAAATCCATGGTAGTAGATGGAGAAGTCTGAGACATTTAAGTAGGAAGCGGGGAATCGAGAAAATATGTTATGTCAGACATTGGAAGGCTACAAGGACTCTTTTGTCTTGTAAGGGAACATATTCTCATTAAACATGCCATGTCTAGAGACAAACATCCTGCGAGTTTTTCGATCGAAACATCAGTACCCTTTATGTTTGTCATTGTAACCTAAAAACACACAAGTAATTGTTTTAGGATCAAACTACTCTTTCTATAATCCCAATGTATGGTAACATCGAGTCCCAAACACACGTAAAATAGAGTAATTAGGAGGAAATACTCATATAAACGAAAAATAAGGAGAAATTAAATTAATAGAGTGATCTAAGGCAATCGATTGATTAAAAGTTGTTGTAGTAAAGCCCACAACCCATAAAAAATTAGGTACTTCACTATGAAAGATCATAGTCATCTCAAATTCTTTGATAGTACGGTGATGACTTCAACAATGCCTGTATGCTTAGATGTGTGCGGACAAGAAAGCTGATGAAAAATTCCTTGTTGTTGAAAGTATGAAGCAAATCTTTTATTTACAAACTCACCTTCACCATCAAAGTGAAAAATCTTGATCTTTTTATCAAATTGAAGTTGCACATAGCTTTCTGTGCCTAAATAACATCCATAAAATCATATTTGGCATGAAGAGGAATTTGAACAATATAATGAGAATAGTCATCCACAAAACAAGCATAGTATTGAAATTTGCTAAGAGATAAAGTAGGGGCTAGTCCCCAAACATCACAGTGAATTTTTTTAAAAATATAAGTACCAGAGGAATGAGATAAGCTAAATGGTAATTTGCTAAGTTTGCTAATTGGCAACTTTCATAAACAGTTTCCACTTTTTTTATTCGAACTAACATGAATTAAATTCTTAGTACATAAAAATTGAACAATTGATTTTTGTGGATGTCCAAGACGTTAGTGCCACAATTCTTCAATCCCTGAGTTTTGTCTATTGGAGAAGTGTACTTCCTTTGGTTTGGATAGGACATAAAGATCGGCCTCACAACTGCTTAGCAAGGTCCGACCTATTGCTCACTTCCACGCAAAACAACTTGTCAATAAATTCACAATTTAATGGGTAATGTGTTGTTAACTGACTAATAGAGAGTGAATTTCGGGTTAATTGAGGTACATGTAAGACATCACAAAGAAGTAATTCATTTTCACCATCATAAACTAAAATATCCCCAATCGATTCATCTTTAGTTAGAGAGCCATCACCAATGAAGACTATTTAAATCATAACAACATATTTTTCAGATTTTGTAACATACTTGAATGTGGTCATATGATTCAAGCTGCTATTTCGATTGTCCATTTGACATTCGTAAGAATTGAAGTGTCCATGATGATGCATCAAGAGCTGGGAAGGTCCTATTGTCCACCGGTTGTTCTCAAGTAGCTCCAACATATTTTGGCAATATGTCCAAGTCTTCCACAGAGTTTACAGTGACCATTCTTGTACATCTCTCTTTTTGTGCTCGTCATTCGTCGTTTACCAGGAGGTGGTGGTCGGGGAGTGTGATTGTTAATTCTTTGTGGTTGTTGTGAGTTATTTCCTGCATGATTTGAATGCTGAAAATTGTTATTAGTAGCCTGAAACCCTCTACCTTTGGACGTGAATTGATAGTTTTGACGATTGCGATTGTTGTAAGGTTGTTGCTGATTATGGTTAATTTGTCCACAAAAAGCATATGATAATGAATTGGATGCTTCAACCCATGTTTTTTGTTGTTTGAAACCTTGTAGGAGTGACACAGCTTCAGAGTAAGACGACATGGGCGGTTTGAGCATTGTCATTGTAAAAGACTCATATTTCGAACCAAAGTTAGCAAGTAAAGAGTAGACTTTTGTCTTGTCGGGTACTGGATTCCCAATGGCTGCGAGACATTCATAAATACTTTTAAAATTCGCAAGTGTTATGCCAGTGATTAATTTAGATCTTTTCTGAGATATGTAAGTTGTTGTTGAAGAGTAAATTCTCGTTCTTATGAATCTTGAGCATATGCTTCCTTTAAGGCATTCCAAACTAATTGTGATGATTCTAGGCCAATAATGAGACGTAAGGCTTTTTCAGTGAGTGTTCCAATAATCCACCCACGTAGGAGACGATCTTCTTTTCGCCATTTGACATATTCTTCTGAGATCTTTGTTTGCTTCATTGGTTGAAGTTTCATTTTCTATGGTATTGTTGTACATGGCTGGTAACCATATCTTGGCTTTCTACAAGGGCGAGTAATTGTTCACGCCACAAGGGATAGTTTTCTAGGGTAAGTTTGAGTGTAACAAAGTTGGCAACATTCAAGGAAATTGAGGAAGCCATTGTTTTGTAGTATAGAACTCTTTTGTCTCACAAAAGGCTTTGATACCATAAAGAAATGAAATCCAACCAAATTTAAAGGATTTTTCTTCAATGTGAGAAGAGAGTTCAAGACTTATTTTATTTATAGACTTTGATACAGTAGAAGATAATACAATGAATGAAAAAGTAGTGTTTGAATGAATCAATCCCTCTTTTTGTGTTGTCACTTGCCGTGAATGAAGAAGATAAATGATTTCTCTGGCTTACATTTTGACATAATTGGAATCAATCAATCCCTCTTTTTGTGCTATCACTTGCCTTGAATGAAGTAAATAAATAATATTTTTCTGGCTTATTGTTTTGACATACCTGGGTCCCCAACACAACTTTGAATCTACTCATGATCTTCTATATTAGGCATAACAATCATGACTTGATAAGTTTCCTTATCACTCCATTTATCAATGTTTTCTCTCCAACCCTATCAACAGCTATTGACTCAAGATGGTTATTGACGCTGATCTTGCTTTAATACAAAGGACTTAAACTCAATGTTACGAAGACTTTCATAAATTTTATCCAATAGATAAACAAAATCAGGATGAGTTGATAGGAAGTCGTATCCACATCACTAGGCCTACCCATAATAGTTATTTTCACAAGTTGTAATAAAAATCTTGAAATATTTTTCTATTATGTTGGCAACTTTTTCTTTTTGTGTAAAGGAGGAGGAAAAAGAAAATTATCTTATCGATCCTCATTTTAATCATTGTAACTAGTACTTAAGACCAAAAGACTTGAAATTAAGGTCACTCATTTTTTTTTTAATAAAGATGACAAAATATTTTATAAATGGCTCAAAAAATCTTAGCTATGACCTCATTAAACATCATATACGAGATTATACCTAATTCATACTATACTACCCAAAGTTTATGAGGTTATAACTAAGGCTTGGTGGACTCATCAAATATTTTGTCGTATTTATCACATACTTTTGAAATCAGATTTTTTTTCCTCATTTTTTCTGTTAATTTTTCAAATAAATTAAAAGGATAGTTTTCCAAAAAAAAAAAAACAAAGAGAGAGAGAGATGATTAGCGTCTACACTTGGAGGGGTGGTATGAGTAGTAATGGAGGACCCCCCCACCAACACTACTTCTTACTTGTATAAATTAACGTGGGAAGGCGTGCTACCCCCACTACTACTAGCAGCAGCTAGGGAATCAATAAATCATAATCTCATTTCATATCTCCATGGCAGCCCCAGACCTGCAAAACCCCCCCAATTGCACCGCCGTGCTCTCACTCTCCGGTGACCATGAGTCTCATGACTCTCAACTTCCAGATTCCGGCGGTTGGATCACCTTCCCCTTCATCGTAGGTGCCTTGACCGGCTTGACACTTGCGGCCGGCGGCTGGGGAGCCAATCTCATCGTATATTTGATTGAAGAGTTCAACGTTAAGAGAATCGACGCCGCTCAGATTTCCAACGTCGTTAGTGGTTCCTCCAGTCTCTTTCCCATCGTCGGAGCAATTGCTGCCGACTGCTTCTTTGCAGTTTCTCTCCGTCATTGCTCTCTTCCTGCGTCTTTGCTGGTAATTCATTATGCTTTCTTTCCCGTCAACTCTTTTTTTGCTTTTCAAAAATACTGATGTTCCTGCCAACAAATTTTAAAATAGAGAACATAAATCTATCCAACCAAAACTAAATTTACTATTCACATCGTATCTTCACTTATTCACTTGCCAACCTGATGTAAGGGCTGCTTCGTTTATCAGATCCGGTTCAGAAGATAGAATAATAATAATAATAAATTTTTTAAGAAAGAAAATCTTGTTGAAAATTATAATTTGATAAATGCTTAGTATTGGGATACTTAGGCCATTTGGTTTATGTTTTTTAAAATAGTTTTGTATTCTTAAAATCAAGGAAAATAGGAAAAATATATTTGGTATTTAGGTTTTTTGTTATGAAAAACACAAAAATACAAAAAAAATACTAAATTTAGAAAACAATAATAATTTTCATAGTTTTAAGAGAAAAACAAAATAATGTTTTTTGTATTAAAAAAAAATATTGTTTTCAAAAACAGTTTTGAAAAAGGGTAACCGAACCGGCTCTTAGCTTCAGAATATCTCATGTATCTACAAGAATATTTCTTATATATTAGCTAAGTATCCCAATACTACTCAATGGGCTCCATCACCTTGCTGCTTTCCCCCCCCACCCATTAGTGGACCTTATTAGTATTGCTTACAGACAAACTTTTTTTTTTTTCATTTAATTTAAATCAACCATTCTTATCATGCAGGGGCGTGCTTTAGGCCTAACCAATAATTAGATTTCTTGAGGCCTGAAGAATGCGGACTAGCCTCTACCCTCTGCAAAACCCACCAGTCTCCAATTTTCAGTCCTATACCTGGTATAGCACTAGCCGTAATAGGCCTGGGAGGTAGCCATTCAATTTAGCCACCATGGGAGCTGATCAGTTCCATAAACCCAGCCATCAAGCGTCTTCTTCGACTGCATTTCTTCTTCACGTCTCTGCTGTCATAAGCAACACCGTCATTGTTTATGTCGAAGATAATGTGAGTTGGAAATTGGGTTTCGCCATAACCATTGCGTTTAATCTTATCGGCTTAGTTATTTTCTTACTGGGAAGTCGATTCTACCGTCGTGTTAAGCCACAAGGCAGCCCGTTTGTGGATCTGGCTCGGGTTTTTGTGGCCGCCTTGCGGAAAAGGAAGGTTTTGATCTCTTTGGACAATGAAGATTATTATTGTAACCATCAGCATCAAGGGCCTGTGAAGACGGTGACTGCCACTGCACCTACAAAGAGTTTTAGGTAAGGTTACACGTAGGCCTGTTTATAAAAATTATTTGATGTTCTTAAAAATAAGGAGAAGGAAAGCTTTTTGTTTTGAGTTTTTTTAATACTAATTTCAAATAACTAAGAACAATTTTAGAGAACACCAAAATAATATTATGTGTGTTTTTAAAAACCATCCTCAAAAAAAGTTTTCAAAAACTTGAATAAAAAATGCCCTTAGTTTCTATTTTTACAAATTATTCATTGATATCAGTTTTTTAAAACACATAAAACATAGTTTTGATGTTCTCCGAAAATGAAAATTGTTCATATTATCTGAATTTAATATTTTTTTATTCTCTTTTTTTTTTAAACAAAAAACAATTTCCAATAGCTACAACCAAACAAACCCTAAATTGATACATTTTTTACCCATCATGCATTCGCTCCACTCTACTCCACTAAGCCACGAATTAAGTAAACTAATATATACCCAGCAACGGACAAGAAATTAAAGCAAAGAGTGAAAACGAGTCACAAACAAATGACAAACCTTCTAATAGGCATTTTCCTTTGTGGGGTGTACGCGCAATTGAATGGGAAGTTGTCCCTTGAATTATTTATTGAAACATTTTTAAAAAAATCTATCTCGTTGATGGGGTTGTTGGCCCGTCCCTTTGTCAATACTTCCTAGACTTCAAAATAAGCCTCCCTCTCCCCATTTCATTTATTTAAAAAAAAATATTTATTTTTAATCGTGGGTGTTTGGAAGAGGTTATACTCATCTAGACTAATCCAATAGAACTTAAAGTTAATGGGCTAATAAATTCCCCAATTGCCCTAACTGATTCAAACTGATGACATTGAGAAATAAATCTAAAGTCGGATCAATCCAACTACGCGCCCACATGTTTTTTTTAATGTTAGAATACATAATTATGTTATTTCTTGAAAGTAATGACAACAACGCCTACTCAATGATAGTGCCATGCACCGACGCAGTAGCCGAAGCCACTCAACCGAGCCTCACTTAGCCGCAACATTTCAGCCGAAGCTCGAGCTCAGTCGATGATCGAAGTCGAAGCATTTCGAAAGTCGAGCCTCGACTCGACTGCTAACATTTCAGTCGAGCTCGAGCTCGAGTCGAAGTTTTGATCAGCCAGTCCGAAGAGTCATGAGTCGCTCCTGCTTCACAAGACTTCTAATTATTATATATTCAACTATAGGAGAATTGATATATATATATATATATATTTATTTATTTATCACGTTTATAATACTAAATTTATTAATATAATTTATAGAATAATATCCTATTCTCTTACATCTTTCTTTAAAGAAAATTAATTATTTTTAAAATAAATATATTTATAACTAAATAAATAATAAAAATGTAATGCATTGTTTAAGTTAATAAAAATAGTAGACATATTATTTATGTCATCCCCTAGTAGAGATATAAAATTTTAAAAAACTTTTAAAATTTTATATACAAAATATCTCGAGTTTATAGCCATCTCGAGTCGTAGTTTCAGCTACTTCCTCGACCGACTAGTTAATATATCGAGTCGAGCTCGAGCTCACAAATGAGTTTCGACTGCTTCAGTCCGATCATTTCACGAAATAGTTCGTCTCACAAGACTTAGTCACGTACATGCATGCAAGATGAAAATAATCATGGTTTGATTCAAATCAAGAATGTTCAAGATAGCTAGAAAATATGATAAAGTCTAATTTTTCATGCAGGTTCTTGAATCGAGCAGCACTGAAAACTGAAGGAGACACTAGATTTGACGGCTTAATTGCAAAACCATGGAGGGTATGTACAGTAGAACAAGTAGAAGACTTCAAAACCCTAATAAGAATCTTCCCACTTTGGTCATCTAGCATATTCTTAGGCACCCCAATAGGAATCCAAATGAGCCTTACAGTCCTCCAAGCCCTAATCATGGACTGCCACCTTGGCCCTCATTTCAAAATCCCGGCCGGCTCTTTCCTCGTCATCTCCTTTATCTCAACCGCCATCGCTATCCCCCTCATCGACCGCATCCTATTTCCGTCATGGAAGAAACTCACCCGTCATTCTCCGACGCCGATCCAAAGGATTGGCATCGGCCACATTCTCAACGCCCTCAGTATGGCAGTCTCCGCCGTGGTCGAGTTGAGACGACGGCGAGTGGCTCACACACGCCACCTCCCCGTCGGCTCCGTCACGCCCATGCTGGGGCTATGGCTGTTTCCGCAACTTGTTTTGGTGGGCGTCGGTGAAGCTTTTCATTTTCCGGGACAAGTTTCGTTGTACTACCAGGAGTTTCCGACATCGTTGAGAAGCACTTCTACTGCGATGATTTCGCTGCTTATTGCCATAGCGTTTTATTTGAGCACTGCCCTAATCGATCTTATTCGAAGAACAACAACGTGGTTGCCCGAGGACTTAAATGATGGGAGAGTCGATAATGTGTACTGGTTGATGACAGGGATCGGATTGATCAACTTTTTTGGCTTTAGTGTGTGCTAAAATGTACAAGTATAAGAACACTAATGAGGCTAGTACTAGTAATGGGGTCATGAGTGAGCTTGGTCCTAATATATATTAGTGTGTACTAAAATGCAAGTATAAGAGCACTGAGTGGGTGGTACAAGTAATGTGGTGATGAGGAGCTAGGTTCATTTATAAGTACATGTATATAAACTTTAAAAAAAAAAATTGCTGTCAGTGCTTATTGTTAGGTGATTAGATTAAAAGACCCTTTTAAAATCAAAATTTGGAAATCTAATCCATCATCCATTTTTGACATTGTTTGGACAGATATTACCTGAATTATTCTCTTGTAAAAATAACTATTTATTTCAAAGAAATAAATAAATATATAAATGACAAAATACATTTTTATCTCATAGAGGTTATCTTGAAGAAAAAAATATATAGAATTTTGAAAATATAATCCTTCGTCACATTGTTTTAACAAATATTACATAAATTATTCTATTATAAAAATAATCATTTATTTTCAAAGAAATATATAAATATATCAAATGACAAAAGTCAATTTTGTCTAATAGAGGTTATCCTTGAAGAAAAAATGCATAGGGAATTAGATTACAAATTGTTGTGTTATTTGAGGTTATTTAACAAAATATTTTTTGATTAAAAAAAGACTTTTGAAAATTTGATCCTCCAATCATTTTTGCTTCATTTTTGACAAAAATGTCATTGTTTTCTTATAAAAAATGATATTTCTTTTAAGAGATGATGTAAATACATTAACGGTGTGTTTGGATCATGGGAATGGAAATATCATTACCGCTTCAGTCCATTCCCATGTTTGAATGAAATTTAAGCAAGAAAGAATGAAATGAAAACTAATTCAAAGGAAAATCAAATTCTATTTCTAAGTAGGATTTAAATTCCTTAGGTACATGTGGTATTTTGATTCACCTGGCCTTCTCTTTTTTTTTTTTTTTTTTTGACAAATATTCATCCTTCTTTTCTTAAAAACATAAAACTCAAAATTAATATTTTGATCGGCTAACCTTGTTCATCAGGCCCTACGATTCTAATTAATAATTTAAAGTATTTTATGAAAGGTATGTCCGTATGTGATTGAAAATCTAAAAAATTGTCTCTAATGTGTTTTGAAATTTTTTTTTTTACTTATTTTACGAGAAAATACGTTAACATTTTATTTTATCATTAAATGTATAATTTTGATAAAACATTTTTATAAAACTGTTACATAAAAACTAAGAAGATACATTTTTTATGTACCTATATATAAAATTAAGAAGATGCTTAATAATGGTTCTAAAACACCGAAAATTCCTTGAAAATTATTTATATATTAAAAGTACTTTAATTTCTAATATTTTATTTTTAATCATATGACTTAATTATTTTCTAAAAATAATTTTAAAATGAAAATGTGGATAGTAATTAAAATATTTTATCACGTTTTTTTTAAAGTTCTAAAACTATAGTATGAAACCCCGAGAAAATCTAATTTTATGGAAAAATGGCAAAATCGTACTCTCTCGTAAAATTAAATTTTTCTGTGATCTCGACGATTTAAACTGACTTCACTGCTGGAAATCGCCTCACGAAATCTAACTAACACGTCGACTCTCACACTCCAGATAGCCTTAATTTACACTTTTCGAGGCACCGAGTATCTAAAAAGTCAGAAACGAAACGCGACGCGAGACAAAAGCTACCTATAACATGTGCTCACGCAATAAGCCAGACGTAAAGAGAGACGATTTAAACGAATCTACCAAGGCCATACTAAATGTCAAAATAGTGGAGCATTTATAATGATTGCTTATTCTCGTAAATTTTAAATGAGGAAAATGACAAAATAGGGAATAGTGTCATCTCCTACCTTTAATTGAACACCAAAAGATGCAGTAGGCTAGGAAAAAACGGACAGTGGGCTGGTTTTGTGATTTTTTTAGAGAGACAACAACTTCTCTCTAAGATTCCGTTAATCCTAATCGGGTTTAATTTCTTCCAGCCAGTTACGTAAAGTCGCTCTAGCTTCGCGCGACGCCACGCCTGCCCGGCTCGAGGCATTTCGACAAATTTCACGAGGTACTGCGATCCTACACGCTTATTTTCGGATGAAGTGTTTCTGCTGATGTTTCATTGGTTTGAGCCAACTTAATCGCTTCGATCGGTCCCGAATCTTGAACCAAAATATGAAAATTTTTGAGCCCTCTCTCAGGCACCCATGGCAGCGTAGGGGCTGTTTGGCATCTTGGTGATGATTTATGTATTAATTCATGATTTTGTGTGTATGAGGCCGGAAATGGCATGGGATTTCTCGTTCACAAAGTGAACCATGTTGGGTGATTATCGAACAAAGAACCCGGTGGTTCCATCGCTCTCGCAAGGAATAGATAAGGCTTAAATATTTTTATAAATAACGTTATTACTGAAAGACCAAATCGACTATCATATTTGTTAATTAGCCCATCTCGAGCTAATTTTTGAAAAATTGACTATGGAATGTGCATAATACATGTTTATGTGCTTTTATTATGTTAATATATATACCTGTTTTATATATTAACATGTGTTGTATAAATTGTATTGAAATGACTTGAGTTGTTGTGGAAATAGATAGGTTAATACATGATTTTAATGTGTTAACAAAGTAACATAATTATATAAAATATAATTGTGTTTGTAGGCCATTGGAGATGATATGAAATGAATGGTTTGAGTTGGTTGACCAAAGAAATTAGTAGGTTAATGCTTGAGGTGTTAATATGATGTCACAATTATATGGAATATAATTGTGTGTGTAGGCCATTGGAGATGAAATTGTGACTTGCTCAAATGAGCTAATTTGGGTGATGGTTGAAATTGTTGAATTACATGTGATGTGATTGTAAAATTTGAGAATATATGCATATTATATATATTGGTATAAATTATTGAATGACATAATGCATTTACATGCACCGTAGAATTTGTAAATTAAATGAGCGCACGATACGAATTTTCAAAATTTAATACACAAGGAAAAGGAATTTCACATGATGATTTTCCGGAGAATAGTCAGAGACGGTCCAACAGATCATTTCTGATGAAGACCATGACTGTTGTAGCTGGGCTCTCCAACACATTCGCCGGAGCAGAAATCTCCGTATTTTTACCCATACTGTAGTATATTTTCAAAAACAACAGGTTTTGTTTTGAAAATGATTATTTTTCTCATATATGGCTTAGGCAAGTGTGAGGGAGTCGATGAGGACTCGAGACATGGAAATGGACATTTAGACATTTATGAGGATCACGATTTGCCTGAAAACAAGGCAAGAATTGGATCATTGCATGTGCACTCAGTGGGGAGTAACCCATTTGGGCAGATTCCACCACTCACGATACCACCCCGTCGGCAATATTATTTTTGCTACAAAGCGTCTATGGCATCGACTTATCCTAGAGGTCGGTTTGAAGAAAGCCTGGTCAGGCTGTGTTTTAATCGGGAGACATGTATTAATTCTAAAATTTTAATATATGTTTGTATAAGGATAATTTTATTACCTTCAAATCATTTAGATATAATGATTTTTTTACCAGTGATATTCAGGCCAGCTGTCGCTTTACTCATGGATATGTCATATTGAACTGTTTGGGACATGTTTGGTATTTTGGTAGAGCTCCATGTATAAATGAGACTCGTCCGATTACACGTTGTCTGCTAATTCACATTCACGAAAGATTCACGGTCGACTGATACCAACTGGACTTCTAAGCTGGCAAGCCACATTTAGAGTATTGTTGTCAATTTATTTATTTTTCATTCAAATTCCTAGTATTATCGAACAATGAAATGAAAATAAACAATTATTCTCATGTAAGATTCATAAACTAATCTAAACTCTAAAAATTGAATCAAATTATTGATTCAATTCCTTGAGAAATAAGAATGGATAGAGATACTTCATTTTCATTCCTCATTCCAATGTACCAAACACGTCTTAAATTAAAAATGATATTTTTGTCCAAAATATGTTATTTTTAAAGAAAAAATATGGGGATATTAGATTTACACATTTTGGATTGTTTAAAGTTTTTATCCAAATATTTCTTTATTGTTTAGAGTTATGTTAATTTGAGCTCAAAACGAGTTTGATAATCAACAATCGAAAAGAAGGCCCCGAGCAACACGAACAGAGAAAATTTATTTCCCCGAATGATCTATACCATCATAATAGACATTTACGGACAAGTATTTTCGATGCAGTTTAATCAATGAAAAGCGTGCTGATAAAAAAGTCCATTAACAAATTATTAGAATTAGGAAACATTGACACCACAGTACTGTTTATTATCTAGAATCATATTATAATATAACATAATTCTCGTTTAAAACGGGTCTAATGCTTATGAATCATGGTTGACTAAGAAAATAAAGTCAGGATTGACATAAAATTTTTCAGATGAAACGTTATAACACAATAATTAAGAAACTTACCTCTAAATTAAAGGTCATTAATTCAAACAAACTCCAGCTACAAGATGATTGAACACTACTTTTGTGTTTGATTTGCTTAAAATATAAAAGATAGAAAAAATATTAATGAAATGAATTTTTCTTGATTAGTTGTCTAATAAAAAATTTAAAAGATAATTACATATAAATATAATTTCCTAATTTTTTTTATATTTTAAAATTATTTAATTTTTATATCAATGAGTTAAAAGAAATAAAATCTGTTTGAAGCAGTAAATAAAAATAATACTGCCACTTAACTCTCATCTCTTTTTTTTTTCCTTGAATTTTCTATTTTTGGTGACTGATATATATTGTGGAATAGACATTTGTCAATTGATAATTTCAAAGGTAGTTGGAAAAATCCTAGGAATGGATGATTGAAATGATGAGTTCCAATAATAGCAGTTGTCGTTACTGTTCTGACTGGAACAAGGCAAGAACTAGCTCCACTAAATTATTCTACTATATCCTCCATGATTCGATCCTTATGCCTTGGGGAGAGGACAAGCACTAAAATTAAAGGATTCATGAGTCATACGTTTTATAGTTACTATAGTCAATGTAATATTATCAAATTTATAGGTTTTGAAATGATTTATTATGTTCTTAACATTAAATATCATTTTTAGTCATTTGTATCTATGTGTTTATATTGATACATTGATAGTTTGAATCAATAAAATTGTTTTATTGAAAAATAAATGTAATTTTCATTACATAAAATATTCAAAAAAACCAATATTTCATTGAGCTCATATTTTGATTAGGGCGGCTACTTAGAAGGGTTGGGTCGAGTTGAGAGTCAACACAAACCAAACCCGAACCTGAAATACATGAACCCAAATACAACCCAATCCGACTTTTAACCCGATGAACTCAACCTAAATTGAAATTATGGAACTCAGGTTAAGCTCGGATTAGCTTGGGATGATTTTATGTTGATCAGTTTAATCAGGTTAAGTTAGGATGGACCGAGTTGAGTTAAAAAATTTATTAAATAACAAATCTATTTGACAACTCAATATGAATTACGAAATGACTAATTTAATAAAATACAAAAAGGAAAAGATATTTCAAATGCATTAGCACGAAGAAAACACAATCACATGTTAAAAATACATGTTATTATTATTATTATTATTATTTTATCTAAATACATGTTAAAAATATTTCTAAAAATATTCGTAGTAAAGTCATAAAAAATAACATTTTGGTAAAACTTAATAAAATAAACATTTAATAACTTAGTTAATTTTTTAATATTTGTCAAATTTATAGGTTGTCAAGCTAATATTTTTGAAGTTTTAAAAGATATATTTATTTTTATGCCATAGACATTTATAAACTATTAAAAAAGAGTCAAATTTCTTCACATTCCCATTGAATAATTATTGTTACCACAAATATTTCAAAATAAATATCATGCTTCTTAATAAAATCATAACTTGAATAATGATTGTTCCAACAAATATTTCAAAATAAATATCACGCTTGTTAATAAAATCATATTTCAAAATAAATATCACGCTTGTTAATAAAATCATAACTCGAACATGAGGAACTTTGATTTAGAATCAAAACACATATTAGCCTTATTAGTTATCAGGTTGGTAGCCTACAATTAATTTTTTTAGATATATTTATTTTGATTCTAAATTCAAATACTTGTCGTCTATATGTCTAACTTAGTTTAAGAATTGACTGCACTGTTCGGCGGTGGCAATTAGGAGGGAGAGGTTCGAGGTTCGAATCCCATTTGGGACAATTTACTACATTGTAATAAAGTGCTTAGTTATCAAAAATAAAAAATAAAAAATTCAAATAGTTATCTTGCTTTTCCTTTTGATTAGGCCCTACAAAACTCGCTTTCAAAACCTAAATTCTTACTACTTTTTCAAAATAAACTTGAAATCATAAATAGAACACACAAAATCGATGAAAAGAGAAAAACTATCATTTTCTAGAAAACAAAGAAAAAGCAATTTTAAAATAAATAATAATAATAATAAGCAATTCAATAAAACAATGCAATGGGAGCAATCAATGACGAAACTCAACGTTGTACCTAAAACCTGAATTCTAGACATCGAAAAAAGAACACATAGGAAATCGTTATGAAGTATTTGAAAGAGTGTCGTTGAAGTATTCAGTCTAGTCTAGCATGTAGAATAACAATACTACATAACATGTAAAGGGCTTTATAATATATATAAAGAGAGAGAGAGAGAGAGAGAGAGAGAGAGTTGGTAATGGGTCAGCCCATTTTAGCTCGAATTTTTGGAGGATTGGGTTGTAAAATTTAATGCCCAAATAAAACCGGACCAATTTTACCCGACCCGTTTTGACCCATGATCCAGGTGGGTTTGTCCCAAGTTAACTCAATTGACCCGAAATTTTTATTTAACTTTATTTATTTAATATGATAAAATCATAACTCAAAATAAACTTTTTAAAATTTAATTTTATTTATTTAAAGTTGTGGTATCGCTTACTGATTCGAAGGCTCTTGAGACATATCGGTTTCAATGTATCGACTTGGTATTGACTTATACGTAAATTAAGATAAATAAAAAATTCAAAAAATTATAAGGTATAATATAAATTATTAAAGTTAAAAATTTAGTGAAACAAAATTTATTTTAAATTATTGCATTTAAATAATTATAATGCATTCACTAAAAGAATTATAAAATCATAATATAATTATTACAATGTTTATTATAAAATTAATTAATTTATGTTACATATTTCAATAATAATATTTGTAAAAATATAAATTATTTCAATAGTTGATATTAAACAAATAATAATTTATGTTAAGTTAGATATAAATATAAAAATAATTTAGGCTTTATCTTTAAATTAATTTAAATAAAAATAATTTTTTCATTATTATTGATAAATTAAATTCATTTTTATTAATAGTTATAATCAAGTAAATTAATGTTTTATATAAAATTGAAGATAAAAATTTAAATATCCTTTTGATTAAATAATAGTTTTAATATTTTATACTAAATATAAATTTTATAAATACTATAATTAAATACAAAAGCCATAAATGTCTAAATTTGCTTAGTATAGACATGCCCACAATTCCCTCATTTAATATATTATACACCTAAATTTGGCAAGAAACTACAAAAAAAAAATAAAATCTAACAATCCTTTGCTTTCCTTCTTCGCTTTCCTTCTTCACGCCCTAACTTTCTTATCTTCCACAATCCACACGCAGTCGATCTTCGCACTACTACCACCACCGACCGCTTCACGGCTTCACGGCTTCACAGCTTCACCACACACTTCCACCACCGGCCTCCCAAAACGTCTTGACGAAGAGTTGCGAAGGTTCCATTTTCCACTCATCGTTGTCGGGCTTTATTCGCTAAATTAGAAAACCAAATGAATGGATCCAGGCGAAAATTGTCGATGCATCTGCTCTTAAAATCTCAAATTTCTCAACAAAAAAAATTTTTTGATTTTTTTTTTATTGCGATGGGTAATAAATGATTAAGAACTTGTAGAATCCACTTTTTTCTTCTGACGAGTTGACTAAGTCAACTAGGGATTTCGGCCAAATCAGCCGAGTTTTTCCGATTCTTTACCGAGTCTATGATAGTATCGTATCTGGTATTGGACTTGGTGCGGCCAATCTCGAGATGGACACGACTCACTCGCGATCGCAGACGCAATGAATAACCCTACCTTCCAAGTATTCCACTCTTTGTCCAGCAAGATATATATATATATATATATATATATATATATATATATATATATATATATATATATATATATGTAAATAAGGTAGTAACATCATTTTTTTCTCTTTGAAGATTCAATAGAGAGAAAATACATATGATTCCATTTCTTGCATTTGTCTGGCAGTGTGCCTATGATACCATTTCTGTAAGGGTAAATTTGAATTTTTTCGAAAAAGGGTAAAATGGTAAATTGTCGTTACAATACAGGTTACAGACCTGAAATTTTATAGATCTTAAATGACAAAACAAATCTTATCGCTCTCGATTCATATCACAAATTTAGCTTATCCTGCATACCCTCTATCAATTATAGATAGTTGGATTTTTCACTAATTTTGAAGCGATGAAAGGCCCTGCGGGACCCCAAAATTGGATTTTTGAAAAAATCTTGAAAGTGAAAATAATTTCCTAAATAAAATTACATAAAATAATTAACTCAAACGAGATAAATAAATAGTTTTTATCGTAAACGAACTCGATAAAGTCATGGACATGTGGTGCGACGTGGGCCAAGTGTTTAAAAGTGTAGATAAGGTTAAAAAAAATGGATATTTTGGCAGAACACATCCCATTTCATGTTGGAAGAAACCGTGAGAGAGAAAGAGGGAAGGAATAGAGCTACCAAGCTTTCTTTCGGTGATCTACAGAGTTCCGTTAGTCAGGAATTCGTCAAACTAAGGGTTAAAATTCATCTACTTGACGAGGGCTACATGTGTGTACCAAAAAGAAAGGATTTCACCGAAGATCCAGGGGAGGAGATCTGGGGAAATCAAAGTTTTAGAGGTTAAGGAGGTATTCTTGAGACCTCCTACGTTTCTACTATGTTTCAAGAGGTAGGGGTTCTTCCTATTTTGATTTATTTCTAACCTTGGGGTCGCTAAGGAGTTTGGTTGTGTTGATGCCTTAAGGGATTGTTTGGCTTGTTTTCAACGGCTTTAATGGCAGTTTTGCGGCCCGTTTGTGGCCAGGTTGGTGAATTTATTTGTGGTTGTGTATAGTATGTCCCAAAAATTGTTTTGGATAAAAAAAAAAAAGAATAATCTAGATTACTAAGGGCCTCATGAAATGATTTCACGAATTGGGCTGAAGGGTCGTTTGGGGCCATTGTGTGGACTGTTTTTGTGAGAATTTTATATGTCACATTTGGCCTTGAGAGTTAAAGTTGTCATTACTTGATTTTGTAATAACATGATTTGGTTAATTGTTGTTTAATGAATGTTGATATATGTATGCTTATATATCGACATTAAATTGTCAATATTTTGAGATTATATGTATGTAATATAATCGTCTATGATGCGTGGTAAATGCATGAATTCAACTGTTCACATATGATTCATCACATATGTGACATGACATTGACATGAAATGGTGCATCACATTGCATATGCATGGGAACATCGCGTTTCATGGGTGTGAGTGTATGGTTGAAATCAAACACCACATTGGTAATTGATGAGTGGGCTCGGTACCATTGGACGAAGTCCAACAAAGTCGCATTGTTGCATGAAATGGTAAAAAAAACTTGTATCGGGTGATAGCAAGAAGGGTGACTAGCTTGGTATAGGTGTGTAAATTAGTATAAAAACGTAGGCCTGCACGCGCAAGTATACGCACTAAGTTTACGTAATATAGCGGCTAGTCAAGTGTCGTTCCCACGAAGAGAAGTGTGTTGAATACCGGAATCGGCTCTAGAGCATTATCTGGATCTCAAACTTGAGTGAATTAATCCTAAATGACACTTTGATCCTAAATGAGTTGTTAATTCAATTAACTAACATGGTTTTTCTCTTGCCATATTCAATGGATTATCATCCGTAAAATATGTTATTCAAGATATTAACAGATGCACGCTATGGTTATTCGCGGCCTTCGATATCCTCTCTCAAGGTATATTCGCCTATCTCACCAGTAGGGTTGATCGCATCTTTGCTTCACCCCTCGACCCCGAGACGCTTAAATGGTTAAACCCTAATCTCCACATTCATAACCAAGAGATCTCTACTCTCCGATTGACCGAGTATCACTCTACTTGGATCCCCAGGAACCTTTATCTCTTGATCTTAGATTCCCGACAAAAGCAAGTTTGTGCCACAAACACCACCAAGCCGGTAATTAACAGAAATAGAAAGTGTCGATATCGATTTATAAATATACCAATAAATCGACTAAAACTAATCCATATGAATATAATAAGAATATAGAAAACCAGAAATAAAGTTAGAACATCATTTTTCTTATTACAATCATTTGGTTTCAATCAATAGGAGTTTGAGAAAGGAAATACAAATACAAGGATTACACGATCTCTCGAATCTTCCTATGTCGTCTTCTCCGTCTCGTACTCCGTTCCTCCTCCCTCTAGCTTTTTTCCTTCTTTTTGTTATATCTAAAAATTATCGCTGGGAGAGTCCCGGCGACGTCACAACGCTGGCTGATGTAGGCTGCCCGTCATACGACCTCAACGTCGTGACGTTGGAACATCGCGACGTTGAGGCTGAGCTCTCCTCCAAACTCCTTCCAATCTCCACACAACTTCCAAACTCCTTCCAATCTCCACAACTTCCCATTGCGCCCATTTTTCATGTACTTCATGTATCGGATATCTGACCCGATGACATCTTATTCTGGTGACCAGACCATGGCGATCAAATGTGGGTATATGATGAGTGCTTTGGGGCTTATCACCCGAGCTTGGCGTACACGCGTCTGCGGTGGCAGACTCATAGCTTATTACGCGCTGGAAGTTTATTTTTCTCACTTCATTGGCAAATTTATTGGTATGCGGCATAGTGAAGTAAAATGGACCAAATGATTGTGGAGCTTTTGCCGTCTAAATCCAGGGATCCTTAGAAGGTTGTACAACTTTCTAGGGAGCGTGGCTAATTAGCAGTTGGTTAACCAAAACAACTCATTTAGCATTTTCAATGACCTTTCCCCATAAAGTCTCTGTTGTGGTGTTTCTGGTCTCTGACATATACCTCGGTTCTGTTTGAACTTGAGTCCACTCACCCATTTGAAAGACTCTAACCACAGAAGGATAAGAATGCACCCCTCGGCTCATGGAATTCTTGTGAGCAAGGTCTGGAGCCTTGGTATACCTTAGAGATCACATGTGTGTGTGTGTGCGAAAGACTACTTGGGAAATGGCTTCTTGACCCACGGGATTTATTCGCTAAAGTCACCCCTGACCTTTCTCTAGCACACTATTCAGTTAATAACAACTGAGGTCCCTTTCATTCATAACAGTCTTTTTGAAATTTTTGACTCAAATTAATCTCCACGTTCGCAAGCACTGATCCACTCACACACAATACCTAAAATGCGCCTAAGCCATCTGCGATCTTGTAGTAGCTAAACACGTGAGCAGTAAAAAGTGATAGGCAAAATGCGCCTGACACGTATGCACAAAGCACCTTAAACAGAGACAAACTAAAGCGAGCTGAACTCGCGGGAAACACATAAATAAACACAAAAAATAGACAAACTAAAGCGGGAAACGAAATAAAAAATAAAAAAATAAACGATCACTACACCTAGCAGCGGGCGATTATCCCTCAGTAATGAAAGGCGGGGGTGAGTGGAAGAATCCTAAGTGATCGCTCGGATCCATGCGAGTGGTGAGTGGAGGTGCCATGAAGAGGCGGTTGAAGCGAATGCTCCACAGATGGGTATTCTTGGTTGTTGAGGATGGTCGCTGGTTGTGCATATTTGTATCACGCATATTGACGTGATTACATTCCATGTCTTAAGCCCGATGGTATTTGGTATATAGATTACCGTCTGGTGCGCATCAGTGGGTGGTGGTCTGTGCGCAGTCCTCGATGTAGTGGAAGGATTAGCGAGTCCCTGCTCCCGAGATAGCTATGGTGGTGGGGGTTGGGTGGATGTTGCGGCCTCTGGCTTTCTGAGGGATCGAGCCTAGATTGGTATGCTTTAAGGTCATCCTCATCGAGACCATTGCCGGTCATTTCTCAGCGCCAGTTTCCACGGTTTGTCTTTCTTAACCATGATTGCCTTGATCAGGTGTATCCAAGCCTCATTATCCTTTAAAATTTAAAAACGCTTGCATGGTGGTAGATAAGAAAGGGGTGCAAGATTCGTCGCATCTTTGTTATAGGATTACATCCTACATATCTTACTGATCAAATGGAATGTCCTGGATGATGGCATAGTTGAGTAGGGCTCTCTTGGCCGTCACTTCACACACATTAATTAGTAGGGGTTAGTGATGTGATGAAGTGATACCATACCGCAGGAATGTAGGCTAAGTGTTTGGCCTTAAAATTGCCTGACGATGCCACTTCAACTGATAAGTTTCCTCACCTTGCGGGTTGGTCCAGCATCCACAGGACCTCGGGATAGTTGGGATGCTCATGGAGCTATCATAGGACTCGGGGTTAACTTGATTCTAGGTTATGGTAATCGATTGATAGACCTTGAAGTCTACCAACCTCCTTTTGGACCTTTTTAGTATGTGGGATGCGAGATTGGTGTAGAACTCTAGTACCACACTTGTGGCAACTGGTCTTGGAGGTTGGCAAAGTGCTCTCCATCCCTTGTTTGCAATGGTTCTGTGAAAGAAATCATCGAGGTGGTGAAAACCCTTCTTCTTGATGAAGGACCTATTCTTCGAGATGAGGCCGAATTTCTCGGCCATTCTCTCATTGACAAATTTCTCATGATCGTAATCATGAGTTGGCTCTTCATTTGCCTAGTTTCTTTTTGAGCTCATTTTTTTCTTTTTACTCGACATCAAGCACTTGATAGGAATAGGGATTGGATGATCGTCCCAGAGAAACTTGAATCACTCTAGTTGGCTTCTAACACCCTATTGTTGCCACTCTGGGATTTACCCGATAGAGTCACCAAATACTCACGGCGGACCTGACACTTGGTGGCTGCATGGGGAGATGGCCTTTGTGGCTCTATCCTATGGATTCTATGATCAACAACCACTCCTAAAGTCCCTTCTCTAGCACAAGCAACCCCAAAAACAACAATACAAATTGAATATGGACCTAAGTCACCCGAAAACTAGACCGTGTGGAGTGTATCCAAATGAGAGTGGATCATAGGGTTTTCGGACTTAGGACGTTCCAGTTCCAGCCAGGGCTTTGAGTGCTAGGTCGGTTGGGACGAGATGGGTGAAGGTTGTTTGGGGCACACATAAAAATTGAAGAGAGCGATTAGGGTTCTTAGGTTTTTCGGATGTGAGAATATGAGCCGTTCTGTTTCGCAAAGCGGGGCAACATCGTGTTCGGATTAGCGCGTCGTGGCGTTTGGGGCGATTCGCAGCGTTCGAGTTAAAATTTCAACGTCCGCGATGTTGGATCCAACGTCATAACGTTCGGAATTCGGGCCTCCAACATACGTGGCGTTGAGATGACATCGTGAAGTTTGGCTGGGTTTTCTAAGCGGCCGCAGCGTTGGGATCCAAGGTGGAAACGTTCCCAAGAGTAGCTCAAATCTAACTTCACGACGTTACAGAGAGTTAAGATTTCATTTTTTCACAACGTCGTGACTTTGGGACATCGCGACGTTATAGAGAAGAAACTCACTTTTGAAAAAACACAATTTTAAGTTTAAGAGCACTCCCCTTTTTAGGTTCCGATCATTGTCTAATCCCGGTTTTGGTTACTTGAGCTACCTGTCTATGGCGCTTTGATCTCGGAGCCTGAGAACATAACAACACACATAAGTTATGGTCTCCGAGAAAATTTTCATCGCTAAAATAAACAAACATATGCAAAGCTACACTAATGAATGAAAAACTTGAAAATGCTTGGGTTGCCTCCCAAGTAACGCTTTGTTTAATGTCGTTAGCTCGACTTCCTTGAATCTCAATGTCGAACTTCAAAAGAGACAAGAATTGCTAACAAAACTCCATAGTGCTCCACTGCACTACTCAGGGCAAATGGAATATCTTGTCTTCCTCACTCTTAATTCTCTTGGTTTCTTTTTGTGTCGCATTGAGCTTATCCTTGCAGTTTACCACATCACTCTACATGATCTCCTTGGGGTGACATTCCTGGATATTGTCATTGGGTTTGCCATCCGGATGTTTCGTAGCTTAGAATACATGGAACGTGACCTCATCTCCTTGAACTCTCAATTTAAGCTCACCCTCTTGCACGTTAATTATAGCTTTTCCCGTAGCCAAGAAGGGTCTATTGAGTATGATGGGGACCTTATCATCTCCTTCCATGTCTAAGATGACAAAGTCTGCTAGGAAGACGAACTTATCCACTTTCACTAGGACATTTTCAATTACACCCCCGCATGGTTGTTAGTACGACTGTCGATAGTGCAAACTTATTGTTGTTGCCTTTGCTTCTCTGACTTAACCTTTTAAACATTGAAACTGGCGTCAAATTGATACTTGCTCCCAATCATGAACTTTCTACGCTACCTAGTTTCCTATCGAGAATGGTATAGCAAAAATGCTCGGATCTTTAAGTTTAGGTGGGAGCTTCTTTTGAAGGATCGTGCTACACTCCTCAGTTAGAGCAATAGTCTCATACTCACCCAATTTCTTCTTATTTCTCAAGATCTTTTTCACGAACTTCACGTAACTTGGCATGTTCTCAAGTGCATCCATAATGGGTATATTGATATGCAATTTCTTGAATATATCAAGAAACTTTGCGAATTGCTTCTCTAACTTACCCTTCTTTAGTCTCTGAGGATAGGGGATAAGTGGGGGTGGGTCTCTTGCCTTAAAGCATCACTTTTCACTACAACACAGGTGCCCTCATTTGGAAGAAGCTTAGTTGGGGCTGATCCTAGTTCTGCACTTTGTATCTACCTACATTTTGAAGTAGTGATTGTCTTGTTTCTTTTACTATCATTAGTGAAATTAGGTAATTAGGTTACTTCCTTCCAATTTCAGAGTTATTGCTTTGCAGTATTCCTTCCCTTCACCTCTCAGGTTTATCTCTGAATTGCTTAGCAAAGAACTTTATTGCCTCTCAGTCAACAAATTGGCCATTTGGCACATTTGCACCTCCAAGTTTCTCAACTGTGCCGCCTGGTTATTTAGTTGGGTTGATTGATTCTGCATAGTTGCCTTTGTTTAATTGATAAAGGCTATATGGGAAGTAAACATTTGAGCTAGCGCTTCTTCCAAATCCACTTTTTTCTTGGCTGGCGGTTTGTTCACTTGGGGAGGTGGCATACTATTCTGATTGTTCCTTCATCCATAGTTATGATTGTTCCACCATCCTTGGCCCTAGTTCTTGTGACGCCCCAAAACCTGGGTGTCCGTTGACTACCCGTCAACCCGCGGAACATCTATTTGTCTCGTATCACGAGACTCATACCTGAGTATAAATGCCTCTTGGCTCATAAACCAATACTCATAAAAACCAATATTTTATACAAATAGGGAGTTTACAATTGTCTTTGATTACAATTTATGCAAAGCGGGTCTTATTGCCAGAGTACACAAAAAATCCTGAGAGGGCCATCGCGGCCGTTTCTTCCTCTTCTAAGGTCGGGATAGCCCATCCCAGTACGTCTTCGATTTTGAAAAAATACATATTCCCACGGCCGGGGTGAGCAAAGCTCGGTGGTGAATTTCAGGTTACTCCTACTAAGTGCACGATACAATGACACACCGATCATACGACACATGCTAATATCCTCATGCATATATTAACAAATTTAAATCCCATACATCATGTCAAATTAGGTTTATAATAACAATAACGTAGACTTGGCTCACATGGGTAAGGCGCAATCAGCGGTTCATCTTGAGCATACCACAATCTGATAACGTATTTATTTAATCATGCGATAACCTGACATCACCTGATCCGCATGGCTTGATCGAGTGGACTATCAAACCATTCGATTTATTCACTCGGTCCGTCTTTGGGCTAAATCCGACCATCGGGCCTCGACAAATCTCCATCCATTACATAACCTTAGGCGAAAGAAGTAAAGCCGTCAGGAAAAAACCCTACCTTTCGAGATTTATGAACTCCACGATAATTTCCGCATTAGCCCTCGACGTGTGAACCAACGCCTCTTCTTGACTGACAACCGCTGATCGATGCGTCGTAGATCTTAGAAAGCGGGACTTTCTCTCTAAAACCCCATCTGTGCTTGTCCGTCAAAAACCAGCAAGAGAAAATGAAAGTGGAGAAGATGATGTCTTCTCCTCAAAATTACAAGTTTGCCTCGTTTCTTTGACTTTCTCAACCACTTTACATGGCTGATGTGAGCCATGTATCTCCCTGGTGCCATGTGTCCTCATGAGGACATGCAAAAGGATTAACATTGGTCTCTTCCATGTGGCAGCCCTCTATTCTTGCCACTTGATGCACTTTGCCATCAGGCCACCCAGCGCCTCAGCGTGAAATCAGGCACTCGGAATCCAGTAAGTCGACGAGGGTCCTTGAATTCGTGAGACGATTCCAACGATGAAGTCCGTTTCGTCATCCGAGATCTATAAAAATTTCAGATTTTGACCGAAATTACATTTCATCATTCCTTAGAATCACAGTTTCAGAGTCTCCTGATTCACAGTTCGGTTACTGATAGGTGTTACCCCCATACTGACCCTGTTGCTGATTTTGGTTAAATCTTGACACATATTGTGCCTGTTCTATTGTCATCTAGCCCAACTGGCATTCTGTAGTATTGTTCTGTCCCCCACATGATTCACATATCTCCTAAGGGTTAGCCTGAATATCATTTACATCCTTATTTACTGTAGTGTTTTGGTGAGTTGTCAGATTACCAAATTACTTTCCAGGGACCTCACTGTGTCTACTTTCCCCACCTTCTTGGTATCATATCTACGAACTTTGGTTACTGGCCAGTATCCATATCCTCTAGGATTCCATACCTTAGTGCATGGTCTTTTTCACGGTGCGCCCCTTGTTTGAGGCTCACAGTACTATTCTAGTAAAGTCACTCTGACCATTGTAAAGGTGTGGACTTGCATCCATCTGTCGACTATGATGCTTGGGCACCTTAAGTAACAGTTCAATCTCTCTGACGGGCCTTAACTAGGTTCTCCCCTCCAATTATCAACGTGTTAATCTCTTGCACCCGTGCAATCTTTGAGAGGCCGACTTGGTTAGGAATTTTACTGAAGTAATTCCATGAGATAATGGAATATGGTGGTTGGCTGTCAGCCGGTGTTTAGCCTCCTATCACCCAGTGAGAGCAGGAATAATCTCAATCTAAGCGCTTCTTTAGTTACTTCATTTAATGTTTGACTATGTCGCATCTTGATGAAGTTTGTCAAAATGTGTTGGTTCTCACTTGGTAGGCGAGTGGAATTGAATGTTACGAGCATTTGGGATTCTTGTTTCATCTCGAAGTTGTTTGCATAATAGGTGGTCTTCGGATAGCAGACTGAACAATCGTAGGTGGTAAAGCGAACTCCTCGCTTAACATAGCGGATCATGCGGCTATATAAGCGCGATCACGGGTGCATAATTCCTACCATATTCCCGACCGACCTTATGACTCGTTTTGTATCTTGGCCCTAATCTTGCTCTTCATTGTTGCGCGATTGCTAGATCTCTTTTATGTGCTTTTTCTTTGTTCTGCGTGTCGATTGTAAGGTTCTTTACGGTTGAGTTGGCTTAGTGTAGTTCAACGACCTCGTCTTGCATACCTCCTGATAACCTTCATTGTAATCCTGCAAGCACTTAACAAAACAAATGAAAGAAAAAAATCGAGTAATATCTAATTTACTATTGTCAATATCAACCTGAAACTTCTCCTCGACGGCGCAAAAACAGCGAGCATGGTATAGGTGTGTAAATTAATAGTACTATAAAAAACGTAGGTGACCACCCTTAGGAAACCTCTTACAGCGTCGAGTTTACGTATCTTGGCTAGTCGAGTGTCATTCCCACGAAGAGAGGTATGTTAAATCTAGGAGCCAAACTCACAGAGTATTATCTAGATCTCAAACTTGAGTGAATTACTACTAATATAATGACACTTTGATCTAAACGAGTTGTTAATTAGATCTCTTGAAGACTAGGGTTTTTACCTTTCACTGCCATATTTAATGGATTATCATCTATGTAAATATATTATTCAATATATTAGCAACAGTGTCTGTGAGCGAGGTTGATTGTGCCTACGAGATATCCTCTCTTGAGGTATATTCGCCTATCTCGCCAGTAGGATTGATCACATCTCTGTTTCACTTCTCAACCCTGAGACACTTAAATGGTTAAACCTTAATCACCACATTCGGAACCAGGAGATCTCTACTCTTCGATTGACCGAGTGCACTCTACTCGGATCCCCGGGAACACTTATCTCTCCATCTTAGATTCCCGGCAAAAGCAAGTTGGTGTTAGCGAACACCGCCCATGTGAGTAATTAACGGGAAATAGAGCAAGTCAATATCAGGTCTATAAATATCTTGAATAATGAATTAAAAGCAATCATAACAGATATAGCAAGGCTGAGAAAAACCACAGAAATAAGTTAGAACATCCATTTTGCTTATTCTGATACGTTTGGTTTCAATGTCGATAGGAGTTTGATGAGGAATCTGGTCACAAGGATTACACGATCTCTCGAATCTTCCTATGTCGTCTTCTCCATCTCATACTCCGTTCCTCCTCCCTCTCCATTTTTTCCTTCTTTTTGTTATATCTAAAAAATTATCATTGGGAGAGTCCAGGCAACTGTGTATTGTGGCCTGATGTGGTACGCATGTCATACGACCTCGACATCAGTGACGATATGAACATATGATATCTTCAGTGACTCTCCTCAAACTCCTTCTTCTAATCTCCACCTGACTTCAAATGTCTCCTTGTTCCTGAAATAAAAGCCGAGTATCAGATATCACGCGATAGCGTCTCTGTACTAGATGAAATGAAGCAACCTTGATCAAACGTGGGTATATGATGAGTGTTTTGGGAACTCATCAAAGGGTTAGACACTTTCCTTGGGAAAAGACTTGATGCGGGTTATTACACTCAAACGTTGAAGAATCTAAAAGTGTAGAAGGGCGTGCGAGCACAGTGAAACCTTGAAAATTCGTTGCCTCGAAAAAGACACATGGTTTTGTATATGAAATGATCATTGGAGATTTAAAATCAATTTTTTTTTATTTTATAAACAAATGATTTTTCGAAAATGATCATTGGATGTAATCACACATTGGCATTGCATTGTGTAGTGAGAGGAGTCGGTAAAGACTCGGGTATGGTGCATGAGTGAGTCTCATCTCATTTCATGGCATGACATGTAGAATTATAACCTAGGATTGCATATTCTTGCTTGAAATTGTTAATGTGAATGTGAAAAGTGTAAAAGGTGAACATTGCATATACACTTAGATGGAGAGTAGCCTCTATAGGAATTACTCTACTAGGCGTGACTTACCTTATTCAAGATAACATTTCAGGTGCGGAACATGCACCGATGAGCGGCTCTCATTCGAGGCCGCGAGAGTGAAGAAAGTTAGCCTCTGGCTTTATGATTATTTTTGTAATATTTTTGGAGTAAATAAATTTTGGCATGTACCTTTATGTAAAAGAGTTGTAAATGAACTTATATGGACTGTTTTTAATATGGTCTTATATGTTTTTAAATAAATGTGAATAAATGGGCCCAGTGTGGTCAACCATTTACTCATAAATGGACCCATTTGCGGTCATTGTGTTATATTGGGTCTCGGATGGGTCATGTTATTGTGTATTGTGTAAGTTGGGTTTTTTGTAGCTCCCAACCACGGGACTATCTCAGATTTTTGTTAAATTGGATCGATCGATAGGATTTCTTGATGTGGTATCGAGTTACAATATCTGCGGGCATTAGTGGTTGATGGTGATCAACGTTTAGTTTTAGGTGTCATAGTTTCAACTACTTCTTCTTTATTCGTTCCACGAAACTCTTCAATAGCACCATACTTCCCGACCCGCTCTCCATTAATACCCCTCTGAAATCGCTTTCTTCTACATATTATTCTTCTTCAGTTATTTAAGACCATAAAAAAGAAAAAAAGAAAAAAGAAACTTACATGGATAATGGAGGAGAAGGCGTGGAAGGGGCCACCCATGGATGACATGAAGTTAAAGTTAGGGTTTCGGATCGGGAAAGAGAAGAGGGAATCTGAAGAAGTAGATTGGGTGAGAGAGAGGAAGATGAAGCGGCGTGGGTGGGAGGAAGATTTAGGGCAACATAAAAAAATATAACTTTACATATATGAATTTGTCTAGCATAAAAGGTGGCAGAGGGTAAAATTTCTGAAGTCGCCTTCTCGGGTGGGGCGGGTCTTACATGCGAATCCGGGCATACATTCAAGTAGTTTGAAAATCAAATCAATCCCAATTCCATACTGTTTAAGTTTTGACCAAACCCGTTCCATTAGGTACGAGGTGGGGCGGAGCAGGAACCCAAAAAACCCCATCTCATTGCCATCCCTAATTAATATTGTCTAACCTTAAAACATATTTTTCTAACACAACATACTTTTGTTTTTGTAAAAAATGTTTTCTTGATGGTAGTTAGTGACAGGACCTCAGCTGGTACCTTGAGGTCTCCTTTTTTTGTAGAGTGTGGACTCAAACCCAAGTTCAATGTCCCCCCCGAATATATTAGCAAGTTAGTTTATGCCCCCTCACAATATATTATGGGTCCCTCGCTAAATTGATGAAGAGGGTTTGATTTCAAACATTTAATAGAACCCAAAAGATTGATAATGTCTGAAATGAATAAAGTTGATGCAAGGACAAATCACGATGGATGATCAAAGGAGTTAAACAAATAAAAATACGCAAACACAGCTTTTTGTAAGGGATGATGAAGATGTGTTATGGAGTTATGAAAGGAGTGAGATGTAAGTCGAAAGTAGAAGAACAAATACTTACTCCATCGTTTAAGGAATCTATTGAGGGATAAAAAGTCATGAACTCATCATTTAAGAGAATCCATTCAAAAGATAAGAAGGCAAAATATACTTTACCACCTACCTAAAATCACTCAGAGATAAAGTCACGCATTCCACCACTCGAGAGATTCTTAGAAAGATAAGAGAACATGAGAAAACTTTTTTAAAGATAAACTTAAAAATATTATTAAAATTTGAATCCATAAAAGAGTACAATATTGGAGGGGTTTATATAGGCCCCTTATTTTCCTAATTCTAATTGAAATAAGACCCTAGTAATTAAAGTCTCCTAATCCTAATTGAGAAATAAAACTCTGCATTCTAATAAAACAACTTGTTGGAAATTAAATAAAGCAACTTCTTGCTAGAAACTTAAAAACAACTCATTTACCTTTAATAAAGAATCAAACTCAAACTAGGACTTATAAAATACATAAAAATCAAAATATTGACTTAGTTATACTCTTCCTCAGTCTTATTCTTGATCATTCTCCTTTAAGTCTTATTAAAGTCCAAAATACCCATTTTGATGATCCCAATATTTTGTAACTGTAGGAATAATCAGCGGAAGTAAGAATCATCATGTGATTTAGAATATTCAATTTAATTACTAAACTAATATAACCAATCAAATCGTACCTTATGGATTTGCAGAGAAGTATGTACACAAGAACCACAAATCTTCCAAACTATTCTCGAGGTGATGGAGCAGTGTGTGGGCGCTTGAATCACTAAGAAGGATTTCTTTTTCTCTGGCTATTCTCTAAAACTAATTCAGATTCAGATCTATGGTTGTATTATCTTACTCTATTTATAGAGTACAAACCCTAGAATAATTAATAGCCATTTGAGCCTCCACACCTTAGAGCCCAAGTCCATGTGTGAATTCATTTAGTGTTTTAAACAACTTGGCCTTGCTTGTATAGCACAAATCCAACAATCTCCCACTTGCTATAAAAACAAGTCTGGGTTCTTTCTTGTAAACTATGATATCATGCTCTACCATTTATCTTGAGCTAGTTTGGGGATCCTTCGGTTATCATTAATCGAACTCCACGATAATTATAGAAACGATTATCTAATCCGATATTCCAGCAAAGCCCGAGTGGAACTAGAGTTAATAATGTTAAATATTAATATTATTATTTTCTCCTTTTGTAAAATATCAATAGTGAGTGATAAGATTTTCTAATAATCAATCAAATTATTTATTCTCTTGATTTATCAGTTTCTCTAATGGATAAAATGCACTGGCCAGTGACTTCATAACATCCAAGTACTGAAACATATTAAGAGGGTATTTCATACAAATTCCATATTGTTTATTTTATAAATACCGGCAATTAAATAATCTTGCTCCCAAATCATCAAGATGTTGGTAGTTCAAATAGACCTCACTTATTGACAACTCGAAAAAGCGGTAATCATTCCAAATACATCTATAATAAACTCGAGATTGAAGAATAATAGAAAATATTGCTTGAGATTTATTTCCTTTCTGAAATTTAACTTTAAATAAATCTCATGATCCTATCAATACAAGCATAATTTTCTGTTTTATAATAACGAGACATATTATTTCATAAAATATTGGAGTCCTCAGCGCCAATTTGTTTGATGGCCCCTTGATCTTATTCATTAATTATGAGAACCTATAGTCATGTCTTCTATGAACGTATTCATATAGATCATATATTATACAATTATCCCAGGACCTTATACACAAAATATCGGTGTACCTGATAATGAAGAATACCTCATGTGTATTAAAATTAAACTTAGAAAATATAATAACACATCTTGTCTTGTTCACAAAAACCACAAATAAACTCCCACTTACCTTAAAACAAGTCGGTAGACTCTTAACACCCATATAATCGTGACTGTGAAAACTGAATAGGTAGTGTCTTTGTAAATGGATTACGCTTTAAATTTTCTGAATCAATATCCATAAAATGCAGTGTATAACCCATAGTTTCGACTCCACTAGAATATACTAGCATATAATCTCTTGTTCCTTAAGTATTTTGAGAATATGCTTCCTTTGCAATCCAATGTTCTTCTCACGGATCGAGTTGATCCAGGCCCAACTTCCCACTAGTGCTTGAATATCGCTTTATAACATGGCATACATGAGACACTACCTACTTCCAAAACAAAAGGTATCCTACTCATACGTTCTTTTTGCTCAAGAGTTTTTGGTGATTGCTCCTTAGAAAGATGAACTCCATGCCTGAAGGGTAAAGTTCCCTTCTTAGAATTTTCCATGCTAAACCTAGCTAGAATTTTATCTGTATATAAAGCTTGAGATAATGCCAACACTTTATTCTTCCGGTCTCGTAGAAGTTTGATTCAAAAATATGGTGCTTCTCCCAATCTTTCATATCAAATTACTTTGTGGCCATCCTTTTTACACTTGATAACACCTCTATGGTTTCGATTACTAAAATATCATCTCACGTAAGGATGAAAACTACTTTTGTACCTTGGATCCTTTTATAAACTAGGATCATCGGGACTTTCTGTAAACCATTATAAAAATTTATGGCTTAGTCGAACCTAACATTCCATCTATTACGGATGCTTGCTTTAGTCCATAAATGGGCCTTTGCAACTTATGCCATGTTCTTGCCCTCCCAGCTATAGACGCCACGGTTCTTGCATGTAGATGTCCTCTTCTAAATTGCCATTTAAAAATCTTTGTTTTGACATCCATCCGCCAAATCTTGTAATCCTAGATACTTGCAGCTATAGCTAAAGTCAGTGGATTTAAAAGCACAACTCTTGGCGAAAAGGTTTCATCATAATCTATCCCCTCTTTTTGGGTATAACATTTTGCCACCAATTTAGCTTTGAAGGTTACTACCTTCCATCAGTGATCTTCTTGCAGATCCACTTACCACCTGGGTTTGACCCCTTTGGGTGCCTCTACAAGAGACAGTTGAGTTAGAATACATGAACTCTCACGGTCCATGGCACCAGGCCACTCCGTGCATGACATCCTCAGAGTGTCTGTAATTTACGGGATCCTCTTCTTTATCAATGGTTATAAGCTTGGTATGATTCTTGACAAGAGATATCACGATGGCTTGCGCCCAGTTCTCCCACTACGGTGACTCAGCTGGTTCTTTACGTGGTTTCTATAGGAAGATCCTCTTAATAATTTTGAATTTGATTTATGGTTGTTAAGTTCCCACTTACTTGTATATCTACACATTTGTTCCTCTGTGGTTCCTAAGTGCTTGTTCACCTTAGGTATATTTTCATTTCCCTACATTTGAGCATGCTGGAAACAATGGCCTGATAATTGAAAGTCGGGTGGTTTAGGCGATTCTTGAGCTGAGTCGAGCTTCCTCAAAATTACCTTACTCTTGACTTGAAGTGTTTATAGTCTTCTCGAAGAATTTTGCATTAGTGCTCACTATAACTTTCTTCTACGGGAACTACTCCGCCACCTCTACGTTCCTTTAGGGTATCCAAACAAACATACTTAGGTACAGAGATTCCAACTTGTGGTTTTTCTCTGAGACATCATGGAGCACCCTAGATCTGATATGGATTGAGCTAGGCTTGCAGTTCCTGATTTAGTGGGTGTCTTAGAAACATTAGAAGGAATCAAGTTCAATAAGTATGTGAATCTCTAGCATATCCAGCGATATGGTGAGATGAATAACTAAGCATCGATCTCACCATGTCTAGGAGAGTTCTATTTCTCTTTTACGCCTTTATTTCTTGAAGAGGTGTTCAGGGTGACAGTTGTGAAACTATCCACTCTTGAGTTAAGTAAAACTTAAACTCTCCAGATAGGTATTCACCGCCTCGGTTAGATCGAAGTTGTTTGATATGGACACCTAATTGCTTTTCTGCCTTAGCCTTATATTCTCGAAATTTATCAAAAGTTTCAGACTTTTGGCGCATTAGGTAAACAAACCATATCTTGAGTAGTCATCTGTAAAAGTGACAAAATCTCCTTACCCACCTACAGCAGATACGCATTGGGCGCGTACATCGGTATGCCAATTCCCAGTTTGTTTGGTTCAGTGATATCCTTTGGCCTTGAAGACCTCTTGGTCATTTACCTTCGAACATGATTCACACATTGGCGCAGGTTCAAATGCTAGGGAATTTAAAATCACTTTTCACCAAACCGCCCTTGTCTAATGGGATTAATATGACTTAATCATAAATGCCAAAGGTAAGTTTCATTTGATACTTTCATTTTCTTGGCAAGGTGATTATATTTCGTATTTTCAACAACTAATGACATTTATATCATAGAATAGGGACTTAAAAATAAAGATTATTCATATGCAGATCACGGAACAAATAAAAGAAGATTTACTTCTTATTGAAGCGGGAATTAAGCGTATTATCAGCGGTGTTCAACTAAACAATTGACATAAACCAATTCCTCTTAAAATCCGGAGAAAATAAAGATCTTCTAAACGATCTATTATTCTCGAAAAAAATAAAACAAGCGGGTCCCCATGGCCTTCTGAGGAATTAGCTCCGGATTCCCAATTTCAAATATCTTTGTCCTTCTTCGATAGACGTGATATGTTTGAACCACTGCAAAGAGTAAACATGATTAATGGCTCTTGAATCAATGATCCATTTATCATTAAAATTCTCCACTAAAACCAAGCCTCAATAATGACAAGTAAATCTTTGGCACACTGCCTTTTGGTGGCCTTTGGGCGAATGCATTTCCATTGTCCTTTACATTACACTTGAAATAGCTGTATTTCCCGAACTACTTAATGGCGTCGATTTAATGCTTTGGTATCCTTCTTTTTCTTGTTCTTGTTTCCACCCTTAGGTTTCCACTGGGTTTAACATAACCCTCAGGTAAATTGATACTACACAGTTCTTTGAGAGGCCCCATTGGCCTCTCGAAGCTCGTAAATGTGACTGAAATTGAATCCATCTTATGCATATTGTGAGGTGAGTTTGAGCCCGATTGAAATGTTGGCGGTGATTGCGAGATGAGATCTATCTTCATCTCCTTTTGAAGTTTTGCCCTCATGCTTCCCTCAGTGACTCTGTGTGAAATGTTGCGAAACATTGATCCTTCCACATACCCACAATCTCACGTCACGTTGGTCAAATGTCAGATATGACTTGCACATCTCTTGAAAATTGCTGCAAACATCTCTTTGAGTCACGGAGCATTTCTACTCCACTTTATCGAGAGGTGTTATTCTTTACCTCAAATGACATGGCAACAGCGAGAATAAGCCAGACAGTGTTTGCGTTACCCCAGTCGTATTCTGTTTTTTGTTATATGTTGCTTACCGACTTAGGGATAAGCGGCTTAGGGGTATCGAAGACAAACGATTTTCTCATAATCTAGAGCGATGTATAAGTTCATTTTCAATCTTGAGTTATTTCCATCCATTGATTTTGATTCAAAATCATAGTTAAGTGAAGAATGCCATTTTTTGAAAAAAATTATACATTGCATACTAACATTAACTTCGTGTATTATTACAATAAACATATGTTTAATAAATCAAAACAAAAATATATTTTAACAACATTGTAAAACATAATTTAGTTTCATAATAAATACTCATGGGTGAGCAAGACATTTATAACAAACTAAAACTTGATCATAAAATGAATAGTATCATTGTCAGTCCCAAAAAAAAAAATTAGGGGGTCACCTTACTTGGACTACCACATCAAATCTTCTTATATAGAACCTTCTTAGATAATACACTTTCATTTCAATCATTGTTCATATAGCCCATAATAATATTAGAGCATTGGAGGTTAATAAAGTATCATGGTTTTGAATCCTTGTTTAATTTTAAAATTCTCTTAATCTCTAAGAAGAGTTGTCGGTGGTGTTGGTGTCTAGTGGAATTTTAAAATTGTTTGGGTCCCAATCAATAGGCAGTCATGATTATCAGATGGGGCTTCATGACCATTTATTATTTGGACCCTAAAGTAAAGAATTTTCGTAATTAAATTTATCTAGATTTAAAAAAAAGAGTAAAAATTTTAAATTATGCGCATGTATATCATTGATGCAAGATAATATGGCACCACCTAGTCTATATGTCATATTATCACAACTAAAAACATGTTACCAAATATAATTTAATCATCAATGAATAAAAATAATATATGAATAAATATAAAAGCCCCAGATCCATGGTTTCCTAAGAAGAAAAACACAAGCCCAATAACACTTGGGTCCACTTTGTTGTGTCTCAGTCCAGCTTGGGTCCGGTAATTCCATTTAGTTAATTTACATGGGCAGGCTGAGTGAAGAAGATTTGAAGTTAAAACGAAACTCTAAACATGACATGAAACCACTGGCATTAGTATGTGCGTGTGCTGCCTGACGGAACGCCACCCATGCGTATGACGTGCGGAGGAGAGGCTCTGCTTGGCATCCGGGCGAAGCTTCTCCACGCGCTATCACGGCTTTGGGTGGAGCGCGTGAAGCCGTCTGCCCGATCGCTTGTGAGGCCGGCGTTCGGCTTGATGGTTCGGCCTAAAATTTGTTCAGCGATGTAGTCTGCTACGCGCCTGCTACAACCGTTGAGGTAGTTTGTCATTGGATGTATACGCCAGCCTCACGCTTGTGTATAAAGCGATCTCATGACAGTGTTCTCCAGATTTATAACTAACTTCTTCTTAGTATGTTCTTCATTAGTCTTCCAAAATTTTACAAAAAATAATCACATACCTAATAAAGGGTATTCCAATTCTAGATGATTGAAAAAATAAATCCAAGAAGAAACTAATCTTATGATTAGCCTTATTCTGAGCCGATGAAATACACGGAAAAATCTATATGGTTGAAGGGCAAACCACAATTATTGAATAACCATCCATAAACAAAAATTATTCAACATGCAAATCAACAAATATAGAAAAACCTAGGTGCCATATTGCTAATCAAACACCAAAATACATGAAATGATTTAGATTAAATTGAAATTTAATCACACACATCTCACGATACCAATTGTAAGAATAGCCGACGGAAGCAAGTCATCATGTGATTTAGAATATTCAATTTAATTACTAAACTAATATAACCCGGTCGGATGCATTGTGGATTTGCCGGATAAGTATGCACCACAGGGCCACCGAGCTATCCTCGGGTGATGGGAGCGGTAGTGTGGCGGCAAATCCACTAAGAAATGATTTAACTACAGTGATACCACAAGCCAATTGATTAAATGCTCAGGGTTGTATTATCTTCTTCTATTTATGAGAGTCTAAACGCTAGAATACTTAGTCATTTGGGCTTTCAACAGAGTAGAATCAGGTAATAATAGCCAGTTTAGTGTTTTAAAGCATTTTAGAGGAAACAACGTATGAAAAATCAGCAGTAACCTCCCGAATCTACATCTTCTGTAATTAAGGCTAAATTTTCAATAGTGAACCATTGAAATGCTCCTACATCAAAGCCAAGTTGCTGCAAATGCTCCTACATCAAAGCCAATAATGAACCATTTTCTTAAATAGATGCTTCTTCATTCTCTAGGTTTCTCCTCTAATAAATTGTACAATTATTGTGTATATTGACTTTTAAAAAAATGGAAATAGCTAATAAAAAAATAAAAGATGAAAACAATGAAATACACAAAAATGGAAACCCTAACTAGTAAATTCTCTAGGTTTCTCCTGTAATAAATTGTACAATTATTGTGTATATTGACTTTTAAAAAAAATGGAAATAGCTAATAAAAAAATAAAAGATGAAAACAATGAAAGACACAAAAATGGAAACCCTAACTAGTAAGAAGTCAATGGAGAATAATCACAAAATCCTAAGGTACCTTAAATCCTACACTAAAAAGTATATTATGCATTTATAAGTATCCCAAGGCCCAAAAAAAAAAAAAAATTTGAATAGGCCCAAAGCCTTATAAGATCAATGATAAGTCATGGATGGAATGGGAAACTTTTCGGGTCTCCGTCTAGTAGAATTCATGTAACCAAACTCTAACACGATGTGATTTTGAAGTGGCCTAAGTCGGATGTGTTATTTCCTTACTGGTAATAATCTCTTAGTCCATTTACGGACTTGGGTAGTGTTATTTGTGGGCCTTATGACAGCTAATGCATAAAAGGAAAAATTTTCATTCACTGGATGGTATTTATTAATTAATGAAGATGGTGGCAGCCACCGGTAATTAAGGAAGGTATGCTTAACTTCTATATGCAAAATTTTAAGTTGTAAAATATGAGAAGGATTTGTTTTTACTGTCAAACATTATAGTTACAATGTAGTAAATTGTTATTATTAAGACTTTAAATTAGAATATCTTTTTTCTTATATCTATTTTTAAATATTGAGTATTTTATCACATTGATTAGATATAATGCTGTTATTAGAAAATTCTATTTATATAAAAAAATGTTTTCATTCAAAGAAAAAAGAAAAATGTTTAGATTATCTATTTCTTTTGAGGAATCAAGAAGGCATTTGAAATAAGAGCAAAATACTACAATATAAGATACTCAATTTTATATATATAATAATAATAATAAAACTTCCCAATCAGAGGACAAATATTTTTTGGAAAATAAGGAGAAATACTAGAGAACAAAAGTCATCAAATTTTCTCTGTGTGTGGAGTTAAATCTAAGTCGAACTTAATTTCACTAATTAATAAGGTGTGAATTCGTAGTTTAGAGAATTTAATTCAAATATAATATTTTAATATCAATTAAGTAAATAAGTAAGATTCGAAAAGATAAGCTAAAATTAACTGCAAGCTTCTTTCTATTGTAATAAAATAAATCATCTAAAAATAATAAACCTGACATATATATATCATTCCAATTGAAGCTATTCTAAAATTGTTGAACTAGATTCAATAAATGAAAAAAAAATAGATTTTTATAAAGATTTACAATAAGAATTGTATTTGTGAATCCTATCATTGAGATAATAATGTTTGATAACTATATTATAGTCTACACGGTCCTATTCGGTTTCTTAAAATAATTTTGAAAACAAAAAAATATTATTTTGGTGTGATTTGAAACTGATCTTGTTATTTAAATTAATTGTTCCATGTGTTTTTCGTAAAAAAAATGAAAATTAAACAAATTCTTAATATCTTTTTATTTTCTTGTTTAAGAATAAAAATAATAATTTAAACTATAACCAAAGACGCGCTTACTTTTGAGTGTCATATTTATCGTATGCACAAAAAAGAATTATTTCGGGTCGTGCACAGATGGTACTCCACGTTTTTATTAACTAATACCTTATAAGTATTTTATTGACTAACTTTTTCTTTTAATGCGCAAATAACAGGAAAAAAAATGTAAGTTATTATTATATTATTATTTCTATCAAATTCATCACAATTCTAAATCATATCAAACATTATCACCCGTGATACTTCCAGAAACCATTAAAAATAAAATCTGTGATCAAAATTCACGGGATTCGCTCCGGAAAGCGATTTTATCGTCATGCATGTAAAGCTGAAGCATTGCATTTGGCTCGTGTTTGTTGTGGTAGTCCATCTACCTATAAACATTCATAGAATAAGAATTTGTGGAGACAGGGGCCGCCATGATGACGGACGGTCAACTTTCCCTTCCACCTTCTCATAGAATATTCCCTCAATCAAAAACTCAATATAGTCAAGGATAAAATATCTCTTTAGGTATTGTAGTATAATGATTAGGTAATTTGTTTAACAGTTTGTATTTTTATAAGTTGGAACATTGACTAATGACTTTTTTGGTCTGATTCCAATCCCATTCACCACATTTGAAAATTTTTATATCCCTCGGAACATTATCTTTTAGGTCTGTCACTGTCCGTAGTTTAATCAATGTCCTATAATGTCCATTTGAAAATTTGTATATCCCTTATAACTTTAATTTTGGGTCGTCACTGTCATGGTTAATCAACACCGATAACTTTTCCAATCCGATTCAACCACGTACTCCTAAACCGTAAATTGATTTTTTTTTTCCATACTATCATCAATCCAATTTTGTAAAAATATTTGGAAGGACCGTTAAATCATTAAGATGAGACGAAGGAAGACAGGCGAAGTTGGTGAGAACGCGTAAAGGTCAGACTATTGGAGCCTGCACTAAAACTCTAAAAGTAGAGTCCATAAACCATAATGGGACTTCCAATAATAATTGCTATTCTCTCGTTCTCACTGCCATTCTATTTCCCCACATTTTTTTTTTGCTTGACTTCTTTTTCTTTCTGCTTAGAAGGTACACCACGTGTGTGTACAGGGCTCTTATGGTGGAGGGTTTTTAACCTTTAAAAACAATTATGTATTATTTTGTTAGAGTTAGGTTACCAGATTTTGTTTAATTTATCCAAAAAGTTTTATCACGAAAGTTTTTTTTAAAGGATTTTAGTGGAGGAGTCATTCTAATAGGTCTGATCCCACGGTTTTATTAACATTAGATCTATTCAATTTTTTGATATCTATAAATATATGATGCACTTTTAGTGTTAGTGAAGGATTGAGAGGTATTAAAATGGAGGCATTTCGTGTTTCTGTTTTTCCTAGTTTCCAGCTCTCTAATAATTTTTTTATATCTTATTTTCTAAAAATAATTTCATGAATAATAACTTAATCTTAAACATTGAAAAAGAAAACACTTTTATTAAAAATACTAAAATAAAAGTATTGTTAAATATACTTTTGAATAAACTTTAAAGAATTACTTATAAGTTTTTGTCTCTAAACAATTTTTTAATCCATCTCTCTCAAGCAAAATTTGATTCTCAAAATTATGAAAATATATTTTAGTCATGGTTACTAATCACATAATAAATTTAAGAAGAATATTATATGAAAATAAAAGATACTTAAAATTAAAATAATACAAATAAAATTTAAAAGGCTATACTAAATATATTTCAAAGTGTTGAAAAGGTTTTAGTTTAAAACTGTTTTCGAATATTCCTCAATCAAAACTCAATTATATGTTAAAATATTATCTTAAATTAGAACCATGTGTTGAAGATAAAAAAAAAAAAAAAGAAAAAAAAAAAAGAAACTATATAAGTCGAGTATTTGAAAAGCCATGGATCTTTGGTAGTGTTTTGGAAATAACTAAAATACTTCTTATGTAGTTAAAAGTAACTCGTCCATATTAATTAATATAATTAAAATAAATTTATTTTAATTATGTTGATTGATATTAGTAAAAATATTTTTTTGTCAGTAAGACATAACTCAAATGATTAAAAGTTTATGTTGGCACACAAAAAATGAGGAGTTCAAAGTTTAGAGTTCAAGTCTTAATAGAAATAAATTTGTGAAAGAATATAACATAATACTATGATGTACATCAAAATAAATAAATTTAAAAATAAAATAAAATAAAATTATTTTCTAATTTTTTTTTATCTTTAGTGGTTATTCTCTCCAAATCCAAGGCTACATTTTTAATTAAGTTTTGCAAAAATATTAAATAAGTACCAAAAAATATATTTTATGTTTTTGGGTGCTATCCCATTTAGTCCCCTCAATCCTTACAAATAGAATAGATAAAATAACATTTCCAAGAAAAGTTTGCTCTCAATGCAATCTAATATATTTGATAATTTGACAAGAAATAAAAACTTTCAGTGCTTTCAGCATTAGGCCCTCTTAATGATTTTCCTGATTAGTTTGACTAGACAAGTTGATATCAAAACAAAATGAAAAAACATTGAAGTTTTTCTTTTCTTTTTCTAGTTATTGTGACACAACTATTAGGACAAGGTGCCATTACCATCATGATCAACTAAAATTTCACGAGAATCATTTTCATGATTCCAATATTTGTCTGATGATCTCATAATACAATATATTAATGGTGTCTTATATATAATATATGCTCCCTAGAGTAAAGATGGCGTCCATTTTGCGAGAAGGAGTTAAGTCAATACCACATACACCTTTCATTGTGATGGGATAGTAGATGGGTTTCATATCTGACTACTTGAATATAAGCGAAATTAAATATCTTTTAAGGTTCCATTGGTGCTTATAGATAATGTTGGGATAAATGAATGAAAAGATGTGTCACTTCGTCGAGCGAGACACTTTGTTTGGTTCCTTACCTTTTCGAATAGACATGCGTTGGTAGGCAGCTTCCCTAGGTTATTTATACTCACGGTTTTTCCCATTTTATGATAACGAGAAAACTATTCTTCTCGAGCAATGCGTCATTTTGGTGCGATTGCGCAAGTTGAGTTAGGTCGAGGTCCTCCGATCCGTACACCGCCGGGAGGAAACGAGATCGGATTATCGCCGGGAGGCGGTGTCCATTATCCTCGGTACAAGTTGAGGATTGAGAGCAACAGCTATCACGAGGGAAAGAAAGTTGGGAAAGAATCTAGAAGTTTCAAAAGCCAATGTTGTTGAAGAAGGATCGAAACCCCGACAAGAAAGGAAAATGCCCACTTAAAGTCTAGGAGGATTGACCCAAGGCTTGAAAGAAGTTCATTGGCAAGTCTCTTCAAGCTGTAGCGAAATCTGGACACATGCAGAGCTTAAAGGCTGAGCAGCTTGACGAAAGCAGGTAATATGAGTGGAAAAAGATCTCCAGTGATGATGATGATATCAATCTTATTTGCTATGATATCAGGTGTAATATGGTAGAAACCCCGAAAGAGGTGGTGGATTGATACGGAGCAACTTCTAAATGCATGCGTACCAACCGGTCGATGTTTCGTCCTACACAGTGGGGTGATAAAAAACTTTATGGGTAATTCATCAGCCTCTAAAGGTTGGGGGGTGCCGAAAGATTGCTCTAAAGATGACATTTGGAAGAGCGCTGACACTAATTAATGTTGCATGTGCCCCGAATGTTATGAGAATTTAGTATCAGGCTCTGCTCATAGCAAGAATAAACTCAAAGTTGGTTTTACATCTGACAAGTTTGTACTCAAAAAAATGAGATGTATGTAGAAAGGAAAAGGGTTACTCCCAGTGATGATTTGTTCAAGCTAAATGTAATGGCCCCATTTATAACGAGATGATTTGAATAAAGTTGCTTATTCTTATGTGTGATCACTAACATTTGGCATGCTAGACAGAACTACGTTAACTATAAGTCAATAAAAATTAATGAATATGGGGCCCATTGCCGAAGTTTGATGTCCAGTGAGAAATGTGAGTGTGTGTTGAATCTAAATTTTCTAAGCTGGCACCACTCTTATTATATAATAGACTTTGGAACCTTCATTTAATACACACGAGATATATCTGATGTAAAAGTAATACCGTCAGTGGTAATAAGTATTTTTATTATTTTTATAGATGGCCTTCGCGGTATTGTTATGTTTACTAGCAGTAGCAAAGATGAAATTTGTGAATGCTTTTAAAACTTATCAAGGCCGGAAGTTGCGACTTCGATTGAACAAGAAAATTAAAATCATAAGTAGTGAGAGGAGGTGAATATGAATTTCCATTTGAGGAAATTTGTGCAGGGATTTGGTATCGATCCATCGAATGGCTTGCTTTCATATACACCACAGTGGCTGGAGTGCGAAAGAGGCTTAGGTCTTTAAAGGAAACAATGAATGCATTGTTGAGATAGTTACAGTTTTACCCACGAGAATTTGTGGGGGAAGGCTTGTTTTGGCGGCAAATTTTATTTTAAATAGAAGTACCCCACGAAAGACACAACAAAACTCCCTATGAGAAATGGAAGAGGCAGAATGCTAGCAGATCTCAAAGTGTGGGGGTGTTTGGCTAAGGTTCTTGAGTTCCTAAGCCTAAAAGGTTACGTAGGACCAAAGACTATTGGCCGTGTTTTCATCGGATAATACTCGAGAATAGCAATGCATATCGTTTTCTTGTTCAAGTCGGTCCCGGATATACATGTCAATACGATCATTGAATCAAGGGACGCTTAAGTTGCTTTGAAAATATATTTACTTATAACGTAGTATATGAGGCAATTGATAATAATAATAAGAGGTCTCGAATGCTATGTCTAGAAGTGATCAATGGAGGATGAACCTAGACGTAGTAAAAGACAAAAGGACTTCCACGTCTTTTGGACCTGATTTACTAACGTATGCGTTGGAAAATGAGCCTCGGACATTCAAAGAAAGGCGTGACTTTGCGAGCCCCCGTTGGAAAGAAGGTATCAATAGTGGTTGAATCCATCTTGTCAAATCATACATGGAAATTGGTTAGCCTTCCTCTGGTAGTAAACCCACTTTACAATGCAAGTGGATTTTCAAGAGGAAAATGAAAGCGGATGGTGCTATTGATAAATATAAGGCTAGGCTTGTAGTAAAAGGATACAACCAACGAGAAGGTCTTGATTATTTTGATACTTATTCACCTGTTACTAGAATTTACATCTATAAGGATGCTAATTATATAACGACGGTGTATAAACTTGAAATCCATCAAATGGATGTGAAACGGCCTTCTTAAAGCGGAGATTAGGAAGAAGAAATATATTTGGAACAACCGAAGGTTTCATTGTTCGAGGACAAGGCCGAAAAGTATGTCGGCTTACGCCAAGTCACTCTATGGATTGAAACAAGCACCAAAACAATGGCATGCTAAATTAAATGAGAGTCATGTTGTCTGAATGGTTTGAATTAATGAGTGCGATAAATGTATATGTTAAGCAAGCTTCGAAATTGTTTTGCCCATTTATGTCTATATGTAGGCGATATGCTTATAACGGTATTGATGGTGAGACTATTAAGAAAATCAAATGCTTGCTTGCAAGTAAATTTGAAATGAAAGATATATGGGGGTCGATGTTATTTTAGGAGTTAAATCCATAAGACACCTAGAGAAAGTTAGCTCTATCACAATCCCATTATATTGAAAACGATTCTTGGAAAATGCAGAATCTAGATATTATACCCGGTAAAGACTCCGATAGATGTTAATTTACATCTTTTTTTACATCTTTCTAAAATCTTGAGTGAAAACAAAGCTCAAAATGAGTATGCTAGTATACTAGAGCGTTTAATGTATGTCATGAAGCACTAGGTCGGACATAGCTTGTGCGGTTAACGAGAAGCTAAGTGGATTCTTCTGGGATAGTCCCGAATGAAAATCATTGGAAAGCTATGAAACGTTTATTGGGCTACTTAAAGCATACTGAATTATGCTTTGCATTACACAGAATATCCGGCGGTGCCAGAAGATCTTGTGATGCAAATTGGATAGCAAGCACTAGAACACAAAATCAGCAAGTGGATGACCGCAGCGGTAGGCTGGCGATGTCTTGAAATCATCGAAAACGAGCTTATTCTTTAGATACTATCAGGTCGAATTTATTGCTTTGGATAAAGTCGGTGAAGCGAGTGGCAGAGCCTCTTGGAAGATATTCTGAGGTGGCTAAACTGGTGCGCATTGTATGTATACATTGTGATAGTCAAGCGGCAATAGGAAGGGCAAGGAATGTCATGTATAATGGTAAGTCTCGACACATACGTCGAAGACATGACACCGTAAGACAACTTCTTTCTAGTGGAATTATCACCATTGACTATGTAAAGTCAAAGATAATATTGCAGATCCATTGACAAAAGGCCTAACTAGAGATGATTGCAAAACATCAAGGGAATGGGTTTAAGGCACCACAAACAAGTCATCATAAGCGGACACACCTGCACAATTAATTTGGGATCTCAGGGATCACAGGTTGAAAAAGGGACAACTAAGTTATGAGACGGTGTAAGTCTTTGTCTAATTTATTTTACTCATTCCCAGGATAAAACCGGAGTATTAATATGTGAAGGTTAAGCAAAAGCTTTTAATGATTATGAAACTATATGTTCATAAATCACCTATGTGAAGTGTAGTGAGAGTAAAACACGTGAGAATTCACGAAAGTAAATTCCTAAAACACTCATGAGACCTAAAGGGTGAACTATGGCCAAAACGAACACAATGTTGAGAACCAATTTTGTTCTCAGGAAATAGTTGTGTGATTTCTATTGTCTAGCCTTTATATCAAGGTCGACAGCTTCAAAGACATCAAGTTCACTGATTGATCAAGTAAGTCCCACAGTTCACTAAGGAAAGTCTAAAGTCTCAGATTACTTATCATGATGCAAACGCTTTTCATGGAATAATCGCATCTGCATCTCATGCATACACTAGAGTATTGATATCAGAACTTTTCATTCATGTGGGGGATTGTTGGGAATTAAATGAATGAAAAGATGTGTCCCTCATCGAACATACACTTTGCTTGGTTCATACCTTCAACGTATACGCCCTGTCGCTTTGGCATACTTCCTGCGCTATTTATACTCCCTTGGCTTCCCATTTTTTCAACAATAATGTAAAAACTATTCTTCTCACTCTATCATCATTTTTGTGCCATTGTCTCCGCTAGTTGAGTTCAGTCGGGTCCTCCGATCCGTATCATTTCTGAGGACCCAGATCCGTTTCTATCCTCGCGAGACGCCTTACTGTCCGGTCATCCCCTGCATGCTGAGGGGCCAAATTCGCCTTAAGGACACAACATTATCGCGGCCTTGATCTGCTTCTCCTAACTCATTTTGTTTGCACTGTGAGGTTTGTTTCTCTAGGTGTTTTTGTCGCTGGAACGAATCGTAAACCATGATAACACCTTTTATGTTATCAAGTTGACGAGATTCTTGATATGATATTGAAAGCTTCTGAGAACTTCTCGCTCCAGTTATTTCGTCTTGGCTTTCTAATTTACATTGTTTTTGTAGCCGAGGTACAAAAATTTAGAATGTGAGCTAACTCGATCCGAGATCAAGTTATTTCCTTGTTTGGGTTATTGTTATGTTCTTTCCTTATTCAAAGCATCATTCTTAACAACTCAACATCTTTTACAGCACTGATCTAGATTTCTTAGCAAAGAAAAATAGTGAATCTAATAAATGAATTTCACATGGATCAAAATACGTGGTTTTCAAAACCTCCATCAATACTAGCATGATCTCGCCGCTAAACGGTATAGAGCGCCGAACACGTAACCTTAAAGAACACCCGGGCATAGAACTCAACAATCCTGATTCAAAGAATACAAAAGTCAAACCTTTCACAATTCTCAACGTCTTCGGCCTAGCATGCTCAGTAGACTGGTTGGTAGCTTTCGGAGACTAGTCCCTCACGTAGGAATCTAATTACGCAATCTTTAGCTTCCTGAGACTCATCGCTCTCTTATGTAAATCGCATACTTTATTCGATTCCCTAACTACTTAAAGGAATTGGGGAAGCATTTCAAAGGTTGTCTAACGAGGCACATTTCTTTTACTTTGAAAACTTAGTTTATATTCAAGGATGATGCCAAGTATTTTTTTATTGTCTTAGTTATAGTTCGTTTACAGAGTACAAAGAGTATTAATTTTTTTTTGTTTTAGTTATTCTTTCGTGACTTGTACATTCAGTGATATATAATCTACTAGACCTTTTTTTGATTTGTGTTTGTTGCATTAGCATAGTTTATAAATTCCTTACTCAATGAAATTTTAGATTCTATCCAACATGTCGCCTGTACCAAAATGATATCATGACCTTCTTCTTCAACTAACACAAAAGATCCCAACCGAGAGACTTAAGACTATGCTTTATCTCAAGATCTAAATGATAGCTAGTTTGTATTTCCTCGTCATCGACAAATAAAGCACAATTTTATTCAATCAATGTATCGAGCAAATAACAAATTCAATGTGTATTAATCGACTAACGTCAATCTCGTCGAACAACAAACCCATGTGGCCAAACAAAAATGGATGAGCTTTTTAAAAGATTTGGTAAAACATGAGATAGGTGAAATTGTTGATGAAACTGTTAGAAAACATACCGATCACCACACACTGTGTGGGTTCAAGTTCTTCCGAAGGTTCATCAATTTGATGAATTCAAAATGGCTTGCATGACCGCCCTCGTAAATGAACTTGCATAATTCAATTGCTCAACCTCACAATGTTACCGCAATAGAGACTTTCAGCTCAACCTAGTGATCGTTTCAACTCTTGCTACGTCAACTTCCCATTAGATTACCAACCACTGCTGCAAAATTCATTCCACTCAAATCGGGAGAGAAGATGTCGCGCCTTTGGAAGGATACTCAACCCTCGTGGGTTAATGGTAATCGGGTAGATTAGATAGACTAGTTAGACAACCCTGTAAAGGGACATCAAGAAAAAAGTTTTTGTTGTGTCTTAATCTTATAAAATGGATCCTAATGCTTTCAGATTGTTAGTTGTTATTGACTGAATATTTTGACTGGTAATGGAAAATGATCACAGTGAACTAATTTGGTTTACTAAATGAAATTAACCAATTCAAATAAGATGACCGCGTAATGTTTTGCAAGACATGATTCGTCTGGGTGAACCACCTATGACCCAAAGGGCTGTTATGAAAGCAAAGTTACAAGAAAAGTACATTTCTCGATCATATAAGAGTCAATTGTTCTCCCACATGATTAATTTAAAACAAATGACTCTTATTGTAGTTGAATATTTTACTAAATTTGAGGAAGCTAAGCTTAGGTGTAGTGAGTTCCATGCTGAGGATCAATTTGCTGGTTGCACTCATTTTGTTAATGGTCTCAGGTTCAACATTCAAAAGATGGTGAAATTGCATGCTCCACACACTATAGAGGATGCATATCAAAAAGTATTAGAAGTCACAGTTCACTGCACTCCTCTTGCACATTGGCTGTGTCAATCTGTCATAATCCATGTCATCAAATGGTAGCTACCAAGTCTGCCAAACATTAGAAGCAAAGAGTCTAGTTTGCATAACTCTCTTCCTATTGCTTCTCCTATTTTGAGTCTATACACACCATCGATCAATCATTATAAGTGCTGTCATCACAAGGGTCATATTGCAGATCTCATTGTCCCCAATGTGCAGTGGCATTAAATATTGAACATAGTAGTTTAGAGGATGAGGAAGACCAATTGTTAATCCTTTAGATTATTTTGGTGATGAAGATGATCTTCATGAAGATTGTGATGATGATGTGTGTGTTGGTGTGATTGGATGTGTGCTATTCACAATTGTAGATAATGATAATTGGAAGCGTACTAGTATTTTTCACATCATATACGCAGTAGAGATAAGAAAATGCTTAAATTGATGGGGGTAGTTCAATGAATATGGTTTTTAAGGATGCTGCTAAATTGTTAAACCTGAAGTATAAAATCATCCAAATCCTTTAGAGTAAAGACAGTAATAATTCATACTTTGCCTATATCTCAAATGTGTCTGGGGCCCTATTCAAATCGGGATTATAAAGATGAAATCTATTTAGATGTGCCACCCATGGATGTTGTCCATGTTCTTTAGGTCGCTTTGGCTTTAAGGATCTTAATATTACCACTAAGATAACATTTGGTTTCTTTAAGTACAAAGGTGAAGATTATTTTGAGATTCTGCTGCTTCAAAGGTTGTACTGGGTAAACGTGACGCCCTCTAAACTTTATGACGACATTTACATATTTTAAAATGTAAGAAGTTTTAGAGATAGGAATTGTGACTAGTACGCGCTTAGCATTAGTGGCAAAGAAATTTCATCCGGGACTCTTCGGAAAATGATGTTCCTTCTGGGAGCCAAGAATTTGCTGATGCGATTTTGTTGATATGGTGCTCGATGAGCGCCCCGTGAAATCACTCTCACCTTTAAGAGATATCCAACATGCCATAGATTTAGTTCTCTAGGTTCTCAACCGCCTAACCCTTCCACATTATAGGATGAATCTTGCAGAGAGAGACGTTGAATGTGCAAGTAGAAGACTTTTCAAAGATGGATTTTTTTGAAATAGCCTAGAGGACATGGATTATATTTGGTTGTTGTTGACAAAGTTTTCTAAGATGGCACATTTTGATTCTATGTAACAGAACCCAATGATGTTTCCATACATGTTGTTAAATTTATTTTAGTGAAGTCAGTTAAATCGTGATGGTTCGCTTTCCATTATCTCATAGGATGTGAAATTTGTCAACTATTTTTGGAAAACTCTCTGGAAATTGTTTGGCACTACTTTGAAAATTTCATATGCTTTTCATCCTCTAACTAATGGTCAAACTGAGGTTGTTAATCGTAGTTTAGGTAACATGCTTAGGTGTTTCTGTTAGTAGTAAAATGTGTAAAAGGTGCTCTGCGTTGGATTTTAATTTTATCAACAAATGAGTTTGCTTTTATAAATAATTATGTTAACCACCAACTAGTAAAAGCTTCATTTCAAATTGTTAATGGCTACTCAAATTTCACACCTATTTGATCTTGTTTCTTTACCACCTCACATGTCAGGTTTGAACCCCGTAAAAATCCTTGCAAACGCAGATTCATGACTTACATGCTGAGATTAGGCGAAAGATTTCTCTAAGTAATGAGGAGTATAAACTGGCTGCTGATGTGCATCGTAGATCTAAGGAATTTAATGTTGGTGAATATGTCATGGTTTGCATTCATCTTGAAAGAATTCCAAAAACGTTTTCAAAAAACTACAAGGTTGCTTCATGGGCCCCATTCTATCATTCGTGAACCTGGATCTAATGATATCTCTCTGATTGCCTAATGACATGGATATTAACCCTGCTTTACTTAGAGAATTTGTTACCTTACCGAGGCACTTTTGAGCTTTCTACTTGCCTCTGAGAAGTGTGTTTAAAAAAGTAGCTTTAGCACGTGCACCCATTGTGACTTGATTATAATATTCCCAAGGAAAGTTTGGTGGATACTATCCTTGATGAGATGAGTTTGTGACTCTAGGAGATGATGGTTTCTGGCCAAGCTCATCAAATGACATGGTCGCCTTTGATTAGTGACGCGCTGGATACAAGAGGATGGTTTCGCCATTTGGATCCTTCTCATGTCTGGATTGCTACCTTCCTCCTCACTCTTTAGAGGCCCAGTTCTTTCAATTCGAGGGAAATGATGGGATTACGGAGTAGTCTGTATCTGTGCCCAGACGCATGGGGAAGCCTCCAAAGTCCATACCTAGCTCTTCTATCGTACCTATAAACAGAAAATTCATGTTATTGTTTTTGTAGAGAATCTGATATAACATTAAAATTGAGAACTTCATTTTGCTTATTTTGCTCGCTTTCTTAATTTTATTATTCTTTTCAGAACAGCCACATTCGTGACGCTCAAAACCTGGGAATCCATTGACACAACTGGTCAACCTCGCTGAATATCATAACGCTTTAACCCGACATTTTCATGTAAAAATCTGCACTCCTTCTGTACTTATAGTTCTTGCCCAAATGATACAAAACCCGTATATAACCCTGGTCCCAAACACGGGCTATCATGAGTGCCAAAATGTTCCGCCAGCTCAATAATACAACACTACTATCATTAGTGAGAGAGTATAAGTAGATATATATATATATATATATATATATATATATGGATATATATATATATATATATCCTAGTCGCAGGTTCAATTGCTTTTACTCTTATACAACATATACAAAATTAAAATAATTCTAATACATGTAGAACCATCAGAGCCACATTCCCAGCCTCTAAAACCCGCCCCAGATTTGAGCCGTCAGCACGCCCACTGCAGTCAGTATCCCCACAGGTGAGCTAATGCCTGTGGTGAGGGCAATCCACCCTAAGTGTGCCAGCCTCCACCTAAGTGCATACAGAATGTCTAAAGAACACACATTCAAGCAAATGCTGATCCTACTTGGAATGGGTCCCAGAACCGACCCATCCTAAGGCCCCAGTCCTCTACTGTCCTCCCCCACACTCGCCTAAGCCTGTATGAGAACATACAAGCTTATTTGTGACAAACCCCACGGAGAGGTGAGTCAATTCAATGCTCAATGAACGATATTATTTATCGACTACCCTCCGATGTATATCAATCGGGTCAATTCGACGATTGATATTTTTGGTGGCGGATCACCTGGCACTATCAATTTTAGATGTCCCCAAACCATTTTCTTTGGGGACTCTTTTCCTGCACCTACCTCCTATCGCCTTGTGGTGTCCCGCAGATATGAAATGCATGATGCCAATTCCATTACAAGCCATAACACATGCAAATATATAATCATGCATATATTCACATAATTTGGGGCCAGGTTACATCAGTATGTAATGTAATTTCACATTTCCATACACCAAAAATTAGCCTACTTCGCTATCGATCAAGCACGAGCGCAATTCTAACTTTGAATAACTCGATCAAACACATTATTTCACAAAATATATTTGTGAACACTATTGATGCCCGGGAATAAAGTGGTGTCCCTGGTTACTATCTACTTTAAATCACCAATCACTTCGCTCACTTAGTGAACCCGGTTTCACGCCATTTCTACCATTCCAATACTAAGACATGATTTATCACATGTTCGCACAAACTAATGACCTGTCAGCTTCCATGGACAATAGTTTCGTCAGTCTTAAATTGAAATCAGAATATTTTTCACCTCGGTCCAAGCTTTGGGGTCCTCCATCAAACGACCATTTAAGGCCTCAAACCAACCGAAATATTTGTAAAAGGCTCTAAATGAAGTGTAAAACCCAATTAGGGAGAAACCCTTACCTCACCCGAGCCTAATAAAACTCCCCGAAACGGAGTCCACGCCAGAGGGCCTCTTCACAGAGAACAATCCTCTCCTCTGTCCGGCCACCCGACTAGGGCTCTGACGCTCATATTCGTGGCGGTGTTTTATGCCTCTCTAAACCTCCATTTTCGCTCACCGCCATTTTCTTCAGCTTTTTCACAGTTTTCTCCCCTTTTGACTTGAGAAGATGAGTACTATTCATTTTTTTTATTCCGTATTATCCAAACTTAAACAACTAAAAATGACATTTATGCCCTCTTTTCCCATGGACAGTTCTTACCCTATCTCGGCCGGGTCCATTTTCATCATCATTTCCTCTACTCATGCCACTTCTGCACATGAGTACGTGTTATATGTGACTGTCAAGATCAAAACTGCTTTACTTCAAGACCAAACACTTATTGCTCGAAAAACGTGTCAACTCCGACTGTCTCTGAATTCTATGAAATTTACATGCTAGCTAGATTTCGCGAGACGATTCCAACAGTGAAATCCGTTTCATCATCCGAGATCTAGAGAATAAATTCCGGATTTTTGACCGAAATTATTTTATTGTTTCAGAATTGAATTTCTGCCCACATTCTCCTCCTGTGCGTGAATTTCGTCCCAAAATTCTGGACAATCACAATCACTAACATATTATGCAACGCACTCTACTACGCATGTAAAACAAATCATTCAAATCTTAAAAGATCAACCACGTGGCCTTCATCCCTAAACAAGAAGGTGGTGGCTCGCAGATCTGTCCTCGCGCCCCACGCTGACTCTTCCACTCCACGCTGCGGCAGCACCCTACTAGCCTCAAGGCCTACGTCGCAAACCCGATCACGGCTTATCCAAATAGTACACCGGTCCCTCCTCAAAGGTCCCATCACATCAATCTCGACCGTCTCTTAATCCTACATGAGTTGATCCTGGTTACTCTGTTGCATGGAGACGCGAAATGTACCTCGCGACACCATCATGTCGGGCGGTAACGCTAACCCAGACGCAATAGCAAGCCCACCCTCTCGAGTATCTCGAGCGTCCAATGAACCCTACGCGCTTCCCGCCTTCTTCCCTTCGCCTCCCCAAAACTGCCCACCCTCCCGGTCCCAAACAGATTTAATCCCCAACCCCAACTGTGCGGCCATCGCGGCATCCATGATAGCGCTCTTTCACGGCCTGAGTCGCTGAAGACGCTGCCTTTATCAAGCTCACTTTCCGAAAGTCTTTAATCAAATCGGCTGATGGAGCCTTCCACCGGGGTTCAACATAACGCACCTGCCAGGCCTCCCGCTATAATGCCTCATACGGTGCCATCCCGTATACCGTCGATAACTCGGCTGGTTTGAAGGACTCCACTGGCGGCAATTGCTCCTCTACCCTTAATACCCAGAACGTATGCTCGCAGCTGTCCCCAACACTGGGGATATAATCCACACAACTGCAACCCACACCAATCTCCCTTTGCTTTGTGTAAACGCAACCTTCCCAAGGTCACATAATCACGTCAACCAATGGACCACAACTCCAGTCCATGCCAAAGAATGACATCCATATACCAGCCCTACTACCAACAACACCAATGCAAATTTCAAAAGTGGGCATCCAACTGTAGTCACTCTCGACTTCATCACCGACTCTGTTCACGTGATAACCCGACCGTGTGTTTTCATCCGATGAATATATCCCTCGGGTCGTACACTTCGAGCCTCTTACATTTCCCGAATCGAACTATGAGTCTTCATTGATCGAGTCCTAAAGACAAACTCAACCCACACTCACCAAGAGGGGTGAGTCGACCGTGCCGCAAACCCACACCCGACTCCACGCCATGCTACCGTGCACACGAACCTCACACTTTCACTGACACCCCAACCCGGTCCACCATGAGCAGAATCCTGAGATCTCTACCATAAGTAATCCCGACTTATCGTCAACTTCACCCAGCATCTCCAGGAAAGAACATCTATTCTGGCTTCTAAAGGCCTTAACCCCTTGCTACGACAAATCCAAGGTCGTGAAGTCAGGTATGACAACCCCACGGTCGGCCAACTCAACCATGTCAAGTTCACGATCGACTGGCACTGGGCCGATGCCCACTAACCCTAAGGTCCACTACGCTCCGTCGCGCAACCCGATCCTGGTCCTTGACTTCACCCACACTCCGTCTCCGCCTATTTGTGTTGTCGAAGTGCTTGTATAGCACCTTCGAAATCAGCCCAAAGGGTTCCTTTTAATCGTATTTCAGGCTGAGGAATGAACCGTATACCTCCCGTTTCATGTTTAATCGTGACTCGATTGTCCTCAAAGTCCTAGATCCGCCTCTGTGGGCAATCCCGCCTCACATGCCCAATCCCCGGCCCTAGTCCCAAACCCCAGGAAGGTAAGTCTTCCTCTTCCCCAAACCAGTTGGTCGATCCTCCCTCTCGCTACTAACACCAGATCCCGAGTGTTTCCTCGAGCATCCCCATCTCTCTCTATGGTCAGGGCCGTCCTAACCATGGAGTCTCTGTCCCGTAAGCAAAGTCTTACGATCCTGCCCTGAATGGACAACTTCAACCCATTCTCGAATCTCCTGTAATACCCAACCAATCCCAAGAAACTACGTATCTCGAAGATTGACATTCGGTCTCTCCCAACTCATCACGGTCTCAACCTTCTCTGAGTCGACTGACACTCCTGATGTTGACACCACGCGTCCCAAAAATCTCACCTCGCAGCCAAACTCGTACTTCATCGAACTTTAGCATACAAATTGATGGTCTCTTAACAACTTTAAAACAACCTCAAGGATACCACGCCCCCACTCTAATCCGGTGGATCAAGATGTCATCCACGAAGACTACACAAATCCGATATCTAGATATGTCAACACCCTATGCATGAGATCCATGAATGCCGCCAGCACACTGCCAATCCAAAGCGGCATCACCGTAAACTCAAAGTGCCCCATAACGCGCCCTGTAAACTGCCTTAGTGGATCTGTCTCCTTAACTCTTAAATTACTGCAATAAGGCGTTAAGGGGTCTATCTTGAGTAGACTCGCTCCTCAACCGATCAAACAAATCAAGCGATCCTGTGAATGGGTACCGATTCTTAATCATAACACCGTTCAACCCGCCCTAGTCAATACAGCTTCATGGTCTTACCCTTCTTCTTCACAAATGCACCTGAGCCCTATGGGCGGCGTTCTAGCCCGATGAACCCCTTGTCCAATAGCTTCCTGGACCTATTCGAGTCTCCGCAGTCCATCCAGTGCCATCCCATTCCTGAAACATAGATATGGCGGCACTGTGGGCGTAATCTCGACATCAAGTCTACTACCTCTCCGCGAGGCGCCCAGTGCAGCCTTCACAGGAAAATATCCCGCAATCTCACACTACCTGGTGTAGACGGTCCGGGTCTTCTCTCGCCCTCCGTGTGTGCCTGCCAGCTGGGACCCACTAACCGCCCTCGACACTGATCAGATACCAAGTAAAGTAAAATATCATGCTTGCCCCTCGAAATACCACACGAGTACCGGCCCCAAGGCAGCGTGTAACTTCCTAATACGCTCACACCGATAACGACCCCGGTAAGTCGTCACCCAATCCATCCCTAGGATGACATCGAACTCGACATGTCCATGATCCTCAGTCCACCGTGGAGTAGAGTCCCCAGATCTCCAACCCGCAACCTCGACATATCATCCTTATTCTCCCCTAATCCTTAGTGAGAATCCTTCACATACAAAGGTTCTCCAAGGTCTCTAGAGTGTCCTGCCCTTTTCCACCATATTTTGCCTCACTCTAGCCGGATCACGCCTAGTCTAACTCTCGGGTAGTGTCGAGGTACCCATAACTTCTAACACCTTTCCTCAATCAGATGAACCAATGGTCTACCACCATCTGGATTCCCTGAATGTTGAGGAGGATGCACTGGAAACCTCCTGGGAGGTTTCTAGGACCTCCCCGACTCACTCCGCTATGCTAGCTCCTGTGCGGAGAAGTACCACATTACCATAACTTCAAAGAATGCCCATGACAAACATCGGGTGGTATCCGACCAAAGACTGTGACACCCCTCTACGTCCCTCGTCCGACTAGCTATCTACGTGATTTCCAATGGCAACAAGAATCATTTATTCTTCATTTCACTTAATCCAGCAATGCACATGCCAATTACTAATAGACTTGACAACCATGAACTGAATTGTCATTTCCTAAGGGTGCTAAATTCCAACCACCCATCTATTTACTTCTAAATAAGGTTCTAAGCTTTCTTAATCATTTCAGTATCCAAATCCCTAAGGTCATAGTTCCTAACCTTAGAATTCACCCTTTTCCTATACACATTACATCATGCATATAATTTCCTACTTAACAACCAAGAATCACAATTCAAATGGTAGTTAGTCATAATACAAGATTCTAAGGCATAAGCATTGTACTTCCCGAGATACTATTCACATACGTAATTAGTTCATATACTCAAGTCCTTGCATTCATGTAAGCAATGCAAGATATAGCTCTCATTTTTTTAAACAACCATTTTGATCAACAAAAATTTCCTCACTTTTGAAAATTTTATTTTTTCAAATTCCTTTAGCTCATTTGATTTTTATTTATTTTAATTTTTTTTTCAAATTTTGAGATGAACAGTGTTCATGAACCGTGGTTCAAGAGGCCACATCCAAAATTGATTCAGAATAGTATCGAGGCCAACCTGGTCAGCCAGCCGAGGTACTGCTTACGCCAAATTGCCTAACCCCGCGCGCCCAGCCGCTCGCTCCTCGCTGGCTGTCTCTCGCAAGACCTTGCGCCGCGCCCCCACGGCTGATGCGCCTGCCCCACGCCCGCACTGTCAGCCTCACACTGGGCCGCCTGGCGGTCTCCACACTGGCCACGAGCCCAACTTTCCACACGCCTGGGCAGCGCCTAGCCACAACGCAATCGCAAGAGCCCATTTTGAAGTCTCCCACCATTTTTCCTCATTTCCCAAAGATCCTCTCACATTTCCACATATGCAAGGGGCTCGAACATCACTCTACATCTAATAATTTATGCGCCCATTTCTCAAAATTATTTCAAAATTTTATTCTATTAATCTTTAAAAACCAAACAAATTTAAAGTGAAACTATTTTTATTTCCTTTCGTCTCAGCTTTTCATACTGAATCAAAAAACCCAAATTTGAAGGTTCTCCCAACACACTCTATGTGCATTTACCTAAGCACACAAACATCTATATCATACACACATGATCACACATCATTCATAAATCGCCACCTAAACACATCAGATGTCCTCAGCTTGTTCCTGACTTTAAAATTCATTGTTCAAACTCAACTTTAAATCCACACTGTAAGTGGTGATGTTCTACACCACTGCGCCCAAGCCCAAGCCCCGGCCTCTAGGTTTCCTTGCTATACCTATACTTACATCGCAATCCACCAAGTGGTGATGGATACCAAACCCGAACTCCCTAGATATTCATATACCTAAGCTCCGATACCAAGTCATGATCACCCCAAAACCCTGGGTCCGCCACTCACTCCCGGCCATCCGACGTAGCATCACATGCCTGCAATCCGGACATTTTCGTCGAACGGGCAGCATGAGGTCTCCTTTGTACGAGGAGCTCAACGAAATAAGTTAAAACCCGTATAACCCTCGGTCCTAAACATCAATATCATGAGCACAAAACAACCCGCTGAGTCTTATTTTCACAATACTTACTCATCAATATATATATATATCCAATAGTTTCAGAGTTCCAATTGTTTTTTACTTTATACAAAATATGATATTAAAATAAAACAATTCCACTGATATTTAGAACCACAAAGCCACATCTCGCTCTCTTCTAAAACTCACCTAGGATCAGCCTCGCCCCAAAGCACTCACTTCCTGAGTTCCAAAATAGTATCCTCTGACAAGGTGAGCTTAATGCTCGTGCATGAATCACCCTGTTGGGGGTTACTCTCCACCCAATGCATATAATGCTCCAGGTAAAAATGACACATTCAAGCAAATGCGTGATCCTACTTGAATGTCTAACCCAATTAATCTCATACCCTCGAGTCCTCACTCATTCTCCCCTCCCACTCGCCTAAGCCTCAGATGGCAAATTTATTATGTTTTATTTCGTGGACAACCCTCATGGATATATCATCTAAAATATCCCACTTGATTTGATATTATTTATGATCAAATCCGATGTATATCAATTGGGCCGGACCGACGATTGATATGGTATGACTACCCTCCATGACTTATCAATTTTAGACAACCCTCCAAACCTCTAGACTCTCCTTTATGCACTCACCCCATCGTCCATATGTCCCAAAGGTATTATGAAATGCATGTGATGCCAATTCCATTAATAGCCTATAAACACATGCAACATATAATCATGCACAGACCTCACATAACAAATCACATCGATCATGTTAGTGTAATTTCATACTTATAGATACACCAAAAATTTAGCTCATCGGCTAATGATCTGCCACCAGCAATTCAAATCGGAATAACTCGACTAACACATTATTTCACAAAATATATTTTAGAACACTGGCTCTTCGAATAGTGAAACCCTCGGTTACTATTCCCGGCAAATCACCAATCATCGGTTCACTTAGTGAACACGGGTTTCACGGCCATTTTCGGCCTCATTCCAGTCAAGACATGATTTATTACATAATTACACAACCAATGACCCATATCGGCGAGTGAGCCAGTCCGCGGGCTATCAGCGCTACGAGTCTCTAACATTTTTCCACCTCGGTTCCAAGCTTTGGAACGTCGAGAAACGGCCATCGAGGCCTCGAACCAACGAGCATTGTAAAGTACTTAAATGAAGTGCCAAACCCAGTAGGGAGAAACCCCTTTACCTCACGGAGTTTGTCGAAAAGTCTGGCGGAGTCACGGCGTGAGGCGCTCTCGCGTAGAACAACTTTTCTTTGCTCCAAAACTCCGTTTCGGCTCAGCGTCATTTTCTCGACTTTTCATGTTTTCTCCCCTTTTGAATTTGAAGAAAATGGTGTTGTCATTTTTTGTCTTGATATCGACTTAAACAATTCAAAAATGACATGTATGTCCTTCTTGATTTTGACACTCGGCCTATCTCGTAGATCCATTTTCATCATTTCTCTACTCATGCCATATGGCACATAAGTGCGTATATGTGACTTTCGTCGCATCGAAAATCTTTACGGCACGAAACCGCGATACCTCAGCGTGCCAACTCCATTGTCTCTAAGTGCGAAATTTTGCGTCTTGGTAGATTTCGGGCGATTAGCGGTGAAATCCGTTTCGTCATCTGAGATCTAGAGAATAAATTCAGTTTTGGCCGAGAAATTACGATTTTGCCCTTTTTCGAAATTTGAATTTCGAGGTCTTCTGACATCATATTGAGTTTATCGGTATCTGAGTAAAGAAAACGGAGCGGAGCCGAGAGATTTGTAAAGATTTCTCTTTTCAATGTGAGAAGAGAGTTCAAGACTTATGTTATTTATAGACTTTGATACAATTGAAGATAATACAAGGAATGGAAAAGTAAGGTTTGAATGAATCAATCCCTCTTTTTGTGCTGTCAATGAAGAAGATAAATGATTTTTCTGGCTTACCATTTTGACATAATTGGAATCAATCAATTCCTCTTTTTGTGTTGTCACTTGTCATGGATGAAGTAGATAAATAATATTTTTCTGGCTAACTATTTTGACATAATTGGGTCTCAATACAATACCTTGAATTACTCTCATGATCTTCTATATTAAGCATAACGACCATGACTTGATAAGCTTCCTTATCACTCCATTTATCAATGTTTTCTCTCCAACCCTTATCACTACGGTTGGTTGACTCAAGATGGTTGTTGGATGTGTGATCTTGCTTAATACCCTCCCTCAAAATGTGTCGAGGTTGGAGGCACAATTTGCTACAAAAATGATGTAGAGTAGTCTTACATAATGGATTTGTAAAAATGTTGTCAAATTGAATGGTAGAGGAGACATGACAAGTAATAAGGAGGCCCATTGAAACTCTTTCACAAACAAAATGGTAATCTAATTCAATGTGCTTGCTAAGGGCATGAAAGACAAGATTGATAGTCAATTGTAATGCACTCAAGTTATCACAAAAGAGTATCGGTGGACGGGATTGAGAAACTTGAAGATCGCGTAAAAGAAATGTGAGCCATGTTAATTCCATTGTTGTATTGGCCATATGCGCGATAAATTACCTTCAATACTCAAGCGTGAGATTTTGGGTTGTTTCTTAGCACACCAAGAGATAATGTTTCACCCTAAAAATGTGCAAAAGCCCCTTGTTGATCGTCTTATAGTAGGATAATCTGCCCAATCTACATCAAAAAAAGCAAAAAGATGAAGTGCAGTATCTCCGGTTAAATGCAAACCTAAAGTAATAGACCCTTTAACATATCTCAAAATGCATCGAACCATATTCATACTGGAAACAGTTGGTGGTTGCATAAATTGAGAAACGTAGTTAACACTAAAAGAAAGATCAAGTCTTGTAATTGTTAAATATTGTAAAGCACCAACAAAGCTACGATAAAAAGTATGATCGCATAATGGAGTATCATCATTAAGACCCTTGGCTTTAGACTCCATTGGCGTATTCATGGGTTTGCAATTCATCATTTGAGCCTTGTTAAGAATAGTGTGATCATAGTGAGTGCGAGAGAGAGATGCAAGTGTTAGTATATCGTTGAACTTATATGCGAAAATGATATACGAGATCCAAGATCTTTCACATCAAATTCAAAATGCAAAATGTTAATAAAATCAACAAGTAACTTTGGATCAGAACCTGTCAACAACATATCATCAACATAAAGAAATAAAACCAATGTGACATGTGATGAGTGCATGATAAATAAAGACGGATAAGCCAAACTACAAAAGAACCCTTGTTTAAGCAAAAAAGCACTAAAACGATCAAACTATGCTCTTGGTGCCTGTTTAAGGCCATAAAGAGCTTTTTGAAGTTTATAGACTTGAGACAGAAACTTAGGATCAGGCATACCTGGTGGTTGTTCCATATAAATATCTTCATTTATGTAACCATGGAGAAAAGCATTTTTAACATCAAGTTGCCTAATATCCCATTGTCAAACCAGAGCTAAACTAAGAACTAATCGAATAGTACCTGGTTTTATAACGAGGAGAAAAAGTTTCAATATAATTACATGTTGTAACGCCCGTCTAAGCGTGGCGGAGAGGAAACCACCGCAGGACCTAGGACTTCTTAATATGATCTTTTGGACATTGGTGGGCCCATTTAAAATATATATATATATATATATATATATATATATATATATATATATATATATATATATATATATATATATATATATCGAATAAAACTTGTATCTTGCTTGAGTCGTAGTGGTGTTTAAATGTTCCTATACATAAATTCTGAGTCCCATTTGCTTGTACATACACAAGTTCCACTATTACAAAATTTTACATTTACATTTCAAAAAAAAATTCATGGACCAACATCATAAAGACTCCTAATGTTGTGTTGGCCCTGGCGAATGCGGAATGTCTCTGACGACCTCTTCAGTATCTACATGAATGAAACACCCGTGGTAAGCTTATAGCTCAGTGGGAAAACAAATAACATATATGACCACTTATAGTGGTCCTCAATTACAATATACATATAACATAATTCATATATCAGAGTTTTCACATCTCCCATAGGAGACATAACAGAAATCTTGTACAGAGGGTACCCGTAGGTACACTACAGAATAGAACTGATTACTTGTGATTTTGTATAATTATTTCCATATATCATACTATTCATATTCTTATCATATAAATGTTTGTCTGCATATACCAGAAAAAATGAATGAGAGGGACCATGACAAAATAGGTACCGAGAAGGTGCAGTCTTGATCTTGAGCAGTCTTGAGAGATCACAATACATGCCTACCCACACAATAGAGGTGTTGTAGCACAATGCAGGAGTGTTGTAGCACTGACAGAGAGTGTCGAAGCACTAAACAGAGAGTGTCGTCGCATTAATCAAAGGTGCATATTCATTCACTATTCGGTCTTAAGCAAGAATACAATTATATGTGTTTCAGAGCATTTTATTTTTCTTACTCACATTTTTGTTCTTGGATAAAACATGCAAATAAGGGGTAAGAAAACAAACTTTGCCTCGACGGTGAAGTTCATAATTTTTTACATATACCTTGTATACAGTTACAGACCCTTTCATTCATTTGTTAGGATCCTACATTATTCAAATTGATGGTTTCTAGAATAAGCGAAGAGCGGGGAACAAAAAACGGGACTTGGGTTTGCCTAGGCGAAGTGGCGCCCGGCCGTGAGCTGCTTGACAATTTTGGGACGGGTTCTCTAGGCGAAAACAACCCTTCACCAAGGCGAAACACTCATTCTCATAAGCAAAGAGCGGTGGAAACTAAAATGGAGGGCATTTTCCTCTTTCATCGAATCTTCCTTGGCTGTGATAAACTCAAAATCAACCACAAAACTGACTTAAACCACCCAAAAATACCTTTATAACGAGAGTTAGGGTTTTCCTAACCTAAAATAAACAAAGAGGGATTTGTGATAGTTTCCATACCTTGATCTTCTTGAAATCACCACCTAGCTTCCTTTTCTTCCTTTCTTCTTACTTGAACCAGGCTAGATCCTTGAACAAATGGAGAACAAGCAAACCAAAGTTGGCTTCTTCTTCCTCAATCGTAGCCCTAACTCTACCTGCCAACAAAATGGGAAATATTTCCTTTCTTAGAAGACCATGTTTGGCCTTAAGGGAGTTTGATCCTACTTTTCTCTTTTTACACTTTAGTCCTTCATTTTTATTTCATTTGCACATCAACTTATCAATATTCTATTTTATCTTATACCCTTTTAGCTTAATGTCTCTTAAGTCCCTAATTTGACATTTTACCATTATCACCTTTAATTCTTTAATAATTCCGATTATATCATTTTTCACACTTAGCACTTAAATTTCCAGAAATATGCAAATTTAACTTATACCCTAAACATGCCCTAAAACTACTACGGTATAATTTGGGGTGTTACATATGTCGTCAACTTGATGATAGCCTTTTGCAACGAGTCTGGATTTCAACCTATCAAGAGTGCCATCAGCTTTTAATTTGGCTCTAAATGCCCATTTTGATCCTACAATATTCATTTGAGATTCTCTAGGAACTAAGCTCCATGTTTGATTTTGATGCAAGGCATTAAGTTCATCGAGCATAGAGTTCCTCCACCCGTCATGTTGAAGTGTTGTTTTGACAAATCGTGGCTCACTTGGTATATCACCACATTCAAGAATTAATGCATATCGTGGATTAGGCTTGTAAATGCCATGTTTTGCTCTTGTAACCATAGAATGGGATGTTGGTTGACCTTTTTCGGAAAGATGAGAAGAGTGGTTAGAATTTTCACTCATTGAATTTTCATTCACCGAATTGTTGTCTACTATGGTATGGGATGTCGAAGAAGTCATGTCATGATCTTGAGATGAGAGGGTAGCACGTTGCGGAGTGTGATCTTTGTCATGATTTGAAGGTGACTCAGGTGGCACATATGAGTTGATGTATTCTGGCACAATTGATACCAGAATTTTCATTAAATCCATGGTAGTAGATGGAGAAGTCCGAGACATTTAAGTAGTGAAGTAATCAGAAAATGATGTTGCACATCGGGAAGGCTGCCAAGGACTCTTGCCCTTGTAAGGGAACATATTCTCATTAAACATGCCATGTCTAGAGACAAACATCCTGCGAGTTTTTCGATCGAAACATCAGTACCCTTTATGTTTGTCATTGTAACCTAAAAACACACAAGTAATTGTTTTAGGATCAAACTTATTCTTCTTAGTATCCCATGTATATGGGTAACATCGAGTCCCAAACACACGTAAAATAGAGTAATTAGGATGAACACCATATAAACGAAAATAAGGAGAATTAAAATTAATAGAGGATGAAGGCAATCGATTGATTAAAAAAGTTGTTGTAGTAAAGCCCACAACCCATAAAAAATTAGGTACTTCACTATGAAAGATCATAGTCATCTCAAATTCTTTGATAGTACGGTGATGACTTCAACAATGCCTGTATGCTTAGATGTGTGTGGACAAGAAAGCTGATGAACAATTCCTTGTTGTTGAAAGTATGAAGCAAATCTTTTATTTACAAACTCACCTTCACCATCAAAGTGAAAAATCTTGATCTTTTTATCAAATTGAAGTTGCACATAGCTTTCAAAGCCTAAATAAATATCCATAAAATCAGATTTGGCATGAAGAGGAATTAACCAAATATAATGAGAATAGTCATCCACAAAACAAGCATAGTATTGAAATTTGCTAAGAGATAAAGTAGGGGCTAGTCCCCAAACATCACAGTGATTTTTTTTAAAAATATAAGTACCAGAGGAATGAGATAAGCTAAATGGTAATTTGCTAAGTTTGCTAATTGGCAACTTTCATAAACAGTTTCCACTTTTTTTATTTGAACTAACATGAATTAAATTCTTAGTACATAAAAATTGAACAATTGATTTTTGTGGATGTCCAAGACGTTGGTGCCACAATTCTTCAATCCCTGAGTTTTGTCTATTGGAGAAGTGTACTTCCTTTGGTTTGGATAGGACATAAAGATCGCCCTTACGTTAACCTATTAGCAAGGTCCGACCTATTGCTCACTCCTTAACGCAAAACAACTTGTCAATAAATTCACAATTTAATGGGTAATGTGTTGTTAACTGACTAATAGAGATTGAATTTCGGGTTAATTGAGGTACATGTAAGACATCACAAAGAAGTAATTTGTTTTCACCATCATAAACTAAAATATCCTCAACTGTATCTATCTTTAAAGGAGAGCCATCACCAATGAAGACTAAATCATGACCAACATATTTTTTGAGATTTTGTAACATACTTGAATGTGTAGTCATATGATTCGAAGCTCCTATTTCGATTGTCCATTTGACATTCGCAATTGAAGTGTCCATGATGAGTGCATCAAGAGCTTGGGGAAGGTCCTCATTGTTCACTAGTTGTTCTGGTAGGCTCCAACATATTTTGGCAATATGTCCAAGTCTTCCACAGAGTTTACAGTGTCCATTCTTGTACATCTCTCTTTTTGTGCTCGTCATTCGTCGTTTACCAGATGCTGTGGTCTGTGAGCGTGATTGTTAATTCTTTTCGTGGTTGTTGTGAGTTACTTTCGCATGATTTGAATGTCAAAATTACATAGGTAAACAAACCCTCTACCTTTGGATGTGAATTGATAGTTTTGACGATTGCGATTGTTGTAAGGTTGCTACTTATTGTGGTTAATTTGTCCACAAAAAGCATATGATAATGAATTGGATGCTTCAACCCATGTTTTTTGTTGTTTGAAACCTTATAGGAGTGACACAGCTTCAGAGTAAGACGACATGGGCGGTTTGAGCATTGTCATTGTAAAAGACCATATTCGAACCAAAGTTAGCAAAGAGAGACCTTGTTCTGGTCGTACCGGATTCCCAATGGTCACAGACATTCATAAATACTTTTAAAATTTCCGCAAGTGTTCTCGCGCTGATTAATTTGCGTAGATCTTTTTCTCGAGATATGTAAGTTGTTGTTGAAGAGTAAATTCTCGTTCTTATGAATCTTGAGCATATGCTTCCTTTAAGGCATTCCAAACTAATTGTGATGATTCTAGGCCAATAATGAGACGTAAGGCTTTTTCAGCGAGTGTTCCAATAATCCACCCACATAGGAGACGATCTTCTTTTTGCCATTTGACATATTCTTCTGAGATCTTTTTTGGCTTCATTGGTTGAAGTTTCATTTTCTATGGTATTGTTGTACATGGCTGGTAACCATATCTTGGCTTTCTACAAGGGCGAGTAATTGTTCACGCCACAAGGGATAGTTTTCTAGGGTAAGTTTGAGTGTAACAAAGTTGACAACATTCAAGGAAATTGAGGAAGCCATTGTTTTGTGGTATAGAACTCTTTTGTCTCACAAAAGGCTTTGATACCATAAAGAAAAATGGAACTTAACCAAATTTGTAAAAGGATTTTTCTTTTTCAATATGAGAAGAGAGTTCAAGACTTATTTTATTTATAGACTTTGATACAGTAGAAGATAATACAATGAATGAAAAAGTAGTGTTTGAATGAATCAATCCCTCTTTTTGTGTTGTCACTTGCCGCGGAATGAAGAAGAAGATAAATGATTTTCCGCTTACATTTTGACATAATTGGAATCAATCAATCCCTCTTTTTGTGCTATCACTTGCCTTGAATGAAGTAAATAAATAATATTTTTCTGGCTTACTGTTTTGACATAATTGGGTCTCAATACAATCCCTTGAATTACTCTCATGATCTTCTATATTAGGCATAACAATCATGACTTGATAAGTTTCTTTATCACTCCATTTATCAATGTTTTCTCTCCAACCCTTATCACTAGGGTTGGTTGACTCAAGATGGTTATTGGATGTATGATCTTGCTTAATACAAAGGACTTAAACTCAATGTTATGAAGACTTTCTTTACAGTTTTTTTATCCAATAGATAAACAAAATCAGGATGAGTTGATAGGAAGTCGTATCCACGTCACTAGGCCTACCCATAATAGTTATTTTCACAAGTTGTAATAAAAATCTTGAAATATTTTTCTATTATGTTGGCAACTTTTTCTTTTTTGTGGTAAAAGGAGGAGAAAAAAGAAAATTATCTTAATGCATCCTCATTTCAATTTATTTGTAAATTGAAAAATTAAGACCAAAAGATTTGAAATTAAGGTCACTCATTTTATTTAAATTTTTTTTAATAAAGATGACAAAATATTTTATAAATGGCTCAAAAAATCTTCGCTATGACCTCATTAAACATCATATACGAGATTGTACCTAATTCATACTATACTACCCAAAGTTTATGAGGTTATAACTAAGGCTTGGTGGACTCATCAAATATTTTGTCGTATTTATCACATACTTTTGAAATCAGATTTTTTTTTCTCTTAATTTTTCAAATAAATTAAAATAATAGTTTTCCAAAAAAAAAAAAAACAAAGAGAGAGAGAGAGATGATTAGCGTCTACACTTAGAGGGGTGGTATGAGTAGTAATGGAGGACCCCCCCACCAACACTACTTACTTGTATACCAACGGAAGGCGTGCTACCTCACTACTACCAGCGTTGCTTAGGAATCAATAAATCATAAATCTCTTAGTTTCTTATATCTCCATGGTGTTTCCAATTCCGCAAAACTCCCCAATTGCACCGCCGTGCTCTCACTCTCCGGTGACCATGAGTCTCATGACTCTCAACCTCCAGATTCCGGCGGTTGGATCACCTTCCCCTTCATCGTAGGTGCCTTGACCGGCTTGACACTTGCGGCCGGCGGCTGGGGAGCCAATCTCATCGTATATTTGATTGAAGAGTTCAACGTTAAGAGAATCGACGCCGCTCAGATTTCCAACGTCGTTAGTGGTTCCTCCAGTCTCTTTCCCATCGTCGGAGCAATTGCTGCCGACTGTTTCTTTGGCAGTTTCTCCGTCATTGCTCTCTCTTCCTGCGTTCTCGGCTAAAATTCATTATGCTTTCTTCCCGTCAACTCTTTTTTTTCTTTTTCAAAATATCGATACCCTGTCAACAAATTTTAAAAAAATAGAGAACATAAATCTATCCAAACTAAAATCCAAATTTACTATTCACATCGTATCTTCACTTATTCTATTGCTAACCTGATGTAAGGGTTGCTAGCTTATCAGATCTGGTTCAGAAGATAGAATAATAATAATAATAAATTTTTTTTAAGAAAGAAAATATTGTTGAAAATTATAATTTGATAAATGCTTAGTATTGGGATACTTAGGCCATATTTGGTTTATGTTTTTTAAAATAGTTTTGTATTCTTAAAATCAAGGAAAATAGGAAAAATATATTTGGTATTTAGTTTTTTTGTTATGAAAAACACAAGAATACAAAAAAACACTAAATTTATAAAACAATAATAATTTTCATAGTTTTAAGAGAAAACCAAAATAATGTTTTTTGTATTTAAAAAAATCGCTTTCAAAAACAGTTTTCAAAAAAGGTAACTGAACCGTCTTTTAGCTTCAGAATATCTCATGTATCTACGAGAATATTTCTTATATATTAGCTAAGTATCCCAATACTACTCAATGGGCTCCATCACCTTGCTGCTTTCCCCCCCACCCATTAGTGGACCTTATTAGAATTGCTTACAGACAAACTTTTTTATTTTTTTTTTTCATTTTTTAATTTAAATCAACCACATTTTACTCATGCAGGGCGTAGTGCTTTTAGCCCTAACCACACTAGATTTCTTGAGGCCTGAAGAATGCGGACTAGCCTCTACCCTCTGCAAAAACCCATCAAAACTCCAATTTTCAGTCCTATACTCCGGTATAGCACTAGCCGTAATAGGCCTGGGAGGTAGCCGCTTCACTCTAGCCACCATGGGAGCTGATCAGTTCCATAAACCCAGCCATCAAGCCGTCTTCTTCGACTGGTATTTCTTCTCTTTCTACATCTCTGCTGTCATAAGCAACACCGTCATTGTTTATGCCGAAGATACGGAGTTGAAATTGTCACATAATCCATTGCGTTTGACCATCGGCTTAGTTATTCCTTACTGGGAAGTCGATTCTACCGTCGTGTTAAGCCACAAGGCAGCCCGTTTGTGGATTTGGCTCGGGTTTTTGTGGCCGCCTTGCGGAAAAGGAAGGTTTTGATCTCTTTGGACAATGAAGATTATTATTGTAACCATCAGCATCAAGGGCCTGTGAAGACGGTGACTGCCACTGCACCTACAAAGAGTTTTAGGTAAGGTTACACGAAGGCCTGTTTATGAAAATTATTTGATGTTCTTAAAAATAAGGAGAAGAAGGAAAGCTTTTTGTTTTGAGTTTTTTTAATACTAATTTCAAATAACTAAGAACAATTTTAGAGAACACCAAAATAGTAGAACATGCAAAAGTTTTTAAAACTATCCTCAAAAAAAAAGTTTTCAAAACTTGAATAAAAATGCCCTTAGTTTCTATTTTTACAAATTATTCATTGATAACAGTTTTTTAAAACACATAAAACATAGTTTTGATGTTCTCCGAAAATGAAAATTGTTCATATTATTTGAATTTAATATATTTTTATTCTCTTTTTTTTGGAACAAAAAACAATTTCCAATAGCTACAACCAAACAAACCCTAAATTGATACATTTTTTACCCATCATATTCATGCATTCGCTCCACTCTACTCCACTAAGCCACGAATTAAGTAAACTAATATATACCCAGCAACGGACAAGAAATTAAAGCAAAGAGTGAAAACGAGTCACAAACAAATGACAAACCTACTAATAGGCATTTTCCTTTGTGGGGTGTACGCGCAATTGAATGGGAAGTTGTCCCTTTAATTATTTATTGAAACATTTTTAAAAAAATCTATCTCATTGATGGGGTTGTTGGCCCGTCCCTTTGTCAATACTTCCTAGACTTCAAAATAAGCCTCCCTCTCCCCATTTCATTTATTTAAAAAAAAAATTATTTATTTTTAATCGTGGGTGTTTGGAAGAGGTTATACTCATCTAGACTAATCCAATAGAACTTTAAAGTTAATGGGCTAATACCCCACTGCCCTTAACCCATTCAAACCGATGACATTGAGAAATAAATCTAAAGTCGGATCAATCCAACTACGCGCCCACGTGTTTTTTTTAATGTTAGAATACATAATTATGTTATTTCTTGAAAGTAATGACAACAACGCTTATCATGCATGTGTGGTTGCTAACGACGCGAAATAGCCAGCTCAACTCGAGCCTCGAGTCGAGTAGCTAACATTTCGGGAAGTCGAGCTCGAGCTTCTCGAAGCCGAGCTCGAGTCGCATGGCATTCGCTGAGTCGAAGTTTTTGATCCACCGAGTCCGAGTAAATACAGCTTGCCTCAAGCTTGGCAAGACTCTAATTATTATATATCCAACTTTGGTGAGACCGGGCAGATGAATATATATATATATATATATATATATATATATATATATATATATATATATATATATATATATATATATATATATATATATATATATATCACGCTATAATACTAACTTATTAATATAATTTATAGAATAATATCCTATTCTCTTACATATTTTCTTTAAAAAAATTAATTATTTTAAAATAAATATATTTATAACTAAATAAATAATAAAAATGTATGATTGTTTAAGAATAAAAAAATAGAGAGAGATATTATTTATATATCCCCTAAAGTAGAGATATAAAATTAAAAAAAAACTTTTAAAAATTTTATATACAAAAATATTCGAAGCTCGAGCCTTTTCGAGTCGAAATGAGCCGTTTCGACTGACTAACATTTGAATCGAGCTCGAGCTCACACAAGCCGGTTTCAATCAGCTGAAATCGAATAGCTTCGCGAGCCAGTTCGCCTCATTAAGACTCTTACTACGCATACTTACGCAGCATTTAAAATAATCATGGTTTGATTCAAATCAAGAATGTTCATGATATTAGGAAAATAAGATAAAGTTCAATTTTCATGCAGGTTCTTGAATCGAGCAGCACTGAAAACTGAAGGAGACATTAGATTTGACGGCTTAATTGCAAAACCATGGAGGGTATGTACAGTAGAACAAGTAGAAGACTTCAAAACCCTAATAAGAATCTTCCCACTTTGGTCATCTAGCATATTCTTAGCCACCCCAATAGGAATCCAAGTCAGCCTTACAGTCCTCCAAGCCCTAATTATGGACCGCCACCTTGGCCCTCATTTCAAAATCCCGGCCGGCTCTTTCCTCGTCATCTCCTTGATCTCAACCGCCATCGCTATCCCCCTCATCGACCGCATCCTATTTCCGTCATGGAAGAAACTCACCCGTCATTCTCCGACGCCGATCCAAAGGATTGGCATCGGCCATATTCTCAACGCCCTCAGTATGGCAGTCTCCGCCGTGGTCGAGTCGAGACGACGGCGAGTGGCTCACATGCGCAACCTCTCCGCCGGCTCCGTCACGCCCATGCTGGGGGTATGGCTGTTTCCGCAACTTGTTTTGGTGGGCGTCGGTGAAGCTTTTCATTTTCCGGGACAAGTTTCGTTGTACTACCAGGAGTTTCCGACATCGTTGAGAAGCACTTCTACTGCGATGATTTCGCTGCTTATTGCCATAGCGTTTTATTTGAGCACTGCCCTGATCGATCTTATTCGAAGAACAACAACGTGGTTGCCCGAGGATTTAAATGATGGAAGAGTCGATAATGTGTACTGGTTGATGACAGGGATCGGATTGATCAACTTTTTTGGCTTCTTAGTGTGTGCTAAAATGTACAAGTATAAGAACACTAACGAGGGTAGTACTAATAATGGGGTCAGATGAGTGAGCTTGGTCCTAATATATATATATATATATATATATAAGTGTCTACTAAAATGTGCTAGTATAAGAGCACTGAGGGTGGTACAAATAATGGGTGATATGAGTGAGATGAGTGAGCTAGGTTCGTTTCTGTATGTATATGAACTTAAAAAAAATGAAAGAGATCAAAGCCCTGTCAGTGCTTCTTGTAGTGTTGTGATTTGATTAACAGACCCTATTAAAATCAAAATTTGGAAATCTACATCATCCATTTTTTACATTGTTTTAACAAATATTGCTCAAATTATTCTCATATAAAAATAACTATATCTTTCCAAAGAAATATGTAAATATATAAAATGACAAAAGACATTTTTGTCTCATAGAGCTTATTTGAAGAAAAATATAAAGAATTTTGGAAATCTAATCCTTCATCATATTGTTTTAACAAATATTACCTAAATTATTCTTTTGTAAAAATAATCATTTCTTTTCAAAGAAATATGTAAATATATCAAATGACAATAGTCATTTTTGTCTAATAGAGGTTATCCTTGTAGAAAAAATATATAGGGAATTAGATTTACAAAATGTTGTATTATTTGAGGTTATTTAACAAAATATTTCTTGATTAAAAAGACTTTTGAAAATTTGACCCTTTAATAATTTTTGTTCGATTTTTTACAAAAATTCTACTTCTAATTAAGTAGGATTTAGATTCCTATGATATTATGATTCACCCTTCTTATTTTCTTTGACAAATATTCATCATTCTTCTTAAAAAACATAAAAACTCAAAATTACTATTTTACCTCTAACCTTTTTGTTCATCAAGTCCAACAATTCCAATTAGAAATTTAAAGTATTTTATGAAAGTTATGTGATTGAAAATCCAAAAAACTGTCTTTGATGTATTTTGAATTTTTTTTAATTACCTTTTTTTTTTGTGAGAAAATATGTTAACATTTTATTTTATCATTAAATGTATAATCTTGATAAAACATTTTTATAAAACTGTTACATAAAAACTAAGATACATTTTTATAAAACTGTCATATAAAAATTAAGAAGATGCTTAATAATGGTTCTAAACATTCCAAAATACTTAGCCTTATTTATATATTAAAGTAATTTTAATTTCTAATATTTTATTTTTAATCATATGACTTAATTATTTTCTAAAAATACTTTTAAAATGAAAATAGTTGATAGTAATTAAAATATTTTATCAATGAATGACGTTTTTTTTAAAGCTTTAAAACTTTAGAGAATTATTACTAATTTATTTCTTTTTCATTCAAATTCCTAGTATTACCAAACACTGAAATGAAAATAAACAATCATTCCCACATAAGATTCATAAGCTAATCCAAATACTAAAAATTGAATCAAATTATTGATTCCATTTCTTGAGAAATAAGAATTGATGGAGATTTTTTATTCTCATTCCTTATTCTAATGTACGAAACACACACTAAATAAAAAAGGGTATTTTTGTTCAAAATATGTTATTTTTAAAGAAAAAACATGGGGATATTAGATTTACAAATTTTGGATTATTTAAAGTTTTTATCCAAATATTACTTTATTGTTTAGTGTAGTCTCCTAAATTTTCCGAAATACCGGATCGCCTGAGCATTAACTCCGCCAATATGTACCGCAAAACAACAATAAGAAAACTGGGCGATGGTGCGCCATTGCCTTCTCCGATGTTTAAGCCGATCGTAGAACTGAGAGTCAAAGAACTCGCCTTTTTCGCAAAGAATGTCGAGTTTTTGTTGTGATTCCTCCTTCCTTTATGGGGGAGGAAGATGATCCGATTTCCATGGAAAGTTAGTGATCTCCTTCCAAAGCGGAAGGGGAAAGAGGGCGTTCTTTGCGTGCCATGACCTGTTCTTCCTACGGCCCGCTTATTGCAACTTCAGGCCCTAAGAAGTGTTTGACCACCTTCAAAACCCATGTGTGTGTGTGTGCAAAGCAAAGGGGGACTTTAGACCGAGAGGATCAACCAAGTAATCATTAGCACCGTCTTCTGTAGATGGTCTCCCGACTAGGAGAGAATCTGGAGAGTCAAAGAATCAGTCTTTTTCAGTAAAGAATGACATACCTTCCTTGTTGTGATTCCTCCTTCCTTTATGGGGGAGGAAGATGATCCGATTCATGGAGTTATGACTCTTCCAGCTTAAGTGGAAAAAGAGGGCGTTTGCGTGCCACGACCGTTTCTGATGGCCCAGCTGGCCGCAATCAGGCCCCCAAGAAGTGTTTGACCACCTTCAAAACGGTTATGTGTGTGTGTGTGTGGGGGGGGTGCACTTTTAGACTGAGAGATCAACCAAGTAATCATTAGCCAGCCGTCTTCTTAGAGATGGTTCCCGACTAGGAGAGGATAAGTTTAGGCATTGTATCCCCTGATCGACTGGAAGGTGATACTTGAACCCGTCCCGCTACTGGGTACCGGCCCCGTGACAAAAAGCGTTGTTTGGGGCTGCGTGAATGTTGTGGAATCGGGTTGAGTCTGCACCCACAATGCCCCCTTTTTTCGACCGGGAGGTCGACCTTCCCCTACTGAAAAGAGAACGCCAGGACTAGGCTTCTCGCGTTGGGAACAATGGACTATTAATGATGGTAAGTTCCAATGTGCGCATTACCGGGGTCGCAAGGACGTGATTGTCAACTATGGATCAAGCTGAAGGTCGCAAGGGCTGAGCTGGGTCGGAACGGGACTGTTTGCATTTCGAAGGATATTTTCGAGCCTCGCCTATTTCTCACGCCTCGCAATGTTAAATCTCGGGTGGTTCAAACCGGAATGGAATCCTCGCAACAACTCCCTCCTAAGTCAACGGGGCTCCCTTTTTTTTTTTTTAAGGACCCCTTCTTTTTCTTCTTCTTCTACAGGTTTCTTCTTCTTCTTTTTCTTCTTCTTCTATAGGTTTCTTCTTCTTCTTTCTCTTAGCCTATATTGGGTTATGTAACTACCGAAGTGTGGTCGCTTTGTTGTAGGAGTTTGTTATGTAATTGTGAACGCCTTTTGGCGTAATTAATGAAATTACATTTCATGATATTTTTGTGCCCTTGCACAATTTATTCTTTTCAAGGGCTCCTGATCCCCTAAGCAGGTGTGGACCGACTCTCGAATCACAAGCCAGACATTTTTATAAAACTTGGAATGGATGGGCCCTTAGTAATTCTCATGAACGTAACATAACTAGCCAGCCCAAACTCAACAGTTAGGATGGCGCAAGGGCCCACGAGCTTGGCCCACACTCATCTTTCTCGTGTTCCCAGAAGCTTAAGCGCCGCTGTGGATTCAAATTATCCACTAGCGATGAGTTAGCGTGCATTTAATGCATCTCGAGACTCTAAACGCTTTGATATATAGGAGTCATCATTGATTTTACTCTATTCTCTTCTTTGCTCTCACACCCGTTCCCTACTTCGAGAGCTTCGTCGCAGACATTCTCGCTGGGTACCTCATGACCGCTTCTACTCAGCATTCGTTTCCTTCTCATTTTTCAGGTGAACATAGTTTCTACTCTAGGTACATTTAGTCTCGGTCATCGGCACGTTTCCTGTGACAGAGTCGTAGGGGGTGTCCTTAGGGCATGTTAGAACTGGGGGACTTTTCCTTGGGTCCAATGGGTTCTCATAGGTTCCCATCTTTTACCAGTCTGGTATCGTGACTTGGGGTTGATTTTCATCTGTTTGCCTCCTATGTTGTTTTTTACTTGTAGTATGGTGAGAGGTCAGGAAGAGACTTCTACTAGTCAAGCTAGGCGCAGGCGGGGGCCTAGCCTAGAGTCGCCTTCTGCAAACAGCATCATCTTCTCCCTCTCCATAGATGAGGTGAGGTCTTATTGTCAAATCCCTGAGGATATTGACTTTTGAGTTGTTGGAGGGCCCGTCTGAATCTACTGTGGGTGAAGAATACAATGCAATGTTTTTCACCTAGGACCACTCCGCAATGGCTTTATTTCCGTGTCGCCCTTGGTCACAATTTTGCACTTCTCACCGAGCGCCACTCTTACCTATATCCACTCAAACGTCATCTGATTCACTCCGATGTCGTGATACTAAACCTTCTTTATCAACCCGGACATCCCATCGGGGTGGAAGTCTCGGGCTTCCCGCTCACACTCTTGGAGGCTGAAGCACGACTATGCATGTCTGGTCCCAGCCCCAACTACAATTGCCACGGTGCCCCCGATTCGCCCAAGTCTGAGGCGAAAGGAGTGATCCTAATCAAGGGACCTTGGGATGCGACCCCGGGCTCTCCTGACCTTCCGTTTGTAGTAAACCAATCAATGTCTTTCCCAGGTGTAATGCGTGCTTACACGCCTACTATGTGCGTACGGACCTTTATTATAAGCAGGTTATTCAGGTGGCGCCCTTTCCCGACCGACCATGATCCCAACCGAGTCCGGATGCTACTAAAATCACTCAATCACTAAAATCATATCTGATAAGCGATATAAAATCAAGTAAGCCCATAAACATTTAACAAAATACATTTAACTTTTACCAAAATACATTTACAACGAAGGCATTCAAGCTCTTTTCTAAAATGATTTAAAAAAATGGGGATGTTCGAGTTCAAATTGTTTTTACAAAATATCAATATCCAAAAGAAAACATGGAATGAATGCATTACGTCGGAGCATAATTCGAAATTTCCTTCTTTACGACTCGACGCCTCCTCGATCTGGTCCGCTGATCACTATCTATCACTTCTGCACTACAAGATTGCAAACACACACAAGCATTTTCACGCCAAGTGGGTTCTATACAAATCCATTCTCGGCCTAAATTTAACCAATTCATGCAATTTAATAATTCGTAACTTTCAATCATTCGATGATCAATATAAATACAATACATATACTTGCTATATATATACAAACAGGTTCATTGATCATCCCATAAATACATTTTCATAATCAATATTTCACAATCTCAAATCAATTCAAATATGCTCACAAATTCAATTCGGGGCTTCGACATTCAATTCACTCCCAAAATCAATCTCAGCCATGACAATCCAATCAGCTATGCCAATCAATCTAGTTACGCCTTTAACTAATTTAACCTACGCCTTCGATATACGTGATATCGTGAAGTCACCTGCATCTGCCCCACTGGCCGCAGGCCTAAGATCACATGGTTTTATAACACAAGACGAGCACTGGGCCGGGTCACGACCGGTTATAAACAATCAACAGTGAACACTACCGATACTTGCCCCGGCCAGCCGCAGACGGAATGACACATCAATAGTTCGCAGACGCTTATTCGAATCTTACGTATACCAATCTATCCTTAAATGCTAAATAAACTAACATTCTATTATGCTTCAAACTTTATAGCAAAATATAGTACAATATGTACGCTTGTATAAATGGGGCTTATTTTCAATAATCATGAAATTTTTATAGCGCAAATATTTCACAATCATTTTTCAAATCAATTAAATCAATTCAATATGCTTAGTCAACATGCAAAAATCAAACGAGGGAAGAGGGAGTTGCAGAACAAACCCAAAAATATTTGCACTTTGATTCCAATCCTTGGAATCTCAACTGCGCTGCTTCCTCCTCGTCAAGTCCCTATTCCAAACCATTAAAGAACAATATTATCTGCCGCATTCAGTGGTTTTGGTTAGATTGATTTTTGAGTTTAATATGAGTTCCAATTTAAACATTCTATATGTAGATGGATTCTTGACTCCAATGGGCTCTCCATAGAGTGCAAGAATACTTCGACCGAGTTCTGACGTAGGAGTTAGACCTTCCGGCTGAAGTCATACACAAGCCAGTTCTGAACTCGACGAAAGGCATTCGAACCTGATCGAGCTCGGGCTCACCACACTGGTCAAACATCTTCTATACTCCCTCAGGAATATTATTTATTCTTGACTCAATGCCCCATAGGTACCCAAAGAACACCCAAATCGGAGTTCAAACGAAGGAGATATGACCTGCGTGGTCGAGGTCATGCAGAATAACTTTCGACGAGCTGACTAAGGCGACGAAATGCGACCAAAGTGACGAGCTCAGTCAAACACCTGTCCGACATCTAACATCCTCCTCAGGCATATGAATGTATTCTCGACTCCATGGGCTTTCCATAGAGTCCAAGAACACTCAAATCGAGTTCAAACGGCGAGATAGCAGACCTTCCGGCTGGAGGTCATGCGTGATCAACTTTGACGAAATGACCTCGAATCGACAGAAGATCGCTTCGACGAGCAATCGGCTTTCGACGAGCACCGGTTGATCTACCATCAAAGGTTGGACGAATTTCACCGCTGACGACCACCATTTGACGACCACCGTTGACAACCACCGGCCGATCTGGCCATTGTCGATCACCACTCATTTGACGACCACCGGCTTGACCCACACCGCTTTTGACGACACCGCTTGACTCCACCACCGGCTTGGACGACACCATTCGACGACCACCATTCGACGACCCTGGCCACGACCACTCGACCCATTTGACTGCTCTCGTGAGTAAAGACCATAACTTGGTCTACGTAAGTCCGAATTAAGAAATTCAAAAGCCACGATCAAGTTCATTGATGTGGCTGCCACTCTCATTGCAGGGATTCATCTAAATTTCTTTATTTCTGATCCAAAACCTCGCTCTAAGGTACTCGCTTAGTCGAATCTCGAACCGACAAACTCCGATCTCGACCAGATTTAGCTGGGTCGACTTCATTAAAAGGACTATAACTTAGTCTACGAGGTCCAAATCGAGAAATTCAAAAGCCTAACATCAAGCTAATTGATATGGCTAATTTACTAGAAGGACGCACTACCAATTTCCTTCACTTCGTACTCAAAAATCAGCTCTAAGGTTCAAGAAGGCGCACTACCACAATGTGGCATCTTCCCATGGTTTAAAATGCAACCAAACTTTCCCCTAAGGCTAGATAACTACCCAACAATCCTTAGGGTAGAAGAAGACCAAGTAGGAGAAGATTCCACTCATGGAGTTTGTCGAAAGTCCCCTTGCCTCCTAGCTCTACTTGTAGCTCTCATCACTAGGAAGGACTTCCCTTCGTGAGCCGTCAGACCTATGGTCCGACTGTTTGAAAATCTAGAGAGAAGCGTGGAGCCTCTCTCTAACTTTCCTTTTCTATTTTTCTTTTCTTATGGATCACTCTTAATCGCATTTTTAAAAAGGAGGAAGCTTCCTCCCTCTTTTCCTACATGCCACATGTCATTTTTGATTTTTTCCTTACTCATTTATTTCTCCTAATATCACTTAGACATATAAACTTATTTACACTGGACCCTCGTCCCCATTTTTACAATTCTATATTTTCTCTTTTTCACTTGGGTTCATTTCTGATTCAACAATCATCTAATCAATATTAAAAAAATTTTAAAAAATATCAAAGTTGGCTCAATTTATACCCGGAATATATAATAATTTTTATTATAAAAATTTTATGGTATTTTTGGGTGTTACACAGGCAGGGAAAACAGTGGGGTAACCGGTCAATTGGTTGAGAAGGCCAATTTGAAAATCCTGAGGTCGGGCCGGAGGTTTCGAGCTGAGCAACACATCACGAAGATCTTACTTGAAGAATCCTCGATGATTTGAGTCGCAACCCACCTCACAAGAGCTGTCATTCTCGCACCCTACCCACGCATTATCAGGGAAGTGGGGAGCCATTATGTTACTACGAACCTTAAATTTACTCCTGGCAAAATTTCTCATCTCCAAGCAGGAATCAAAGACCGAGGCTAAAATTGGCTGGAATTAGCATCCGCAGATCAGTTTCCAGTAACCTTCCTCCCCGCTAGTGAAGATTCTGGCCCTCCCCTATAGGCATCTAGGCAGGGTGAAAGGGGTGGTAGTTTGGGGCATCTTCCTTTAGCGAGAAAGGGCTCTCGTCCTGCCTCCCAAGCATTGAAGAGAAAGAAGGGGATGCCCGAGCGATAAAAAGTTCCTGGGGCCGAAGTGGAGGATTTCGTCCCTTGGGTTCCCCCCATATCCATTCATCCCCTGGATTGGGAAGAAGAAGAGGAGGGGGAAGAAATGTCTGACCTGGTTCATAAATTTGCTGCCCGGAAGCGGAAGTGGAAGCACGATGCTAGCTTCAAGCGAGTGGTTGATGCCATCCTCGAGGTGGCCGGGGGAGAGGGCCCGGATGTGGAAGCAATATTCATCTCAGGTTCGCCTGAGATGGGTTCGAATGACCAACCGGATCTAGAAAACGCCACCTTGTTTGAGTCAGGGGAGGCCTCTTCTACCCCTGCAGCGATCCAAGTGATCCATCCTCCCGAGCAAGCTCCTGACAAGCCAGAGAGGCCCATGTATACCCAGGCCGAACGTAGCAGGCCACGGCTACCTAACCAGATGCTCTTAAATTTGTATCATCCTCCACGAGGCCCGACTCCACCTATAGAGGAGGTTTTAGCTCCCGGGCCAGAGGGCACCCAAGAGATCATCGATCGTTGGAGGCCTTTTAACATAGGCGAATCCTGCTGTACCACTTACACGATTTCAGATCTCACCCTATCGGGCTGACAAGAATCGTGGCGGGTCGAGGGGCGAGCTAAGAGTATGCTATCTCAGCCCCCACTTCCACCAGCAGTGTATAACTCTCATATGGTTGAAGATCGGATGATGGTCCGAACAGAACTTGCCTGGCCGACTAACTGCACGCTTAAAATTCATGGGCGCAATGTTCTAAAGATTATTTCCTCTTCATTGTCGTATCCTTAATATGTTCATTCGCAGGCGATCACTGCCATCAGAAACATGGCCTACCAGCATCGGGAGTTCCGGTCTCGGCTACGAAATGTAGAGAGGCTACTACTCTACGCCTCAGTCGGTCGCCACCGTGGCGCCCCGAGTGCTTTTCGACGGCTGAGGTGCCACTACGCGAACAAAAGGCCAAGGAAGCTGTTGAAAGGGAGGTCCGAGCTGAGGCTGAGAGAGAGGCAGCTCGTCATGAAGCATCGATGGCTAGATTGGACGCCGGCGGGCGGAGCGCCTGCCGCGCAGTGGAATTTGAAAGCCGCCCAAGGTCGAGGCGCCTCGTCGTCGTATGACGCCCGATGCAGCGGGGAGTCTCAGGAGCCGACTGTGTACCAGCCACACCTTGGTCGTCGTAAGAGGCCCGGCGAAGGTGGAGGACGAGGCCAGCCGTCTAGCAAATGAACGAGTTTCTTTACTTTTGGAGTTTAGGGCTAGCAAAGACAAGTTGACTAGGGTCTGGGCAGAGGCTTCTAAAGAGAAAAGGCTCCTAACAGGCTACCGCAGCTTCAAGTGATCTTCACCACTGCTATGGCTATTATGCCTTCGCACACAACATTTGTGGAAGTGAGCCCGTGATCCCAGACGGGATGCCGGATACGTCAAAACCGCTACCTCCCGAGTTTTTTTATCAATCCTTGATGCCCCCGAAAGGCCTCGTGGGTTCATACCACCGATGCCGATGTAGATGCAGGAGGCGCGAGAGTCTTCTAGCCGCCAAGGACGGGTTAGTACTCCGCCTCCGATTCTCTCGCCATAGTAAATGGGGAGCACGAGGAGCCCGACGCCTCACTCCGTGAACTACAGTGGATCAGGATGTTATCGCCATTAGTTTTCCGTCTTTCGCAAGTATATCCTAGCCGTTGTCATGCAACTGAGTTTCTAAATAAAGGATGCGTTGTTTTGAAAATCTGTTGTTGTTACTTTTTTTTTTTTTAAGTCAAGTAATTTACTTTGTCTAGCCGGCTAGGCATAGATGGATGACCCAACTGGGCATCAACCATACTGGGCCGGATAAGACATCAACCTTCCCCGGACTTAGTAATTAGCCAACTGGGCATCAACCATACTAGGCCGGATAGGACATCAACATTCCCCGGACTTAGTAATGAGCCAGTTGGGCATCAACCATACTGGGCCGGATAGAACATTAACCTTTCCCTGACGCAATACTGTGGTCTGATAGAAAACATCAACTTCCTCGCTCTAGTAATGAACCTGGCATCAACCAAACTCGCCTGATAGGACATCAACCTTCCCTGCATTTAGTAATGAGCCACGAAAACAACCATACTGGGCCAGATAGGACATCAACTTTCCTCGGACTTAGTAATGAACCGGGTGGGCATCAACCATACTAGGCCGAATAGGGCGTCAACCATTCCCGGACTTGGTAATGAACCATCTGGGCATCATCATACTGGGCCGGATAGGGCATCAACCATTCCCAGACTTGGTAATGAACCAGTTGGACATCAACCATACTGGGTCGAATAGGGAATCAACCGTTCTCGGACTTTGATAATTAAAATTTGAGATGAAAACACGGTTAGAGACTGAATCAACCTTTTATTTATAGTACCTTTTAAGGTGCATAGCATTCCACATTCTAGGTACGGGTGTTCCGTCTAATTTATCTAGTTCATATGAATCAGACTCGTCGGCTCGTGTTACAATATATGGTCCTTCCCAATTGGGCTGAAACTTTCCGGCCATTGCATTGGTTGTGTTCTCAAAGACTTTCCTTAGGACCAGGTCCCCTGGGTGGAACACTCGGGGTTTCATGCGCCTGTTATACAAGTTTGCCAATCGGCGATGGTAAGATGCTATCCGTACAGCTGCTACCTTGCATAGTTCGTCTGCCGTGTCTAGGTCTTTAACTATAGATTATGTTCTCAACTACTCGGGCACATCAGTTCAAAGCGTAGGCATACCAATTTCTGTAGGGATTATAGCTTCCATCCCATAGGTAAGTGCGAAATAAGATATGCTAGTTAGTCTTCTGGCGGTCGTTCTGTAAGCCCAGAGTACCCTAGGGAGCTCGTCTACCCATTTGCCTTTAGCTGAATTTAATCGTTTCTTTAATGAAGTCAACAGGGTTTTGTTAGAAGCCTCTGCTAATCCATTGCTTTGCGGTTACCGAGGGGTGGAGTATAGATTCTTTATTTTCAACTCCTAGCAGAAGTTTCTGTAGACCCGGCTATCAAATTGGGGCTCATTGTTTGATACAATTGACTGGGGAATACCGAATCGGCAAACGATATTCTTCCAGATAAACTGAGTGACATCCGTGTCTTTGATTGATTTGAAAGCCTCGGCTTCTATCCATTTACTGAAGTAATCAATGGCTACCAGCAACAACTTCTTCTGAGCCGAGGCGGTAGGGAGCGGCCCTACTATGTCAATTCCCCATTGAGCGAATGGTCATGGGCTTGAGATGGACATTAGGTCTTGAGCCGACGATCTTAAGACGGGAGCCTGCCGTTGGCACAGGTCACATTATCGCACATAATCGACGGCATCTAACTTCATGGTTGGCCAATAATACCCTTGAGTGTGGGCTCTGTGTGCTAGAGTTCTGCCGCCTGGATGATTGCCACATATCCCTTCATGCAATTCTAAGAAGGCATACCGGCCTTGTTCTGAGTTGGTGCATTTCGATATACCGCTCAGTGATCGTTTTGAACAACCGCCCGATCAAGGAAAATCTAACTCGACTAGATGTCCGGTGACCTCAGGAGCCTTGTCCTTCTCACTAGGGAGTTCTCCCGTGTTGATGTACTGCACCATGAGGTCCATCCAGAAGGGAGGTTTTGGTCCATCCACCGCTTACCCCGACAGTTGGCTATCGAGAAAACTACTAAGTAATATGATAAAGCAAGGTAATATTATTTTGCTTATGGTAGAGATGCGGCCACGACAGCTAAGGCGTATGATTTTTCATTACAATCCCTCGAAATGTGTTCTAGCTTCCAAGCTGAAAAACTTGTAACACCCCAAATTATACCCTGACAGTTTATAACATATTTCGGGTATAATATAAGAAAAATATTTTTTCCAGAATAAAATAATGCTAAAAATAAAATAAGCAATACCCGGAATTAATACAAATGTCAAGGGTAAACTGGTAATTTACTAATTAAGGACCCAAGGATCATAATTTAATAAGTTCATATGTCAAAGTAGGAATATGCATAAGTTGAATTGAGAATAGAAGAGAAGAAGAAGAAGAAGAAGAAGAAGAAGAGGAGAAGAGAAGCAGGAAGAAGAGACAAGAAATCAAAGGTATGGATTCTAGTATGGAAAATATGTATGGAAGATTATGACTTTTGTATGGAATAGGTTGTTCCAACTCTAGGGTTTAGTTAGGAATTTATCCTAACCCTAGATTTGTTGAAAGTTGGGTTGGTAAAACCCTAGTTGTATAAGATACGTATGGAATCCTTTCTTTGAGTATGGATTCTTGATTTATAATGTATGAATACTTGTTGGGTGTTAGGAAATTAACCTAACTTACAAGTATTTGAGTTTGGGTTTGGAAAAACCCTAATTAATATCTATGTTTGGTGTGGGTTAGGTTAGAACCCACTTGGGAGACGCTTCTTAATATATGAGTTTTAGTTTGTTTGATTAGATGCGCAGAAAAACACCAAAAAACAGCAAATTCTGGTAATGTCATGGGTCCTGACACGTAGCGACCCCACGTAGTGGCAAAGGCCCACGCAGCAGCGTAGGGTTCCCACGCCACAACGTGGCCAAGAAGTAGCAATGGGCCCTGCCTCTGTTCGTCACGCGACAAAGCCGAGCTTTCATCTTAGCCGGCAGTTAAGCCACGCGGCGCATGCCACTATTCACAGCATGGAAAATTGCTGTGTTTTGTTCTATTTCGTTATTCCGTTATTCCAAGGACATGTCTATAGGACTAATGAGGACCCTATAAGAGTATATAAGGGTCCATTCATGTTGAAAATGTAAAGGAAAAATTAGGTCGTACCTCGCCATCGAGGCGAAGCGAAGGGCAAATTTAATGCCCTATGATAAGATAATAATTATATGATAAGAGTCTGCTATAAATACAAGTATATGTACAATTTGGTTATATGAAAAGTACAGTTAAATATTTAAAATAGATTATTTGAAAATGAATATCTCATAAGTATAAGTTACGATATTAAGAGTATTCATGTATATGAGGATATCTTTTCTAATACCTACAAGACGTGAGGAAAAACATAATAAAACAACAAATTGCCTCGCTCTATGACCGGTAGTCGGATAGATAGGCATTCCTATAGGGATACAGCCAAGTACAAATAAGATGCTTTTACGTGAGATATCGAGGCCCCATTCGGTCGATGACATGATCCCATTTAGGATCATTATAACGACCCCTCGTTTAGGTCATATGTGAGATCACCGGTCTTCGCATTGCTGATAAGACATCTCGGTACATACGTATAGAGATCATTATTTCAGATACGATAAGACTTTCGTAAGACATACAATTTTTCTCCCATATCCACTTCGGTATCTGTGCATGAACATAAAAAGAAAACAAAAGTATACGTAAAGGAAAATGTATAAAGTATATGATATGATATATAGCCACACAATCGCTTATGTGACGATAGTATACAATTACAAGAACAAGAAGTACAAGATAAGAAGACATGAAAATATATGAAATATGATAAGAAAAGAAACATGTTTTTGAAAAGTAGACATGAAAATGGATAAGTATATGTAAATGTTATATTCATTATAAGTATATGCATGTGTATAAAGGAGATGACCATTATTATAGTCGTCTGATATCAAATTCCCACTAAGCTATAAGTTTAGCACGAGTGTCATCCGTAGGTACAGGAATAAACAAGAAGTCCAAACATTCCACAATAAAGAACCAAGGCCAACACATCAATAGTGCTCACTCAAGCATTCGTCTATTTTTTGTATAAGTTTGTTTTGCAAACAATGTAATTATTGTAAAATGCGGAACATTTCCATCTAAGTGGAGCTTCAGATATATATTTTGTAATCCGTTGCTACATAAATATAAAAGGTTAAATGTTTAACATTATATTAATGAAAGCTAAAGTTCTAAGTTTATAGCACAAGATTCGAGCCCAAATGGAAGCGCCACAAGTAATTAGTAATGGGAAAGCACCCCTGATCTAGGTTCGAATCCGCCTGTAATCCGCTTCCGACCTCGAGATGGGCCACAAAACTACCTGCCGCTGTTTAACCAGGGTTACACACTCGCCATTCTGTGATCCTGACCATATTCTCGCGCTTATCCGCCCCTACCACCAATTGGGAATCACTTCAAATGATAAGCTTTTCGACTGATATCGTAGCTGCCAATTCAATCCCGGCTAGAATGACTTCATATTCTGATTCATTGTTTGAGGTGCTAAAACCTAGTAGGATTTGCTCAATCTTGTCCCCACTTGGGGATTTTAATTGTAGACCAATGCCTCCTGGCTTACGAGACGCCTGGCTTGGCTACTAAGAGCCCACCAATTCAAACTCGTCTCGGGGCATGTTTCGGGCCTGGGGGGATTAAGAAGTCTCCGCCGTAACCTACCCCTTCTTAACTAACCTTAGCTTATACTGGATACCGTATTCGCTTAGTTCGACCGCCCAGCAAGCCATTCTCCCAGATAAGTTAGACTTGTGAATAGTACTTCGAAGGGGAAGGTTAGTTAGCACCACAATGGGGTGTGCTTGAAAATACGGGCGAAGTTTCTTGGTTGCTACCTGAAAAGCCAAAGCATCCTACTCAAGGTGGTTGTATCTAGTTTCTACGTCGGCTAAGGATTTACTAATGAAGAATGATTTGGCTCTGTAAATTTCTCCATCTCATTTTCTTTTACATGTGAAGTGCACTCACTACGACATCCGAGACTACTAGATATACGAAGAGTGTCTCGCCGGCTTCAGGGCTAGCGAGGATTGAAGGTTCCGCTAAATATTGCTTGATTGCCATAGAGGCCTGATCACACTCCTCATTCCATCCGCCCCGCCGCCCTCTCGAGGGTGGCAAATAACGGCTTACCTGGCTCCGCGGAACCGAGAGATGAACCCGCCCCTGTGGCGGCCAACCAGCCGCGAGCCGGCCGTACTCTTCTGTAATCGGTTCTGGATCCGTGGATAGCTTTGCCGAGCAAGGCACCTTATCCCTGTAACTATGAAACCAGGAATCGCCCGCATCGACCCACCGCACTTCATGATCGTCACACCATGCCCAGATCCAAAAGTCCGACGGAACACGTATCCGCGCCGATCATCGAATATATCGCCAACGCAAAGGCTCTACGTTTACCTACACCATCAATATCTGAGTTACTATCTTCCGATATGTTGTTCCACGGTACTTTATCCAACTGACATCGTTATAACAAGAGTCCGTCAAAGATAATATTTCATCCAATACACAGATTTTGATGTATTCAGAATCGCAACCCGCCCGCCCGTCCCGCGCCCGTCAACGCTTCATTAATTGGTGTCATGGTGCATAGTGGCGTGAAGTCTTTCCAGCTGATGGTCGCTGAGATCCGATGCCATGCCTTACTTGATATTCCTCCATTTATCATCTTCTTTTGTACCACCACTATCCATTACACCATTTATAAGGTAGTTTCTGATTTTCTTCGAGAACCTACGTCAAAGGTCATCTATCACTCTTAATAATCCCATTGATAGTCCTATGAACATACTTTTGAACTTGATCTTACCTGGTAGACAGGACGACATTAAGTTTATAAGAAGCATAGGCGGGGCTAATGCCACTCATATCCTGAAGTGTCCGTGAGAATACGTCTATACAAAGCAAAACCCGGCCGCACTGCTTCTCCTCTGTGACAAGATGGCGCTTAACATAATCAGAAGTTTATCCCGCCTCGCCCCAAGGGTATTAATTCCGTGGATCCATAGCCACTGCTTCCTCGGTCCTCCGAACCCACTCGAGCAGCAGCCGTGATTGCTGGCTCCGTGCGCCGTGTCTCGACGCCGATTGTCGAGCTTTCACCTTTCACGCTCTTGTACCACAAATGGCGTTTCATGAAGCCAGTTAACTGGCCGCTTCCTGAGGTCAACTGCCCATCAATCGGGTTAGATAACGACATTGTTTGGTGGTAGGTTTAGGGTACCACTTTCATAGCGTGCAGCTAAGCTCGACCAACTATAGCATTATATGGCCCCAAGTCTTCGACAACTGAGAATAAGACTTGTTGAATAACTGGCCCTGCCTTGACGGGGAGAGTAATATCACCCATGGTTAGCGTGGTTGCCCAGTTAAATCCGAACAAGATTCTGCCAACCGAATTGAGCTCGTCAAGGGAACTTTCATCTCGCCCAAGGTCGGAAGCCGCAATAAGTTCGTCAGACCGCCGTGTCAACAAGCACTCTCACAGGTACATCAAAATTGTTAATGATAAAGTGCTACTGCGCATCGTGGGTAATGGAGTGATTTAATTGCTATGGACGAAAGTTAATGGGAGGGAAGGATACGCGCCATCAACCACCAGATACTGGCAGCCATCGTGGGTACTGATCGCGGTTTCACCGTGTTCATATGGTCGCCGTAGCGCCTTTCTCCCTCTTAAGCTTGATCGATATTGTGTGTCATTGATGAGTATATAAAATACTCATTACAACCCTAAGTTTTACTTAGTTTTTAGTAATGTTTTTATGTTAAATAAGTGTCTTAATGCTCTAAATGTTCATATTTATGATTAGGTCATCCATTTGGCGAGGTGGTGCGAATTTGGAGCGAAGACACAACGAAAAATGGGAAAATCCGCAAATATAGCACAGCATATCTGACATTTCAGTTTTTCTGTATTAATGGGGAAATAAAATGGATCTAAACTACCCAGAACGACATTCTAGACTTCACAAGCTCCTCAATATTCAAGATCACTCAATTCGAATCCAACGGTGGAGATACACACCGTGGAAGTTGGAACAAACAAGGAAGCAATCAGAGCAGCAACAACCAATCCGGGCTCTGTTCTATTGCATTTTAAATCTATAAAATGACGTCTGATGGAACTGTTCTTGGTGTTTATGGATTCCTGACTTCAAGATCTTTCCGTAGAGTCCAAGAACGCGCAATTTGGAGTTCGGACGAGAGAGTTATGGTAGTGCAAAGACATGAGAAAAATAAAGGCAAACATATGGGGCCAATGCCTCGCATGGGACCCTTACGTCCCTACGTGCCCGAGGAGCAGTTTTTTTGGTGCTTTCCCACGCACCTTCATGTGGGAGCCACGCACCTGCGTGCAGGAGCCACACACCTGCGTGGGACTTCCACGCACCTGTGACAAGTCGAAAACGCGGTGTGTAAAATGTACTCCTATGTAAGGGCATAGCGCACACGCGCCTAAGTAATATAATGTACCATCGGTACTACATATCGACCACAGGACAGCGTGAGCCGACTACAAAGGTTTTGCTTCTTAGATAATATCTGAATAGACGTATTTTAGGAAAGAAATTGAGTATGTGAAATTCGACTAAGCTATTGATTCTAATGAATTACTGTATCAAGACTAGGTTATGTCTCCCCTCACGTCACTGGCTATTTCTTAAAGATATTATTATTCAATATATTTATAGTTGTCGACGGCGAGGTGATCTTACTTACTTAGATATCCTCTCTCTCAAGGTATATTCGCCTATTCATGAATAGAGTTGAGTATATCTCTATCCCAACCGCATTCAAATGCTTAAATGTTCTAACCCCAAATGCCACCTTCAGGATTGGAATATCTCTATTTACCGAATCAACCTAAGGTCGCCTCTTACCTGCATCCCCTGATAACCTCATCTCGACCCTGATCTCCAAAGGTGATTATGCCAAATGTTGGCCGTACATCACCATATAATGAAACTATGATATATAGAGCAGATGCAAAACAAATTGATAAACAATCGACTAATATAAAGTACTAAACTTTAATCCATCAATATATGACGTGGTTCATCACTTTTAACCCTAGATATGTAGATCTAGAACATAATTAATAGAAAATGAAAAATATTTAATCTCAAAAACATCTTTCTAATATCCAAAATATAGTCAGCAGAGCAAATTTGCCGCACTTCTTCAAGCCCTGTGTCACCATCGGCCTGAATTCTCGCGGCTCTTGTTCCTCAGATGCTCCCGGCATGCCCTGAATTATGAACCATTGGTGCTTTAATGATTGCAGGTGCATCTCGCGGTTTGCCGCCGCGACGTTGCGCAATGTCGCTGAGCTGCCAGACGTCAGCGACGCCGAGACGCCGCAACGCTTCGTCCACGCCGACGCTGCGTGCTCTACTTTCCTACACGCGCTTCCATTGCTCCAATTTTGCTTCCTGCGCTTTACTCTTTCACATCATCTGCACCTATCACCGAATCGGTCATACTCAGATATCAAGCTGGAAAAATACATATTTAGTCCCTCTCCCAATAACGCTAAAACCTAAGAAAGACTATGTACTATGAGTGTTTTGCACTCATCACACCCCCAAATCTCTAACTCTTCTTTTTGCTTGTTCTACAAGAATGGACTCTAAACAGGACACACACCCGACATACTGAAAACTAACACTAAGACAGTGTTGCACATGCTGAGGAAACAGGAACACTGGGACTGGCTCCACACTCTCGGCCTGCTTTGCTCGAAGTTCAGGATGCATACTGTGTGTTCGAATTTTCTGAACCCGCCTGAAATAGTAGAAGTGACTAGCGCCTCAAATTCCATGATATTCAATAACCTTTCCCGAGGACCCTATGTGTGTAGAATGAATGACCTCCAGTGTATGCCTAGGTTCCGACACCCCCAAACTTAAGCTCAACTCACCTATTTGGAAGAAGCTAACTAGGAAAGGATAAGAACTACATCTCTTTTATTCCATGTCAAAATACCTAAAACTCCTAAGTACCTTAAAAGAAATTAAAGAAGACCTAGTTCCAAGAAGTTTAGATGAGCTGCTCCTCAGAATGGAGATCCATTGCGACTCCCCACCGCTTGGTTATGGCACCAGCATTAAATTCTTCAAACTTCACTCGAACACTAACCAAACTCAAAAGTGCTCCTGTGCTGTGGGAAAGATCCATCTCTCTCATCCTATGAAGGCAAGAAGTCACGACCCTAGCCATTATTTAGGCATTAGGCTTTGAGCTACCCTCGGATCCGTGCCCTGGATTCCGATTGGATGATCCACTTATTCTAATTCATGTGTTTCCTTTTTTACTTTTTTTCTTCTTTTCACTTTTCTATTGTTTTTCATTTTTCCTTTTAGTTTGGGGCTTAATGGCAATCCTTGATTGGGTGTCCCATCACTTAGATGGTTAGAATCCCCCCCAAGGTTAGTTTTCTGAATTCAAGGCAAAGAGTTCAGACCAAGGTATACAAGTGGAGACCAAAAGTGTATGATGATTCCTTGAGAAAGCAGCTTCTCAGAAGATGCAATGGAGGTGACTCAAGCTGTCACCCATACCAAGAAAGTACACAATTCCGCATCATTTAAAAACCCATGGGTCCTAGTCCTCTTTACACTTGGCATTTTTGAATAGTTGTGTTCAAAATGACCTTCATTAGCCAACAAGGCATCAAACTCACTCATATGAGACACAAAATAAATAAAATAAAGAAACAAAGTACATGCAACTAACAACCAAACAACTCAACTAAAACTGTAAGGAGATACAAAAGTTGGATTTTTGAAAAAAAAAAAAATTAATCCACCCCCCAAACTCACTAAATATCGCCCTCGAATGCAAACAAAGTTGTGCACCCGATAATGAGTACTCCCTGCGCTGATCAAGTCTCCTGGAAGTTGCTCCTAATGAATGTACGCTGCTTTGGAGGAAAGATGTTAAGAGGGATTAGACTTTAGTTCCAAATGAGGAGGCTTGAAAAATGGTAGCCATATATGAACGAATGATGAGATGTTATAAACCGATTTTATTCAATTTTTGTCTTTCGAACCTACAGGATACTATACTCCACTTTTCAAGATTTTTCACCTCCATAGCCAACTTTGAACTCCAAAAACCTGAAAACAACACTAAGAAACATAAGATCAAGCAAGCAACATTTATTAAAAAACAAACTTAGGCAACTAAAAAAAGACAAAGCGGAAAAGAATTTTTCTTTTTTTTGAACTCGGGCCAGCCTCCCAAGAGTCAAGCCCATTTTTTCAAGTCCAATAGATCACCAACTACTGATATGCCGGGGTAATTTTGGCTCCATCCTTTTCCCCAAGAGGTTTACACTGTGCCCAATCGCACTGACATAATCTTCCAAGGTTATTATTTTTTATATTTTCATTTTTCATTTTTTTTCTTTACAATGACTTCCCAATTCTGTTGTTCAAGTGAATGATGTACTCATCCACCTCGGAAGTCAGGGGTTTTATTCTCATTTTCACTTCCTAATGCATCGGAACCAAAGGTTTGTACTCAATAGTCTTCACAACGCCATAATTTGTCTTTTTTATGTGACTCGGAGAAGCTCGCTCATCTTCCTTTCACAACTAAGGTTTCAAAATTTGTGCATCATTCTCCACTCGTTTGGAAACTTCTCAAGTTCTTCTATTATCCTTTGAGGTAATTTCTTCATTATATCTCAAGTTTTCTTCTTCTATATCTCACCTCCAAGAGTAGACGGTGAACTTCTCATGTTGTCTTCAAAGCGACATTATAGCCATATTCAATTTTGTTCTTCATATATTTTGCCACTAGTTCTTCTATACTCATACTCTCCTCTTTCTCTAGTTTGTTCTTCTAATCCAAGTTGAGTATAAGAAGTGGCATTTGGAGCCATCTCTTCTTTCAAGCTCGATGTTACAAAATGACTCAAACATTAAATTTCTGTCAATTCCATGAATTTGAACTGAGATGCCATAAGATTCAAGATGAACTCTTTTCAATTCAGCCCATGGTCATTCTTAACGCTGTCTTTCTCTTGTGGAGGTTGACTTATCTCATCTATATCAAGAAACCTAGGCAACCTTAACTTTGGAGAGTGGTCCATTTCAACCATTGATCTTGAAAATTCGTGTCAGGTCATGGTAGATTCACTGAGCTCTTCTTAATTCATCCATAGCTTCTTCTAGGCTTGATCTTTGAACTTGTGGAGGTGCAGAATGGTATAGCTTGGTGGATCTATGAGGTGTTTGGGTGGTGGCTCCATCCAAATTATACGCTCAAGCAAAATTCCATATCAAGTGACATAATCCATTTGATGTACATAATGTCACACTTGGATCTTTAAAATTATGTTGTCACTCTTCTTTCGATGCTCATCACCCAATTGCCAAGATCCTTAGCTGGCTTCGCTGTGGCAGAGGCCAAATGTGATTGTCACCCAATGATAGATCCATTGCATTTTAACTCTGGGAAAATTTATGCCAAGTTCAAAAAGTATCAAAAACTCAAAAACCAATAATAAATATATATACATAAAAATGTTTGAAGTATTAAAGAAGCACTTAGTATTGATATTAGCATAAACACCGATTCCATTCTAAGAACGGCGCCAAAACTTCGACTGTGTCGAAAACGGCGGTGTGTAAAAATGTATCGCCATGTGCGCAAGGCAGCGCTCCTGGGCAATATAATGTACCAATGGTACCTGGATATCGATCCACAGGATGTGTCACTACAAAGGTTTTGCTTCAGATAATATCCGAATAGACGTATTTTAGGAAAGAAATTGAGTATGTAACTGTAATGTTACGATCACTTAGAATTTCACCTGTATTGAAGATACACCTGTGTCGCGCCTCCGCCACTGCCGTCTGTTAAATGGAGATCATTTTGATGGCCATTATTCAATATATTTATGCTGTCACATGGTGATCTTACTTCGCTTTAGAGTTATCCTCTCTCGAGGCATGATCCCATTTTATCTTCACAATAGAATATATCTCTATCCCAACCTCCAAGATGTCCTCAAAATGCTTTAAATTGTGTTCTAACCCCAAATGCCACCTTCGTGGATCTAACATCTCTCTATTTACCTAATCAATCAAGGTTTGTCAATCTTGTATCCCTCGGATAACCTCATCTCTCGAATTTGATCCAGCAGATTATGTCAATGTTATCGCACATCACCATATAATAAAATCTATAGATATAGGTTAGATGCAAACAAATCTGATAAAATAAACGAATAATATAAAGTATTTTCAACTTAATCACTCATATGACAGTGTTCAACACAACCCTAGATATAGATCTAGAACATGTAATTTAATGAGAAAATGAAAATATTTAATCTCAAAAAACATCTTTCTAATATCCAAAAATGAGAAATGTAAAGATAAATCACAGCACTTCTTCTTCAAGTCTCGCGGTCACTATACCGCTTCCGAATTCGCGGCTCCTTGTTCGTATGCCTCCCGATGCCCTGAATTATGAACCATTGGTGCTTTAAATGACGAGGTGCGTATCTCATAGCCGATGGTCGCGACGCTGCAACGCCGCGAAGTTGAGACGTCAGCGACAGAGACGCCGGTGACGCTTTGGTTGTTGACTTCAGACAATGATTTCACCGCGACGTTGAACGCCACGACTGGGGGACGTCGCGACGCTTGAACGAGCGACGCTAAGTGCCCACTTTCCCCGCAGATTGCTCTCCATTGCTCCAATTTGTTTCCCACGCTTGCTCTTTTCACATCATCTGCACCTGCATTCACCGAATCGGCCATACTGGGATATCGTCGAAAATACATATTTAACCTTCCAAATAACGCCGCTTAAACCTAAGAAAGATCGCGTATACTACGAAAGTGTTTCTGTGCACTCATCAACCTCGCATCGACTTCACACCGCTGGGCAACTAATATGAGCCATAATTTGTCTATTTCAAGGCCTATCCACAGGATCATGATAGTGGGCCATAAACTGACTCAGAGACACAAAATCAGACTGAGGATTTTGACTTATTAGCTGGATAAATCTCAAGGCTCTGTGTGAGTGAGAGCCTAGGGTTTGAAGACGCTTGTGAAGCCATCTAGAGATCGAGGAGACGACGCTAGCCATCATTCTGCCTAAGTTTCCTTCCATTTTCTTATTTTCCTTTAACAGCTAGATTGTTTAGTGGTTTCTTTATTTGCACCTTGCTACAAACCATGGATTAATTTTAGTTTTAGTTATTTAATCCAGTTTCTTTTGCTATTATCGAACGTCAGCCCCATCACCCCATGCTTGTACTTGATCAACATAGGAAAAATGCTTTTTAAAGTAGGTTTTGAGATCGAGAGATGATAAACCTTAGGGACATGAATAAGATTTCTTATAATCAATCATAGAGTAGAGATAATGTGGTTTTATACGTGGCATTGAGGGTAGGTACTGCATCCTAGAGTTCTAGGGTTTGAGGCAGAGATACAATATGACCTGCTCTTGGGATAGGGTGCCGATGCTCGAGAGAGATCGACATTTACATAAGATTAACCTGTCATCAATAAAGGCTCTGAAAACCATTAAAATATTTTGCGAAATATCCTATGTAGCTAGTGAAATCGAAACCCTAGTATTTTCTTTGCAATCTTTATTTTTACTTAGTCTTGAAACTATAAATACTTTGCTATCCGAATAGAGTAAGACGCACTAGAATTGGTACTTAATAGGCTCATTCCGCTGGGAACGATAACTCACCCACATTTATTATTTATAATACGCGTACCGGCGATAGAGGCGACCTGATCACACTTTTCCACGCGCCGCTGTTTGCCGTGTCACCCGGCATGTAATCGATGGTGGGTCGAGGGCTGACGGAGCTCGAGCCGTCGCTATTCTTCGCGAACAGCCGGAGCGTTTCCATTTGCTGGTCACCCGAATATATCCTCGGCGGCCAACTCGATCGGGCTCACGAAAACTTCAACGTTTCTGGTGATCGACAGTTTCATGCCTATGGTCCCCGTGGGTAATCGCACCAAAGATCGACATGCCGTCAGATCCGATCAACAGCAAGCCATTTAAAGTTTCAAAGTATCCCATGAGAGAGGTTTCACGAGATGCTTAGGTGGGGTGAACTGGGGAGGTTCCCTCTTTCTCTCTGACTACTCCCGGGAGCTCTTCTGGTTCTTACTCTGGCTCCCTTTCTACTCAGGCTGCCCCTTTGCAACCGGCTTGCTATTTTGGGTGGTAACCATTACTGTCTGGGAGGCTACCCAATTATTGTCTTCTAGTGTAGAGTATTTGTCTTCCCGTCTGTATAGTTCTTCCATTGTCCCAGGCGAGTCCAGAGATAGCGATTGCAAGAAAGGTGTAGTCGACCCAAAGCCCCAGTTTCAGAGGACTGCATCCATGTTGTGTACCATTTGTTGGACAAACTCTGACTCAAATCTCTCTGCAAAATCCCTGATAGATCTGATCCTCCCGCTTGAAGACATCCAGTATGAACCCAGATGCCTCCTCCCCTTTTCACAACCGAAATATACACTGAAATCCAATACAACCCACAACCTGCCAAACGAGCCGATGGATCCTGATTTCCAGGAACTAGTGCCAAGTGTCCTCCAGTCGCCGAGAACACTTCCCGGTACGTAAGACGCTATTTTCCTCGCGCTCAGCCAAGAATTGATGTCATTCTCATTCCTTATTCCAATGTAGTTAAAAACAATACATCAGCCAGTGCGGTATTTTGTTCAGCAAGTTATGTTATTTTTAAAGAAAAAACATGGGGATATTAGATTTACAAATTTTGGATTATTTAAAGTTTTTATCCAAATATTTCTTTATTGTTTAGTGTAGTCTCCTAAATTTTCCGAGTCATTGGATCGTCGGAGATTAACCCGCAAGATGTACCGCAAACAAACACTAGAAAATCCACGGTATATGCCCGCCGCTCTCTCGACGCATACAACCATGAATCCCAGAGTCAAAGAGTCAATCTTTTCTCAAGAAAGAATGTCGACCTTCTCTGCTAAGTATTCCTCCTTTCTTTATGGTGGAGGAAGATGATCCGATTTGCTAAACAGATCTCCTTCCACTGTGAAGGAAAGAGAGCATTTTCACAAGGTCATGACCGGTTTCTTCCTTTATGGCTCGCCTATTCGCAACTCGTGCCCTAAGAAGTGTTTGACCACCTCCAAAACTAAGCATAAAAGCAGGGGAGGGGAGTGGGGACGTTTTAGACTAAGAAATCAACCGGGTAATCATTAGCCGACCGTCTTCTTAGAGATGGTTCCCGACTTTAGTGCGATGTTTAGGTATCAGATCCCCGACGGCCGTGGCGCGATATTTCGGGGACCGCCCGCTACTTCGGGGCCCGTCCATAAAGGTAGCCTCGGGGACATGTGAATGTTAGTGCCGGCTCTAAGCCCAACAATCTGCCATTTAGAGTTATGTTAACTGAGCTCAAAACGAGCTCGATAACTCCACAACTCCGAGCAGCGCCCCGAGCAACACGAACAGAGAAAATTTATTTCCCCGACTGATCTATACCATCATAATAGACATTTACAGACAAGTATTTTCGATGCAGTTTAATCAATGAAAAGCGCGCTAATAAAAAATTTTATTAACAAATTATTAGAATTAGGAAACATTGACACCACAGTACTGTTTATCGTCTAGAATTATATTATAATATAACATAATTTTCGTTCAAAACGGGTTTAGTCGCCTATGAACCATGGGAGACTCAGAAAATAAAGTCAGGAAAAATATAAAAAAATTTAGATGGAACATTATAACACAATGATTAAGGAACTTACCTCTAAAAAGGTCATTAATTCAAACAAACACCGGTTACGAGATGATTGAATACTACTTTTGTGCTTGGTTTCCATGAAGTACAAAAGATAGAAAAAAATATTAATGAAATGAATTTTTCTTGATTTGTTGCCTAATAAAAAATTTTAAAAGAAAATCAAATATAAATATGATTACTAAAAAAATTATATATATTTAAATTATTTAATTTTTATATTAATGAGTTAAAAGAAATAAAATTTGTTTGAAACAGTAAATAAAAATAATACTGCCACTTAACTCTCATCTCTTTTTTTTTCTTGCATTTTCTATTTTGGGTGACTGATATATATATATTGTGGAATAGACATTGGTCAACCGATAATTTCAAAGCAAAGCATTGAAAATCCTAAAGAATGATGATTGAAATTAGGCCTAGAATTTTGATAATGACACGCGACATGAGTACGAATCCACACTACAAAGGTACCAAGCTATAGTGGCATTAATTTCTTAAGAGGCGAAAAAAATGCATAGCTAAAAATACTTATATTATCGTGTTTATTAAATAATGTGCCAGAAGTAAAGCTTTTAGCCGTATAAATTATTTAGGCCTTACTATATAACACCCTATAGTTGCATAAGAAAAAAAAATGCTACCATAAATAGATCAATAACTCCCCTTATGGTTGCATATGGAAAAACATTGCTACAAAATTATTGCCCTCTTTCTTTCCCTCTCTCTCCTGTGCACGCCCTCTTCCCCTCAAACTCTCTTTTGGTTCCCTTCTCTCTCTCACTCATGCCCTAATTCATTTTGGCAACAAGCAATTTTTTCAATGGCAACAAGCGATCCTCTCGGAGGTGATCGAGTACCACTGGAAACACGCGGAGTATTCCAACCTTCTCCACTTCTTAATGGTGAGAATTTTTCCTTCGTTAATTTTGGATTTTTTCTAATAATTTGGTTATTTATTAATTGTTGTCTTCTGCGTGGTCTAAATACAATCATTTCTCTCTTGAAAACGACATTTGAGTCTAACCGAGGTTGACCACTTAACAACGATCTCTCACTCATATCACACTTTGAAAACCCTAACCAAGCTGTAAGTCTCTGTTGCTTTTGGTAATTTCGCTTTCAGCTGCTCCTCTTTGTTGTTGCTTTCTTCTGCTATGATAATAACTGGTTCTAGTGTTAATTACATGTTTCCGGTTTTGGTTTTTGGTTGAATTTCCTTGGAAATGGTGTTCTCATGTGGATAATTGCTTGTTTTGTTTCTTCGTCTCCAGTATCAAGGCTTGTTGGACATATCTCAGCCGAATCAAGTATGTTTTATACTTACTGCTTTCATGACAATTATTCTAATTCTTGGTTTTCCGGGTTGGAAAGTAGAACTGGGAAACAGAGTCTTGATAGGAAAATGATATTTTGCTCATGTGTAACCCAATCGGATGAACATGAAAATTTTCCCCAAATTAGATCTTATGAATCCCGATTTTAAATCTTAATTCTTCCTAATTTCTTCCCCAAATCTCAGATGCCGAAACTGTAATCTGAGTTTTTGGCTTTGGCTTAACCATTCCTCATTAGTAGCCCTAGCTTTGGCTTCACACAAGTTTTTTTTTTCTTTGTCTTTAATTAATGAAAACCTTAGCATTATTTTCTTTTCTTTGCAATTCCAATGTACTGTTGAATGAGTTCGTGGTTAATTAGAATTCTGAATTTATGGTTAACGTTTCTGTATGCATGTCACATGTTTGACAAATGGTTTAACAGAAAGAAATAGGTAGTAAAACAAACAAACTCGGTTTTTATCGATGAAGGTAATATTATTATTATTTTTTTTACTTAAGATTATTATTCTAATAGTAATGCTAAGGTGAACATTGAAACCTAAGAAATTACAAGGAAAAGGTAGTAACTCATCAACTGGCAAGGATGGACCCGAAAGCTCCATGCTGGGAGATCAGAACCTGTTTGGAGAGCACCACACTCACTCAAACGGAAAAGACAATGCTAAGAAGATAACTCTTTCTAAGATGAGAAAGTCTCAAGGAGAGACACTAAGTATGGCAGAAAACCATTAAACGGAATCTGGAATCAGTGGCGGACCTGGACCTAAAGTTGCAATTGATCTCCTGATCTTGAGGTTGGAAACAAATTACCTAACCATTATGCTACAAACAAGGATATGTTGAGCGAGCACAAGGTTGTCATGTTAAGTCTCCTAGAAACAAGAGTGAGACAAGCTATGCAATACGTTTGGGTATAGCGAAGAAATATGTATAGCAAAAGCAGTCTGGAAGGAAGGAGAGCGTTGGGGTTGAAGTCCTCCACACTCACCCCCTATGTTAGTCCACCTGAGGATCAATCCTCAAATATGAAGGTACGTTTCAATGGTTGTTCTTTTCAGTGGTTTATGTTAGTCCTAACCCCTCTTTGAAGAGGCATCTCAGTAGGCAAGTGCTGGAGCAAAGGGGGCCTTGGTTATCCATCTGCAGGAGATTTTAATCCTCAAGTCTTTAGCAGCAGCAGATGAAGTCTCCTCTTCTCCTCTCTCCTCTCCTCTCCAACACCCTTCAAATTAGACAAACGTAGATGCCTTCAAGTTTCCAAGAACACAGATTAGTTGGATATGGGGTTCCATGGTTGTCTGTTTCTTTGTCTCCATGTCATGTAGATTCTTCTTGGACATTTAAAGTGTTGTTCTAGATTACTCTCTTGCAAATCTGTAGATTTCACTTTCTCGATATTATCATTGATGGATTTTTCATACTGGTTGTGCAGGTTTGGTGTGTTAATGGCCAAGAGAAGATTCTTCTTTCAGCTTCTCACGAGGCAAAATTTTACAGTGGTGATTGCTACATCTTTCAATATTCATAATCTGGAGATGATAAAGATGAACACTTAAAAGATGAACACTTAAAGAAGCCTATGTTTGGCCTAAAGCCCAAAGGAGACCCAGTCTGCAATTTTTCTAAAGCCTATGCTTCATTCAGAAAGGAATTTTGCCTTTTTTCACTTCAGGTAACCCTTCTGCCACTATCCTTGACTGCATTATCATTGATTTTCTACACTCCTTGACTTCTTTGTCTTTTGTGTATGTGTTAGCCCTGAATTGACTTCCTGTATCATCGGCATTGAAAATGTTGTTGGCCCTAAATTGAAATCACTGCCAGAAGGGATGCATCACTCAACAATTCTGTTTTCCCGAAATGTATATTGAGTCGCAAGGTTACCTGATTTTAATAGGATTTGTGTTCTTCAATTCAAGCATGTCGTCTACACATAGTTCAGGTTTGCAATCCAACGTTTCATCTTTTTAACAGCTTCAACTTTTATTGCATTACTATCAATAGATTCTATAAAATGCTTAGACTAATATTGCAATTGCTGTTACCTTGGTCATTTTCTTTTACCTCATCTAAAGACATTGCAATTGCTGTTAACATAAATTAATATTGACTATTTAGTACTCCTTTCTCTGAATGTAGCAAATCTAGGTATATACTAGAACTAAAAGTTTTTACTCTGATTAGAATGAAGATAGAAAGAAATATGAAAACAAAACAAACATTCAGTGCTTCCATGATTAGTTAAGAAGCTTGTTCTTTTACTTAGTTTTTGTTGATTGTGTACTTCATGATTCATTGAACTTACATTACCTGATCATTATCAAATTTTGGGGTAAAGTGATGGAGGTGGTTGTTGGGAACTTTACACTACCTGATTCTCTCATAAATCAAAAATCCCTAATCTCCTCAAAGCTCCAGAATCTGCGTATCCGTGATTAGGGTTTCTTCATTAGTTAATCTCCCTGCTGATGGATGAGAGAGATCCGAGACCAAAAGAGCCAGCTTGGTTTTGTATGTGTTTGAGATTGTCTTTCCAGACATATATCTAACACCAAAATGGGGATGATATGCAGAGTGGTAATAACAGTTTCCACAGAAATTGGCCTCTGTGCCTATTTGACAATTTGAAGCTACGATTAAAATCCATATTTTATAGAACACTTTTCCTTGTCTGGGTTATTGTCTGACGTGTGGATTCAAGAATTTTTCTATGCCCGCTTGCTTGCGCTTCATTGTTTCCAGAAATGAAGAGAGAAATTAAAAACAACAAGGGTGATGGAAGAGCATTCAGAACATAATCCTCTTGTGTCTCGGCCAAACAAGCCTTTATACATAATTTTCTTTTCACTATCAAGCCATTATTTAGTTACTCAAACTTTTAACACTTTGGGGCTTGATATATTTTGTTCATTCTGCTGACATGGAGAACAAGAGTACTACTCTTTTCTAATATGGCTAGAAATTCCCAGAAACCAACTTATTTAAAACTAAAGCTATTAACTAAAGAAACAGTAAAAGAAATTAATGACTAGGAATGGGTTTCAATGAGTTATTTCCCACTTATACAAGCTCCTGCAGGTTTCAGCAAACCCTTGTTTACATTTTTGATAACCCTCTCTTCTTGGTTTTGCATCTTTTTCATCTTTTTCTTGTATTCAATGAACTCATGCAGTTGCTCTCATACATGTATATGCAAAACTAATAATCTGTCATTAGGCCCATGTAGAATATCTAGCCTTATTGGTTTCTCTCTTAATTCTTCCTTCTATCTCACTGATATTCAACCTCAAGTTTTATACAGAAATGAAGTCCTCTATGTAGGCATGACTTAAAGCAGAGTGATTCAACAGAATTGTTTCTTCATTGCTCTTCCAGCCTCAACTAGCAAGGACTAATGTTTCTATTGCTGACTGTGATTTCATAGAAGGACATGAACCATGGAGCTGACTGTTAAAATCCCAACACTATGAAGAGTCACTGTGATTATGCTGTTAACAGCTATTTCCAGAAGAAAGGACTAGCTAGTGGGAGATTTGATTTTGCCGGGACTGCTACCCAAACCCAGAACAACCCTTGTAAGTTTCTTAGGAAAATTTTCTAATTTTTTCATCTTCTAACCCTTTGGAATTCTGATTTTCTTTCTTCTTCTTGTTTTTGGTGATTTACCCAGAATAACCTTTGTGAGTTTCAGACATTTTTCTCTAATTCATCATCTCCAACCCTATTGGTGTACTGATTTTTCTTTTCATCTCTTTGTTTTTTGAGATTTACAGCCAGTGTTTCTACTCGTGTCAAAACTCTTAAAAGTCAAAGTTGGGGAATTCATGTTCCAAATCACCATATTCAGGAATCAGTGGAGTGGGAGGAAATTCGTTGCAAGTGGAGTGTTTGGTGGGATAGCCACTAAGCCATATGCCACCACTACTCCTGCAAATGCATATCCTGTGAATTAAAATCAAATTCAACACACGATGCAGCTCCCCAGCCAAAGATTCTGAGTGTGTAGGTTAAGGCATCACTACAAAGCAAATGCTGATGAATGGCCGGCCACTTTGCGTTTTCACGTGTTTCTTTTTCTTTCCACTCTGTTTCGAATTGTTGGACAGCTTCCTAGAAATGGTTAGCACTTTGAAGCTTATTTGAGAATGATTCTACTAACAAACGAATGTTTTTAAATAAATATTTTTTAACTCTTTGTAGAAATATAATCATCTGACTATTTGGTCGAAGCACGTTACATGCCGTGTAACAGAGACTCATTCTACAAAATATTATGGCTTCTTTCTTTCCTTTCCTGCATGTTGTCCCACATGTTTTCACTCAAGTAGACTTTGAAAATCGAAGAAGCTCATTCGTCTTCTTTTAGGAAGAGAATGTAGAAATTCAGAGAGATGCAGAAAATGATGACAAGAAGATCCAAATTCAAAAAATAAAAACTTATTGTAAACTTGTCAGGGTCAATCACAATCCATGACTATAAATCATCCCTATGGCCGGGGTCAACCATAAACCGCGGTTGTAAACCATCCCTATGGTTGGGGTTAATTACAAACCGTACACAAACCATCTTATAGCCGGGTCAACCACAAACCGCGGCTAAAAACTACCATATGGCCAGGGTCAAACAAAACCGCGGCTATAACCATCTCTATGGCCGGGGTCAATCACAAACCGCGGCTATAAATCGTACCTATGGTCGGGGTCAACTACAAACCGCGGCTATAAATTATACCAAATTATTAAATAATGGAGTGCCTTATAGCCACGCTTATGAAGTTTGACCGTCTATGGGATTTCTCCACACCACCTATGGTCATGCCATGCCGCGGTTGTCTTCATCCGCAGCTATATTTTATGGTTGCATCATATACTGCTTTTAGCCGAGGTCGATGGCCGCGGCTAAAGGCTTTCTTCCTAGTAGTGCCAATACGGTTTTTGCGGGTTTGGATTAAGTATAATTGTGTTTTGGTCATATTTATGTTGACCCACCTAACACATTTAATAAATGGGTTATATTCGTGTTGACATGTCTAACATAAATTTGATCTGAATTGACCCGTTTATTTATTATATTAATTAATTAACTTATTTAATAAGTTATTTGTGTTAAATATGGATTATTAATTATAATTCCTATTAATTTAAATAATAAAATTAATAAACATGTTAAATTCTTAATAGGCCAGTTTTGTTAAACATGCATGGATGATTAATTATAATTCTTACATTTTAAATAATCAAATTAAATTATCATATTCGTTGGACTGCCTAACACCTAATAATAAATGGGCTCGGTTTCGTTAGTGAATGCTGACACGCTTATTAAGCTCCGTGTTCCGCCTGGGTTAACTGTAACGCCGACACGATCCGTACATTGACACGACAAGAACACAACCCATCGACACGAATTGCCACCCCTAATTGAAATGATAAGTTCCAATAATAGTCGGTGTCGTTATTGTTGTGACTGGAACAAGGCAAGAACTAGCTCCCACTTAATTATTCTACTATATCCTCCATGATTCGATCCTTATGCCTTCGAGAGAGGACAAGCACTAAAATTAAAGGCTTCATGTTTGATTTTGACGTAGAAAAGGTTTTCGGAAAAAATGGAACAACTAATCATAAATATAATTTGATAATCTGGTTAGGAGCAAAAGATGAGATAGAGCAATCAAAAGATAAGATATATCACTAAAAATGAATTTTTGGGCATAAATGGTATTTAAATAATTATTCGGCTCAAACGGTAGTGGAATAGGCCAAATTGATATATCAAACCCAAACCGAGCCCAACGCAGTCCAAGAAAGCCCAAGTCCACGATTGATGCCCATGAAAGGGTCCAAGGACATATTTATAGAAATTTTCAATTTGTTAAAAAGTAGTCGGCCTGCACTGTGAGACTGGCTCAAAAGCAACAGGCACTTTTTCTTCAACTCAAGTCACGACACTGTAACGCGGAAGAAGCCATCATACGATAAACGACTCGTATAACGTGTGCTTCAGCAATGAATAAATGACTTGGAAAACAAGACTGCAAGAGATACATGACTAGTTATTAGAGAATGTGGGTTGGAGCGGTTATTTAGAATGCCTATAAAAGGAATACTTAACTTCAGAGCAAAAGGACCGGCAAATCAATCATCAACGAACACTCAATAAATCATTTCAGCATTTCTCATAATTTCTACAAGTTCATCAGCAATATTTCTATATTTCTATCTTATTTTATTTCCAAGTATTAGTTTTCAAAGCTTTCATGCTTCGGCAATTCCATTTATAATTAGATTCTACAATGAAATTTACTATCTTTTCAGTTTGTTCATACAGTTTTTCTCTCAGCTTTCAATATATTCTAATTTTCAAAGTATTTTCCACTTAGACTCTAGGGAACTGTCAAGAGAACTAAGGAATCCATTTTTCGTTTGAGCAAAAGTTAGATTCGGAATTGTTTCAGTTAGGAAATACTATAATTTCCTGGCACGCACCGTGCATTCACCGATTCTAATGCTTTTGTATGTTTTGAACCAAAATCCAGTATAAACATATTTTTGGCACGTTCGGTGGGACACATCTTTGTGGAACATCGATACATCTTTTTGTTTTGTATGTTCAATTGTGCATATTCCATGGTGGGACACACTATTTGCTGAAGAATGCCACCAAAATTGAGGAGTAAGACAACTGTAGAGTCTCCGGACTCAGGATCTAATGCTGTAGAAGCAATATAGGAAGAAAGAGTTTCAGCCTTGGTGGAACAGATAGATAACCTAATGAATTCTTCAGTGCGACAGTAGGGGAATCCATCCAACAACCTAATTGAACAAGTGGAAGGAAGAGTGTAATGTGGACGTGCATATTCTTTTCTCTAATAATTCTAATGAATTTTAGGCTTTCATGTAAGAAAAAAAGAGTCATCGAGTAGTCATGACTACCATTATGGAAGAAATGAAGTACTTTAGAGAGAGGGAGCAAACAAGGCAAGAAGTTGCTTCTAAGCCTGAAAGACAATTTTCTAATGAACTCGAAGGGCAGTATTCTAATAACCTACGGGGAGCTAGTGAATTTCACCGCTCACCTATGCAGGCAAAGGTTAGATACCTTCCTTCCCATAGGAGAGAGGGAGGTACTCTAGAGAACGTAGCAGTGGAAAGACCTAATGCAGCCAGATCCACATCCCCTAGGAGGATTTTTGCTCAGACTAATCCAATTACACAACCTGAAGTATATGAAGGAGACTTTTCTTTCAATGGAGGCCTGGGAAGCATCATGCAGCCACCTACAGGAGTAAATGGAAACTATGGACAACAAGTACACAAGTTCCTCAGTAGCCTTTTGTGCAACCAGTTGCAGTACAAGATTTATGGGCAATCAGAGAGGCAATATAGGAATTATATGGGCTAGGCCTCAAGCAAATTGGCTGCCCAGAGTTCTACAAACCTTATCCATAGATGATAGATAGGGAAAATCTCTACTCAAGGGGGTACATGATCCTTGATTTCTCCTTGTTCTCTAGAGAAGATGGTTAATCCACCTTGGAACATGTTGCTAGATTCACTATGTAATGTGGGAAGTTAGCTAACTATGAGAATTTCTATCATTTCAAGTTTAGATTGTTTCCTAACTCTTTGACAAGAGTAGAATTCACTTGGTATACAACATTACCAAGGAACTCCATACAAAGTCAAGTGAAATGGAAAAGGCGCTTCACACTCTGCCTCGTGTGGCCGAGCCTCGTTGTCATCGCACTGTCCACAGTGACTCAAAGAAATGGGGAGACTGATGATTTGTTTATTTCCTGTTTCAAGAAGATGAGAAACAAATGCAAGATTCATCTTCCAGAGACAGAGTACGTGAAAATGGCCTAAGGAGGATTGGACATTGAGTTGAGGAAGAAATTCCAAGGTATGGAATTTAGAGATTTTTATGAACTTACAGCTAAGGTGATAGAATATGAAGAACTGCTCAAGGAAGAAAGTTACCGGAGGAAGAAGTCCATGGGAACCTATTGTCAAGAGGTGAACCAGGAGGTGGCAAGTGGGTGCATCTATCTCGCACAGACATTCACTTATCCTCTTGTAGAAAAGAATATGATGTGTGGAAGAAGGCACAAATTGTTGATACACGGGTCCAATATACTTTTGAGGTAGCGAAGACTAAGGAAATATTTGATTTACTGGTGAAAGAAAAATTCATTATCTTCCCTAAAGACCACCTGTGATCCCCAAAGAAGGGACGAACTAAGGGGAAAGGCTTACTGTAAGTACCACAATTCATGGAACCATACTACTAATGCATGTTGGGGTTTCAAAAATGTTATACATGATAGGATTAACAAAGGGATACTCAAGTTCCCTAACAAAAAAGAGACTATGGAAATCAATAAGGATCATTTCCCACCAAAGAGCTCCTACTAACACTACTAACTTCTCGATTTAAGAGTTACTGATAGAATCCAAGAGCTGTGGAAAACTCTCTCCAAGAAAGGTACTGGTCCCTATCATTATTTATGTTGATAGGTTGAAATGAATGGGTTCCACAGACAGATCCTCCATCGTGGAGAAATCTTTAAATGAAGGGATACAAGTAGGGAAATGTAGCAAAGATAACCGATTCTCCAAGAAAAGGAAACTTTCACCAAAAGGCAAGACGAATTCCCCATAAGAATCCATTCCTCCCAGAGAAAAGGTTGTAGAAAGGCCCACTCCTCCATGGGGTAGGTTCATTTCCCTAAGGGAGAATGATGAAGGCAAGTTTAGACAATGTTCCTCAAGAAAAAGAGTTTTTTCCCTAAGGGGTAAGTTCACTCCTCTAAATGGTAAGATTGTAGGGAAAGTAAATTCTCAAAGGAAAAAGGCAGAGGAAAGACATGTTTATCCCTTCAGGCCTATGTTTCCAAAAGGTGAACCCATTTCTCCAAGGTACAGAATGAAGTTCACCAAGGACAACTTCACTTCTCTAAGAGGTAGATTCTTTTCTTCAAAAGAGAAGATTGCAAACAACTTCACTTTTTCAAGGAATCTGAAAGGGGAAAGACATGTTTCTCCAAACATACCTGTTTTTCTAAGAGGTAAACCCAGTTCTCCAAGGGAGGAGGTTGCAGAGAAGGAAAAGCATGTGAGGTGTATCATTCCTCCTGTGGTTTCTCCTGGTCAAAGGTGACATGTGGTACAACACAAAAAATTTTCCTAAAGGCTGTCCAGGACCTAGAAGAGGAGAATGCAAAGGCAAAGAGCAACTTATAGAAGGTAGCTCATTGATGTACCTGTGGAAATCCAAAAGGAAGATGCCATGGATTTAGAGAAAGTGAAGGAAGGAATGGTTCCTAGCTTGGAAAAAACAAAGTTTGGGAGGAAAGCTATTGAGAATATGGAGTCAATGAGCAAATATAGTATAGCTTTGATGGACTCCTGAGGCCTTAATGATAGGTGAAATCCTTATTTCTTTAAATTTTTCTACTGTTTCTCTAACATTGCCAACTATTTTCAAGTCAAAAAAACAAAGGAAGACCTAGTAGAGGTAGAAGGGAAGCACCCGACCATAGAGAAAGATGTGGGCCACAATGGAGTTACCATAAAATCCTCTAAAAAATGCAGACCTCAGAAAGTAATACTTGAGAAACCCTTTGTGGAAATAATGAGGCATATAAAGCCTTTGTACGTAAGAGTCCATCTCAATGGTAGGCCGATATCCAAGGTACTGATAGATAATGGATCAATGGTAAATGTAATGCCATTGAGAATGCTGAGAGCTCTAAGAAGGAGCATTAATCAGCTGATAGAAATAGAGGTGGTTGTGTCTACCTTTACTGGAGAAGTATCCAAGACCCTAGGGATACTACCTATAGATATCACCAATAGTAGCAAAACTACACTATCTAGCTTTTTTATGATAGACTCTACTGCAAATTACAACATTTTTGTTAAGGAGGGACTGGATTCATGCCAACTGGTGTGTGTCGTCCTTTCTTCATCAGTTCATATTGTTTTGGAAAGGTAATGAAGTGGAAGTGGTGCAGGCAGATAAGCAACACTTCATGGTGGCTACAGGCTCCTTGGAAGCCAAGTATAATGATCAAGAATTCGGTCCTATCAAGTTCACTAGCAAAAGGAAAGATGGGATCCCAAGAAAAGCATACATGGACTCAAAGGGTTATGTGAAAATCCAAAAGGAGGCAGCCAAACTCATAAAGGTGACTACAATTGTGCCTTATAGGGCGATGAGTGGCCTAATCATTGAGGAGATCGATGATGACTAATTACTCTCAAGAAGAAAAGGCAGTAGCTGCAATTTCCATATTCAAAATAAAAGTACAGCAGACTGTGGAAAGGATTGAAGAAGAGCACCTCTAGAATACTTGTGGGGTTGAGATAATTTTTGAAAATGATGCATATGAAGCAAATGAAGAAATACAAATGGAGAATTTGAAGCAAGCCCCTCCTAAGTTCAAAGACACGTAACCTCAAGTTCACAACCCTATGGAGGAAATGAACCTCGGCATTGTGGAAGAGCCAAGGATTACCTATATTAGTTCCTTGCTACCTTCTGACTTCAAAGAAGGGATTATTGCAACACTATAAGAATTTAAAGACTGCTTTGCTTGGAATTACGATGAGATTCCAGGCTTGGACATAAGCTTGGTGGAACACCGCTTGCCTATCAAGTCGGAATTTCACCCCTTTTTGTAACCACCTAGAAGAATGTCCAAGGAGGTAGAGCTGAAGGTGAAGAAGGAGACGCTTTGGCCAAATTCATAAGACCCAAGGTTGCATGTGTGCAGTGGTTAGCAAATATTATCCCTGTGATGAAAAGGAATGGGAAACTTAGAGTTTGTGTAGACTTTAGGGATTTAAATGTTGTCACTTCTAAAGACATGTATGTAATGCCTATTGCTGACATGTTAGTTGATTCTACTACAAATAATGAATTATTTTCCTTCATGGACAGTTTCTCGAGGTATAACCAAATCCTAATAGCTGTTGATGATATAACTAAGACTGCCTTCAGATGTCCTAGTTGCTTAGGAACGTTTGAATGGCTAGTCATATGTTTTGGTTTGAAGAATGATAGTGCAACTTACCAAAAGGCTATGAATGCCATCTTTCATGATATGTTAGGCCACCATATGGAGATTTATATCGATGATATTGTGGTTAAATCTAAGAAGGCTACAGAACATGTGAATCATTTAAGGAAAAGTTTTAAAACGATGAGATTTCATCAACTGAAACTCAATCCACGCAAATGTGCTTTTTAAATTCAAGCCTGAAATTTTCTAGGGTTTCTAGTTCACCAAAGAGGAATGGAAGTCAATCAAAATAAAGCCAAGGCCATCATTTCGACCAAGGCTCCACAAAATAAGAAGAACTTCAAAAATTTTTGGGTCAAGTGAATTATTTAAGGAGGTTCATCTCTATTCTGGCAGAGAAGACTAAGGTATTCTCTTATCTAATAAAGCCGAAAGAAGTGGAAGAGTTTAAATGGGAGTAAACAAAACACAGGTAAGTCTTAGATGTGATCAAAGTTGTTGCCTTCTAAACCCCTCGCTTAATGCCACCGTTGAAGGGTTGGCCACTCAAATTCTATCTATCAAATGCAAAAGAATCTATAGGATACCTTCTGGCACAAAATAATGTTGAAGGCTATAAGCAGGCTGTTTACTATTTGAGTAGAGTCCTTAATTCAACAAAGATAAGGGTATACAACCTTACTGGAGAAGTTGTAAGGTTGGCCTATACTTTACATGTACAAATTGAGACATTACTTGATCAAGTCGCAGCGCATGTGGTATCTCAAACCGACTTGATGAAATACATGCTGTTCTTGGACCTAATCACTGACTAATCTAAATGGTCCCTTGCTTTTATCGTAGTTCATCTTCTGCATATTTTCCACATAAACCAAAGAAGAGGAAAGCTTTAGCTAACTTCTAGCCGATCAACCTTCATTAGAATCCAAACTTAAAAGGATAGAATCGGGATATATGAAGTAGAAAGGCGGCCATGGATTCTTAAGTTTGATGGCTCTAGCACGGAGAAATCCGCTGGAGCTAGGATAGTAATCATTTCACCAAAAGGGATAAAGACTACCTTATCTTTCAACTTAGCCTTCAAGTGCATTAACAATCAAGCTGAATATGAGGCTTTAGTGATTGGCTTGGAGATCTTGATGGAACTTGGAGCACAAGAGGTCCACATTATTGGGGACTCTCAATTAGTACTTTGGCAGCTAACAAGGGAATATAAATGCAACAACTTATTGTTAACTCCTTATTATAGTGCTTCCACTCAATTGTTAAATCCTTTTAATTCTTTGGATTTTGAATATGTGCCTAGGGAACCTAATTGGGAGGTGGATGAGCTAGCACAAGTAGCATTAGGTGTGAAGATGAGCGAAGAATTGGCTCATAAGCTCATTATGATAGGAAAGAAGAATCACCCCTCAATTTATGAAAGAGGAATCAGATTAGAAGTCGTAATGCAAATGCAAATGTTACAGGAGACTGGAGAATTAAGATCATAGAGTATTTAGAAGATCCTAATAGACAGGTTCCCCATATGGTGAAAGCTCAATTGTAGAACTCCGTCCTTGTGACACCCCAATCTAGCACCTCTATGTTAGGAAAGGGTGTCACGCAACTGTAGACTTTAAACCTGATTAATTGAGCAATTCTAAAACACTCCTTAAAATATAATCATATAATTTAACATATATTACAAAACCATACTATCATACCCCACTATTTGAGGCGTTCAAAATATCATTTACATATTATTTACAAATCCTTTTCGTTGTACCCAAAAGTTTATATACAACATATTACTTAGAGCAATAAGTTAAATAGAAACACTGCAAGTGAGCACCTATCACTGAGATGGCCATTGATGTTGATGTGGAATGTCCTATTCTATAGTCACCTCCTCGGTACCTACACAGATAAACACCCGTGTGAAGCATAAAGCATAGTGAGGATCCTTACGCATGGATGGCCACTAACCATGATCATCACATTCTAATACTCATGCAACTTGCTAAGCATATATATATATATATATAACCATATAAACTTGTAAGTTACAATAATTCATGAACTTACCACAATTAAATAATTTAATTCATTATGTTACTCTCATGTGTTATGCTAACTTCCTGTGTTTTATCTATCAAATTTCATATCATTTTAGTCATAGTAGTAATGACTATTCAGGTATTTTATATCTCCATTATATTTTACAAATTACTTCATGTGTTTATGATTCATGTTTTATTTATCAATATCGCTTTATCTCTTTTTACATGTTTCATGTCTGCATATTCCAAAGAAGTGGATACGAGAAATAACGAAATGTATCGAAGGGTAGTATCACTGTACGAGACAGTGATCTCTATTTGTGCTTTATTGTATGACCCAAACGGGGTCCATGTCATCAACCCAAACAGGGCTAACTATATATGTATGCTACAACAACTATATCCCTAATAGGCATGTTCATCTATCCGTCTACCTGGTCATAAGCAGACAATCAGTTTTATTACGTTTTCAACACATATCCCATATACATGAATAACTATTGTTATCATGTATGCATATGAGATATTCACTATCCATTATTGTCATCTTCATAAAGAGTACTTTCACATATCTCCTATTATCATATGAATGTATTCTATGCTTCTTTATATAGCAACTATACATGTATTATCTTTTCTTCACATGGCTAGAAATCATGTCCTTTATTATTCCCTTCTATTTATTCCATATTATTTAGCATTAAATTATATAACTTTAGGTCAATTTATTTATCTCACTTAGCTAAATTATATTAACTTATTTTCATACAAAACACTCTCCACTAATACTTTGGGAGTATATAAGAGACATTTGGATATCTCAAAATCCTATAGCAGGACATGAAAATCATTTCCCAAAACAAGGTCCAACTTCACCTAATTTTCTAGGTAAAATGAGTTCAAAATATCAACATGCTTTCTTCATGAACATTGTTCCACTATGAATCTATTTTACTCAGAAATTGAAATTACTCCAATTGAATCATCCAAACTCAAGTTATGGCATTTTAAGGCCAAACTGGTCTGTTTGCCCACTTTACATGGGTAAACAACTGTGACACCCAATTTCAGGGGTCTTAACTCCATAATTTGACACTAGTTCCTTCTACTCATTTGAAGCTACGGTGCTAAGGGTTCTTATCAATTTAGAATCATCCAATTTGGAGCACCAAAACTCAAGATATTTCCTAAACAACTGAGACTGTTATGTTTTCAAAATAGAAACAGTAACTAGTCTTTAGACCCAAATTCGAGGGTCTTAAAGTCATATTAATACTTTAGGATCTTCTTGGAAAATGTGGTCATAGGTCTTAGGTTTCCTCTCAAACTAGAATTTCATAAATCGGAGTACTCTAGACCAAGTTATGGTCAAATAATTCACTTAGGGTTTTGGGGAAATTTTGACAACATCTCCTCTAAAACCCCAACATTTCCTTTATACAAAAACTCTTCAATTGAGAACCACAAACCAAATAACAATACAACAACACAAACCACAATGAATTGATCTTCAAGGGAGTCCCGTACCTTTTTCTTGGTCACCTCAAGCTCTAACTCTCATTTCCTTCTTCACTTTTCCTCTTGCTTCTTTGCTACAAACCTTGGAATCTTATAAGCAAAACAGTGGAGAACCAACCCTAGCAAGGACCGGTTTTTTTTTTCTCCCCTTTCTTCTTCTTTCTCTTTTCCCTCTTCTTCTTTTCCTACTCACCAACCGGTTATACACAAGAGAATAAGGCTTAAGCCTTTCTCTCCAATTCTTTTGATGTTTCTAAAGTGTTCTAGAATTGGGTATGTGTCCCATTCCCATTGGTTCACTTCTCTTTGATTATTTGGTCCTCCTATAACATATAATTCATTTCTCTATCTCAAACATTAACTCACATTCTTCATTATTTATTCCACTATGTCCTCATATGAAAAAATTTCCATTCTACCCTTGGTCTTTAAAATTAATTCTATTTATGTCTCTCTCTCTCTCTCTCTCTCTCTCTCTCTCTCACAATCCCACCACATTACTACTTCAGGTTAACTTCGGGTGTTACAATTCTCCCCATCAAAAAAAAATTTCATCCTCAAAATTTTACTTGTATCAAAATATTGCGGATATTGAGCTTCATTGTCATTCTAGCTCCCAGTCGCGCCTCCTCCCACCATGATGTCAGATCGCTGTAGTATTCTCTCAATTATTACCGCTGCTGGTTCAAGAACTCCTTCACCTCTTGAGCCAAGATAGCTTTCGACTCCTCATCGTATGATAAATCTGGTTGTACTTGAACTTCTTGCACAAGTAGGACATGAGATTCATTTGATCTGTATCTTTTAAGCATGGACACATGAAAAACATCATGTAGCTTAGCCAACTCTGGAGGAAGAGGCAATCGATAGGCTACAGGTCCAACTCTTTCTAAAATTTCATATGGACCGATGAATCTTAGGCTCAGCTTTCCTTTCTTCCCAAATCTAAGCACCTTCCTCCATGGAGATACCTTTAGGAACACTTTATCACTCACTTCATATTCAATGTCCTTCTTTTTCAAATCGGCATATGATTTATGTCGATCACTAGCAGCTTTTAACCTTTGCCGAATTATCTAGACTTTCTCTTCTATGTCCTTCACAATATCAGGCCCAATCAGTATATACTCACTCAGCTCTGTCCAACATACAGGAGTCCTGCATTTTTGACCATACAATGCTTCATATGGTGCCATACCAATACTAGCCTGATAGCTGCTATTATAGGCAAATTCCATCAATAGAATATACCTATCCCAACTTCCAGGAAAATTTATAACACAACCTCTCAGCATATCTTCTAATATATGAATTAATCTCTCCGACTTTCCATCTATTTACGGGTGAAAAGTTGTACTAAAGTTGAGACAAGTACCCAATGCTGACTGTAACTCTTTCTAGAATCTTGACGTAAATTGCGGATCTCTATCTGACACTATCGACAAAGGCACACCATGCAATCTTACAATCTCATCCACATATACCTCAGCTAGTCGATCCATAGAATAATCCATCTGGACTGGTACAAAATGGGCAGACTTCGTGAGTCTATCAATTATAACCCAAATATCATCATGTTTCCTTTGCGTAAGTGGGAGGCCAGACACGAAATCCATAGCTATATTATCCCATTTCCAGGAATCGAATGGATTCAAAATAGCCCGATGGCATCCGTGTCAGCTTTGACTTGCTGACACGTCAAACACTTAGACACATAATATGTTACATCTCTTTTCATACCTTTCCACCAATAGTTATGTTTCAAATCCTAGTACATCTTGTTGCCTGTGGACGCATGGTAAACACTAAGCATGAGCTTCCATAACAACTCTTTCCTCAAATTTCACCGTCTGGGCACACATAATCTATCTCTAAAATACAAGCTCTCATCCTCTTTTACCGAAAACTCACTCTCGACTCCATCTTTGTTCATTTAAATCTTTTCCTACAACTCTTTATCATTTCTTTGAGCATCTATAATCATCTTCTTAAGAGCAAGTTGAGCTCTTAATTGATCTAGTAAAGCTCCATTAGTTGTTCTCCTCTAATCATTATGTTGAAGTGACAAAGCTACCACTATCTTTCTACTTAAGGTATCAGCCACCACATTGGCTTTCCTGGGATGGTAATCAACTATGCAATCATAGTCTTCAAATAACTCTAACCACCTCCCGTCGCCTCACCCAACTCTTTAGTCAACAGTACTGAGACTCCTTGTGGTCCTGTAAACCTACACTTTTCCTTATATAAGTAGTGTCGCCATATTTTCAAAGTAAACACTACTGCAGCCAACCCTAGGTCATGAGTAGGATAATTCTGCTCATGTGGATTCAACTACCTAGATGAATAGGCCACAACTTTACCATCTTGCATTAGCACACATCCTGCATCTATCCTCAAGCATCACTGCATAAGGTATATTCTTACTCCGGGTCACCAAGGCCAACACCGAGCTCAATCAACAATTGCTTTAACTCGGCTCAAAAGCCAGCTTTGGCACTTATCATTCCACCTCAACTTCACATCTTTCCCCGAGAAGCTCGGTGAGTGGAGATGCAATGACGTAAAATTGCTCACAAATCTTCAGAAAGTGAAGACTGCGCCAACCCCCAAAAATTCCTCACTACACATTTCGGTGGCTTCCAAACCACAATAGCTTTAATCTTAGCTGGATCAACTTTAATTCCTTCAACAAAGACAATGTGGCCTAGGAAGAAAACTTCCTTTAACCAAAATACACATTTACTCAGTTTGACATATAACTGCTTTTCTCTCAGAGTTTGTAGAAGTATCCTCAAATGTTGTTCATGCTCTTCCTCATTCTTGGAATACACCTATATATCATCAATAAACACCACCACAAACTGATCTAAGTAGGGTCGAAACACCCCATTTATCAAATCCATAAATGTCGTTAGTGCATTCGTCAACCCAAAAGGCATTACTAAAACTCAGAATGACCATACGGTCCCGACGTCGTCTACCAAGACGCGATCATTTACTCAACTCCGTAGTACCCAAATCGTAGAGCTATCTTAGAAAAGATACCTGCTTCCTTCAAATGATCAAAATAAATCTTCTGATTCTGGCAACTGCAATTTGTTCTTCACCGTTACTTTATTGATCTGGTTTCATAATCAATGCACATTCGCATCGTGCCATCCTTTTTCTTCACAAATAAAAACAAAAGTACCCTAAGGAGAAACACTGGCCTAATAAACCCTTTATCCAACAAACATGTAATCGCAAAACAATCTCCTTTTAACTTAAGGACATCCTATGTTGGTGCCCCAGAAATCTGGGGTTGTTCCCGGTACAATCTCTATAAACAAGTCCACCCTCCCTCTCGTGGAATAACTAACTCTTCAAGGAATACATCTGAAATTCCCTTTACTATCGAATCTTTCCACATCTACTTGACCTCTCTTAGAGTCAAGTATCAAGGCCAAAAATGTCTCACATCCTTTCCTCATAAATCTCCTAGCCTGCATAGCTAAGATCACATTGGACATCGCGCTAGATCTAATGCCCTGTACTATCACCTCTGACTGGTCAGAGCACCTCAACACTAATGTCTTCTTGTCACAATCTAGTATAGCTTTATGCTTAGACAACCACCATACCTTAATCAAATCAAATTCTGTGCGTAGCAATCAAATCAGCTAAAAATTCTCTATCCTAGATAACTATGGAGCAATTTCTATACACCCTATTCACATTGACACTACCCCAAAGGACTGGTTACATGCATATCATATGATAGCTGCTCCACTGCTATCACCTTATCGAACGCATGCTCAATGCATACATATGAATGAGTAGATCCAGGGTCTATTAATGCATGTATTTCAATACCATAAAGAGAAAATGTACCAGCAATAACTTCTGGTTACTCTTAGTCCCCACGAGCCTTCAGAGAATATGCTCGTGCTAGCGCTGAAGTCATAGGAAGATCTACCATCTCTGACACTATGCCTTCTCATCCTTTATGTTGGCTCTGGCCCCATCGACCTCTACCTTTATCTCAAGTCGACGGTGGTGCCACGAACCTCCCTTTGTTGTTACTCTGAGGATTCCTATTGTCCCTTGACTCTTTGGGACAATTTCCATAAAATGTTCAATGCTTCCACATCTGAAGCACCCTCCTGTCAACAATCTGTAAACTCCCAAATGTCGTTAATGGCAATGAGGGCACTCTAGAGTTTCTCCTGGTCCCGCTGAAGCACCTCTACCAATACTAGGTGTTATATTAGGCCCTTGCCTTCTTTCTCTGGTGGTAGAGCTGTAAACTGATTTTACTTGTGATTCTCTAACTCTCTTCCCTGAGAAGGAAGAAGCTCCCTTGGAGAACCCCTTTTTCTGGAATCTTTCTCTGCTGCTTGCCTCAAATCTCTCCACTTTCGTTGCAACTTGCACCAACTGATAGAAATTCACCTGTTGAAGAGATGTCACAGGCGCCAAGTACCTCTTTATGGACGTATTCAGTCCATTTTCAAATTATCTAAACCGAAATGCTTCGGTGAGGACTTACTCGGGTGCATATTTACTAAGATGACCGAACTCCTTCTCATACTCAAATTTCCACTGACAGTTCCTCCGTTTCAAAGTCGAACCGCTTTCACTGTCTCCTATACATCTCTATAATGTACTTTCCCCTAACTTCGACAAAGAACTCCCAAGGCATGGGATTCGGAATCCTCGCACTTTCAACAATCGATTTCCACTACCATATGGCCTCACTCTGCAATAGTGAGACTGCGCATGATACTCTCTGATTGGGAGGGCATCTAACCTCCTCTAATACTCTTTGTAGCTTTTCCAACCAGTATTCGGCTTTATCAAACTCATCCATGCTTGTCCCATGGAATTGTCCCAAGCCCATGTCTATCTGAGCCCCAGTGAGCAGCTCGGGTCATTCAATACCCTGAGCCATGTCTGAGATATCCTCGCTAGTATTTCCATTTTCTTCTCGCCTGGAGCATTGCTTTCACTTTTGAAAGATTCATAAGGATCCGAAGCAGATAACCCTTGATCTCCTAGATTAACACTCTCAGCCGCTTCTTCTACTGGATTGGGAGGGTGATCCGTCCTATTCAGAAAACAAAAGACATCCACATCAGGCCAATACATTACTTTACATATGCATTTTTATCTTATACTGTGAAACCCCGAGAAAATCCAATTTTCTCAAAAATGGGTAAAATCGTAATTTCGGTAAAAATCCGAAATTTTCTAGATCTCTGATGACAACGGACTTTCGCCGAACACGCAAAATTAGTCACCACGCGCCTCAATGGATTCCGAGACACGGAATTTCACGCTTGCACGCGCGGTGCCTGATGACACATGGCAAAGGGAGAGATGCCACATGGCAACATAAGAAAGTGACATTGCATTGAAAGGAAATTTACCACATCAGCCATGCAGCATGGAATCCCATGGCTCATGAAGCCACGTGAGTGGATGATGTCATAAAAATGGATTTAAATAAAGCAGTTAAACGAAAAGCGTCGCCACACAAATGGGTGTATAAAGCGAGTAGGAAATTGCCTCCTTGATCGAATGACGATTTCTCCAAAAGTGCAGAAAAAGCCGACTAAAGGAGCAGTTATAAGACGAGAGAAAAACAGAGAAATGAAGAGAAATGAGAAAGAGAAAAAGAGAAAAAGGAAAAGAAAGCAAAAAGAAAAGAAAGGAAGGAAAGAAAAACAAAGAAGGGAAAGAATCCCAGAGAGAGAAAATAAGAAAAGGAGAGTTAAGGAAAGGGAAAAGGGAGGATTTTCCCTTGCTCGCGTCGACGCCCGTAAAGTTCGAGTACTAGAAAGCAGGTGCACGCAGCGGGGATCTACGTGTGGACACACTCAAAAGTTGGAGTTTCGACAAACCCAAGAGGTAGGATATTTTCCTACTTGGTTTACTTTTAGCCCAGAGCTTTATACCTAAGAGTATTGCTTAAGGAGGCCACGAGAGGCCATGCGTAATTGGCCTGTGTTCTCGACTAAGCGTGGCATTGACATTAATGACTGGTCAGACGATCAGGAGTTAGGTTTTACTAGAAACCTAAAGTTTATAGGATGTTGTGATTTGTCGACGAGGTGACAATGATCGAACCAATATGGTTCATGTTTGTGAAGGGGCCGTGAGGTACCCGCTGAATGGTTCCAAGTCAGAGGCCTCGTCAGGTGTTATGGCTTAGTTTCAATAACATGTGCATCAGGTGGAAATGTTATATTGATGCAGTGCTTTTGATGTATTAATATGTTTTGCATGGAGGTAGATTATATGTATAAATTATAATTTTCCATGGTTTGTAAATGTTTCATGTAAAGGCTCATTCATGCATGTAACATGAGGAAAATGCATTGACATCATGCATTTCATATGCACGGCCACATCGCGTCGCCTGTGTGGGGTGTGTGGGTAAGGTTTATTCATCGTTGGTGAGCGTCGCAAATGGAAAATGGGACAAAGTCCATGCGTAGATTCACGAAAGTGTGTAAATGATCAAATGATAAATTACATGTTCGGGGGCTGAGTGCCAGTAGATCCCCTCCCCGGTGAAAGTCCCACAAAAGTTATTCACTAGACATGAATCCCGACGATGCAAGTTAGTGAAAATGTGTTGAAAAAGGCGTGCGCGTCCTACTTGTAAACCCGAACCGTCGCCCCACAAAATAAAGGTTAATCAAAATCAGGTTTTCGATAAATAAAATCGAGTGGTGTCCAAATTTCATTAGTCACGGCGATGTGTTTAACACGCTGCATTCCAAGTGTGAGGGAGTCGGTTGGGACTCAGGTCATGAGCATGAGGGGTTGCATCTCATGCATTTATAGACATTTCATATATTATTGAATAATTTTATGGAATGTGATTGATTGTTTATATATGACATTGCATATGCATTTTAGCGGAGTAACCTCAGAGGAGAATTCTACTCGGGCTTTGCTCAATTTGCTGTGGGACCCTTTCAGTACAGTGGACTATCCAGTGAGATGGCACGTAGCTGAGATAAGAGTTTTTTGCAAAGCCGAAATGTGTGGCTTTTAAGTAAATAGTTGTAAATATGTATAAATCTTTTTGTAGAACAAACATAAAAACTATGAGAATATAGTTGAGATATTTGTTTTATGAGGATGGATGTATTGGCCCATGAGGCTATTTTACTCAGGTGTGTGTCTCGTAACACGAGACATATAGAATTTCCACAGGTTGACGGGTAGTCAACGGACACCCCGGATTTGGGGCGTCACATATACTCTATCTAGAGTCACCTAAACCTGGCTCTGATACCACCATTGTGACACCCCCAACCTGACACCTCTGTGTTAGGAAAGGGTGTCACGGAAACTGCAGACTTTAAACCTGATTAACTGAGTAGTTCTAAAACACTCCTTAAAATATAAAATCATATAATTTAATATATTACAAAACCATACTATCATACCCCACTATTTGAGGCGTTCAAAATATCATTTACATATTATTTACAAATCTTTTTCGTTGTACCCAAAAGTTTATATACAACATATTGCTCAGAGTAACACGTTAAATAGAAACACTGCAGGAGAGCACCTATCGTTGAGATGGCCATTGATGTTGATGTGGAATGTCCTATTCTCTAGCCGCCTCCTCGATACATACACAGATAAACACCCGTGCTAAGCATAAAGCTTAGTGAGGATCCTCATGCAACTTGCTATGCATATATATATATATATAATCATATAAACTTGTAAGGTACAATAATTCATGAACTTACCACAATTAAATAATTTAATTCATTATGTTACTCTCATGTGCGATGCTAACTTCCTGTGCTTTATCTATCAAATTCCATATCATTTTAGTCATAGTAGTAATGACTATTCAGATATTTTATATTTCTATTATATTTTACAAATTACTTCCTATGTTTATGATTCATGTTTTATTTATCAATATCGCTTTATCTCTTTTTACATGTTTCATGACTACATATTCCAAAGAAGTGGATACGGGAAATAACTGTTTATACCTGAGGGTACTATCACTGCACGAGATAGTGAGCTCTATCTATGCTTTACTGTATGACCCAAACGGGGTCCATGTCATCAACCCAAACAAGGCCAACTATATCTGTATGTTGCAGTAACTGTATCCCTAATAGGCATGTCCATCTATCCGTCTACCTAGTCATAAGCAGGCAATCAGTTTTATTACATTTTCAGTACATATCTCATATACATGAATACATATTGTTATCATGTATGCATATGAGATATTCATTATCCATTATTGTCATCTTCATAAAGAGTACTTTTACATATCTCTTATCATCATATGAATGTATTCTATGCTTCTTAATATAGCAACTATACATGTGTTATCTTTTCTTCACATGGCTAGAAATCATGTCCTTTATTATTTCATTCTATTTATTCCATATTATTTAGCATTAAATCATATAACTTTTAGGTCAATTTCTTTATCTCACTTAGCTAAATTATACTGACTTTTTTTCATACAAAACCCTCTCCACTAATACTTTGGGAGTATATAAGAGACATTTGGATGTCTCAAAGTCCTATAGGAAATGACATGAAAATCATTTCCCAAAATAGGGTCCCACTTCACCTAATTTTCTAGGTACAATGAGTTCGAAATCTCAACATGCTTCTTTCATGCACATTGTTCCACTATGAATCTGGTTTACTCAAAAATTTGAATTGCTCCAATTGAATCATTCAAACTCAAGTTATAGCATTTTAATGTCAAGCTGGTCTATTTTCCTAGTTTACATAGGTAACCGACTGTGACACCTGATTTCAAGGGTCTTAATTCCATAATTTGACACTAGTTCCTTCTACTTATTTGAAGCTACGGTGCTAAGGGTTCTTCTCAAATTGGAATCATATAATTTGGAGAACCAAAACTCAAGATATGTCCTAAACAACTGGGACTACTTTGTTTTCCAAACATAACCAGTAACTGGTCTTTAGACCCAAATTAGAGGGTCTTAAAGTCATATTAATATTTAGGCTCTTCTTGGAAAATGTGGTCACAAGTCTTAGGTTTCCTTTCCAACTATAATTTCCTAAATCAGAGTACTCTAGACCAAGTTATGGCCAAATAATTCACTTAGGGTTTTGGGAAAATTTTGACAGCATCTCCCCTAAAAACCCTAACATTTCCTTTATACAAAAATTCCTCAATTTAGGACCACAAACCAAATAACAATTACCAACAACACAAACCACAATGAATTGATCTTCAAGGGAGTCTCATACCTTTTTCTTGGTCACCTCAAGCTCTAACTCTCATTTCCTTCTTCACTTCTCCTCTTGCTCCTTTGCTACAAACCTTGGAATCTTAGAAGCAAAACGATGGAGAACCGACCCTAGCAAGGACAGGTTTTTTTTTCTCCATTCTTTTCCTCTTTCTCTTTTCCCTTTTCTCCTTTTCCTCCTCACCAACCGATCATACACAAGAGAATAAGGCTTAAGCCTTTCTCTCCAATTCTTTTGATGTTTTGAGAGTGTTCTAGAATGGGGCATGTGTCCCATTCCCATTGGTTCACTCCTCTTTGATTATTTGGTCCTCCTATAACATATATTCATTTCTCTATCTTAAACATTAACCCACATTCTTCAACATTTATTTCCATAATGTCCTCACATGAAAAAATTATCATTCTACCTTTGGTCTTTAAAATTAATTCTATTTATGTCTCCCTCTCTTTTTTTTTCTTTTTTTTTCTTTTTTTTCACTAAATCTTAATCATGTACATTACTGTGGTTAACTTTCGAGGTGTTACGTAAATCCTAATGGAAGGGGAATTGTGCGTAAAGGGCTTCACGAAGCTATCAAGCCAAATGCCTATCCTTCCCAAACAGTGTGGAAGTGATGAAGCAAGTTCATAAAGAGGTCTACGAAGCCCATCAAGTCAGGATAAAAATGTGATGACTAATTAGGAGACATGGTTATTTCTGGCCAACCATCCTAAGTGATTGCATCAATTACTCCAAGGGTTACCATTAGTGTAAAAAATATGGTAGCATACAGAGGATACCTAGTGTGGAACTCCACTTGATTGTGAAACCGTGGCCTTTCAGAGGATGGGCCATGGACTTAATTCGGAAAATTTACCTAGCTTCATCAAAGGGACACAACTTCATCTTAGTTACTACAGACTACTTCACCAAATAGGTTGATGCAGTACCCTTGAAGAAAGCAGAGTAGAAAGATGTGATCCAATTCATCAAGGAACAAATCATTCATAGGTTTGGAACTCCTCAACCCATTACAACCGACTAAGGCACCATGTTCTTTGGGGATGAGATGACTTATTTTGCCAAGGATTATGGCATTCAACTCATCAAATCTACTCTCTTTTATGCTCAAGAAAATGGACAGGCAGAAGCTTCTAATAAGGTGTTGATAAACATCCTGGAGAAGATGCTAGAGGACAATCCCAAAGATTGACATATAATTTTATCTGAGACGTTATGGGCTTATAGAAATTCTAAAAGATATTCTACAGGGATAAGTCCTTACTCTCTAACATATGGACAAGTTGCAGTTCTTCCAATAGAGGTGGTAGTTCCTTCTCTAAGAGTATCCAAACATAATGGCCTTAATTCTCAAGAATACAGTGAGGCTAGGATGATGGAACTTGAGGTACTAGATGGGAAAAGATTACAAGCACTTGATCACATCATGATTCAGAAAAAAAAGGTCACTCGGGCCTACAATAAGCGGGTCAGGAGAAAGAGTTTTGAAGAATGGGAGCTCGTTTGGAAGGTGTTGGTGCCCATTGGTGCTAAAGATAGAGAATTTGGGAAATGGTCTCCTAACTGGGAGGGACCATTCAAAGTTCACCAAGTACTACCCGAAAATGCCTACTGGCTATCAAGCCTTGAAGGAGAGCCACACAAAAGGTTCATCAATGGGAAGTACCTCAAGGAATACTTTCCCACAATGTGGGAAATGCTAGATACTGTCAAGAAAACTAAGATGTGGAATAAAGGAATAACAAGCAAAAATATGACTCATTGACAATTTTGTATTAGGGAAACTATTCTTAGTGGTTACTTTAGGTGATAAGTAAGCTATTTTGGCCACTCACTGCACAAACTTTTTTTATTCCTCAATGTCATACTTATTATACCCTCAATTGTTTTATGAATAAATAAAGTAGGTCCCATAACCACTTTAAACCTGGGGAAATATATACAGATCTTTGATTAGAAGGTTAAAGTAGGCTTTATGACCTCTATTGATCCTAAATAAAGGTTTTTCCCCTAAGAATGGGCTTATTGTGTTATCAATTCTCCAAAGGTGGGTTCCTTGACTAGGAGAAATATGGGAGTACTTAGTGATAAAGTGGCTTCTTGGCCATTGCATTCATCAACACATTGATTTCTCCAAGGGTGTTCTTGTTTCCTCTCTAGATAGGTCCCAAGATTATTAAGGTCATTGGAGAAATAGATATAGATTGCAGAGTTCAAGATAGGATTTGAGATAAATAAAGATTAGCCTTACAGCCATGCCTTAAAAACACAAACTTCTTGAGATTCATGTGATTCACTGGGAATACTTCTTAATCATCAAAGTTAGAGAAATAGGGGCAAAATATCCAAGTGAAAAAGGTGGGCCTTTAGGCCCTTTGGATACATTTTCCCCTAATGAGGCACCCAAACCAGGATTTATAAGGAAATTATCAAGAATCATGCGAGGAAATAAGCTACCTTATGATGAATTAAAGTCAAGGGGGTACCTGTGACCCATATGCAAGATTTTACAAGGAATTGGACTTGTTGCATGATACACCGTGACGACTGTGCAGATTAATGGAGAAAAGTAAACTAAGTTGAAAAGGCTAGGTTTGCCTGGCGAGATATTGTTGTGACAAAAGATATTATTGTTAATAGCGAAAATATTGTGTCATTCTTGGACGATTCGCCATAGTAGAGATTCTTTATTTACATACGGCTGAAATACATAACGCCCTTCTGAATCATTTGCGTTGGGTTAGGAACACGATCAGGAGTGCTCTATTATATTATATAAACTTGAACTGAAGCTTTTTCATTTGCCATATTAAACGTTTCTTGTGCATATTTTGTAGCGTGGATTTACAAAGTAACATACAAGCTCCATATATGAAGTGTTCAACATTGCAATGTTATTGCTTTCAAAGAGATAAAACATATTTGATAATAAATTAAAAAATAGACCAAAAGGTCTTTAGTGGGCACTAGTAGTGTGTTTGCCTTGATTTGCGTGTAGTGTCAGGACTTCTCGGTTACGCTACCTCTTGCCCTTTGCAGGACGAAACACACTGAGTGCTAGCTGCAGCAATTGGGAAATAAATAAGTGAGCGACCAACATGGATCATCACATACATACACATGCGCCGACATCTAACATATCATATCATTTAAATATGTTTATACATATTTCATATTTACTTAATATACCATGTTTCATTTCTTATCATTTTGCTTTATATTCTTATCACAATATACTTGTCAGCCATAGCGGTGCTGTCTTTTCTTAATATCATATCATATCATTTCATGTCTGTTAAGTGTTTGTTTATGTTTCATGCACCGCATAAAACCTTAGAAGTGGATAAAGGAAGCTATAAGGGCGAAGGCCACAGCCTCCTTTAAACAGTGAGTCTATAAGAACTTAGAAGGCGTTATTTTATACGTTAATGTGGAACCAATGATATATAAGAGCACAAACATTTGTTATCATTATCAGACAATGACCATCATAAGGGCGAAAGCGTAATAATAAACAGGGCCAGTGATGATATCTTTCAAACGTTTCCTAATAGGCATGTACCATCTAATATATCCCTACAGGGTTCCATGGATAATCCATCTGTATATTTTATGATTACATATCTCATATTCTAAGAATAATTATTGTCATCAGACAAATGTACGATATTTGGAGTCATTTCTTATCTTTTGCATTTTATATCTCCTTATACTTGAATAACTATGGTTACCGCTAATATGCTTATAACATGACTATTTACTATCATTCAATTTCATCGGCTATATATATGGATGGATTCTGAACGAGCTTTCCATGAGGTCAAGGAGCAGAAAATAATAGTCAGAAAATCCTATGGATATGCAAAACAATTACAGAATTCAGCTTTGACGTCAAGCAGTCAAATTGGCCAGTTGTCAGAAATAGTCCGAAAATTCCTAAAATTCTAAACTTAGTCCAAAATTTTAGGATTGGATTTCTTGGCCTTTCCACGGCCTCAGAAGCAAATCTCGAGCCATTAAATGACATTTATGTTATAAATAACCCAAACCAAGATTTTTCATACCTCTTGGAGTTGTGAAGCATCAGATTTTAGTGTGCCACAGCGTAGCTCTATCTGCATAGACCAACTTGCCTTCTACTCCAACAAAAATCTACAGTCCGATTTCTGTAGATCTTAGAGAGAAGTTTCTCTCTCTAAAATCTCTCTCTCCTCACGCTCTCTTTCTCCGTCTCCTTATATCTATCTTGCATTACCAACTTGATTTATCTTCTTTTTTTATTCCTTATTTCTTTATTATTGTTATTATTATTATTTGGATGCATTATGTGTTATTATATTCAAGTCACGTTTACCGAAGAAAATTTTTATTTCTTTTAGTTCACTTGTGCAATGAACTTATTGATCATTTCACGACTTGAAGATTTTCATAAATCATCTGAAATCTTTGGCGACATCACTTATTTGCAAAATATTAAGTATCTCAAAAATTCGACTTTACGGGTCACTAGATTTATTGAGACAAATTTAACGTGGTCAGTTTAGTCATCAGAGATCTGTTAAGGGACTTTTATAGGCTTCCACACAGACCATTACGTGATGATTATTATTATGTTTAACTAATTAACATTTTCCATGATGCATGTACTTTCCTCCATATGTAATTACCGAAAGTGCCACTATTCTTTAAAACTTTACAATTTCCTATTTTGTGCTGATCTTTTATTATTATGTCATTTGGGTCCTTGAGTGACAATGTACTGTATAGAAACTTTTGTATTATTTAGTTTTCTTATTTTATTTTTAACATTATTTATTCAATATAACACTTTTGTCCTTACCCAAAACATGTTATAAAGTAGCCATGGTATAATTTGGGTATTCTGAAGAGCATTGTTGTGTGTGAGACATTCGCCATGACAAGTTCATTATTCACCTTGAAGAAGTTTCTTATAATGACTATTATTCATAGCGTGAAAAATTGTTATCTGACGAAGAGTTGATTGAAATAAGCCTGTGAGTGAATGGAGTAAAGGAAGATTGGGCATTACAATATATTGAATTCTCTAGCGAATTGAATTTATTTGCATCATTACACCAAGTGATAGGTTATGGTATGAAATGGAGAAAAATCAGCTAATTGAAAAGAAAGAATCAGTTATGGCGATTTGAAGATGTTGTTAACTCACGATCAAAGAACATCGTAGGTAGCCAATTAGGAAAGATTGGATCAGACCAGTCTGGTTCACCAGTGAAGGCTGTTGCTTGCAGTAGAGGAGAAGTTGTTGACCCAGTCTTATTTAGTATCAGAGTCTTTGTTCATTGTGAGAAGGAGAGATATATGTTTCTGTCTGGTTTGGGTCAAGCCAGGACTGTTAACCTGATTCCCTCAGGCGTGGTTCTTTGACACTGGCTACCATAACACCCAAGTATATCTATAGTAGTTTTGGACATGTTTAGATGTAATAAAAGTTAAATGAATTTTGAATGTCTATGTGATGGGCCAAGAAGGTGTCTGGAAGCGGAGAGATCAGAGATTAAATTCATTTACTTGAGGATATGAAACTTAAATCAATAAGTTTATATGCCATTATGAATTTAGAAAGATGGAATAAATTAGAAAGAATGGAAGGACCTAAATCTTGAATGAAAGAATTTAAAAATGCAAAAGGCGAGCATATGGCCTTAACTCGAAAAGATGGATAGATTATTGAATTATCTCATTTTGAGAGACCAAAAACATAGAGAAGAGAGAGAAGGGGAAGAAGAAGAGAGAAGAGAGGGAAGAGAGGGGAAGAGAGAAAGAGAAGAGAGAAGAAGAAGAAAGGAAGAGCAAAGGTAGCGATCCATGTGGATTATAGTGTTCTGTATAGATACATGTACAGTGGGGTATAGTGCAGATTCTTCGGTGATAATTCTGCTAGTGGGATCAGTATAGGAATCAGTATCGGAATCCTCACTGAGTTATGGGTTCATGGACATATTAAGTAATAGGGTTGTGGGTTCAGAACCAAATATAAATCCATGGGTATGAATATATAATCCCGTATTAGAGTTGTTTGAGAGTAATTAAATGAAGGTTTTTAGTAAGATAAGTATTTGAAAGATGATTTGAGTATAATAGAGGTTCTGAAATGGATATGAGTGGTTTTTGATGAGTGAGTATTAAGTTGGTTTGGGGTGGAAATATATGGAAAAATGGGAGAAAACCACCATTCTGGGCTTTCGAAGTGCGAATCTGGGTACGAACGGTGTGATGCAGAGTACCATGGTCGATCTGATCGACTAGTCATAGGTACCCAATGTTCTGTTTTGGACCAGTGTTAGTATTTTGGCCATAACTTGGTGTTGTGTCAGGTTGGAGTGCCCAAGTGGTAGTTAAGCCCCAGACCAAAGGAGAACAATCTCCCACACTGAAATAGGTATCTTGAGTCATTTCTATTTGGCCCAGAAATTCACTCAAAGTGAGGCTATGTTCAAGCCAATTTCTAGTTCAGTTTTGAACATAGAGTAGTCCCGGTTGTTTAGGACATAACTTGAGTTTCGATGCTCTGATTTGGGTGATTCCAGTTGGAGAAGAACCCTTAGAACCTTAGCTTAAAAGGAGTTAAGACCCCTGAAAATGGGTATTTCAAACTGTTCTTAGTGTAATATGGGAAAAATGACTAGTTTGGCATGAAAATGCCATAACTTGAGTTTGGATGATTCGATTGGAATGATTCAATTTCTAAGTAAAATAGATTCATAGAGGAACAAGAATACATGAATGATGTGTGAATATAGGTGTCATACCATACAAGTATATGAGAATTCCATATGTAATAGGCATAAGGAAATAGGAAAAATATAGGAAATGCAATATGTATAGATGTGTCATGAAACATGTAGATATGATATGAAACATAAAGAAAGCATTTGAAGCAGATATGATATAGAGCAGAAAGCGGCTGAAACATGAAGAGAGAAATGAGCATTAGAGAAATGATATGTAAATGAACACATAATGTGGCTAAGAATGCCACTAATTGTGCAATACGAATAAAAATAGAGTTATATATGATTATTATCACATATAATTGTAGGACTGCCTAAGACCGGATATGGAATGACACGGCACCTCTGTTACGTGGGCAGACACGTATAGTACTTCGGTACTCTACGATTGGAGTCTGTGGCCTCCCAGCCGTCTTGACACATTAGTATTTCGGTACTCTTTGATTAGTGTGACGGCACTCTCTGCCAAAGTGGCCGGCACAATAGTGCCGGTACTCGATTAGTACTTGGTACTCACGATTAGTCGGCACTCGTAGTGCTTGGCCTGATAATTGCCGGTACTCTCACTGATTAGTAGCAGTGCTCTACGGTCGTGATGTGATGACCTCTCTGTCGGTGCCGGCCTCTGCTTTGTCTTCTGACACCTCGGTCTTATCTTGTGCAGCCGGGTGCTTATTGTGTTGTGTCTACTCATTCAGTATTCTTGGTCTAGAGCAATCCAGCAGTTATGGTAAGACTACGAATGGGAATAAGAGTAAAAGGAAATGAATATGGTAAAGAGATGCTGAATGTACCTAAGTTTTAAAATTATCAGTAAATCTGATATAAGATCATGGAACAAAGTATATGCTCTGTAATACAGAGTATAAGATCAGGAAATACAGTATATGTATACGTAATGCAAATTATGAATCAAGTGAGACAAATTATGTGCTCAGTAATACAAGCATAAGATCCCGAAATGTGAGAATAAACCGTGTCTGAGTATAAGATCTGTAGAATATGTACCCATTAATACAAGTATAAGATCTGAAATATAAGAATAAACCGTGTGCAGAGTATAAGATCAGTAAGACAAGTATATGCTCAAGTAACACACAGAGTATAAGATCAAGGAAATACAAGGAATAAACCCCGTAATACAAGTATAAGATCTAGTAAGACGGTATATGCTCCGTAATACAAATGCAAGATCCGAAATACAGAATAAGTTTTAAGTAATACAAGTATAAGATAAGTAAGACAAGTATATGCTCAAAATACAAGTATAAGTCAGAAGTCTGAGAATAGCTCTGTAGTACAAGTATAAGATCCATAAGACAAGGATATGCTCCGTAGTACAGAGTATCATATCTGATACAAGTATAGAGATTCTGATTACCTACGGTACCTCGATGAATCTAAGCTCACATAACTCCTCACGAGAGATTTGGATAAGTATCAATCGACGAGTTCAAGTAGATCTCCTTTGGGAGATACGAGATAATTATAAGTGCGGAGACAAGTATAAGAATAAGTCAGATATATATGTCCTTTGGGAGATCTGAATAATTATAAGTCCGAGACAAGTATAAGAATAAGTCTGATATATATGTCCTTTGGGAGATCTGAATACGTTTACTATAAGTATGAATATGTGTATAAGCTGTTGTATGAATTGATGAAAAATTCTGATATATATTACTGCATATCTATTACTGTTATATGCTCCTTATAAATGAGTAATAGTGCATGTGTTTCTGTATGAGTCATATGTTTCCCACTAAGCGTACAGCTTAGCACGGGTTTTAATCGTGTGGAAATTACGGAAGGCGTCAAAAACTTGGCATAATCTTTGGGCCCGACCACAGTAGGGGTTCACTACATGTAGGTTACGCGTTCTGATTTGTAAATGTAAAAGTACAGTTTTTGTATATGTAAATGGGACTCAGGATTGTATGTATATGACACTGTAAACTACCACTACGGTGGTAGTTTTATTTTGGTACCTTTGGATATATGAGATTTTGATTCAGTTATAAGACTTGGACCAACCATGTATGAAAAAAAAAAAAAAACAGGTAAAGAGTCTCAATCTAATCTCTCGCCTCGGGCCCGAGCAAGCAACCCCATTCGATATATATATTCAAAATAAATGGTAGACTTTAGCCTTGTTTCATCAATTCTTGAAGCGGTACTTGATAGACACTAGTATGTCATACACCATAAACACACTTCGAAGGTAGGCCTAGAGCCACCTTGGTCCACTAATGCAATGTTATGGTTGTAATTGCATGTGTGCTAGTATTTAGTGAATTAATGGCGGTACACCTGAGTTCGTCACATCCGAAAGTGAGCTAGAGCCACCTTGGTCCACTAATGCAATGTTATGCTTGTGAGTGCACCTATGCAATGTCAAGTGAATTTCCATCAATGATCTAAGAACAAAAAATCAAGTATCTCAAGAACAAGTCCTCAAGTATCTCAAGAACAAATCCTTAAGCAATGGTTGTGCTTTGTCTATTTCGTATGCCGAAATTATTCCCAAGCGTAGGAACTAAGGTTGTCAAGCATTGTAATACTGCGGAAGTCCACAAGTCATCTCCACATGGAGTGGTATTCTAGGTGATCCTTAAGGGTTGTTCTCCAAAAATTGTATGTTTAAAAGTGAATTATAAGGTTGTGGTCGGTTGATTAATTGATTAAATTGACTATTTTAAAACAAGAAGATGATTGATGGGGTTCTTAAGTTTCCACTCATTATTGATCAAGTAATTGTAGCCCACAAAACCGGTCAGTTGACTACCGTCGACCGCGAATCCTGAAGTGGATGTCGGGTTGCAGAGCTACCACTTGAGAAAATCGGGCGGAGTCTCCTTTATCGGGGAGAGCTCTACCCAGTGCGATGCACCGCATATGCACATCCCCGAAACAGGTCGATAAATCTCCAACATGAGTAAAACGGCCACTTGGGCCATCGCGATACTCATCATGATATACCGACTATGAATCCAACTATATCAATAGTTCTAAGAGTTAATGAAATTCTCTTATACAACATATATCAAAATTAGAGGATTTTAATACATGTGGAAAAATCATCAAAGCCACACGGCTTTCTTCACAAGCTAAACCTCTAGGATGGCGAGTCCCTGCGCACGCTCCTGTGCAGCAAATAATATCATCGATAGAATTGAGCGTGTTCAGTGGTGGAATCGCCCTAAGTGGGCTACTCTCCACCTAAGTGCGGTCTGTGATGTTCCAAAATTAAACACATTCAATGATAAATGATCCTCTTGAATGTCTACGTGGCGGCTCGAGATCGTCATATTATTTCTCTCACGCCGCACAAGCCTTGTATGAGAATTATAATTTTGTTAGTTTGTGAATGACCCTCCGTGTGTATATATATATCAATTGGGGCGCTCAGACGATTGATATATTAGTTGTTTAATGGACTACCCTCGGAAGTAGATATCAATTGGGCCGCTCGACCCGATTGATATTTTAATTCATATTTACAGACTACCCTCAGAACCATTTTCTCTGGAACTCATCTCATGCATTCACTCTATAGTCTAAGATTTGTTCGATTGCATATGGAATGCATGTATGCCAATTCAATACAGTCTAATCACATCTCAAATATGTAAACGTACGCATACATAATATCCGATACCTGATCATGTCATGTAATTAATCAATTCCTTACTCAAATTAGCTCACTTTGGCTAATAATCAAACACGGCGGTTGACTTGAATCACTTTCGATCAAACATATTTTCACACAAAATATATTTTCGTGTCACCATTCTGAGCAGTGAAACCACAGGGTTTACGTTCATCGCTCATCAATTCATTGGTTCACTTTGTAGACAGCATTTCAAGCCATTTAAGGCCTTATACAAAACCACAATGCGATCCATGGCATGAATCACACCATTGGAACACCCAAGCGATCAGTGAAGCGATCCGCGGTGTTTGTAAATTAGGTTTCATAAATCGAACAATTCGGTCCCGAGTTTTGGGACGTTAATAGCCCTCGGCCTCATTGACTCAAACATTTGCAAAGTATTTAAAGGGAATAAAACCCAAGTAGGGAGAAACCCTGCCTCTCGAAGTTGAAACTCCTAAATGGGTACCACGTGAAGCCTGCGTAAGTGATTCTCCTTCTTGTCCAGAAGGCAGCGCCAGTCGGATTTGCTAGAAAATCTAGAAGTGATCTCCTCTCTAAAAATCTCCCCAAGCGAAAACCAGCATAAATTCCCCCTGCATCTCACGTTTTGGCTTTTGGTTTAAAGGAAGAAGGCCCTTTATTAGCTATTTTGGCATATTATCATTTAAATCTTTTTCAAAATGACAATTATGTCCCTCGTTTCAGTTTGACATTTGGCACTATCTCGATTCGTCCATTTTCATCATTTCTCTACTCCCATACCACTTATGGCACGCAGTACTTGTTATATGTGACTTTACGTCGCATCGAGAAATTCGTTTGCGGCACGACGGTGATGCCTTGTAAGCGTGTCCAGCAGCCAGAGCTATCTCGGAATTTTACGAAATTTTACTTGCTAGCTAGATTTCGCGAGATGATTCATGGTCGTCTGTTTCATCTTACGAGATCTAGAGAATAAATTCCCGGATTTTTAGCAGAAATAAACGATTTTGTAATCGAAATTACGATTTGCCCTTTTCGAAATTGGAATTTCTCGGGTCTATTCTCCCCTCCTTAAAAGAATTTAGATCACGAAATTAGGACAATCTAATCACACACATGCATATGCAACGCGCACTTTATCATGCATGTAAGCGATCCATTTTAAATTTTAAAGCGACAAACTACAGCCACCTTCATCCACTATGAAGGGATAGGTAGCGCATCGTGTCCTCGCGCTCCCCGTGGACTCCTCACTCCATAGTGCCTCCATAGTACCCTCGCTGGCCCTCACGGTCTTGCGTCGCAAAGGCACGATCACGGCTATCAACAATACCTGCCGGTCCCTCCTCGAAAGTCTCATCAGGTAATCTGACCTCAATCATCCCGAATCCACCATATGAGCTAGATCTGGAGTATACTTTCGGAGCATAGTGACGTGAAACACCTCGTGGACATCGACATCTTTGAGGCGATGCCTTTACTTAGGTACACTACAGCGCTATCCTCTCAGTATCTCGAAAGACTGAAGATGTGATGGCTTGTCGGCTAAGATCGACCCTCCCCCTTAGGCATCGCCTTGAAGGCCGTGATCCCCAGCCTCAAACTCTAAGGGTCGGCGTCGCGCATCCCGCATGGCTCTTCTACATCGGCTCCTAATCAGTGAGAAGGCTTATTTGTCGTATCAAAGCTCACCTTCTTGGGGTGTCTCTAATCATATCGGGGCCAGGTGATGGAGCTCTCTCCCCACCTCGGTCGAGCCTGCGTGCATGGCCTCCACGTACAGTGCCTCATACGGTTCCATTTGTATACTCGCACGATAAATGTTGTTGTAGTGAATTCACGCTAAGAACCGTCTCCTCGGCTGCCCTTATGATCCGAGGAGCGCATGCTCGTAGCATGTCTTCTGAAACCTGTATAGTCCTCTCGGGCCCGGCCATGTGCGAGGGTGAAACCCGTATGCTCATGCGTCGGTAGGTGTGCCCGTAGCCTTTGGAAACTCTTCCCGAGTGTATGGCCGTAAACCTCGAGTCCTATCGGAGCACTATGGATCTGGTACTCCATGTGGCCGGACTATCTCTCGAATGTATAGCCGTAAATCTCGAGGCGAAGATTAAGTGCACGGCTAGAAAATGTCACTTGACTCGTGGCTAGGTCCACTTATCACCCATCTCTCAGCGTCATAGCCTGGCACGCATCGAGTGGAAAGTGGGTCACAAAGTCCACATCGCGGCGTGCTCCACTTCAGCTCGGCCACCTCGATGTGTAGCCTGCGCGGTGCGCCATTTAACTTTCTTTGACATGTGAGACATCGTCGAGCAAAGTCCTAAGTGTCTCTTCATCCCTCGATAGTGCGCGACCAGATCGGTACATCTTTGTGCCACGGATGCACGGTAAATCAAACGGTGAAACTCCACGAGAATCTCCTCTCTCAAATGCGGTCGATTGGGAACCACTGCATTAAACATATCGAAGACTACCATGCTGCGTGGAATGGTCCGACCCTCGTCACGTACATTTGTACTCGGTCCTTGATGAACATTATCTCTGCGTCTGCCTTTGGGACTCGATCACTGCGCTAAACTCCCGAGGTACCTGATGCATAGCTATCTTTGTGTGGCCCATCGCGGTCTCGAGCATGCCGGCTCCCGAGAAGCTATCTTTAGCCGGCGCTCTCGTGACTTGGTAGTGCATCGACCACCACATTTGCCTTCACCAGGGATGGTAATGCAAAGTGAAGTCATAATCCTCTGGAACTCCATCCATACGTGTTGCCTCATATTGAGGTCATTGTGGCAAAAATACAGGACTTTTATGGTACGAGGTACACCTCGAACTCCTCGCTAGGTATAAGTAGTGAGCGAATCTTCAAGGCGAAGACTACGGCGCCAACTCCGTAATGGAGTGTGTGGGGTAATGCTTGCTCATGATTCTTCATGGCGAGGAACCATAAGTTACTACCCTCCCGGATGCATCAAACACATCAATCCAGGCCCTCGAGGCATCACAGTACACTTTGTGTGCCACGTCACAATAGGAACTATCCAAGATGGGAGAATTTGATAAGTCTCCTCTTGACTCTGGAATGCCTCCTCATCGGTCATCCCGATCAAACTTGACCTCCTTGGGTCGACCTAGTCATGAGTCTTTGCTTTATCTGGAGAAATCTAATCGAATCTCATAACATGTTGTCCGACATATATTCAAGTAGCAGATCCTCTCCTGACTCATGTGTTCTTGGAATCGTGCCACGATCTTGACACCACGTGTCCCGAAAATCTCACCTCGATAAGCGAAACTTCGCACATCACGAACTTGGCGTCTGGTGATGGTCTCAGCTATTGTAAATGATCCTCCAAGTGATCTTATGCTCCCCTCACATTTGGGAAGTAGATCGAGATGTCATCCACGAAGACTACGATAAAGCCCGATCTAAATAGGGTTGGAATATCCTATGCATGAGATCCATGAATATTCTTTGGCGCGTCGTCGATCAAAGGCATCATAGTAAACTTCAGTGCACCATGCTTGGCGTCTAGCAAGCATCTTAGGGATATCATATCCGCAACCTCGGTGATGGTAACGATGCGAAGATACATCTTGGGGCTAGACTCGCGCTCCTCTCAAGCTGTTCAAACAAATCATCGATCCTCGGTAATAGGTACCGATTCTTGATCGTAACCTGTTCGGTATGCATGTCGATGCAGTCGAAGGGTCTTGTCAGCCTTCTTCTTCATAAACAAATAGGACCCCAACGGTGAAGTCTGCGGTCTGAACCCCTTGTCGATAGCTCTGTGGCGGACCTCGAGTTCCACTGTGACTCAATTGGTGTCATCTATGCGGAGTCATGAGATGGAGTGAAATACCGGTGTAACTTTCGTCTGAAATACACTACCCTGCAGTGGAGGTAGTCCGGGTAGCTCGTCTAGAAAAACATCCACATCTTCGCATACTGCATTAGATCTAAGTCTGGTCTCTCCTCGTCCTCGAGTGAGCTGCCTTCTTCAACCGCTAAGCGTCGACACTGGACTCATATCTTATGCAGGCGAAATGTCATGCTTATCTCCACGAAACACCACCACGAGTGCGTCCCGGTGTGGCAGGCGGTAACCCTCCTACGCTCCTTGTCGATAACGATCACATGGCTATCAACGGTCATCCCGCTAGGATGACAACCGGAACTTTGACATGTCCATGATCTCGGGTCACTTTGTGGTAAGTCCTCGAGATCTCTGGCTTCGCAGCCTCGACTATCATCTTATCCTCATGCACCCCAATCCTGGGAGAACTCACGTCTGTGGCTCCTGCAAGGTCTCGACCTGCAAGCTGACTCTCTATGGTGGGGTTGTGCCAACCATGGAATCCATATCTTGTAGGCGAAGTCACCAATCACAGCTGAATGGACAACTTGGCCCATTCGAATCTCCCAACCTTGACCAAGTCTATGGCCATGTAATCATGACCATTCGGGCTAGCTGCGCTGAACTGGTGCAGTCCATCATAGTCATCGCCCCTGTTTTCGGCTCTACAAGACTCCTGAGCTTAGCGATCCACTGGAGAGTGCGTGCCCCGTAGACGGCTCTTGAGAGTGCGCCCATGTCATCGCCTCACAGGTCTCACAGAGGTCCTTGCCCACATTCCCTTTATGTTGGGCCTCGCCTGCATTTGGAGCCTTGGCTAGTCAATCCCGGAGTCGCGTTAGAGGTAAATCTCCATAGCCTCTACTTCCTTCTCAATCTGCATAAACCAATGATGCGCCTACATCGGGATCTCCTCCCCACATGAATGTTGGAGGGGATGATGCACCTAAACCTCTAGAGTTACTAGGATCTTTGTCACCTGTATACCAGCTGTGCGATAGCATTCATTTATGTAGCTCTCTCTGACCTCATCAAAAGTCTTCTAATCAAACAACGTGGTGCTGACCGGTACCCTAGTAAGGCGTCCTCTACGTCCTCGTTCTCATCCCCATGCATCATCACGGTTCAATGCGTTCGATATCAGTCGGGATCTCGAGAGGCATAAACACTAGCCACAGAGACACTCTTCGTACACATAAATCGGTGTATATGCATTGTCCTTGCATTCACAGTGTCTGGTGATCGATTTAATATTTAAAACATTGTTTTTCAACAAAAAATTTTATTTTCGAAAATTTTATTTTTGAAAATTTTATTTTTCTAAAATTTTATCAAATTTGATTTGATTTTATTTTATTTAAATTTTAAAAAAAAATTCGAAAAATTTTGCGATGAACAGTGTTCATGAACCGGGTTCACAAACAATGTCAAATCATTTCGGAAAATCTGCAAGGTGAATCGAGATTCAGCAGTAGAGTGCGACCAGCCAGATTCTTGCGCCAGTATATCAGTAATGCGCCATTGAGCCCGAGCACAGCGCCCCCGTAGCGCGCGCTCTGCGATCCGCTGCGCTCCGCCACGCCCACAGCGCCGCAGCCGTCTATCCTCCCCCGCGCGCGCCTGCGCCGCGCCTGCGCTGCTGTCGCCGCGCCTGCGGAGCGCCCGGTTGCTGGCCGGTCTTTGGCCATCGCGACGAGGCCTGCCCCGGGCTCATGTCGGTTGTGTTGTAATACAAAGCCTGGCCTTAGGCTGTATTGCAATACGGTTCCAGCCGGCGACAGTGCCTCTGTTCCTGTCTGATTGCCCCTCTTTTAATGCAATTCCTCCCAGTGACTACACATCTTGTCCTGATCTGCTGTATTGCAATCGGCTCCCAAACTCTCAAGCCTTCCTCTGTCAATACAAAATGGTATTCTGTGCAATTACTACTCTGAATTTTTCATTTACATCTCTTTGTCTGATTTACCAAGGCTTACTATCTGATTTTTTCATATATAATTTGAACGATGGCCAACGGTTCTGCACCCGAAAAATTTCATTAATGTATTTTTCTCTCATTTATTTCCAGCAGTTGGAAAAAAAATCACTAAAAATCATTTTTTTTTTTTTCATTTTCTTGAACACTCAAATAAATTTACAAAAATCTATTTTTCTTCTTCTTTTTCTTCATTTTCGAATACACAAATAAATTTCTAAATTTATTTTCTTCACTTTTCTTGAGTTTACAGTGCAAACCTTAGAAACAGTTTTCTTCACCTCATGACAAAATAAATTTATAAAAAAAAAAAAAAAAATTTTCCAGTTTTACACTAAAAAAATTTTCTCCACCTTTCATTCGCTTTTTTCATTTCTCCCGACTCTTGGAAGACACAAAAAAAAAAAAAAAAAAAAAAATATATATATATATATATATATATATATATATATATATATCTTTCTATATATATATATATATATATCTCTCTATATATATATATATATTTCCTTTTAGTGGAAAATGGTCCGAATTTCCTCAGGAAATCTCCTATATAACACTAACCTAGTGTTCCTCAAATTACTTAAAATTTGATTTCATTTCTCAATAACGAATAAATTTATTCCAATTTATTTTTATTCATACTCTTTATTTCAATTTACTCTTGTAAAACTTCACCATTTTCTAACACATCCATGTGCTAAGTACTAAGCACACAACATCATAACACATCACAAACCATGTTATAAACATCATTCACATAACATACAACATGGCATACACACCATCATACAATAATTCATCAATTCACACAAAACACATCAACACATGCATGTAGTGTCCTAGTTTTGTTAAAGTGATCTATGAGACATCGAACCACACTAGTGGTGATGCTCTCACTCAAGTATGGCTTTAAGCCAATTCCCTCAAATACTAGGTAGCCGTATACCTAGGCTTTGATACACCAGATAATGGCCCAAAACGAGTCCAGTTGACTACGAAATCAGCGCGGAATACAAGTGGATGTCGGGTTACGGAGCACCATAGGAAAATCGAGGCGAAGTCTCCTTTATACGGAGAGCTCTACTAGTCTGATCCTGCATATGCACATCTGGCTTGAGTCGATATAATCTCAACATGAGTAAAGCGGCCACTTGGGCCTCCTTGTCTCATCACAATATACCAACTATGAATCAACTATATCCGATAGTTACAGGTGTGAAATTACTCTTATACAACATATATCAAAAATTAGAGAATTCCCAATACATGTGGAAAAAATCGCCAAGCCCACCTTGGCTTTCTTCACAAACTCAGCCTCTAGAACGAGCCATCCCCCCTCGCACGCTCCACAATACTGTAAAATAATATCCCTGTGAGGTGGCGTGATCGATGAGTGGAATCGCCTAAGTGGGCTCACTGCCCTTACAGAAATAGGTCTGATATTGAAATTAAACACACATTGGTAAATGCATGATCACACTTGAATGTCTACATGACCAACTCGAGATCCAGAGTCCTCCGCAGAGCTCTCTCACACTACTAAGCCTTGTATGAGAATTATAATTTTGTTAGTTTGTGGAATGATCCTCGGAATGTGTATATATATATCAATTGGGTAAACAAATGATTGATATATTAGTTGTTTGTGGACTACCCTCCGATGAATATCAATTGGGCGCTAAACGATTATTATTTTAATTCATATTTTAATTACTCTCAGAACCATTTTCTCTAGACTCATCTCATGCATTCCCACTCCACATAGTCCTAGGGTGTTCAGTACATATGGAATGCATGTATGTCAATTCCAATCTGATCCTAATCACATCACGAAATATGTAAATATGCACATATCCACATAATATCAATCTGCAATCATGTCATGTAATTAATCAATTCATACATCAAAATTGCTTTCGCCAGGCTAATAATCAAACACGGCGATTAACTTGAATCACTCGATCAAACCTTATTTTCACACAAAAATATATTTTGTGTCACCATTCACAAGAGCAGTGAAACCCCAGGAGTTCCGCAGTTCCGTCGCTCATCAATTCATTGGTTCACTTTGTGAACAGCATTTCCATGGCCATTTTGACCTTATACAAACCCTGTCTGATCTGTGGCATGAATCACACCATTAGACACCCGAAGCGATCAGTGACGATCCGCAGTTTGTAAGTGGAGTTTCATAAATCAGGCTCAATTCGGTCCCGAAGTTTGGGGTAGATCAAGCACAACCCCTCGCGACCTGGTGTTTCGAACATTTGCAAAGTATTTAAGAGAATAAAACCCAAGTAGGAGAAACCCTGCCTCTCTCGGAGTTTGAGGAAACTCCACTAAATCACAGTACCGCGAAGCCCTCTGCGTGGGCGGTTCTCCTTCTTGTCGAAGGCATGGCCAGAAGCGGTCGGATTTGCGCTCCCAGAGAGAAGTGCTCTCCCTCTCTAAAAATCTTCAATGGCCACAGTAAATTCCCCCACCATCTCACGTTTTGGCTTTTGGTTTAAGGAAGAAGGCCGGTGTTAGCTATTTTAATATTATCCCATTTTAAATCTTTTCCGAAATGACAATTATGTCCCTCATTTCCAGTTTGACATTGGCACTGTCGGCCGTCCATTTCATCATTTTCTCTACTCATACCACTTAGGGAACATTAGTACTTGTTATATGTGACTTTCGTGTCGAGTCGTTTGCGGCACGACGGTGATGCCTCGTAAGCGTGTCACTTGCGGAACTATCTCCGGAATTTTACGAAATTTTACTTGCTAGCTAGATTTCACGAGATGATTCTAACGGTGCGATCTGTTTTGTCATCCGAGATCTAGAAAATAAATTCCGGATTTTTAACCGAAATAACAATTTTGTAATCGAAATTACGATTTTGCCCTTTTTCCAGAAATTGGAATTTCTCGGGTCTTACAATAATTCCCACCTCTTCTTCACGATCTCATCTAGGAACCATTGATGAATGGTCTTCGATGGAGGATTTTACATTAAAAGCTCTTTTAGAATAAGCTTGTTCAGTGATGTTAAACATTCAAACAATTTACTCGGACTCTTAGCTTGCATTTGTAATCAAGCACGACGTGTCTAGAGGATCTCTCGTTCACAAGTGGTCGAAGATGCTGACCAAGGTTTTATAAGATTTTCTACAAATTAGTAACATCCATCTGATCAGTTGAGGTATAAGGGAATTTAGGGTTATTACCTTGATCAAGGTGAGTTTCCATCGTTAGAACCACATCATAAGAGTTTAGAACTTCATTGAAATTATAAAGCGAATCATATTTGATGAGAAACTATTCATAAAAGAAACTTGAGAAAATCACGCTTCAATTGCAAAATCAAAGAATCAAAAACACACAATACTTAAAGAGAAAGCTGAGTTGTGCGATCTAATTGAAAGATTACATGAACTTGAAATCCAGAATCTACAGAAAAGTGAAGTCTTCAACCCTACTCTATGAACCCTAGCAAAAACTATGAGAAAAACACTCTCCTTTGATGAAAATAAAACCACTAGAAATCAAGCACTTATACTCCCCCACCTGCTGGCTTTTATACCCTTTTTCATTGATCTCGAATTGGTGGTCAAAGGGCAGATATTACCCTTACATTAGGTCAGATTACGCTCAATTCCCACAAATATTACACATGTTGATGCGTGCCCAGGTTGGTGTAGTCTTGGTACCACTTTGCTTATGATGCTTTTATGGTTGGGGGTACCGGTACCGATGAGAGTGAATGCAGAACAGCAGCCACTGATGAATTCACTGCTTAGAGTGCAGGTGCGGGTTGGTGATGGTACCAGCGCCTCCACACTTGTTCTGACGTAGTTGCACTTCCAAACTTCACCTGACCAGTTTGCCATCATCACCGATGATCCATATTTACTCTCTGGACAGAACACTTGTAACAATTATGCATGAAACAGAAAACCTACACAAATCCGAGAAACAAGAACAATCAAAGGTACATTCTTATACAAAATGTGAGCAAAATTATGACCTTAAGGTACTAAATTAGATGCATAATTGTTTCTCTTGTGTATTCAGCAATTCTACATCTTGCTAGTCCCTAGCAAAGATTTAAACTAGTGACACCTCTGTCTGATTTCCAACAACATGTACTAGGTGCGGTTAAGGCTTGCAAGTTTCTCGAAGGCCCAAGTAGGCAAAATACTTCAACGATAAAGTATGCTTTATGCGACTCAATTAAAACAGGTCTAGAAACAGTGAACATAACAACAAACTATTACAAAACGAAGACATTCATATAAGGGACCATGGAATTGAAAGAAGAGTATATAGAAAACACAGCTGAAATAGAGCGATATTATAGAGCCAGCGATTTAACATTACCACGCAACTCTTATGCATAAAAGAAGTCGGAGAACTGACCAACACAAGCCCCGAAATCAAAAAGGTCTTTAAAGCTTATAACGACCATAGGCTACCTGAATGGGGGCTATATGAACAAAATGAATTGTTGGCATGACGTGGATTAAGGTCTGCCGATTACCCGGCCTACCCCAACTGGCTACTATGCTGCTACTTCTTGATGTCTGTCATGTCGAAGAATGCGTCCTCATCTACACAGTCGTCAAGCTCCTCAGACTCCCCTTCCAAGTCAGGAGGGGGAGCATCTTCTGCTGCAAGTTCTCCTCGATAAATGTGACTCTCGAGCCTAGAGGCACATGATCCCATTTGTTTTTACGCTTCCCGATATATTAAGCCACCTTGATCCGCGCTGTTTCTTTTCGGAGGATGTGCTGTGACCCTTGAGGCGAGGGCGAAGAGGCTGAGAATAGCCAGGGGATGTGAGGCGAGTCGTGGATGCAGATCGGCTCTTAGCCTCTGTTTGACATAATGGGCCCCGGCTGGAAGAATTCTCTTTCTCTAACCTCCCTCATCCATGCAGCTTCCACAAGATTTGTAACTAGAGATGGAAATGGGATATGCACATTTTCGGGTTAGGAATTCTGAAAAATCCCTCATAGCACCATATGACAAGGCATAGTCAGTAGGCTTCGGTCATCACCTCATATAAAAGCGAGTTTCTTCCTTGCTCAGCAATTTCTACTCGTTACCCTTTGGTCCAAATCATATCATGAATAATTTTGTTCGTAGCGCATGTCGGACTTTAGCTTTAAACAAACTCCTTGCAAACCCTCTCATGGCAAGCTGGATGAGGTGCACATGGCATGGAAGCAAACAACTAGGAATCGAGAAATCGTTAATGGCCCCAAGGGAGTAAGGAGTCGATCATGGGCGGCGGGGCGGACATCTGCAGTGAGTGAGGCTATGGAATCGGGGTGATCTTTAATTTGTTTACCCATCATGCATTGGTCTCTAACCGGGAGTATCTCTGGCTGATTTTCTCAATTTGTGTAAAATTCGAACCAAGATTAAATTAAATACCCTTGTACTTGACCTGAGCAAAGCGCAAATTCGCTCTGAATAATAGCCTACGATAGGATGGAGTGAATAAGAATGTCCACTTTCGCCCAGCTCTTAATGAAAACCCAGCACCTGCGATCGATTGGGCTACTTACTGCTGTTCTGAATCAAAAATATACGGCGAACATGGCGATCTCGCTGTCATAGCTCTCGTGCCTCCTCGCTCTCTGAAGGCAGATCTCTTCACTTTCCACCCACCCTTCTTTGTAGTGCAGCAGTGTAGTTCGGCACTTGCGAGGTGCCTGATTTCAAGTACAGCGGCGCCGCTCTTTCCAAAGGTTTCCTTCGATCTTGCCATAGATATGGCAAGAATAGCAAATATGGCAAAGACAACCCAAACACATAAAGCAACATCCCAGTAGCCTATCTTCATAAGTACCGGCTGGTCTGCAGATCGTGACAAAACTTCCTCCCCCATACCAACAAACGAAGCCCTAATCCACAAAGAATGTAAACCACCAATCCAAACCACCTAACCCAATCCATGTGAGATTGAGCAATGAAATACCTAATAAAGAAATATGCTTCAAAGAATGGAGGGCCTCTACCACATCTTTGCGGAACTTGGAGGAAATCAATCAGAACGACATGAAAACACTGCGGTAAACACGTGATCTCGTTTGCTCGTGGTGAGGGAGAGAAGGGGTGTGGTTTGGTTTCAAATAAGAGTGGGTGATAAGTGGAATGATAAGAGGTGCAAAAAAAGGGTTTAAAACCCTAATTTGCCCAAAATCCGCCTCTACAGACGGTGATCAATGCCCACTCCGCCCCTTTTGCACAGGCGGTACCTGGGCATTCTGAGAGGTGGCACGGCATCACGTCCCTTTTTTTATATTTGTAAATCTTGGAACATTAGTGCCGATATATAGATATAATCTTTTCGAATACTCCATCCCTTGATTCCATTGAACAAAGCAAGTAAAAAAGGGCAAATTTAAGGCTTTGGGTAATAAAATCTAAACATTTTCAGAAGGAAGGTTCACATTGTGATCAATTAATCAAAACTGAAATGCCCAGATAAAACAAAACATTTCACTAATAAACATATAAATGAATATTTCAAATCACTTTCAATATAATATGAAGTTCTTAGAATATAGATGCAATGTAGTTAAATATGAAATGCCAAAATAATGCACAAAGTGGCTAATGTACAGAAAGTAAAAACAAGGGTTTGAATAGGAAGTCTGTGGTTTGTGTAGGGAATTAGAACATAATTCGGGGTGATAAGGTCCACAATATGAACATAAAGATTTTGTGCATGCTTGTTATTGTGTAAATGCATTGAGATTATGTGGAATGTGTACAAGAAGTCATGCGGCTAAAGACATCACAGGTTAAGTACTATACCCAAAAGAGCCGCAAATCGAAAAATTGCACCATACAATTAACATGCTATGCTATATTGATATTCAACCAATATGTCTAACTTCACTGAGAGAGTAGTTATTGAACCCTTAATGCACATGAAAGAAATTTCAATCAACAGAACATGGAGGTCGCAAACAAGTAAACAGAGGCAGTTTGAGTTAACCTGGTAGAATTTTTTTTAAACGAACTGAAATGCAAAACCAAAGAAAATAAGTAAAGAAATGCAAGAAATGAAAACTAAAAAACTATATATACAGATAGATGATTACTCTATGGAGTTATCTCGGCAGAGTGGATTCATCAGCTCATTAATACCTCCTAATGTAATAAAAGTGTCAGAAATGGTTAGCCGCCAATTACTTTGAAGGATTTCATTTTCCCATTTCAACTCACCACAATCATATGGTAACGATCTGATTATCAACTCCGCTAATCCAATCGAGCTGAGTTTTCCCCGGAAACATGTGCAACCGAGAGTCATTTAGTACCCTTTGGTTAGGTTCAAAAGTTTTCCACAAGAATGGTCTTATCATGGAACAAATGAGCCTCCTCTCTTGTGAAAATCCGAGAGCTCTCATACGACTCACGCCACAATTCATCAAGCTCATTCATCTGCAACAGTCATTGTTTACCTGCCTTATCCAAATTAAAATTAAAGGTTTTAATAGCCCAATATGCCCTGTGCTCCATTTCTACCGGCAAATGACAAGCCTTTCCATAAACAAGCCTATATGTATATTAATACTACAAGAATATTTTTAAAAGCAAGACGCAGAAGCCCAAAAGAGCACGGTAGTCAGTAGTCACCTGGCCCTTTGCGATGATTTGGGCAACCGCTTTTCCAAAATATGTTTGATTCCTATTAGCTAATCTGCTTGACCATCAAGCCTGTGAGTGGTATGCCATTGAAACTCTGTGGGTGACTCCATACTTTTTCAACAAATTCTCAAAAGATCGATTACAAAAATGGAGCCCACCATCATTAATGATTGCACTAGGCACTCCAAAGCGAGAAAAAATGTGTTCTTTTATAAATTTCAAAACAACCTTGTGGCCATTAGTTCTCGTTGGAATGGCCTCCACCCACTTCGACACATAGTCAACAGACAACAAAATGTAAAGGTACTCCACAATATGAAAAGGTCCCATATTTAAGTACTCCCAATACTAAAGATTCCCAATGATTAAAACGGTAAGAGGCATCATGTTCCTTCAGGACCCTCCGAATTGTTGGCACCGAAAGCACAAGTTTTGCACCAGCACATTTTAAAAAAGGTAAATGTAATAAAAACCAAATATAAAATTTTATCTCGTTATTTTCTCAGAAATGCCCTCCACAAGCTTCGAATGGCAAAGGTGAGTACCCCAATTTGATATCTACTGGTACAGACCTTCTCATCAATTGTCCGAATCAGATGAACAAACATGGTCATCAAAAATAATACTTAAGATGTCCACCAAAATTTCTTATCGAGAGGTCCATTCAGGTGGAATTCGAATTAGCCACTCAGATAATTTATACGTCCGTGATACCATGGGCAGTGAACAAGGGCAAAAAGCTGCTCATCAGGAAAACTATCGCCTATGGGTAGGCCGAGAGACGTGGATTCCGGAACTAACCGAGATAAGTGGTCAGCTACCACATTCTCAACTCCCTTTTTATCTTTAATAGTCAGGTTAAATTTCGCACGCAGATCCACCTAGTCAACCGAGATTAGTATCCCGCTTAGAGAGCGCGCATTTCGGGCCGCGTGGATCTCGTGGAAAATGGTTACAGGAGATCCTACAATGTAGCGATCTGAACCTTTCTAGGCAAAGGACGACTCACTGAAAAACTTTTTCCAGAGTCAGGTAGTTCGTTGAAAGCGGAATCTAGAGTCTCACGCATGGGCTTAGATCACGTGCCTTTTTTATCTTCCCTTTCTGCCCTAAACAAATTTCTATAGCATAATCACTAGCGTCACACATGATCTCAAACGGAAGGTTCCAATTAGGAGATCGCATGATGGGAGGAGACACTAACATAGTTTTGAGTTTATCAAAGGCGGCCTCGCAAGCCTGTGACCATGCGAAAGGAACATCCTTGGCAAGCAAATTGCATAAGGGACGGGCTATAACACTGAAATCTTTTATGAATCTCCTATAGAATCCAAAGATGTCCCAAGAATGACCTTATATCTAACACACTTAGAGTAGGTGTTGGAGATCCCGACTTAGCTTGTCTATCCCATTCCACTTTGATACTATGTGACCTAAGATTAATCCTCAGGTCACCATGAAGTGACACTTTTCCAATTTAACACGAGGTTCTTCGACATCTCTCCAAAACTCCACGTGATTCTCCAAACATCCCTCGTATGAGTCACCAAAACCGAGAAATCATCCATGAAAATTTCCAAAAATGATTTCTAATACATCATCAAAATCCCCATCATGCAATCAAGCCATGGGTTCCCCGTGCATTACATAATCCAAAGGACATTTTCCTAAAGGCAAAAGTGACAAAAGGACAGGAATAGTTTTCCTTAATCTTCTAGTTATCTCAATTCTGATTGTACCCCGAAAATCTAATTCTGCTGAAAAACAATAAAATTCATGCCCTACAACTCTCTCTAACATTTGATCAACAAAAGGCAAAGAGAAGTGATCCTTCCTAGTACCCGCATTAAGTTTCCTATGGGCCTATGCAAACCTCCAACCGAGGTGACATGAGTGGGAATTAGCTCATTATTTTCATTTGCTACCACAAGACCTGCATTCGGGACTACTCCAGTCATCGACCCACTTCATATCTCGCACGTGCGGGTAAATAACACCTACGTCCAAGAGTTTTAGAACTCTTTCTTTACCACTTCTTCATTATTTTCCGGGTTCAATCAAGCCTCTCGTGGTTGTTCAGAGGGTTTAACATCCTCTTCCAAGTGAATCCTGTGTGTGCAGATCAAGGGGCTAATTCCCTTAATATCTGCAATTGTCCATCCTAAGGTAGTTTTATGGGTTCTCAATATCTCCAGAAGCTTATTTTCGTCCAACTCGAGGAAGATATGATTACTGAAAGTTTCTTCTACCCCTAAGAATGTATATTCGAGGTGTGGGATGGTAAAGGTTTCAACCTGCTTAGGTGGTCTCTCTCAAGGTAATGCCCCGTCCCTCGACAGGAAATGGTTCAAATTTAGTGCCCACCCATTCGCTTCCAATAATTTCATTATGTTCAATTATTGAGCGTAGAAATTTCGACTCGACGTGGTCACCTCATCCCAACTCAGCTTACTAGACAAGACATGAGAGTATTCATCAGATGAGACATTATCTGGGTTATTTTTAACTACGTAATCAACCATGTTTACCTCACAAACATCCTCCTCATCTCCCATTCCCTTGATAACATTAAAGATATTCAAATTACCGCCATGTTACCAAATGATAAGGTCATTACCCTCCCTACAAAGGTATGATGGCATTAGCAAGTATTAAGAATGTCTACCAAGAAACTCACCTGAACTGAGTTCTCGGTTCACCACAAAGCTGAGTGTCACATGACAAAAATCCAATTCTTAAAAAATAAAACTTATCCACTTGTACCAATACATCCCTTCACCATCCCCAGAATCTCACACTACTGGCCGCCTAATCGAGGGTGATATTGGTCGCTCTACCCTCCTAACCTTAGGTCGACATATATCGAGTAAGGCAACAAGTTAACACTCGCCCCAAATCCACTGTGAAAGATGTCCTAACTTTGAATTCCCTACCACTATGGAAATAAAGAGGGTCAGTCTCAGATTTCGGGGCAAATTGTTTCCTCGAATCAATGAGGTGGATTCTTCCTTTGTCGACACCTAATTTTCTTTTACAAGGCACAAATCTTTTGTAAACTTGGCATGACTTAATCATTAATTCGCATCTAAGAAGGAATATTCAATTTCACCCGTTCAACAACCCATAACCCTGCAGCTGGGTTGTTCACTTTCTCTTTCGGGGGCTCTCAACCCATGAGGGTAATGAGCCAGAGGGATATGGGTAGCCTTGTCTTCGTTTCCTCGCTCAACACAATAATCGTCCTAGGAACATGCAGGCTCGTCCGACACCTCATCATATCCATAATCGTTCACTTCAGAACCCTTGTATTGGTTCCGGGTTGAATGGTTTTGTCAATTACCTTACCACTAAGAGTGGTGACAGCCTTGCAATGTTCGAAGGTGCTCACTGACCTCGAAACTCCAACACTATTCTCGACTGGGGATTTTGGATGGCCTGAGAAGGAGTTTCCTTTTCTTGTTGAAAATTTGGCTGCAGGGAGTGTTAGATTAGTGATTTCCGACTTTACATCATTCAAGGCAGTCAAATTCGCAGTTTCAAGTGATCGCCGGGTCTCATTTAACCGTGTCACAATATCCTCCAAACTTCTCTTATGAGGTCGGCTGCTGGCCTGGATTTGGATTCCCCTTGATTTGACTCGGGATGGAAACCTTGATTGTGGTTCACAGGAAACTGAGGACCTTGATTCTCGAAATGCTATCCTTGATTGTTCGCAAGTCGCGCTGGCCTCCTCATTTCCTCCAACTAAAATTCGTGCTTACCCCACCCCGGATTATACGCCGAGTATGGAGAATTGAAAGGTTTCTTTGGTAGTTAAGAGCATTGGCTTGCTCTATTTGGATTGCTCCCTTAACTTGAGGAAGGTTTGGGCAGTTAATAGTTGAGTGGGTGGGGTCATCGCAAATGATGCATGGCTCCTCCACTCTAGGTCCCGTAGGTACAGAGGGTACTTGAGGCACACTAGTTACCTCATTTACCTTTTTCAACTCTATAGCTTCCAACTTCCTCGTTAAATTAGCTATTTTTGCTTACAAATCATCATTTTCTCTTAAATGATGGATTCCTCCCCCGGTAGGTGTACTATGCACTTTAGCAGTATCTACGGAGGTATTAGTCACCCATGTTCGAGCATTTTCTGCTATGGTGTCAAAGAATTGAATTGCCTCCCTCGCGCTTTTCTCATAAAACATTCCCCGCACACATCATTTGGATGTATTGTTTATTATTCAAGGATAGGCCTTTGACTTTAAAATACATTTATTTGTCCAACATCCAAACAATGACGAAGGATAAAGACGGAGGAGGTCCTCGTATCTTCCATACTATAGCAAAAGGTTCAATCTCATTTTCGTAAAATTCTGGATTGATATTTCGCATGAGACATCGTATGTGCAGGAGGGAAGAATTTGTTAAGGAATTCATTTCGCATGTCCTCCCATGTAAAGATTGAATTAAAAGTGTTTAACGAAACCAGATTTTGGCCTTTTCCTTTAGAGCAAAAGGGAATAGAACCATACAAATTATGTGGAGAGGTGATCCAATAGAGAGGAATGCACTGCAAACATCCTCAAAGTCTCTCATGAATGAGTAGGGGTTCTCATAATTGACCTCGATATTACGTGTAGAAGACTGATCACTCTCGACTCTCACGAGGAATCTCAGCCCTTCGTGCAGCGAATACATGAGTTTGTCAGGGTTCTTCGAGGCTGCAAAATCTCCTGAGAGTTCTTTCCACATTGGGTAGCGATGGGGAGCTCAATATTGATTACGCCAAAGTTAACATTTCCCTCCTACATCGGTGTTGTCGGAAGTGCAAACGCTCCATGTTGTGGTGTTCATGGAGTCCTGCTGCCAATGTATCCCTGAGCGCGGATTAAAAAGAGGTTGTCAATTCCCTGGATGGTCCATTCGAGGTGTAGGATTCTCTTGGAAACAATTGACTTAATACGGATTCTTCGCACTTCTTCGAGGTACAATTTACAAGTCATGCTTGCTCGTTGCGAGCCCAAACCGACATGCACTAATCCTACTCCTTCCAAGTAGACACCCACTTAGATTCCTCACAAAAACAAATTAAAAAGAAAAGTAGAGAACGTACCGGATTTGCAATGCACTGTACCAATTCTAGCTTTCTTCTCGCATCAACTAGGATTGCTCGCCACTCCCTGCAGAATGGGCCGCTAAAAATGCTTCGTCATTCTCGTATGCCGAAATTATTTCCAAGCGTAGGGAACTAAGGTCATTGCCATCAGAATACCCGCGGAAGCTTCACAGTCATCTCCACATGGGAGTGGTATTCCAGGTGATCCTAAGGGTTGTTCTCCAAAATTGTATGTTTAAAAGTGAATTAAGGGGTTGTGGTCGCCGATTGAGTAATTGATTAAATTGACTATTTTAAAACAAGAAGATGATTGATGGGGTTCTTAAGTTTCCACTCACTATTGATCAAGTAATTCCCACCTCTTCTTTCTTCACGATCTCATCTAGAACTATCGATGAACGGTCTTCTGGCTGGGAGGATTTTACATTAAAAGCTTTAGAATGAAAACGATCGAGTGATGTTAAACACTTGTTCAAACAATTTACTCAGACTCTTAGCTTGCATTTGTAATCAAGCACAACGTGTACCGAGGATCTCTCGTTCACAAGTGGTCAAGAAGATGCCCAACCAAGGTTTTATAAGATTTTTCTACAAGTGCTTAACATCATACAATCCCGTTGAGGTATAAAAGAGGAATTTAAGGTTATTACCTTGATCAAGGTGAGTTTCCATCGTTAGAACCACATCATAAGAGTTTAGAACTTCATTGAAATTATAAAGCGAATCATATTTGATGAGAAACTATTCATAAAAGAAACTTGAGAAATCACGCTTCAATCGGCAGAAAATCAAAGAATCAAAAAACACACAATACTTAAAGAGAAAGTCGAAGTCAGGCGATCTAATCAAAGATTACATGAACTTGAAATCCGTAATCTGCTTAAAAGTGAAGTCTTCAACCCTACTCTATGAACCCTAGCAAAAACTATGAGAAAAACACTTCCTTTACGAAAATAAACCCTAGAAATCCAAAGTCGCTCTTCTCCCCTTCCTTTCGCTTTTATACCCTTTTCATCAGGTGATCTCAATCGTGGTCAAAGGACGAATGTACCCTTGCATTGGAATCGGAATTCTGCTCAATTCCAATAAATATTACATATAGGTACCGGTACCGGTTAGTGTGGTACCGGTACCACTTTGCTTCTGGTGCTTTTACGGTTGAAGTGCAGAATGCGGAGTGAAAGTGAATGCAGAGTACCACTTAGCCTTCGTTGAATTCATTTGGGGTCACAGGTACCGATTTGGTAGTATCGGTGCCACTACCTTACACTTGATTCCCCCGACATCGTTGCACTTCCCCAAAACTTCACCTAGCGGCGCCATCATCTCGATGATCATATTCGCTCTGCGGACCGGACACTTGTAACAATTATGCATGAAGCCGAAGCACGCACTAATCCGAAACGAGAACAATCAAAGGTACCTATTCTTATACAAAATGTGAGCAAAGTATGACCTTAAGGTACTAAATTCCGATATAATTGTTGCTCTTTTGTGTATTCAACAGGTTGGTTTTTTGCCACTAAGCAAAAAGATATAAACTGGCATGATAAGGTCAAGTGTCATGTCAAAATCATTTACCATGTTTGAAATAGTAGGAGGTCGGATCTTAGAAAAATCAAAAGATCTTTGTGATTCCCAAAACTCCAAGCATTCTTGGCGAGAATTGTCAATCTGCCGCAATTGAGAGGTCAGATTAGCAGCCTTTCCCCACATAGAGGGTAGAAGATCACCAAAGGAAATGGTTTTTTGCTGGTGCTTTAGGCCTTGGGGATGAAGAACCTCACCTTGTCTTATCAGAGAAGACAACTTGGATTTTTCTCGCTCCATTTCTTCAACCAATAGCCTGATTCGCACTCTCTACCTGTGAGGCAGACGCGGAGCGCGATGCTGCGCTCGGTTTTCCTCCAATCTGCGGATTTGTGACACCTATCTGGGGTCTGGGTTAATGACAGATCAACTGTGGATTTCTTGTGGATTTCGGGTTACCCGATACCACATGGTTGTGTCCCATTTATCGGGATCCATATTTTCATAAAAAATAGGGCAAAGTCTCCTTTGTTCGAGGAGCTCTACTCAACATACAACCTATATAACAATAATCCATAAGAGTTTAAATTCCATCACTCTTATACAAATAAATACTACCCATATATATTTACAAAATATATATATCAAAAGCCACAATCCGGCTTTCTTCTCAATCCCGACCTCTAAGGAGCATCGTCCACTGGTAACTGTCCTGCACTTGAAATGTGGTCCCGCGACGGGGTGAGCAATGCCTAGTAGAAAAATTATCCTACAAGGGCTACTTCTCGCCTAAATGCACATGCAATGGCGTACATAAAACATCAAACCATATTCCATATAAATAATTCAATCCTATATGGAATGTTCCATGTCATGCATGAGATGCGACTCCTCATGCCCACAACCCGAGTCCCGACCAACTCCCTCACACCTGCAACGCCAAGTGTCAAAAACCAGTCATTGGTGTTTCGCTGATGACTTAAACCGATGGACTACCACTCAGTTTTAAGTTATCAAATCTCGTGTGTTTATTTGAGCTACGAATTTTCGGGGTCTCACCGCAGGCTTCGCATCGCCTTCCTACACTTTCGCGAACTTTCATCACCGGGAATCATGTCTAACCGTGAATAAAATTTGGGTCTTTCACCTTAGGGGGGGGGGGGGATCTGCCCCATCTTGCTTCACCCAAACACACGTGATTTATTATTATTATTGTTTTACCCAACTGTGAGTCTCAATTTCAGCGTTGTGCCTGAGCTCTACATGACCCTAGAGTGGTGGTGCGGTACCATGCACACACACGGGCTCGGCCTTGATGTGGCCAGGTGCATATGAAATGCATGATGCCAATGCATTTTCATTCATGTTACATGTATATATGAGTGCTACATGAAACATTAATACATGAAACATTAAACATGTATAACCGGCAGAATTCCTCCAGTGTGAAGGTCATCCGCACCGCTAGAAAGTGTGTCGACTTAGTGAGTCGGTCCACTATAACCCATACGGCATCATGCCTCCACGGTGTCTATGGCAAGTGGGTCATAAAATCCATCGTGACATGCTCCCACTTCCCTTTCGGCTACACTCTAATGGCTGGGTATGCTTGCTCTTTTAATGCTTTCGTACTTACTGTGACACATGAGACATTGTCGAACAAAATCTCGACATATAAACTTCCGTTTCCACTCGATATCTGGCGGCCTTGGATCTCGGAACATCGCCGTGCCACACGGATGCCTGACAAAACGAAGGCAGTGGAACTCCACGAGGATCTCTATCTCAAATCGGTCAGTTGAAACTGACGGAATCCCTTTAAAGAAAACTACCATTTGTGTGTGGATGGCCTGGCCTTCGTCCTTTCGTACGACATTACTCGATCACGATGAGCGATATCTACCGTCACATTCACGGGACTCAATCACCCTGCTTAGTAAGGATGGCGTAGCTACTGAGCTCCTAAGCGCTCCACAGGCAGTCAACATCTTTGCGGCTAGCGAATCGTGGTCTCGAGCATCTACCACTCACGGGAAGCTACACTGCGATTACTCCCAGTGACTTAGCATTGACGCATCAGCCACTACATTTGCCTTACCGGGATGGTAATGCAAAGTGAAGTCATAATCCTCAGAGATACTTCATCCACTCTGGATTGCCTCGTATTTGAGGTTCACGTGTAAAGATATACCTCAGACTCTTGTGGTCTGAAAATACCTCAAACTGCTCACCATACAGATATTTAAGGCAAAGACTATGGCCGCCAACTCCGAATCATGTGTAGGGTAATTTTGCTCATGATTCTTTAGGCATACGGAACCATAAGCCTAACCCTCTGGGTCTACGTCAAGACCACGTCGGTCAGTCCACTAGAGGCATCCTGATACAGGTGTACCTCTGGCCATGATCCGGGACCAATTAGAATGGGTGAAGAAAGCCTCCTTAGCTCTTAGAATGCCTTCTCACCTGAGGTCATCCCTCTCAAACTTAACCTTCCGGGTCGATCTGGTCGTAGGTCTTTACTAGCCAGGAGAAATCCTCAATAAATCTCCTGTAATACCCTGCCAATTCCAAGAAACCGCGTATCTCGAAGATTAACTTCGGCCTCTCCCAACTCATAACAACCTCTACCTTCTTAAGGTCTACTGACACACCTGAAGCCGACACAACGTGTCCCAAGAACCTCACCTCAATAAGCCAAAACTCGCAGTTACTAAACTTGGCATACAACTTATGGTCCCTGAGTGCCTGGAGAACAATTCGCAACTGATCCTCATGCTCCTCCTCAGACTGGGAGTAGATCAAGATGTTGTCAACAAAGACCACAACAAACTGATCTAAATAGGGCTGGAATACCCTCTGCATGAGATCCATGAATGTCGTTGGGTGCGTGCCGTCAGCCATAAGGCATCCTTGTGAACTTCAGAAATGCCATGCACTTCTAAGCTTGTCTTTGGGATATCGGTCTCACTGAACTCTCAGCGATGATAGCGGAGTGCAAGGTCTATCTTGGAGTAGACTCGCGCCCCTTTCATCTAATCAAACAAGTCATCAATCCTCGGTAAGGGATACCGATTCTTGATCGTAACCCTATTCAACTGTCAGTAATCAATGCACAGTCGAAGGGTCTTGTCTTTCTTCTTGAACAGAGGCAGGAGTGCTCAAGGTGAAGTGTTCGATTATAATAAAGAAACCTTGTCCAGCAATTCTTGCGATTGGACCTTGGTTCACAACTCCACCAGGTGCCATCTAAAGAGTCATAGAAATGGGCGACGTACCAGGGTGTAACTCAATGATAAAGTCATCCACTGGCGGAGGTAATCCGGTAGCTCATCCGGAAAAACATCCCCTCATGCTCATGAGCTGAGGTAGATTGAATTCTGTCTCCTTACTCGTCCTCCAGGGTAAGGCTTGCTAACCAACCCATCAACTGTCCACTCCATCTAGAGTCATGCAAGGTCTAGGGTAAAGCATCATGCTTCTCCCTCTGAAACGTAACACAATAACATCCTGTGTGTAGGCGGTAACCCACCTAGAATCCACGATCAATGGCGACTCGGTGTCTTGATCAGCAATCCATGCCAAGAATGACATCAAAATCCAATATGTCCATCACCCAAAGGTCCACCGTGAGTAGAATCCCTTAGATCTCTAACTCACAATCCCGACATATCTTATCAATCCTCACCCTAGTCAGCAGGAACTCACATTATAATGGCTCATCGAGGTCTCCCTCTAAGCGAAACTTTCTCACATTTATGCAACTTGATAAACATGGATATGATGCATCGAATTCGTACTCTTGTGTGACGGGAAGTATACCCGCATATCAGACTAATCTGCAAGCTCAATCTGCGGTACCACAACATAGAAATGCCCCTGGGTCCCTGAAGTACCGGCCTAGAAGTCTTGGCCTCGACCTTGACCCATACCACAGCCTCTGGCCTATACGTATGCTTGAAGGCGCACAGTACAACACCGAGACTAATACTAGTTCCTGCGGCGCACTAGGCGAGAAGGAACAAACTATGTCACTTTGTCCATTGATGGCCAGGGCTGCGTTGTCTGTAACTGCGGGATACACTGCCTTTGTGGATAATCGAGTCACGTATGCACAGGGCGTGGCAATGGCTGTGTCATTGTACTGGGCATACTGTCACTGGGTCGCTCGTGGGACAGAAGTCCTCTGTCTCTTTCCCAAACTCGAAGAAGGTTGATCCTCCTTCCTCTTCCCATCGGCACTCGCATCTCGAATGCCCCGTGCGTCCTCCATCTCTCTCTTTATGGCCAGAGCTATCCCGACCATAGAGTCCATGTCTTGTAGGCGGAGGCCCATAATCTTGCCTCGAATGAACAACTTCAGTCCATTCTCAAATCTCCTGACCTTGACCATGTTTGTGGCCACATAGTCATCACCAAAATGTGCCAACTCGGTGAATCTGGCCACATACTCCATCACTGTCGTCGTTCCCTACTTTGGCTCTAGGAACTCTTGGGCCTTGGCCGGAAAATACTTGCTCATAAAGAGCCCATGGAACTCTGCCCAAGTCATTGCCTCTAAATCCCTAGAGGTCTTAACCTAGTCCCACCACACTTGGGACTTACCCTCTAGTTGGAACGCAGCTAGCCTGATCTTGGCCACATCGGAGGTAATATCCATAGCCTCGATACCTTCTGATATCACCAGATTGTGGTGCATATAGCCGGATCCCTCACACGTGACCATCGGAGGATGATGCTTGACTTAAACCTCACGGAGGTTACTTTCGGACACTTTGACTACCGATTGCACTAGTCTATGCAATGGCGACAAGCGCAACCCAACTTGACCTCAGCGAGATCTACTAGTTAAAAACAGGTGGTGCTTGACCTGTACCTCATGGACAACCTTTACGTCCCCATCCTCGACTTGCCATCTACACATGTCAAATGGTAACAAACTTTATTTAATTTCATTTCAGTCTAACTAGTAATGCACATGCCAATTACTAATAGACTTGACAACCATGAACTGACTCGTTCATCACCTAAGTGGTGCTAATTGCCAACCACTCCTTTTATTTATTTCAATAAAATTCAAAACTTTCATGTTTATTTCCTTTTCCGAACCCCTAAGGTTATAGTTTCTAACCTTAGCATTCCACTTTTTTCCTATATACATTATGCCATGCATATAATTTCCTGCGTAATAACCACGCAATCACATTTCCATATACGTCATCACGGGTGTATATGTTTTCCATAATGTGTAACAGCGATCAGCGATCCTCACGAAACATGGAACACATATCCGAACACAACATAAATACACTATGCATGCGATGGTCTAAACTTCGTCCATGAACTCCCCAGGAATACGTGTACCTAAACTCCATTACCAAGCTATGATGCTGGTATCAGATTTCTACAATAGTGGTGGCACAAGCCATTTCCTCGAGCCACTGGGTACTCGTATGCCTATGCTCACGATGCCATCTTTGTGAAAGTTTGGTATCGGACATCAACATGGATAATCATAACCGAGGGCACTACATTGCAACTCCATATCTTAGGCCCATGCCCAGCACGCTACAGGTAATCGTATACCTTAGCTCGTGCCATCTTTGTGACACCTATCCGGGGGTCCAGTTAACAACGTCGACTTTGTGGAATTCTTATGGATTTCGGGTTGCAGATACCACATGGTTGTGTCCCATTTATCGGGATCCCATATTTCCACAAAAAAATGCGCGAGTCTCCTTTGTTCGAGGAGCTCTCAACATAACTTTGTATACTTGATGAAATCCATGAGTTTAAATTTCATCGCTCTTATACGAATAAATACTATCCATATATATTTACAAAATATATATATATATATATATATATATATATATATATATATATATATATATATATATATATATATATATATATATATATATATATATATATCAAAAGCCATAATCACGGCTTCTTCTCCAGTCCGACCTCCCAGGAGCAGGTCCCACTTGTAAGCGTCACGCTCTGAAATGTGGTCCCGCGACGGGGTGAGCAATGCCTAGTAGAAAAATTATCCTACAAAGGCTACTCCTTGCCTAAATGCACATGCAATGGCGTACATAAAACATCAAACCATATTCTATATAAATAATGCAATCCTATATGGAATGTTCCATGTCATGCATGAGATACGACTCCTCATGCCCGACCAGAGTCTGAGCCGACTCCCTCACACCTGCAACACAAAATCTGAAAAACCAGTCATTGGTGTTTCACCTAATGACTTAAACCATTGGACTACCCTCCAATTTTTAAGTTATCAAATCTCGTGTGTTTATTTGGACTGCAAATTTCCGGGGTCTCACTATAGGCTTCGCATCGCCTTCCGACACTTTCGCGAACTTTCATCGTCGGGAATCATGTCTAACCGTGAATAAAATTTAGGTCTTTCACCCTATGGGGATGCATCTTCTTCCATACAATGTGGCGTGATTTATTGTGTGTTTCACGTGCGAGTTTCCAATTTTGGACGTTGTCCCGTTACGTAGACTCACCACACATTCATCAAGAATGGTGAACGATGCCATACACACACCCGACTCGACACAGTAATGACCGTGCCTATGAAATGCATGATGCGATACATTTTCATTCATGTTACATGTATATATGAGTGCTACATGAAACATTAATACACCATGGATAATTATAATTTTTACATATAATTAACATCCATGCAATCCATGTTAATACATCAACAAGCAAATATTAACATGATATTTTCACACACAACATGTTATTTATTTATTTTTTCAATAATAACACACACAATGGCCCAAATCTCGGACTCATATAAAACAGGGCACCTCTTGGTCCCTTCACGGTTCGTCACCGAATTATTAGGATACCAAAATACACCATAAGGCAGAATACTCTCGGTCTCGGGATCAAAACCAAACCCAGAACTTAGTCGGCGCACGAAAATAGTCACGAGAATTTTGCTGGTATGCGAACCTGATTCTGAAAATTCAGCCAGGACTGTCTAAAAACAGTCCCGAAATTCAACCCGAACTGTCCGAAAGCAGTCCCAAAAATTCCTAAAAATTTCTACACTCAGTCCAAAAAATTGGGAACTGGAATTTACGGTCTTTCACAGCCTCTAAGCCAATCCCAAGCCATTAAATAGCCTTTAGGCTAAAAATAACACAAGTAGGAAGAAATTCCTACACCGTGAAGTTTAATGAAAGCTCAAGATTTTGGTATCGGCAGTACCTCATTGCGTGGATCAATTTTACCTTCAGTCCCGACAAAAATATACAGTCCGATTTTCATAGATCTGAGAAAGAAGCGAAGAAAAGAAAAATAAAAAATAAAATTCCCCTCTGGACGCCCCCTCTCTCCCATGTCCGTCTCCTCCCTTTTTGTGATTTTATCCTTTTATTTATTTATTATTATTATTATTATTTTGAATACATGGTTTATATTGTTTTATTTGGATCCATTTCTATCCCGAAATAATTTATTTTTTTTTAGTTCACTTTATTTTAAATGAACTTAGCACAAGTCATTTCCTGACTTCCGAGATTTTCATAAAAATCTAGTCCTTGAAGTCACTGACGTCTTATAACCCAGAAAATCGTAAAATATTCCGCTTGTCTCAGAATTCGACGAAACTTTTCTAGGTCACTAGATTTCGCGAGATGAATTTAACGGGGCAGTCCATTTCGTCATCCGAGATCTAGAGAATTTTCTAAGCTTCTCTGAACCATTCTAGCAATTTATTATTATTATCATTTTCCATTTTGAAAATTTCTAATTTTCCGGGTTTCTGAGGATGCTCTGGTCGTAGATGTGTAGCGCCTCAACTTTGGCACCCCCGTAATAGGAAAAGGTGTCTAAATCACGATAACTATAAACCTATTAACTTATATAATTCTAAACAATTATCTTGAAAATATAAACCTACAAAAAATATAAACATATACATTATCATATTACAAAATATAAATTACATATTACAAAAAAATATCATACCCCACCATTGAAGTGATCAACATATTCAATTACGTTATATACAAAACCTTTCATTGTTTTCAAAAATATATGTACATCATCTCAAAATAAACCAAACATCATTGACGGGCACCTAATGCTATCTTGGCCTTTGCTAATGTGGGACGTCCTTTTCTATCACCGCACCTTTGATACCTACACGGATAAACACTCGTGTTAAGCTTTATAGCTTAGTGGGGATCCATAAATATAGACGACCACTATAACAATCGTCACAAACACATGTACAAATGCATCTAACTATACATATACATATACATTTAACCACTTATCACTAACATTTCAACTTAAGGTAATAAATCATAATAATTCCACTAATTGATTTATTTGCATATTCCTGACATTCATTATCTTTGGCCTTATGAGTTATGCTTCATGTCTTATATCATGTCATTTATAATTTCATTACATTTTTCATTTCATATAATTTCCATGTTTTATGCCTTTTATAAACATTACAAAATTTTTATCTCATCTTATGTCATGCCTGCAAATTCCAAAGAAGTAGATCATAGGATGGCTTGTATGTACCCAAAGTGCACTATCCTTTGTCTGTACAAGACATTGATCTATAAATTGTACTGTATTGTATGACCCAAACAGGGCCACTATAATGATCCAAACGGGATCCATGTCATTGACCCAAACGGGGCCACTCTGTCTGTAAACTATATATTGCAGCATTGTTATCCCTATAGGCATGTCTATCTATCCGAGTATCCGGTCATAAGCAGACAATCAATTTTATTATGTTTTCTTAACAATCTTTCAAATATCAAAACACATATCCCATATACATGAATAATTACAAATATCCTATATGCATATGGGATATTCCTTTATCAGTATTCTACGGAACATGTGAGATAGTTCACATCTTCTTATGATCATTTGACTTTTATTCTGTGCTTCTTCATATAAAAAATACAGGTACTCTTCTTCACTGTCCAGAGTTCATATCCTTTCGTATCTTAATCATCTCAATATATTTATCCTATATCATGTAACATTAATTCATATAACTTTTATACAATTTTCATTATTACATACTCATAACTAGGCACATATATCTTTTTATTGGTCTTCTATAATCATTTAAGAGACATCTAAGTGTCTCAAGGTCACATAGGAGAAGACAAAGGAGTCTTCTCACAAACAGGGGTTCGTCGCGGCAAACCTTAATTGATTGAAAACAGAGCTCCACTTTTGTGAATTTTCTGGGTATAATGGGGTCCAAATCTAATTACACTTCCTTCATGGAAGTTGTTCTTCTAGAAATGTAATTTACCCAGAAATTATAATCATTGCATTTGGGTCAACCTATCCCAAGATATGACTCAAACACTCAAGACTTGCCTGGAGGAACCTTAACTGACAAAAAACAGAGCTCCACTTTGATTAATTTCTGGGTATAATGAGGTCTAAATATGAATACACTTCCTTCATGGAAGTTATTCTATAAGAAGTCTAGTTTACCTAGAAATTAGAATAAATTAATTTGGATCAACCTAGCCCAAGATATGACTCAAACACTCAAGGCTGGTATGGTTGCAAGTCAAAACTAAGAACTGGAATTGAATTCCAAATTCAGGGCTCATAGTACCATAATTTGATCTGGTGGTCTTCTGAATATTTAAATCTACAGGTTTTAGGATTCTCCTCCAATTAGAATCATTCCATTTAGAGGTCTCTAGGCTAAGATATGGCCATAACAAAAACAAGGGTTTTAGAAAAAAATTGACAGCAAATCCCTTAAAATACCTACATGTTTCTTTACACAATTTTCACACCAAACAAAATCACAACACCAAAAAACACAAAATAGAAGAAGGAAATCCCAAACCTTAACCAAACTTCAAACCCTAGCTTTCTTCTTCTTCTCTTTCTCCTCTTCCTTTCTCTTTTTTCTTCCATCTCACTTGAATAAGTAGATCTCCAAAGAAATTGAAGAGAAATCAACCAAAAATGGCTCTTCTCCCTCAAGAACCCATAAGCCCTAGCTCTCTTCTCCAAACACCCAAAATGAGAACTCCTCTTCTCATAACACCAATTTTGGTCTTATTCCCTTTTTGTTACAAGGCCATGTTTGGCAAAAAAAAATATCATTTTTGGTTAAACTTTCTTCTTTTTGCATTTTAGTCCCTCTTCATTTTATCATTTGCAAATCACTTATCACAAATTCTAATATGGCATAACATCATTTAACTTAAAGTCTCTTAAGTCCTTAATTTGCAATTTACCACTATACCCTTGACTCTTGGATAAATTCCAGGTTTATCTTTTTTCACTCTTAGCACTTAAATTCCGAAAAAATACAAATTTTACTTTTATTGTACCTCTAAACTGTAATAAACTATTAGGGTATAATTTGAGGTGTTACAAGATAACTTGGATTGCTCATACTCATATATCACTTGAGCATTCTCCTTTACTACATGCTCAATGGAAGAAAATACCTCAGGAGCACGGTGTGTAACTCTAGAAAGGAAAATCTGAGCCTCATGATCAAGAGAAGCGAATTGTAATATTGTCATAGCTACATGAAAGGCGTATTTTTTTTATAGTGGATAGGGAGAGGAGTCGAGCTCAGCGGTGGTAATAATTAAGATGGGACAGCATTCATCCCATTTAGTAGGAAGTGCGGATGGTGGCTCAACATAAGGAGATGACAGTCGGAAAGGAAAGATCTAAGGAAGAGGCTGCTCACCTTGAGATCTGAGGTAGACCAAGGAAAGACCTATGAAAGACAAAGGTAAGGAAAATAAAAATGGATAAATAGAAGGGAAAATAGAGGTAAAGTGTTCACTTAAGGAATTGAAAGTAAAAGAGTTAGAGGAGTTTGCCCAATTGAGCCTTAACCAGCTAAAAAATGGCCATTTCTTATTCTAAAAGATCATTGAAAGAATGACCTCCCTGAAAGGCTGCTCTACCTTGCTTTTTGGATTCGTCGGTAAAGACTATTTATTCCCTGCGCATTGATACTAACTCTTCAGCTTCTTCAATATCTATAGGATTGTCTTGTGTGTTAGAAAATTCAAGCTTGGAATCTATCTTATGAGAGCTTCGCTTGAGTTTGGAAGAGGTATTCTTCACTATAGCCAATATAGCATCAAGAGGCTTAAATTGCCCAACCCCTTTTTTCAATTTTGCAATGGGCTTGCTGGAAGAGGAAGTTAAACTTGTATAACACAAGGAAAAGTTAGAGGTCAAGGGGAAAGTCAAAAAACTGGATGCCATAAACAATGAATAAAATTTCATGTACCTGAGGAAGAAGGGCAGGAGCTAATAAGATCATCAAATCTAAGGAACCACCAGGTGGAAAAAGATTCTACATCTGATAGCATAATGGTTTTCAGGCCACATGTAGGAATCTGATAGGATTGGGTCAATTGCTCTACTAATGCTACAGTAGGTGGTCCCGAGGGTAAGAAAGAGAATGAAGGGATAAACAGAGTAAATTCGAATTGGCGAGCCCATAAAAGGGCAAGTCGGGTAAGAAAACTATAAAAGAAGAAGGCAACTTAGTGGAAAAAACATAACAACCCCTAGAGATCAAGACCCTACAAACTATGTTGAGGAATGCTGATGAATATTTAAAATCCAACAAGTAAGGGGTGGAAGAATTCAAGATCTGTTGCCAGGTTAGGCTAGAAATAGTGTCAAGCTTTAGGTACAGTTGGAGACAAGGCGTTCACCACTTGGTAGGAAAAATAAGAAGAGGAAATTAAAATATAGTCATAATGGATTGAGCCGCACTAAGACCCAAATACATGGAGGGAAAAGAGTCAACACCTAATAGCTCAGGGAAATAAGCAAAGAGCCAAATCTGTACAAACCAAAGGGCTCCCCTACCCTTTGGTAGGTAGCCTCATATTTTTATGGGTGAGTCTGAGCGACCCGAGAATGGTACCCCGAAGCATAGGATCATAAGCCCGATGGCAAGAACTCTATGTGTTCTATGGTAGAAGGTACCCTAGTAGAAGTTCATCACTTCCATATGGTAGATGAGTAAGAAGTTTAGGAAGTGGAAGAAACTTCAAAATGAGGAAGCAATGGGTAATGGACATCTAGGAACATACGACCTCTGTGAACCCCTTCAGGCAATCATTAAAGATAGAAATGTCCCTCAGGTAATGGATCTTTTGGGGCCGAAGAAAGGGAGAATATTGAATTCAAATCCTTAGGCCAAAACCTGGCTAGTGCTCATCGAATCCAAATCTAGGGTTATTCTCACTTGCGGTAAGCAATGAATTGGTAATACCTAAGAGTTCCAAGTAATGCTGAAATGAGGAGATAGTTTATCTACGCAGGTTATCTAATCCTCGGATGCCCCAGGCCATAGCTTTGTGGTAAAGGCCATAGTTCGAGTTCTTTTCCCAAAAATATCTTATAAGCGATGTTAGAGAAGAAAATCCAAGGCAGAGATAACCATCTCGATAACATGAGCAGTCTGATTCCAACAAGAAATGAAGAGATGGCGGTACCTTAAAACGAAAAATAGTATCGATGGCTAAGGGTAAAGAAGAATGAAGATGGTTGAAGAAATTATAAAGGAAATCTTATTTTACCTTGAGGAAGGTGCTCAGACATGTCAAGAAATGGTAAACTTGCATAGGAAAACGAGAAAAATCGAAGGTAGTGGAATGTGGAAAGAATTTACAAGATGGGCTCTTTTTTGTAGAATTTTCCATAGTAACTACGCCACATAGTAGCACAAATTCTTGCATAGTCATATGTTGGGAAGACATAGAAAACTCTTTAAAATACCCCAGAGTATGCATGACCTAACCTATATTCTCAGGAAATATCTTAAAGTTCAAATAAAGGTTGAGTTACCTTTTATGATCTTCAGGTTGAGTAGGCAATTAATATCGCTAGTACGGAGAGATCCAGTCTACATACCAAGAAGGAAAGCTCTAGTAAAGCTTTGGTGAGAAGCAGCCTCAGTTTTTTTTTTTTTTTTTTAAAGACTTTTTCGTTAGAGAATAACGGTTTTAGAGTTCTAAATAAACAAAAAAGGGCCTCTCTTGATTTTTTTTTCATTGGAGAACAAGGGTTTTAGAGTTCTAAAAAAACAAAAAGGGGTCTCTCTTGATTTTTTCGTTGAAGAACAAAGGATTTGAAGTTTCAAAAAACTAAAAAAGACTTCCTAGTTTTTGAAAATCTAGGAAAACTTTATTGGATTATAGGATTAGAGATCATATGGAACATTCATCGCAAATCACTTTAACAAAAAAGGACAGATCTACTCACAAGTGCAAGAGGTAAGTTCGGGCTATGGAAGATGACCGAAAAAATCAGATCTTACAGCAGAAGGAGGATCGATGGAGGCAACAACGTCGTCATCCTCAACGTCGGTTTGAGGATTATCAATGTCGCTTCGAGCTTTAGTGGCAGTGTCGGTTCGAGTAGCAGCAACGTCTTCACCAACAACGTAGGAATTTTTTGCCAAAAATGGGTTTGAGGAAGAAGAGAAAGAAGAAGAAGGTGGAGAGGAGAATATGGAAGTTTTGTACATAAATTAAAGGGTTTTCTTCCTATGAACTTGACAAATCCCAAAGTAGGGTCTTTTGATACAGAAGGAATTAAAAGAGAAAGATCAAAAGTCCCAAGTTTGAAAGAAAAATTGGCGGAAGGTTTTTCTCGGGTTATTACTTTGGGGTTTTTCAACTCATCCAACCGGGCTCGAGTTTTGGCTCATTCTTCCCGTTGGTAATCCACATCCAAAGGGTTAAGTTGCACTTTCGGCCTCATGGTACAATGATGAGAAAAGAGAGAAGAAAGTCTTTGACATATAAAATATTTTTCATACAAACATGGCTCATGGGCCATATTGTATACGGGGAGCAATTGTTTACACTAAAAATGAATTTTTGGGCCCAAGTGATATTTGAATAATTATTTGGCCCAAAGGGTAGTGGAATAGGCTAAATGGATATATCAAGCCCAAACCGAGCCCAACCCAATCCAAGAAAGGCCAAGGCCATGATTGATGTCCATAAAAGGGTCCAAGGACATTTCTGAAATTTTTTCAATTTGTCAAAGTGGTCAGCTTAGATTTTTGAGACTTTGTCTCAAAAGCAAGTGAAAGAGACTTTTTCTCCAACCCAAGTCATGACATGGCAGAACGTGAGCAGTTATTGTTAATGGATAAATGACTTGGAGAACAAGTTGTTAGTGGATAAATGACTTGGAGAATAAAACCGTAGTGGATACGTGACCAGTTATTGGAGAAGGTGGGTTGGAGCAGTTATTTAGAATGCCTATAAAAGGAAGATTCAACTTCAGAGCAAACCCCAACAAATCAATCATCAACCAACACTCAATAGAGCATTTCAACATTTTCTCATAGTTTCTACAAGTTCATCAGCAATATTTCCATATTTCTAGCTTATTTTATTTCTAAATATTTGTTTCCATTCAAAAGTTAATTTGAAACCTTCCTCTTCTCTCTACTCTCTTTAAGCCACTCATCTTCCCTTAAACAAATAAGGGTGATTTTTTTACCATTATTGACCTAAAATCACCTTTCTACACCTTTTTTTTAACAATTTATTCATTCAAAAAGTGGTTTTGGGTTTTATCTTTTTTTTCGTAACTTTGTATTCTTGTTATGGCGTTTTATTTGTGTGTGAACGATTTAGATGGGTAAAACATAGTTGAGATAGACAACAAATCAAATTATGATCGTCAGTATATTGTAAAAGTGGAGTCATGTGTATTATAGTCGTTGTAGTATTATCAAATTTAAAGGCTTTGAAACGATTTATTATGTTCATAACCTAGATGCTAGTTTATCAACTATCGTTTTTAGCAAATTTGTATATATGTGTTTATATTGATATATTGTTAGTTTGAATCAATAAAAAAAATTTCTTTAAAAAAAAATAATTTTCATTCCATAACAAATTCAAAAAAAATCAATATTTCATCGAGCACATATTTTGATTAGAATTGCTATCTGGGCAAGTTAGGTCAGGTTGAGAGTCAACACAAGACAATAATAAATTATTATTATTATTATTATTAACTATTTCTTCACATTTAAAAATGACATTTATAAACTATAAAAAAGGAGTGAAATTTCTTCACATTTTACAACAAATATTTCAAAATAAATATCATGCTTCTTAATAAAATCATAACCAAACGTGAGGAACTTTGATTTAGAATCAAAACACATATTAGCCTTATTAGTTATTAGGTTGGTAGCCTACAATTAATATGTTTAGATATATTTATTTTGGTTCTAAATTCAAATATTTGTCGTCCATATGTCAAACTCAGTTGGTAGAGTGTTCATTTAATAGCCTCAAAATTTTACATACTTTTAAATTTCTTCATCTAGGATAGATAATAAGTGATTTAGATCGATATTAATTAATTTATTGGGTTCAAAGACTATTTTGTCATTCCACTCACCGTTTATTTTCTTTCGCATATATTTCATTTCTTAATGACACATAAGTAACATATGGGTGGTTTGAGTTAAAGACAGGTATCTTGATGTGATTGATGAAATGATGGGTCAGTATTTGATGAATCAGTTAAAATCAAGTCTCCTAAGATGAGCATGAGTAAGGGACTATGCTTTTGTGATATAGTTCATAAGTGCAGTCAGAAGAATGTTGGGTGCATGTTTCTCATTATTTAATTTTATTAACAGTCAAATGTTTTAAATCCTATTTTATTTTTTTCTTTCTATTTTTCCTCATTATTTTTCCCCCTTGTATTTTCTCTCAATTTTTCCAAGAAACCTAACATACCTAGAGTGTTTAGTCCTTCCACAAAGTAATAGCCCGAACAAGTAATCAAAAGTCCTCCTTTATTTTTCGTTCTTATCCCTTTTATACCCATGGGTTGGGGGTTACATGTTAAATGCTCATAATTGGGGCATTTATGGGTGGCCCTTTACTTTCTTACGTTGCACATTCATTTGTACATTAATTATCCCCTACTAAAGCGTCAAGCTTGCTCGGGAGGATTGTAACGTATACATCGATCTCTTCATCTTCATACCCGATCTAGTTGTCCGAGGTGGTTCTCTTGCCTTTTCCCGAGGTGGTCTCATCTTCACATTCGAGTTGGTTGTCCATGGTAGCTTGCTTGCCTTTTCCCAAGGTGGTCATTTGGAGCTATCATCCGCCCCTATATCCTTCTCTGATCGGGCTCAAATGCTTGTAGTTGGGCTAGGTTCAGATCATGCATACTCAATTAGGTCTAGACTTAGCTCCCAATAAACGTTAACTGCATGGCACGTGCCCTAGGACTTATCTCACTCCACTAGCCCCCCTAGCGTCGTTTCAAGCCATTGGAGTTAGAATGACTCTAAACTCTTTTGTCGTCCGAGGCCAAAGGGCTAGGTACGCGACATTCCTGGAGAACATCTCTAGGAGGCTTGTAAGGACTTACACTGCTCGAGGCCGAGGACCATCCAAGGACAGCCGCCCAAGGCATCATATCATGGAGAACATCTCAAGGGAACTTCTCGAGTACTAGCCTCATCCCAAGGAGGCCGCCCGAGTACAAGGCTCATCTCATGGAAAACATCTAAGGGAGGTTACTCGAGTACAGGGTTCATCTCATGGAGAACATCTCAACGGAGCTGCCCGAGTACTGGGTTCATCTCATGGAGACCATCTCAAGGAGGTCACCCAAGTATATGGCTCATCTCATGGAGAACATCTCAAGGAGGCTGCCCAAGTATGGGGCTCATCTCATGGAGAACATCTCAAGGAACTGCCCGAGTACTAGGCTCATCCCATGGAGATCATCTCAAGGAGGATGCCCGAGTATAGAGCTCATCTCATGGAGAACATCTCAAGGAGGCCGCCCGAGTACGGGACTCATCTCATGGAGAACATCTCAAGGAGCTGCCCGAGTACTAGGCTCATCCCATGGAGATCATCTCAAGGAGGTCGCCTGAGCACAAGGCTCATCTCATGGAGAACATCTCAAGGAGGTCACCCGAATACCAGGCTAAGCAATCGAAGTTTACAGCGTTAGCTACTTCGAAAAAACTTTCATTTAACATCCCCACAACATAAATATTTATTTAACATCGCAAGTGCATTTATTGGAAATACTTTTTTAGATATAGAGAGTTCCAAGGCCGAGGCTCTATCCCACCCCCTAGTGACTGTATTCTTCTGTATGCACCATTGCGTCCATCATCGGTAATAACATAGGGTTCTTCCCAATTTGATTGGAATTTCCCTTCTTCGAAGGTCCGTCGTAGGACAAGCTCACCTTTGTTAAATGACTTGGGCTTGACAAGCCTCTGTACCTGCCGAGCGACTCGACATTGGTACTCAACCATTCGAATGGCGACTCGTTCCCTTTTTTTCCTCAAGCTCCTTTAGAGCTTGTACGAGTTCGGCAGGGTTATTGGAGCGAAGTAGGTCGAGTCCAGATTTGATCGGTATCCATTCCTCGGTGCCAAAAGCCAAGGCGTATGGTGTCTCCCTTGTTGGCTGCCTTGGAGTTGTTCAATAGGCCCAAAGGGTTATTGGTAACTCGTCTACCCATTTCCCTTTTTTCGTGGTTAACGCTTTTTCTTTCAAGTACCCGAGCAATGTTTTGTTCGTGACCTCAACCTGCCCATTTGATTGGGGATATCGAGGTGATGAATAGACATTCTTGATCCCGTACTCAATACAAAATTGCTGAAACGCCTTGTTGATGAAATACGACCCATTGTCCGAGACCATCGAATGAGGAACCCTGAACCTACACACAATGTTCTTTTTCACAAACTGGATGAGCTGTGTTGTTGTGACTTGCGCATAAGCCTCAGCCTCCACCCACTTGGTGAAGTAATCGATAGCAACCAATATGAACTTCCGTTGGCCCATAGCTAAAGGTAGAGGTCCCCTGCATCTCCCCGCTTATAGAAAGGCCACGGACTTGTCACATAATGGAGTGCTTCGACTAGAACATGAATGACACTTCCAAACTTTTGGCACACATCACACTTGCGCACAAACTCTTGAGACTTCTACCTCATCATTGGCCAGTAGTAACCCTATGTTATAATTTAATGGCACAGCGTTTGTCCCCCGATGTGCATTCCACATACACCTTGGTCTCAAGTACGGCCCCGAGAACAAACGCTTATATAGAACTCCGTCCATGAGTGAGTACCTTACTGCTCGGGCCTTTACCTTGACAGCCTCGGCTCAGTTCTCAGGTAGCGTTCCATGCAACAGATACTCTGTGATGGGCGTCATCCAAGACTGGCCGACTTACTAATCAATGGCCATGATTGTTGTGCCCTGGATGGACAGTCGATCCATGACGCTTATCTTGACGTTGCACGGGTGCAAAGCGCTGGTTTCAAGATTAGCAAGTGCATCTGCCATTTGATTTTTAGTCTTGGGGACATGTGTTACTGATGAGTCTAAAACTCATCTATTTTTAATCCATTTTTCTGGCATGTTTTTAACAGTTTAAGATCTATTTTTATGCCAAAATATGGAATATTCATCAACTTTGTGTTTTGTAGGCAATTATTGAAAAATGAGATAATTCCAACATAAAAGAAGAAAAAGAGGACAAAACAGCAGTCTGTGTCGCGACACAAATTTTATATGTCGCGACATAAAAATTCAAGCAGGCTAAAGGAACTATGTCGCAGCCAGCAAATCTATGTCGCAGCAAAGACTAGTTAGAACTCAAGAAAATAGCTTTCTAAGTCGCGACCGTAAAGTTTTCTGTCGCGACAGAACTTGAAGAAGATTTTGAAGAAATTTGTCGCGACAACCCTGAAATGTGTCACAACATACTTAAAGTAAATGGTGAAGGAATTGTGTCGCAACATTATTTTGTATATCGCAACATAAAAGCTGAAGATTAATGGATGAACTCTGTCGCGACATAAAATATCAAGAAGGCAACACAAATCAGCTAAAACAAGAGTTTCTATGTTACAACAAAGTTTGCAACATCAAGCTAACTCAAGGAAGAACTGTGTCGCAACAAATAAAATCATGTCACAACATAACATTCAGAATTCACAACCAAGGGTAACACAATCTCTATCGCGACAAAGATTATTTATGTCGTGACAAACAAAACAGGAAGGAGGTGAATTCCCTGTCGGACAAGAGGCTGAAGAGCAACACAAGAAGAATGGAGACAAGTAAATTCTTGTTGTGACATAATCAAGAGTTGAAGGCAAAACATGTGTCACGACAAATAAGTTTTTTGTCGCGACAATAAAAGCTAAAGAATGATAAAATTATGTCGTGATAGAGAAAATTAAGTCACGACATAAATTGAAGAAGACTTGAGAATAGCCAAAGCAATTGTGTCGCAACATATAATTCTATGTCGCGACAAACAGCTCAACAAGCGACAAGAACCTGAGAAGAAAATGTCAATCGCGACCAAAGAGTTTCTTGTCGCGATAGGGAATTGCTAAAGACTTATAGAAATCTTGTCGCGACAGAGAAAACTCTGTCGCGACATAGTTGCCAAGCTGAAAAACAATTGTTTGTCGCAACAAGGAAAATTATGTCTCGACAGGATCCAGAAGCAGGAGGACATAAGAAGCTAGCTGCAAACAGATTTTGTGTCGTAACATAAAGTAATCATGTTCTGTTGTTTGCTGCACCGCAGTGCATCGCTGACGATTATCAAATTTGTTTGCGTGAGGCTTCGAGTAAAGCTACGTAAGTAAAGTCGCGACAGAAGATTACAAGCTACGACAGAAGTAAAGTCGCAACCAATTTGGGCCAGAATTCTGGGAATCCACAAAGCAATTAATGAAGTAAGGCCCAAATTGGAAAGCCTATAAATACACGCTTCTAGGGCGCGTGCGCGGTATTTGGCCCGGCTCAGGGATTCTGGGTGGTTGAAGACTCTTGTCGATTTTAGTAGATTGGCTACGGAATATAGTTTTATTTTGTTAGTTTTTCTTTAATTTAGGATTTGATTATTATCTTTGAAGTCACGACTTTGAGCTGGTATTTCTTTATAAATTCTTCTTTTCTTTGACTGTTTGATTTAAATGGGTGTTGAAAAGTTTCTGGACTTCATTTATTTTAATTTGTTTATGATTTCAGTGAATTTTCCTGATCAGTTAGTCACTGATATGAGTAAACTAGTTTTGAGAAGTTGAGCTCACTGGAAATGGGTCTTTGATGATAGTCATTTTAACATGGGAAGAATTTAATTGGATTCTTGAATTTGTTGATTGGTGTTGTTTACAAATTTACGCGTTCTCAGTACTAGTAGTGTACTTGATGCAGGAATGTTGTGTGGTGTTTTTAGCTCATGAGGCCTCGGGTGACATAAAGATGAAGAATTCTGATAGTGAAGAGCAGTTCCTTGTGGATATGGTAGATTAATACTATGGAACTAATGAACTTTGAAGGATTACTTAGATAAATCTACTACCTGCGTGAAAATAGGGCCAAACAATATACATTTAATACTAAAGAAACTACCATAAATGATGAATTTTGATATAAATGTTGCAAAGGGTGCAAAATAAGAGGGAATGAAATTTAAAAAATAAAAAGTACAAAATAGAGGTGTCAAGTAAAAGAATGGAGGAAATAAAAAATGTAATAAAGTACATGGGAGCAGAAGGTGAGTGTGAATGGAATGAGGAAGTGCTAAGAGGGAAAATAAAATGAAAATCTTATGAGGGTTGTATGTTGCAGAGTGAGGGTTGGAGATGTATAAGTAAATGAATGTGAACCTTCAATGGGTGAAGTATGGATAAGGGATGAAATCGAGCTATACTGCTTTGCATCTTTGACAGAATTCCGGTTTTCTAGTAATGTTAAACTATAAATAAATAATCTGGTAATGTATGTGTGAATCCCATCATTTTGTCTCCTAGTGAATCCCTCCTTAATTTTATTAAGCTTTAAACTTTGTATACTTAAGAATTTCAAATACAGGACTGCATTTAAAGTCTCTTATCATCCATATGGGGTAGGTTGAAATAGTAATGATGTGAGGTAGTTGGGGGTGAAGGTGAATCTTTTGATTTATCATGTAATCCTTGTGAGGAACGATATACGGACTTTAGTATCACTTTTGTGCTTGTACGACACATTGCACTTGCGGTGATTGAGACCCTGAAACACAAATCTTAAATGAGGTCATCTTACAAGAGAAGCAATTCCAATAACACTGTACATATGAAAGAATAGATCTCAGCTAGAGATTTTAACATTATTTACTGAAGTTACATGTAGTCCTTTGAGTGTAGTGTAGAATTTGTATATATCATGGTCTATCGAGTTGTGATACGTTTAAATGGCTTGAAGCATGGAAACGCTATCTATAAATATTGTTTCATTCTCTCATTCTCAGCTTTGTACTCTCCCCGCAGTTGCACTACCACTAGCTAAGAGTCACATCGAAGATCTATGTTTTCTATTGAGAGATACTTCGCCACCGTTAACCCTAATATGACTGCCTCGTATTCGGTTTCATTGTTAAAGACTGTGAAGACAAGTTTGATTGCCATGAAGAGATGGTCGCTAATGAATAACTCCAGGGTATCACAGCACCTGTATGACTCAGGAATGACCATGATTTGGTACCCACTTCTTGTGTGCCTCTGCTAAATGACTATATCGCGATGAGTCGGCCGACATATATGATGGCGGGTTAGTTGGAGCAAATGCATGTCAGGATAAAATAAGTTCACACGCTAGTGATTATAGGACGTGTCCGTTGTGAATATGTGGTGTGGTGGGCTGAGTGAACACGACTATGGTATGAGCTTAAATAATCGAATTTCTTCATTACCATTAAAACTGAGTACCACACAACTAAATCTAAAGTACGACTTGGCAGGCTTACCTTGTAATAATAGCAGCCTTTACCGCACTGAATCGACATATGAAATGGCTCGTGCGCACTCTGAGGAAAGACAAGAATGCAGAATGAAGTTCTTGCCCGCTTCAGTCGGTACAGGAGGTGACAGGGAGCGATGTGATAGCATGGCGGGAAGGCCTCATCGCACTCAAGCACCCAGCCCCTTGCATCTGCGAAACAAGAGCTTTGAAGAGAACACGAGCGATCAGAAGTATCGCGAGATAAACATGTTTAAGGAGCTACCTGTCGCCTGGCCTTATGCTACTTTGTCATCTGAAACTTCATTTGACAAATAAACATACTGAGTGCCATACCTATCTGCTAGTGCTAAGCGATCATTCAGTGTATAATCACGCACACTAGCACAACATGTTCATATGGAACAACTACCACGTGGAGAGCCACTATGGGTACTAAATGCACAATGAGCGCGACCTCTGTGTATGTCAGCTGGTGGGGCCGAATACAGCGAAGCTGCAAGCTCAGTTGGTGCTCGTAACTGGGCGAGCAGACCATGACATGGGACGACCGAAAATGTCTTCGAGACTCACGAGGAGACACAACATGGCGGTGACCTCTTCCTAGGACAAAGCCCAAAGAAGCAAACACACTTAGGTCGGTCTAAGGCAAAATCTACTTAGATTGATTGAGCCTCGACATTCTTTGCTATTTGTGGGCGCCTACGCTCTCTGTCGGTCAACGAGAGTGGCATGCTGACTATTGTTGATCTCATTAGTAATCACATCTGGGTTGAAAGCGAACCTCTAGTGATAGGAAGAAGGCAATGCCTTCATCGAGTGGATCCAAGTGCGACCTAGTATGGCATTGAAGTTCGACGACTCGTCGATCACTGTTAACGGAACCAAGGCAGTAACCGATCTGCTGAGATTGGTAACACGATTTCCCCCAACGAGTGAGTCAACGTGCCATTAAGCAGAGCCAGGGACCTTCTCGGAGTTCATTGTGAGATTATCTGGTTTATGCTTCAATCAAATCGAGCGAGTAATCTAAGGAGTACACTCCTTCCAGATACACTATATAAGGCTTTATCAAATTCATGACCTCGAGGGTTAAGACAAAAAACGTCATCGTGGCTAAATAAGCTGCAAGAGCGACTTGGAGAGGTGAGGAACATCAATAGTCGGGCACTCTTATAGGCATGCAGCTAACCTCGACCACAAGAAATCCCTACATCTGACTTCCCAGAGCATGGCGGCAGGGGCTGCTAATGTGTCAATGATCGATAACTGCAGATTTGAGAGAGGGACGGTGACCCAGCCAGGGCGAGAGGTCCTCCACGTATTCTTTGAGGTGCTTACTGCTATGAGTAGCTCGATAGGCGTGAGTGAAGTAAAGGTAGTCTTATGTCGAAACATCCATAAACCTCCACATAATCATAACATCTCTCCCCTCAAAGTCGCCATGAGTAGAGAGCGCCTGGCTACAAGCGGTGGATGATTGGAAGAAGTTGTGCTGGCGAGATTATACATCTTACGCCTTCTTATCATTATCCGGAGTTAAGGTTATATATTGGAAGCAATGGGGTTGGTGGTTTTTTTGGTTTCTAAAATGTGAATACGGATTCCCGTCGTGGCGTTTATGCTTGATGTCGCCAACCATTCACTGCTCTTTCCTTGCCTCCACCAGCTGCGAACATGCGGCCGTTCTTTTGGGTTGCGGCCGTGACGCCGATCCTCGAGCATTCTTACTGAGTACCTCTGCAGAGCGGGTTCTTCAATCGAAGTCGGGTACATAGGGAGAGAGAGTCAAAGAGGTGTGTGTTCGAATTGAATGGCACGCTTACGACCATTTGAACAATGGAATAACGAATCGCGCTGATGAGTATTAAACGTTGCCGGGCTGATCAGATCTGGATCTCTCTGCTGCGTGAAGCGACCTAATTTATTTGATAAATATCATGAAATGGTTTCTGGATATTGCAGAAGATCTTGGGTTGGAATGAATGGTGGACAAAACAAAATTGATTACTGTGGACAGACTTTGTTGAAATCATTCTACGTTGAAATCATGATATTGACAGTACCATCGATGGTCGAAGGAATCTGCTGGCCCATTGTACATACGAAATTTCGACAACGCGCCAATGCGAGAGAAGCCTCTGATTTGAGGATAGCAAACGAAGCGATGAAGCCCAGAGATGTCGTCTATACCACAATACGGGGTCGATTCCTCTGAGTGAAGAAGTCTGTTCCCGTTAGAATGACTGACGGATGAAGATAAGGAGGATGATTATCGTAGTTGTTGCAGAACTCACCGTTGAAATGATCATCGATCTGGATATTATATCCGGCGTGGTTGGTGAAGCGTTCTCTTCGTGTGAAAGCATTGGTACGATGGAAGAAACGTGTTGAGATCTTCAACTCTTGGCTCTCTTCGAATGTGACGCGCCAGTTCATGAGCTAGATGGGGTGGATCTCGACTGGATGAACTCAGCAGATGGTTGTTGCCTGGATAAATCATGATGATGAGAGATGGATATACTGATGGTTGTCAGTGAAGGATGTTGAATCTTTCCTGTAATAGCGAATAGCTAATCAAAAGTCCCTCTTGATTTTTCGTTCCTACCCCTTTTATACCCATGGGTCGGGGGTTACATGTTAAATGCTCATAATTGGGGCATTTATGGGTGGCCCTTTACTTCCTTACGTTGCACATTCATTTATACATTAATTGTCCCCTACTAAAGTGTCACGCATGCTCGGGAGGATTATAGCATTACCTAGCGTTTTTCATCTTCATGCCGATACGGTTGTCTAGATGGTTAAACGCCTTTTTCGAGGTGGTCTCATTTTTCGCTACCTAAGTGGTTATGTCAAGTAGCTCGACTTTGCCTTTTACTATGTGGTCATTTTAAGTTGTCATCCGCCCCTTTATCCTTCTCTAATCGGGTTCAAATACTTGTAACTAAGCTAGGTTCAAATCATGCGCCTCGTCAGTGCGAACACCTCGATAAACACTAATTGCATAACATGTGCCCTGAGACTTATCCCTCAATGCAGAAGTGAAGAAAATTTAATTTGGTTGGTGATTCATATTATTAAAGATCGTTTGTCCACACATATTCTTATGGCCAGTACATCTTTGTGGAATAGACATTTATTAGGCCAATATTTTAAAGGTTTTGGGCAAAATCCTAGGAATGGATTATTGAAATGATGAGTTCCAATAACAGTCGGGTGTCGTTACTGTTCTGACTGGAACAAAGGCAAGAACTATCTCCAGCCTCCCACTAAATTATGTAAGAATGTTTTCAATTATTCTTAGTTGACTCATGTGATAATATTAGATTTAATATTATAAATCACTTAATTCATTGGTTTAAGGTGGCAGCAGTGGACGGTAAAGGATTCCAAAATTTGAATTTTGAAATTAATCCATTTAATAAAGGGTCCTCTCTGCCATAAAGTCTCTCTCAAGAAAATTTCACCATCACGAACTGAAAGCCAGAGAAGGAAAAGAAGGGTAAAATGATAGAAATAGATAATATTTTGCTTGAAGAATTGTTGTCATTATGGATCCAGGTTAGTAATAATAAATTCTTATTTTGCTGAATGTGAATATCATGAAATCAAATTTCCTGGGTAATTTATGAATAAATTGCAGAACCCAAAAAGTTATTTTATTATCATTTATTTGTTTTACATGTGGTATCAGAGCGTGGTTTAGAGATTCATGATTTTTTCCAGAAATGAGTTTGATTATTAGAGAATAACATATAGTATTTATAGGTTTTCAGAATGTTATCTAATAATTTACACGATTCCCATTCAATCATTTTCTATCTTTGATTCTTGAATTCATCAATTTTCAGTGATTGCAAATTGAAAATTGTAATGTTTTAAGGAGATAGTTTATTTTAAAAGAAAAAAATAAACTACTTCATTCATCCTGCAATTCCGTAAATTTAATGTTTGACATTAATTTAAAAAAATTACATGTGGTAATTTTTTTTTCTTTTTTTTTAAATTCATTATTATCTATGCGGATATTATGCTTTTTGAATTTATTATTATCCTTATTGATTTTTAATCTATATCCTTTGTTTAATAGATTATTTTATTTTATTTATGTATAATTTATCCATAGATCAAGGGTTGCTTTGTTTGAAGAAACATACCATGGATCAAAGTTTAATTTTGTTTGAAATTTTAATTAAAAATATATAAACTAGAAGCATGATTCGAATCAATGATCTTGAGAATCTCTCTCCTTGTTTATAAGGGTGTTTGAACCTATTAGACTATAACACATATTTGTGTTAGTTTATGCAATTTTTATGCATATAATCTTTTATGTGGAACATTTAAAGAAAAAAAATTCTTTTAATACATAAGTAAATAAATAAATTGAAAATTTGTAATCCGGGTTGGTTAGTCACCAAAGTGGCCTACCCATAAGTGTTATAATTTTCAATTTGAATGTTTGTTTATTTATTTATGATGTTTATTTATTTAAGAAATGACAATTGTTCTCATAATAGATGCTATAAATGATGTGATATGAATAATTTTGTGAATGATTGTGATTCATTGTTTAAACAGTTAAGGATCACCCAAAGGTTGATTGTTTGTTCTAATAACTTATGTACATAAATGTTGGTAATATGAATGCAATAGTAGTTATGTTGTGTTTATATATCCAAAGATAGTAGATACATCTAACTACTGCATTTATCTTTACCAAATTAAGATAAATTTCTTAGCATCATTATGTTGTTTATAGTATATTGATGGATTGCCCAAAGGTGAACCATCAATATATGATTATTATATTCTGATATGTTTTTCTTAGTCACAGTAAGCATGTTAATATCAAGATCGAACATTAATGTTATGATATTTCTTGCGTAGCAATGCGTGTGCACTTTCGCATTTCTCATACATTTCCCGGTTTTAATGGTCTTAATTTTTCAGAATGGAATTGAATAAATCCATTTTACCTTGGGGTAATGGATCCTAGATTTGGCACTCAGTCGAAAAGCGACGAATATTCTTGTTTTGAGCCTTGCTGAGAAGAAAAGAATCATTACTTAAAACACAGGAAAGGTCAAGCAGTTGGTTTGATGTACATGCGAATGAGCATAGCAAACAACATTAAGGCAGCTCTCCCTGAAACTATAATGCTAAAGAAATGTTAAAAGTTTGCTTGGGAAGAGCGCTCCCAGGCTTGACTAATAAGTCTCTTCTTTGGGACGATATTAGTACTTTAACCACCATGAAATTTGATGGTTCTCGTCTTATCAATGAGCATTAACCAATTAGGGCCAACTAATTTGTAAATAAGGCTTAAGTCATTAAGATAGAGGTGGATAAGTTTCCTTGTACGGTTCATTTTGAACTCCTTGCAAGTGAGTATGGTCCTTTCCAAATGAACTATATATTACCATGAAGACGAGTGGAATGTGCATGAAGCTGCATAGTATGCTAGTTCGGGGAAAGACAGACTTAAAAACCAAAGGAATTCCCTTTCCGTTAATTATGTAACCAATCGAAATATTTGAAAGAAACATACTAATAAAGGAAAAGAGGGCCACCAAAGTTCGAAAACTACCTTTTTAAGATTCATGAAGGGGCACAAGAAGTTGACAAATGCCACTTTGTAAAGTGGGCATTTCAAAGTTGTCCCATACGTAGACTTGGTTGAAAAAGGTAAACATAATGCTTATGTATGTTTGAATCATATTTAATTTGAAGTTCCTAATAACATAGTAGAGAAGCTTGATTAGGATGTACAACTCATGTTTCTAATATAATGCGATTCCTTTCAATCCCAAACCCTGAAGACCAAATGAGAAATTTGTCCTAATGGGCAACCAAATGAAAGCTCCAGTGGAAGTTGTTGGGACTTATCGTCTTATTCTTGACAGTGGACATCATTTGGACTTATTGGAGACCTTTTATGTACCTAGTATATCTAGAAATTTAGTTTCACTTTCCAAACTTGATAAAGCTAGATATGTATTTAAATTTAGTAGTAGTTTGTTGAGTTTGTACAAAAATACATGTATGATTGGTGGTGGTACATTATGTGATGGATTATATAAAGTAACTCTTGACAATCTATATCTTTGAAACTCTTATGATACAGCATCGTAATGTTGGTACTAAACGTGGTTTGTGATGAACAATGCGCTTTACTTGGCATAAGCGTTTGGGACATATTTCCAAGAGCGAATGGAAAGATTAGTAAGAATGATATCCTTCCAAACTTGGATTTACTGATCTAAGTGTATGTGTGGATTGTATTAAGGTAAACAAACAAAACACACAAAGAGAAAGACCCTGAGAATCCTACGACTTCTTGAAATATGCACACCCGATATATGTGGACCTTTTGATGTTAGTTCTTTAATAAAGAAAAATATTTTATCTACTTTGATGATTTTTCACGTTATAGTTATGTTTATTTGCTACATGAAAAATCTCGAGTGTAAGTGCCTTAGAAATTTCATTAATGAAGTTGAAAGGCAATTGGATAAAAATGTGAAAGAATTGTGAATCCGATAGAGATGGTGAATATTATGGAAGTTAGTGGGAAGGACAGCACCCTGGTCCATTTGCTAGATTTCTAGAAAAGTATGGTATATGTGCACAATACCTGATACCCAAAATTTTCCACAATGAAAATCTTTACATGCTCGAAGGCGTAATAGAACTTTGTTAGATATGGTTAAGTATATTTAAGTAATGCATCTTTACCTATTTCATTGTGGACTTATGCTCTAAAGACTGCCATGTATTTGCAAAATAGAGTTCCTAGTAAGGCAATTCAAAAAACACCTTTTGAACTATGGACAAGAAGGAAACCTAGTCTAAGGCACCTACATGTTTGGGGTTGCCCGGCAGAAATTAGATATTATAATCCACACGGCGGATGCAAGAACAATTAGTGGTTATTTCATTGGTTATCAGAAAGAGTCAGGGTTCAGATTTTGTTATAACCATATTACAAGGATTATAGAATGCGGGAATGCTGGGTTCGTGAGAATGATGAAGTAAGTGGGAGAAACACCCCAGTGTATATTAAAGAAATGAGAGTCTGATTCCTTTGCTTATCCACCCCAATCAAGCTATTCTTCCTCGATTGTTCCTCAAGTTGTGAGGCAAGTTAATAACCTGATGGGAACAATATTATGAATAATCCCATTACTCATAATGGTGTGATTAATGAACACGGAGTAGATGAATCACGACTGATAGCATTAAGGGATCTCGAGAAGAGATCAGCTATTCTTAATGATTACGTGGTATACCTACACGAGTCAGAAAGTGACTTAGGAATTGAAAATGACCCAGTGACATTTTCACAAGCCATGAATGATGTTAATTCTGATAAATGGTTAGAAGCCATGAAAGATGAGTTAAAGTCTGTAATTACATAATGAAGTCTGGGATCTTGTTGAATTACAAGAAGGTCATCGAAAGGTTGGTTGCAAATGGGTCTTTAAGACCAAAAGCGTGACTCCGTGGTAATTCTAGAGCGTTACAGACCATATTAGTTGCCAAAGGTTTACTCGAAAAGATGGCGTTAACTATAGAGACCTTTTCACTGTCTCTAAAAATATTCATTTTAAATTATCATGGCTTTAGTAGCTCATTACAATTTAAGAGTTACATCAAATAGATGTGAAAGCGCCTTTTAAATGGAAATCTAAATGAAAGTTTATATGGATCAACGATGGGTTTTATAGAAAAGGAAAGAACATATGGTGTATGGCTGAAAGATCCAATATATGGACTTAAACAAGCCAGACAATGGTATCTTAAGTTATTAATTACTATTGTTTCTTTTGGAGTTAAAGAAAACCTTTGTTGATAGTGCCATATATCGAAGTCGGTGGGGTAGTTTATATTTCTGATTCTATATGTTGATGATATCTTGCACTGGCAGCTGCAGTCTGTTCATCTCTTACATGAAGCAGAAAAGGTTTCTACTCTAATAACTTTGATGAAAGATATGGGTGAGGCGACGTGTATGATTAGGATAGAGATATTCAGATAGATCCTGAGGAATGTTGAGGTTGTCTCAAAAATCCTATATAAATAAAGTTTAAGAATTCAAAATGAGTGCTCTGCCTCAGTTCGATTCGAGGAAAGGAGACAAATTTAGTCTCGTACGATGTCGCGGGAATGATTTGGAATGAAAACAAATCACGGTGATTACGTGTGCTCTGTTGTTGGGAGTCTGATGTATGCTCAGATTTGTATAAGACCAAATATAAGCTTTGCAGTGGGAATGTTGGGAAGATACCAAAGTAATCCTGGGTTAGATCATTGGAAAGCTGCAAAGAAAGTTCTCAGATATTTGCAATGAACAAAAGAATACATGCTTACTTATAGGAGATCTGATCATCTTGAAGTAATTGGATATTCAGACTCGAATTATGCTGGCTATGTAGACACGAGAATCCCTTGTGTCTGTATCTTTTAGCGGGAGGGCCTTCTCTTGGAAAGTGTAAAGCAGTCCGGTGGTGCTACATCTACCATGGAAGCGGGTGTGGCTTGCTTTGAGGCCATGGCTCAAGCTAAATAGCTGCGGAACTTTATTTCGGGGCTTGGGATTGTGTGATGTAACGATTCGTTGAAAATTTATTGTGACAGTGTGACAAACTAACAATTAAGAATGATAAGTATTCCAAAGGTGCTAATGGAATTGAAATACTTTGCTATTAAAGAAGAGGTTCAAAACGAGTGTCGATAGAACATATCAGCACCCGATCTTATGATTCTTGATCCTTTGACAAAGGTTACATGAAAACATTTCTTTGGCGGTCATGTTGAAAGAATGGGCCTCATGTCTAATGATTTATGATCACTGATTCAGTATTAATGTATATTGACACTTGAGCTCATTAAAGTACAAGTTTATGAATTTTTCCTGTTTATACCTTATGTGTATACATAATTTTGATGATGATTGGTAAACAGGACTTACTTTTAATAAAGATAATAACATTTGGACCTCGAAATATATCTCACTTATGAATAATGGTTGCAGAAAAAAGAGAATTAGTATAGTGGTGCATGGAAGGAACTATGTCGTACTCAATGACGTCATTAGATGCATGACTCTTCAGTAGTTCTTATTCTTAATTATGATTTTTATGATGAAATGATAGATGAATGAAGTAATCATTCTCCATGAGTCGAGTAGGAGGGAAATGTAAGAATGTTTTCAATTGTCTTGGATTGACTCGTGTGATAATATTAGTTATGTATAAATCACTTGATTCATTGGTAAAGGTGGCACCGCTTAGGTAGACGGTAAAGTTTAAAATTTTAATTTAAATTAATCCATTAATAAGGGTCCTCTCCACACTTACATAAAGTCTCTAGAGAAAATTCATATCAAATGAGAAAGCGGAGAAGAAAAAGAGGGTAAAGGGATAGAAATAGATAATATTTTGCTTGAAGAATTGTTGTCATTATGGATCCAGGTTAGTAATAATAAATTCTTATTTTGCTGAATATGAATATCATGAAACCAAATTTCCTGGGTAATTTATGAATAAATTGCAGAACCCAAAAAGTTATTTTATTATCATTTATTTGTTTTACAAATCATTCCACTGTATCCTCAATGATTCGATCCTTATCCCTTGGAGGACAGCACTAAAATTAAAGGCTTCATGTTTTATTTTGACCAAAAAAAATTTGAACGGTCTGTTTCTTGAAATAATGATGGATCTTTCTCTCAACTGTCTTATATTCTGAATAAATTTTCTTGGATTTCCGCTAATATAAGAATCAAGAAATGATTTCTTTTTTTAAAATGGGGTAAAAACTTTTTCATTGTTATGCTTATGAGCCTAAGTCTATGTTTGGTTCAACTGTTATTCAAGTAGCTGCAGATAGTGATAAATGATTATAAATTATAAATTATTGCATGATAAAGTAATTATCAAATAGATGATTCAAAAGTAACCCTTTGAAGTTTAATTTACCTATATATAAAAGATAGATAATTTACCTATATAGAAATTATAGATTTATGTAAAAATAATACACCTCTACAAAGAATGATAAAAAAGATAATTTTGATATTTTAATAATAATTGTCCTTGCTATCCATAGATTTTTCCTATAATAGCTTGCTATCAGTACTTCCAATCTACTCAATTAATAAGTTTCAAGAATCGAGAAAAGGTTTTCGGAAAAAAGTGCAACAACTGAATCATTAAGATACTTAGATCTACGACCATCAGTATAACTGGATTACGAGCAAAAGATGAGATAGACCGATCAAAAGATAAGATATATCATTATTTTAATATTAAAGGAACGTGTTTTATATTATTATTCAATATCATAAAATTTATCATATTTATCAAATTAAAGGAAAAAAAAATCATATATGAATTCTTGAAGTTCTTGTCTATTTTTATGTTAACAGGTTAACATGAAATAGTATGTAATTTACAGCGCAAGCCACCTTTTATAGGCAAGGTAAGTACATTGCCTAGGGCACCACTTTATAGTAGACCTCACACTTTATAATTAGGCTCCTTTTGAAATAAATAAATTATTATATATATTTATAATTTATAATTAATTAAATATAATAAAATTTGGTTGGTAGAAATTTCTCGAAAAAAGCTGCGTTAAATGCGATAAAGGCTCCGAAAAGATTTCACCATTTCTAATCTGATAAAGGAAGTCTCACATAGGCTAACCATTAAATGATATGTCTTTTCTGAAATTCATTTTAAATTCTTGGGTGCTGTCACGTGGAAACTTGCTTTTTATTTTTATTAAAAAAGTTAAAAGCATTTCTTTCGAAATGCGAGTTTTACTCTTAGGTGAAAAATTAGGGTTTCTCTTTACAGAAAAGTATAGTTCATCCTTTTTTCTTGATAAAAAACAACCAGACAAAATGCGATGTCTGATCGTAAGTAGAAATAATTTATTTTTATTTTTTAAATATTTTATTTGATTGACTCATTTTTATCAAATAATAATTTTATTAGTTTATATTTTTATTATCTGATTCGATCCCGAAGAAATAAGACATGTTCGTTTTGATCATTATCATGATTCTCTCATCAGGTTCTATCATTATTGATCTAATTTAAAGTTTGATCTTGAATTGATATTTAGATTGGGATTATTATGTCTACATAAAGTATTTGTGGATATAGAAAAAAGAAAAGAAAAAAAAAACGAGGTTTTGATCAGAGTGGGAGTTGTGGGCCAATTTAACGTAATACAGTAATGTGTGAGAAATATATGAGAAGGTTCGAGATGAAAAAGATATTAATGAAGAGGAGAATTTAGTAAATAAAAAGATTTGGATGATTGTGAAGCAAGAAATTTTGAAGAATGTGGAAAATAGGAATAGCTTTGTATGTGATAATTTGGAGAAAATACAGGAGATGTTTCAAAGATTATTAGATACGCATATTTAGCTGCGCTGGGCATTACGGATCGGAAATTTGGAAATTGGTCAAATTTAATAGACATGTTGGTGAAAAGAGGTCATACAAAGTAAAAGTGAATAATTTTTCTAAGGGCTGTAAAATAGGCATTTCTCTTTAAAATGCAACAAATTTATCAAATGGTGAAGACTATCGAGGAAAATGGATTTAGTTTCTCGTTTCATTGGATAAAGTATTTTGCTTTTGTTGTAAGTTATTTAAGCAAGAGGAAAATACTTTTCAATTAATAATGAAGAGGCTAATGATTGGAAAATATAGGTTATAGGCTCAAAAAGTCGTAAAGCCCAGTAATGGCTGCATCTGAGAACATGAGAAGATGGATTCAGTAGAAAGGAGATTACAAAGGAATTGATAATGATAAACATTACAAGATCAAATCAGCAAGAGATGAAATATTGGAATAGTTTTTATGAGAATAGTTTTATGTTGTGGCTTTATTTGCAGAAACAATTTGGCGTTTAAGAGTATTGAGAAAATTTATGAAGAAAATAATGGAAATTTAAGGTATAATTGAGAATGATTACTTGAGTTTGATCAATGTGAAAGAACACTGTGGATTCGAAATTCATTATCACATTATCTTAGTCTGATTAAATGAATTTATATATCTTGCAGTGAAATAAAGTGAGATTATTAAAAAAAAGTTAAATGAAATATTTTTCGGAGTTATACTTGATTGTACACGGATATAGTCGCGAGAGACAAATGTACCATGTCTGATGTGTGGATGTCTGATCCGGGTTAAGGTAGAAGAGTTCTTTTTAAGTTTGAAAGTGGAGGATCTGCTCGGGACCAGAGGATTTATTTGATGAATTAATAAATCTTTAAGAGCAGCAGGCTTGATCTTGAGGTGATTTAAGAGTCGAGTTATGATGTAGTTCGAATATGAAGGGAAAGCATAAAGGTGTCTGAAAAGTATTATAAGTAAGTAGAAACTTTCCACGCATTGTGGTTATGTAGTCTTAAATCTTTTGTGATATGAATTCTTGTCTATTAAATCTTTTGGGATTATATAGTCTAATATATATTGTTTTCATATTACACAGACGATGAAAAATTTTGAATAATATAAAGGTTTGACCCTTAAAGCGGCTATCACGGACATGTATTTGGAAAGTCGAGTTGAATGTGTTAAGGCGATAAGTTACAGTGAGAGAAATTAAGTTCTTTGCTTCGACAGTGAAAGCAGTGATGATCTAGTTTTTATTCGAGGGATCTTTAAAAGTTTATTGTCGGATATGTGGATTTTGGTCTTGTTGGCATGGTTATTTGGTACAATATTTTATCTACCATTAATAGAGTGAGCAAAATGTTGCAAGTAAAGACATAGTTATTAATCTTTCTTATTAGTCATTTAAGCGAACTATTTACTTTCTTTTGAGGCACTTATAGAAGCTGGATTTGAATCTGATAAGATTATTCTTAAAGAAATTACTATGGATGAAAGATTGACTACATTTGTGAAAGCGTATTATTCTGAGAAACAAGCGGTTGATGAAAATGCTAGTGAAAGTTACACATTGGTGAAAGAGGGTACATAGAGTTGATTATTTCTTATATATAGTTGATCAGTACATTCTTAGCAAATATTAAATTTGAACAATTTCAAAAATGGCAGAAGATATTTTGGATTTTATTGATTTACTAAGTTACATAATGCAAATGATGATTGTTTGAAGTCTTGTTGTGATAAGGCAGAAGAAAATTTTTTGAGACATGCGTGGGCTCTGCATTATTGATGGGGATGAGTTATTTTTAGGCTAAAGATTGAGAAAGTGTTTTAAAGGAGACGAAGAGCAATTGAAGTGTTAAATTTATTTGAAAATGATGGTTAATTTTCCAATCTGTGGATTGCTTAGAATCTTTATTGACTATACGATTTGATTACCTCTCAGTTTCTCCAAAGTTTGAAGTGTCAAATGTCAGCGATCATGATATCACAAGAAAGATTGAATGGATTGTTTATACATGCATTAGCTTATTATCTTTTGAAACAGGTGATTTTTAATAGTTTAATTATTGATTTTTATCTAAATGCTTGTAGAATAAACTCCCATTAAATTTTATGTAATGTTGAATATATTTGTTCAATAAAAATTTTATTTTTTAATATATATATATATATATATATATATATATATATATATATATATATATATATATTATAATAGAAGCCCAAAAAAAAACTAGCTAGGGTACCTATAGAAGGGTCGGCCCTGGTAATTTACAAAAACCATAGTGCCCTTTTCTTTAAACATTTTTTTTTGCTAACCTCTTTTTCTTATTCAGAATGGGTGATTTCTTTTTTACCATTTTTAACTTAAAATAACTCATTTACACATCTTTTTGCCATTTTCTTTATCAATACAATAGTTATTAGTTGATTTTACAAAATAATATAGCATCACTCAATAGTTAAAGGTTGTACCAGGCCCCAAAGTGAATCGATTAGGTTGTTCTTGTAAAAGCAAATTATAAAAATACTAATGAATTTAAAAATCATATATGAATTCTTAAAGTTTTTATTTGTATTTTTATAAATTTTAAGTAATTTACATTCCATTAAAAAAATAAAAATAAAAAATATTTCATTGAGAAGAAATTTGTCAATAGACCTAACTCAATGTTTAAGGGTTTGATGGAATTGAAAATTGTCAAGTTCAAATCTTCATAAGAATGGAATATTACAACATTGTAATAGTAAATAGATTTAAAAAAATTGATATTTCAAACATGGAAGGAAATAAAGTAAGCAAAATTTAAGGATGGACCAATGTATCCCATCTTAAATTTCTTAATTTTAGTTTAGAGGATGGCGCAAATCCAACCCAGCCCATTCAGGCCCAACCCTCACCTAAGCCCAACCCAGATAATACTTTATTGGACCAATCTAGCCTTGGATGTGCGGCATATGGTCCACCCAAACTTAAAGCCCTGACTTCAAATGCTGTAAACAACGGAATATGAACAAAGGTGACTTTGAGTTCAAAATAATTCATTTTGTAAAAAAAATATATTCATTCCAACCAACTTTTGAAACTTTTGTTCAAACTGGTCCCCACGTAGGAGAGATGTTTATTTTTTTTTTATTTTTTTCAATTTAATTTAGAAGCTGTAATTTGAAACCTCAACTTTAGTTCAAAAATGAAATCGCATTTTCAAACTGCAACTTTAGCTCAAAAATGAAATCTTAATTTCTAATTGTGGTTTTTATAGACTATTTTGAACAAAAGTTTTAGATGTGATATAGGATCGATATTTTTTAAAATAAAAAGGTCATTTTCACCCAAAACTGCTCCATCAAGGACTTTTCTTCTTGCCTTTTCCTTGTACATTCATTAAGAATTCTTCTACAGCCAAAATTCAATATCATCTTCTTCCTTTTTTTCATTCTCTTATAAATATTTATCCTTATCTTATAAAAGCTAAGGATTTTAGAGAAATGAAAATAAATTTGTCAATCTATTTCTAATATTTGAAAATGAGGCTTACGAATTTATGTCAGTATAAATAATTTCTTCGGAGAATTATTAACCTTTCTCTATTGTCTAGGAAAAATGATATCACTTAAAAGATAGAAGATTAATTTCAGAGGAGCAAGATGTATTTGTGGAATAAGATTTTATATTGTGTTAAAGTTATTTCAACCCTCTTAATGATAGTAGGGTTCCGTTCATGTATAGTTTTGTTTTAATTAAAAAATAAAATTTCAAAAAGAGACAACGAGTTATTTTTAAAAATTTAGCTGAAAATTATAAGTTGGAGATTTCAAAGTTTGAGATGAAACAGAAAAAGGAATGGTTGTTACAACCGAAGTCGTGAAGAAAGGGATTAGGGCAAAGGTCTTATAATGGGGCAGATACCCTTTTTTGGAGAGTACCCTAGCTGGAAAACTTGCCCCTCATACTTATGGCTACAACTATTAACTAACATCAATATGGCTGAATCCTACATGACAATGAAAGCATATTGGAGCTATATGGAAGGTTGGAATTGGCAATCTCTTGAGGGCTTGCTGTCAGCTCATATCCAAAGTAGACTTGCAGCTGTTATGCTAAGATCGGATTAGGAAAATAAAGATGGCATCTGCTGGGGAATGTCTAGCACTGGGGGCTTCTCTGTAATTAGCTCAACTTATAATCTAGTCAATCAGCGTCAATTCTCCCAGGATGAAAGTTGGTCGCATATTTGGAAGTTGAAGATCCTTCTGAAGATTCGAATATTCCTTTGGCTATTCATACATGCATGGCAAGGTACTAACTAATGTAGAAAGAGCTAGGAGAGGCCTCACAAGCAACTCAACTTGCCATTGTTGTACGAACGAAATTGAAGATCTCAATCACTTATTCAGATACTACACTAGAGCTCAATCTTTTTAGGCAAGAACGACGAGGGAGAATTTTAGGAAGGGAAGCAGAATCATGCCTTTCCAAGACTGGCTTTGCTGGAATCTAAAAAGGAAAACTCTTAGTGATGAGGGACCGTGGAAGGAAAGGTTTGCTGTGAGCATATGGTGGATATGGAAATGGAGAAACGAGGAGATCTTTAGCAATAAAATAACTAGTGTGGAAAGGAATGTTGCTGTGGTTAGAGCGAGTTATAGAAAAATCCTATCTAATTTCTCTAACAATGCGGTTGTGCTAGGAGAACCAAGAGGGCAGGGTCTGGTTTGGGTGGGTTGGAGTCCTCCACCCCATGGCTGGATGAAACTAAATTCAAGCGGATGTGTTCATAAGGCTTCAATGATTGTTGGGGCCGGAGGAGATTAAGAAATGAGGAAGGAGGCGGTATCAAAGGATTCTCACTCAATATTGGCTGTGCTGCATGATCGAAGAAGCGGAGTTATGGGCGCTCCTTCATGGGTTGAGGATGGCCTGGGACACTGGTACTAAACGCCTTCTTGTAGAAATTATCGACAACCTCACGGTGGTGAAATAGTTGAGATGATGGGAAGAAGTAAAAACCTCCTTACCAACCTAATTTAGGAATGCAGAGGTTTGTTGGAGAGAAGATGGGTGGTCAGTCTTCACCATATCTACAGAGAAGGAAATAGTGTTGTCGACTCTTTGGCTAAGAAAGCTTTGAAGTTCTGGCAAGGCAGTGTGCAGTTGTAGAGGACACCTTTGGAGGATACAAGCATGTTGCTCCATCATGACTCCCTTCGATGCACTATGGCTAGAAGAGTGACCGATTGCCAAATTGTTCTGATTGTGAGAAAAATAAAAATAAAAAGACAAAGGTCCAACAGTCTTTTTTTACCCTAACACTCTAACCAACTCTCTCCATTGAGACTACCGTTAAAGCTCTAACCAACTAAGTTAGGCTTGTGAACAATAATAAGTCTTGTTTATGAATAAATAAACCAAACACTAAACAACACAATTTAAAACTCCCCAAGAGAGCAAATTATAACATCATAAACATTACATTAATTTTTATGGTAACTGAAAAAAAAAAAATTGTTAATTATTCATAGGCTTTTAAACTCTATCTCCCATATTTGACTTCTAAAATATTATTATTGTTGGATATGAGTTCAAAGTCTCACATCAGATAAGCATAAACAATATTCAATTGGTATAAGACCCTTTGAGAAAGAAACCGAAACCAAAATACAAAACCATGATAACTTAGGCCCACAGTGGACTATATATCATATCAATGTTGATAGAAAATTGTCCATAAGGTTTTGAAACAAGTGGTATCAGAGTCCGATTCAGGTTTAACCATATGAGTAGATGTCAAACAAAATGATGCGGTGAGCATGCAGTGAGCCCATAGTAGGTGGTGCTTCACATAAGGTGTGTACCCGAAGGCAATGAAAGATAAGGAAATCTTAATTTGATGGGAGACTCGATATAACTTTGTTAGAGTAGAGAGCCCACGGTACGTGGTGCTTCACATAAGGTGTGTACCCCGAACATAATGAAAAACAAGGAAATCATAGTTTGATGGGAGACTTAATGTAACTTTGTTCAAGTTGAGGATTGTTAGGTGTGTACTTAATCGTCCTATACACCTTTCCGGGGACATAGCGGTCACTTCACACCACCTAAACCAGAAGGTTTCTGATGTAACCAAACCCGAAACAATTATCTTGTGACTGATGTTACAATTACCAAATACATGTTAAGTATTGGAACAAAATTCTAAAATCCTCAAAACTCAATTTCAAAAACTAAATATCCATCGAAAACATTGTCCAAATATTTGCAAATTTAAACAATTCAAGTACTAAAACAAATTCCATTATCTCCAAAACTCAACCTTGAACTAACATAAAATTTAAAGGATCAATATCCAAATAGGTTCCAAATACCAAAAGATCTAAAAGAACATAACTAACAGTTAAACAAAATCCAATATAAAATTCTAAGTCAATCCTAATGATGATCATTCTTTAGCCTAGCCATCACTCCTCATTCTAACTAAGGGCACCTGAAAAGTAGTCAACAAATAGGAATGAACTCACAGCCCAATAAAAAACATTAATGCAATCCCTGGATCAAGTATTTCAAATTCACTTGCAAAATAGGAGATATTATACAATCATTTTCATAACCTTTGAGTTAGCTTTACCAATACATTTAAATTTACAGCGATACCACATTCATTTCCTAATTCAAACTTTTTCATATCAAATTCAATCAAAACATTCAAATCATTTATTTACTACGGTCGTAAACATCGAATGGTGCCTAGTTATGTGAATTTTCAAATAGGTATTAAGCTAAAATTATTCGCTAAAGTGGAGCGAGGCAAATCTTATTAATCTTGTACTTAGCCAAAACCCTAGAGGCGATTGAAATCAATTACATTTCTCCGAGCAAAGAAATGTAAAAAGTCAACTATTATATCCAGTTATTGATAGTTAAAAGTCATTATTATATCACATTGTGGTCGAACAAACTAAGAGTCATATATTTATTTGATTATTGAATTTACAAGCATGTGTCTCACGCGTTTATCTTGTCAGCAAAATATAAAAATTCTAACATACTTTTCCATGCAAAAAAAATTTGATCCAGGCATAAACGAAATATAATTCATATGTTTCTAAATTATGTGTATAAAAATTTGTTTAAAAAAATAATATTTAAACAACTGCATTAATTTCCCTTACCTTAAACAACACTCCAAATCTTGAAGAGTTTAGCCCCAAGAATCTACTTCTCACCTAACATAATAAAAAGATATTATTATCACTATTGACTATTCATTTAAAATTATAGCTTTGGGAATCCTAATTTTCTTTTTTCTTTTTTTTATCCTTAGTAATTTATTTCTCTTCCCTAAACCAAATTGAGTTTCCTGAAAATATTTGTTTGTACAAATTTCTCTCATAATTGTATACAAAAATTTATTTATGTATAAATTCATTTCAAACTTATCATTATGTGTTTTCCAACCTATTTCTTCTTTTAATGATATTAGCCTATATTCTCAATATATCTTCTTCTTTTTTTGTATATTTTACAAGATTTCATTTCTTTATTTTGTATTAAAAAAAACACGCATGTCCCCTTTTTCATTTATTTTTCTTTTCAAATTCTGGATCCAAGATTTTGTTTAAATACATTCAACTAAATATCCAAAACTTTCTCCATCCCCATAAATAAATCAACCTATACTTGCAAAATTTTGAACTTTTTTTTTCCTCTTAATATCTAAAAGTCAAAATCATAAGTTGTTCTCCATTCTTTTTTTATAAATTAGATTTTTGTGAAAAAAAAAATTATTTAAATAGAGAATACATGAAAATATGAGTTCATACTTAAGGCTTTTAATTGTGAAAAAACTTTTATACTATTAAAAAATTTAATTTAAATAATTAATTTTTAAATACTTTTTTTTTCCTCTAAATTGGATTTGGATCGTTACAATTCAACTAAGGACAAATAAATTTAAAATTAAAATCATATAAAATTTTCAAAACATGGGTTCAATCCATGTGAAATATATTGGTTCAGATAAATTATACACATTCTTGCTTCTAAACTTATCTCCATAATTTTTTCAAACTTTTTTTTCTTCAACATTACTAAAAAAATCAAAATCACAATTTCTAATCATTTTCTTTTTCTCCTGTTTTTTTTTTTTTTTAAACAAACCCTAACTAGATTGGGGTTTCTTACCTAAGGTAAAAAATATATAACGAATATATTAATATAAGATCTAAGAATTATAAAATATAAATTTTACCTAGAGAAATTTGTTCTTCAAACCCTATATCCGAAAGCCATACATCCGAAAGAATTCTACCAGCCATAAAGAAATTCAAAGAATAATATAAATGATTTTTTTTTTTCTTATTCCAATTTATACCTAGGGTATTTATTAGGAAAATTACCTTTTTACCCCTCTTTCATTTTATTAAATTTATTTATTTATTTATTTAATTACCATTATCTTCCCCTCCTTTATAAAGTTTAGTCCTCTAAACTTAACATACCTGAGTCTTTAAATAATTGAGGATGTTTTTCTCTCATCTCTTCTTCTAACTCCCAAATGGCCTCTCGGATACTATGAGTTGCTCCGGTAGTTTTTACCAACCCCGATACTTGACATCATGGGAGCCTTATCCATCACATCCACGATTTGAACGGGCACCTCTTCATAGGTCAAGTCCTCATAAATCTGAATAGGCTTCAACTCCACAACATAAGAAGGATCAAAAACATATTTCCTCAAGGTCGAAACATGAAACACATTATGAATCTTAGACAAGCTTGGGGGTAAGGCTACTTTATACGCCAAGGTACCTACTCTTTCTAATATTTCAAACGGACCCACAAATCGAGGACTAGGTTTTCCTTTTCTCCCAAATCTCATCACATACTTCATAGGCAAAACTTTTAAGAAAACATAATCACCCACTTCAAGCTCCAAATCTCTTATGTGATTGTCAGGATAACTCTTATGTCTTCTTTAAGATGTTTTCAATCTTTCTTTAATCAAGGCTATCTTTTCAACTGTCAATTGCACAAGTTCAAGCCCTAAAAGTTTTCTTTCTCCTACATCATCCCAACAAACAGAAGATCGACATCTCCTACCATACAACCCCACAAAAGGTGCCATCCCAATGCTAGCTTGAAAGCTATTATTAAGCGGAAACTCCACTAGGGCAAATAATCATTCCAATTACCTTTTAGGTCAAGCCTGACTCTCAAACAAATCTTCCAAAACTTTGAATTACCTCTACGATTTATTCATCGGTCTGCGAATGGCTTGAGTACTAAACTTCGACTTAGTACTTGATGCTTTTTGTAAACTATGCCAAAATCTAGAAGTAAAACAAGGATCTCTGTCGAATACTATAGAAACATGTACTTCATGCATTCTCACAATATCCTTAACATAAAGAGAATCTAAACTATCATGCCCCTACCCCTGCCTAGGTGAAGATTGGGAGCGCGACACGGGACTAAAACTCTTTAACTTGCTTTTCGGACTTTAGTGGGCTCATTTCTTATATAAATCCATAAGGAAGTAAAAATTCTAATACCACCACCGTGGTGGTGTTTAACTAACTTATACATATTCTTGAGTCTCATTCACTTGTACATAAACAAATCCAATATTACAAAAACTTTTACATATACATTACAAAACAAAAACAAAAACCTACATCAGGTAGACTTCTATTGTTGTGTTGACCACGAGCGTACGGGCATACGGATGTCCTCTTCGGTGCTACATGATAGAGTCACGATGGGACCACTGCTACGTTTTGTAATGTATGCATGTAAGACACAATATTAGTTGTATGTGCAGTAAATGAGACTTAGGAATATGTATAGAATCGGATTACCACCATGGTAATATTAGAACTTTATATATGAACACTCAGAAAATGGAGCCCACTAAAGTCGAAAAAGCTGAGATGAGATCTCGATTTAGTGCCGCCTACTTTATCTTCTCCCCAGGCGAGTGAAAGTATGTTGATTTTAGTGGTATCCACTTGTGTTGGGGTGTGCAAGTTAGATGGTAAAAGAGGCGTGACAAGTTAGTGGTATCAGAGCCTAGGTTTAGGCGTTTATGGAAAAGCCTAAGTTTAGGCGATTCTAGATAGAGTATAAGATTGAAAAGCATGTGTTTAGTAATGTGTTGGCCTAATGTGGATGTCCTTGTGTTTTGTATAGATGGATGGAGTCCTCCCAGTCGGCTGAAGAAGTGAGATAGAGAGTGTTAGCCACGGAGATCAAAAGGGTTACCCACTTTAGGCCATACGAGATCTGTCGGAAGTGAGAGTCACACCACTAATAGACGAATGAGCTTTGTTGATGATATCTCGAGAGACATGACTCGGGTATTAGAGGGTCTTGACTCAGAAAGCCTCGATAGATATGGTAGAAAACATGGGTGAGGAATTCCATGGAGACCTTGACATAGAAGAGTAGATGAGCGGAATTACGGTTAGAAAAGTTGCAAAGAATATTGGAGGAAGTTAGATGCCCGCCCAATCAGAGAGTATCATGTGTAGTCTCACTATTGCAGAGTGAGGCATATGATTAATTAGGCCCAGCTTTGAAGTCGGATTCCAAATCCCATGACTTGGAAGTTCTTTGTCCAAGAGTTCAAGGCAAAGTACGTTACTGAGATGTATAGGGATTCTGAGTGTAAACAGTTCTTGAATTTGAAGCAGAGGAACTAATCGGTGGTTGAATATGAGAAAGAATTCAGTCATCTCAGCAAGTATGCATCGGAATTGATCCTCACCAAGGCATTTCGGTGTAGGCAATTTGAGGATGGACTGCATGATTCCATCAAGAGATATTTGGCACCTATAACTTCTCTAAACTAGTGAATTTCTATCGATTGGTCAGCTGCGTTGAAAGTAGAGAGACTTGAAACAAGTAGCGAAGATCACCAGAAGTTTTACAGAGGGCTTCATCCTCCTTAAGAAAAGAGCTATGGAGTCTCATTTCGATAAAATGCAGCTTAGCTCACGAGAGGTAGAGGCAAGTACCGATGTAGCACCTAGTTCTAGTAGAGGTGCTTCGGTTGGATAGGGAGAAATCCCAGAGCGCCCTCATTGCCATAGAAGGCAAATGGTGTTTCTTCAGTTCTTGACGAGGAGGAATGTTTCGGTGTGGAAGATCATTTGATAGTCTGATGTCCCAGTCGGGGATAATAGAGTCTCTGAAAGTGGTGGGGAAATCAGTTACTACGTGACGAAGAATCGAGGTAAGTCGAAGTGGCGGAGTCGACATAAGGCGGGGCACGATCTGCGAGGACGGTGGGTCATCAGATTACATAGTGCCGGCCTGAGCATATGCGATAGGGCTCGTGAGGATCGGGATGCTCTGAGGGTTATAAATGGTACATTTTCTCTTTATGATATTGAGATGCGTGCGTTGATTGAGTCACAGATCCACTCATTCGTATGTATGCATTGAACATGTATTTGATAAGATCTTGCGATTACGACGATATAGTGTTACCGTGAATCGACTTCTACACTGTAATAATATGCAGATAATGCATTAATGTACATAATTTCCATCGTTATACAAGCAAGAGAATTTCTCACTGATTTGATAACCTTACCATTCCAAGAGTTTGACTTAATTCTAGGAATGGATTGGTTGTCTAAACACCGAGCCATCGTTGATTGTGGTCAAAAGACGAGGCTGACACTTACCAATTTGAGGTGATATGATAGGCGTTAGATCTACAAAGAATGTCCAATGTGATAAGATAGAGAATTAAGGAGGAAAGGTCAGTGAGACATTCTTAGTTTTGATACTTCGACTCTAAGAGAGGCCTGCTGATTTGGAAAATATTCCAACAGGCGGGAATTTCCAGATGTATTCCCTGAAGAGTTACAAGGCATTCCCATTGATATGGAGGTGACTCTATCTATAGAAATGGTACTTTGAATGTACTTCTATGTCTGTGTGGCACTAACAGAGGCCCCAATCGAATTAAGAGTCAAGACTCAACTTCAGAATTATTGACAAGGGTTTATCCGACTAGTGTTTCAACAGCAATTTCACTAGTTTGTCAAAGAAAATGGCACCCTTTCAGATGTGTGCATAGATTATTGGCAAATAAATAAGGTAACAGTAAAGAACAAATATCCATTGCCAAGAATAGAAGATTTGTTTGATCAATTGAAAGGGGCAAGTGTCTTTTCTAAGATAGACTTACGATCGGGATACTATCAACTCCGAGTAAAAGATGTTGATGTTCCGAAAACAGCCTTTAGAACCCAATATGGTCATTATGAGTTTTTGGTAATGCCATTTGGGTTGACTAAGCACCGGCCGCATTCATGGACTTGATGAATAGGTTATTCCATCCTTATTTGGACCAATTCTAGAAGGGTGGTCTACTATACATTTTGGTGTGTATTCTAAAGATGTTGGTCAAGACTTCCATGAATAAACATTCGAGGAGTGGTATTGCATCCTAAGAGATGAAAAAGTTGTTTGTTAAGTTAAGAATGTGGAATTTTGGCTTAAGGTAAGTGTCATCTAGCCATATTGTATCCGCAGAAGGGTACAGCTAACCCGCAAAATCAAGCAATTATGAATTAGAAACCGCCTCGAAATGTAACATAGGTGAGAAGTTTCTTGGGTTTAGCTGGCTATTACCAACTGTTCGTAAAAGGATTCTCCCATAGCCTCCTCACTAAGTTACTCCGGAAAGGGGTAAAGTTTGAATGGAATGACAAGTGCCAGTCAAGTTTTGACCAGTTAAAGAAAATACTAAATACACTTGTTGACTCAAATTACTCCAGAAGGGAATATGTTTTTAAAGGCGTGGGATGTATTGATGCAAGATGGTGCGAAAGATATGCCTCTAGACGACAAGAACCATGAACAAATTATCCCACACATGATCCGGAGTTGGCAGCAGTAGTGTTCGCTTTAAAAATATGGCCATATTACTTATATGAAAATGCAGAATATTTACAGATCACGTTATTGTCCCAATTGTCAACTGCATTTGAACCGTCATTTATCACTGTCAACTGTATAGTTGATTAAATACCTAGGAAAAGCTTAATGTGGTGCGCGTATGCTTTGAGTAGGCATGATTTCAATTTGTCCTCTGCACAGTATTAGATTTGAGCAGGATGGAAACTTTGTTAGGCTCAATTTAAAAGCTATACCTAAGTTGAGGCAAATGACCATAGATGCTCAAAAGATGATGTTAAGTTGCAAGAAAAAGAATACAGCAATTAGTCAACAATGGTACAAGACTCCACTACTATAATGATTGCGGAGGCTCAGACATAAGACAAGATTACGCAAATTAATGTCCAGGATTTGAAAAGGAAATTGATGTATGAAAGCCACAATACCGTATTCACCATGAATCCTGGAAGTAACAAAATGTAATAGGATTTGAAACAGAACTATTGGTAGAGAGGAATGAAAAAAGAGGTGACATAATATGTATCTAAGTGTTTGGCGTGTCACCAAGTAAAAGCGGAACATCAAGTACCGTCTGGTTTGTTCAATCCCATTCCAATTCCACAATGGAAGTGAGATAAAGCACTATGGATTTTGTATCCAGTTTTCCCCTCACCCAAAGAAAGCATGATTCCGTATGGGTGATAATTGATAGACTCACAAAGTCGGCTCATTTTATACCAGTCAGGATTTACTATTCTATGGATCGACTAGCTGAGTTATATGTGGATGAGATTGTCAAATTGCATGGTGCTTCATTGTCTATTGTGGCAGACCGAGACCCACAATTTACGTCTAGATTTTGGAAGAAAATGTAGAACTCCTGTATGTTGGACCGAATTGAACAAGCATAAAGTAATTGTTCCTGAAATAGTAAAAGAGATAAAAGAAAAGGTTCAGATCATTCAACAAAGGTTAAAAACTGCTAGTGATAAACAAAAATCATATACATATTTGAAAAGGAAGGACATAGAGTACGAAGTCGGAGATAAAGTTTTCTTGAAAGTATCACCATGGAGGAAAGTACTCCGGTTTGGAAAGAAAAGAAAACCGAGTCCAAGGTTTATCGGATCGTATGAGATTTTAGAAAGAATTGGACTAGTAGCATATCATTTGGCCCTTCCGTCGGAGTTGGCCAAATTACATAATGTGTTCCATGTGTCAATGCTTCAAAAATACCGTTCTGATGAATCGCATTATTATTACCGCATAAGATATACAAGTAAACTGCATCACTTTTGATGAAGAGCTAAAAGCTATTCTCGATCGTGAGCAAAGTAATTCATAAACAAGCAAGTCCTCTCGCAGCGGTGCTTTGGCAACATTACTGTGTGGAAGAAGCAACTTGGGAACCAGAATCGACAATGAGAGCATAGTATACGCAACTGTTTGATTCACGTATGAATTTTGAGGACGAAATTCTTTTAAGGGGAGAGAGTTGTAACACCCCAAATTATACCCTGGCAAATTTATAACATGCTTTGGATATAATAAAAGTAAATGTATATTTTTTTGGAATAAAATAATCAAAATCCGGAATTAATCTAAGGGTCGAGGGAAAATTAGTAATTTACCAATTCCGGACCCAAAGGTCATATGATAAGAAGATTATAGGTTAAAGTGAAAATATGAATAACTTGATTTGCAAATAGAGGAGAGATGAAGGACCAAATAACAAAAATGGGAAAAGAATGCAAAAATGGGTTAGTCAAACATGGCCTTAACATTAAAAAGGTGGATAAGACCAAAAATCTCTTTTTTGGCTTTGTGAAGGTTAGGGAAAACCATTTGAGGAGAGGAGAAAGAGAGAAGAGAAGAAGAGAAGGAGAAAGAAGGAAGAAGGAAGAAGAAGAAAAGGAAAAAGCCAAGGTATGGAAATTGTACGGAAATCATGTATGAAATCTACATATGTTTGGATTATGTATGGAATTGATGTTTAGAAGTGTTGTTCGTTGGTATAGATGAGTTTTATGGTTTATAAATGTGTTTTTGGGTTGAGTTGGTTTTGGTTTGGAAGGAAATTTTGGTGAAAATGGCTCAAAACTGGCCATCTCTATTTTGTCCGACACCCCTACGCCTAAGTGTAGGAGTCCACTCCTCCTAGGCGGAGGCTCCTTCACCTAGGCCGACCTGAGACAGGGTTTTCTGAATTTTCTGGTCTGCCTTAGGCATAGCAATGCTTCACCTAGGCATAGCGAAGCTCCGCCTAGGCGTACCTACTAGTTCTGTTTTTGTTCCTCTCGTCCGAGAAGTCTAACAATCTTCCACTGGATTAATGAAGACCCTAATAAGTGAATGAAAGGGCTCGTACAAGTATAAAAGTTATTTAAAAAATATTTTGTACCTCGCCGCCTCGGTGAAACGGTCGTTGGGCAAACATTATTTCTTACTCTCATTTGCTAATGTATTTAAAATGAAGAGTTATCCCTTGGTTAAGGGATGAAAAGATAAATGTGTAACGAAGGCATATAGAAAAACATATAAATTTCTAAATAATACAAGAATAAAGATGCATGTGGAAATGATAAGAAAATATCGCATATGATTATCGGATAACACATATTCGATATGGATATATATTGCACTGAAGAAGAGCCGATGACCGCCAGAACTTAGTAAAGGACAGATGGGCATGCCTATTGGGGTGGGAAAACAAGTCTCAACATTACTAATCGTCCCGTTGGTCATTACAGCGCCTTTGGGCCCTTATAGATGGTCATTGTCTCATACAATGATAACAACGCCTTCGGGCCCTTATAGATGGTCATTGTCTCGTACAATGATAACAACACCTTTGGGTCCTTATAGTTCATTGTCTCGTACGATGATTATAGCACCTTCGGGTCCTTATACTTCCTGTATCCACTTCTAAGGTATTTACAAGCATAAAACATAAGATAAATGACAAAAATATGCAAATTACATGACATAATATGAGAAGTATAGCATTGTTATGTGATGATATGTATACAGTGATAAGTACAAGAAGCAAAAATGTAAATGAAAGATGATATGAAATGAAACATGATAAGACGAATAAGTATGATATATGTAGAAACATATCTATAAATGATATGTTCAAAACATGAATAAGCATGTGTATATGTAAATGAATGTTAAAGTTATATGCAGTTGTCTAAAGTGTGATGATCCTTATTACAGGTCATCCAGGAATATTATTTCCCACTAAGCTATAAGCTTAGCATGTGTGTTTCATCCGTATAGGTACAGGAGAAGCAGGAACAAGAAGTTCGAACATTCCACATCAGCAACCAAGGCCTACACACTACTAGGTGCCCACTTAAGACCTTTTAGTCTATTTTTGTATATGTTTTGCTTTTGTAAGCAATGTAAAAATTTGTATATGTTAAACACTCCCATTTATGGAGTTTTGAATATATTTTGTAATCCGCAACTATAGAATATATTTGAAGCAATGTTTAATAAAGACATAATAAACAGTTAATGGTATGGTAAAGTAAAGATAGTGAAAGTTTAGTGAGATTTTGAGCACCCTCGTGTTAGTGTCATGCTGGGGACGGTCAAAAGAGGCTTGACATAAACGATCCATTGAAAATTTGACTTTCATAGGCAAAAAGTGAGCAGACTTTGTCAACCGATCAACAATCACCCAAATCACATTATTACCCCTGCAAGTGTCTCGCAACCTCAAAGTCCATAGTAATATGCATTTCCACTTAGGAATAGCAAGTGGTTGTAAAGACCCTACTGGTCTTTGATGCTTAGTTTTCACCTGTTGACATACCAAACACTAAGCCACATATTGTGCAATATCCTGCTTCATGCCTGACCACCAATAATTCTGCTTTAAATCCTTATACATCTTTGTCCCTCTTAAGTGGACTGCAAGTCTAGAACAATGAGCTTCCTCCAACAGCTCTCTTCTCAAGTTTCCCTCATTTAGAACGCACAGTCTATTCCCAAATCTTAAAATGCCATCATTTAATAAGGCAAAGTCAGGCTTACTACCCCTCTTAACTTCCTTCATAAGTTGCACTAACTGCATATCATTCTTTTATAGGGTCTTAATTCTCCCAACTAAGTCTGGTTGCACTCTAAAGTTTGCCACAAGAGCTCCCAAGTCCAAAAATCTGATATGGACTTGTAAACTCCTCAAATCTTCCAATAATTGCCTTTGACAACCTCTAATAGCTGCTAAGGAACCAACAGATTTCCTACTCAAGGCGTAAGCCAAACATTTGCCTTCCCTGAGTGATACTGAATAATACAATCATATTCCTTAAGTAATTCTATCCATCTTCTTTGCCTCATGTTCAATTCCTTTTGGGAAAACAAATACTTCAAACTCTTTTGATCTGTAAATATCTCACAAGTGTCACTATACAGAAAGTGTCTCCAAATCTTAAGTGCAAAAATCACTATAGCTAACTTCAAATCATGGGTAGAATAATTTCGCTCATAAGGCTTCAACTCTCTAGAAGCATAAGCCACAACTTTCCCATCTTGCATAAGAACACAACCCAAACCTTGACGAGAGGTATCACTATACACCACAAACCCTCCTGAACCTGAAGGGATAGTCACAATAGGAGCTGTCGCCAATCTTTCCTTTAACTCTTGGAAACTACGTTCACAATCATCAGACCACTCACACTTAACTCCTTTTTTAGTCAACCTGGTCAAAGGTAGGGCAATCTTAGAGAACCCCTCAATAAACCGCCTATAATAACCAGCCAGTCTCAAGAAACTACGAATCTCGATCACAATATTAGGTCTCCTCCAATTTTACACAGCATCTACCTTTCTAGGATCGACTGAGATGCCATCCTTGGTCACCACATGCCCAAGGAAAGAAACTTTGTCTAACCAGAACTCACACTTCATTAGTTTAGCATACAACTACTTATCTGTAGCACCCCTTTCCCGGCCCGACCAGTTTGGCGGGTCCGAACCGAATCTGGGTTGCTCTAATGTCACTCAATCACCTTATTAAAAACACGCCATAGCGTTACACTTTAGTTGGCATAAAATCATTTTCAAATATGCGGAAGAGTTTTTTAAAGGGGTAAGCCCATTTTATTTCATTCATGCAAAAGTATTAATTACTATAGCGATATCAAGCTCTTCTTTTCTAAATGATTTTACAAAATAGATATTCAAAAGTTGGAAATTGTTTACAAATATCAATGTTCAAAAGGAGATATGGGGTGAATGCACATGTCGGAACATACTCCGCACTTTCTTTATGACTCGACGCCCTCGACGGCTTTTCGCTCATGCTCAATCAATACCCGCACATAGATAAAATCTAAACGATACAGGTTTTCATGCTTAACGGGTTCTATACAATTCCATTCCCTAGCTTCGCTTAAATCAAATCATGCGCTTACTAAACAAACTTTCATCTTTTGATGATCAATGTCAATACAATACATATACTTATTTTATATACAATCATTTATGGTTCATTGATCAAATCCAAATATACACTTCCATATGCAATAAGTCATTGATAATCAAATCATGCATTTCACAATACTCTTTTCATTTCAATTCGCAATCATGCTTTTCAATTACAATATGTTAACAATCTCAAATCAATTCAGTTCCGCCCTTAACGAATTTAACCAATGTTTTCGGTATTCAGGATATCGGAATCACAAGCACAAGCCTTGCTAGGTCGCAGGTCGGGTAAAACATTTGTTTTATAATGATAGTACCTGGCTCACTGGCTACCGACTAGCTATAAAAATCAGCCTGAACACAATCAATATTGTCCCGCTGGGCTATGGATCGGAGTGACACATCAATACATTTGTTCGCAATACTGCTAATTTAACCTCTATTAGTATACCAATCTATCCTTCATACGAACTAAACAATTAACATTCAATTAAGGGCATTCAAATCTTTTATAGCAACATACAGTACAATATGTACATTTGTGTAAACGGTTCATTTTCAATACCCATGCAATTTTCATTTACAAACATTTAACAATCAATTTCTTCAAATCAATTAAAACAATTTAATATGCTTTTCTTATGCATTTAGAACAAATGTTCAAATCTTGAAACAAGAATAAGAGAAGATAGAACAAAACTAAAATCGCCGCTTTGGATTCCGATCTTGGAATCTCAACTTCAATGCGGGCTTTCCTACTGCTAGCCCCTATTCAAATACATACAATGACAATCACATATTAGTAGTTATTCTAAGAGTTTTGGTCTGTGGTTTTGTCTACCTAATAATTTCTTTCACTTGGGTGGGTTCTTTCTCTCGGGAAACATGAGCCATAATCTGGTTTCATATGCTTCCTTTAAGAAAATTTTATCTCTATGACTCTATTTTTAGTAGATTGGAATCATCTCATTTGGATCACCCAAACTCAAGTTACGGCATTTTAATGCCAAACTGGTCAGTATGCCTAGCTCACTCGGTTATCTACTGTTATTCCCAATTTCAGGGGTCTTAACTCTATAAATTGGTAATGGTTCCTTCTACTCATTTGAATCTATGGTTCTAAGGTTTCTTCTCCAACTAGAATCATCCAATTTGGATCACCAAAACTCAAGTTATTGCATTTTACATCCAGACTACTTCAATTTGCAAAGCAGGATCAGACTGTTCTTACACATAGCTCCACTTTGACAAATTTCTGGGCACTTTGGAGTTACAATTTGTATACACTTCCTCCAAATAAATTATTCCTATAGAAGTCTATGTTACCCAGAATTTTGAATCAGTCAATTTGGATGAGTGAAACTCAACTTATGGCCAAAACACTATAACAATACCCAAAACAAAGCATAACCCGTGAGCTACCCGAGCTCACCTTTAAGCCCGTATTTGGGAGCCTTAGAGCTACAATTTTCTCCTGGTTCCTTCTATAAATTTGTACACTTATCTCTTATGGTTCTTTACCAATTAGAATCAATTTATTTGGATGATTATAAATTAATCTATAGCCTAAACAAGAACAGGGCCTCGATAAAATTTTGCCAACATTTTTGAAAACTCCAACATTTCTTTTTACAAACATTACACAAAACCAATCCAACAAAACAATACTCTTCAAACTCCAACTCCAACACAACCCCAAAACTCATTTACAACCAAAACAAAACTTATCCACATTTGGGGTTTTCCCCAACATCAAAATCACAAAGTATGCTTAGGGTTTTGTTTTCTTACCTTAGCCACTTCAATCTCCACTTCTAAGTTTGCTTGATCACGTAGGAGCAAGAAGTGAAGAAACCCCACCTAGAACTTGATCTTCCTGCTCTCCCAAATTCTCTTCTCCCTTTTCTCCTCTCCTTCTCTCAAAAACGGGATTACTCAAGAATGAGCTCCCAAAGACCACATTTTGGTCTTTATCCTCATTTAAGTGTAAGGTCATGTTTGGCCTTCCACACCTATTCTCATTTTCTCATTTTTTTGGTCTTAAGTCACTTATTTTTCATAAGGCCTTCTTTGGCCACAAAAAAAATATGCATTCTTTTGACTTAAGTTTCTCCATATTTGCTTTATAGCCCATATTTCATTTTATTTGCACTTCAACTCTCATATTTACACTTAGACATATAAACTTATTTACAATTAACCCTTAGGTCCTCATTTTACAAATTCCAATTTAAGCCTTTACACTGGGTAAATTTCCGGTCCAATCAATTCTCATATTTAGCATTTAATATTTGCATTTGGCTTTAGCCATATAATAATTTAATCAACATTCATTTAACACCTTTAAAATACCCAAGTTGGCTCAACTTATACCCAGAATATATAATAAAATTATAAAAAAAAATTCTAGGATATTTTTGAGTCGTTACATTATCTCTGAGAGCCTGCAATACAATACTCAAATAGCGCTCATGCTCCTCCCTACGCTTTGAGTACACCAAAATATCATAAACTGATCTAGATAGGGCTTGAATATCATATTCATTAATTCCATGAAAGCAGCAGATGCATTAGTCAAACCAAAAGGCATAACTAAAAACTCATAATGCCTATATCTAGTTCGAAAAGCAGTCTTAGGTACGTCTTCCCATCTAACCCTTAACTGATGATAACCAGACCGAAGATCAATCTTAGAGAACACACATGCACCCTGAAGCTAATCAAACAAATCATCAATCCGAGGAAGAGGATAATTGATCCTCATTGTCACCTTATTCAACTCTCTATAATCAATGCAAAGTCTCATAGATCCATCCTTCTTCTTTACAAATAAGATAGGAGCTCCCCAAGGTGAAACACTAGGCCTAATGAAGCCCCTTATCTAACAACTCCTGAAATTGAATCTTCAACTCCTTAAGCTCCAAAGGTGCCATCCTGTAAGGGACCTTAGAGGGCAAGAGCCGTCGGGTGCCAAATCAATGGTGAACCTCACTCCTCCCTTCGGTGGCAAGCCATGAATCCTCTGAAAGACACTGCAGGTCCTCATAAATGGGTATGTCTTCCAACTTTAAATCATTTCCCTCATTCACAACATAAGCCAAAAAGGCTTGACAACCTTTTTCCTAAGCTAAGAACTAGCTAGCAAGGCTAAGATCATACGCAGTGGTCTATCCACATGCTTCCCCTCAAAACTAAACTCAGGCTGACCCAAAATGCTAAACGTCACCCGTTTCCCAAGACCATCAACAGATGAATGGTATGAAGCTAACCAATCCATCCCTAAAATCACATCAAAATCTTGAAGGCCAAGAAGTACTAGGTCAACTGTCATCTCTCTATACCCAATCATCACACAACAATCTCTAAGTATTTTATTAACCACAACAGATTCTCCCAAAGGAGTAGCAACAAATAAATCAAAGTCCATGTTATCAATAGACATACCCAACAAGCCAGTAAAAGATACAAGAACAAAAGAATGCGTTAAACCATGATCAATTAAGGCTCTAGCAAATAAGGTGTGAATTCGAAGAGTACCTGCCACCACATCAAAAGTGGCCTGAGCATCTCTGTAAGTCATAGCAAATACCTGCCCTTGAGCTTTGGGCTTCTGTCTATGCTCTTTATTCTCCTCCTTCCGCTTCCCAAATACAAACTTCTTATTCTCTGGACAATCCCAAACCATATGTCCCCGTGTTCCACAACCAAAGCAAGTTGTTGTCTCTCTATCGCATGGCTTACTCCCATGTTTCTTACCACAAGTAGGACAAATCCCATCTTAAACTTTGCGGTTACCTTTCCTTGGCCCTGATTTCTACTTAGCGCACTTTATGTACTTGGTTACTATGAGCACTATCACTCTTATTCCTCTTCCTTTGTTGTTCCCACACTCGGTGAAGCCTTCATCCTTCTCTCAATAAGGGCTCAGTCTACCACCTCCTCGAATAAACACCCAACTCGTGACTGATATCTTATTCTTCAAATAAGGCCTTAGCCCATCCTAAAAACTTTAATTTTTTCCTCCTCTATAGCAATTAACCTGTGGGGCAAACGTGATAATGTGTAACTTACTTCATAATGGCCATTGTCAAATCCCTCTGTTCCAAATGGACAAACTCTCCCACCTTTTGTCGACAAACACTATCAAGAAAGTACTTCTTATAAAAAGCCTCCCTAAACTGTCTCTAAACAATAGGCCCCTGATCCTCTAAAAGCCTCTTAGTCATGAGCCACCAATGATCTGCCTCTTTATCTAACATAAATGTTACATAAGAAGCTTTTTGCTCCTCAAAACAATCAATGACAATAAATAATTTTTCTATCTTTATAATCCAAGCCTCGCCTTATCGATCCTGGGCAATCGGAAAAATAAGTGGGACTCAACTTCTTAAAGTCAAGTCAAAGGAGCGCCACTCCCACTGATGAGGATTGTCCTTGACCATTACTTCCATTATTTCACATTACCAACCAATCCAAATAAAGTCCTCAAATATCTATAAAGCCCTTCAAGACTATAAAGCAAAGCCTCGCTAAGGATATATCATCAATAGCTGAACTGCTTTTGGGAAGATGCAGTCTCCTTGGTGGCATGGTGTCCTATAAAAGCAAAAAGGTAATAACTAATTTAGCCTGGCCAGCCAAGTAAGCAAGTCAGAATTGTAAGGAATAAAAGGAATCATACTAGATGAAGTTGAAACTTAAGCTAATGCGTCACTCATCTATTCCCAAAGGTAAACTAAATGAGTCCCCATCAAGATCATAACCTAGGGCTCTGATACCACTATGTCACGCCCTAAGACCTGCTTCGAGGGCATGACGGTCATTTCACACCTCAAACCCGAAGGTTTACACGTAACTGACTCCAACAGATTATCTTGTAACCTGATGTTACCTACCAACACATGTTCAGAAAGTAGCTAAAACAAAATTCTAAGATCCTCAAAACTAAATATCCACCATCCAAAAACCATTGTCCAAATATTTGCAAATTTAAATAATTCAAGTACTAAAACAAATTCCATAATCTCCAAAACTCAACCTTGAACTAACATAAAATGTAAAGAATCAATATCCAAATAGCTTCCAAATACCAAAAGATCAAAAAGAGCATAACTACCAGTTAAACAAAATCCAACATAAAATTCTAAGTCAATCCTAATGATGACCATTCTTTAGCCTAGTCATCACTCCTCACTCGAACTAAGGGTACCTAAAAAGTAGTCAACAAATAGGAATGAGCTCACAACCCAATAAGGAATATTAATGCAGTCCCTAGATCAAGTATTTCAAATTCACTTGAAAAATAGAAGATATTATAATCAATCATTTTCATAATCTTTGAGTTAGCTTGACCAATACATTTAAGTTTACAAACAGTATGCATTCATTTCTGATTCAAACTTTTTTATATCAAATTCAATCAAAACATTCAAATCATTTATTTACTCTGGTCATCAAACATCAAATGGCACCCAGTTATGTGAGACTTTTCAAATAGGTGGCTAGTCTCAAATTGTTTATTTAAAGTGAACGGAACCAAATACTACTAGTATTAGTAACCTCTAACCGAAACCTTAGAAGGCAGGTTAGAATGGTATTCTCCTTAGAAATGTAAAAGGTCGGCTATTATATCCCAGGTTATTGATGGCCAAAAGTCAACTATTATATCCCGTTGACAAGGGCCAAACAAACCAGAGTCAAATATTTATTTCAATTATTTAAATTTACAAAACATAATATCTCCACATTTATCTGTCAAAAACAAAATATAAAATTCTAACATACTTTTCCATGCAAAACAGATTTGATCCGGGCATAAACGAAATATAATTCATATGTTTCTAAATTATGTATATAAAAATTTGTTTCAAAAAAAAAAATTTAAACAACTGCATTGATTTCTCTTACCTCAAACAACACTCCAAATCTTGAAGAGTTTAGCCCCAAGAATCTACTTCTCACCTAACGTAATAAAAAGATATTATTATCACTATTGACTATTCATCTAAAATTATAGCTTTGGGAATCCTAATTATTATTTTTTTTTTATCCTTAGTAATTCATTTCTCTTTCCTTAAACCAAATTGAGTTTCCTGATAATATTTGTTTGCACAAATTTCTCTCATCATTGTATACAAAAATTTATTTATTTATAAATTCATTTCAAACCGATCATTACATGTTTTTCAACCTATTTCTTCTTTTAATAATATTAGCCTATAATCTCAATATATCTTCTTCTTTTTTTTTTTTTTTTGTATATTTTACAAGATTTTATTTCTTGATTTTGTATAAAAAAAACATGCATATCCCATTTTTCATTTATTTTTCTTTTAAAAATTTGGATCCAAGATTTTGTTTGAATATATTCAACTAAATATCCAATACTTTCTTCATCCTCATAAATAAATCAACCTAAACTTGCGAAATTTGGAACTTTTTTTCCCTCTTAATATCTAAAAGTCAAAATCATAAGTTGTCCTATGTTTCTTTTAATAAATTAGATTTTTGTGAAAAAAAATTATTTAAATAAAGAAGACATGGAAATATGAGTTCATACTTAAGGCTTTTAATTATGAAAAAACTTTTATACTGTCAAAAAATTTAAATTCAATAATTAATTTTTAAATACTTTTTTTTTACCTCTAAATTGGATTAGGATCATTACAATTCAACTAAGGACAAATAAATTTAAATTAAAATCATATAAAAATTCAAAACATGGGTTTAATCCATATGAAATACATTGGTTCAGATAAATTATACACATTTTCACTTCTAAACTTATCTCTAGAATTTCTTCAAACTTTTTTTCTTCAACATTACTAGCAAAATCAAAATCACAATTTCTAATCATTTTCTTTTTCTCCTTTTTTTTTTTTTTTTAAAACAAACCCTAATCTAGATTGGGGTTTCTTACCTAAGGTAAAAAAAAAATATATAAGTGAATATATTAAAATAAAATCTAAGAATTAGAAAACATAAATGCTATAGAAAATTTCATTCTTGAGCCTTAAGTCAGAAAGTTGTCGTCCTTTGAATTTATACGACCATAAAAATTCAAATAATATTATAAAAGAATTTTCTTTATTCAATTTATACCTAGGATATTTATTAGAAAAATTACCTTTTTACCCCTCTTCATTTTATTAAATTAATTAATTTAATTATCATTATTATTTTCTTAACTTATCCCTATAAAAATTCCTAAGTGTTACACCAACAGTCTCACAATGTTCTACATCGGTTAGGAATGAGCATGCTTATTAGTATATAAGCATTGACAATATCCAATTAGTATATGCCCTCATGGTTTTGTTTTTTAACTTTCCCCCCAAAACTTCTCATACAATTGGATATTGTCCATGCTTATAAAATCATTGGCCTTCCAATTCCTAACTGTTGTGGGATATTATGGGACTTTGGGTCCACTCCAAACAATCATCCCATTGAATAAAGTTCTCCCGTCAAACCAAAATTTTATTGTCTTTCACTGCATTTGGGCACATGTCTTACGTGAAGCACCACTTATCATAGGTTCACCATTTTGTTTGGCTTCCACCCACATGGTTAAATTTGAACACGTCTCTAATACCACTTGTTGGGATACCCCATGGACCCTTTTATATCTACATTGGTATGGTGTTGTCAACTTCAGGCCTAAACCCTCATGGTTTTGTTTTTGGGCTTCTCCCATAAAAAGTCTTATATTAGTTAAATATTGTTCATGCTTCTATACTTATGAGCATTCTCAATCCTAACTGATGTGAGATATTGGTCATCTTGGTTGAGTTGATTGGAGGAGCAATCAGGAGTTTATCACCTCTAATAAACTCTTATAGGTGTTTGGTAAAGACATCTAATCAGCTCCTAATAGCTAATTATGGCTAGCCAGGAGCCAATGGGAAAAAACTACAAATCGTAGTTTTTTCTAAAACGCTTTTATATGAGGCTAATTACCTAATTATTCTCAAACGAACTTTTTTAGTTATAAACTTTACCTAATTATTTTATAATTTTGAGATAATATTTTTATCAAATAATTTTATCGTGAAGTTTATATAAATTGAAATTTCATCATTAATCATTTTATATAAAGTTAAATATTTTAAATAAAAGTTTGTCTTCATTTATTTGTGATCATTATACGAGTTCAACATTTATTTTTAATTTGATATTAGTTTTTTAATTTTATTTTTAGTAATTTAATATGATAAAATCATAACTCAAAATAAACTTTACTTCAAAATAAAATTTTATGATGTGATTTAATATTTATGAATATATTGATATAGAAACAAAAAGAAAAAAGAAAAAAAACCAATATGAAAAACTTAAATATTACAACTAATTTTATTTATCATAAATCATACATTTAATAAACTGTGTTGAACTTAATGACTGTTATTAATCTATAACATCATATTAAAAAAATATAATAATAGATCTCTGATTATTTTAAAAAACAATTTGGGGTTAGAGTTTTTATTAGTATTTTTGTATGATGAAAATATCGGGGAATCGAAATCAAACAAATGTGAACAAAGTCTAAGGTTATAGATAGGAAAAAAAATTATTTTGAACTATGCAGAGTGTGGTCTTACGTTATTTTTCTCCTACAAAATTCGAGAATCCAACTCAGGTTTTTGTTTGTGTATTTGCATGATTTTGTTTATGTGTGCCTTTTTTTTATATCTCTTTATCATGTTTATGTAAGTAATTTTACCTTATCAGCTACTTTACCAAGTAGTAATTTATAATCAGTTACCAGTAGAGCTGGTAATATGGGTTGAACCCGATGAGTCAATCGACTTTAGTCCCACTTTTTTTTTTTATAGTTGAGCTATAAAATTTGGCTCGAATAAAATTGGATCAAATTGTTCCGACCTGTTTTGGCCCTGTGGCCCACATAGGTTTTGTCCGGATTTGCCCGAAAGATTTATTTAATTTTTTAAGTAACTAGTTTAGTAATTAAGATTTTTAATTATTCATCTATAAGATATTTTGGCTTTTAACATTTAGACAAATATTTTGCTTTTGTAGCATAGGGGTTTTAAAAAATAATAATAATAATTATTATTATTATTATAATATATGATTAATATATTAAACTTTATTTTTTTAACTATTTTAAATGCAAAATTTTAATATAATTTATATGATAAATTAATATTTAAAAAATCTTGTACTGAAAATTATGAAATGTATTTTAATTAAATAAATTATAGTTTTAATATCTCATTAATCGTATTTTAAATATTTATAATTTCACTTTTTGTATTTATCCTTTAAAATTTATTTAATCATATATGTTTTTTTTTTATAAAAATGAAGTTGTACTAGTTTATAAATGAAATTTAATAACTAAATTATCAATATGTTTTAAATAATTTTATTACTTAAACTAGTGTTAATAACAAAATATTGTTATTTTTAAAATAATTAACAAAAAATATGCACTTATATCTTTCATAATATAATTACCACCTTCTAACAAGATGAATTTTAAAAACAAATAGGATTTTTTATTATTATACGATTTGTAATGCATTTTTTGAAAAAAAAAATTATTCTAAATATAAATGAAATTTATATTTTTTTAATATTCTAAAATTTTAATTAATAGATAATGATGACTTAACCAAATATGTATATCATATTATTATTGGATATAATGATGATGATGAAGATTATAGGCATATGTGATTTTATTTTATACTTAAGTTTTTTTTTTTCCAAAAATGTTATTAAGTTGTTATTGTAATGTTTTTGTACTATTTAGCTAATTAGTTTGGTACTTTTGATATAATGTTCTAGCATTATTTATTTATTTAAGTTTGTTTAATGTTATTATATTGTTTAGACTCAATTATTTTATATATTAATTATTATTTTTATTTATTTTTATTTTTATTTGAAGAATTATAGAATTTGTGAAATTAATTTTTTTAACATTTTTAAGGTTTTGGCATGTGGTCCGAATTGATTTGCTAGGTTGGGTTAGCCCAAACTAGGTTGGACGGACCCATTTACCAACTCTAACTAATAGCACCAACTATCAATTGAACCAAACAAAGTTATTATGAAACTTTGTACGCATACCCAACAATTATAATTAAACACACATTAAAGTCAATCGCTTAAATTTTCTAAGTTCCCTCTAAAATTTCTCACTATCCAAATTCAATTTGTTTTGCGAGTTATTTATTTTATAGGCTCTTATTCATCTTATATTATTTTTTATCCTGTTATGTATTTATGTTATCATTGTACGTGCGTATCTACATGCATTTTAGTGCAGATGTGTACTTACTCTTAGTTCATATATATATATATATATATATATATATATATATATATATATATATATATATATATATATATATATATATATATATATATATATATAAAATAAAAGTTAAATAGGTACAAAGAATTTAAATTGCATCAGTCAATATATTTGAAAAAAAAAATTTGTCTTTAAGGAACAAAAAGAATAATTAGGCAAAGAATACCGAAACTGTCCTATCACTTTTAATCGGTTATCCCATATTATAATCTTTGGCAAACTTGGTGGTGTTTGTTTTTTTTACTTAATGCTGAATAGAATTTTTTTTGAGCTTAATGCTAAATAATACTCAATAGCATTAAGTATTAAGTTGTTTGTTTTTTAACATTAGGTAGTGAGTAGGGATGACAATGGGACGGATTATTTTGAGTTTCCGTCCCGCCTCGTTCTTAATGGCACAGGTTTAATTTAATTTTAATCGGGTTTTTAACGAGTTTGGGTTTATTTTCTCAAATCCGAGACGGGTTCATGTATTGTTACTCCCTATAAAACCCGAGAAAATTAGAAATTTTCAAAAATGGTAAAATGTTAATAAAAATAATAAATTGTCATAAGGGTTCAGGGAAGTCTAGAAAATTCTCTCCCGATCTGGATGGTAAATGGGGTGGCAGATTAGATCCAAGTGTGAAATTTGGTGACCCGAGAAAAGTTTCATGCAGTGCAAGATGCGGAAATTTTTCCGATTTTCTGGGTGATAAGTTGCCAATGACTTAAGGGACGAGTTTTTTTACGAAAATCTTGAAAGTCAAGAAAATGGCTTAAGCTAAGTTCATTTAAAATAAAGTGAACTAAAAAAAAAATAAATTGTTTCGGGACATAAACGAACACGAATAAAGCAATATGAACCATGTATCCAAAATAATAATAATAGAAAGCCCGCCCGTTATATTTTAAAATAAATTTTTTTATACTTTAATATAAATAATTATTATTATTATTTTTAATAAATAATTTATAAAAATTCATAATATTTATATTTTATAGAAAAATATTAATTAATATAATAAAAATAAAAAAATCAAATATAAAAAAATAAAAAATAAAAAATAAAAACAAAAATAAAATATAAACGGAGCGAGTTTGAGAATTTTCCATCATATACATTTAATTTTTTTAAATGAGGACAGTTTGAGGGGTGAAGAAAAAAATAAACGGCGGGATCGGGATAGTAGCTACGTCCCAAACCCTCAGTTGTCATCCCCTAATAATGTATGTTGCTAGATTTCTTATTTTCTTGTTGGGCAATGATTGAGTTTTCTTATTTTGTAGAAAAGTAACTTACCGAATAGAAAAGTAGAATATTTACGCTTTACATTCATAACTTTTTAAAAATTTCAGTAATAAGTCGTCAAAATTTAAAAAAACAAACAACTTAATCTTTGAAAGCTGAGTTTTCGAGCGTTAAAGCCAAAAGCAAGCGGCTTGTAATCTCGGTTGAGTTCGACCCGATCAAAATTCCTCGATATTGTTTGGCACTCGAGTTCGGTCGAATCGATTTAAATTGTCGATCTAGTCGGATCCGGCCGGTCGATCAAGAAATCATTTTTATTAATTCGAAATAAGTAGTAAAGAGAGATTCGAACAAGTCGAGGTCGTGTGGTTTTCCGTTACGTGGCATCGAGTGTGATATTCCATACACTTTCAGTTCCTCAGTTCATTTGCGGTGTTCCGATTTCTATGACTCTCTCGAATAGACACCGGAGCGTTGGGTGGGGCTAGTTCTTACGGGCGATGATGATACGCATTTGTTATAAATTATAAGTCAGTTATGCCGAATCACCTTAGGTCTCCTGATGTCTGGGATCGTTTACCGCTTTTATTCTGTGTTCGAACATGCAGTGCCGGGTCTGAGCGTGGTATTACAGGATGTATGTCAGAAACCAATATGAAGCATTGGGATGCGAGGCGAACAATTGATGAAGTCTCGGGAACTCCGTGATACAAGGAAAGCACCCGGAGGACGGGTGTCTTAGGTACATCATTCATGTGTACCGGTACAACCTGCATAAAGTGGCGGTGGGCTGTTGTGCGTCTGACCCACATTGTACCCGGTACAACCCTGCATAAAGTGTGATGGCGAAGTATGCCGTACATGTTTAAATGTGTGCAGAGTGCACAGCTATAATTTGCGAGATTGGGCCGAGAATTCGATCGGTATGGGGCACTCTTTGTCATTGACCAAAATGGGAAAATCACGATGGAGGGGGTATAAGCAAAGGGGACCTGAGTAATAGGGTTTTGGACTTCTAGGGTTTAGGTTTTAGAAAGGAAGGTTTCTCTCCATTTTTGAGTTGGAACTTGTAGTTCCCGGATTTAAGATTTCTTTTCTATTTGGAAGTTTTAGATTCAAGCATTTGTAATCTTTCGAAATGCCTTATCTTGCTAAATCTAACATATCTCTTGTTTATTCATCTTCTCGAGTTTTACAAGTGGTCCCGATTTCCAAAAGTGCATTTTTATGATTAATCGCTCTTTAATTATAATTGTTCTTATAAGATTTTATGGAGTTCTAAACCCTTCTTCTTTGGGAATCCTGGGAAGCTCACTGATTAAGGTATAGTCCCTCGATTCCTCTTTTTGATCTTCAATGGATTATGTAATAATGTTGTAATACTTGTGCGAGAAGAGTTGTAAATCCTTAGTTTGGCATATTCTTGACAACGTGTTGAGATATCCTCGGTACACGTTGTGCTTGATATCATGAATGCAAGCTAAGAGGTTCATATTAATTGAGAACAAGTGTTTGTGTACTGGAAGTCATCTTTATTTTCCAAAAGAGCATTTAAAGATAAATCCTCCATCAAAGGCCATTTATCAATGATTCCTAGATGAGTTTATAAAATAAGAGGGTGTGGGGACTTACATGATCGGGAGTGGAAGTGGAACCTAAAAATCGGCAATTGTCTTTCTATTTTAAAACATTCAAACCAAATCAACCATTCGAGTCCAACTTGACACAACCTTACAATTCTCTTTTTAAATCATACCCTTATTGGAGAATAGCTCCTATTGAGTCGATAAAATTAGACCACTCCACATTGGAGATGACCTGTGGATTCCCGGTATTACAATACTGAACATTGTAATTCCTACGGCTTGGGAATAGAATTCGGCACACGAATAAGGGCCAGAAGCATTTTGAAACGCCGTTCTTAGTGATGGCGATTAATCAAGTTGATCTGAAGAGAGCTAGAGGTAATTTGCAATTGCATTGCAAATCCGGTACGTTCTCCACTTTTCTTTTTATTTTGTTTAAGTGAAATCTCGGTGGAGTGTTTCTTGGACGAAATGGCGTAGTGCATGTCGGTTTGGGCTCGCAGCGAAACACTTGAGCTAGTAAGAATAGTGCCTCTAGGAAACTATGAGGGATCCATAATAAGTCGAGTTTTTTCGGATAACATTTACCTCGAATGGATCATCACAAAATTAATGTGACATGTATTTAATGAAAATACTCAAGGGATTCCTGTTAACCCACAAGGACTCAATGAACCTCCACAACATGGAGTAGAAGCTACACTCCCAGTAGCACCGGTAGTAGGAGGGGGGAATGTTAACTTCCAACAAAATCAATATAGAGGTCTCCCTGCTCCTTTGCACAATGTGGAAGAACCATTAGAAATCACTCGACCTCGAAAGGACTACAACCAATTCTTGCATTAAGTCTTCCTAAAGGCCTCAATTTCTAATAAAGTCGAAATGATCCGTCTCTCTTACGTATATCAGGGTTCAGATCCCGAGAACCACTTGTTGCATTCATGAGAGATTTTGAAGATGTTTGCGGTGCATTTTCTTTCTCTTGGCTCTTCCACCTGTCTGTCTAGTTTTATTTCCTTTTTGCTTTAAGGAGAAGGCTAAAATTTGGTTTCATTCCTTGGCGCTAATTCGATCTTTACATGGGAAAATATCAGAAATGAGTTCTCTGACAAATTTTCCCACACTAATACTAATGCTCTCATGCGAAGCGATTGAACTTACAGCACAGTGAACCGTTTGATGCGGTATGGGAAAGATATAAGGATCTCCTCCATGCTATCCCTCACCATGGATTGGATGTAGGACAAATATGTGCATACTTTCATCAAGGATTATCGGCGAATAAGCCAGCGGTACATCCGGATGATGTGTGCGGGGCGAATTCTATGAAAAGAGTGCTAGGGAAGCGATCGACTCTTTGACATAAGCGAAGAATGCTCGAACTTGGGAGACTAACACATCATAAGACAACTTGCTAAAGTGCATAGCACATCAGCGGGGGGCGGAATCCATCACTTAAGAAAATGATGAGTTGCAAGCAAAAATTGCTAGAAATCTAACCTGCAAAGGCGGAGGTCATAGAGATGAAAAGGTGCATGAGGTGACTAGCGTGCCTCAGTACCTCGGCACCTTTGGACCCCGGAGTGGGAGGCCATGCATTATATGCGATGATCCTACGCACTCAACCATCAAGTTCCTAAACCTTCCCCAAGTAAAAGGCGCAATTCAAATAGAGCAGGCCAATGCCCTTAATTACCAAAGGAAACCTTTAAATTCTCCATATTCTGAAACATATAATCTGGATGCAATTGGCTTTGATTTTAGTTGGAGGAATGAAGGAGGGCCTAATAACTTGCCAAACAACCACGGTCCTCATTAGCAAAACCATGGCTTTACAAATCCCATTCCACCATTTCAGAATCAAGGCCATCAAGGATTCCCTGTGAACCCTAATCAAGGTTTCGACCATCAGTCGAGGACTCCATCACCGACCATATCGACCCAGCGCAAGAGAGTGCGGAGGATATAGTTACCGGTTCGTGCAAGCCCGACAATCCACAAAAACCTGGAATTCCGAGCCCATCAGATGATGTGAGATCCCAGATAACCAAGTTAACCTCATCTATAGGTAACCTTGACAAGAAAAGGGAAAGCTCCCATCTCGCTATTCAAAATCCTGAGAAACGAAATAGTGTAGGAAGTTCGGGGACTGATTGAGGGGGTACCTTTGAACCTTTGTAAAGTTGTCACTACTCCTCGAGAAGTGGAAAGGTAGTTGACAAAACCCATTCAAACTAAGGAACCAACTCAAGAGTCTCCAGTGAATTTGTCGAGAGAGGATGAGTTGACGGACTAAAATCTCATGTCCACGATCACGAATGATATTGATGATCAACGGGGCGAACAAGTCTGCCCTTATCCCTCCGGCTCCATACCCTCGCCGTTAGAGAGCATCGAAGAAAGTGAATAACCATTCGAGAAGATCCTATGAGCTGTTCAAACAAGTAAATTGAACATTCCCTTGTTAGATGCCATTAAGCAAATTCCATCATATGCTAAATTTTAAGGACTTATGCACGGTAAAGGAAATTAGAGTGTAGCAAAGGAGGCATTCCTTAATTGATTAATCTACTTCCTTATTCGAACAACTTGCCTCCAAAATACAAAGACCAGGAAGTCCTACTATTTTACATGGCCAATTGGGAAATTCAAAGTTAGGGCATGCTTTAGTGGACTTAGGGGCAAGTGTTAATCTGTTGCCTTACTTTCGGTATATGTGGACGCAGGGTTAGGAGGGTGAGAGCTTGACCAATATCACCCTCGGAATTGGTGACCGTAGTGTAAAAATTCCTAGGGGAATAATTGAAGGATGTTTTGAGTCCTGGTGGACAAATTTTACTTCCACGTAGTTTTGTTGTGCTTGACACTGACTGTGGCGAATCGAATTTCGGTTCAGTAATTCTTGGTCAACCATTCTTGTAGCGCTAATGCCATTATACATTGTAGGGGAGGCCCTAATGACACTATCGTTTGAGTAACATATTGTTAATACGAGATATTTTTGATGTTATTAAAGGAATGGGATATGAAGAAGATGTTTGTGAAATTAACATGGTTGATTCAGGTGAGTAAAAAATGCACGGATAATGTCTCACATGATGATCCTCTTAAGTCATGTTTGGTCGGCCAGGTTGGGAGGAGGAAGTGACCCTGCCCAGATCGAGGATTTCTACACTCTTTAATCGAGCATAAAGATGTATTGGAAGTTAATGGGTGGACACCTAAATTTGAACCTTTGCCACCAAATGAGGATAAGACATTGCCTTCTGAGGAGAGGCCACCTAAGCTTGAGCTAAAACCTTTACCAACACATCTCAAATATGCATTCTTAGGGGAGGAGGACACTTTTCCAGTAATCATATCTTCCTCCTCAGACTTGACTCAAGAAACTCAACTTTTGGAAATATTGAAAACCCGGGGCCCTTTAAAAAATTTGGACAATTGCGAATATTAAGGAATTAGTCCTTGATGCGCACACATAGAATCCCTTAGAAGAGGATGTTAAACCTTCTAGGCAACCACGAGAGACGATTGAACTTGATAATGAAGAAGTGGTGAAGAAGGAAGTTTTAAAACTCTTGGATGTAGGGGTAATTTACCTATTGCGAGATAGTAAGTGGGTTGGTCCAACACGGGTGGTTCTGGGAAGTCGATCCGCGGTAGTTGCCAATGAAAATAATGAGCTCATTCCCACTCGTGTCACTTCAGGATGGAGGGTGTGCATAGATTATAGGAAGCTTAATGCGGGTACCCGGGGAAAGACCATTTTCTCTTCAGTTTATTAGTCCAATCTTTAGAGGATTGCGGGGCATGAATTTTTATTGTTTTCTTGATGGGTACTCGGGGTACAGTAAATTGAGATAGCTTTGGAAGATCAAGAAAAAACTACATTCACTTGCCCTTTTGGTACCTTCGCCTTTAGGAAAATGCCCTTTGGACTATGCAACGCACCTGGAACTTTCCAACGATGCATGATGGGAATCTTCAGTGACATGATAGAAATCATATTGGAGATTTTCATGGACGATTTCTTAGTTTTTGGTGACTCATTTGAGAACTGCTTAGAGAACTTACGTAAGGTTTTAGAGAGGTGTCAAGAGAACAATCTTGTGTTAAATTGGGAAAAATGTCATTTCATGGTAACCTGAGAATTGTCTTAGGCCACATAGTATCAAAAGATGGAATCGAAGTTGATAAGGCCAAAGTTGAGCTGATTTCCAACCTACCTACTCCTACGTGTGTTAGAAACATAAAGGTCATTCTTGGGTCATCTTTGGTTTTATAGAAGGTTTATAAAGATTTTAGTGCTATATCCGGAAGCCCATATGTACTTTGCTTGCCAGGATGTCCCTTTCACATGGTCCGCAAGCTTGTGACGCGCTTTACTAAGCTGAAAACATGATAGTGTACACGATCATGCGGTCCCTAATTGGGACCTTCCATTTGAGATCATGTCGCGTGGTAGTGATTATCTGCATAGAGGCGTGTTAGGACGAGAGAGGGAAGACAAAAAAGGCTTTTGTCATTTACTGCGCCCGATAAGACACTAGACTGCGCGAACTGACTACCGCGACCACGAGAAAAGGAGTTTCTAAATTTGTCGTTTTGCTTCTAGAAAATTTAGGTCATATATTGTTAGTTTCTCCTGTGACCATCTTCCACGAGATCATGCGACCACGAAGTACTTGCTCTCTAAGCGGGATCACGAAACCAAGGTTAAGCTTAGGTGGATTTTACTATATCGAGTCGACTTGACCATTAAGGATAAAAGGGGGTTGAGAATGTGATGTTGATCATTTATCTCGATTAGTTCGAGAATCCAACTCCCATGGCATATATGGTGATAGCTTTCACGATGAGCAACTCTTTGCTCTTGTTCATTACCGGTGATATCTTGACATTGTGAACTACCTAAATGCTTGGCGGATCAGGTCCGATGGACTTCTCGTGAAGAAGAAATTTTTTGGCGAGATATTAAATACTACTTTGATGATCCATATCTATTTAAATACTATCGAGATCAAATAATGAAGATGTGTACCCGATAGCGGCGGTGAGGATTTTAACTTTTGCCATTACGAGAAACTGTGGAGGACATTTCTGCCGCGGCGAGCAATTTTGCCAAAGCTGGGTTTTATTGGCCCACCTTATTTAAGGATTGTTTTGATTTCTGCAAAACTTGTGCTCAATGTGGCTTAACTAGGGAGGGGTCTAAACGAAACATGATGCCTCTTACCCCAATTTTAATTATTGAAATTTTTTATTGTTGGGGTATAGACTTCATGGGGCCTTTTCCCCCTTCTTGTGGGTATCTCTACATTTTATTATACGTGATTAAGTGTGTCTAAGTGGGTTGAGCGATTCCAAACGAGAGACCAATGACCCGCAGGTTGTTTTGAAATTTATAAAGAACATATTTTTCTCGTTTTGAAACTCCTCGTGCGATCATTAGTGATGGTGGACTCCATTTTACTGTCGATCTTTTGAAAATACGGTAAAAAAAGAAATATGGAGTCACCCATAAAGTATCAACTTGACTTACCACCTGAGACCAATGGTCAAGGCGAGCTCGCTAATGGGAGATAAAACATATTTTGGAAAAAACGGTTGCCAGAATCGCAAAGATTGGTCACTCAGTCTTCTTAGATGCTCTTTGGGCCCTCTGTCTTGCCTTTAAAACTATTCTTGGTATGTCTCCACATGAAGCTAGTTTATGGAAAGGCTTGCCATTTGCCGAGTAGAGATGGAACAGGACTTTACTAGGCTATTCGAACTTTTAATTGATCTAACTCAAGCCGGAGTAAGCGGCGCACAGTGCGACTAAATGAACTTGAAGCTACTTGCGAGTCGTATGAAAGCTCCCAGAGATTTAAAAGGAGCGACTCAAGTTATTCCATGACGGATCCATTGCCGGGAAAACTTTCGGGCAATGGGGAAGATGCGCTATACAGCTCTCGATTACATCTATTCTCGGGAAAGCTAAAAAGTTAGGCGGCAGTTCATCGTTAAGGTAGTTTATCCCTACGGAGTCGTGGAGATCGAAAATCCGGACACTGGAAAATCCTTCAAAGTGAATGGCCAGCGCCTCAAACCATTCCTTGAGCATCTCAATACTCAAGAGCACAGTGAAGATTTGGTAGATCCGCTCTACCAAGCCTCTCCTTCCAAGTAACCTCATTCTCCACTTGTTGTATATAGTTTTGATTTTATTTTTGTTCTTGCTTTCTATTTTTATTGTTTTTTACTTCAGGTACTTTCAGTCAAATAGAAAATAAAAAATCGTGGGCTCTTGTTTCTCTATTACCTCAAATACGTGGGGTACCCTTGAGTTCTATGCATTGAGAATGATGCTTGTTTTTACCATTGTGTGGGGGTAGATTTCTGCTTTGGTTGAGAACGTAACTATTAAATTTCGTTATATGTTCAGTGGGTCAAATTTTTCGAAATATGCCTCTTTTGAGTATTATGTTTCACCTGTAATGTACATACCCGCATGATTTTATTCACTCTCTACATCATCTTATTGCAAGTACATCTTAACAAGCATACACAACAAGCTTTGTGGTCTTACATGGTGTCCCCTTGTGCATTCCTACCTTCGCCCACACAAACCACATACTTATGGTCAAGTTTTCTTAGATCTAACCTATTAATGCTCCCAATTGTGCATCACTTCTTGGTCATATTAACTTCACTGCATCGAATCTTTATGGAACAACTCTTACATAATTGGAAAATGATTGAGCCATTATTTCCTTGCATACCTATGGATTCGTAGTGGCTGTCTCATCCCTTGCACCCATTTTGACAAAGTTCAAGTTTATTGAATCTATTAGTCCGGATTTGTGAGCAGTGGATCTTATAAGAGATTGAAGGTATCCCGAATGAATTACAGGTGACTAAGTCTCACGAATACGATCAGGTGTGGAATTTGTGAGAAAAGTGAACATCTGTAAAGCAAGGATGAAAATGATTGGAAAGGTCAAATGTATAGTGGCACCCTTTGTTCCAAAGTGAAAAAAAAAAAAAAAAAAAATATATATATATATATATATATATATATATATATATATATATATATATATATATATATCTGTATATATATATATATCTATATATCAAAAAATCGATTAGAACAGATTATGCTAGAAGTACAAACATATACGGTACAGCTTATAAAAAAAACGTCATTGGCTAGGTGTACGATTACATCACTAACATGTACGGGTACAATGATTCGAGATTGTGGAAAGGTTTTCCCAACCGAAAACAGCGCCTCTTCGCCAAATGTTTTTTGACACTCCATAGCCATAAGCCCTAGTATTTTGCTCTCTCACTGGCGTCTCAGGAGCTCAGTTGATGCGGGGTTCCATTGTCGATTCAGGATTGTTGTGCGGTCGGTGTCTACAGTAAGTACTGGCCCCTCTGAGGATCTTTACTATACGTATTGGTTTCCTCTTGGTTACACATGGGTTGTTTTATTGGATTTGGTTGGTATTTGTTGTGCTTGGTGGTCGGAGTTTGCTGTCGGTGCTGGACAGGAGGGAATGTTGTCCCCGTCGTGCACGGGGCCAGCCCGAGTCTTTTTGTTTGAAACCCGAGTTTTGGGATCGATGATATATATATGGAGCCGTCCCAGGCGTTATTGCTATGTCGCCATTTCTATATGGCGTTCTAAAATATTAGGAGAGGAAAGGCATCGGTTCCTCTATGGAACAAGAAATTGTGAAGAAGCGAAATCTAATGCCTTCGGCGGTCAAAAGAGGGAAGGGAAGAATGAATTGCATCCTCTTGGAAAAGTGAGAATTATGTCATGATGATGATGAAGAAATAGAGGCGATGTTCTGAGATTACGAGGAAACACGAAAAATGGACCGGTATTGCAAAATACAGGGGTTTCCAACTGCGAGAGGGTGTTAAAATTGACGTTTATATTCCTGTCCATTAGGGATTATCCGAGCAGTATGCGCCGTACTGAGGTCGCGGATACTTACCAATGATGAACCGGGAGTTAGACTAACACGAGGAAAATGGTAGTTAAGCCGTATTGAGACTTGATCTGGAAAGTAGTTTAGTGTCACTCCTGATTCGATATGGCGCGTACATTACATTATATTCGCCTGATGCTTGGGCCAAACCATATCCACCGAAACATGCGACTTGTGCGATTGTTTCTGAGGCTATGTGCACCGACCGTGCCCATGGCGGCGGTGGTTGTGAAAAAGATTTCATTCTGAGCTCAATGAATATACACGATGAACAAGATCATTCCATGATATTGAGTGGAAGCGCGAGGTAAAAATCCCACCACGAACAAATTCGATTTGTCGAGGTTATGGCCCGGGAAGCGATTGACTATGCATTAGTCATATGTGCGCAATGAGGACTTGCAATATTCGCGTGCAAGCGGCATGTCGTTCCCTTCACTTGTGACTAGTATTGTGAAGCGGGGATGGGGGGCAGTTAAAGAAAGAGGTGTTACCTACTGTGGCCGATCACAAATAAGGCCCGGGGCGGGCGGCGGCATCATCAGACCTCGACCCTCTCAAGCCCTCAGTGCCTTAGTGCCTACTCCGGGATCACTTCATCACAGCCCCGAGCACCATCGAGCACATAGCCATTGAAGAGGATGGACGGATAAAGGGGTGGTCAAGTGCATTACGGAGCGAGCTGGATCGACGTCTCGAGGCTTGAGGCCGACCGAGGAGAGTCGCGTGGCGAGACTGCTACTTCTTGGATTTAGAGGGGTCGAAGAATTAGATGGTTGTGTAGACGGACGCATTCTCTTGACGAGAGGGCGGGGTTGGCTGCATGGCTATATTTGGGGCTAGACTAGGGTGTTGGAAATGGGTAGTAGACCTTAATAATGTTATCCTGACACCCGTTTGATCATTTACCTTTTCTTATGTTTAGCCCAGTGGTTACGACTTTTAAGACCTCTTTGATTCTACTTATGTTGGTTGTTCCTTAGTATTATGCATAGTCAAGCTCACGTGTTCCATGTTATATGATTGCCACCTTATATCGATTGCCACGGTTCCAGCATTTTGCATGACTACCTTACATTTCTTAAAGTCCATAATCCTTATTTGAATAACCAATTTTGTATTGCTTTATTATAATGTTCTTGTGTAAGGATGTGAATTTGGTTTTAAATGAGTCATCTTTGGTGCATACCGCATGGGTGACATATTGTATTCTATAATTGCTATTTTTGAGATTCTTTTTAAAGCTTAGCATTTGTCGACGCTTTGTTGAGATTCGCTACCTAATTAATTGATTAAGTCTAAATCTTGCTAGGGACTAGCAGATGCGAGTTAGGGGAGTGTGATGAATACACATTTGAGTAATAATTATAGTAAATTTGCTTTGCTCCCCAAATCACAAGTTACCTGATTGGCATAAGGATAGGTACTTTTAATATCTTCTATGTTTTTAGACTTTGTGCGGTCTTTCGGAGGTCGACATTAAAGTGTACAGGATGTATGTCAAGGGAAGACCAATATAGACGTGGGATACTGATGAACAATTGAAGGTAGAGTCTGGGAACTCAGGCAATACAAAGCACGGAGGACCCGGGTGTGCGGGTGCATCATTCATGTGTCTCTCAAGTCTGACTCCTCAAAAAGTGGCCGTGGGGCACATTATAAATTTTAGCCCACATTGTCTTAAATTTACAACACCATAAAGTGTGAGTGGCGAAATTGTACTGAGTACATCGCTCAATGTCTTAGGTACAAAAACCTATATAGAATTGCGAGATTGGGCCGGAAATTCGGTCAGTCTGAGGCACTCTGTCAATGAACCAAAATGGGGAAAATCACACATTGGAGGGAGTATATAAACACAGAGGACACAAGTAATAAACAATTTTGGACTTCTAGGGTTAGGTTTTGAAAGGAGAAAGTTTCTCCATTTTGAGTGGAACACAGATCAAATTTAAGATTTCTTTTCTATTGGAAGTTTTAGATTGTGGTTGTAATCTTTGTGAAATGCACTTATCTTGCTTTAAATCCTAATACTCTCTTATTCATCCTTCTCGAGTTTTACAAATGGTCTGATTTCCAAAAGGTACTGTTTTTATGATTAATCGCTCTTTAATTATAATTGTTCTTATAAGTTTTATGAATTTCTAAACCCTTACCCTCTCTGAGGAATCCCTGTTTACTTACGATTAAGGTACTAGTCCTCAATTCCTCTTTTGATCTTCAATGGATTGTGTAATATTTGTCACTTGTCTCGAGAAAGGATTTAAATCCTTAGTTGACATATTCTCAGCAACGTGTTAGCGAAGGATATCCTCGGTACGTTGTGCTTGATCATGAATGCAAGCTAAGGGTTCGTATTAATGATTGAGAACCAGTGTTTGAAGTATTACTCGATCATCTTTAATCTTTCAAAGAGCATTTAAAGAAGATAAATCCTCCATCAAGAGACCGTTTATCAATGGTTCCTAGTTAGTTTATAAAATAAGAGGTGGGACTTGTGATCGAGTGAGTGGAACCCTAAAATCCCGGCAATTGTGCTCTATTTTAAAATTCAAACCGATCAACCATTGGAGTCCTTGACACAACCTTACAGATTCTCTCTTTTAAATCCTTACCCTTATTGGAAGAATAGCTCCTGTTAATTACAGATAAAATTAGGCCACTCACCTTAGAGGAGATGACCTGTGGATTCCCACGAGTATTACAATGCTAGATATATTTGTAATTCTCTATAGAATAGAATTCGACACCACGAATAAAGACCCAAGCCACTTATATATATATATTATTTTTTTTATCATGTTTGAAAATCTTTTGCTTGTTTTTATCCAACTGGAATACTAGTTGGATATCTAAGAAAAGACTGATTTAGTATTATTTGTCAGTATCCCTTACTGTTCTTAAAGACACTTTTTTTTTCAAAATCTGTGTGTTGATGCAATCAAAATTCTTTGTACCTATTTATTTTTTATTTTAAAATAAACAGCTGAAATATACTTCTCCTTTTTTTTTTTTTTATAACGACATTCTGCCCATTTTGTCAGATTCTCATAGTAATGAACGTATTTTCATATAAAAGTTATAAAAAAACACTTGAACAAAAATTATAATTGAGCAAATTCTTAAAGGACTATAAATCACTCAATAGTGTTTTCTTTTGTTGGGCTTCTCTTCGCTTTTCATTCCATTTGGCTTTGCACTGAATCATTGTAGCACTTTATTTATAGGATCAAACTTGAGATCTTTGGTAAACCCATCGAACCCATTTATCACATGAGCAAGGCCTAAAGGACGAATCACCTAATAGTGTTTTTTTTTACTAATCACTTTATAGTGTTTAAAAACTACTTATCACGTAATTATCTCAAAAACACTTTTTATACAAAATAATTCACTAATTTCACCTAAAAGAATAGTTTTAAATGCATCAAGTATATAAAATACTTGAAAAATATACTTTACATAATTAGTATTTAATGATAGGTAAAAGAGTTTCTCTTTAATTTTTCTTTTGAAAAGAGAGTTTCTCTTTAATTTTTATTTTGAAAAAAGAGTCTCTTTAATTTTAAAAAGAGATATTTGATTTGTTTTTTTTTTTATAACTAAACTTTTTTTTTTGTTACATTGTACGTAGTAAATTATCATTTTAGGATTCGAACCTGGACCCTTCCTCTTATTGGATGTCTTGCATCTTTAAACTTTAAACATTGTATCAAATAAGCTAAACACGTGGACTATTTGATTTGTTAATATCTTTAAATTTTGATATATATATATATATATATATATATATATATATATATATATATATATATATATATATATATATATATATATATATATTTACGCACCAATGATGGTGCTTTTCCACCTACAAATCTTTGAAATTTGGAGCTTGTTTATAGTCGTTACAGGCCAGTCAAAAGCCGGACGGATCGATGTACAACACCTGCAAAGGGTGAGTACGGCTGGGGAATGTCGGCCGCATCTCCGATGCCTAAGTCAGTTTCTTTCTTACTATAGGGAAAAAGATCAACTGTCGATGGTTTTGTGATTGCGTACCTTTCTTCGGTGGAATTACTCAGTATTTATCGTGGGTGATCACGATGACTTTCCTTGTTAGACTGGCGATCTGACATCTTCCCACGAGTTGTTGAGGAATCTCTCTTTCCTTATCATCAAGTTTGCAGATATTAAAGGACAATTATTAGACCATTGATCGTGAGATACTTCCTCCCTCAATGAGTGGAGAGCGGATCATGGAGACTGGGTACTTCCCTTTTATACGTCTTGTTTGGTGGATGATGGACTATCCATGTTACCTATTTATCCGGCAGGCGAGCTTGGTTCCAACGGGGCTCGACGCCAGAAGTGATCGGATGTCGTCATGGGCGAGCTCTCATGGTGTGACTTGCTGAGCTGTCTAGCTACCTTAAGCCTTGTTGGTGGTTTGTCTCTTGGGTCTGCGTTCTAGGCCCATACGCATGTTTTTTAGGCATCATCAGTTGCCCCCCAACTCTTGGCCGAAGCGAGCTTTAGCAAGGGCTAAATCGTTTCTTGGATCGAGTGTGGATTCCACGTGGCTAATCAAGGATGGCTGATCAGGGCTTTGTCGTCGTCAAAAGTTTTGCGATGATGATGGCTTTTCTCTATTTTCGCACCCATTTCGACTAACGTTTCCAGTGTTTTTAGAAGCACCCCATGGCTATTTGAACTGTATTCCCCTGTTCTTCAAACCTCTTTCTCTGTGGTCTAGGATTTTTCTTTCTCGAAACTTCTCTGATCATCACTCAAGACTGATCTTGGTGGTTTCTGTTGTTCTATCTCACCTTTTGTTCTGTCTTCCTAGTTTGAGTGTCGTTTTCTTCTTCTTCCCGTGTTTCCACTTTTCTTGATACGGACTCATGTGGGTCACAGTGGTCATTGTTTGTCTCCTCTTCCTCACTTTTGTTTTGGAGTGAGGCGCATTTTAGTCGTTGGGAGTTATTGTTCTGACTTTAGGGTTATTAGGGCTTGTTTGGGTTTGGGATTACATATCGATCGTTCGGCCTCCTTATGCACCTAATCATGCATGCTTCCTCTTGGGCCCAATGTTCTTCTAGTCGCTGGGGAAGGCCCCAGTTGTTGGTCTGAGTCTTGACCAGATGACGGTGGGTGTTGATGATCTGTAGTGGTAGATGGGGGCCTGCGCCGTGGATCATCCATCCCCGTGCGGCAAGGAAGCAGGGAAGGTTAGTGAGATTAGGTGCCACTGAGTGGTTAAAGTGTTTGAAGGCTCACACAGTGAGTATCTCTCGGATGCCAGTGGGTCCTGGTCTCGATTGAGCCCCTTTATGTAAAAAAACCGTTACCCGCTGTAGACCCCTCTTGGCGTTTTGAGTCTAGTGCTTTGATCTTTCACACCTCCTACGTGTCCAGTTCCAAAGATATGATGCCTTCTTTATGACGGCCTTCAAAGCAGTCTCTGCTTTCTCTGCACCTTTATCGAAACGTCTGACGCTAACGTTTGCAGTCCCAGCTTCCTCCCCCAATTTACGGGGTGTTTTTAGTGACCTTCTAGTCGTTTTTGGGACAAGAGGCCTCGAGGTTCCGACGCCTTAGCTCTATTGTTGGGACTTTCTTTAGTATGAGAGCCTCATGGAGTTTTTAATATATTTCCAAAGCGCACCAATGCCAAGCTAATCATCTGGATCTTTAGTCCTCTCACAAACCTTTGGAAGGAGCGTTATTTTCGTCGATGGTCGTAATTGATTATATCTTGGTAATGAGAGATCTCATTCAAACCTCCGGCCAGTTTAGATTTGCCCTCGAGAACCTATGTGAGCTTTAAGTCATTAGTGGTTTAACCAAAGTCATGAGATGTTTCTAACTTTGCTTTGGTTGTCTTTGCCTTGATTTACGCCCGACCTCGATTCGAGGATGAGAGGTGAAGCAACGAGTTGGCCAAAGTGTCTCTAGGCGTCTTTGAGCTGATTAGATCGGATATTCCCAGCCTTCTTGTGTAGACCCCTCTCGACCCCCTAGCACAGGGGCCCTCTACGCCCCTCTGTTATGAAGCCCAGCCTCACTTGGGGGCTTGTCATGAAACTAACTGGGGAAGAGCTTCAAGCGAGTTGGGTTATTCTAACAAGAAGAGAAGCATTAAAGCGCAAAGCTCATTCTACATCACGCCCCGATCCGGTCGAGGCCAGGTGGCGGATCGGGCCGATCAGGCGCGAGACTATCCCATACTATATACTATCTTGGGACTCTCATTGGCTGTTCTTTCGAGGGCGCTACTGTACCTATTGGTTGCACAAACAATTTGATGATATGTAAAAATCATTTGTCTGAATCTAGAAAGAAGCCCCTGCAGGTGGTGTCCGTCACAATTGCCACATATATAGAGTCCCTTTTACTTATACATGTCCATTTTCCATTTACAAAACATCGGAGATTGCAGACGGTAGTGATGACACCTATCTCTAAGTCGACTTGCTTCTTTGTTGTGGAGATATCTGTCCTCTGGCCTCCTCTTGAAGGAATTTTCACCTACTTGGATTGAACAGGTATAAACTGCAGCAGGTAGGGTTTCTCAACATGGACAACCACCAATGGCTTGACATCAAGCTTATACATATGCATTTATATATATCTAAACATGTTTCTATAGCTTTAATTCCTTATCATCTTATATTCCTATTACATGTCAATCTTTTCTATTATGTTCTATGTCTTTAGCATCTCCTTTATTTATACTTTTTATGTATTCTATTTGATGTTTTATATTCCTATACTTGTCTGTGTTCATCTTTCACCTTGTCATATGTCTTTCAATGTTCCTATTCTCTTCGGGTTACATATCATGTCTCTGTAATCTATATCTTTTTCATCTTCCCGGTTTACATGAAGTTTGTGCATTCTATATACTATTACATATAACATTTCTTATCCTATACCTATATCATGTCTTCTTTCATGTTGTGGCTACATGCCCCTACTATACTTTTCATTTACCTTTCTCTTTCTCTACTTTAAACACTTTACTTGTTCATATCCTTTTGTGTACTATACTTTGTACTTTCTATATATATATTCATATATCTATATTCATGTCTTTGTTCATTTCTGTATCCTCTGTTTTCCTATTATACTTTTCATATGGCTTTTTCTTTTATGTGCCTGTATGTTGTCATATATTGATATGATATTCATATGCTATGCTTTTCTCATATGCTTTTCGTATACTATCCTTTTGTATACTGCTACTTTCTGTATGGCTTTCATTCTTCACTTTCCTTACTTGACTGCTATCGTATACTTTCCTGTTATATCACGTTCATCTCTTGCCTTTTTCTATCCTGTTTATCTGTACTATTCATATACTTCATATACATTTGTCGTTCTTGTCTATCTATCATACACTTGTGCTTTATACTTCTGTACTTTTCTTGTACTTTGTATACTTTATGTGTTTAGGGTGCGAAAGTAGGTACTACGAGCAATCTGGAGAGCCTATTCGGGATCTTTACTTCTATTCTTTGTTCGAGTCTTATCATATATACGTTTGACTACCTAGATGGATCATAAGAAATGAGTAGGACGATCTGATAAGTACCCAGAAGGTCTGTCTGATCTTGAGTCTTGTAACTTTGACGGGAGTCTCAGATCTTGTCGGGAGTCACGGAGCACTAATCTGAGGAGTGTCCGATGTCTTGTCGGTGCGGAGCACTAATCGAAGATCTAGGAAGTACTAATCGAGGAGTCTTCAGGAGAGTGCCTGTCGAGAGTCTTAGGAGCATAATCTGTGAGATGCCAGTGTCGGGTGCAGAAGTACTAATCGAGAGTGTAAGTACTAATGAGGTATCAGTACTAATCAGAATGCCAGTACTAATCGGGGCGTCCTGTTCATTCTTTGATCCCTAGGTAGTCATATGATCTATATGTCTTTCATAACTCACATTACATGTATCTTACTCACGATGCAGTGTTCATGACATATTGCTTTTTCATGTTCATGTTCTGTTTTTGATTCGTTTCATATTTCATATCTTTTGCTATCATTTTAGTTTTGTCTTCATATCGTATTTATGAAATCCTATCATATATCATGAAGGCATCTATGCACTCTTGTATTCCATATATTTCTATAAGCTTTCCTATATTCATAACTCTTTATATCATTTATACATGTACTCGTCATTCATATTTTAAGTACCTCATTCACATGCTTTGTCATCTTTTGCTTATCTCTACTTACGTTCTTAGCATTTCGCATTTCTATCATGTGTTCCTAGCATGTTCATTTTATTTCTTCTGTATAACTATCATATCTTCCTATCATTCGTGTCACATGCATCTTTATCTATTCATACTTTTCTATGTCTTCTATCATGTTCTCTATTCGTTTTATGCACTTGACAATCATATGTTCACATAAGTATACTCTTATATTCATATGTACCTATCATTGAATTTGTAGGCTATCATATCTGACATGTCCCATATCATATCTTATCATATCTTATAACTTATACCCTATCATATCTTATGACATATCCTATATTCATATCATATTCATGTTTTATGAACCCATCTATACATATTGCATTTTCTATATTTTCCTTGTTTCATGGCTATTACATATAGCACTTCATATACTTATAAAGTATGATGTCTATGAAATCACACCTCATTCATATATTCTTATTCCTCTATGAATCTACTTTGTTAGGAGTGTGGAATCCTGATTCAGTTGACTCATCCAATTAAATTATAGCATTTTCATGCCAGCTAGTCATTTAGTTACACTCGGGACTGTTTATACTCATTTCAGGGGTGCCAACTATATTTTTTGACACTAGGTCCGTGTACTTATTTAAAGCTAAGGTGCTAAGGGTTCTATTCCAATTGGAATCACCCAATTCGGAGCACCGGAACTCGAGTTACATCCGAAACAACTCGAACTACTCTATGATCAACCCGATGCAGGAATTGGCTTGCACATGGGCCCACTTTGAGTGAATTTTGGGCCCACTTAAGTCATAATTTGACGATATCTAATTTTTTATATTTGGTTCTCCTTGAAGTCTATTTTAATTCGCCACTTGAATCACTCAATTCGGATAAGAAATGAGTAAGTTATGGCAAAATCTATTGGTCAAAGCTGGAAGCAGGCAGGTGTACCGATTACCCCTATTAATATCTGCAGGTACACTTTGGGTTTTGGAAGAGATTGTGCGGTACACATTCAGGTGTATAAAATTTTATATATTAAAATGTCGAATATGTATTTCTCCCTTTTCCATATTTTTGATACCCAGTTCAACTCTATACTTCATACCACTCAAAACCATTTCATATTCATTTTGTAACCTCTTTTCTATTCAGATTCCTCTCTAAATGCCTTTTACTTTAAATATCTGAATTACTACAAACTATCTAATGGGTTACTTAGTGTTATCTACAACCAAACATGATGATTTAGTTAGGGTTTGTTCTAAACCTAACTCATTCACTACTATTAACCATGGAATCCATCCTTAAAAGGGGATTCTATACTTCTTGTACTCTTTAAGGTTTTATTCACTTGCCATGATTATTGGTTTAGGGAATGAGCCTAGCAAAGCTCATAGGTTTGGAGACAACTAATAACTATACAATTGCAAACCATTCAAAACTTTAAAACCCATATGGTGTTCCATACCTTCAGCACTTGGCTTCTCTTCTTCTCTTTTTCTTCTTCCCTCTTCCCTCTTCTGTTCTTTTCTGTACTACTTATTCTCTCTCTACGGTTTCTCTCCTCTTTTGGAATAGGTGGTCTTCACTTATCCTCATGTTTATTAAGGCCATGTTTGGCAGGCGAAAAATCCATTTGCTTTAAGTTTTCATGGTGCATTTTGGTCCGTTTCTCTTTTATCTCTATTCCATCTTTCATATTTGCCTTTAATCACATCTCTTCATCTTATAACATAAGTCCTCAAGTGGTAAAATTCATGTACAGAACATGATTAATTTGGTCTCTAATTTTGTAGCTAGGGAATTTCCTAACAACTTTTAATGTATACCACAAGCAAATCAGAAAGCGGTAGGGGTATTTTCCGAGATGTGCTCACCTAAGAGCAACCTCTCGATTTAGGGTAAAGAATCCAGGGTTGAAATCTTCTCCACGCCCGTCGTGTGTCGACCAAGTCTGGCGAGAGGAGGTCAGGCTCCTCTTTCCATGGCTGAGGTGTATCCTAAGTTGTGGTCAGAAAATCCTTGAGGGGAGGACCACTTAGAACCTCATTGGAATCCTACCTATTACCGTTCGGAGTCCCTCGATGCAGGCTCAAGCTCCCTCCTCTGACCGCGAAGGACAAAGGGAAGGATTGCTGGAGCCAAGGGAATCTGGACTCGTTGCTTACTATCGGGTTTCACCAGTGAAATTTGTATACGTCCATCACATGGGATATTTCTTTGACCTTGGGAGGTGGATGCCATGTCAGTTGAGGAGGCTCGACCTTATCGAAACTTCGGGGAGAGGCCATAGGCATATCCAAACACCTTTATTTGTTCGTTCCTTCATTGTTTCAAAATATCCATTAATTTATCTGAACCTACGGATGGCTGCCTATGAGCACGGCGGGGGCCGGCTTTGGGGAGCTCTCTTTAGAGCAATGAAAGCGTATAAAGCCAAGGTTGCCTCCTTGACCTTTGAGAAGGCCAACCTTCAGGCTCGGATGTAGCGCCTTGCTAAGGGCCAGTGAAGTGAATCAGGCACAGAAGCACACCACGGCCAGCGAAAGCATGAGCTGAAGATGAGAAAGAAGGCTCGGGCGGGCGGGGTTCTAGGGACAAGGCTAGCAGGCGGTTAGGGACGAGCTCTAGGTGTAAGGATTAGGCTACATGTAGTCGGGAGGAACTACGCGTCGAAACCACGATAAGCCAAGTTAGCGGGAGGCCCGGGGTAGTGAGTTAGTGGGCGCTAGCAGGAATGTCATGGGCTTTGCGGAGATCTTGAGGAGGAAGGGCTGGTCAGTCGAGGAAGGAGTGATTGTCGAGTGTGGAAGTGAGGCTGCCTGTGAGCCTCAGGGTGGCCTTTTCGGCTGAATTCTCTGTGTTCCCGGGTTTGGTTCAACTAGTTCTGTTGGGGAGGCGGAAAGATCTAATTCGACAATGGCGGACCAGTGTTTTCAAATGCTGACTCTGTTTCCTCTCCCTAGTGAACCTGAGATTGAGGCTCTTGTAGAGGTCGGTTCTCCTACCTCGATCGCTGGGACTTTACCTTCTGATTTACATGGTTTGGAGGGTTCGAGATGGCCCCAGGGGCTGCTCGAGTCTGCTTTAAACATTGGAGGCTTTTCCTGTGGATTTCTACTTGTGCACACTTCTTGGATCTAAAGCCTTAGACCTGTGTCGACCTTGATTTTTGTCGATCTACGGATGTTGCCTTCCCTTTGGACCTTCCATTTTCTTTACTATATTATTTCAACTACAGGGTACATGAGGCTTAGGGCTGTCGGCTCCTTTAATAAGCCAAGTACCATGTGTAGTGTGAGCTACGTGGCTCTTATGGTAAAAGTATGCGGGCTCTTGTTAGATTGGGCTACTGATACTTATTGAACTTAGCTCTTTGGGGCTCTTATTGGAACTAAACTCTTTGGGCTCTTTTTGAGGCGAATCACTGGGCTCTTTTGAAATGAGCTATAGGGCTCTTTTGGCCAGATCTTGGGAACATGGAGGCCCAGGCTACATGGCTCTTTGAGGCTTTTTGAGGCTACGTGGCTCTTTAATATCCGAACTCCTAGCTCTTGACGAATTGAGTTACGTGGCTCTTGATGAATTGAGCTACGTGGCTCTTTATGAAGCCCAGGCTCGCTCGAGCTACGTGGCTCGAGCCACGTGGCTCGAGCCACGTGGGCTCGGAGCTACCGGCCTCTTATCAACCGAGCTACACGGGCTCCTTCGACCGAGTCGCTGCGGGTTCTCGACGAATCGAGCTACATGGCTCCTTCGCACCAGCCACGTGGCTCTTTAATATCCGAGCCTCAGCTGAGTAAACCGAGCCGCTACGTGATTTAATGGTCCGAGCCGCATGCTTCTTTCGGAACCGGGCCAGCGGACCTTTATCCAGCCCTCGTGGGTTTTTTCGCCTTCCTTCCTCGGGAAAGTGCGTAGTTTTAATGCCGGTCTACGGAGAATCGAAATGTGATCGTGTGATCACCAAGGTAACTGCTTCTTTATAAATGGCAACGCTCTTCAGGTACGCACGCCGTCATGTTTTCCTTCCTACCTTCGCCAGCGTCGGAGTTCGAACATGATGAAGCTTCGTGGTTTGATCGCTATCATACTGGCTCGTTTAAAGGGTCATAGTCGACGCTTATTTCATGAAATCTACCATTCATTGAGTCAGGTCATTCCCAGCTTCCGCTGGCCATGGAGTCAGGTTGTTCCCTAGTCCCGCTATTTGACGGAGTCAGTTAGGAACACCGGTTGGGGCACGTGTTGAATGTCAAGTCCCGCTTGGCGTTATACCTCTCATCCCCTATTTTCTCTTTTTCCAGCTTCCATGTTCTTTTTCTTGTGGTTTTTACCTTGAGTGGTTGTTTGCTGATTGTAATTTTCTGAGATGTAGGGTTTTCTGCCATCGATTGTAATTTCTTCGAATAACTCGTAATTCTTAAATAAAAGTACAATCTGAAACACGTATACTTGTCTAATGTTTCATGTAATCTTCGTGTATTCTCTTCCGAGCCCCATGATTCGATAAACCGAGCTCCCGTTCTTTCTTTATGTTTATTATAGAGAAGTGCGCCGAAAATAAATATAAACTGCTATTTGAACGAAAGTAAAACGCTACGCTTATTAATAGATACATGAGGTTTACGGTAAAACCGCTGAGGTTTGCATTCCAGAGTGATAAAATCTTCCTCTTGGTTGCTCATACTGCTGGTACTCAAGATCCACAGCATGAGTCAGCTCAGCCGGCCCGTGGGCTAGCCCGAACCCGAAATTGCACAGGCGGTCTTAACCGATCACCCACGGCCCATTGGGACCGGACGCATATAGCCCGGCTTTTTTCGGCCGTCTCGGCTTGGGTAAATTAAATAAAAAACAAAATTTTTACTTTCCTTATCTACATCACAACGGCCACCTAACCGAATTCTCTTCTTCTCCGAAACCCTAATCGTTCAACTACCATAATGCCTTAAAAACCCTAACTCGCGCTGGGCAACGCGTCAATCAGCCCGGTCAGCTGCTATGTCGACCTCCATAACCCGCTTCAACAACCTAGGTCGAATGCCCTCCCACTGCGCCTTCGCCTAACTTTCGATCTGCCCAATTTCCCGCCGCCAAATGACGTCACGGAGAACGTGTTGAAGAGGGCCTACCGGAGCTCTACAACCGGCACCTGATCGGGCATGAGCCGCCATGGAAATGAGCCACAGGTAAAAGAATCCTTGTCCATAATCCAAAAGGCCGCGACGGACCAAGGCTCGTTGGATATCCCGCGAGTACGCCGCTCGTTTTTCGCAAGGCGCCACCAAATTAATTCGCCGCCATCCCGCTGAATCTATGCAAATCTGATGATCCTGCGTGATATTTCGTCACCGGATCGCTGGGACAAGGCTTTCATGAGCGCGCAGGTTCTACAAGCCCAGCCAAGTGATCCATTCAGAAAGTCCGAGAAATATACTCAAGATCCCGCCATTCATGGATCGACCGTAACCCGACGCCAAGTACTCAGATATTCGCGCTTAATGAAACGATTCATGAGTCAATTCAAGAACTAATTCGAATTTAAAAAACAAAGACGCCCTCTTATAGCGGATATGTCTTCAAATTTCGCTCAAAACTCCGCTGGCGTCTCCAAGTTTCCGATTAATTTACGGGAGCTCGAAGAATGTGGGTCCATTCGGGGTCACAATTGTAATCGTGGAGGAAAGATTTGGTCAGGAATGCTCAAGAAATCACTCCCGCCATGTTCGACATAAGATCCATGTCATAACAATTCTTTTCGTATAAATACCCTCCTTGTTACTGGATTTATATGTGTGGATCGGGTGTTTGAAGATCCGCTACGCGGAGGTCCGCGGCACAAGACGGGTGGGATAACGAGGCATCCATATACAATGCCATGCCTTGGAATTTGAGAAGTCAGTTGCTTTCATGAAGGATTTCCGTAAGGCATGCCCGATCAATTCATTCAAGAATCAGTGAGCTCAGTAGGATTTTGTCCTTCATTGGTTTGCTTTTATCTATCAAGGGTGGTGTGTCTCGAGATCTCTCATTCACCCAAAATTCATCCACTATGTTTGTATCCCGAATCCAAGATATTAGATTTTCAATAATCCATACGCCTGGAGTGAGTGCGCCTTTTCAGCATATGCTGTATATGTGTTTCAGTCATCATTTATTTGGTCGTCATTCGCAAATTCGAGGTATGTATCGGGTCAAATAAATACAGCCTCGCTTTAAATCAGTCCCACGGTCCGCCTGATTATTCCTCGTCTGGCAGGGCTCAAACAACCCATCCGCCCGCCCACTGGCACTCTAAGGATAATGAGAGGTGGTCCCTCCCAGCTCCCCGTGGAGCGAGGTCTTTCCTCACGCGTGAGTTTTCGAAAGCACCAGTCTTCTGGGTTTAAAACTATTAGGCCTGACCTTCGATCATAGTACCTTGGTCGCTTTTTATCAGTAGTCTTCAACAGTGTTTTAGAGCCCACTGGGCTTCCTCCTCCAGAGATCAAGGCCTAAGTGGAGAGACTCATCAAGGCTCCTGCGCCGGGAACTTTAATCTCTAGGTGACTGAGCCCAACTCAAATGCGGGCTACCACCTCGATGCCAAATGCCAAGGCGAACGGAGTTTCTCGAGTTGCAGACTTGGCGTATTTCGTACGCCATAGTACTCTGGAGGTATTCGACACGCCCAATAAGGTTATTTTACTCAAACTCAGCTTGAGCTCTTGCGTAGTAATCAACCTATTTTTAGTCCAACCGGCATATTAAGGACTTACATTGCTATCAATCATTTCAGTAAGCTCTGGTTTAGTTTTCACGTTTTAGCTCAATTTGTGGAATCTAGTCACACGAAGAAATAAACTGAAAGAAGATCATCAAAGCAGATCCAGCTGCTGTATATGTTACAATAGCAACAAAAAATATTTTTCAAAGAAAGGTAAAACAACTGACTTCATAGTAATTTCGTCATCTTTAAACGAAATCTTCAAAATAGCAAATTTTTAAACCAAAAATTCCAGATGCTAAAGAGGTTTTATAAAATTTTTCATATTGTTGGGGTATGTCTTTTCCTGTGTACGCAAAATCCTTCTCACTAAATTTTTCTCTGCTTTTGTCGACTCAGATTTTTTTGTTTTTCCATTTTGCCACTCTAGATTAGACATTGTAATGGTTGTTTGGTAATTGTACAAGGGTGATATGACTTCAAATACCAACCCAAGACTTTGTATAGGAGGGATCATTTTTTTGACAAGATTGAAGATTTGAATGAAAGGTTGCTAGAGAAGTTTTGGTTTTTCTCTCATTTTCTCTCATTTTCTCCCATTTTCCTTCACTTTCTCGGTGGCCAAACACTCCTTGTTGAAGATTTCTCAAGGAATGAGTGGCTAAATCTCCTTTCCCTTTGAAGTGGTCATCGTGTAAGGGAAACTAAGGGTAAGTCGAGAGGGTTTTTGCGATTTTAAAGCAACATTCACTGCCATTAATGGTTTCTCCTTTCCAAACCAAGTCAGGAATCCCTTAGGACTCACCCTGATAAGAGGTACTTGGTAACTTTGATGGTTTGTTATACTTAATGCTAGATCCAACAATGCCTCGGGAGTTAATATTTATCGTTTATTTCTCAGGTGAGTCGCAGTTCATTTTCGCTGCATCGAGGTCATAATGGTTAATGAATGCTATTTAAGGAGAACACTGTTATAAGGCGCATTTAAATGAAGAACCTATTGAGGCATCATAAAGTCAAACTCAACAGCGAGGAATAAACCCTAAATCCTCACTTATACAAGGAACCCAAACCTGATGTAACGATACTTCAAAATTCTCCTTATTTCCATTTTATTTCTGCATTTCTACTACTAACTCACCGTTATGAATCAAATCCAAAACTGAGCCACCTGTGGTGTCTCGTCACTATTAGTCGCTCAAACTAAGAAAACACATCCTCATAGATCATCCTAGGCAACAATTCATACCGCATTAGTCAGGTTACGGTAGTGTAAGGTATTAGGTTTTATAAATTTTGTTGATTCGGGACATCCATTAACCCTAATTGGGTATTGGCACAAATTAGTACCTTGCTACACGCGAATCATATTCTACCCATTTTCCTTTTAGGTTTTCCAGCTTTGTCTTCAATGCTGCCTTGAGAGTCCTTATAGTGACTTCGTCAGTCTGGCTGGATCATGATGAGCCGACTAATAGTAATTCTTGATTCCGAGCTGCAAAAGTTTTTGAATTTCAGGTTGTCGAACTGCTTTCCATTACTAGATACCAATGCTTTGGGATTCCGGACCTGCATATTATGGAACAATGTCCTAAGTTATGCATCTTTGCTCTGATTGTTGCTAATGGCTCCTGCTTTTCGCTCTTACACTTGCAAAGTAGTCCAATTCTATAACGGTGAATCTTGCATCGCCCCTCCCAACCTGCAAGTGGCCCTAGTACGTCTACACCCCACCGCCGAAAAAGGCCGTGGGCTTATGATCGAGGCCGTTGGCTCTGATGGGAGGTGGGAGAGATCTCGCATGCCTGACGGCATTTTTCATTTTCTCGACCAGTTCCTCGGGTGTCTCGAGCATCGCTGGCAAATAATACCCTCGCTTCTCGGGTGGTTTTTCCCGCCAAGGTCCAAGCTCCTGATACGTTGCCACACGCCCATGCACCTCCTGGTACATAGTTGGCATCTTCCTTTCCTATGCACTTGAGGAGGTGCAAAAACCTCGTTTATAAAGGGTCCCCGCAAAGAGCCACCGAACAACTTAGTCTTAGTTTAGATGCCTCCTTCAGATCACTTGGCAATGGCCCGTTTAATAAGTAGTCTTAGATGGGGTCCATCCAGCTCGACGTAGTCATTGCTAGGAAAATTTCCTAGCTATTGATGTTTATTGAGGGCTCCGGGAGGTGCTTGACTGGTATTCGCCTATCCGGGTCTTCCTGTGACGCTGTTGCTAACTTTGCCAGGGCATCCGCATGTGAATTTTCTGCCCTTGGGACATATCCAACCTGAACTCGTACGAATTTTTTGAGCAGTTCACATACCTTTTTGAGGTACAAGATCATTTTTTCACCTCTCGCTTCGTAGGAATCTTCTATCTACTTCACCACCAACTGGGAATCGCTGCATACCTCTAGTTTATCAACCTCCATGGAGTGGGCGAGGTTGTCTCAATACGTCGAGGATTCGGCTTGTTATCGGGAGGCCTGGAACCCGAATCTAAGTGCATATTCCACGTCGATCCCATCAGGGGAGGTCAGAATCAACCCTACATCGCTCGGGAAAGCATCGGGCGCCCGATTTTACTAACAACCTCCGTATAGGGAGGCTGACGCGAGCCGGGTGGTTTCGCAGTTCGTCGAGGCGAATTCCATGATGAAATCACAAAACTTGTAATTTGATCATTTTCACAGATCTAATGTCGAATTCACTCAAATTTCTACGCCCATTTTACCGCCTTCCGAATGGTACGGTGCAATATTTGTTTACTGGGTGTTCTGGTTAACTCGATGGTGTGAGCTGGAAGTATGGTTTAAGTCTTCTAAATGGGTGGTCACCACGCTAGTCCAGCTTTTCCACATCTTTCATTCTTCCTATGCTCCTCTCGTAGCTCCGACTGAAGACAGACCTACACTGCGCCTATCCCACCTCTCAATGTGTGGCTGCACTTATCTAGAAATCTGAATGCTTTAGCAGCATGTTGGGGAGTCTCCCTGGAGGCTTACCATAATAGGGTTTAAGTAGGGCTTTAGTATCGAGAACGCCTTCACAATGTAGCATCCCAGTTGGAAGGCCTTTACGAATCCTTAAGAAGGGCCTATACACTCTGTCATTGGATCTTGATACAAAGCGACTCAGTGTAGCTATTCTCTCGGTCAAGCGCTTAATTTCTTTAGTGTTTGAGGGTGGTCGCATGTCGAGCACGACTTTTATCTTCTCCGGATTTGCCTCTATTCCGCAACTGTTGACTATGAAACCCAAGAACTTCCAGCGAGACTGGGGCACACTGGTCAGGGTTTAACTTCATCGTGTACCCTTCAGACCTAGAATGATCTGCCAGGTCCATGTGGAGCTCGGCCTCGATCGACTTCACCAAAGAGCGCCGCCATCAACACTTCCATGGACGCGCCTAATCCTTGAACATTCGGCTTAATAACCTTTCGATAGTGGCCTTAGTGTTATTCAACCCAAAAGTGTACACCTCACATAGAAAATGCCCCCGGGTCCGTCAAGAATGAGGTCTTCTTAGTCGCTGGGGGTCCATTTGATGATTATAACCGAGAAATACCATGAAGCCGAGGAGCTCGCCAGCGAAGAAGCTGCTGATGATGAGGTCATGTGGATGTGGAAAGCTATCTTTCGGGCAAGCCCGGTTAACATCGATAAAGTCAATGCAGAGTCTCCATTTTCCATTTACTTTCTTTAACAGAAACTATTGTAGTTAATCCGGGCCGATAATCTACTGATCGCCGGCCAAAGAGTTTGCCTGTCTTTCATACATCTCCTTCGCCTTCTCGAGGCGAAACTTTTTCTTTTCTGTTTGACGGGTTTGAAGGAGGGGGCGCATGATTCACCATGAGAATCATAGGTTAATTTCCCATGTCCTCTGCTTCTGCCATCATTTCTCCCATTTTGCTTTAAAAGCATACGAGGAGGCCTTTGGCATCAACGTACTGATCCAATTTGTGAGGTGTTCCGCCGACGCAAGCCGGAGTTTAAGCTCAGCTCTTTCAAGGGTACAGGTCAAAAGATCCATCTATCATGTCGAGCTCATCCATGGATGTCGCTTCACAACTACTTATTTTTAGTCGCTTCAAGTAGCACCCTAGCTAAATTCATGTATCTCTTCAACCATTCCTACTCCATTTTCCGAGTGTAACCTGCAACCACATGATGTGCCAAGGACTTACCCTTACGACATCGAGAGAAGGTTTGCCCAAGAACATGTTGTATGCCCATGGGGCATCCACTATGAGAATTTTATCACGCTGGCCCGGCATGGGTGGTCTCCTGTGAGAGTAATCGGCCAGACGATCCCAGTGTAGCACTTTCTCTCCGAGGTAATCCCAGCATGGCTGCATCGTTCCATCTTCTCCCTTCGTGATGCCTGGATATTTTAGTCAAACACCGAGCAAGATGATGTCCGCTGAACTCCCATTGTCGATCGTGAACCTCCCGCAGGCAGACCGCTCTCGCTTACCAATGGCGGCCCTTATCACTAGGGGGTCATCATGGGGATGTTGGCAACCTTCCATGTTAGAGTCCAAGAAGGTTATGGTGGTATCCAACAGAGCTGATATTAACGCCTATACCTAATGTTCCCCTAATCTAATGTTGGCGTGTAGTGAGCCTTCAGGTTTGAATCGATCTTTTACCAGATCGCGAACTTCAAAAAATCACATCGATCTCTCCTAAGGTCAGCTGGCGCCGGGCCGACGAGGTGGGGCGGAGGAGGTGCCTGATTCCGATCTTATAGAGCCACGTAAGTAACGATGAAGATTTCCACGTCGGATTAGGAATTCGATTTCTTTCTTTAACTGAATGCAGTCATATGTTCGATGCCCATGATCTCTATGGAACTCACAAAGATTTTGTCATGTCTCTTGCCGGGTCTTCCGCCTTCATCCGAGACGGCCACCTAAAAACTTTTCATGTCAGACTGATAGATCAGACAATCGAGGTCGCCAGTGGGAAGTGAACTGGCAGCGGCACCATGCCTCGTACCGGCCGGGCGGACCCAAGCGCCCTCGACAAGCATTCTTCGAGACGAGACTGGCAGTCTTCTCATGGAGATCCGCCTCGCCTCTTCGTCTTCTGTGGTCAGTCCCGACTTTCTGGCCCTGCTTCTCCTTTCGCGATAAGAGCTCCCATCTTGCATATGGCTTCCCGCCGCTTATTATTTTGCTGCTTTACCGAGCACCTGCCATGCTTGCCGAGGGTTCTTCGGAGATGGAAAACATAGGTTTGCCGACCTGATGCTCAAATGCGAGCAAAGACGGTGATGGCAAATTTCTCATCTAGGATATCTACTTTTAATGACTCGTAGTCAACCCTGTAGACCCCATTCTCCTCCCGTGGGCCTGCTTTACGGCCAAGATGTGGTAAATGGGCTCAGACGTCCGGTTCGATGAAGGGATACAATAAAGCGATGGAGAGCTCTCCGGCTGATGACAGGCTGCAGAAAGATTCGCTAACCGTGCCAATGCCGAGCCTCTTAGCGTGATGGCAAAGGCTCTCATCGCACGGGTCCCGTATCCGCAAGTAACTCCATCTCAGTCTTTAGGTGTCGAGGTGGTCTACTTCTGATCCTCATCAAAGGCCTTCATGCTGGGCCATCCCGACTTCATCTGAGAGGGGGAATGAAAACCCGCCGTGGAACTCCGGATCAGCGGTTTGCACAGAGCATCCACAGACTTAGTGGCCTCGACCTTTACAACCTCCTTCATGTGGTCGAGCTCTTGTTGGGATGTCTCTGAACCGCCGCTCCCAAGATCAGCCTCTCCCCGCCGATAAGGGGGCCGTCTATCACCTCCTGGGCTGCTCCGCTGTGCATCCCCTCATCGCACCGACCGGGGTACGTAGGATCACGCCCCCTTGTCCGGTATTTTCTCCTCCTTCAACGCCTCGGGGCGCCGAGGCGCGGTTGCTCCTCCTGCGGAATGGTATTATGCCCTTTCACGCGCCTCGTTGTGCCTCCCGAGGGCTGCCAGACCGTCTCGTGAGTTCAATAACTCCTAGCAAATCCTCACATTTGACAGACGAGCGCCTCCATCTCATCGCTAGCAACAAGTGAAGAGCTCGAAAGCCGCCTCCCCGGTTGTTTGCTATCAACGCCTCCTCTCGCTGTCTTACATCTGGGAATGGGCGTGACTCCCGCCATGTTTCGAGTTGATACTATCACATCGATAAATCGCCTGATTTGTGTGCTGAACAAGCCGTTCTACGCACGACGCCAACCGATGGTGCGCTTTTTCTATCGATACCGGGTCAGCTATTAAGTCACCCGGGGCCGTCCGGCTGGGCTGGATTGATGTACAACTTCAGACTGTAGCGGGTGGTCCGACGGAATATCTACGCTCTTCGATGCCTAAGCTTCGCTTCTTTCTTACTACAAGTGGAAAGAGATCAACCTGTCGCATTTCGCTTTCAAGGACAAGGCATCTTTCTTCCTATGAATCGTCAGTATTTATCGGGTGATCACAATGACTTTTCTTGTTAGACGACGATACGACATCTTCCCAATCGGGTGCGGAACTCTTTCCTTATCATCAACAAAATATTAAATGATAATTGCGAATCCTGATTACGTAGATCCTTCCTCCTCCATGAGGGAGAGCCGATCATGCAGACCGGTACTTCCCTTTACACGCGCCTCATCAGCGATTTACGAACCATCTATGTTACCTATTTATCCGACTCGACGGACTTAGTTCCCAACCCGGCCCGCGCCTAAGTGATCGAATGTCGCCACGGCCGAGCTCTCACGTCGGGCTTGTTTCAAAGCCTCGCCCCTAAGCCCACCTTAAGCCTTGCTGCGCTTATCTCTCGGTCTCAGGTTCTAGGCCCATACGCATGTTTTTTAGGCATCATCACATATGTTTGAAAAAAATTTATATAAATTTTCTAAGTCAATGTACCATAAAGAAATAATGTTATAATATAGCATGACATAAACAATTACGTTTCAAGATTTATTGGTTGTTTTTTTTGCTTATATTTATTTGTATTACTTCATTGTAATACTCTTTTTTTTTAAACGTGAGATATCTCGTAAATCCATCATCGCTCTGCATTTCCTTATCACTGTACGGCTCTCAGTTCTGGGAATAGAGATGATTGTTTTTGTTTTAAAAGGTGAATACATATAAAGCCCTATTTGCTTCTCCCTCATTTTTCTTGCCAGCATTTGTTGATTTTTTTATCATTATTACCTAAAATCATCCATTCGTGATCCATTTTTTGCTTAATATTTTACAGCATTTGTGCTTATTTATTTATCATATCAGTTCTGATTGAAGATTAATATTTATTGACTACACATACACGCTTTTCATTCACTACATGACGCTTTATTTACGTTGGACGATAACTCGGGACAGACGAAATGATTCGACGATAAAAATACGAAATTACGACGTTAAGATATTGTTAATCCCGATAACATAACAAATTTGTTTAATTCTTTATGATTTTTAGTAATTTGTATATTCCATTTCGGATTTCTCGATTTATTCAAAAATTGAATCAATAAAATTAGTTTCATTTTCTAAAAAGAAAGGCGTATATACATATAAAAACCAAAAAAGGAACTCCTTGAATCAAACCGTAGAATGCGTTTACTGCCCAATCAACGCCCCCGCATGGCGTCTCACGAAAGGTAGGTGCAATATAATTGCATAATATCATAATCTCAAGGGGAAAGACACATCAAGAATGCATCATACCGTTTTTGACCAGATTCGGCCACATTTAAAAATAAAAATAAAAATAGAGAGAGAAAAAAAAAAAGAAGAAAAAAGCGAAATAAATCAGACCAACGGTGATGATAAACAGAGCTCAAACCTCAAAGCCACATCCTAGTCGTCTCTCTCCTCATCTCTTCTCCAGCGTCCGATCTACCTTCGCCCTCTCTCTCTCTCTCTCTCTATTCGTCTCGCGCCAAATACGAATCCATCCTTTTCCCTCTCTTTGGTATACCCCCCCCCTTTTTTTTGGGTTTTTTTAATAAACTGATTTCTCTCATAGCGTTCTCTCTCTATAGTTTTCCATCTCAGCGATTCTCCCTCTTCTCTCCATGACAGCTCTAGGGTTTGTGGTTCGATCCGAGTTGAGCTTTGTCGGTGACTATGGCTGAAGCTCCGACGAGCCCTGGTGGTGGCGGCAGTCACGAGAGCGGCGAGCACAGCCCTCGTTCCAACGTCCGAGAGCAGGATAGGTACCTTCCTATCGCGAATATCAGTAGGATCATGAAGAAGGCTCTTCCGGCCAATGGCAAGATCGCCAAGGATGCGAAGGAGACTCTCCAAGAATGCGTTTCCGAGTTCATCAGTTTCATCACCAGCGAGTATGATGTTTTTGTTTTAATTTCTTAGTTCCGTAATTTGACTCCGTTTGGTTTGCTAAGAAAATTTTGGAAGAGTTGAGCGGAATTAGACGATTATTTCATTATTTGGAAATTGATGGAACATCCGACATAAATTTTAAAAGTTTCGTCATCCTTTAGGTTTTTTACGTAGCCAAACGGGGGTTAGGGTTTTTCCCTTTTTGTTTTTTATTATGAACTGACTCTGACCTGGTTTTTGAAGAGCGAGTGACAAGTGTCAGAAGGAAAAGAGGAAGACAATCAATGGTGATGATTTATTATGGGCAATGGCTACGTTAGGGTTTGAAGATTATATTGATCCTCTGAAAGTGTATCTACACAGGTTCAGAGAGGTATTTTCTTTTCGAGTCTAAATATTTTCTCTCATATTCAAAGGCTTGAGTTGGATTTCTTTTGCATAAATAGATATTTATTTTAGATCGCTCGTTCATTTTTTATTTCTATATTTTATAGACTTTGAACTAACGTGCTTTTCCTTGTTTGTGCCCTTGTTTACTGGACTGAATGTGATGTTTCCAGATAGAGGTTAGTTTATACAATCTCTTGCTATATATATATATATATATATATATATATATATATATATATGTATTTTTTCTTTTTTTATTGATCAGTTGGAAAGTAGACAAAATTATGTGCTGGATGTGCATTTGTTTACAAGTAATGATAATGACTGACAAAATTGCCATTTTCAACAGGGTGATGCCAAGGGATCTGTGAAGGGTGGAGATGGATCTTCTAAAAAAGATTAAATTGGTTGAAATATAGAGGTAATTAAATTTTTTTATAAGCTTTTTTTTTTTCAAAGTCAATTAGTGAGTGTATCATCCATTATTTTGACCTTCAAGGAAAATGACCTCAGTTCCTCATGTCTCTTTAGTAAACACAACTTAGATATTTTCTGGCCTACGGAAGATATATTCCAAACATTTTTCTCACGAAGGCTTTCAGACAAGAAATGGTTGATAACTACCTTTAGATACAACAAACCGGTGAAAAAATGTTGTGATTGCTGGATTGGGAAACCTGTTCTTGGATGGATTGGTTGATATTTTTCTTTTGCCTGGGCTAGTTGTTGATAATTAAGTAGCTCAACAGTGTCAGAAGATATGCTAAAAGGTTTTTATCTTTTCCCCCAAAACTAATATTACCATTCAAAATTGGTAAAATTGTTAATATGGCCCTGTTATAGTGTTATGTCCTATCATTATGTTAGTCTTTGTGGTAGGACTTAATGAAGTTCTACAGCTTGGAACTTTTCCCTGATGATGGTTGTCAACTTCTCTTTGACAATTATTAGTTTTTTCATCTTTGTGCTTTGAATATGGCGATCTGATAACTAGCATTTTATGATTTTATACCAGCAAAATATGTTATTTTTAAAACCTATTGGCATATGCAACTAAAGGAGAAGCTTTCACTAAAGTGATGGAGAGAGAAAGGGGCATTAGATGTCTTTCTTCACTTAATAAGGTGGTTTGGTGCAAGCAGAGTTGGAAATTTGAAATTGTACAAGCAGCGTTTCGGGAATAGGTTATAAATGGAAAATATGGGGAGGAAGATGGAGGTTGATGGTTTTATGATGTGAGAGATGGGCATGGGGTTGGGCTATAGAAAAATATTGTGAAGGTTTGGGATACCTGAGAAGGTAGATCTCATTTGTTGAGGGTAATGGAAGGAGAGTGGAGTTTTAGATGGATGATGTGGATAAATTTTTGTATGTATCTTTTCATTTTTTTGTCGGCCTTGATCATTTTCAAAAGAGGTTTGGGTGATAAATTTATGGCATCGTCCAAGGGAGATGGGTCATTGGAAACCTTGTTTTTCTAGATATTTGAATTATTGGGTTGGATGTAGCAGTATTATTTTTTAAAGTTACAAAGGAATGGTGATTGACAGTGAGAGGAGGACAAGGTGGTGGGGATGGATTGAAGAAATTATTATTCTGTTAAGTATTTTTTTAGATTGCCTTGGAACGGGGGGAATCAATTCTTTTTCTGATGGGTGTAATTTGGATTCTTTTGATGCCATCTAAAGCAAAAAAATTTCATACATAAGGCTAGTTGGGGAATTGTGTTGATTTTAGATCAACTTCAAAGGTGAGGGTGTCATTGGTTGATAGACTATCTCTGTGTATGGTTGAAGGAGAATCCATATACGACATCCTTCTTCATTGTGCCAAGACAAGGGTCCTTCAGCAGTTGCTTTTTGTTGTATTTAGTGTTATTGGGTCTTTATTCCTTACAGAGACTCTTTTACAATGACATGGTATAGGCAAAAGGCACCTGAAGGCTTGGAGGGTGGCCCCATTTTGCATCATTTAGATCGTATGCAAAGAGATGAATCAAAAGTTGTTTAAAAACGAGTAGTCAAATCAAGCGTTGAAAAGTTGTTGTTGTTATTTATATATTTAAAAAGATATATATAGATGTATGTTCTATGTCTATAATTTCCAATGAGGCCTAGGTCAATGGTTAAGGGCTAGGGTGGACATAAGGAGGGGAGGGGACGAAGGTTCAAGTCCCAATGGGAACGAAATTGTGTACTTTATCCAACAAAAAAGTTCTATGTATATAATTGATTGAGTTCTTGGTAGAGAGAATTGTTTTTTATGTTTTCTTTTCTTTTTCTTGGTTGTGCCTTTGGACACCCATTGTATAGGTTATTTTTACTTCAGAGCACCATTTCTTTGGTGATTGTTTGTAAAATTTTATTATTTGCTTATTAAAAATAGAAAAAGATATCATTTACATGTTTATAAATATATTTTCTTTGGCAATTGTTAAATGACCAACTCTCCTAAAAGCTCAAGCTTGTAGGATTTTGGTTTAATATGAATATCATCTTTTCACCTCTCTCACGCGCATTACGGTCCTTACATACCCACGCACGCAGAGTCGAGTCTATTATAGACTTTCAAATAAAATACGGGATTAAATCGCAAGGAGAGGATTCGAACCCAAAGTACTTGCCAAACTGCCTCTAATACCACGTTAACGACTAACTTTCCTGAAGTCGCCTCAGAGGATTCAGCCATTAATAATATCACGTCGAACAACAATATCAAAATCTTGCATAATTCATACGCACCACTCTCTCCTAAATTTCCTACTGTTAATCGAGTTTGTAATCAGGGCTTTGAGCCATATTCCATTGGGATATTTGATTATTTTTTCAACTTGGTTTGTATTATAAATCAATTTATTCTTAATATCTAACAAGTTATTCAATTAGCACTCATATTCTTGGACTTTGTTGGGATGAAAAACCTTCTTCTCTATGCTTGATGAGTTTGAAGCATCAAGCAATAAATTCCCCCCCATGCAATATCTTTCTAGTCAATTTTGAAATCTTATGGAAATGTATCTAAATTTCTGCTGTTACTATATTTATTGTTTTTGGTCACAAATGTACTTCCAAGATTTAGAGCATATATTCCATTGAGTGGGAGCCTCGCATTTGTTGCATACTTTGAGTGATTTCTCAACTTATGCATATCTAGTTGTCTTTGATGAATTCAGGGGTTTGTTAGTATTGCTTTTAAGTAAATAAGCATTCTTCAAAGTATAATAGGAGTCAAAGGTGGATATAGAAAAAGCCTATGATAGTATCACTGGGATTTCTCGGGCCCGTGTCGCGGCGTGACGGGATTTAGAAGTCGGTGTCCGAGCCGGGATGTGGTGCATCCCCACGCCTTCTTTCCTGGCCCCTCATAAACGGATCCCCCGTCGGTTTTTCCCAAGTTCTGGCTCGTGGGCGGTGACCCTCCTCCCTACCCTTGTTATCGATGGAAGCTCTGCTTGTCCGATAAATCACTGTAGGTTGTTGATGGAAATTACCTAGAGCGACCTTGACAAGAAAATCTCTTTGGTGAGCTAGGCCACAATGTGCTCAGACAAGAGTAAAGAAGGCATTGGGATTAAAAGCTTCTCTAAGATGAATAAGGCCCTGCTTTGCAAATGGAGTTGGCGGTTTACCAACGATAGAAATGCGCTCTGGAGAAAGGTTATCTGTTGCAAATTTGGTGAGTCTGTCGGGGGTTGGCATACCCGTGACCTGAGAGGTGGCTATGGGACTAGCTTATGGAAGGAAATTAGAAAAGAGTGGCTCGGTTTCATCCAGAACGTAGTCTTTGCCCTAGGGGACGGAAGGAGGATCAACTTCTGGAATGACGTTTGGTGTGGTGAGGAGACTTTGAGTTCTAGTTTCCCCTCTCTTTTTAGTTTAGCTTTGAACAAAGAGGCCAAGGTTGCGGATATTTGGGAAAGTAGAGAGGGGGCTGGGTGTTGGTCCCCAACTTTCATAAGACCACTTAACGAATGGGAGCTCGAAGAGATGATAAGATTCTTACAAACTCTTCATAATCAAAATTTTCGTCCCATAGGAGAGGACAAGCTGCTGTTGAAGAATGCCAAGGAAAAAGGGTTCTCGGTTAAGATCATGTATAAAGGTTTTTGATATTTCCCCGTCGTGGATTTATACCACAAAGTGAACTAATGGTTCTAAAATTGAGTCTTGCCAGAAGCCGCTGGGGTAGTGCTCACGTTGGATCAACTCAAACGCCGCGGATTGACTCTTGTGAATAAATGTTTTATGTGCGCAATATAAGAGGAGACCATAGACCACTTATCGATTCATTCCAAAGCTAGAAATATGCTTGGGATCTTTTTTTGTCAATTGTCTGGATGAGTCGGGTCTTCCGCAATCGAACTCACACCCTTTAGCTCGGCAAGGAGTCAGCCGTGGGCAAGAAAGGAAAATTCCGATTACAATCTTGTGTCCGCTTTGGAATCTCCGGGCGCGCAAGAAATAGGTCGGGTGTTCAGAACGAGGCCTCCGCCCAAAGCTGATTAAAGCTCTAACTTTTGTATCCAATTTGTGGACATACTAATATGTATAGTAATGCTAATGCACATTCGTTTCAGACTTCCTCACTGACGGGAGTAGGCAGTGGTGTTCGGGGGACCCGTGTACATTTGGATTCTTTTGTCCTCTCTATAAATTTTGCTTTTTACTGATTAAAAAAAAAAATAGGAGTCAATTTCAGAATTGGCATGATTAAGGCTTTATTTATTTATTTTATTATTATTATTATTAATATTTTTCCTATTCAGTAGTGCACTCAACAAGTGTGCCCAGTTGTGAAAAAGGCAAGCAAATTCTTGTTTTATCATTAGTAATTTTAGCCATGTTTTACATTCTGCCTTGATTATATTTGACCTAAGGTCTAGAATAGGAATAAAAGGAACGTAAACCAGTTAATCGTTCCTTTGTGCCCTAAGGTTTAGGGATTAAAAATGTGATGCTTTATAGACAAATGCTAGACACTCCTTTTCTTTTGGTTGCCTTTTTTGTTTCTGCCTGTTCCCTCTCAGTATACCTCTAGTATACTTTTGGGTGGCTTTTGGTATATTCTTTTTGTGCTTAATATATTCTGCCTGTATATTCATCAAAAAAAGAAAAAAAAAAAAAGACAAATGCCTGACACTTGTGCTTAAAGTCCATGTAACTTACAAATATCTAACATGGGTTTATGAGTTAATGAAGCCACCATCAACAAAAATTATGGTTAATGAAGCTCAAATTATGGTCAACCTAATTTGTGGAATGAGATTGAACCCACAGTTTTGTTACTTTTGATTTTCAACCTTATTAAGTTCAATTCATTTTTGTTATCCCAAATGGTAGGAATGTCTTCATTAGAGTGGTTCCTCTTTTTAAATTCTATTGTCCTGGGTACATGCATTTTTATTTATTTCCTTTAAAACAATGTTTTTTTATATTCCCAGTCATCATATTTTTCTTTTTATGCTTTTTTTTATAAATATATTTTTCTTTTTATACTTCATGTTCTTTTTGTGATATGACCTGTCAAACATGGAACCACGTCAAATCCATGGATAATTAGATTATGAATTAAACTTTAGGTTCTAATGTTATAGGGTATGTAGTGTGACATACTGGTTAATGTCTTAATGGAATTATACATAAACAGTAAATTAAGACATGGAAAATTATATGAAATATATGTTGATTGCCTTTAGCTACCACAACAAATAACCCAAAGAATGGTTTTTGCACCTCACGGCCTCGCCCTTTAGGCCTTGCTCAAGTGGTAAATGGATGGAGAGGTTTGAGGAGGTTCTAGGTTCAAGTCTCATTTGGGACAAGAATTTACTCATTAGAAAAAATGAAGTTATGGCACCTCCAATTGCTTCACTGCTTGTGTTAGAGTCTGAAATTGGATTTGGTTTAAAGTTAACATAAACTTGACCTAACCTCACTTGGTACTGAATGTTTTCACCTTTTGTTAGGTTCCTTGGGAGTTTTTAGGTTAGACTAGGAATTTCTTATTTTTACAACTTATAAACTTCACCTTATTATTTTTTTGTTTTAGACACAAATTGAGATAACATTAATGATGCCAAAAAAGGAGACATGGCCTTGATATATAAGACTCTACTGGGCAAACTGAAGTGTTTAGTTCTAGGAAAGTATTAAGGGAATGATTTTTTTGTTTTTTTGAAAAAAAAAAAAGTTAGCCCAACAAATAAATAAATAATTTTCCTGCCTTACATCTGACTTCTTGTCATTATTTTTTCTATTAAAGTTGACCCATGATTTTTGTACCAAGACTTTGGGAAAATTCTATATAGGAACCTTTAGTAAATTTTGCTAGGACCCTTGCAATTAGATTGCTTGATTTAAGGGATCCTTTTTGTATGGTTAGCTTAATTTAATTTAAGGGTCTCGTTAATCACACACACATGCATATATATATATATATATATATATACGGTGATCTTGTTTAATGCCTACTGTTAAACAACCAACTCTCCTAAAAGCTCAAGCTTGTAGAATATGGGTTTAATATGAATATCATGCTTCTTAACACCTCCCTCACGTGCATGCGGCCCCATACCCGCAATGTGGGGAGCCAAACAAACCACAAAGTCCATTATGGACTTTCAAATATACAAATGGAGATCAAATATTGAAATTGCAAAGAGGTGGCTTGAACCCAATATCTCTTGCCAAACGAAGCTTTGATACCATGTTCAACAACCACCTCAACTAAAGGCTCAAGCTTGTAGAATTTGGGTTTAATTTGAATATCATACTTCTTAACACCTACCACCTAAGGTAGCAGCTAGTTCTGTCCCATTTTCAACATCACTAATCAAATTATCTCATTGCTTTTGGCTTTTGTTGTACAAGATCAGGGGTTTATATAGCAAATAGCAGATAGGTTACATTTTCTAGCTCCACACTACCTCCCACCTTGACCCCAAAGATGAACGCCTACTTCCTTAGCTTTCACCAAATCAGACTAAGAGCCTATGTGGCTAAACTGAAAAATTAGGGGAAAGAGGTTCTCCTTGCTGAACCTGTTAAGATTGTGAAAAAATCCAATCAAAGCCCATTTATTATGATGATTGAGAATTTGATTAAAGAGAGATGTACCTTTGATCCATCTAATCCACCACTGGCCTAATTTCTCCGAAGAACATTTACTAAGTAATTTATCTTCTAAAAATGGCATAGCACAAGGTTCTTTGATGGTCCGTATCATGAAGCAATTAAAATTTATCAAGTGGCACAGATAAGCCTCTTATGCTGCATCTGCTAGAGTTCAGCCCCAATCCTCCCACCTAAGGCCTGATGCCCATCTAGGCAGATGTCATATGCTTGGGCATTATGTCTCTCTCTCTTCTTCCCTCTTTTATAGTCAACAATATTTACTGATATTATGTCCCTAAAACCATTCTACTCAGAAAGGTACTGTATGACAAGCCCTTGCCCTGATGCTCAACACTGGCCTGGGTTAAAGAGCATATCTCAGAAACTCTTTAACAGGATGGGGGCTCATAGGCAACTAAGGAATGTACTGTACTGCTGGTATATGGAATCAACATCTCGGGGTCTAACTGAAGAATCAACATCTCGAGGGCTAACTGAAGAATCAACATCTTAGGGCTAACTGTTACTTAATTCTTGATTATGTTACATTCTCGGTCAACCTGCTAACTCGGAGATTATGTCTACTAGCCTCATTGCTACTAGACAAATAGACTTGCAACCAGTAATCTCTTCAGATCCTACCTTTTGATTTATGATTTGTAGCCTGGGTCCTCAAAACTTATGAAATAGTCTGTTAAGGCTCCTAGTTCTTGATGGATGCTTTCCTTTCATTCTAGAATCACATATTGAGGCCTAGTGCCTCAACTCCTTTTCTGTCATCCTCCTGTTGTTCCTTGAGATTCCCCAGAACTGAAAGCACCTTTCCCATCCTTCTAATATTGTTGATTACTCCCTTTTCTTCAAGATCCTTCTCCAACATTTTCTGATGATTCCGTCCCAGAGCAAGGGTCTTCTTGATCATGATTGATAACTTTAGGATCTGTGATTATGATGAGAAATCAGATGAAAACATGTCGTGGCTCTCTTGTTCTTATTTAGACCATTATAAATTACTAAATTGTAAACTCATCAAGAAAATGGATTCATATATGCTCAAAATTCAAATGAAATTCAGGTGACCAGGTCCAAAGTAGTCACGATAATATCTGTTGGTTGCCATTTCCCTTTTGTGTAAAGGAATAAACTTATTCTGATCCTAATTCATTTTAAGTGAATAATTTTAATTTGCAATATAGCCTCTTCCTATTAGGGCCAGATTGTCTCAGGGGTCTTGCCTAACTAAAGGCGAACTTAAGTGAAGTGAACACTTTATTATATTTTCTTTTCTAGTTCAAGTACCATAGGTAGAAGACTCATTTGGAATAAAATAATTATTTGTTTATGCTATCAAAAAAATAAGTAGATGTGAAGGTTCATACTTTTAGCTTAGACTTGAGAACTGTTAGAAGCATTTCCTTTCCTTGATTAGTCATAATATATGGGAAAGGTAGGGGTCCTTCCTTCTTCCTATCTTGGCCTCCCTTTGGGGGCTCAACACAATTCAATGGTGGTGACAGTGGTGTGGGATGCTATAGAAGAAAGATTTCAGAAGAGTCTCACCTTGTGGAAGAGGCTCGCTTGTGGAAAAGGCATTACATTTCTAAAGGGGGGAGACTTAAGTAGCTTTTGTTTTTTGGTTTTTTCATGACTTATTGCTGAAATTTCCTTAAAAATTTATGAATAGAAAAAAAGTCATCTTCCAAAACAGGAAACATCACCTTTGCCCAACAAGGAGGAGAGCTAGGTAGCACCACTAATACATAAAATAAACAATTTATCACTTAAATCTGGCAATTATTAGGCATGAACTAAAAGTGACATAAAAAAAGCAAACTCCACCTTACTCTTTTACAAAGTACTCTTTCAAGTCTTCCTATTTTTTACATGTCTCTTTTTCAGTTGCTAAGGAGGGTTAAGATGTGGTTGGAGCAGATTCAAAAGGGACTTTTGGTGGGGTGGAGGTTCCCTAGACAAAAAACTGCATCTTGTCAAGTGGTCAATTGTGTGTACTGATAAAAAGGAGGGAAGGTTGGGAGTTGTATGGTTTGATAAGATTAATATGGCCCTTTGCAGCAAATGCTCTGGCGCTTTGCAAATGAGAGGGATTCCCTTTGGAGGAAAGTTATCTGCACAAAGTTCGAGGAGGACAGGGGTGGATGATGTTTTTGTGATGTTAAGGATCCTTTGGGATTGGTCCCTGGAAAGGGATTAGAAAGGAATGGGTGGCCTTTTTCCCTAATACTTTGTTTTCCTTAGGGAATTGCAGAAGGGTGCTCTTTGGAAGGATTCCTGGTATGGGGATGAGTCCTTATCCGTTGCTTTTCCCCCTTTGTTTGCATTGGTGGTTAACAAGAAGGCCGTGGTGGCAGACATCTAGGACGATTGATCACTTGTTTCATTGTTTGCAACGCTTGGGTGTTTTGGGATTTGCTTTTAACCAATTTTGGTGTTAGTTGGGTCTTCCCTTTTTATGTTAGGGAGACTTTACTTTCTTGGCATGGTTCCTTTGTGGGCAAGGGATGCAAGAAGGCTTGGATGGAAACTTCTCTATGCATTTTTTGGATAGTTTGGTGTGAAAGAAATAGACTTGTCTTTGATAATGTAGATACTTTTTTACAGGATGAAATCGGTTTTACTTTGTAATCTTTGGTCCTGGGCAAACTTGTATATTGTTTGATAGGCCTAGATCATTAGTCTATTTTTTGACTTGGTTGAGCTCTGTAAATAAGGTTTTGAAGGTTTAGTTGTGGGGTTGGTAGGTTTTTTGTTCTCCTATATCTTGTTTTTGTTTTCCCCTTGGGGTCCCTTTAATATATCTCCTGTATACTTTGGGCCTTCTCGGTGTTCTTTTAGATGGTTCAATATATTATTGCTTTTATCCATAAAAAAATTAATATTATGGGAAAGGTAGATTGAAGACTGGTGGCATGATATGGCTGATGATATTGTATTGTTGTCCACAGGAACTTCGGTTTGGTCATGTTATTAGCAACAGAACCTGATATTCTTCTATAGTTTTCCTTTTTTATGTTTTGGGTGAATGTTCAGAATGCTGCTCTATTTTTGGTTTTGACATGAGACTTCTAGTTCTTACTTTCATGTGGCGTGACTGGTCTCTTCTGGCTGTAAGTTCAGCTTGGGGTCTCTTTTCCCTTTGTAAACATGATATGATGCCTGTTGCTTTAGTTTTTAGTGCATAACCAAAAAGTAACACCCCAAGTTATAGTGCGTCCATCTGGAAACAACAAACAGAATATAGTGGCATGAAACTCGCTTTATCTAGTAGATCCAGTGTTCAATGCTTTTTGCATTACCTTTGAACTTTTTATTACATTGAGTGTGTCTCTCTCCTTCCTTTGTGTATTCATCTGCGAATTCTGGAGAGAGCTAATAACATTCGTCTCTTGGTATGTTGCAGGTGGCGGTGATGTGAGGTATGTACTATTTAGTTAGTTTGATTTGTCTTTCAACTGCTGCTCCATTCATTCAGAATTTCCATTGGCGATGGGATTTATTTGGCTCCAATATTCATATAAATTTACTTTTTGTTGAGCTTGGGAGTGAAAGGAGTAGGTATCATGTACATTTGGGCGTATTTGTGGATTTCTCAGTCTGTAATAGTATCAAACACTTTAGGCAGCAGTGTTTGATTATTCTCACTCCTGTTTGTGATATGCATAGGATGAAAGGACTAGAGAGGAGGGGGGAAAGTGTGTGTGGTTTGATTGGGCCCCATCTCCCTACTATTTAATGCTTTTAATTGTTAAAAACTGTGATGGGCTGGTTATATTCCATTTTTAAGATTGTTATTGAACTTAGCTTTTTTATATTTTGAAAAGTGTTTTAGACCTTCATCACACTATTCTGATTACTTGACATGGATCTCTGCTCTGTGTATCACTCTCACTAACCAAAAATTGACAAATAGAAATGATGCTGAGAAGGGGGCATAATCTTCTTTATATCTATTCTTTACTAGACATGGGTTCTGGAGAGATTAGATCAAGGAGGAGGAGGTTTTAAAATGTAAAATTTCGATAACTTGCTGTACCAGACTTAATTTCTGGACCTTGAATTGTGCCTCAACCTTGGGCAGACGTCATTGCTGGTTCTCCTTGTGCTTCGCGGACCGTACTTACTACGTCAAATGACAAACGGCTTATCCCTCACTCGTGCTCAAAATTTCTTTTGGGGTTAAGTAACTGCTTAATTGGAACTCAGCTTCAAAGCCAAAACTCTAGTGTGCTAGATCTGATAAATTGGCCCCCGTTATCATGTGTTTTTAGGTCTAGTTTGCTGCCTCAAAATTACATAATAAATCAAAATTAAAAATAATAATAATCATTATCAATTTTGTGGCTTAAGATTAGCCATACAAGTTTTACAGTTAAATATATATATAACTCCAATCAAAGAGTTTTCTTTGAAAGGAGCGTTACATTATAGTCTCCCAAAGTTCGGCACATGGTTTCAAGATCAATTACGTCTGTCAACAATTAAAGAATTGTTAGGCTTAAACCCTATAGTCCAGTTAATCGGAATTAGCCGGTGGGATGCTGGTGAACTTTTTTGTACAGTCGAACGGCCCTATCTCTTGATTAGCATTCTTCCTCACCTGCGAAAGTAAAAAAAGTAGAATATGTTAGATCAAACTTAAAACTAAGTATATCATTTGCGCATTCATCTACATAATAATAATTTTAGTGGTTAAGGTTCTAGTAATGGACTGGTGCACAGATTAATTAGGGGAAGTTTTTGACACTACATGTATATATAACCATACCGCATCTATGAGCAGATGACCACAGAACAACCCCATAATTTAGGAAGATACTTTGAGTAATTACTTTTAAACATTTTTTTTTGGTGAAAATTTACTTTTAAACATTTAAGAACAAGGAAAGGAGCGACAGGAAGTTCAACGTTAAACATGCTACCAAAATTGAACTTTGTTAAGAACATCTCCAACAATAAGTTTCCATTTTTATCTCTAAATTGTCATCTTCCCTATATTTGGAGATTATGAGTCTCACTTTTTCACTTCCAACTCCACCCAGCCATCTATAAATTCATCTACAAATCACTATTCACATCCTCAAATGTTATAAAAAATGAGAGAATGATACTTTATGATTCACTTTTCAGTTTTTTATAACTATAAAAAAGAGGGTGAATAGTATCTTATTATTCACATCGCCATATTTGGAGATGTAAATGAAGTATGGTTGGAGCATGGTTTTTGGTTAAAATCTCCATATATAGAGATGGAGAATGGTTGGAAATGCTCTCTAATATGCATGAGTAATGCAAGAGATGGTTCTCGGACATGAGTAAATGGATGCCTAGAAGGATGCTGAAATCCGTGCCCTTCCCCTTGATGTTTTATTTAGATTTCTGATTTGATTTTATCCATACAACACTGCAATTACAATTTCATTTAACATGAACAAGGAAAAATGGCAGCATATGAAGGGCCATACCGGGGACCATGGACCTGGTTCAGGCAGAGACTTGTCAGGAGGTGAATTTTGTACGGGACCAGATTTCATAGCTAAGATTTCCTGCAGATATCACAGCGTAAGAAGAGGGCACATTAGAACAGAGGACAGTATCATCCTCACGACACAATTCAGATTAATAATTTACATTTCAAACAAGTGGAATTTATAACAACTAAGCTCAAACAAGTTGAAATGTAACCGCTAATGAGGAGTTGGCGAAGGAGCATGTATCGTGCAATGCTACAAAAAAAAAAAAAAAAACCAGCAATTCTTGGCCTGACCCATCAACCACCAAAGGGTTGGGACTGGAAATTTGAACCAAACTGAGATTTACAAGAACTGGGAATGAGGTTGATCATTTAGTCTTTTCACTACTTGTTTTATCCATCCATGATTGGATTTAAATTTTCTGCGAGACTAGACACAGGGTTTTAATAGGATACATTATTGCAATAGCACACAAGCTGACATTGAAGCACTGTTGGCATCTGTAAAATTTATTTCATAATCTTTTCTAAAAGAATCCAGAGTACCTCTCCTGCAGATTCAATAGCAGTTAACCATTCATCAGAAAATGGAACAGCACCAAGTGGAGGGTTTATTACAGGAGCATCTCTGTTTGTATCATTCTCAGACTTCTTGCTGCCATCCAAGACACAGATTGAAGCTCATATCTTAATTTTAGTCGTGTCTAAAATAAAGGAAACATTCTTTGAAGAAAAAAGGGTATGTGATGAATAACCATTCATATACTTACAGCGGTATTAACCCATCCTTTTCTGTGGAGCATATCGCGTCATCCAACTGATGTTGCAGTTCACTGCTGGTGCAGTTACTGTCTCGACAGATTTTTGTTTCCGCTTTATCTGGCAAGATACCACTCTCCAAGCCATTGAACCCTACAAATTGTTGAATCCTTCCACTAGACAATGAATCAACATGCTGAAGTGATAACCCCGGCTCATCGCTTGAAGAATGAAATTCTTGAAACCTGCAACTAGTAACTGCATCTTTAGACTTTTCTTCCCCCAGCTTCAGAGATAAATCATTTCCCAAAAATGTGGCTTGAATGTTGAGCTCTAGGCCATGCCTCAACTCTGTATCAGTGAGATATTGGTGGCCTTCAGATGAGGACTTGAAATCACCAGGATCTAGCAGTGCATCTTTTGTATTTAGGTGTTTGGTCATCTTTTCGATGTCAACATCATCTGGCATTCTATGCGTTAGCTGAAAAACAGTAGTGGAAATCTGTGGTACACTGTCTTGCAGATGACTTTGTTCTAGAGGATCATGATTTTCAGAGTCATTTTCTTCCTGAGATTCATTAGAAGAGGAGCCATTAAAAAACAATGAGCAATTATTTGGACAAAATCCATGTTCACTTTGGGAACTTTGTTCGACTACAAGGCAGGGAATTTGAAGTTTCATTTGCTCACTGGATTGTTCATTTATAAGATCATAATCCAAGATATATAGATTTTGCACTGCTGAACAACTGAGGTTACTTCTGCACCCTTCAACTAATAGACCACTGTCTATGGAGTGCCCTCCTGCATCTTCCTCAGGTGATTTCTTAGTTGTGCTATCTAATGTGGAACCCTCTTCTTTCCCTTGAACCATGCATTTAAGTTGAGAAGGACCGTCAGAACTTTCAAGTTCACTTACATTATAACCACAGATATTTGGATCCATATCTGTGACATATCCATCAATTTTCTGAGATAAGTTGGAGGAAGTGCTATCTTCTGTCTGTAGCTTCTGATTCTCATTGTTAATAATATGATCAGCTTCAGAGGAGGAACACTCTATCAGCTGGGTCTGTTCTTGAGAAGATTCATTGGCAAGAGGCATACAGCAGCTTAACTGATTAATCTGCAACAATGAAGCAACTTCTTTACTACCATCACTGGCATCTCCATATTGTGCATTTGTAATGACAGTTTGATTCCTAACCGGTGACTTATATTTTCTTTCCTCCATATGTTGGTACTCAATCATCTTTTCTGTCCCACAAACACTTTTAACTTGCACTTCAGGGCTAGATAGGAATGTAGAATGAGGACCTTCCGATTCACTCCCACCAGAGTCTCTACTTTCTGGATGAAAATTGGTGACAATAGAATTAAGGATGGTTACTTCACATGTAGTTTGATCTTCGCTTATCCTCGAAGATGAATCAAATTCACCATTGAGCCTGACTTCATGCACGAATGGTGTATCCTCCACATGGAACAGCTCGACTAGAGGATTTTGAGGCTTGTGTTCTCCAGATTGTTCATTTAAATCATCAGCAATCATCAAATATCGACTACAAGAACTCAGGTTCTTTTTGCAGCTTTCAACCAATAGATTCCCATCTAAGCACAGTGATGGTGCATCTTGTTCTTCTGATTCATTGATCATCTCATCTGCACCAACAGCATCTTTGCCTGATTTCTTTGTGCATTGAGATGGAAGTTGACAACTTTCCAATGTGCTTGTACTAGAACCTTGGACCTTTGTATCCACAATATTCCCATTAACATGATTCTGTGACTCTTCAAAAGAACTCTTCTGGAGTAAAATGTCATCACTAGCACTTATTTTTTTATTTTCTACAAGAGAAATCAGATCAGGCTCATGGGTGCAATACTTGGTAAGATCGACTTGTTCCCCAGATTGTTCTCTAGTATCAAGCATATTGACTAACTGACCATCATTCACTACTGAAATAGCATCTTTACTATACTTAATGGTATTGCTAGACCCTGATTCAGAAGAGCCATCCTTATTTGCAACTGAAATTTCTTCTAGAATGTGATGCTCGGCCATACCATCTGTTTCACGAACATCTCTAACTTGCACCACAGGATTCTGTTGGGATGAAATAAAAGAATTTTCCATTTTGCAAGGCACACTTTGTAAAAGCAATTTATGGTCATTAATCTGCAATTCAGAATCCACCTTGCGTGGGATCTCAATACTATGTGGCTCTGCATGTTCATGACGTTCTCTATCAACAGAATCAATAGCGCTGCCCTTCGCCACTTTAGAGCTCTTAGGAGCACATGGGAACTTCACTATTGACTTGCCCAAATTATTTACTTCAAAGTTCAGTTTCACAGTTTCTGGCAGAACAGGTTTAGCAGCGGATGAAGTGGAGCATCTTGCACTCGAGGTTAAGGCTGTAATATTTCCACTTTGGATGGAATTTGAGGCATGGAGTTTCTGGAAGTTAGGAACACTGGACTTTAGAAGATTGCATGTTTGATTTTTCTGTGATAGTGAGGTAGAAGCTTTTGGCTGCAAATGAAGACATCGGTTTATGCTTTAAAATGCTGCATGGAAAAAAGAAATCCTGAGGAATGCAACTAATAAAAGAGATGATGAAATCTAATTCAATGACATACCTGACTAAATAATCCCAGTGATGGTGATGGCATCCGCAAACCTGATGGTTTTGTTGTCTGGGGTTGTCGATATTGCAGATTACCATCAATGTATTGAGCATTTTGAGGGAGAGAAACTGCAGTTTTGTTGGATCCACTGTAGCCAGAAATTGATGGATGCTCTCTGTTGGCTGGAGCGGCTGGAATTTCAATATCTTGGCTCACCTCTAAACCACTATTGACTTTGGTAACCAACTGAGGCTGTAAATTGGCCGATGGATTTATTTCCAAGGGTGGGTTGGCCTGTGGAGTTGACACCTAAATCACAGCATACAAAAATTTCCTAGTTAATAATAGAAAAGCGTTATTATAAACAGCTTTAGCTTCATTTATTTGCATGGACTATCAAATGAAAGAGCTAATTTCTCACCACATTTCTCCTCGCATGCAGAACAGAAGATTTAACAGAAAAAGATGTGCAATCAGGCCCAAGTTTTGCATTATTTTGGGCACTTGTGAGTTTACTTGAGGAGACTTTTAATCCAACACTTTTTGGAACAATAACTCCTGAATGACAAAGAAAAGAATATAGATCACGTAATGAACATTAATTTCCTCTTTGATGATACACTTATTTATAGAATTTAAAGTTGAAAGTTGTTTAAGATAACCTAGCTGTGCAATTTAATTACACTTTAGAAACAAAATTTTCATCTAACACATATGATATCTTTAGAAAATTTTGCTTCAAGGTTCTTCCAAATCCAAGAACACCGATTACCAGGCTGAGCACTATGATTACGCTTCATGTGGATCATGCTCAATGATGCACTTTTAGTAGATGTGGTAAGCAAGCAGGGAACTGGCTTTGCAACTGGTACTTTAGGAAGCTTTGGATCTCTTGGTGCTACTTTTGTAGTTGCATTTGCTTGCCTTTTCTGAGTACAAAAAGTGTTAAGGTTTGTGCTACTTCAAATCCCAAAAGATGAAAGCAGACAGACAAATTCAAAATATATTCTGAGACAGTAAAATATTCAATCATTCTATGACACTCAATGAAGGATATGAAGTTGATGGCAATGGCCGAGAAAAACCACCACGTTTAGACCCACTTCTATTGGCATCATGGACTGAAAGCACCTTCCTCATAACCTGAGGCATAAAAACAAAACCACAAATTCACATAAGTTCCAGTCGTTATATGTTGGAGTGGCATAATTTGGACAATCTTATCCGAAACGAATTCTTTACACTTCATAAAGAACTTACCGCAGGAGCAGGAGCCTCATCGTTTCGAGTGGATGAATGTTGCATTGGCTGGGTACAACCACCAATGCTGTTTCCTCCATTTGAAGTACTTACTGGTAATTCTTTGAATAATTTTTCTTCAATTGCTTGCAACTCTGCTAAATCATTGGCGCAGTCCAGATCACCAGACTCTTCTTCGTTGATGACTGACATCCCCTTCCCACTAAACGTATCAAAATTCCCACTAACCATAGATAATTCTAAGGGATTCAAAACACCTATAAAACAAATGATAACAAACACATTTATATTCTGATCTTCATTTTCCAACAACATTGAGCAATATGATATTGATAAATCTAATCAGAAAATTAAGAACCTTCTTCTGTAAAGAAAGCTCGGTCCCATGCCAAGCTTTTACGCAAATTGTATCCTCCGCCCTTTCTCCTCTTCTTCATTTTCTGTGGTTCTACACTGAGTTTTGGAACTCCAAATTGGTTCTCATTTACATTCTCTTTGTTGGATACATCTCCAGGTGATGAACAAGCAGGCTTATCTGCACCCCTATTACTCTTCAAATCCTCTGTTATAATGTAAAAGAATGTTTATGGTCCATCAAAAACCCCCAAAACATATCCTATTTAAGCCTAGTTAAATAAAATTAACTTGACCTTTTAAAATGAAAACAAACAAACCTGTAGAAAATTGAATCAATTAAACCAATAAAAAAAATTTAGATATCATTTTATACAGGAAGAGGACATCATGAGATGACAATCCGATTGGAAGCAATTCTATCATTCAAATTGAACTTTAAAAATATAAATTAAAAAACGAAAAAAACCTCAAAAACCTAGATCGCATTTATTAAGAAATTAAAATTTTTGCAGCAGAACAGGAGGAAGGAAGGACGAATAAATTCACAAAAGCATAATATGCGTGGAAATAATATCGGACAAAAAGGGAAAAAAACAGAGAAGCAAACCAATTAAGAACCAATCACGGTGCCTAGACAAAAAAATTAATTAGATAATACCATAAATTGAAGGAAAAAAATGAAGGACAAGAAACTAATTGCATCATTCAAATGAGAAGGAAAAAACCCTAAAGGATATTAGGGAAGCAAAATCCGCGGGAAAAGTTGAATTATTCGAAGGGATTCAAGCACAATAAAATTTCAAATCATAGAATTCAAAGAAATAAAGAATGCAAAAGTTAGAAAACCTAACCGGTGGGACGGAGGCGAGAAGCTTCCGCAGCTCGCTGAGGTCTGAAAATCTGGAGAGGAGAGCAGGAGAAGTAAGTGCTGGTGTTGACCGCCGCAATTTCATCGGCCGGAATCTGTTGCAGAAGCGAATCGTCTTCGCCGGCGATTTCGATGAGGGAGAGATCTGATTCCATTAGCCTGACAATGGAACATGGAACATTTTGAAACTGAAAGACGGAGCGGGAATTCTCGTTTGAAAAGCGTCGGCGACCAAAAAAAGAAAAAAAGAAAAAATAAAAGTGCAACTGCCACGTGACAGTGTAATATTCGGAGTGACGATAATGCCCTTGTTACGACAAGGAAGATTGATCTTCATCTATAATAACTTTTTTGCTGAAAAATAAAATACGGACAATTATGCTTTAGGCCTTTATGGGCCTCATATTTAACGGAACATTATGAAAGAATTCAAATTAAGCCTAAATCTATGATATCAAGTAAAATTAACCTAAGGATATAAAATTCAAATATAACATTTTAATGTTATTGTCCCCACGCCCACAAACCTTTCCCCCAATTTTTGTAATTGAGTTACAACACTAAGAAAGACATATAAGATAAGAGAGTTTTATGAAATAAAAATTTGAGTTTCCTCAAATACATTTGTGTTTAGATATCTGATAGATATGCCGATACTGTCTTGTCACTGAGTGTGACCAGTCGGGAGGCGTTAGAGAAGAAATGATCTGGCGTCGATGAGGTGGGTGATTGAATTCTTCATCTTTTATTAGCAAACTTCAGAGGAAGCTATCTTCTTTTCTTTATTTAAACTCTTATCTGCCAGTATAAAATAATGATGAAATTTCTCACTTTGTTTAAATGAATAATAAAATTCAAAAGAATTCAAACCATTTGCATTTTATTTTTAAAAATAATTTAAAAATAAACTATCCAAGAATCGTAAATGATAATATTGAAGTTTATGATTTAGAATAATTTGATGCAAAATTTTGATTTAGTGATGAAGAATAGACTACATAAAAGGTTGCTATAATACTCAAGTGCTTAGGTAGATATGACTGAAAAAACATAAGATAGAAGAATTTAAAATTGAAATAAAAAAAACGATAATAAATTTAATAGATAATCATAATCAATATCATATTAAAGAATTTTGCAATCATGAAGAAATTTATCTAACATAAGACTATTAGATAATATAAGAATATTTTTAGAATTGTTATGACAAAATTATCAAAAATAAGAACTCATGTTAATAATATCTCGTTCAAATGAAATATAAAAAAAGGTAGTAATATAAGAAAAGAGCACGAGAAGGAGGGAAGTAAAACCTTTATGTAAATCTCTAGCAAAAATAAAAGTTGATGTCAAAATAAAATATGTAAAAATAGAATTCATAATAGTAATAAGTACATGAATAAATGTGGGAAAGGATAACTATAAAAAAGTCTCTGGAAAATACCATCCATAATAATAAACGTTTCCATGATACATGTTGACAAAGAAAAATAGTAAATGGTTGAATTCTTTGAAAAAGTCTTTACCAAATTCATGACATGAATAGTTAAACTGGGGATAATAAACAAGAAAAAAAGAAAAGATGATTATCATCTAAATGATACCGTAATAATAGAATTTGTGACTTATTATAAATTAAAATTTTTAAAAAATGATTGGATATTAAGAATATTATATATATTAATATTAAATATTTTTACTTATATGAATCAATTGTTAGATTTTCTATATTATTTCGACTTGTAGGAGTTGTATAGAATTGATTAGTATAAGGTATTGGCCAATGGCGTGTGATGATGGTAGAGTCGGATCTTGGACCTTTAGTCACCATCCTCTAGATGGGAGGATGGACGGTCGAGATCATTCAGTAAACTCATTGAATGCTGATTTCTTATAAAGGGAGAGAAAGTATACATTCTCGCTAAGTCAGGTTCGTAAAACCGAAGTTAGCTTGAGAGAAGGAGTGCTATTGTGAGGGCTTTGGGAGGGAAGATCGAGATCGTGATCCCTGGCCTTACGTGCTTATCATCGGGATCAAAGGCGGTCTGCTTTAGATCTACGCCATGTGGGAGTATAATTCCTGGGCATATAATTTATAGTCTTGATTTTCATTCGCATTTTCGTAGATCAAGACCTAAAGAAGATTATATGTGCCGTAATTTTCTAACACTTGGTATCGAGCCCACAGGTTACATGTCCATGATGTTTGATCTTACAAATAGCCCAATGCGTGATGAAATCGTTGATTGGGCAAAAAAAAAAAAGAAAATTTCCTTCGCATAAAGATATGATCATGCATTTTCGGTTTCTCACCGTAATGTTTTATGGATCTGCTACAGTGAAAATTTGTGGGAGTTGCCGTTCATCTCAATCTTCTATATATAAAATTTTATTTGGGTGCATGATTGGATCAGTGTGTAAGATTAACAGTATTAATTCACGCAATATTTAGGCGTGTTTTTGTATGAGATGGCGATAGCTCCATGTGGTTCGTGTTCCTCTCCTTCAGGTTCCCTCCGTCTGGAGATCTCTCCTCCTGATACTCACGAATGTTAGTCTTGATTCCGGTGATTGCGGCGTCTGTGTGTGATCGCGACGTCAGCGGGATGAGGTAGGCGAATGGGGAAAGTTGAAGTGGCGAATGGGAAAAGGAAGCTATGCGGTTATAACCACAAGGGGGAGAGCAACTGACGGAGAGGAGGACGTGTTTTGAATTTAAAACTTTATTTTCATTAAATAAGCTTAATTACTTATATTTAATGCATGAAAATAATAGGGGTTCATTATATTATGACAAAATAAATATACTATGTCATAAAGGTTAATTTATGACAAAATAATTTTGAATATATATATATATTTGGATGTGTTAAATTACAAATAAATCTTATATGCACATTGCAATTATTGAGTTTAAAAATTGGTCACTGCCCCACAAAGGGAAGTGGACTGATAACAACAAGAATATGATTGGAACATAGTATTAGGAGCATCGAGATTAATGGGTCCCTATGCCCACAGCACGATTCTATTAGTTTTAGTATATCACCTATTAACATATATGAAATAAAGTTAGATAAAACTCATGCGGTAGCGGTTCACTAAAGGAGACAAAAGATTTTTATCACTAATAATTAGCGGTTAGTTATTAGATAAAGTAAATAATTACTATAATGCCATTTAATGATAATTGTTGCTTTACACTAATAGTAAGCATATAATTTTGTTCTTTCAAAAGATGAACACCGCCATGATCCAACCTGGCAGATCTTATTTGTCCGGGCGATAATTATAAACTATGGAAAGATAAAGTGCTTCTCGCTAGGGTGTATGGATCTAGATCCGCTCGTGACAGATGAGCCGAACCTAACGGAGCAAAGCACTAAGCCAATCAGGCATTATACGAGCGATGGAGAGATCCAATCGTCAAGATGATGGTGATCAAGACCCACATCACCAGAGAGCATAAGGATCATCCGACGCAGAACAAAGAAGAACTGATAATATCGATGAACGCCGTATTCGGTTAGCCCGTTGAAGACCCACGATAATTTGTGTTCAGGAGGTTAAAAGGACACAAAATGCAGAGGATATAATGGAGATGAGAGATATATCCGCCAACCGGGGCGGCCCTTGATGTCGCATTTTTCGTAGTCATTCTAGTCCATTTTATCTTGACTTCACCGCCACCCGAATTATCAAAGATTTAAGGTCCCTACATGACACACAAGGAGAAATGGTCAATAATGAATCACGAACATGTGTCCAGGAGGAAAAGAAGCAAGAAAGATTGAAAACATGAATTTTGTGGTTCATAAGAAGGTTAATCAAGAATCTGGTGGTGGATCCGAAGATAAAGGCAGGAGAATGTCCCCAAGAAAAACTGGTGACAAAGCTAACGACCGTTTTTTCCGCAAGAAAAAGGGCATGATGAAGAAGGAATGCACTGGCACCGTGATATATTCAAGAAAAATGAAGGTATGATATCGTTAGTGTAAGTTGCGAATCAAATTTTTGTAAATTCTCATGATTTACATAACACATGGTGATTGACCAAATTTACAATCCATGTTTACTATGCAGGGTTTGAACCTAAGGAAACCATGAGGTGAACTATGCGCCTATTCAGAAATGTAAGATTAGCTGAAGGTGTCAGACATACAGCTAGTTCTACACACCGGATATGTACAATTTGGACAAGACTTTATATTCCTAGTTTCTAAGAATCTAGTATCCGATTCAGACTAGCGCCTCAGGCTTTGATTTTCGCTTTAAAGATGTATCTTTTCTAATTATTAAAGATTCAAGACTCATTGGCTCGCAATTAATGTATGGTTTATATTGTCTAAGTCTGATCCAAAATGTGCTCACTCACTAACTACAACGCATAACAACAGGAAATAATATCGTTGCAATAAATAATCACTCATCTAGCTTATAATAGGAGATTAGTCACATTCAATGTGAAATGCTAAAGAGGTTAGTGATGATGGTGTCATTCAGACACTCGACATCGACTTTGATACTTGTTAAGGTATAAAGGAAAGCAAACCAACAAGTCCAATAAAGGAGCTAAGAGAAGTGATACAAAACTCAAGATAATTCACACTGATATCTGTGGACTATTTACCACCTAATGTCTTAATGGTCAAAGGTATTTTATTACCTTCATTGATGATTTTACAAGACATGTATCTCTATCTTCTAAATGACAAACTGAAGCACTAGATGCTTTCAAAGTTTATAAAGCGAGGCAGAGAAACAACTGACTTTTCGAGTATCAAAATTGTAAGATCCGACAGGGGCAGAGTATTATGGCAGGTCTCACGCATCAAGGCTAAAGATTCGTCCATTTGCAAATCTCGAGAAAATGGAATCAGAAACAAGATACACACCATATATCACACAAGAATGGTGTTATTGGAAGAAGGAATCGCATTGATGGACATGGTAAGATATGACAAGTGTCTCAACTTCCTCCTAACATGTGGAGGAAGCTCAAGACAATAAGATTTTAATAGAATCGACGGAGTCATCTAAACACTTTGAGCTATGGAATGGATGAAGCCTATTTAAACCATGTACATATAAGGGCTGTCAAGTAGGAGGCGTGCACAACCCACATGAAAGGAAATTGCACCCAAGGACGCTGGTTTTTCCATTGGCTATGCAGAAAGTCCATGTTATAGGTTTTATTGTCCCTCTCACACGCATAAAGTCGCGAATACTGACGCCGATTTGAGGATTATAACATCGATGAGAGTCAAGTCATAAAGTTGTGATAGAAGAAGACAGATTGATATGACTTTCAGGTCAGAGGAAGAACTGGTGGGCATCGACGACGTCAACTCCTATTCAGATCATTAACCATGGCGAGCGATAATCGATCTTCCATCCGTAACTCATGAAGCAGTTAGTGAGCGCCATTCAGAACCGGCAACGCGGTTCGCATCAGACCACAATCACTAGACCAATCCGATCAAGAAAATCCTCGGAACGTGGAAGTTCACGATCGATCCGACTATGTTGTATACTTCTACAAGAGACCGCTACATGTCCGACTCAATCAAGACCCCATTTCTTCGTGAGGCCATGAGCCGCATGACTCAAAATGGTCCGGATGCAATGAAGGATGAATTAAACTCAATGGCAAACAATCGTCCGGATCTAGTAGAGCTACCAAGTTTTCGCGTAGGCGGTAGCCGCAAGTGGGTCTATAAGACTAAATCGGCGCTCTCTCGTAACATCAAAGATATAAGGCAAGACTTGTCGCCAAAGGTTTCCTTCAAAAGGAGGGCATTGATTATCATGACACCTTTCCGCCAAGAAGGACTCACTAAGGATAATCATGGTCTTGTAGCTCATTTTGATTTAGAGTCGCATCGATGGATGTCAAACGGCATTCCCGAATGGAGAACTTGAGATGAAGTATACATGACTCACCAAGGATTCATTTAAAAGGTAATCATCTTGTTCGCAAACTAAAGAGGTTCATATATCGCAAAACGCTTCACGACAATGGTATGAAGTTTCATAATATCATTAATTTCATTCGGGGTTTTGAGGAAAATATTGTAGATCAAATGTATATACATCAAGGCCATGAAATTCACGCTTAGTCCCGTATGTCGATGATAGCTACGCAAGTAATAACTTGGGATTAATTAGTGAGACCAAACGATTTCGCACTCTTGACAGAAAGATATAGAGGCTCATGTTTTAGGAATTGAGATATTACAGAGATAGATCTAAAAGATCTTGGGTTATTCATATCATATCAATAAAATTCTAGAAAGGTTTAATATGAGAAATTGTTCAGTTCAATAGCCTATTGTTAAGGGTGACAAATTCATTATCAATGTCCAAGAATTCTTCCGAATCAAAATCACAAGACATTCATACAGATCTGAAGATACCCGTCTATTTAGGTTCAGACGGACGTACATTGTATCTACGTGAATGTCGGGAAGATATCAAAGTAATCCCGGGATAGATACTGGACACCGCAAGAAAGCTACGATATCTCCAGGAACCAAGGACTATATGCCATACAGAAACCGATCATCCGATTTGATCGATATACAGATGCAGACTTTGGTATACAAGATTCGAGGAAGTTCATCAGTTACATTTTATAAAGAATACAGGCAAGGGAGATGGAAGACCACAGACGACAAGATCCTCGACCATGGAGGCAGACTATTAAAGATTGCTACGGAAGCAACAAACATGCATTATGGTCAAGAATTTTTCCGTACGGAGATGGATACAAAGACGGCTTCACAAAGCTTTTGTGATAATGTCAAGAAGAAGGTTCTTCCAAGAACAATAAAAGGATTTCACAGCTAGCACATTGATATAAAGTACTTGGTGGGACGAAAACTACAGAGAGAGCAAAATCATCATCGAAAGCATATAGGCACATCACACGGCAGCGCATCCCATGACTAAAGGGCTCCCGCCAAAATCTGTATAAAGGCATGCTGATAGAATGGGACTGAACTCTTGATGATTAAAAGGTCATGACATTATTGTAACTCTTCCGACATTTTAATGCAATATTTTTATCTCATTTGTGTACACTAAAGATATTTGAGATTTTTTATTGCATTAAAGAGTGGGAGTGCCCACTACAAAGAATTAATACTACATAAAGCAATTTAATAAGATTAAATAACTAGCATTGTGATTGTGGAAGGAAGTATTTGCCATCCAAAATATAACCGCCACAGTCATAATTATGATATCTTACTTAGTATAAAGATATCACATAAGGTTCGGGGCTAATTGTCATATTGTTTTCTAAAATTCATATACATACAAGAATTCTTTCATACCACTATCACCCTGAGTCAAAAAATTATTATTTATTTTTTGCTTTTCTAAAACAAAATTATTTTAAAACCTACAATGTTGAACCAAGTGGGAGAATGTTAGATTTTCTATTGGCTCAACTTCAGAGGAGTTGCATAGCGACAAGATAGCGTATCGACCATTACGCTCATATGATAAAAGAGGTCGTGATTTGGACTTTAGTCCACATCCTCCAGCATGGGAGGATGGACTGGCCCAGATCATTCAGAGAGTAAACTCATCGGACCTCGGCTTACTATAAAAGGGAGAGGTTTATCTCATTCTCATCTCATCCACTGTGAAACCGTAAGTCACTGAGAGAAGGAGGCTATTGTGAGGAGCTTTGAGAGGAAGATCAAGATCGTGATCCACAAGCCACTCGCCTTCCCCATCTGGATCAAGGCCACCTAGATCTACACCATGGCCGGAGGTATAATTCTGAACTTATAATTTATAGTCTTGATTTTCATTCCGCACACCTAGATCAAGCACTCTAAAGAAGATTATAGGTTAACGTAATTTTCTAACATCAATAACAATTATATAATTAAATCTCATTTAAAAAATAAAAAAAAGAAATATTAGAAAAAGTTAAGATATAAAATTTAAGGACAAAGATATACATGATGATAATAACTTTGGAATTAAATATTGTAAATAATAATATTGAAGAATCTTATAACTAAGAAAAAGATCTCAATGAAATATTTTATATTAATTTAAATAAAATAGAAACTCCAATATACAAAAACAATAGGAAAATAATCAAAATAATGAATAAAATAACATGAAACTTGTATAAAAGCCAATAGACAAATATTTTGAAAAAAGACAATATTTATGTCAAGACTTTAATAGTAAAAAAATAGAAAGAATAAAAAATACAAGGTTACCCTTTAAGCTAGTCCAGGAAAATATATAGAACTTATAGATATAATAATTCCTAATATAGTAGAAAATTGTAATGAGTATTTACCTCAACACTAGACCTAAAAACAAGAAAAATAATAGAAAAATAAAACCAGACAAAGGACAACATCGAGAAATAATTAAAAACTTGATGCAAAGAGAAATAGGAAATTTATATCCAAAAGATAAAATAAAAATAAAAGAATATGGACTATACAAAGATTCGAGAAAATTTGTGAAATAAAGAGTTAAACCAATAAAGAAGTCTTATGTTAAATCCCTTTAGAAAAGTTCAAGAGTTATAAAAATCAAATAACATGAAATCTAGAAAAATAAAATATTAATAGAAGAAATATTAAAGGCTATAAAAAGAACAGATAATAAATTAGAAAAAATCGAAGAAAAAATGAACAAATTAGAAAATAGGATTATAAATATATAAATACATCAAAATACTCTTATTAGTATTGGAAAAGACCCAAAATATTTTAGAGGAACAACTGGGAAAATAGTATAACAAATAATATCTAGAAAATATCATGAACTAACTATAAAAAAGGAAGATATAGAAAAAGGAAGTCTAGATGAAAAGTTATTGGAACAATACTTAGAGTTAGAAAGAAAAAGAAAAATAAAAGCAGGAAAGCAGGAAACAGAAGAAGAAATTTTAGAAGAATGAGTCAAATAAGTGAAAGTGAAATAGAAGATATAATGATAGAAATACAGAGAATTAATTTAAATGAAACAAAAGATGTGAATCCTATAGGACATGTAGGAGGACCTAGTAAAATAAAATAAGAACACATAAAAACATTTGAAAAACAATACAAAATACCTAAATATGAACCAAAATAGACAAAAAAAATAGAATAATTAGGACACATGAGTGCGCTCAGACACATAGACTGTCAAAAAAAAAAAAAAGATATATTAAACTGGCCACGCCCATCTCGTGATGGGCGAAGAGAGGGGAGAGAAACGGACTGGACTCCTCTTACCCGATTTTCTCGATATTAGTAATTCATTTCACAAACAAATTCATATCAATATAACTTGTAAAACTACCACCGTAGTGGTGTTTAAAATGTCCTGTACATATACATGCCTCAGTCCCATTTACATGTGATTACACAAACTCCACTATTATAAAATTTTACATTTACATTACAAAATAGAATAAAAAACCTACATATAGTGGAAAACTATTGTTGTGTTGGCCTTGGCGAGTGCAGAACGTCATGGATGTCCTCTTCAGTACCTACACGGATGAAACACCAGTGCTAAGCTTATAGCTTAGTGGGAAACAGATAACATATATGACCACTTGAAGTGATTGACAATTACAGGATACATATAACATAATGCATATGTCAGAGTTTATGATAATGTAATCTTCATAATGAGTTTTCATTCCCCGAGGAGTTCGTAATGTAGATCTTATACAAAAGGTACCCATAGCAAGGACAGTAATAAAACTACTTTGGTGTTTTCTTATTGTTCATTATTCATATTCTTATTATATGAATGTTTGTCTCAGATAGACCAAGAATAATGAAGGAGAGTAGGGACGTGAATCTAATAAAAGACCAAGATATTGATGATTTGAATAGATGATGTCACACATAACATGGGAATGCCTATAAGCACAGTACGCGGTTGCCTACGACCGAACAGACGTGCCTCGCCCATGTATGAAGTGTCGTAGCACTAGAAGGAGCGCCAAAGACCAACGTAGATGTGCCTGCCCACGTAACAAAGTGTTGTAGCACTAGCAGGAGTGCCGAAACATCTAAATGAAAAGCCTATTCATTTGTTATTCGGCCTAAGCGCGCATATTAATTATATGTCTTATTGAGCTTGTTATACTGCTCTTAAACACATTAGCAAATGAGGGCAAGAAACAATGTTTGCCCAACAACTGAATCGCTAAGGCGGTAAGGTACAAAACATTTTTCATATAATTTTTATACTTGTACTAACCCTTTCATTCACTTATTAGGATCCTCATTAATCCAATTGATGATTGTTAGAATTAACGGAAGAGAACCAAATAGATTCATGTGTATGCTCTAGATGGCATACTGCTATGCCTAGTGAGGTTCGCTTGCGAAGCACTCAAGACGCCTGCGACTTAAAATACAGAAATTTTGGTTCAAAGCCCGCCTCAGGCATAATGACCTCGCCTAGGCAAAGCTCCAGCCCTAGAAGGTGGCACCTTACGCCGCAGGCGTAGGGTGTCAAGGCACGCAGAATGGTCAATTTGGCATTCACTAGAAATTTCCTTCCAAACAAAACTACTCAATCAAACTAAAAACCATTAAACTCTGATCTTATACCAACCAACAACACTTCTAATAGGATTTTCCTAAGCAACTTGTATAAAGAGAGATTTATGGTAGTTCCATGTTTAAAAACAAAACATCACATAAGAAATTTCCAAACCTGGATTTTCTTCTTCTTCTCATTCCTTTTTCTTTATTCTTTTTCTCTTTTTCTCTTCTCTCTTTCTCCTTCTCTTTGTTTGAACAATTGGGAGCCAAAAATGGCTTCTCCTTCCTCAACCGTGAACCCTAGCCAAATGAGAGAAAAATCTCTTCTCATAAGACCATGTTTGGTCTTATCCTATTTTTGCTCAAATTCCTCATTTTGCCATTAAGTCCTTCTTCATTCTATTTGAAAATTAACTTGTCATATTTCCAACTTAGCATATATAATCTTCTTGTAAGTTATATCTCTGATTCTAAATGTCAAATTACCAATTTACCTTAGTATTCAAATTTTTGAAAAATGAAATTTGATTTATATATCATACCTGTAAACATGTAATAAATTATTGTGGTATACTTTGGGGTTGTTATAAAAATGAATTTGTTAATAAATGGTCACTGCATAATGACATTAAGACTCATGACAGTTAACAAATTGGGATAATAATACTAAGACCAAAATAATGTTAGGAACATTAACAATATGTGTTAGAAAATGGTGAGAAGAATTATCGGCCCCTAGTTTTAATGTGTGATCATAAATAACATTAATGCGTCTTTAAAAGTAACAGATTTAAGTATGAGTAAATACTTTATTAGATATAGAGAAAATGACTTGAGAGATGAATTTTATAAATGACATAACATATATTAAAAGAAATAGCAAGATATTAGTGGCTAGTTTGGTGAATGAAATCTAGTACATATAAATCTAAGCATGAAGGATATATATGGATATGCATTTTATTGAAATAATATTTACATTTGATAGTAATATAAATATGACAATCTTACAAATAAGATACTATGAGGTTACTGTAAATGGAGTGGTCATCAAAAAATATAAAAAAATAAAGAAATATAAGATGTTGATAATCTAGACATAATAGAATTTTTAAAGAAAGATTATTGTAAAATTATGACCTGTATGATATTTATGTACAGGTGAAGAGAGGAGGAAAAAGATGTGAATAAATAGATAATAACCCTATAAAAATAGGGATGTATGAGTATAAGAAAAGAAAATTTGAAAACAAATGGAAAGCCAAGAAGAAGATTTTACAAAATATAAAGTTTAGAAAAGAATGGAGAAACCATTTAAAAATAATGATAAGAAAATATTAATTGTAAAAGTAGAGAATATTATACAAAATACACTAAAAGACAAAAGCAAATGCAAAATATGAATGTGAATTAGGACATTATAATAACGTAATGTCAAAAAGAGAAAATGACATTTATCATATGGGGAGAAAATAAAGAAGATTCCATTTAGAAAGTATATTAAGCTTCGATGAATGTAATCAGTGAGCTGCTTATAGTTGAGAACACATAGTTTTCGAAAGTGATACAATGAAAGGAAGTAATAATTGAGGAAGAGGGATATTTCTGAACTAAAGATTAGAAGTAAAGAATATCATGAATACAGGACGAAAACACTTGGATAATAGAAAATTACGTAAAACTGGTAGTCTAAATTTCACGTGAAAGCCCCAGAGAAGATTACTTAAGATACCTAAATAAGATATATGGCTAAAAATATACAACTTTGAATACCAAAAGATGTTAAATATAATTAATGCTAAAGGAAACATAAAGCTCAATTTATTAATAAAAGAAACTATAAATGAAACATTAAGTAAAATAAAAAATAAAAAATTAAGAGAAAAAATAAAGTATGTATATTTAGTAGGAGTACATATAATAATAAAATCATTATTCTCTGATAATCTAAATACACCAATAAATAAGCTTACATGATAAAGACTAACACAAACACATGAAAGTTTACTACAAGTATCAAAGGAAATTCTCAGCATATACAAAAATTAATGTCTACATGTTATCCAAATTATAATATTAATCTAGAGATAAAGATTTTGATATTAGCTCAAGCTATATTTCAAATTTTTAATTAAATGATTTTATGAAAGATAGTATTAAAATGACGATATTATGTTGTTTTGTACGACCATCAAACTCAAACTATGGAAAATTTTACCAAAGATAAGCCATTTATTGAAATTTGTGATGAATATAAAAATAAATGTTGAAATAATAGAACTCAAAAGTTTGATAGAATAGAACACCAACAAATTACATTTAAGTCTTTAAGAATGATATCCCTAACAGATTATATACAGCACTGTTTACCTATACTCAGTGGGAAAATTCCTTAATAGGAAATAGTGGCCAAAATAATACAAGGAGAAGAAGTTTCCAAAAAATAAGAGAAGATGTACATTCACCTTTCCTAATAAGAGGAAATTATTACAATGGAGAGAAAGAAGTTGAAGAAACAAAATTTACGAGATATTGTGTGCTAGTCGCAACCATATCCAGTTTGATAAATGTGAAATAATAGGCGATGTGCCCATTTCTTAAAAATTATAGATGACAATATTTGAATTGTAATCTAAAGGTAGAAATACTTATAGGATTACAAGGATAACCTTTTAGTAGATTGTTACAAATATTGAAGAATGCAAATGAAATGAACATTATGATATTTTCTTAGGAAATAGTTTCCTAGATAGATTAAATAAATATAAGATTACAAAAGAAGGAATATAAATATATAGTTAAGACATATGTATTTTCTTAGAAAGATAAAAATGAAAGAAATTACATTCTCTACTATGGTATTTATAATAGTAAATATTCTAGAAACTAAGTTATATACATATGGATTAATAGATATAGGATAAAAAATAACAATATTTAAAAGCTTTTTATTAAAAGAATGGAAAGATACTAAAATTTCTATAAAATGTAATCGAAATAAAGAAGTACCATAAAACAAAAGAAAGTGTAGAAGAACATCCATATTAATAGTTAAATAGGAAAATTTATCAATATGATAATATAGAATGTGATATTATATTAGGAAATGATTTTTTACAACAATTCTCAATATATCAACAAACTATATATACCACATGTTTAAAAACATCTTATAACCATTAAGTTAGTACCAATATTAAACTTTAGAATAAATTATGATCAAAATGCTAGAAAATGGAGGACAAAGAAAATAATATATATTACTTATAAAGTATGACATGTGAAAATTGAATGTAAATTTAGTAATAACCTAATGAAATATTGGAAAAGATAAAATTTACTCGAATTAGAAATGGATAGATCCCGATAAATTATTAGAAAAATAATAATGATATATTTATAATAAGATATAGAAAATTTTAAAATACAAATTAATGAATTTAACACAAATGAATTAATAAATAAAGTAAAAGTCTGGCATAGTAGCTTGCTTTTATAGTAAGAAAAACATAACAAGACAAAGTAGGTACATGGAGCCTAGGCCCTGACACTTAGTCAAATGCGGGCCACCCCAAGAGCCCCAAAGGGATTGTGCCCAGTGCCACATCCCCAGAACTCCCGGGCCGTGGTCCTCCGCTCGGCACTTAAGGACTAGGGCCCCTGCCGCCTCGATCAGAATGCCCTACGATCTCGCCAGCGCCTGGTATCTATATTCCTTGGCACAAAGCTTAACTCAAATGTTACTCTCACCGGCACTCCACTTAAACCAAGTAGCCAATCGGAGTAGCCAACCGGCTCTTCACATTACAAGTGTGGGTTCTCCCATGAACTGACCCCGTTGCCTCTAACAGAATAGGAAAGCTCTCCTAGCGCAACAAGAGGATTGAAGGGGAAGTAAAGATTTAAAGGAAGAATAAGCCATCCTTCGAAATAAGAGCCACCTTCCCTAACATTATAGAAGAAATCACATCAAAAGACTGGACTTCTTTTCTCCCATCATAAAAGAGAAGCAAGTCACACCAAATGGAGGAAGGATTCAATCAAGATTACTATTGCTCCAAGCCTCCAAGTCTTCTGTAGAAAAAGACTAATTAAGATTCTGAGGGGCGACTCGAACACCACCGTCGTTTTCGTGTTTGTTTCAGTGTCGCATCTTCACCGTGAACTGCCTGACTGATTCACTCGACTCAGAATTCAAAGGAGACCACAAAGAGGAAAAACAATAATGGTGATAAATTATAAGGAGGTGAATAAGAATACTAAATTTGACGGATATTCTATCATAAAATAAGGAAGATACAAATTTGGCAAGTAGAGAAAACTATTATGAATTCATCAGAAATTGAGATTTGAAAATAAAATGATAATGATAGTATACCTATTATACCTTAGTACACTTAGAGTCATTATGAATGATAGTAACTTGATTAAATGCTCAATGTTTTCCACGAAAAATTCTATGTAATATTATTCCATTATTCACTTTTTGCACAAGATAGTTATCACATATAATATGTTAAAGGATAATAAAGAGTATCATGAAAAATCATTTAAATACTTTCATATCACTTATAAAGAACATGATATAGTTCTCTCGTGAAAGAAAGTTGATATCAAGAAAGAAAGAGAGTTTCTAGAATGATAATAAGATTTTGAAAATAAACCACAATCATATATAAATAAAAATAAAAGATTTCCTGGTAATAGAATTTGGTGAACTAAGGAAAGATTACAAAAAAAATTTAGAATGTTTAAATTACTCGTCAGATTTCATCAAAGACTTAGTAAAAGAAAGTCAAGAATACAAAAATTTATTACAAAGAAACTAAATACGTGATGGAGGAAAAACATTCCACAAATAGTTGTTAGGATTAAAAACATATTCAGATTATTTGTTCTAAGATTACAAATGACAATGACAAGTTAATACTACAAACAAATGGTTCAGATAAGTATTGGGCAACTATTTTAAAGACAGATTTAGGATAAATATGTCGTTATATAAGTGAATGTTTTAATGATAATTAGATTAATTATGATATTAATGAAAATGAGTTACTTGCAATTATAAAAGGAATTGATAAATTTGAGGTATTCTTATTACCTAAACCTTTATAATAAATGAAAAATACTGAAAGGTAAGATTTATAAAAAATAACACGTGAGTACATATATCCTAGAAGATTGTCTAGATGACAAACTCTTCTTAGTTATTACAATTTCAAGATTGTTCATATAAAAGGTTCTAACAATTTTCTTGAAGACTTTTTGAGCATGAATTTCGAATAACATTCAGGAACTATGAGAAATCGCCATCGATATGGCTGAAGGAATGAATATAATTGCAAAAAATTATAATGCTCTTATATCAATTGAAGAATAAGTAAAAAATTTACAAAAATATATCAATAACATAAGGTCTAAGTCATATATGTCTCAAAATCTCCTTGAAAAATGTTTTGAAAGATTAGGAGAAATGATAGTGAGGTCAAAAATGTTCCGCATCGGGCTTCCCGTGAGACTAAACATCAATAAAAGTAGACTCGATATGCCGCTCCATTTCAAGCTGCACAAAGAATCAGCCATAACATTAGGACATGAGATATGGTCTTGCTGCAAGATTCAAAAAATATCTCAAAAGATATCCAAGAAATGTATATCCTTCAAAAGGATAAAAGCCTGAAAGATAACAATCTTCCAAAAGACAAACACCTCCCAAGTGGAGATAACAGTTCCTCAAAGAACAAACTTCTCTCAAAAAGAGAAAATATATCCATAATCTTTTCAATAACATTGTCTGATATGGAAAGGAAGTATATGACTTTCTTCGAATTTATCTATAACAACCCTAATGACAATGGGTATTATCAGATCTCTACTGATTCTATTTACCTAAGAATTATAATCACAAAGAGACTGATCATTTTTTTTATTCAAGATGCCATGGATTTTGATTTTGTTGACCGGATCTATTTAAGCCCTATTTGTACTAAAATTCTTAATGACACCCTCATAATTCAATTATGTAACATGACAAGACATCAAGCTTCTACATAAAATTCTTTACCATCAATCCAGAATATAATGAAGAGAGTGGAATATGCGTCAAAGTCTATCACCTCATCATAATAAACAGCAGTGAAGAATCAAGGTTTCAAATAAATGATTATAAAACCTAAAAACAAGGGATATTATAAATGTATTAGCTTTGACAAAGACTAGAGAACATTGGGGAAAATGTGCAAGCTAGAGAATGATAGATCTAAGAAAAAGAATTGCTTAGTCCACTGTGGCAAACAAACAACTCGGATGTAATTCATAAAGATGGAAAATCAGAGGATCGAGATATGCCTAAACACTCATATTATACCATGTCAAATCTTCCATTTTCCTATTTATTTTAGAGTAATTTTATAGTTTTTGTGACTAGAATAATGATTTGATGTCTGTTGTGAATGGTAGATATCAGCTTAAAAGAGTTGTTGGTAGAGCGTGATTGAGCAAATGGGAACAAGGCGATGAAGTGAGTCCGTCACGCCGCGACGCTCTCCACGCCGCTGCACGCCTCATCGCCGCGGACGCTAGCCCACGCCGCGATCGCCTACCGCCGCGACGCCAGCTCGAGATCTCGCACCTCATCATTTAAAGCACGGGCGGATTCTGTAAAAGGGCATCGGCCGTGCATTTAACGTAAGGCACTAATTCCATAAATATAGAGCGACGTGATTTCGGTGAAGTGCCCGGATTTGACCGCTTCATTGTTCGGGATATTTCTGATAGAGAATGATGTTTTTAATTTTAAACATTTCTTCTTTTTCATTCATGATGTTCTAGATTTATTTCAGGTTATATTGAACCTGTCATATGTCTACGGACGAAGTTTGAAACTTTATATTATTCAGTTATTTCAATATGTTGTAATCTATTCATGCCTATGATTTAATCAAGAGTTGATGTCCCGCCAACATTGGCATAATTACACCGAGATCCGAGGGATTCAGATGAGGGTGGCCCAGTGAGATCCGGTAGAGTAGACTTTGGGCTTGATTCGTAAATAGAGATATTCCGAACCCGAAGGCACAGTTGTGACATTAAATTGCTTCTCTGGACACCGAGCCTGGATAGATATACCCGATTCTATTCAGTAGATAGACTCGGATATACCGAAAGAGAGGATACCGTGAGAAAAGACTACCTCTGGCCATCGACATATTGTAAATATAATCGACACAACATATTTAGAAGATTAATCCATTGAAACGTGACAAGGGAGATATAACCCTAGGCTTCAAAACCACATTTTTAATTAATCAATAGTTTAGGTAATCTTTACATATTTGAATTCTCTTCTAGAGTCATCTTTCGATATTATCTAAAAAGTTAACTCATAGTTTAATACATAAGGTCCTCGTGGATCGATATCTACTATGAGTACACTATACTACTTTAAGACAAGGCGGCACTGCAGATATAGGCGTATATTTTATACACTGCTTCCGCCTCATTAAGGACATAGAATGATGATGTAAAAAATCAATGCTGTACTAACTATTACGCTCATTTAGTCAAATAACAAGGCGTAGACGTAAAGAGTTATGAAAAAGACGAAAAATAACAGTGAATGGTGGATTACCTTGGGAAAAGATGTAGTGTCTATCTTTAAAGTGGCATGACAGGACATGTCTGCCACTATAAATGTAAATGACAATTCATAACAACTTTAAGTGATCTAACAACTAATGTCTATCTCTATAATTGTAATAAGATCTTTTCAACATCATATGAGAAATGACAAAAGAATGAAGACAACTGGAAGATATGAAGATAAAGAGGAAAATTGTATGAACGAAAGAAAAAGAAAGGATGACACATCTCTCAAGAAGATAAGGATAACAAATCCTCAAAGTTCTATAAAAGGAGAAGAAACTCTCCTCGAGGCACCAAAATCATATTCTTCTCAGGGATCTAGTTTTGTAATGGAGTTCTAAGCTTCCTGTAGCAGTTTTGTATTTAAGATAAGAGAGAGTTTTATGAAATAAAGCTCTAAAGCTCTCGTAGATACCTTTGTGTTCGATCCATACGCTGAGGGTCTCCTCGATAATCGATTTATCCTAAGATCATTGTCACGAAAGGGCCATGGGGCAAGATATCCGGCTGTCAACGGCGCGAGTAAGATCACTCGATTGCTATGATATTGTGACGCCCAAACTCAGGGGTGTCTCCTTGACAACCCATCAACCTCACGAATACACTTCTCGCCTCATATCAAGAGACCCCATACATGAGTAAAATCGCCACATCGGGCCTGCCACATTATACTCATCAAAATACATCCAACTTATATTGCACAGTTCAAGTTGATACATCACTTTAATACAAACATATATTAAGATTTAAAATTTTAATACATGTTATACAAAACATCAAAGCCATTAATCCGCTTTCCAAAAATCGCATCTAATGAGCGTCAGTTTCCGAACAGCCTCGTATCAAATAATAATCCTTCGACAGCAGGAGCAATGCCCGTAGGGAATTTTATCTTACATGGGTTACTCTCACCTAAGTGCACATGCAATGATTCAACATAAACATACCCAAGCAAAATACATGATCCTACTTGAATGTCATGATGCCTAATCCTGTTTCGAGTCCTCACTCGACTTCACACATGCCTAAGCCAGCCAGAAAAACATCGCTGATTTCTTTCATGCCATGGCACTCAAACCTAATTCTTTCGAGGCTGCCCCAGGCATATGAAATGCATTATGTCATTTCCAACCACATGCCAATATACTACCAGCATATATTAACAAAATTTGCGATAATGCATTCGCTATGTTATTTAATTCACATCAATAACATCAAAATTAGCTCACGCGGAGCTAATCACAATTCATTTCCAATGGCTTACACACAATTATATTTTTATATAATTCCACATCATGTTAACACATTTAATTATATGCATTAACAATTTCTTTCACACAATTCAAGCCATTCAATTCAAGCAATATTTTGCTTACAACACACATGGACCATTTTCGGTCCAACCAAGCAACCCGGGATTGTTTTTAACAGTCCCTAAACGAGCAGTGGGCTGTTCGTGGGCAGCCCACTCACCAAGCATCGGTTCCACTTTGTGGAATCAAAATTCATGGCCATTTCCGACCCAAAAACACAAAAACCATAATTTATTGTATAAATTATCATACAAACCATCCAAATAAATCCCTAAACCGCCCCAAAAATGGGCCAAAAGATTCAACAATTCTGTCCCAAGTTTTGAACCGATCAACAACGGCCACTACGACCTCAAATTCAACCAAAACCATTGATAAAGCTCTTAAAAACCGAAATAACCAAGTAGAGAATTGACCTCTGAGTAGAAAATAACTTATGTAGATAATGCATTATAGCATGTCTATACACACATATCTCGAACGGGACTCAAACCATGACTCGCACCAGCAGATCCATAGTTTCTCCGTAGCGATCATTACAAAACTATGAGAGAGAGAGAGAGAGGAGATGACCGTCTTATCCGATATGCCAAAATGAAAACCTAATCTCTATTTGATGGGGAAGTCGAATATACTTTATGAGAGTAGTGGACCTCTCATAACAAGTACTCAATGGACAGCCCAAATCCATCATAGACTATCAATACGTCGCCACGTGACATTAATCAGTCAAGTGCTATATCAATTGGCTAATATAATAATAATATATAATTATAGTTATTTTTAATAATCCAATAAACAAATCTTAATAATTACGAATACTAATCCATAAAATTAAAATACAACATTCTTCCACTTGGATAGCATTAGTCATTTATTAGGAATAAGGATTATTGTAACTATGATAAAATATCAATTATGACCAAAGCTCATAACAACCACATTAAAACATATATATATATATATATATATATATATATATATATATATATATATATATATATATGAGAGAGAAGCCTCTAATGTGCGTAACATCTTATCCGGGATAGTGGAAAAATGTCACACATCAATAAACCTATATTTCATGTAAAGTAGATTACGAATAGAGAACCGCATGAGCGAATAAAACAAAATATGCATTTTCTCAAACAAATGGTCCAAGCATCTCGATGCCGCCGAGGCGATGATATTATTGACATGTCATTCAATAAGACAATTTCTCAACAATTACAAAGCAAATAAATGCATAAATTCAAACTCCCACTAACCCAAAATATCAAAAGATTTAACCAAACCTATACGAGTTACATGATGCTGATAAACCCTATAGGTAAGCTCGTTGCTGATCCGCTTAACATATGTCTCAGGAAGCAAGATATTCAATCCGAGTCTGAAATTCCCGAACTTTCTCTCTCGAAAAACAGTGTATTTTATATCAAAGCTTGGAAGTAGTAGCACTCTGCTGTTTTGAGAGAAATGTACAACAGCTTGTATCACACAATATATAACAAGTGGCTTGATATACCTCAACAATATGAAAGCCAAAAATCAATTTCTTTAGCCACATGGCTTGACAAGTAGCCTCATAACAAGCTTTGCCATACTCGGCTCATAGTTGAGGCAACCGTAGTGTTTGCTTAACACTTTCCAAGAAACGCTCTCCTCTCGCCATCATAAAAATAAAACCAGAAGTAGATTTTCTGTCATCTAGGTAACCTGCAAAATTAGAATCAGAATAGCCAATGATCTCAAGTTAATCAGACCTTTTATAGGTCAACATATAGTCCTTGGAACCTTGCAAGTACCTCATGGCCTTTTCACGCCTAATTATTCAACCTCGGATTGCCTGCTATCTCCTAAAGCATTAACAGCAAAAGCAAGAATGGACGAGTACAAACTTGAGCATACATCGTGCTGCCAACAATGAAGATAACAGGACTTTCCATTTCAGCTCTCTCCTTTTCATTCTGAGGACATTGAGATTTAGAGAGCTTATCACCCTTTTGAATGGGTGCAGCACATGAGGAACAAGAATGCATGTTAAACCGTTTGAGGACTTTTTCAATATATCCTCTTTGAGACAATCCAAGAATGCCTTTAGATCTATCACGATGAATCTGATGCTTTAGGATTGAAAGAAGCATCACTAAGGTCTTTCATATCAAATGAGTATTCGACTGCTTTGTCTCATTCAAGTTTAACACTCAAAGCTCAAATCCATGTCGTATAGCTAAATATGTGATCCGTAGACTCTTTCCAATCTCAATTGGTCCACTCCGTAGTTTTGATTGTGTCAATCAGATAAGCAACAGGCCGTATCGTAGTAGAGAGAAAACATTTAATATGCATGTAACATAATATTACCATGCTGGCCACAAATAAGCGGATTCTGCCGCATGCCCAAACATGCCTATTAAACAGATTTCTTATTTATCATGATCCCGCTCTAAGGGTCACGAATCACAAATAAAAGGAAATATATATAATGTACATGATCTCATGTCACCAAATTCCTAATACCAGAGCATAAAATAAATATAATTTGATATAAGTTTAGAAATCAAATAGTACATCAAGTGATAATAAATAAATTACTAATTAATAAATACTATACCCGATATAAGATAATTATTTTTGAATGCTAAACATTCATATGAATGTATTTAAAATTCTAAAATAATTAAATTATTTAATTTCTACAAATGTTTTGCATATCATGTTCACGAGAAAGTGCATCATACTATGCAAAATAATATCATAGTCGAAGTGGTACGTGACTAACATACACCGTATTAATCCACAAAATACATCAATTTAACAAAAAAAAAAAAAATTTGGGCCCAGAAACCGAGAGTACAACAATCCAAATCCCTGATTTATCTCCCTTGCCCGGCTTTGAACTCCTCATTTCCTCCACCATTTTCACGATATGATTTATGCTTAATTTAATGGAACATCACCTGCATCGTGAGATCAAAGGAAAACAATCTAGAGTTTCGGGTCATGTCCACGGTGGTGTTTCGATTGACCTCCTTTTTTTTGTTTTTTTTTTATCAATTTGACGGTACTGTGGTCATAAATCTTAACAATATAATCCTAAACCTTTGATTCCAGAACATATCTAAAAAATAGAGACTATGGCGTGTGAGATTAACAAAAACCCTAAAAGTGAAAATTCTACACATAAACAAGTAAATCTCAATCAACACAAATTATTAGGCTCATGCAGATGAACAACATAATCTGCTATACGATTACTCGATACTGACTGATGTGGAAAAGACTTATGTATACGCAATACAAGATGTTCATACACACATATATGAAATTGGGACTCAAACTATGTACCCTGACTAAAGTAGGATCCATAGTTTTCTCCAGAAGCGATCATTACAAAAACTGGTAGAGAGAGGGAAGAGAGAGAGAGGAAATGAATGCTCTCTATCTGATATGCCAAATGATAACCTAATCTCTACTATATGGGGAAGTCAGAGAGGCTTATATCAGATGAGAGTAGGGACCTCCTTCGCCAAGTAACAAAGAGACTCGATGTCTCACCCCATCATAGACCATCACGCTAGTTACGACACTGGTCAGTGTTATATCGGGGCTACATAATATAATAATAATACATAATCGATATTACTTAATAATCAAACAAATCTTAATATAATGATTATCACTAATCCATAAAATTAAAATACAATTGCATCTCTCTTGAGCTGTCAAACCCCAAATCGATGCCCACAATGAAATTTCGGGCCACATAGAATAACTTTATTTCGTCCCACTAACCCGACTGCTCAAAGTTGAATTGGGGAGAGAGGCCAGCTTCTCTAAAAACCCTCCATTTTTTAAATCTGCACTTCTCCTCTCCGATTGCACGTATTCAGCTCCAAAAGTGGATAAGAAAGCTCATTTTGTTCCTCACTTTGCCACATGTCAAGTTCTAATCGGGTGAGAAGATTCTTTATCCACTAAATCCACCCACTACTTGATTTTCTCCAATTTTCGCATCACGCGCTACGCGTTTGCCTCGGCCCCACACTGAGCTTCGCCGATCAATTTCTGACTCACATCGTGAAGACACCGCCGAGCCACCAAACGTGTCGTTGGCTCCCGCATTACGCCGGTTGCCGGTAACGCCAAATTCCAACCGGGTTTCTGGCCCGACGCGCAGATGATTGGCGTAGACGATTCCAACTACAAGTTCGTTTCATCATCCGAGATCTAAAAATTCTGGGATTTTAGTCAGGAATTACCATTTTGCCATTTTTTTCAAAAATTATATTTTTCTGGTTTCACACATATAACAAGGAACCGGCGATTGCCAAGCTAACTTTTACTATTTAAACTCTTGGTCCGCATATAAGTTTTCTCTTGTTTGATAAAGTTATAGCCTCCGTTCTTTATTTCTTTTGTGCCTTTTCATAAAAATCACTATCAACTTCTTTACTGCTGAGAAATAATTTCAAAATTACCATTTTTTAATATTTAGTTTTGTTTTATTAAACATTCTATAAATTTGAAAATCTACTTAATAAAATGCCTTATTTTTAAAATTCTCATTTACTCAATATTTATAGTTTTAATTATAGTTTTACTTCTTGTGATTAAGGCATTAAATAAATTGGATTTCTACATATAAATATATTCACTTGTAACAATTAATAATTTAAAGCAAATATAGTAAACAATGCCAATAAGTTAAATATAAACATTCTAATTATATAAAATATATTATATTTGTTTCACTTATAATAATTTTTATTTGGTAATGTTCTTAGTAGGATCAGGCTTTTTATATTTTTACACTCAAATTTTATAAAACTAAATTATATATGGGTTTTGAAATTATTTTTCAAATAAAATTATTATAAAATATTAATGATCTTTCAATGTTATTTAAAATTTTTTGATACAATCAATTTGAGTATTTAATGTTAAAACTATAGTTAAAATGGGAAAATTAGTGCAACAATATTATAAATTAATAGTAATAACTGGGATTTAAGTGTCTAATATTAAAGATAAAAAATTAAGCAAATGTAAAATGTAAAATTAGAATAAACAAAAAATATAAATATATATGTAACTAATAATAGGGAATCATATAGCTGATAGAAATATATTTGTGTTCATTATTTCTTCTTTTTCAAAATCATAATAATGAAACACATGCATATGCATATGCTCAAATTTAGTATGAGATATAGGGGATTTGTTACATTGTACAAAACGTATGAACTAAGTGTATAAAAGGTGTATAAACCTACTATTTTTCAAGGATTTCAATTCATTTTTATAAACTCAAATGATTTTTTCTCTAATTGAGTGATGGAAGACATTTGATATAAATATTGTTTGATCTCACACTCATCATATGCATTTTTTTTATTCTCATGCATATTCATTTTATAAACTACTTTAATTATAACTTATGAAAAAATAGATTTCGGTTCAATTTTCATTTTTTACTATAAAAATGAAAACATGCTTATGCTCACATTTAATACCAAGACTTATGAGATATGTTATAATATACAAGGCATTTACACTAATTGTACCAGGTATATGAACTAAGTGTACAAGGGGTGTATAAGCCTACTTTTATTCAAGGATTTCAATTGAGTTTTAAAAACACAAATGATTATTTCCTTAATATTCTTTATAAATATTATTTGATCTCACACTTGTCTTATGCATTTTTTTATCCCCATACATACTTATTTTTATAAACTACTTTAATAATAATTTATGAAAAAAATAGATTTTGGTCTTTTTATTTTTATTTTTATAAATGATAATAATGAAAATATGTTTATGCTCACATTTAATATCAAGGCTTATGAGATTTGTTTTTATATATAAGATATTTACACTAATTGTACAAAATATATAAACTAAATGTACAAGGAGCGTACAAGCCTACACTTTTTCAAAGATTCTAATTGGTTTTTGAAAAATTAAATGATTATTTCCTCAACTTAAGGATAAAGGACATTCCTTATAAATATTGCATGATTTCATATTCATAATATCTTTTATTTATAATATTTACAATTTTAATATTTTTATTTTATTTGTCATATTTCTAAGTTTTTATAAATCTAAATTTATTTTTAAAATATCAATAGATGTTATCTATGATTTTGAAACTATTATAAATAAAAATAAAATTAATATGTAAAAATATTAACTATCTTCAATTTTATTTAATAAAATACAATTATCATTTGTAATATTTTTTTTATTACAATTAATACTTGAATATTAAAGCTAATAACTATATATATATATAATATATATATATATATATATATATATATATATATATTTTAATACTTATTTCTATATTTATTAAATTACTTGGTTTACTAAATATGAATGTATTTATATATTAAAAAGACTTATTACATAAACAAAAATCTAGAGAAGAAAATAATGATTAATAGATAACAAATTTTAAAAAATAAAAAATTTAAATTGCTAAATTCAAAATTATATAATTAAAATCTTAAAATTTAATTTATGGAAAAGCAATAACAAAAAAACCTGGAAGACTAATTGACAAAAAAACATAAAAACAAAGAAGTGGTGTAGACTAATTGACAAACAAAAAAATAAAAAGAAAGAAATTGGGTTGAGCTTTGAGGGGGCGGGGAGATGGGTTTTGTCTCATCAAAATAAATGTTCTTGATCTTAATTATGATGGTTTTATGGATTTTTTTTTATGAAATAAGGGTTTCATAACCCTAAAACATAATTGACCAAATAAAATATTAACGGATTTTGTAACCGTTGAAAATAAATTTGAGATCCGTTTATTCGTATCTAAATTCACACGCCCTCAACTAAACTTTAAACGCTCTAAAACAATTTACATTTATTGTTGTGAATAATTTACATTTATAGTTTTTAATAATTTATATATTTATTGTAAGTTTGAATTAATAAAATTAATTTTCCTTTAAAAAACATAACTTCTTCATTACGTGCAGAAAATTTAAATGCCGAATAATATTTTGATTTAATATGTAGCTAAACTATTATTAAAAACTGAAAGACTCGTTAAAGAATTTAAATTCAAGATCCATTCTAAAAGCAAAATAAAATTTAGAATTTAAAGAGTTTTTCATTCAATTTTTTTTGCCTTAAAAACTATAAAAACAACTAATGTTTATTCAATAAAAGGTTTTTATTTACCAACCCAAACTCTTAGATGATGTTTGTTTTTTAGTTTTTTTTACTGAAAAGTTAAATAGCTTTTAACATTCGATTTACTTCATTTTTTTTAACTTTTTTCTTGACTTTTTAATGAAATTTCTAAAAAGAAATTTGAATAAAAAAGCCAAAATATTTTACTTTTTCTATTAAAAAAAGTCATCTTTCAAAATATAAAATTATCATGACGGCTCCAAATGTTAAAATAAATGCATGCACCATTACCCATTAAAAAATAAACAACTTAATATTTAATACTATTTAACATTAAACTGAAAAACAAGTTTTATTTAGCATTAAGCAAAAAAACAAACCCCACCTTAGTCGAGAACATAATAAATGAATGGAATTTTATAAGGAAAGCTTTCACTGGTGGGAAAGTTACCTTGAAGAGATCTAAACTCAAACCTTCAAGTCATTTTTCCCTAGAACGCAAGTCATATATTATGAATCTAAATCCTAATAGCTTATATTTTTAAAAAGATAGATTTACTTTTTGTTAATGTCCATTTGTATGGCGTTAGAAAAACTAATTCCCAATATTAAAGCAATATATGAACCAGCAAAATGCTGGAATGCTGCTCAGCCAAAAATATATGATATACTCAGCCAACTTGAATTGAAAGCTAAAACCCTAGCAAATGCTACTTCATCCTGGAAGTCTCTTGCAGTTGCAAAACCAAGAAGATGGCTATATTAAAAATAAAAACAGTTAATGGAATGTGAAAGACAGACTTCAAAAGATCACCTAAACTCTAACATCTTGGATATATCTCTATCTCTATTATTTTTGCAAATTTGAAGAAAATGTAACGATCTACAATGAGTAGAAACCATTCCTTGGGGCTGAATCTAGAACAAAAAGGGGAAACACAGCGATTTAAAGTATAGAGTTTCAGAACTCTCCAACCATCCCTCCATCAGGTAGTTAAGTTTATCATGGAAAACAGATCCAACCAGGGTTGGACCCCATAGGAACGATGATTTGATGATTTACTTATTCTGTCAACTAATTCAACATCTACACTACCAAGGAAAATCGGAAGTAAAATCAGACCCCACAGCTGAAAATATTTATAATCTATTTTAGATATTCATAGGATGTAACAATAGGCTAATTAAATGTCTCCAAGAAAATAGTGAACAACTAACTCAGGCTGCCGCCATCCATTTGCCCTTAGAAAAGAGCAAAAGGCAGGTAGATAATCAGTGAGTTGATATTCGTAGCGAGACTCCAGGACAGTTTGTGTAAGTCATGCACATTAGTTTTAGTACCACAGTATTTTAGGAGGAAAAGAGGGGAAAAAGAAATTAAGCTATTGGCTGGTGTAAGACGGAAAAAAACAGATGATGTACACAGCTCTAGGCTCCAGCTAATGTTGCACTCTAGAATTACCTGTAAAACCTTCTCCAAGAGGCTTCACATCTGAAAATCCCAAGAGTGATATGCCACTCTTTCCATCTTCGCCATCATTCTCGACATCAGCCCCATCATATCTCCCTTTCAATATAGCAGTGGTTTGCCTTCTAGCTAAGAAACATGCATGATAACATCAGGGTGCAAGATTGTGTGAATGGTCCTTCTACCCTGCCTATTGGACCTATAATCTGTTCATAAATTTTTTTAGAAAATTAATGATAATAAAACATGGGAAAAAAAAAAGGAGCATATGTTAGTAGACATAAAATAGTAAAATTGGTTTTCTTTTCTTCCAACAGAAAGGGAAAATAGAAACTTTGAGATGGGTACCTTTTCCGCATCACCACAGGTGATAGGAGGATGCCATCTCGTCATAGGGAATCCAGAGCTTTATAGAGTTTTTCTATCCCACAAGACGCAAAATAGGTGCATATAAGGGTGGGACTGGAAGATGGTTTACAATTTGTTATCACCCACCATTAAGCGCACGTTTAGCACCCTCTTTCTTCCAGATAAAGATATACGCAGCTTCTGTGACCTAATTTCATAATCATCAGTGGGGCCAAAAACTCACACCTTCACTGTTTGTGAATTCCTATGCCCTGAATAAACTTGTGGCTTTTCTAGCTTCTGCAACTCTTCAGGTGGGACAGACAATGGGGCCAATGAATTCCATCCCCATGTCTTCCTGAAACAAAATATATGAGTCATCATTGTAAGAAACAGCAGTTCACGGTCTTAGAGTAAGCTGTCCTGTGTATCGTGAACATCAGCCCCAATTAAAAGGTGATGGGGCAAAATGTTCACAGGTTCATTCAGCTATTTGACGAATCCAATTGGTGTTTTCTTATGTCATAGACACGTGCATATTCATCAGAACCTCCCACAGCAAAATAGTTAGGATTTCTTGGGTCAATCACAATGGCATTCAAGCCTATGCTGTTCCGAGACTGCTAAGTTCAGTAATTCCTGTGAATGAGGAGCAATGGAAAAGTCAGCAGAATTGCCTCGTAGATCAAACTGGAAAACAAAATAATTAAGAACAAGGATTCTGAAACTTGGGCAGTAATAAAGCAAATTTTTCTAGGGAATGTCATATAATGTTAACTTACATGTTGAACAACATCCTCACCACAGCTATAGACAATGTGGGCTTCCTGGTTCTATATATCGCTTGTATATTACGGCTCTTGGTGTTTCAATCTTTGGTATCAACTTTGGCCATTTTCCAGACCTGGCCAAGTCTCACCTGTAAAGGGAGAGAAACTCCATTCACAATCATATAAAACAGGGGCGGTGAAGAGAAGCAGAGTAAAGAAAGTCTGCACCTAATCCTGTGTCACTAAACTAGTAAACTCCAAAAGAACTATTTACCTTCAAGGCTGAAGCAAAAAAGCGGGCTACTTTAAATAGGGCAAAATAAAATCAATGAGATCTGTTAGCCTAGTATACTATGTGGATATATGTTCTAGCCACTTACGCTTTTAGCTTAGCAGTATTAGAACTTTGGTTTACTAAAGTTCTAGAGTTAATTAGCAAACATACATTGTACCCAAATATTGATGGATAAAAAAAAATAGTAAAGTATTTTTGTCAACACAAAACAAACCTTTTAGCAAACCAAAGCAATTAAAATGCCAAATGCAATGTGATCTCTGAATCAGCACATGCATTGCACCCAAATCTTCATATGTAGAGAAGTCTTAAGCATGAAGTCCAAATGTTAAAGAGATTTATGATCAGCATGCACTGCGACCCCATCTTCATAAATAGAAAAGAGAAAATGTTGAAAGAGGCATAGAAAAGAGTGGAAGATTTTGGATGCAAGCTCACCTGGCCATCACATGAAGAAGTTACTACCTTCCGGTCATCAGTGAATGCATTATTCTGGCCTGAATATATTGTCTAGATGGCCAGAAGAATAGAAAAGGTTTTACTTTATGAGCCCAATCCCAAAATATAACGTGTTTGCTTCTATCAGAACTCCGACACAAGGACATCACCAGTAGAGTTGAATTCCACTGTATTCACACATTCCTTGTGACCATTTAGCTTCCTATAGAGGATTCTCTTCACCAGGCTCAAGATAAAAAAGGAAAAGAGAAATAGAGTAATGATAAGGCAACTAATCATTTGTAGCTGTATATGCATCTCAATAGTATTCAAACTTAAACCTGATTGAATAAGACTAGTTTCATTAATGATAACTAATAGTTATTTTTGAATTAAAAACATACTCTAAGGGTCTGTTTGATAACTGTTAGAGAACAGTTATTTTGTTGATGCGCAGAAAATATATTTTACAACTAAATACTGTTTTTTGTTCAAATAATAAAAACAAGGTGTTTTTCTTAATAACATCTTAAAACCTTTCTTTTTCTTTTCTTTTTCTTTTTTTTACTTGTAATATCAGGTTGTTTTAAAAATAATTATATAAACATGTTGAGTGATTTATAAGCAAAACACCATACATAAAAACTATTTCCAAAACATTAAAAAAATACTAATAATATATTAAAAATACTTTATTATATAAAACATTAAAAAAAATAGTTCAAAAATTGTTCCAAAAGTTTGTTCTCCAGAACTGCTTTCACAAACAGTTACTCAGCAGAACCTAAGTTTCCTCATAGGTTTCATCCATGAGTTTTGCAAAGCTAATTGTATCTTGTGTCAAACCTTAAGCACAAGTAACCATCTGAAGGCTTCATTTGGTATTCAAGGACAGTAGCTCCTCAAATTGGATAAGGAAAAATATTGAACGTCTGAATTACATCCCTAGTCAACTAAGACACTTGCACAATGTGGCGACTATTTGGAGAAAATACCTGAGAGGCTGACTAAAGGAGCAACATAACTTAAGGAAAATCGTAAGATTAAAGCTACACCTTTAACAAACAAATATAGGTGCATATAGAAGAACAGTTTCAAACTCAAAATGATACAAAGAGGCCTCCTTAAATTTTAGCTCGTGCAAAATTCATCAATATTTCCATGAATCCTCAGAGAGACACTCCAGAATATTATGTATTGATCAGAATTGTATCCCGTGAGTGTAGGTCAAGTCCTTATAGGAATCTCAAATTACCATCAATTGGGTGGACCCATCTTTAGCATTCTTAGATCCCAAACGTTATGCAACCCTACTAACAGCATGGATAATGATAATCTCATTTCCTGATTTCCGTTCCTTCCATGAAAATTACCAAAGCTTTTCCTATAAAACCAATTAAAATTTTCTGATTTGAAATTTGTTCCTACAATTAAAATTAAGTACAATTCATAAATCTACGATCCAACAATCCAAAGCCAACCATTTACGAGGGTTCATGTCACACATTCAGAACCACAAGCATCAAAATTTGCGGAACCCCTGAGGTCCTGAATCCTTAATAACCTATAATCGATCAAATTTGATAGTGAGCATCAAACCCAATCCTTAGAAGACAAACTCAACCAAATGAAAATTGAGAAACCTAAACAAGAGAGAGAGAGAGAGATAGATGGAGAAGGAAACAAAGAATGAAGAAGACCTCAGAGGCAGATATTCGGCGAGGGAAGCATCGGGGCCGGGAAAAGCCCATTTCTCTCTTGAAAACCTCAGTAAATTCATCGCGGACTACCTTACCGCGAAACTCCATGGCAGCAGTGAAAGAGTTGATCAGAGGCTACCCTTTTTCGTGTGCTGGTAAGAAGATCATGGCATGTGGCAGCTGGCAAGTGCTGCCATAGACAGAGAGAATGAGAATCGGAACCGGAATTTTAAGAAAAGGATTTCGGATGCATACGTATCTGTCGTCTGCAAATCACGAATATAATAAGGGCACCTCTTTTTTATTCTCCCTCTCTCTCTCAAATTACTCTACTTATATAATAATAATAAAAATAATAACAGATTTTTTAAATAAATTTAAAAAATAAATGAACTTATTTCATTGATTTATAAAATTTAATTCTTATTTTTTTATTTTCAAAATAGTTTAAACGTAAGAAAAATGAAAATATCTATTTCTTTACCCTTTTCTAGGTATTTTTCAGTGGCAAACTTAATAAATCAACTAAGTAATTTAATGATTTAATTAAATTATATATTAAAATAAATCAATTAATTTTTTTTATAGCTAAACACTTTTAGTTACAATCTAGTAAATTATTTAAATATTGAATAATTTATTACTTAAGTTAAACATGATGAACATCAATTAAATTATTTAACAATTTACTTTAAATTATTAAATAAAATAGTATATTATGTTTACTAAAATAATCTTAAACGGTTTTAAAAAGACATAAGAAGCGGGTCTCTAGTTCAAGCTCTTAAATACAATTTACATGTTTAGTTGTAAAAAAATATTAAATTTCTTCAAAAAAATATTAAATTAGAACAATTGATTTTCTTTAATCAAGAAAGATGAATATGGGTTAAAATAAGAATAAATATATAAAATTTAAGCTAATTTTGACAAATAATGTTAATTATTGAAGTAAAGAATGAATAATAAAATGAAATTGATATTTTAATTTAAAAATAATTTAACAAGAACGTGAAGTTTTACCGAAAACCTGAAAGGAGCCAGCAGTATAGTCTTCAGTTTTGAGTTTTGTACGGAAATAGGGTGTTTGAAAATAAAAAAGATAAAATCAGTTCGCTGGAGAAAGTATTGACCAAAGTAGTGCGCAATGCCGGCAACGGGAACACCGACATTTGATTCCTATTGAAGTTTAAGAACGGCGACGGGGCGACATTCAATTAAATCAATTGTTGCCGAATAAAACTACAGATTTGAATTAACCAATGTCGCTGCCTACAATCTACAGATTTAATTAATTCAAATGTCGCCGCCCACACGGCGATATTAATTAATTCGCCAAGACGCCCACACACCGTCCCGCAAGAGATTCATTAATTAAATTTGCGCGCTAAGGCTTTCTTTCCATTTTCCCTCCCTCCTCCCTCCCCGCCTTGGGTGTTGCTGCTCGTCAGCCCCAATTTCGCTTCGCTTTTCTTCATCTCGCCGCCGGCTACTTCTTCCGTACGCCTACCCAATGCCGTCTCTGGGAATTAATGATGTAAGAGACGCATTTGTTTTTGCATTCAGATGCTGCCTTAAATTATCTCCTCAAGATTGGATGTGTTTCTGTTGTTTGATTTGGTATTTTTTTGTTATCATTTTGTGTATACGTTTTCTAGTGTTTACGTGTTTGATTCCCAGGAGTATCAAACCATTAACAATGGCTAGAGGATCAGTTTTTTGTGTTTATGAACTTTCGGCTATCATCCATTAGAACGCTACTGTGTTTTTACTGCTTGGGGACTATTTTTCTCATAGGAGTAGTAGCGTATTTTTCTGGCAAGCCTAAATGTCCGCATCAATGGGGACACTGCTATGTCCCTCAACTCCGCAAAGATCAAAGTCCTACGTAAACAAAAAACAGAGAATCGGCAAAGACCAACAAATACCATGATATTAGTATTAGTAATGTATGCCAAAAATATTGAACATCAAACTATACTCACATTAGAGAAAACCTTGTATACAAGCTGGTTGTAGCAGGGGGTTTTCAGACCATCCTTTATTTATTTATGTTTTAATTATCCAACTCCTACTTCTCTTTTTTATAATTTTGAGGGCTTGTTACCAAGTGTTTTTGGAAATAGTTTACAACAAACATATTTTGATAAACAACTCTTATTCTCCTAAGTATCAAAGACTATTTTTCATGTTTCACACATTTAACAAGTAAAATAAATAAAGGCATCTATTCTTTATAGTTATTTTGTGGAAAACATGTTTCGAACCACCAAAATAAAAAGAAAAAAATGTCAATAAACTACTTTTAACAACCGTGTCTCCTAAACAAGTTAGTTTAGTTAGTTGTGCCAGCATGAACCTCGTTTGGCTTAAGGTTGATTTATACTTGAAACTTATTTTAAACTTAGTTAAGGCTGGGCCTTGAAGGGAAGAGATTAAAAAATGATTTCTTGCACTTTTGGATACACTAAGTAAGAAGAGGTATGGAAAAATTATTTAAACAAAGAAGAGAAAAAAGCTTGAAAGATTTTCCTCCCTTTTTTTTCCGAGAGTTTATGAGAAAGTGCATTCCTTCAATTTTTTATTTTATTTTAGTCTAATTTTTCATTCATGACCAAGTAAGGGTGCTTCCATGACTCATTTTATCGAAGGCTAATATTGAATTAAATTAACGCATAAATCCATAATATCGACTTAAAATAACCATCACTCATTCTATCATCTGAAAGTAACTAGAGTTTTCATATTGAGTGTGTCAAAGTCTTCAACTCTATAATTAGAAAACAACTCCAAGTGAGAGGTTGCGAGGTAACATTGTAGGAGGTTGCAAATGTCTACACCACTTTGATTCCTTGATAATCTATATGCAACCACTCATATTAAAACACTCCACACTTCCATAATTTCCGTCGTATTCTTGTCATCTTATTTTTCTAATTAGTGAAACACTTACTTTTTTTTTTATGGAGCCGTAGACCTTCCTCCAACTTGTTAGGATCTATCCATCCTCTATTATGTTTCTTCTACTTTGCGGATAAGGACTTGCAGAATATTTTTCTCATAAGCTTTTCAGTTCTCTAATTAATCAAGTTTTTTTACAACCTCCATAGATAATGCACCATTTGGAACAAAGTTAATAATAGTGGTCAACAAAAAGTTTCCCAAATTATTGGAAAGAAATAAGCTACTATCTCGTACCATCCATGACCATTTTCATATTAGCACCACTTAACAATAGTCATAAAAGCATTAAGTTAATCTATCATTATTCTTCTTCCTCTTTAACTTTATGTTCATCGACTCTTTGACAATAAATTTTTATTCCTAAATGTTTTTTATTTAAACCCTATCTCTAAAACCATACAATCCTAAAACCCTAAATCCCTATAACCTTGAGACCTTGAAACCTCAGTCCTCAAACTCAAACACTAAACGCTTAAAACCCCTGCCATAATCAGAAACCCAACCTCGTGAAACCCTAAACCCATATGACACAACCTTACAACCTTAAAACCATAAAACCCAAAAACTCTAAACCGTAAAACCCAACCTTGAAACCCTAAAAACCACATGACACAACACCTTAAAAACCCCAAAACCCTAAACCATACAACCCCAAACCCTGTGTAAAAGGGTGTGTGGGTGTGTGTGTGTGTGTGTGGGTGTGTGTGTGTGCAATGGTGTAAAAAGTGTAATGTGTGTGTGTGTGTGTGGGTGTGTGTGTGGTAAAAAAAAAACCACAAACCCCTTGAAACCTTAAAACCCTAAAACATTAAAACCTTAAAACATTAAAACCCTCAAACCGTAAAACCCCAAAAACCTTAAAACCATAATAGCTTAAAACCATACGACATTAAATATTTAAAATCCTAAAACGCTAAAACCTTGAAACCTTGAAACGCTAAAACCCTAAAACCTTGAAACGCTAATACCCCAAAAAACTGAAACCGTAATACCCTAAAACCCGAAGACCCCAAAACCCTAGAACAACGACATTTCAACCCTAAAACCGTAAAACCCTAAAACCTTCAGACCCTAAAACCTAGAAACCCTATAACCACTTGATATTAAAACCTTAAAACCCTAAAACCACGCAAAACCTTAAAACCCTAAATCCATAAACCTAAAACATTGAAAAACGCAAAACCCTAAAACTCAGTGCCTTTAATTATCAGGATACACTTTCTTAATGTGTTTTGCATTTATCATGTATGAAAATACGATACATCTAGGTTATATATATAGCGCTCGGGAGGGCTTCATGATTTCGATCCATTGATCCATCTGGCTTTGCTATTGCAAGACAGATACAGTCTCAATTTCGGGTTTTATTAATTTCTAAGCGGTGTTTCAGATTTTAGTTTATTCATGAATTAACATTCCAGCTTTTACTCTCTAATCTATATATATTCAATTATAAAACATGGTTATTTAGTTAATTGTAATATTAGAAGCTCCTCTCGCCTAAATAGATGAGAGCCTTCTCACCGCTGGAGGATGGATCCGCATTCGCCCATACGTGATTCACGCAGGATTCTACGAGAGCACCGCTTAGGCCACATCATCATAGATTGCCGCTATTACTGTCTCGCCGAGAGATGGTACCAGACACACATTCCAGCGTCCCAGCCTGGATGACTGGCCACGCTACGTAACGCCGCTTATCATCCGCCTTCAGATTGACGACCCGCCGCCACAGTGACATGCTCGGCGTAGCAAGAAAGTTACGCGGCGAGTTGTCGGTCACCCCACCGCCGATGCTCGCAGGGATCCGCTATCTCCATCCGTGGTTATGTCGCCAGCTATCGACCCTGGACCGATGCCGATGAGGTCGATTTCGGGAGCTGAGCGCACGGGTTCATATTAGCGATGGGGATCCTTCTTGTTTCATGATCAAGCATGGGTCCATGTTCACTCAGCGGGCTTTCTCCTAATTACTTTCAGATTCGGCTACGCATCACTTAGTCAAAAAGATTTGGCACATATATATCGAGTTATGTCGTGGTCGCCTTAGAATCGTAGATGCAGATAGTGGCTGTATTCAAGGATGAAAATACCGTTTGACTGACATATCGGTACTTGATTTACGATATACTCTGATATATCTAGATATATTAATTAATATTTTTATATAAATATCGTGTAATTAAAATTATTTAAAATTAAGAATATATATTTAAGTTACTTATTAAAAAATTATTTTAAAAGCATAGAGAATGATAATATCAATTAGATTTGTTTTTTTTTTATATCTTTCCCTATATTTATATTTGTTTATAAAATTTAAATGATTTTATTAAAATATATTTAATTAAGAAATAAATTATTTTATATGATTTACACAAAATATTTATTCACAGTTTTTTAAATTTGGAAATTGTAATATCAACATAGAATACAATATTTTTATATATTTTATATTTATATTTAGCTATTATAAATGATTAAAAATATTCATAAACTTATTAAAAAAAAATATTCATAAATTGTGGTTAAAATATATTAAAATTTTTGGTAATATATATTAATACATGCTAAGATCCTAGCCTTCATAAATGGGACGGGAGGTTGGAACCTTGCACTCAAGGTGGTTCGAACCCCCCAACAACAAATTCCTCCATTGAAGGGAGTGAATAGGTGAACAAGAGTCATTTATGAAACAGAAGGGACAAGACTGATTCATGAACAATGATCGACATATTTCTGAAAAATCTAGGGATCCGAGATATATCGTCGAAATTTCACGATAATTGTAAAAAAGTCAAATTTCTTTCGACCAACATCTATAGAATATCGTCGACATTCACGATACACCTTAAATATCTACCGATATTTCGATTAATCATCGGGTTGTATTACATCGATACAAAGTATGTAACTATTTTTTTGTAATTTCATACACTTTCGGGCCACGTAATTAGATTGCTTAATTTCTCTCGCTTATTTTATATTCGCCTATGGTCTGGGAGAGGTCAATGCAATGAATTCGAGCTAAATATCGGGTCATTATATCCAAGACACCATTGTCGCGATGCCTACATGATGACGATGTCGATGGCGTCGTGAGTTTAGGGTTTGACGATGGATTACCAATGAGCATGGCGTTTCAACCCAGAGCCACAAAGTGTGAGGTAAAGCCGCAGCCACGAGGGTCCACCGATTTACTGACACTAAATTACATTTAATTTTTAAAATTGGTGACCATATCTCAACAATGGTAGTATCGCTCGATTTATTTTTTGATTTCCCGGTTTGTATTTCAATCTATTGATTTGAGAATATTCACAAATAAGGTAAAATACATGGATCTCGTACATTTAAAACTAATTGTCTAAGTATGGTAACATTTACATTTTATTAAATAGTATTTAATTACTATCATACCTAAACACAATTATTTATTTTTATTTATTTTTTCAATAAAAAGATTTTTTTTTCGCTTGTTAAATCAAATACACCAGGAAACGTAAATACGAAATGAGAAAAAAAAAGTACACAAACATCACAAACATAACCTATCTTTATAAAGGAGAAAAGTCTATAAATACGTAAAACCGAAATAGAAACATAAAAAAACAAATCATCTCCTAACATCACACTCACCAACATTGCAAACAAACACATGAAAATAATTAAATACAGGACATGTCGTTGTTTGTTAGTTCCTTACTATTTCAATGTCTTTATTTACAAAGAGCTCAAAGGACATGTTTTAACTAAGTTGTTCTCTTGAAGTAAAATAATGGAAGCTAAGCATTATATCATTGTAAGGGCTCCATCTACAAAGACTTAGCAAACCCAACTTCATCAGAATGAAGTGCATAATGAATTAAGTAAAACCACCGAAAAGTGAACACATTTTTTCGAAGAATCTTCACATGCCTAGCTAACATTAAGTACATTTTCAATCGCACAATAAAAAGATCGAACTCTTAGTATCCCTTTGTTGCCTTTTGTGACCATGCTAAGAAGTGCGTTCATGGTGGGCTTGCTTCAAATGGTTGGCAGTCTTAAATTCATTGATTCCCACAGTTAGAATATAAACCAAAAATATAAAAACGTGTTTCTTTTCATTAATGTTGGATCGATCCGGAATTTTTTCTTTCACATTTACAAGTTTCACTACAATTCTTTTATTTAATCACATTCAAGCATCATCTATTCGCCTTTTTTTCCAAATACGATTGCTTCCTGTAAAATTATTCTTAACCACTCAACAGCATCACAAATCGTAACACGCAACTATAAATTCCAATTTAAATCGAAATAAAACAAACTGCTCCTAACATTATGCGATTTGCTAAAGACAGACATAGAAAACACATGAAAAAATTAACAAAACGTTTCTTCAAAAGCCAAAATAAGTACTCCGAATGATTAATGTAGTTTTAATGGTAAGGAGGAGGAGGCGACCACCTGAGAGGAGCACTGAGTTCTGAGCGCACGTCCGATCGAGCAGAGGAGGTGAGGAAGAAGGGCCAGCGGTAGGAAGAAAGCTCCTGGGATTTATCAAATTTTATCAAATAATTGCTGAAAGGACGCATTTATTATCTGGATGAACAAATGCCACGATATTGGCCATTTAATCGATGACCAACGCCGCCATCCTCGCGCTTCGCTTCTGCGAGGGAACTAAACGCCTGCGGTTCCTGCTGCCGATATTACTTAATTACTTGGGATCAATACTTTCTCCTGCGAACTGATTTTATCTTTTTTATTTTCAAACACCCTATTTCCGTACAAACTTTCGCTTGAGGCTCAGTCAGCTACTTTTTTTTTTTAAAATCAAATCTTTAAACATCTTAAATTTTTTCATGGAATTTAAAGGATAGTTTTGTATTTCCGAGTAGTTGGGATTACTCACTGTTGGGATTGAAAAGCGTGTTAACGAGCAAACTCATTCATAATCCATAGTAATAATACTGGAAATATGGATAAATGAAAAGCCAAGAAATGAATGCTCGAGGGTGGTGCAGTATGAGCCAGGTCATTCAAATTGGAATTTCTGAATAATGAAACTTCATAAGAATGGAACTGTGTAATTAATGTGGATCAATTATTACAAAAGAAAAGGTTCTGCTCTGCAAAACTCATACTGGTTTATTTTGTATATCTGAATCAACCTATAACTCCGCCGTCTGAACAGCTGAATGAGGAAAAGCTATGGTAATCAAGATTTTCCATGTCCCCTATTTAGATTTTTCTCCCCATGTCCTTTACAATAAGTAAAATTCTCAACCCTGTGGAAATGAAAAAGGAAAAGAGAAAATACAAGGATATCTTAATGGACCACTTACCATGGAGTTGTAAGTAAAATCCACGAGTATACCAACCAATCCAATCCAATGAATCTGAGAGGCCAAGTATTATCTGTTAGTTAAATCGAGCTGCAAAGTGTCATCAGGTGAAGAAGAAGAAGAAGAAGCACCTAATGCCTCTGTTGTCTAAAACGAGTGTTCCAGCAAGAAGTCCATTTTAGGCTTTTCTAATGTTGAAGGTTTTGATTCCTTCCGAACTAGTCATCGTCATCTGTTAATGAAGCAAAGGAGAAAGGTCTGAATTTGTAGCCATCACCATGGTAAAACTTATTTTGGAATTCCACCCAATGGAGACGCAAGGCATGGAGGAAAGCACTAAGTGTCTCCATCATGAGCAGTATGAAAGCAGTAGCAAAGGCAAAAACTGCTAACCCCACCATACGGATGACAATGTTATTATACCTGTAATAACCATCAATAAGTCATCTTGTTAAACAAATATACTTTCAATCAAGTACATGACCAGAGAGTGAATGTGCCTTTTCCCCCTGTTTGCACTCTCTAAATTTACGCCTCTGAATTGTTAAATTGAAAATAGGCAGGATTTTTCTGCTTTTCATTCTGTTCATAAACATGGGCATACTCGTTCCAACCACATAAGCCATAAGCAAGTCCGCAATGCCACTAGGGAATTCCAATTACAAGAGCATTTATTTACAACAGTGTGGTGTTTTTAAGTAATTTTTATTGATATGATGGATTTCTTTGATATTTTTTATTAGACAATCAAACATAAAAAAATCATTTTCCTTGGCATTTTTTTTTCTTTCCATAGTACTTCCCGGGAACCATACACAATCTTAACATTCAATGTAATGAAACATTTTATTCCTAGTACAAGGCCCCTGGAAATTTTGGGACAATGAAGTTGGGCTAGCTCATGATCATGCTTCCCTAAGAAATGTTTGGCTGCATTATTTAGATACAGGAAAATGACAATGGAGATGTTTAGAGCAAAATCAGTTTGTCAGTGCTCCTTCAGTTAATGGGCAAATAGGCATGCAAGTTATATTCAAGGAGATTTCCACTAAGCTTTTCCGTTTCTTGATCAGAAACAAATTAATTACCATCTTTGTACTTAGCATGACAATGCCATGAAATAATGAAAAAAGAAAGAGCCTCCAAGATCGATCAAGGAATGAAAGAATTAAAAATGTCCTAAAATTACATTATCAAAGATATTTACGAAATTTTGGAATATTTTGTCAAAATTTGTTAGTATTTGATATTAAGTTTTATTCAGAATTTGGGAAGTTTTGTAGTTCTTCTTAAAGGTGGTTCTGTTAAACCCTCTATTTTCAAATTAATTTTTTTATTCTCTAACCCTCCAATTTTAAAAAAGTCTTTTTTAATCAAAACTCTGACTGAAGTGCTATGTAATTTTTGGAAAGTTGTTTATAAAGATTTAGTAGTTTTAGGTCGAATACAGAGTTGTAAACTAATTACTATATAGGTTAGCTTTAATTCCATTGTTTTATTCATATTCTATGGTTTTCTAAAGCCTATAAATAAGGTCAATTAATGTAAAACAAAATTAATGGTGAGACTCGATTCATTTTTATAGATGAGACTCCTAAAAGGTTTAGTGAATTCTCATGTTTTTATCTTTCTTAACATTTTATTTCACTTTTCCTATTGTTACCATTTTGTTCTCATTCTTCCTTAAAACTTAAAATGTTGGAGACCTAGCCCACCTATTCTGAAGACAACCAGGTGGCCCTACATTAGGATAACTACCAGTGGCCTATGATATTCAAAATCTTCAAATCCTCTCAACATTTGATATTTAGCTCTCCAAGTCCGCTCAAAATTCTTGCACCAATATGATATAGGTGTGAGTACAAGATCCTTGTGAGATACTCCTACTTTGCTACAATTTTTTTTTTATCGGTACTTTGCTTCAAATATAACTGACTGCAATTGATTTGATTTTTTTAAATCTTTTCAACTTTGCAAATTATTACATTGAAAAAATAAATTAATGTTTTGAGGGATAAAGAGAAATGAAAAAAATGAATTCTTATCAACAATATATTTATTTCTAATTACTTTTATTTGTTTTAATTTGTCCTTTTTCCTTTTTATTATGTCTTATCCTCGTATTCACACCAAAATCTGATGCTTAGGTTTATATCCACATCTGACACCTGCATCCAAGTCCAAAAATAATACCAGATGCCAAAAATCCTAGAATTTTTCATGAGTGCAAGGAAAATGATGAGCCAATTTTTCATGGCGTCTAAACATCAAATGACAAGCCAATTAATAAATATGTAAACTAGAATTGATGAAAGTACAATAAAATAAAACAAGGAAAAAAAAAGAAGGGGACTGAACTTACCCCCATGCAAGGAGGAGAACTTTCTCATAGAAAACAGTTGACAGTTCGGAGTGGGCCAAGCTGCAACAACGGTAGGAGATGTCAACCAAACTAGGATAATATGAACAGATGGACATTTGACTATAACTAGGGGGAACCTAAGGCATATAATTTTAAAGCCCCAAAGTCAGAGAGTGTAAGATGCCGATTTGAAACTGCACCCAGGACAAATTCAATGGAATGTATCATTTGATGAACAAAAATCTCACTAAAATTAAACTCCTCATGATGTTGTCGTGCAGAATCAGGTTCCACTTCAAGATCCATCTCAGAGGTGCCAAGTACCCCATAGGTACGACCTTGAAACCTCTAGAAGTATTTCCATGAAATAAGAAAAAAAAAATTATCAACCAGTTCTAAACCATCAATGAATAGTCCAATGCTCATATTACTGTTAAGAGAACAAATGGTAACAATAGATTTTCAGTCCATCTTCACTGAAGGATTACAAATATTTATTATTATTATTATTATTATTTAGAAAGGCAATATTCAAAACAAGTTTCCTGACTAGACAGATTCTGATGGTTTTGTGGATGATTGAAGGTCATTTATCCTTATCAGAGCAAACTGTGCTAGCAATAGGGAAGGTCAGAATAAACCAAATGCCATATTTACACTATTTATTACGTGCTAAATCTTTCAGATAAGTCCAAAAAAGTGGGAGGATTGCCTAGATTCTATGCTAAACAGTCATAAATGAACAAAAAGCACCCATAAAATTCAAAATGAAGCTAATAAAGCTCCAAATCTGTAAGTAACTTATACAGAACACCTGATTTTAAAGTCTCATTTGATAAAACAATTAGTATATGTGTTAATATCTATATACATAGATACACAAAAATGCACAACAATCACAACTACATGCCACTCCTATCAAATACAAGGAAAGAAAAAAAGGAACTTTCAAGTCTCAACAATTCAAAATGACCCCAAATCTCTACATGTAAACCTCTTAGAAGTTGGAGGTTGGAGAAAAATCCAACAGGAGATTTCTCAAAGAAACAAAGATAAAAGAGAAAATATATTTAGTTTATCACTTAGACACTCTCAGTTGAACCAGAAAACCTTTTAAGGATACATCACATGAATAGAGAAATGGTAAACATAAATTGTAATTAAGAAAAATCCAATTTTAGATGTTGAGATTCTCAAATTCAAGAAAAAAAAAGAGAAGGTGATGCAACATAAAAAGACACCCTCACTACCTCCGAATGGAGCTTCTTCAAAATAAAAGGTTTTGGAAAGAGCATCCATGGAACTGCAATAAGAGCCAAAAGCAAAAGTAGGATCTGCAAGAATCAAGCATTAATCAACCATAAAGAAGACTAAAAACATAAGGATAAAGAATGTCTAGTCTGCAAAAATGGTCAAAAGAGTGGAAAACATACTTGGAGTGGTCTCTGGCCCCAAAACAACTGATTCTCACCAAGATTGTCAGTGGGGCTCAAGAACATGTAGATCATCACGTGATACAGATCAGCTTGAGAACCAGTGCACCATTTTATGATAATGAGAAGTGATAGATACCCAAAAAGGCTGTTGAGAAATATCATCTGTGGCACAAACTGATATCTGATAACAAAGCAGACAATAAGTTTCACTATTCTCTACCTCCCTTCAGATGTACACAGAACAGTGGAGGAGGGACAGAACACACCTTATATCCAATGAGCTACTAAAGAAACGCAAATAAAGTAACTCAATACAATCTTAGATCTATCTGGGTCACAATCGACAAAATAGACATCTTCATTTTGAGAGAGTTCAAAAAAGGCAACTCCGTACGACTTCCACGCCAACTGGGATCTACGCCGAACGGGTATGGATCTTGATATTTGATTAAACCAACTTTGTCTGCATTACTGATCAAAGCACCAAAATTTGATTTAGATATATCACAATCACAAAGCACAAAGCAAAAAACACAATATAGAAACAATTCCTGAGTTCTCATTCTAGAATTAGGCAAAAGGTCAGGATAGGATGATTTAGGAAAAGTACAAATGATAGGTGTAGTCACGTCCATAATTTGTTAGAATAACACTTCTAGCTCAAACAAATGAGAAGGATCAAGATACAATTATATTGAACAAGTTAATGACATTCATTTTTAAAGAAAAGAAATAAAAATTAGAAGTAAAAACTAAGACATCTACAGAACCTCTATAGAGAACCAAACAATATATCAACACCATTTAATTAGAGTTTTGTCCCAAAATAATACATTTCAAAAATACCAATCTAATACGTTTTTTAAAATAATGCCCAAACTAGTGCTTAAAATCGTAGTTGGTGACTACAGTTTTATCTTCAAGCGTAAAACCGTAGTCAACAACTAGGGTTTTAACTTAAAAAAATTTTAAACTGTAGTTAACAACTACAATTTTAACTTAAAAAAATTTAAAACCATAGTCACCAACTACGGTTTTAATGAAGACACACTTATTTAAAGCATTTTTTTAAAAACGATGGACAGTATTTCTTAAAATGTATTATTTTGGGACAAAACTCATTTAATTAGGCTTTTTGTGACAATTCAGAATGATAACCAATTCCATTTCCTTCCCTAAATATATTTTTTTTGATAGGTAAAAATTCTTTTTCTTTGTTTTATCCACATCGGGACTCAAACCTAGAACTCCTTACAATTCATCCCATCTCTTTGAATGGTTAAAATAGCATATGGTCAATGCTTCATACATTGGATTACCACTGCAGACAGAATATAAAATATATATATATATATATATATATATATATATATATATATATATATATATATATATATATACTCCACCCAAATACATGTTATCTTCCAGTGAAGAAACACAATGCTACTTTTGGTCTTGGATAAAAGAAATCAAATTTAAAACAGTACTCATGCATTTGATATTTTGAACAAATAAAATATATATTTCATAAAAGATTATTTATTTATTTTTTAATAATATTAATTAAAATATTTAAAACTTAAAGGTTATTTTAGATTGTATGATACATATAAATATATTATCTAACCATTTTCGTTTTTCGATCAGAACTTTAATTTTATGGTCTAAAATCATATTGGGGATCCCTTTGCCTGGGCCACATAAATTAGAGGCAATGCAGGGCAGAGTTGAGGAAAGGTTCCATAAGGTGATAGCCAAGTGGGAGAATCACTCTCACTTGGAACACCTTGTCTAGCCTACCATCTACTTCACGTCTTTGCTCTAAATTCCAAGATTGGTTAGATTAAAATCAAAGAAAATTCAAAAGGACTTCCTCTAGGGTGGGGGGCTTTGAAAAGGGAGCCCCACCTTGTAAAGTGGAAGACGGTTTGTTCAGATAGAAACAAGGGATGCTTTGGCAGCAGGCTTCCACTTCTTAATAGGGCTCTCCTTTGAAAATGGAGTTGCCAATTTGTAGTTGAAAGATATTCCCTTTGGAACTTTAATAAGCTTGAAGTGGGGATGAAGTGAAAGTTGGGAAGGGGATTTCGGGAAGGGTAGTGGACTATTAATTGTGTTTGTTGTGGGAATCGGAGAAGAGTACGTTTTTTGGAGGACAAATAGTGTGGAGAAACACCTTTTGAGAGTGGCTTTCCCTCTCTTCATACAGTGGCCAGCTCTAAAGAAACGTGGGTGGTGGAGGTGTGGGATCGGAGGTGGGGAGAGATGGAATCCTTACTTCTCAAGGCCTTCTAATGATTGGTAGTGGGAATTGGTGAATAGATTCATTATTATAATATAAGAGAAAAAAGAGTCTACCCAAATGTCAAGGATAGGATATTATGGGAGAAGTTCAAAGATGATGTTTTTGTTAAACTCTTCATAAAGAGTTTTAAGGGTGAACCTCATTTTTTGTAAGAAAAAATCATTTAGAGTTTTTAAGGCCCTATGAAAAGGCGCTGCATGCTGTGGAAGCCTGAGGATAAAATAATGACTTTGGATCAACTTAAGAGAAGGAGAAGACCCCTTCTAATAGACGCTTCCTTTGTTGCGAGGAAGAAGAAATGATAGAGCATATTCTCATTCATTGTTCCAGGGCTAGGGAGTCGTGGAAATTCCTTTTTACTCTTTTACAGAGACTCTTCTTGGATGGTATGGATTCTTTTTGAGGAAAACTCACAAGGTATAGATGGCAACCACCCTTGTCACTTTTGGATGGTTTGGAGGGAGAGGAATAGGATTGCTTTCAACAATTAGGCTCCTTCAGTTCAAAGGATAAAAAACCATTTTGTTTATTCACTTTGGTCTTGGTCTAGATTGTTAATAGATATTGGTTCTTTGCATGCATTCAACTTTCTGCATTGTTTAAGTCTATTTTGGGGCAGTTGAGTTTTTTGTTACATTGCTCTTTACTAAAGCATTAAGGCATATAGATACTTTCTTCTATAGTTGGGCTGCCTTTACTCTTTTTCATTTTATAAATATATCTTCTCATTGATTTACTTGTCATAAAAATCTTTTCAAAACCCATAAAAAAAATAATAATAATCACAAAATGTAAGCATTAGGTTGGGGGTGGAGAGGAAGGGAAGAAAGCTTGAAGAAGTAGAAGAATAAAGTAAAATAGGCGAGAAAATAAGACTTATGATGCAAGGATAATATTCCATCTCTCAAGGTAATTATTAGTCTTATGTAAAAGCGAAATGAAAAAAATGTAGGATAAGTAATTCCACTCACTCGTCTTATCTAATTATCAACCAAAAAAAGGAATAAGATCTCTATATCCTATACAATGTTCTTAACCTGAATATTAGCAAGCCCTAATGAAGCTAAAAAAACACAAGAAAAAGGTAGCATAAGTTATTCCACTCACTTATCTTATCCGATTAGCAATTATCACTCCCATATCAAAAGGAGTAAGTTATTCTACTCACTTATTCAATTATCAACCACAAAAGGGAATAAGATTTCTATATCATATACCATGTTCTTAGCATGTATATTAGCATGCTCTGAAGAAGCTTAAAAAAAACACCATTTACAAACAAGTTTGACTGAACTATACTCAAGGTCAAAAGATCCCCAACTGTGTTACAATGTTGCAATATTTCAAAAAGAAAAAAGAAACTCTAATAACAAAGCTAGTAAAGAGTTTCCAAACAGAGAAAATAAAAGTTTAAATTTGGTCACAATTGGTATATCTTGTTAAACAACCAACTCTCCTAAAAGCTCAAGCTTGTAGGATTTGGCGTTTAATACGGATATCATGCTTCTTAACACCCTCCCTCATGTGCATGCGGCCCCGTACCTACGCACGTGAAGAGTCAAACAAACCACAAAGTCCACTATGGACTTTCAAATACACAAATGGAGATCAAATATTCAAATTGTAGAGGAACTCAAACCTACGACCTCTCGGGCTAAACTGTGTTCTTCCGATATCATACAACGACTAACTCTTCTAAAAGCTCAAGCTTGTAGGAATTTGTAATATGAATATCACGCTTCTTAACATATCTAACAAGAAACTGCATTTACTGCAGTCTCTGGCATTCAAAAAGTGTTACAAGATAAAAGCTGCTCATGGCCTAGGGACATCTACTATAAAAGGACAGAGGAAATGAAAAAAAACAAAGGAAGAAAGAAGAAGAAATTTTTTTGTCAAACACACACCGCGTCACACCATCATTGACAAGTTAACACCAATTCAATTGACACCACACAGATCTATGCAGAAATTGGATGCACAGATCAGGAAGATTAAAAAATAAATGATGTTGCATAACCTTAGGTAAAAATGATTGAAAATTACATTCCCACTACAGCAATTGTAATGTCTAATCAAGATTAACAAAAATAAAAATCATTAGATGCAAATCAGTAATCAGGCATGTTCACAGCCAACACAACATTACCATGCTTTTGCTAAGGACAAAAGATGAATTAACATCATATACCTGCAGGTGGCATCTCGACATTTGTAAGCAGAGCCACCAAATATGTGATAGGGTACAGAGAAGAATTCATTGTAAATCAATCCACAGTAAATAGAAAATAGGGACATCAAAAGCAGTACGTAGCGTCCACCAAATAGCATTTCCATAAAGCTTCCAAGTTTCTGGCAACAGAAGGATACGAAAATCAAACAAAAAGAAGATATATTTCATTTACCAGATAGTAGACATTATAAATCATAAAAAAACAACTCAACTTCTTCATGTTTCATGTCACATCTTTCACACATACAGTGCCAAACATAGAGAAAGGGAGACTTTGCAAGGTAAATGGGCAATTTAAAGCTTCGAATCACACACTATAAACATGATTTCTTAGAATTCGGGAAAATGATTCATGTAGCCTACACTAGGTAGTTGGGATCAGGACCTAGTTGAGTTGGAAAATCATATAACCATGAATTATTTTGAACATATCTTAATATTCTACTACATATAATCATAATGTCCTTGTTAGCCAAGAACAATTAGCATACCGAAGTTGGAGTCTGATGTGGTTTAAGGCAAATCTTATGCTAAAAATTAAATTGGAAAAAAGGAAGTTAATTTCAATCGGAGCAGTAACAAATATGAAGGAGCGATTTTCAGTGATGGGCTGTCAAGCTGGGGCGCTTCCCACTACATAATTAGGACTTCCTTGAGTGCTTTTGCAGGGAAGAGAAGAAAGAAAGCATGGAGAGCAGCCTCCTCGTGTATTTTTTGGACATTCTGGAAAGAAAGAAATAACAGGTGTTTTGAGGATGTGGAACAAATGGATCAAGCACAAAAAGCCTCTTTCCAGTGATTACTTCTGGACTAGGTGAGGGGTGGGTGTTTGTTTTTATTTTTGCTTTTCTCTGCTTCCATTTAGCTATTGACTCTGGTGCCCTTGTCTATGACCTGTATGTGGGCTCACATTTTCACTGGTGTCACAATAATAATAATAAAGTCATACAGTGAACTCCTACAATCAAGTCTTCACCCATTTAAATATTGTCTCACCAATTGACTGAAGCTATTCTTGATTCCACCAAGAGGCTTAAGTCTAATTTGACCTTTTTTAGAAGGATGTCCAAGAACACAGCAATAACATTTTCATATTCCAAAATTTATCCTTATTTTTCATCATTAATGAAATCTAAAATTATTCCATGCATGTCAATAATATTTGGAAATATAATTACTCTATGTTTGTCAATAATATCCAAAATATTTTCAATAATTTACAACAAATATCTGAAGTCATAAACTAACACTGAGTAATTACGCAACTCTAACATCTTTCTAACTTTCTCAACTTGCACTCTTTTTGGCCCAAAAATTCTTATTGGATCTTCCCTAAATTATTTTTTATATTTTCTGGAAATTCCCAACTTGCAAATCATTCAAGCACTGACTAATTCTCAATATGCTCAGAAAACAAAACATTTGGGAAACAATGTTAAACCCTCCTAATGTTTTTATCAATATTGAAATCAGATTTAAGCTCCAATCCTATTGGTATAGGACAATTTAGATACAGGGACGATTTAGATACAAGACATCACAAATAAATAAAAAATCCCAATTTTGGAGGGAAAACACTGAGATAAGAAACAAATTTTTCTGTAATATTCAAGGAATACTGAAACAGTTCACTTCAAAGCACAATGAGCCACTAAGGCCAATGCACAATCCTGGTAATTTGATAAACATAACTAAGATCATATTTTTTCTAAAAGCAATTATACGGTAAATAAATGTGAAATGGAGAACAACAATTCAAATAACTGGAGAAAACCCACTCACTTGAATAAGAACATAATTATAATTACAAAATATAGTGCTTTTTGAATAGAGCACTTCTTTTTACCATTCAATGCTAGAATATTATGACAGAACATACCTGGGAACTAAGCTTGCTTTCACGAGCTATAAGAACTAATGCTCCCAACAACAAGCATATTCCATGACCCCAATCACCAAAACATCACGGCAAAAAGAAATGGAATGTAATAACAGGTAAACTGCAGGATTTACTTTTGATATCTAGCAACATCTACACAAAGTAATGCATTAGTATGTTAATTGTTTTGACATGTATAAAATGAAGTCAACATTGTTCACCAAAAATACAACTTATCCTAAAGCTTTAAATCCTCACTAGTGCACACACAATTTCACCGATAGGAAGGTAGTATGTTGGGTCAGATGCATTACTCTTGCATTTTTTTTGCGGTAAAAAGGCATGTATTAATCACAAAGAATATAACAAAAAGCTGTCCAAAAGTATACCGGGGGTATACTAAGAAGGGACAGCCAAAAAGGGAGGCCTCAAGAAACCCATCCCAAAAAAAAATCAACTATACCCCATCCAAGTTAAAAAAACCCAGCAAAGACCTGTCTGTCCCCCTACTCATACACGTTTGACCAAGACCAAAGTCACAAATGATTAATTTCAGTAATACGCCTGATAAACTAGATATTTAAAATTCCTTACTGAGTATGGAAACAGGCTATGCACATGATTGCTCATAACAAGACCACCCTTTTTATTATGAAGACTAATGATGTTAAATGGGAAGTGGAGAACCTCATCCAGGCATCATGTGGAATAAGACATCATGATACTTATTTTCTCTTTTGATAGCTTCAACATAATCTCAAAATGTATTATGAGGAAAGAGGTAATCTGATTTGAAATCATTTACCTTCTCAATAATGAAAAGAAAAAGGAAACTCATTAACAACAATAATAGCTGCTAAAACTCACCCATATGCATCAACAATTTCCTGAAATGCATTTGTGAAGCGATTAGTTCTAAAATATGTTGGAGGTGATTCCACAGCTTCCAGTTTGAAGAAATATTATTCCCACCAGAATTGCTATCAAATGTTGCACGTTGCAGTGCCTCCTGAATCTGTTTAATCACAGAACAATTTCACTTTTAAAACCTGTTCAGATATGAAGATGCAGAGAAGAAAATCAAGAGAATAACAGGAGCAAGTGCAGATAGATATACTTGAAAGTTCAATAATGGAAGATTATTTATCACAACATGAGAACAGTGGAAAAGCAAATTAAATTACCTGAGATTTTGCAAATATTGGGCACCAGCCCTCTCCAACAAGACACTTTTTTGTAACATCAAAATTTTGCATGTTTAGTGTATCATATACTGCTTTCTCCCTTCTTACCTGTGAAGGTAAAACTCCTATCATGTTAAACATGCATAGTACACTTTCACACACACAATCATGTGTTAGTTTGAACACTCAATACATAGTTGATAGCCCAAGCTAATGCAACTGAAAAGGACTAGAAACATACAATAGCCACATTCACTATGAACACTATCCATTTCAATAGGGTGGAACCTAATTGAAGAAAAGTGCTTTGTTTCGGTGACTATACTTCAAAGATCCAAAGTGGTTTCCAATTCAGAGGCAGGCTAGAACCTGTAACAAAAAAGTGGGACATTCAGCCAAGAATGATTATAGGGTACTTAAATTAGGTTATCAGGAAATTCACCCAAAACCCCTTATTGGAATTCTACTTAAAAATTGTAAAGGTGAGGTTTTTGGGTGCTTCACAACCAACCCAAAGATCATTGCTAAAGAGAATAGACGTTAAAGTGTTAACAAATTGGCCTAGTATTATCTATTTGAATGTAATGGATGTGAGGTTGCAAATAGGAAGTTCTTCAAATTGTTTGAGATTGAAAAAAAAAGACATTTTTTAGAATTGCCAAATTTTTATAATACTTGCTTGAAGAGAAATGTTTTTATACAATTTTAAGAAAGTTTTTTTTAACAAAAATCTTACAAGTAATTTTGAAAATAAGAATATATATATATATATATATATATATATATATATATATATATATATATATATATATATATATTTGAAGTTCTCAAATTGTTTGAGATTGGAAAAAAAAGACATTTTTTTTTTTAGAATTCACAAATTTTAATAATATTTGCTTTGAAGACGAAACGTTTTTATGCTATTTTAAGAAAAAAAAAATTTAACAAAAATCTTACAAGTAATTTTGAAACTAAGACAATATATTTCATATATATATATAGACACACACACACATAGGTAAAGAACAGGACATGATGTATTACACTAGAAAGGTAATTGACTAATGGAATTTAGACCTAAAAGTGCTTCAAGAAGGAAAACCCACTGTTATAACAATAAGCAACCCTAACCAACAAAAAAGAAAAGCAAAACAACCCCAACCAGAAAGGCTGGGGAATAAAAAAATAATAAGCACAACAAATTAAATTGAACTATTTATTAAAACCACTCCTCACAAAGACAAACCCTCCTGATCACAAAGACCTCTCTAATCCCAGATGCAACCCTCCTCAACCCCAATATCTCCCCTTTCCCCTAGCAGTGAACAGAGAGCTATTATAGTTAACTGAAAACCGCTTTAGGATTTCTCAAGAGGACCCTTTCTATCCCCTCTAACATCCTCAACCCATGTCCTTTCTTCATTCCAGGCTATTCAACAAGTAATTTCAAGAAATGTTAAAATGTTTACCAAGGAATTGTTAGAAGTCCAAACCATTATAGGACACTTTAAAATTTTACTATTTCGATAAAACACCTTTTCTGAAAGTTTTTTAACTGGCTTCCAATTTATTTGAAAGGCTTTTTGAAATAGAAAATATTTTGAATTAAATCCAAAAACTTTGATCAATGAATCTTATAGCTTTTGTAAACTTCATTTAAAATTGAAAATATTTTGAAAGGTAAATTAGAAACAAAGATTCCAAATTTGATGCATTTAGGTATGCGTTTTAAGAGTATAGAATCATTTCTCAAAACATAATATTTTTCTGACTTTGATTACACTGCACATGAGAAAAGCTTCTTTGAATGCTGAGGAACATGATCCTGAAAGATTGCAATACTAATCGCAATTTAGACGATATAAATGGAGAGAATTCAGGTTTTAGGGTCTTGAAAACTCATATGATGAGTTGGATCAGTGAAGAGGGAATAGATGATTTGCAATGTCATCAATGAGGTCAAAGGTGCATAGAGCAAGCAAAGCATAAGGACACTGAAAGGATATGTGAATTGGACAGAGTGTAAGGGGCACTTAATAAAACATTGTGATATAGTTCTGAATCTTTAGTGGATTGTTCCATGGCTATCAGGCCCACGGTCTTTCCAAATCAAATTTCCATGTATATCCCATGTTTGTTATTTTGCGACTTCAATCTTTTTGGCCGTGAATTGAGATTGGGACATAATTTAAGCAATCAACATAACTTGATTAAATTTTGTGAAATCAAAATTTGTGAGAATTGAACCATTCATCCCCTCTAGGTTAATCTATAGTATCAAGGCAAATTACCTTTTATACTAGACCTGGAAATGTAAAAAACCTGCTCAAATGAGATGGAGTTAGGAACTGATGGTACTGATAGCCCAAAAGGTAAAAAATAGAAAAAAGGAATATCTATATGAGGTCTACCAGGAAAATATCAAACAAGAAACTTCATTTGAGGAAGTGGGGAAGACAATTTCTTGAGCTTTAAAGTTTTTTTTAACCCATTTGAAAATAAATGGTCAACCTCCTAGATGGATACTTACTTCTCTAGTCATTTGCCTTTGTTTGGTCACATCTTCAGGCACAGGATAGCAATTTGCACCAAATGCTTCACAAATTCGCAAGATCTTCGTTCTTGCCTGCTCCCCCGAGAAGAACACCACAAAAACTGTTTTTTCAATCTGCAATGATAAAACCAGTGGAATCAGTACCATTTAATTCAAATCAATACAGGTGTCTAAAAAGCAAAGAAATGAACCAGAGTGTAGACCAAGATAAAAAAAAATTGGATCAAGCAGATAACGGTGGTTTCTCTTTAAAGGTTTTCCATATGATGAATTTTCCAGTCAGAAAATTGTCAGAATCAAAACATATAAAATTAAAATGAGAAGAAAAAATATTTTTCAGAAATGACTAAACATTATATACTGGAAGACATTACCATAAAAGAATCAATATGATGATTAGATGTCCTAGGCCTAGAGAATGTACATCAGTAGAAACTTACAACAAAAGGACCCAAAAGTCTCCAAGGGGTAATAAATTCCCAAAAATAGGCATAAAAGTCCTTGTCTCTTAAAAAAAAAATGTGGTACTAAGACATAAGAATACCGTTTCAGTTGATACAGATCCATCACATACCCTTCAATGCCTGATTGAAAAGCATATTGCCCCTAGTAGCACGAAATAACATCCTCTCAAATTTAAGAGCTTTGGACTTAGAAATGATCCCACTAATAAATCTCAAACCAGATTGGTCTGATGGTCCAGGTCCCATCTCCTGTCAAATGAATAGTCTATTATTAAAACTATAATTATGGGTCTCACATAAAACAAAAATTCAAGAATAACAAGGCATAGTACTCATAAAAAGTAATAATAATAATAACCAGGCATAATGAATCAGGACCTGTTCAAGTAAAGATGTTGTGTCTGCATAGCGATTCTTTGAGTATGCAGTTTCATCTAATCTTCTCCTACAACTGCATGACTTTTGCTTGAAATACAGCTACTGCCTGAATTGGCCCCAAAAAGTGTTTATATATACACATGAGAAACAGAAAGAAAGAAAAGTAAAGAAAGATCATCCAAAAAAATTGAGTTCAGCAAGAAAAGATCTCTCTTGGGAAGGCACAGAATTGCTATTTAAGTTCTGAAACAGGATATATCTAAACCGATGAAAAGGATTCTCTACATATTCATTCACCAGAAGCCAATCAAGATCATATTTAGGCTCATCGATCAAAATGTGGATATATAACCAAATAAAGAAAAGTGAAGTAAAAAGCAACAAAAAGAATGAATATTTTATTTTATTTTTTAAAAAGAAGAAACAAAAATATTCAGAAGGTCATAGGTTTGCAGAAAATCATCTTGATGGTTTGTGAGAGATAAAAAGTATGAGCACTTATTTCACATAGAAGAAGTGAAGAGAACAAGATCCGGTAAAAGTTCTATATATGTCCTCAGTGTCAAACCAAAAGGAAGTACTCTATCCCCTGCTGATCATTCTTTTTGATGTAAGAATTTGTTGCAATAGACATGCTATGTTGCAGAAAATTTGCAGTCGAATGACTACCTCCATATAAAAGTGACAACCCGTTTTCTTTTGCCAACAGAAACAATACATATCACTCCATGCTAACAAAGAAGATGAATTTGATGATTTTGTAAAATACAGAGAAATGCTATCTTCCTACTGAACAGGAAGAAAAGTGAAGACAAATTGAACCAAATTAAAGAACTAATAGAAAAAGGAACTATATCTTTATTTCTACTGAGAAACAGATATGCTATAAATGGTTTGCTCAAACATCATCTACTTATTAAATAAAATTGACCCACCTTGTCCAGATTTAATAATATTTGGGATTATGATCATAGTATGCTCATTTAACATTGGCAGAACATCAATCACATATAAACAGGATTTTAAAATACATATGAAAGAAGAGAGTTATGAAATACTTAACATATAAGTAAAGTAAGTAGAAAGGTAATATAAATTTAGTGAACAAAAACGAATTAATAGGCATTAAATATATAAGAGCTGTGATTGAATGTCCCAACTAGAGATTTTATTTTTAAGAAAACAACTAAAGTACACTGCTATCTTAACAGGTAGAACTGTACAAGCTCTATCACAAGAAGACTTTTAGAACATAAAAGACAGACCACAATTTTGTGGTCATTCTTTTTTTGCCCCAATTATTTTTAGATATTAGTTCAATATTTCAAATCTTTTTCTGTGCATAAGAAACAAATGAAAAGACCAAAGGGAATCACAAGGATTGTCAATTTGGGGAAAGCAAGTATGTCGGCAACTAGTACTATCTCTGTTTGGTTTGACATGAGTGATGCACTCCACAGTTAGAAGGAAACCTTCTAAGTAGACAAAGTTCTTTAGTGGGGAAGAAGCGGAAAAAGGCTTGTAGGGGTGCCCCTTGAGTTTGTTTTGGACTCTTTGGAAGGAGAAAAAGAGGTTGCAGAGGACAGACAGTCAGATCAAACTATTAAATATTCTTTTATGGCCCAGTTATTTGGCATCGGTTGTTGAATATCAACCAATACCAACAGCTCCACATAGACTTGGGATTGGTTGTGCTTCAAATGAGAAAGGAGGTTGTTTTTTGCTGTCTTTCCTTGTTTGACCTGTTGGTGCATATTGTATTACATCATATGTACTTTGCTGTACTCCTTTTTAAGGCACCAGCAATGTATTCTCTTTTATGGCCTATCAAAAATGAGGGGATTGTTAAATTTAACTTTCCCAAAACTACCTAGCAGGCTTTTGAACACATGATACCAAAGTCCTAGTGTGGGAGGATCAAGTTCATAAATGTATTAATTCATTAGGAAGAATGATTAAAGATGCCTCAATGGAGATCACTGGGGTGACTTGGTCAGAGTTAACTCCAAGCCAGCAGGTTATGTTAGTTATGGAATATAAAAGTCCTAGGAGATTGTCTCATTGGTTGAATTGGATCTGATTAAGTAGATGGTTTCCTTCTTTAGATAGCAGTCAAAAGGTGAGTCTTACCTAGCTATTCTGAACAATAAAAATGAGAAGAAAATATGGGAGTTAATAATCATAGGATCTTCCACCTTTTTTCCCTTTATGTCGGAGGAAGAAGGAAAATAGGAAAAAGAACAAATACCTTTGCAATACCATCTTGAACTCCAGAAGCTCATTATATGTTTGCCGCAACTTCTCACTATTAGAGTTCATTTCCAGTAGCTCATGTTCATGCTCAGAAAGTTGTATCTAAAATAAGAGAAAAATACAACAAATAAAACACATCATTGAATTCTGAGCAATGTCGTCCTTCCATCAAGTAATATCTCTTTCCCTTTTTCCCAAAAGAATCGCAGATTCTTTTTCTTCTTCTTTTTTTGGCTGGAACCACAAAATTGAAGCCCCCAAATAATAATAAGAATAATAAACTTCAGTTGTGAATAACAAAGAACTATAATATAAAAATGAACCTCCAGTTCCTCCAACTCAATTTCTGTTCGCAGATCAGGAAGAGCAGAAGAGATTAAACCAGCTTTACTGACTTGATCTTTGAAAAATCGCAGCTTCCTTTCCATCTCTCCACATCGTTTTACCTGGGAAATATCCTGAAATATTAAAGCTAAGCAATAAGTAGTACATGTCATAACATTCAAGTATGAAAAGGCCAACACAAATAGAACATCCATAACTGCTAAGGGGTTGCAAAATATTTGACTTTTCACCCATTCTTCCAATTTAGAGATTAGTCAATCTAATAAGGGGCTTGATTTCAAATATAAAACTCATAAAATTAAGCACAAAGCATACAGTTCAGTACTCATTCGTATAAAGAGAAATGACAAGGTGAGGAGGGGATCATTTGCTATCAAGATCCTGGCACCGCGGTTGTTATCACCTCATACTCGGAAGAGGGGAAATAAAGAATCAGAATATCATGTGAAGTTGTCAACTGATAATCAGTGTGACGGAAGAGGTTTTTAATTAATCTCATATGTTTATAATTAAAAAAATGAAAGAAACTGACAGAACTGCCAGTTGAAGTAACCGGAAGCACAAAAGTTCACATAGATACATATTTTCTATTTCGCCACTATGGTTCGTATGGTTAGACAAGGTTTTGAATAATATTGGCTGGGTGCAGTTTTATCCAATTAAATAAAATGCAGGTATGTTAGACTGGCAAAGTAACCCGTCTCGTTAAGAGGCAGTAAACACAAATCTCTTGATATTATATGTGTAATTTCCATAAGCCAATCTCTTCTCTACACAGAATCAAAGTATTACAGTGAAAACCTCATCCATTTGCATTCATGACTTCGAAGAAAATACTGTCTACAACAAATTGAAAGGTTTTCCAGGATGTGTATTCCAAACACTGGCAAGAAAAAACCACATGTGGTCTTTCAACAAAGTTAGTGAGACCTACATTATAACCTGTTAAATAAATGAGTGCTTTAGAATGTGAAAGCAGTCAGTAGATACCTGATTAACAAATGTCCGCTGAAAGGGGCTTTTGTCAGCATTTAACTGTCAAGAGAGAGGAGAAAAAAGGCTAAAACTGTGAGTACATCTGATTAATAGTACAGATAAGCATAATTTTTTTAAAAACTTTTTCTTTATAATTTTTTAAAAACTTGTCTTAACCAATTATGCTTAAAGAGTCGCATCTTATTTTGAGAAACTTTTTTTTATCAGATTATTTTGCGAAACTTTCTATCATGATAAAAAAGAAATGTAAAATAAATAAATGAAATAACATTCGGCTGCTCCATTAACAAAACAAATGAAAAGCAAAAGTTCTCCCAAAAAATAACCACAAACGCATAAAACTACAACTCAGTTTAGAATTATAAAAGTTCAAACCCTGAACACAAATCCACACATTTATTTTCAAGGCAAACATCCTTTCCAATAACTACAATTAACAAAGGAAATTTCAGCATTGAGAGAACTAGCTCTATGCATCTCCATATTGTATTTTCTAATCCTAATGAAGAAGCAAAGGATCTTGAGCAGAAACGATTACTACCAACAGTAGCAGTCAACAAGAAAGAGGGCCTATATCTCCTGGACTAGTATGAACAACAGCGAAGAAGAAAGAAACAACTTCCTCATACTGGATCATAAGTCATTTACAATTGATATTTTTTATAAAAGGTGGCCATCCTTCCAACACCAACTGTGCAAAACATGTACTCCACGATAACGGGACTCTATACTTATAATACATTGGTTAGTTTACATATGGTAACAATCAAGTGATGGCATGAAAGATAAAGCCATTTAATTTAATCATGGTCACATTCCTGATTCAACTACAGCCTGAACAATGTTGAAATCCAGTCATATTAAAAGATCATGTGACTGGTAGTCTAGTTTTCATGAATTGTTTTTTTGGTCTTTGCTCTTCCTGTATACTGAGACGCATTTATTTTGAGTGTCTTCTTTCATTAATACACTTTCTTACATGTCAAAGAAGAATTATGTAATAATAATAATAATAGAAGATCATGTAGGCATCCTTCAAGAAAATGGGATGCTGTAAACAATAGGAATTTTTTTGTAAATGCATCTTGATACAGAACCCCAACTGCACCACAAATTTGTTTGCATCATAGATTTTTCCACCTTCATTCATCTATTCATATGTATATAAAAGGAAAGAAGAGGAATGGCAGACATAAGGTATCAAATTAGTTTAGATCTTCAACCCTGAATAAACACATGCAGCCCAAACCCTTAAAAATGTGACAATGGATTCAACCTTTTAATACCTTTAATATATCAGAACTTTTCCCACTTCCTTTCATGCATGCCAGCAGCATGTATTCCTAATATACAAGCTCACAGGAACAGGCACACACAAAAGACCCTTAATAGTCCATGAATTTTCTTCCCTTTTTTTTTTTTTGTGATTGGTATGTGAAAGATTGTATAATAAATCGAAAGTAAATGCCAAAATGAAGCCCTAAAGTATACAAAAGCATTAACTTACTAAGCTTCCATTCATACATGCCAACACTAAGTATTTCAAAATATATGAGGACATCCCTGCATGCAACATGAGCATAATAAACAAAATTCAACGATTTTTCTTAGAATAAAAGAAAGAAGTGACTTCGGTGAATTGTGCCAACAAAGCAGGCTTCTTTGCTTAGGAATGATTTGATGAAGAAGTTTGACATTAGGTCAATTAAAAGAATCTGAAGAATTTTAGTGAATATATGCCAATCTTTGTTCTGATAAAATTATTATTAAAAAAAGACTTGTGAAGTTAAGGAAGAATCAGCTATCCATGCCCTTCATTGTGCTAAAACAACAATTTTGAGGCACTTGTTACTCTTTTTTTTAATAAGAAACAAACATATGTATTTAAGAGAATAAAAGCATGAGGAGAATGAGAAATCCTTTCCATGATGTACAAACCAAATCACAATAACCTTATAAAAACCTTCACTAAACAAGGAAGGATATACAAAAGATACAACAGACCTATACAAATATTTTCTTTTATAGGCAACAGACCTATACAAATATAACACCCCTAACCTAACGAACTCAACCCTAAGGTGTACAAAAAGAAAGCCAACTAAGATAAATTAACTCGAAGGATAGAGTTTTAAAATGTTTGTACAATAAGCATAAAAAGAAACATAGAAGTGAAGCAAATAAAAATCATCTCCAATGTCTTTCCTAGTGTGCCCTTGAAATCCTAGCACATTCACTCTCTCCACAAATTCCACAATAAGAGAAACACAATCAAGTTTCAAGTAAAATTTTCATTCTTGTTTGATGTCAAGTAGATATTTGCCTTCTAATAGACCTTATCAAGTTAGCAAGGGACCCATCTTGGGAAGAAGCACAGAAGGTATACAAGGCTCTTTATAGTTCTTTTGGATCATTTGGCATGAGAAAAAATCTTAGAGCATTTATCAATGTCAAACAAATGGATCAAGGTCTCAGAATCTTGTGCTCTCTTTGGCTTTGCTTTGGGATAGGAAGTTTCTACATGAAGCTGTTATCTCTCTGTAATTCAAAATTTGTTGATGGTTTGGACATTTTTTTATGGGAGCGATGTGCTATTTCTTACTTTCTTCTAGTCACAACTTTTTTGGCACCCTTATATACTTCTTACATACTTTGTTGTGCCCTTTTTTGGTTAGGCATTGTTAATAACATTCTTAATGATTCTTTAAGGAGAAGCAAAGAGAAAACTAACCATTTTTTCTACATTGTCCAATTACTTTAGGATATGTCACAAACTATTCAAATTGGTTGAAAAGGAATGGGTTGAGCCTAAGAGTTATGTTTATGAGTCTATGAAACTCCATGAGAGGCAAGACCCTTGCTTGTCTCACTTTGATATGAATTATGAAATGAGAGAGAAACGTTAAGATATTTAAGGTAATCATGCTTCCAATAAAGTCTTTGAAATAACAAAAAGAAGTGAAATGTCGTTTTTGAGGTTGATACCTCTTATTTGAGAGAAGTAATGATGTGGATCATAATTAAGACTAGAACATTCTAGTATACTTACAATAAAAATTCTTTTTGTTATTAGTTTGACACAACTTTTTTCAATTGTCATTAACTTCATTTTCATCGAGTCAATAGCATGTTTTAAAAGTGAATTGGACCGGTCGGTCGGACCGTTGACTGACAAGCTTTTTGGTCCAGTTCACCCCTTCAAGTCAGACATCCATCGAATGTGCATGAACTACTCAAACTAGCGGTTCAAACGAGAATCGGATGAGCCAGAAAGCCAGTTTGTAGCTAATAGGAATAATCCAAAACTCTTCACTTCTCTAGCATTTTACGTTGGCCCCAAGGACCCAATCATGAGCCCCAAACAAATGGCCCACTAATCCAACCTAACAACATGTGCTTTGAATGCTGCCACGAAACTGATTTAAAGCTCTAAGGAGACTCGCTTCCATCCAATGTGAGATAGTGCAAAAGTATTCATCAAATTAACAAGGGGCCAACACCACTTGAGGATTGAACCCTTGACCATGAATACTCAAAAAAGGGGCAACACCACTGGGCTACGCTCTTCAGCATTGATATATGGGTTATATATATATATATGTGTGTGTGTGTGTGTGTGTGCATGTGTGTGTGTGAAATGAGAGAAGAAAAGAATGTCATTCTTTATTGAATAGATAATTTTCATAGTTTAGAGACACCTATATATATACAAAATAATGGAACAAAAAGAAAACAAAATAAAGTGTAAAAGGAATGAAGATAATGTACAAAAAAGGTAGGAGATAAACCAAAGAACATCTAGAGAATATTCTATGATCTCAACACTCTATCTCAAGCTGGAGCATATAGGTCAAATGCCAAGCTTATTCTGAGATATACGCAAGTTCTAAGACCTACGAGAGATTTGGTGAACAAGTCGACTAGTGGTAGCACCGAGTTGAAAAAGTCTTAGTGATGTGCGTTACGATGTAATATTACTCACGATAAAGTGGCGATCCCGCCATATCTTTGATCGCTCTCGTGAAGACGGGTTGGATCTGATGTGGAGGCGACTTGATTCTCACATATTGCTTCATTTGTTCATCCTTCCCAAATCTTAGCTCCTAAAGAAGATGTCTTAGCCATATGAGCTCACATGTTGCCAAAACCATAGTTCAATATTCTACTTGTTTCTTACCCTTCCAGTATACTAGGTTTCCACCAATAAATACACAATACCCAGAAGTGGAGCGTCTATCTGCAAATGAACCTACCCAATCTGCATCACAATCCGAAATTTGGGTGTGACCTCTGTTTTCATATAACACCCCTAGGGCTTAGTGTTCCCTTAATATAACGGAGCATACGAATCACAGCATCCCAGTAGCTATCACATGGTGATTACAAGAACTGGCTAACAATACTCACTGGAAAGGAAATATCTAGTCGAGTGATGGTGAGATAGTTTAGTTTTGCCACAAGTCATCGATTTCTCCCTGAATCACGTAGAGGCTCCTCCTGTCATAGTACGAGCTTGACATTCGGATCCATAAGAGTGTCTACAGGTTTTCAATCCCAACATACACTATCTCTTGCAATATTTCCAGGCATACTTTTACGATTCATAACCACATCGGTTGGGTGTTATCTTAATCCCCAGGCGCCAAGTTTCCCAGTCATAATGCGAAAGTGGTTGAAGAGATGTTTCAGCCTCTAAATATCATCCTAATCGTTCTTGCAGTGATAACGATATATCATCGCGCCAGCAATCAAATAAATGCCTTGCCTTGAACTGTTATGATGATAGAAGCGTGATCTATTGTACTCGAGTCATACGAACTCCTGAACCACGAAACTAAACCGGCCAAACCAAGCTCGAGGGGACTGGTTCATGCCATATAATGAGCGGCATAGCCTGCATATCAATCTAGACTCCCCTTGAACAACAAACCCAGATGGTTGCTCCATATAGACCTCCTTTGCCCGGTGTATATGAGAAGACATTTTTATGTCCAAGCGTCTGAAGACCAAGATTGCATAGCAGCCATAGATAGGAGAAAACGAACATAGGCAATCTTGGCGACAGGGGAAAAGGTATCATAGTAGTCGGAACCATAGACCTGAGTGTACCCTTTTGCAACTAATCGAGCCTTAAGACGATCCACCCGACCATCGAGGCCAATCTTTCACTGTATACATCCAACGACATCCAACAAGTGTTTTGCTAGCAGGTAAGGTAACTACGTCCCAAGTGCCACTAGAATGTAGAGCATCCATATCCTCAACCATAGCATGTTTCTAGTTCGGATGGAATAGAGCCTCATGCACAGCTTATGGAACATAAACAAAAGACAAGGTGGAAACAAAGATAGAGCATGGGGAAGATAAACGATGATAAGTTGAGAAACTATAAATAGAATGAGGGTTACGAGAGGAACGAGTACCTTTCCAAATGGCAATAGGAAGATCAGCGGGAGACGGTAAGACCGACGTCGTGGAGGAGGGCGCCATAGGAAATGTAAGGTCGTGGGAGGCGGTGTCCCCGTGCGCGGTGTCTAGTATAAGCAGAGACGTGGTTGAGGTGGAAGTAGACATGAGGTATAAGTGAAATTCAGGAATGAGATAAGAAGGGTTAGAGATATGAGAATGGGAACAGGTGATAGGAACGGAAGAGTTCTAAAAAAGGTGACATCGGCAAAGACAAAGTATCGTGTGTCGGAGAGTAACAATGATAGCCTCGTTGAGGCTAGGAATAGTAGGAGAGACACCTTAGTGGCTTTAATTTGAAACTTATCTTGTCGGGAGTAGAATATGGACAAAACAAACATAACCAAAGACACGAGGGAAAGGCAAAAGATCGACGGATGGGAGAAGCAGGGGCCTAGGCTTGTAGATCGGCAGCAAGCGAGTCGGATGGTAGAAGTTGGCGCCAGAAAAGTGAGCCATGCGCTGATGTGTGAGAGATAGCGACGGAGATTCCAACAGCACATGGGGAGGCTTCTACTGGAGATTCTTCCACAAGGGAGGAGAGCAAGCTCCAACGATCCTGATGGGGTACCTACCAAATTTTGGTCACTGGAAAGTCATTGGAAAATTTAGCCAGCGGCGAAGAACAGACCTAACGACGTCAGGAGCATCTGGGATGATTTGCGATGGGAATGATGTGATCGGAGGGAGATTCGACTACTAGATGGGTTGCCAAAGTTGATTGCGCAGCTAAACCCTAACCCTAATCTTTCATGACTTTGATACCATGTGAAATGAGAGAAGAAAATAATGTCTTTCTTTATTGAATAGATAATTTTCATAGTATAGAGATATCTATATATATATACAAAATAATGGAACAAAAAGGAAACAAAATAAAGTGTAAAAGGAATGAGGATAATGTCTGAAAGGTAGGAGATACGCCCAAGAAAAGAATATCTAGAGAATATTCTATGATTCTCGACAATATATATATATATATATTATAGTAGAAGTATATTAGAAAAGGATAATAAAGTTCCGCGAAAGAGGGGGGGGGGGGGGAGTAAGCGAGAAGAGCTTGCCCCCTCCCAGCATGCAAAACAAAAACTACTAAACCGCTGACCCCTCGATCACTTGTCCCATCAGTCAATAAACCCAACTAAGGTCGAAGGACCATTCTCTATAGAAAACTAAGTCTCTGACCAAAGCAAACAGAGAAACAAAAATTTAGTCTTGTATGGACAAAAAATCTTCTTTGAAAACAATTCTACTTCTAGCCTTCCACACTGTCCAAAACAAGCAAGAAGAAGTTGTTTGCCAAACTTTCTTTCTTCTTTTGCCAACTAAAGCACCTTTCCAACCCAAAAGCATCTCACACACTGAGTTTGACATGATTCAAGTGGCACTAAAAAGAGAAAAAAGTAACTCCTAAAGAACTCTCGTTTTGCTGCAATGGAGTAGAAGATGATCTACCAACTCCTCACACTGTTGACACATAAAACATTTATAATTAAGAGAAAACACCCTCAGTAAGGCTTATCCGAGGACAAAAATCTTTACAATTGCTTCCCAGTGAGAAAAAAAGCTGATTTTAGTTGAACCACAAAGACCTTGAAGACCATCTACCAAGGGAAGGACTCAAAGGTGCTCAACTGCAAGGCCTTATACATGGATTTTACAATGAAAATTCTAGTGTTCATCAACTTCCACCTTACCTTATCTACAACTTCCTCTTCCAAGGTGTATCTTCCAAGCCCGCACAATAGCCATTTTGCCTCATCCACTTCCCCTGATCGTGAGCCTTGTGGTAGGTTCCAACCACCTTCACTGGATTTGCATCATTCCAATACCTCCTTACCCTCCTTTGAAACCACCAAGGCAAACACCGAAGGGAAGGAGACCTGTAAAGGAGTATTCTCTAACCAAGCATTCTTCCAAAACTTGATTCTCTAGTCATTACAAATCTCAAAGGACAAACCGCTACTAACACATGGCCAACAACTCATGATTGCCTTCTAGAAACCCAGCCCAAACCCCCTCTCATATCCAGAGTGCACCAACCCCTTTCACGTTCCTCATACTTTCCCCTAGTTACCTCATTCCATAGGGTCCCCCTCTCTATGGAAAACATCCAACACCACTTAGAAAGCAATGCCTTATTAAGCCAACCCAGATTCTTCACTCCCAAGCCTCCACTTCTCTTGTCCTCACATACTATCTCCCACCTAACAAGATGAGGCTTCTTATCCATCCGACCCTTGCTACAAAAAAAGTTTCTTTGAATCTACTCTAGTCTCAAATTCACCATTTTAGGAAGGTGCAACAAAGACAAAAAGTAGATGGGCAAATTGGATAGGGTGCTCTTGATCAACGTGACACAACCCCCGTTAGAAATATATTGACTCTTCCACAAAGCCAATCTCTTTCTGAACCTCTCCTACACACAGTCCCAAACTCTAACAAATTTATAGCGAGAGCCCAACGACAATCCCAAATAGGTAAAAGGCAATCTACCCACTTTTAACTTTTCCGGTTCAATGATTGGTCTGGTTTTTAAAACATTGGTCAAGAGTGCTCTTGGAATTTAAAATTTTATAGGTGAGATGCAATACTAGTAACCGGAGATTTTAGCCTATTGTTGGTAAGTTAGCTGCTTTTGGCCTTTGTATGAAAAAGAAATGTTTAATGTGACACTTAAAAAAGTTCTAAGCTTTTTTTATTGAAGCGCTTGACTACTTAGCTATAAATCTTGAAGTCCTACTCTAACTATAACAATGGAATCAATATACAGAAACATAAGTAGACCTGTGTCTTACTCTTTGTCCTATAAGATAATAGATTACAAGATGTAACCGCCATTGTAACTCTTGTATAAGGTTATGATGCAAATGTAACCATGGATGCAGCCAATATGCGTGAAAACATTGGTTTTCATAAAAAAATATCCAAGGAGATTTCTCTATAATTAAGAAAAATGTGCTCTTAGCATATTTTATAATTTTGGGTTCCTCAAAACCCATGTTTTGAAGGAATAGGGTGGTTTTTGAAAATGAGGCCCCCTCTGCTCATAGGATGAAATCTTCCTTTCTATTTACCTTGTGGGGGTGGGCTAAGGTGTGCGAGTAGACAAGCGTAAATTCTTTGGTGGGGTTTTGGCTTGGATGGGGTATAGGTGAGAGTGTGAGGTGTTCCTTGTACTCCTCTTGTGTACTTTTGGGGCTATGCTCACTCATTTATAAAAATTGCTTTTTACGGATCAAAAAAAAAAAAACCCATGTTTTGAAAAATAAAGGGCACTACATTAAACACCATATAACAAGGAGTCAAGACACTCCTAAAGAATAGGGGATCTTAATATAAATTCAACCTAGTTAAGAGAAATGTCTCCATTATCAAGACCCATAACCCCATGCACAAACCAAACCTTTAAACTTAATTGCAATTTCCATATTGCAGTCTTTAGGAGTCTATGAATAACTGTTCTTTTTTTATACAATAGAACTGTATAAATAATTTATATATCTTCCAAATAGCCAAGGGTATCAGAAGTTAAAACAATCTAGATATATACATGAACTCAAGGAGACATGTGCATACAGCTATGTTATTGCAGACCTCATAGTTTATGTACCCGAGTTAAACATGAGATAGAAAGAGTTTACTTTTAGTATATCAATCCAACAAGCCAATGTGTTTTCGACTCTAATAAACAAAAGGATAAACAGATTTTTGGTTCACCTCTGTCTCTTTTCTGTTTCTTGTGTTTTATTTTTTGATAGGTTGCTTTTGATTTCCTTATTATTACGCCCTTTTCCAAGTTTTAGTGTGTCTCATATATATTATACTCAGTGAGGTTGCAACCTCTAACAGGCATCTCTTATTTAAAACCTAATAATATTGCCTTGAAAAAATAAAAAAGTGAAGAATAAATTATTTACACACTTCAACTCGATCTATTTAAAGTGATATTTATATTTTTCATATGAAAAAGAACACAGTTATAAAATATAATTTGCCCAAGGTGATAGAACCAAAGGAAAGGAAAGGAAAATTAGATTATTTTGCTATGGTCCCTTATCACCTTAAAATTAAGGTACACCAGCATCAAGTCTCTACGACTTTAGGCAGAATCTTGTTTCAAAATTGTTACAATTCAGTATACAGTCATCCATACTCCAAGGAAACTCATTGAACATAAAAATATATGATCTTTGCTGAGCCCTAAACACCTATTCTTCCATGCTTGTAATCTTACACCTAAGTCAGACAACCTAGGAGCCTCCTTAAACAATATTGAAAAATATAAAATTTATGCATCAAAAGCAAATAAAAAAATAAATAAATAAATGAAATCATCTAAACAAAAAATTAACCAGGATCTCCAGTTATCTATACACAACCAAATAAGAAGCCATCAAATTCCTACCGTTCAGTAGGCACAAACAAAATGCAGAAAACGCCACTGAATCGAGTCTAGCACAGACAATCCCATCAGTTGAGTTGAATTTTTCATTTTCAATAAACAAAATCAAATTAAAAAAATTCTGACTTCATTCTTCTCTGCTCCATTTCCGGCTAACCAGATACAAAGCACTAAAATGAAAAATCAACGCCGGAATCAGAAACAAGGCAAAAGGGATCTGAGTAGGGAAACTCACATCACGGAATTGGAGAAGACCGAGTTCCCCGAGGTACGAGACGGCTCGGTGAGCGGACTCGACAGGGATGATGAGCTGAACGAAAGCCATCTTCTCGGAGCGCATCAGATCCATAGGCGGCAAGTTGTCTATGAATTCCATTTTCCATGAACCGACGAGAAAATTGTCGGAATTGGGTGGGTTTGGATCCTCAGATCTGAATGGGGAACACCACTGTGACTCGCGTTTGGTGTTGGTTATAATCTTCTCTGACTCAGTTTCTGTTCCACCCGGCAACTGCCATTTAGACTCGGGGAATTCGCGTCCTTTTTCAGATGTGGACATTAAGGAACATGCTGATGCTGTACGCACGCTGTGACCAAAATTATATTACATTACATTACATTGATTTATGACCCACCCCATTTCTGATTTCACCACTTTCCTGCTTCTCTAAGCATTTTTTATTATTTTTGTATTTTTAACCCTTTAAAATGTTCACATATCTTAATTCACCCCGTTTAATCATTTCTATAAAATCACAAACCACCTTTCTCCAAAAAAAATTAATTTTATCACGTGCCTTTTTAAATGATTTCATTTTAAATTTTTAATCCAAATCAAACCCACCACCGACAAATAAAGCGTTTTTCTAACGAAACTTATTCCATATATTTTGGATTTTTTTTCTCACATTTTTTAAATGAGGAATTTTTGGAAAATTATATATCAAGTTTTTTAATAAAAATGTCTTTTAAAGATATTGTTTAACTCAAGTTACTCCACCCATTTTGTTCACATATAACCTTAATATTCCACTGTATTAGATAGAATGTGTAACAGTGTAATGTTGAAAAAAATCACTCATTAATAAATAATTCTAAGGATTTAATTAAAAAAAATGAGGTATTTATATAATATAATTTTTTTTAATATTTATGGATATTCAAACCAGTTTGTATGTACTTTCATTAATATTACGAGACTTTAAAATTAATGACTTAACTATTAAATAAATCTTCTAAACCATTGAAGAGTAAACTTAAGATTTGACCAATTGAACTACCCTTATATATGTAATATAAATTATAAAATTATTATTAGTTAAAATATTAGATATAAATCATTCACTTTCTATAAATTTTACTTAATTATTTATAACTTTATTCTTTTAAAAATAAATTAATTTTTTTAATAACTTTGTCTAATATCATCAGATAATAGTTTTAAAAATAATGATTTCATTTAAGAAAAAAAAAAATGTAAGTATTTTAATACAATTTTACATTAATGATGATAAAATTGGTTTGTACAAAACATGTGTTTTTTTCCAATTATTTTTAAAGGTAAACTATTTTAGTATGTACATGTGAGAAGAAGAGGGCATGGAATCCACTACTCCATTGTTTTTCCCAAAATGGTGGGGGCACGTTGACCTTGATCGCACAACAGCAAAGAGAAAGAAATCCTTCCAAAAGCATAAATGAAGTGGGGGTACAAGGTCAGTTAGGGCAACCCACCGTACAATGCCCCTCCCCTGTATCAATATTCAATAACAACAAACCAGTGAATAATAAATAAGACATTACTCTTACTTTTTATTTTTTATTTTTTATTTTTTATTTTTGAACCAAAACACATTAGTTTTATTGTCGTGTCGCAAACTCAGCTTCCACGACGACGGTTTTTTATACGTCCAAGGTTCCATTGATTCAAGTTTTCCTTCTTTTTTGATAATCGTAATATCCAACTAATTTACACCCATCATGAATAATTTTAAAATACCTTAAAGTTAACACGTAGATAAACCTCAAATGATTATAACTTATAAGGAATTCGAACAATCGAACTAGTAATCATGATAACCCCCGTCCCAGCTATTTATTCAAGTTCTTAGTTATGTGGTAGATTTTTTTTTTATGGGATGATTGCTAAATAGATTTAGTTTAAGTTATTTAATATTCTTAATTTAAGTATCGAGTTTTAAGTTTTTCGTAAATTGTGTAATGTTAACTCATGTGATATAATTATCAATATTTCAAAAAAACAGGACTTATGAAATGATGGGTCTTAGGTTGGAGTATCAATTAAAATAATTTATTATATTATAAGCTAAGCATTTGATTAAGTATATTTTTTTAACAAATTTCGTTCCTAACTTCTAAATGGTTACTTACAAAAACTACAAAAGGTTTAAAAAAGCTAATAAAAATTTAAACCTCAAAAACTCTTTTGACGAAGCAAAATAAAAAAGAAAACGTAAAAAGGAAGTTGGAGGAAATGTATTTAAATCAAAACAATAAAAGGTATTATAGCTGATATATAAAATAAAATAAATGTTTTATCCGAGATAATGAAGAAGAATAATATTTAAGTAAATGCAGGCGAGTAATCTCAAACAAATTACGAAAAGTGAAAAAATATAAAATTGTTTATCAGTAAGCATGATAAGCTGGCGAGCGATAAGCTATTAATATAAATGATAGACGAGTAAAAACAAATAAAAAATTTACTTGCCAAAATACGTAGAAAAATCTTAGAACAACAAAATCTAAACAAAACCCGCAATAAATTTATCAACTTCTTGCTCCCGAATGAAAGATATATTTCAATACTATAAGAAGCAAGAACCAACGACACTGCAAGACCTGCAGGAAGAAGTAAAACAAATAAAAATTCAAATTGATGAACTAAAACTTTTTACTCAAAACATAGGAGATAGAATAACAAGTCTAGAAAGAAAGCGTAAGAATATTTAACAAATTGAGAACAAATGAATTAGAAACTTTTGTACATGAGTATGGTATAGTACGAACAAGATAATTATCACAAAATAAACTTAAAATCAAGCATGATTATCCAGTCAAGCGCTGTTACGCCCAGTTGATTCGCGGTGATTTAAATTATCACAAGAGATGATTAATTTAGCGTATATTTTGTAAAAACACCGAGCGTCGACGGTAGTGTGATCGGGTGGAAGGTCCGTGCAAAAATCTGCTGTGTCATATTTGCAAAAATGGTATTTGTATTAAAACCTCATTTTTACTAGTAAAAAATACAAGTCATCAAATTGTTTTAGGAACTCATTTCCTAACACAACTTTATCCTTTTCAAATAGACAATCAAGGATTAAGAACAAAATATAATAATCAAGATATTCTTTTTGAATTTATAAGAGGAATAGAAGTTAAAGAAATAAATTAGGTACAATATTTTATTTCTTTACTTCATAAAAAACAAAAACAATTTAAAATTCAGCAAAAGGAAATGCAACCTCTAAAAAAACTGAAGAAAATCTAAAGTCAAAACAAATTCAATAAAAAATAAAAAATATACAAAACCAAATAGAAAAAACTCTTTGTTCTTCTATACCAAATGCATTTTGGAATAGAAAACAGCACATGGTTTATTTACCATATGAAAAATATTTTAATGAAAAACAAATTATATGGACTATTCAGAAATGAGTCAGGAACTCCAATATTGCAAAAAAGTGATTAATTATCTATTAAATAAAAATTTAATAAGACCCATTCATTCTGGCGGAGTTGACGTTTTTGCTTATTAAAAACGAAGTAAATGAACTCAGGGTTAGTGATAAATTATAAACCTTAGATAAAGTATTATGATGGATTAGGTATAGATACATAATAAAAATGATTTAATTCGAATGATTTATAACCTGTAATTTTAAATTTATGTGATATAGAGTGGATATTGACGAGAATTCGGATTAAACCGGAAGATAGATCTAACGAGCGTTCGCGATTAGTTTTGGGCGGTGAATGGAATGTCTGCCGTTTGTTTCAAGGAATCTTCGTCACAGTTTAATGCGTGGAAGGCTATCTATAAATATCAATGATTATACAAGGTTTCATAGTATATATTGATGATATTACCGTATTTTACAATTGAAATAGAAGAGCATTTCAAACATCTAAAAAAATTTCAAAAAATTGTTAGGGAAAACGGTCTTGTTATTTATGCAACAAAAATCAAATTGTTCCAAACAAATATTATATTTATAGGTTTTGATATTTACAAAGGACAAATAAAACCAATACAAAAAGCGATAAAATTTGCTAACAAATTTCCTGATTAAATTAAAGATAAGACTTGATTTACAAAGGTTTTTGTTAGCACTTAGCCATGTATTGAGTTTACGGCTTAAATTTTGGTAAGCATTTATTTTAAAATGAAAAGAAAAATCACTTTCAGCCTCTCCACGATGAACATACGAGGTAATAAAGCAATCAAAATCGAGGTTAAGCCTTGTATTTGAGTATCCACACACCTTACTGAAACCTTTCTATTATAGAAGCAGATGCCTTGAATATAGGATATGGTGGGATTTTGAAACAAGATTTTCAAAACAAAATATCAATTGTGAGATACCACTCAGGTGTTTGGAGTGGATCGCAGTTGAATTATTCAACGGTTAAAAATGAAATTTTAGCCATTGTTTTATGCATTCAAAAATTTCAAAGTGATGTTTCAATGAAAATTAACATTAAGGAAGTTGATTCTGAATGTGAAAAGATATGTGCAAAAGATGTTCAAAATTTAGTTTAAACAGATTTTCTATTTGAATGTAATCATTTTAATGCGTTTTTTGATTTCGAAATTGAATTTATAAAATGATGGCAGATATTTTCTTTGTTGAGTTTTATCTCACGGGAATTTTTACGGGAAGAGAATGGTAATAGCAGATCTATCGAACTCTCCTGGGCGTATATGCGATCTGAGTCGAGCTTCAAATCGTTGAAAGTTTTGGGAAAGCCCTCTCAGTATCTTCTTGAGCCACGTAAATTTGCTTACATGAAAAATTGTTTTAACAGGATTAGGTGATGTATATCGGGTTCTGGTGAAATTTATATCAGATTTTAAATGAAAAGTATTTCATTTCAAGCGAGAAATCTTAAAGCATCAAATTCTCACGAGTTCATTCTTGTGGATCTGATGCGTAAATTGGCGTGTAATATGAGGAAATGACATTACATGCTCGAAAATGCAAAATTTTGAAAGTTCCCCGAAATACAAGAAAATGATTGGGATCAAAATCCTTTTATTCGCCAAAAGATTTTATGAGCAGGCTTTGATCACTGGCCTTTGATTTATATGATTCTAGCTAGTCTGCGATTTTGTATCGGTCGAAATATGTCATTCCTGGTTTTCCAGTGGAATGAAAAATCGCAAAAAGTTTTCGAGTGGTTTGAGGGAATGGTGGCTTTTATGGGTGCCATACCGATATTTATGTCTTTGAAATATCGACTTTTGAATACCTCAAGCGAAATAGTGATAGAGCACTTGTCACATGGAATAGTTCTTCCTTTATTATTCTTTTGTCACTCAATTTAGAATGCCTTGGATTATGTTGGGTTTTATTGCATGTTTCAGTAAACCCGTTCACTTAAGTATTTGGTGAAATTTAAAAACCAATGGTGGGTCTTTAATTATCCCAAACGAACCTTTGAGATTAAATGTAAATGGATTAAGGCTTAAGCCTAAGTAGGAAATATTAAAGCAAAAAAGACTAAGGTACCTATCTGGTCTCAACCTTTACCAGGCCCAACTCCTTTAAAATCTTCATTTCCTTCAAATTCAGCTTACAGGGCTTATCTCAAAAGAATCAAAGAATAAGCAGCAGAGACACTTTCCAAAGTCGCTAACTCAAACTCAAGAAACCTTCAGACGAGGAGGACCGCGCGAGGCGGCTCGGCCTTACTCTAATGAGAAATGAGGAAGGCGTGTCTTCTGTACCTTTTCCTTGAGTAATGAAGATATACGATATTTTGAAGCGCCTCGCGCCGAGGAAGCCACACGGTTCAAATATTCGAGATCAAATTTTCCTTCTCTCATGGATAGGTTGAGGAAAATGGAAAAGCGATATGATAATTGTTCTTACAAGATGCAGACGAGGTTGACTTGATGTGTGTTGTCTCTGCATTTTCAAAAACATATGCACCGCCTTGTGAAAAAGATCAAGTGATATGACTCAAAGGGGTTTTTCTTTCAGGCGGATGATAGATTCCTTACTTTTCATTTCGCATGTGATCTCTCTTGTGTGGATGTAATTTTATTTTAGTCAGCGTGTTCAAACGTATTGAAGTCCACTGAAATTTTACATATAAATGGGGGATCATACCGTTTGTTAAGTGACTTAACAGAGAAAGGGAGAAGTGAATTAAAAATCGTGAGAGGAGTTTTCTTTTCTCTTCAGTAATTATCCTGTTTACGTCGAAGGCTTTCGCGAATATTGTAGTTTAAAATTTGATAAAATTTATTTCAAAATTAATCTTTGTTTCAATTTTGATTCAAATTTGTGCACATCTTGTTTAGTTATTTTTACTTATTAATCTGCGTATTATTTACTACATTCGAATTTAAATTGTCCATCATATTTAACTCATGTGATATAATTATCAATATTTCAAAAAAACATGACTTATGAAATGATGGGTCTTAGGTTCGAGTATCAATTAAAACAATTTATTATATTATAACTAAAATGTTTAGTTGCCATATATTTTTTTTAACAAATTTCGTTCCTAACTTCTAAATGGTTAAATAGAGAAATTATGATAATTGATTGACTAAGTTATATTATTGATTAATATTTGTACACCTAGCTAGGATGAGCGTTTAGATGGGTTTTTATTGACCTCGTTATTCTGCAATTTCAATAATAAATTGTGGAAATACAGAGAAATAAATATAAATTGTGAAAATCGAAGTTTAAAAAATATTTATTTTAACCATTCAAATCTAATAAGACCTAACTCAAGTCATTAAAAATTCAAATTGTTATAAGAAGACGAGGGGAGAGGATCGGGATTCTAGTCCCAATAGGGATAAATTTGTGATAAATTCAATAATATGATGTAATATAAAGTTAATATACATAAAAAAAATTATTTCTTTTAATTTATGATTTAGTAGCAAATAGTAAATGTTTTATTCAAATTTTGTTTGGAAACTTTCTTGGTTTATAGTCAAAATAACTATCAAAATGTAAAATAACATATTTTGTTTATAAATGTATTTTTTTTAATACTTACCTATAATTATGATTTGGAAGTAAATTGGGGGCAAAAGTCTCAGCTCTGCTATGACATGGCCTTTGTATGGAAGGAGACTACACTGCGGACGTTTAATATTTTGCTGGATTCATTTAATATCATATGACCTTTTGGGTCATTAAATTTGAAAACGAAAAATAATATTTTTTTTGTGCATTTATATATGAATTGGAAGTTTTAAATGTAACTCTTTCAAGTTTTTTTAAAATTGTACTCACTTTTGCGTGTTACAACATAGTACTTTGTTTTTACAACGATTAAATCACGATTCTCCTTATATTTCTATTTCACTTGTTTATTAAATAGAACATCAAGAGCATTTCATGCTTAGATATAAGTTATTGTTATGAAATTATCTTCTATCTTAATAAGTAAAGCTTAACCATAACAAATGATATTAAATCTTTGAAGATGTGAACTATAGAGGTAGAAATATGCTTTTAGTTTGAGAAATAAAGTAATTTTTCTTTGTCAACAATGGTGTTAGAGTGAATACCTTCTTTTTATTCCCTTACTCCCATTAAGAGAAACATAGTAGTAGTTAATAAGGGAATAGATTCGAGTTTGAAAATAAATAGGTTATTTAAAAAAGTTATTAATATAGATTAAAAATTAAAATAACAATATTGTGTAATATTCGTCAATAATAATATGTAATTATTGACTATAATATTAATTTTTTTAAATTAATATCTTAATTATTGACTATAATTATTTAAAAATATTTTGAATTTTTTTAACTTAATTAAAAATTCATATGATATTATTTTAATTTTTAACTTATTTTAATAATTTATTTTTTAAAATAATCCAAAACTCAATAGATTCGTACACATCTAGTACAAAAATTACAAGAAGTCTAATGCAGTAAAGCTCTCTGAAATACGAATAGAGAATAAGTGAATATGTGTTAGAGAAAGACACCAACAATTTTAGGAATTTTTTTTTGCATTAACTTAATGAGATGCAACTTTAATTAGAAGAAAAAGTCAACTTGATGTGATGATCATGGAGATGAGCCAGTCTTGGTGACCCAACAATCCCAAGCGGAATGGTCATCATGTTGGATATTTATCCATTATAGAGTTTAGACAAAATATTAATTTATTTGAAATAAATTATTAAATTAATTTAAATTGGTCTGAGTATACAATGCGGTTAGTATGAAACGATGGTAATTAGAATTACGCAAAGCCTGTCGAATATCATTTATCATGATAAATGAACTTACTTGATTTGTGTAGTGAAGTTGATATTTAAGTTAAATTATCATTGTTCATGATAGTGATTTTGGGCAGTTTAAATTAAGTTAGCAGTTATTATGAATGACAATATTATCTGTGAAATATTTTGTGGTAATTAGTTTGGACATTTTAATTAATTTAATTATTTTTTCCAAAAAATTATTTTCATACAAAACTCTCTATTATATGAGTCACCATTCCACTGATTATGTAGTATAAGTTATCTAAAAATATTTTAGTAAATATTTTATTCTTATGAAGTGATTTTATTGGGATGAAGTTAATGGAGTTAATAATATCTTGGATTTGTATGACTTTGTAATGTATGAGGATACCAAAAAATACAAGTGGATACAATGTCTTATTTTTTTTTAAGAAGATTATACAGAGGTAATCATCTCAAATGAAGTCATAGAGAGTCATTTAAAGATCATTTGGGATTTTTATTCTACTCTTGTTTAGGTCTTACATGGAATTAATCAGAAATGCGTATCTGAAACCGATTCGAACAAATTATGAAATGAAAATAAAAATCTCTTTATACGGTCAAATTGGTTTTTAGGTAATATAAGGAATTGACTTATCAACGCTAAATGCGAAATCGAGCAGCTATTAAAGCTGGAGGTGTAATAAAATGCAATATAGTTAATGTTATGTTTCAAATATAAATTCAATACTAAATGTCTGGTCTGAGAAATACTATGCCAATAAATGAGTGGAGAAACATGATATCCAAATCAGAGTTTTAGACATATTTAGTTTTTTTGAGAAAAAAGATTATTAAAATAGTATAAAAATAAAAATAATGTACAAAATAAAAGTGGGTATATTGAACCAATAACATCTCACTCGATAAGCTATAACATTGATTAAAAAAAAAATTAATATCATGCTTGGAAATAAATTATAATATTAACACAAAAAAATTTTATTAAATAGTGACGCTATATATATTTACTATTTAGACACTATAAACATTATTTTCATTTTAAACTATTTTAATTTTTTTCTAAACTAAATGCGTCAAACTCTCAAAGTCAAGTAGCTAGAATTGATTTTATTTGTTTTGCAACCGAAGTCATCACATCACCCACATAGTTGTAAGATCCAAATATCTAGGGTCGTACCATGGGTGCCATTAATCAATCCCACATCTTTAAGTTTTTTTTTTTTGTTGCCGTTTTGGAAAAAAAAATTTAAAAAATGGTTGGGAAGAAAAATACTTTTTCCTTTACATCAATTCGCTTTGCATATTATATTATAATTCCGATTCAATTTGTAGTTCTCTCTTATATCTATTTCACCCCTTTATTCTTTAGGAAGAAAATACTTAAAAATATGATCAAATGTAATTGTTGAAATTTAATATTTTAAAATTAATTTTAAGTTAAATTATATTTAATAACTTAAATTTTAATATTCAATTCCTACTTTAAATATTATTTTTTATTTGATTAAATTTCTTGAAATTTATTTTAAATGACCAAATTAACATACCTCAAACAAATTATAGTAAGTAATAGATGAATAACAAGGTATGGGACCCTTGAATTTGGTGAATTATATTTAAAGCTAAATCGATTGAATAACATACTTCTCTTTTTAAATAGATTGAATAACGTACCTATAAGTATTTAAAAATTAGTGTGAAAGTATTATAAAATGTGATATTAAGATAAATATATTCTTTTGTATATGAAAATAATAAGTATGAAAAAGATAAAGAAGAAATAGAAAAGATAGTGAGAAGAAATCTTACTTTATTAGGATGCCTTCATAATAGTAGTAGAAGACCTTTTTTATAGACTTACAAAGATGGTTCAAATTATTCATCTTAATAATTGAGTTATGAAGTTCCATAAATGAGGGGTTAATAAAGGTTTTATTTTATATAAGATGAATGTAAGAAGATGTAATTCATGAATGTAAGAGTAGTTTATTCATCATATATAATTTACTTCAATTTATAAAACTCAACCTTCTTGAATGACCACCTGCATTAGAATATGTACTCATTAAAACGCTGTTAGTAAAAGCGATGGGATAAAACGCTGCGAAGGGAAAAATAGTCTGATATTCGTATAAGTGTTGATTGATTCTGGGACTACATAGTTAAAAACCGCGCTAGTAAATACGATAGGATAAAAGGCCCCTCGATGACGAAAAAGAGTCTGAAACAATGCTTGTCTTTACATCGTAGCGTAAACCACCTCATGTCAATGTCTTTAGAAGTTGGTAGCATTCGAAGATCTTATGTATTAGAGCTTCTTAAATGTTGAGAACGTGGAAGTATTTTCATGTATGTCACAATTAAGTCGGATTGTGTAAAATCCCATTTCTGCGAATACTAATGGATGTCGGGTGGCAGGCACCACTGAAAATCAGGCGGAGTCTCATTTTATACTGAGGACTCTACGAAGGTATAAACTGTCAAACCGATAAACCAACTGATCCATGCTTCGGGTCCATATCTGTGAGTAAAGATTAGCCACTTGGGCCATTACATCAATATTCACAAAATTACATCAACTATATACCAATAGTTGAGTTATTACAATAATCTTAACAAAAAACATGTCTCAAAGAATTTAAAGTTTTAAGCCACATGTTCACAAAGCAGAAAACGAAAACCCACCTTGGCTTTCTTCTAAAGCTCTGACCTCTAGTGAGCGAGTCCTCTTTGTACACTCTACGTGCAGGAAATAGTGATATCGACGGGGCTGTGGCCCGATGAAGTGATAATTTTCTTTGCATGGGTTCTTTTTCATTTCAAGTCATAGCGTGTCGTGGTAATGATCGTGACTCAGTAAATCGATCATGATACCTGCGTATCCCGATCTCATGTCTCTAGAGTTCTCCTTGAGCTCCTCCTTTGTGCTAAGCGAATCTGAGTAAAATCAAGTTTTCAAAACAAAAACTTTTGTTCTCGAAAATTACTCACAGGAGTTTAAGTAAAATTTATTGAATGACCCTCAGCGAATCACATTGGATAACCCTCGAGCAATTCATAGGCCTCTCAGGCGTGAATTGTTAGATTAATCCAAACCTTGATTCTCTGTCTTGTGAAATTCGCTTCATGACATTTTCTTTTTATTTTATCTTAAATGCAATGCAGCTCGGCTCCTAACTATTTTTAGTTGCCCGGTGCACATCTGGAATACATTATGCAAATTCCAGCAACTCATGTCAATATATAAAACATGTATATACTAGCACAATTAACTCACATAAATCATATTTATTCAATTTCTTGACCAATAACACCAAAATTATCTAAGCATTGGCTAATTAACGATCAAGTAATTCCATTTTGAATCACCCCGAAACACCTGAAAATCACCCTGTGATACACATGAGCAGTGAAACCTTCAAGTCGGCATTGTTCACGACCCACTTAGTAGGGATCTTCTCATTCGGTTGAGAGTATTTTGAAGAGGAATGAACACGGCTAAATTCAAGCGAATATCCTGATTACGCATAATTCTTGTAGAATAATAGCGATGGGAGAGAGGCCGCCATGTGGGTTGTCGAACTCACGAATCGGGGTGTCACACGTGGCCCTGTTGCGTGGGGGAACAGCTTCACTTCTTGGCCGAGGCGAGCCAGGCGGTGGGCATTCGAAATCTAGAGAAGTCAGCTCCTCTCTCTAAAAGCTGGAATATCAACTCCTTCACCGATTTTTGTGTTCTTTTGGAGAAAGAAAAGCCCCATTTCTTCTTGTCTTATCTCACATTTAAACTTTTCCATTAATTCTGTGTTGTCACCCCAGTTTGGATTTTTGTGGCATGGTATCTGGCCAATTTAAATCATCTCGCTAATCGTGTGCAACATGTGTCATGGATCACGTGTAGTGGGCGTGACTTTGTCTCATATCAGCGTTTTGACGAAACCAGTGCCTGAAAAAGTGAGTCCGATTGTCTCGGGTGTGAATTCCAATATTCGTGGTAAACTGAATTCGTGAGATGATTCGATGGTGAAGTCGGTTCCGTCATCCAGATCTAGAAAAATTTCGGTTACGGCCGAAATTACTATTTTATAAATTTTGAAAATTGGATTTTCTTTGGGTTTCACATTCTCCCCCACCAAAAAAATTTGATCTCGAAATTTCACACACATGCATCGACCGTTAGCTATATATTTGATCCTTGGTGTGTAAATGCTGTATTCCCGAGGTCCACGATCGACAATCGATGGGCATTGGCTGGTCATTATGTGGATGGCGTACGTATCGCAGAGCGCTGCGGTGTCGCGACGCAATCGCGATTTCCGATGGTGTCCAGATCTGAGTCGCTCCGGGCTCATCTTTGACTCCCGAGTCTCACGTGATAACCATAGTAATGTGTTTTCATTTGGTCACTCTCGACTCCCCATCCTCGACTTCAGTCTACGTGATAACCATGGCGAGTGTTTCATCTCGAGTCACTCGTCTCCACATCTTTCGACTCTAAAGTCGCCGATAACATGTAGTCGTTTTCTCTCTCGAGCGACATACTTTTAGCTGCCAGAGGCCTCTTTACATCCACGAAATTTGGTCTCCCACGAGATTCTCTTGCATCGTACCCAAATTTGGGGATATCTCACGGGTCTCTTAGCGCAGAAATTAAGGACCACTCTCAGGACTCTCTTACACCCACCGCAGGGACCTTTAGGATACTGCAACGGGTCTCCTTCACCCTAACTCTAGGCCTTTACACCTGAGGGGATTAACGACCCCCTTCTTGCGCTGCCCGACCTCATTAATTACTCTTGTTTC